>JAPMUZ010000002.1:2845161-4267742 GCA_029931735.1 Dactylonectria alcacerensis
TTCCTATTTGGGGAGCTCCACGCCGGCCAGTGCGCTCAAGTGACCAGCTGGGGTGGGTGGACAAGGATGGGCAGCCGATAGGCGGAGTGGCAGAGGTTCAGGTCGGTGATGCGCCGTGCATGAACGGGATATCCGGGGGGAGATGAGAGCGAGAGAGCCGCAGGATAGTACTGAAGGGTGCTTTGTCGGCCTCTGTAATTACTCTGAGAGCTGGGGTCGGTGGACGGATGGAGTCGGCAGATGGAGTCGACGGACGGACTCTTGATGGCAGCTTTCGTCGTCTTCGTCCGCACCGAGACGGGGTGACGGGGCATGAACAGGACGGACACTGCAGGGGCCCGGATTTCCGCAAGAGCAGCAGCTCATTAGCTTATTACAGCACTGTATGCAAAGTACGTACTGTACATACATACATACAACAGCAACTAGGTGGGTAGCAAGGCGCAGGGGCACGCAGGTGACAGGGGGCCACCAATTCGGGCGAGGCGGTGGTTGGTTATTTCGAGTTCCAGAGACATGGAGAAGCGGTAGCGGCGTTGGCACCCGCATGGGTCATGGGGTGGCTGTGAACACATTGGTTCACTGTCATGTTTGGAATAGGCGCCACGGTCTTACGATGTTCCGAATACCCGAGGACCCCAGCTTCTCCACCTTCCATCTGCACTCACCTGAATCACTTGGCGGTCACCTCGTTGAGAACAAAGGCACCAAACTACCGGACAATTAGGTAAGCAGCATGACATAATACTCCCCAATTGGAGCTGTCCTGGTTGGTTGGCTGATTGATCCACGGCCGAAAAGATGCTCTAACCGAAATCCCACCACAGCTTCCATCTCCAACTCGAAACGAGCTCTCTCCCGCAGCCTCGACGCTCCTCCAAGACGGTGTCAGCCTCTCTACTATTATCAACGAGAGGCACATCTCTGTCGTGCATGGGGATGAAACTCTTCGCTACGGCCCACCGCGACATACTGTCCAATGTC
Organism: Dactylonectria alcacerensis; assembly: GCA_029931735.1. Taxonomy (NCBI): domain Eukaryota; kingdom Fungi; phylum Ascomycota; class Sordariomycetes; order Hypocreales; family Nectriaceae; genus Dactylonectria; species Dactylonectria alcacerensis. The sequence goes on from JAPMUZ010000002.1 coordinate 2,846,146, forward strand.
CCCGCGATGCGTGGCACTTCGCTCCCGAGCGGGCTGGTGTGCGGCACCAATCGCTTCGCCAGATAGCATCTGGATCACCGACACGATGCTGCGTCAAGCCATTGACCGCTACCACCGTGTCTCTGCGAAGTCGTGCCGGACTCTCAGCTCCATCCCAGGGCCCATGGAAAGCCGCCGTCGCCTCGGTAAACGCCATATGACCGCCGTCATGTCCGACTCACGATCCGCGCCATCGCCATGGGCCATTGAGCTCCCTCTCCAGCCCGGCGAATGGAAATGGGAAGCCCCGACCGAACCGGGTAACCGAATTCGAAGTAAAAACAAGTTCAGTCTTCGTCGAAATCTAGATCGTCTCCTTGGATGGCTTGAGAACCCCGATCAAGACCCCTCAACGGACATATCAATCACCTCCACCGCCCAGCCTCATGTAGCCGAAGCTACCATGACTTCATCTTTCCAGCAATCACTCACCGCACTGCACCAACGCCTCGCTGCTCTTGACCTCGCAAATGCGGATGAAATGGCAGTGTGGGTAGCGTGCAGGCCTTTTTCAAACCACATTCGACACTCGATCCGAGAGAACCTCATCACGAGCGAGGATCTCGTAGTCGCACTGGATCCTTTCGATTCTCAAACCAAGAATCAGTTAGTACCAGAATTGCTCGATGCGATACGCGGGAGAATGGCAACCCAACTCGTCCGAACCATTTATGTAACTCGACTCAACAAAAAATTTGATCGTTATACCGACGGATTCTGGAAGGCTTGCGTCGGTTTGCTCAGAGAGTTGAGTACGAAGCAGTTCGAAACCTACTTTTACTTTCTTAGACTGGCGCAGTCTATCCCACGCAAACGCTCCAGGCGCCTCGGCAAAGCCCTCGTCTTTGACATGGTGGCAGCATACGTCGAGTTTCAGGCCTCCCTCCCCTTTCCGCATAAACATTCGACTAGTCACAACATCATATTCAGCGCAGCAACCAAGCACTTGGGGCGGGAAAGACCCGAGTTGATGTGGAAGGCAGTCCTTAAAATTCTTGGCCAGAAGCATAACGGCGAGTATCTCACGAGACTTCAGCATCAAGCAGTTATGACCATGTCCTTCAGCCCCTACGTGACAAGCCGCGAGTGCTTCGACAACTATCCTGGCGAATGGACCAGCGAAGATGCATTTCTTTTCACCAAGGGCAGACTCTGGGCCACTGGGTGTTTCCAGAGCAATTCAGTGCCGGCCTTTATGCACTTGGACGTCGCAAGCCTAGATTGGGCCAGTGTAGTGAAAGATATATGGACTGCCCCTGAAACGGATAGGAAGATTCTTCTTCAACAGCTATGCCGATCCACAATCAAGACTGGGCAATTTCGGACCATGGCTGAGCAATTGGTAGAGAAAATGCCATGGAACACAAGGCTATTTCGGGAGATTGCGATAGCCAGCGGCAATTATCGAAAGGCACGGCTGCTCTGGAGGTTGGTCCGTGACAAGTCGGGGATTACGTACATAATCCGATGCTGGGACTGGACGGCATGGACCCCATACGTCGAGGCCATGATCAAGGATCCAGACATGAACATCAAGTTCATTTGGCGGGTTCTCGGTCTCAATTGGGGCCAGCCCAATGAGGCTGCCCCAGGCAGGGCGCTGTGTGGTATCAACAGCCAGACAGAACTCCTCGAATTGATGGGGAGATGGTTTCTCGAAGCAGATCACCTCAGCGAGCGGCAAACCCTCCGCTGCGTCGAGGAGTGCCTTGCGGTGTACCAGTCAATTGACAGAACCTTATCGCCACAGATGATTCTCTGCATGGTCGAGGTCATACTGCGCGATCTGGAACGCGGGAATCGTGGCCGCCAAGAAAGACTGGACTGGATGGTACGTCTCATCAAGAAACACATGGGAGATGAAGAAGCGGACAAGGTCCTCCATCAGCTCCAAGGGTGGCGGTGGACCATCGAGAACCGCACCCAGTGCCATGAGAAGCTGACGATTGAGAAAATCGAGGAAGAACTGGCAATGCTCGCCAAGGAGGCAGCCAAGGGGGACCTAAAAGACAAAGACTTGTCAATGATTCAAGAGCCGGAAAAGATACCAGAACATGGCCTCTTCAACCTGGATGGGCCTGAAGCCCTGGAGGCGGTAATGCGGCAAATGAGAAGGCCAGATAGTGTTGGCTGCAACATGGAATGAACGTTCCGTGTCCGAAGAAGTGTCACGGGACTCATGAGTGTTGATCAAGTGGGCATGCGGCGAACTGAAGGCCAAGGGTGTATTTCTCTAACGTATGAGTCCCTACGTAGGCATGAATGAGGATCCCACAAGTACGCAAATACTTAGATTCCGTTCGTCTACGTCACAAAATTCGATATATGGAAACCAGCGACGCAACCAAGACGCGCGAACATACATATACACACAAATATAGGGAAAGCAACGCGTACCGAAGCAGTATCCAGTAGAGTAGTGTATTTCTTTTGTAATCCTGGCAACCAAATCGATGTAGCCAGGCTGGTAAATGAAGATGATCGAACAGATAAATATTGCGGTGTGCCATTACAACATGCGTAAGTACCAAGCCAAATAACTCCAGAGTAAACAAGACCCAGCGCGGCGTCCAACCAGCGTACAAGTAGTAAAATAGATGCTCATCCGTACAATCAAGGGAAACCACATCATCCAGGATATCATGAACCATTTGTTCCCTCCCCAATAGCCCAAAACACAACAAACAAAAAAGAAAAACGTCGCTGTAGACCGTGTCATATCTAATCAAAACATCCGCCATTATTTTGCACGACCAGTGTTGGTCATCGTCGTGCTTTCTATATCCCCCCCTCCAAATATTCAGCCTCAGGCTGGCCCATGTGCTCCGTCACGACGCTGATGTGACTGCGAGCACCATATGAGCCGGCTCCAACGTCGCTCGAGGCTCCGAAGGGAAGCTTGGAGCGTGCGATGAGCACCTGCGCGGGACACACCACAATCTCCTCGTCGCCCTTACCAGTGTCGTCTCCCTTCTTGACGACGAGCGGGAAAAGAACGACGCGAACCACGGCGCCTTGGGCCTCGAGGTCTTCATTGCTCATGCTTGCGCCACCGCTACGCTCGTTCATCATGGAAGCATTGAACTGAACTGTTGCGGCAAGCTCGCCGTCTGCATCGTACTCCGGCTGCAGAGGCGGTAGCATCATATACTCGGCTTTCTGAGTACGCATCTCAACTGAGAGGCCGACGGCCTCCTTCATCACGCGTCTAAGTTGAGATTGGATTTGATCCTCCAGGTTGCTGGGTGGCGGGAGGATCCTGCATAGCGTCTGGAAGACGGCCTGAACAACGGCCTCGGTATCCAGGTCGCGTTGGCGCTTGAAGCTGTCGCGTTTGGCGAGTAGTGTTAGGGTCACGGCGCGCCATTGACGCACCGCTTCTGGTGGGCCAACCTCGGTCAGCAGCTTCTCGAGTGACTTGAGCTTCTGTCTTTGCTCTCGGTCCATGCCAAAAAGGTAGCGGGTAAAGACAAATTCCCAAATCATGTTCATGGTCATGGACATAAAAATGTCGCGGCGCTTGACGCGGTCTTTGAGATAGGTGTCGACATCGGAGCCGTCAAGGACGGCATTGTCGAGGCGGTCTATGGTCTTCTCGTCATTAATCTCGCTCGTCAGGCGGCAAGCGCGCATGTCGGAAAACTTGGAGAATCGCAGCACCCATTGCTGAACGTGGGAGCAGAGCTGCTGGCAGCGATGGTCGAAGTGATCCTCGTCGCGTAGGTTGAGGAAATGTTCGTCGCTGGCCTTGGTCTCGAGAATCTGGCGCTGCATATCACGAATCTTCTCTTTGGCGGTCTCGAGCTGTTCGCGCAGGTCCGCAATCTCGGCCTCTTTTTGCTCCAAGGTCTGGTCGAACTGGCCTTGCGCGCCACGCGCGTCATTGAGTTCGCGAGTAATTGCAGCATTGCGGGTCTCGAGGTCGGTGAAGCGAACGGTGTCCTTGTTGGCAAGCTCGGCGTTGGCGCTGGCAAGACCATCGTTGACCTCGGTCAGGCGCGAGACTTCGTTTCGGAGGAACTTGAGGGACTGCTTCAGTGCGTCGATCTCGGCGTCTCGGTCAGCCAGAGTGTTGGCGGCGCGCTGGCTGACGCTGGCGCTGGCTTCGGCCACGGTTCGGGCGTCATTGAGGGCGCGATTCTCGGCTAGGAGCTGCTCGACCTTGTTCTCCAGCTCGAGCACTTGCATGCTCTGTCGTCGGCGCATGCTGTGGGGCCGTGTGGGCGAACGAGGCGAACCGATGCGGCCCTCGCCGAAGCCATCCTGAGAAGAGACGGGTTAGTCAGCTGCTGCGAGAGTGAGAGTGAGAGTGAGAGTGAGAGATGGATAGACGATGAAGCCATGTAGACTAGATCACAAAGAATGACTTACATAAACATCGGCCATGTCCTTGGCGCGGACACGACCTTCATTCGCAACGGGCGTGGTGTTGTTTTGGTCACGAAGAGCCCGCAGGTCGCCGCTCATTCGCTTGTCGACCCGACGGAGCGGTGGAGTGGGGGTGCCTGAGGTGCGGAGGATGCCTGGGCTTTCAGGCCGCAACCTGAGTGGCTCCGGCGTGCGACGGCGAGAGAGGCTGGTGTTGGACAGGGATCGACGCGCGAAGGCTTCAGGCCGCGGCGATGATTGGCGCGAGAGAGGTGGGTTGTCTGAGACGCTGCGAGATGGCGTGGAAGCTGCAGCATTTGCTGGTGAAGTCGCAGATGGAGTCGATGATCGTGCTGCCAACCCTGATGCCGCTGCCGACACCGCCATTCCGGCCACCGCCGCCGCCGCCAGGCCGCTGTACTGCTTCTTCTTCTTCTCCGGCTCCGGAGTCGCCGCTTGCGCCGGCGGCTCTCGCAGCACGGGCGTGGCCCGGGGCGACCGGCGGAGTCGTCTCTCGCTCGCCGGCTCCGGTGTTTGAAGTCCCGCTCGCTCCCGGGTCGCCCGCTCCACGTTTCCGCACTCCACGCTTATACGCTCCGGACTCACACGGCCCGGCTTCCCACGGTCCTGGTTGGTCATGTCGCTCCAGTCTCCGCTATGAACACCGCTGTCTCGTTGCTGCTCGTCGCTCAGTGGCAGGCTTCGCCGCTGAGGGTGTGGTGAGTCTCCCGCGTAGCCGCTGTCTCGCTTGGCTTCTTGCTTAGCATCCAGCCGCTTCAGCATGCGCTTTGTCGGCTCTATCTCTGCCTCTGGCACTTCCTGTACTGGCTCTAGGCCTCGAGCTGGCGATCGTCGACACCCTCCCAAGTCGGACCCTAGGTCCCCAAACGACGTCGGTGTTTGAGTGTCTTCCCTCAATAGACCGCCCACCGGGTCCTCCATGTCCGATCCTCGACGAAGGAGGAGTCCCTGAGGAGCTGACCGGGGCAACTCTGCGATTTGTCGTCCCAGTACAGGGCTCTCTGCCACGTCATCCAGGAGTTGCGTGCCTTGTCGAGACGTACTCTCCTTCCGATCCCGTCTGGATTCCAACAAACTGTCGCCTGTCGCCACAGACTCGTAACCCTTGGTCTTTTCCTTCCCCTTACCTTGAGTCCTACTTAACTCCCTAGTCGTATTCGCCTCATTTCTATTTAAAGCATGGTCCTCGGAGTCCAGTTTGATCCCTTTGCTCAGTTCACTCGGCAGACCACTTGACTCCCCTAAATTCCTGTCCAGCTTGGGACTCAACTTCCTCGTCTCCTTTGGCAAACGTTCCTCAACAGAGACAGCCTCTTCCGCATGCCTGTAGTCTTTCACTCTTGAATCTTCAAACAGGCCATCCTCGTGCTCCGTTCTCCCGTCTTCAATCTTCTTCCCTTTTCCTTGCTTCTTGCCTGCAAGCTTGTCGGCAAAAACCGCGACTCCAGTTGCCGCAACTGCCACTGCGGCAACCACCTCACTGGCTGATGTTGTCTCTTTCTTGGCATCCGGTGTGTGACTAATATCTGTGGTAGATTTCACATCGCCCATCCCCCGAGGAGCTCGAGGCAGGGTGGCAGGGAGCTCCTCGCGATCAACCACTCGCGTCCGAGTGAGTACTTTCGCCTGATCCGTAATAGCGGGTTCTTCCGTCGCCATAGATCTCTCAATCGTTTGCATTTCTGGATCAGGGGTCACCTCTGGTGTAGGCTGTTGTTGGGTTTGGGCGGGGCCCAGCTTTCTCTCCTTCTTTTTCTTGGCTTTCACAGAAGGAGAGTGTCTGAGTTCGTCATCAACATCTTCTGGCTCGTAGCTGCGCTGAGGGATAGCCACAGGTTGCAGGGTCTGGTCTTGAAGAATCCGAGTTGGTGCACGCTGCTTTCCTACCAACATTGCAGGTATATTGTCATCTTGAATTGACGACTCCTTCGGGCCGCCCATGGCGATGTCGATATGTCTGGGGTTTGGAGGAGCCTGTTCCGAAAGTGCTGCGTTGCTAGGCGCCCTGGGAGGCTTGAAGTTGGATTTGTTGTCAAGTAGGGGGTCCTCTCGTAGAGTATCCACGTCAATGCCCGTTGTCTTTGACACCCTCTTCCCATCCTTGCTCTTCCTCTTGAGTGGAAGGTTCCACGGCTCATCTTCCTTCTCGATCGATCTGACCGCCTCTGTTGGCTGGGAGCCCCCAGCATCAATAGATCTGGTCTGTTCTTGCTTGGAACTGATATCAAGACCAGCACCAGGTTCAGTGAACCGTGGCGGTTCCGAAACTACAACGGCGGGTTCGACAAGAGCTAGCAGGTCTATTTCAGCATCGGGAAGTGATGTTGCAGTTCCATCACCGAGCCTGCTCTTGTTACCTATCTTCTTCGCGGGCAAGGCCCACTCAGCCTCGTCTCCATAGGCAGCTGAGCCTGACTCCGCAGTCGCCATGGGTTCTTGGCTGGGAGCCAAGGCGGTGTCGACCTGTGAGGTGTTGGCGGTGTCAAGGGCCATAGCGAATGTTGATTCTCCCCATAGCGCTTCAGCTCCATGATTGGGCCGTAGCTCGTCTATGGCATGCAGGGCGGGGACCTCCTGTTGTCTTTCAGTCACTCGCTCACCTGCAGGTGAAGATTCAGTCGATACCGATGACTGGGCGAGCTTCTTGGCTTTTTTCTTATCCTTCTTAGGCTTCTTGACGATAGCTTCAAAATCAGGTTTGTTGTTTGCTTCGCCTGGCGTAGGAGCAGCGACAAAAGCATCTTTGGTCAGATCGCTGATGGTTACCCCCTTGACGAGGTCCGCCTCAACAGCTTTATCTTGCTCGGGACTGTCGCCCAGCGGAGCATGTTGGAAGACAGGTTCCTCCAGATGTGCGCCTTGTACGGGAGTTTCTTGGGCCGGGATGTCCGGGACAGGAGGAACATCGGCGATAGGAATGTTCACCGCAGAAGCCTCAACGACGGGGGCGTCCTTGACGAGGCCTTTGAAAGCATCATCGCTAGGTGTGAAATTATCGACTTCCATAGGCTTGACTGCGGAGCCCGGGGGGACTTCCGAGATGGGTTCAGTCGGGGGCTCCAAAGTATATTGGACCGAGCCACCCTTCTTCTTTTTCTTCTTGTCCTTCTTGGGAGTCGGTGTCTGAGGGTCTTCGTATTGCTCGCCGATTTGAGTTTCTTGTCTAGGTGCGCTGACGCTGGAAATGGCCTTCCCGGGTTCTGTTGGAGCCTTGGAAAGCCCTCTAGTGCTCTCAGCCAATATCTCCCCGGTTGAGAGTACTGTTTCACTCATGGGCACATCGTCACCCATTACAACACTCGCATGAGGCACCAAGTCTTTGGCGGAAGAGCGAGAAGGCTCATCCTCCAACAGGGTATCGGCGTTGTCTTTCTTCGCCTCTTTCTTCTTGCCTTTATTTGAGCGCTTCACAACCAGATCTTCTACCCGAGTATCAGAAGAGACCACTTCTGGCTGAACCAGTGAGGTATGAGCGGGGGTGTCAGGATGAAGTGGATGTACTTGGGCGTCCTTCGGGACATCGATGGGTAGGGAAGCGATTGAGTCTGCACCTTGGACCGCCAATTTCATGTCTTGATGGTCATTCAGATCTTTGTCGGTCAACTGAGCTTGCTCGTACCGTTGTGGGTCGTTCAATTCGGGGACTTTCTCCAAACGCGGAGGATCGGCTTGGGCGGAAATTTGGCTGACCGCTTCTTCAACATTGGGTTGCATGGGTGCTTGTGAAGTAACGAATTGAGCGGTCAGCTCGCCATGTTCCTCGGCTTGTGCAGCGAGCTTAGCCTGTTGCTTTGCCTCCTTCTTGGCCTTCTTGGACATGGTTGTGCCCCGCAAGCCATCCTTCTCTGTCTTTGTTGGATCGGCTGTAGTCTCCACAAGACGCTCCGTGGCAGATTCTAGCCGCTCTGCTTCAGCCGGCTCGTGGGCAGGCTGAAGTAGCGGAGTGTTTTCAAAAGGCTCGGTAAAAAGGACATGGTCCTTCGTGGGCTCGACATCAAGGAACGGCTCAGCTGCAGGCTTATTTGTTTTCCCATCCGAAGTATTACGCTCGGCCAGAATTTCTTGCTTTAAAGCTAAGTTTGGCTCTGCAGTAGATTCAAGCTTTGTGGCTGTCTCGGTTAGTCCCGGAGCGGGCTCTAGTTCCCAAGCCGTCTCTTTTAATTCAAGATCAGCTTCTGCTTCCTTCGTAGGCATAGCTACTTCAGGATGGAAATCAGTCTCGCGCTCCGTTGCCATATCTGGTTGGTTGAGAACAACTTCAGCCTCTTCCTCCTTCGCAGATTCAGCTGGTTCAGGATGGAGATCGGCCTCATGCCCCAATGTCGTCTCTGGTCGATTGAGAACAGCTTCAGCCTCTTCCCCCTTCACAGGCCCAGCTGATTCGGAAGGGATATGAACCTCGTGCTCCATTGCTGTGTCCGGCTGGATGAGAATGGCTTCAGCCGCTGCTTCCTTGACAGGCCCAGCTGGTTCAGGATGGATATTCACCTCACACTCCGTTGCCGTGTCCAGTTGGTTGAACATGGGTTCAGCCTCTGCCTCCTTTGAACACTCGGCTAGTTCAGTATGAGTATCAGCCTCGCGCTCCGTTGTCGGATTCAGTTGGCTGAGAACGGTATCAGCTTCGTTGTGGGCCTCATTTGACTGATGAGCGGATCCCGACTTGGGCGAGGTCCCAGATAGCTCCATCGGCCCCACTGTAGGTTCTGGTTCGATCGCAGGCACCGTTGGCTCAACAGGCTCGCCTTCGGTAGCCTTGCTCTTCTTCTTCTTCTTTTTCTTCTTGTCTTTCTTAGAAGGAGTGGGGCCCAGTAGCTCCTCTTCCACCTTATCGTCCCGAGACCGAGAGTAGGGCGTGGCAGCTTCTGCATCTATGGAAAATTCGGCCAAGGCTTGAGACTCATGCTCCCATGCAGTCTTAGGGGCAGTTACTTCAGCTTCTGGCAGAATGAGCAGCCCGTTGTCAGGCTCTGACGGGATATCTGACTTGGGCTCGACATTGAGCTTATGCACGGGCTCAGGTTGAATATTCTCTCGAGGTTCCAGTGTAGTCTCAACTTCAGGCTCTGCTAGAGGTTCCAAAGCAGTCATGAGCCCCTCGGAAACAGTAGGCTCTACAAGGGAGGCTTCTTGAGCGGTTGGCACCACTGATTCGATTACTTGAACACCTCGGTCCAATTCGGATGCCTGCGTAGACTCTTCAATAGGTATCGAGGTTTGTGTGAGGTCCAAAGCGACAGCGTTGCCCTTATTCTTCTTTTGCTTCTTGGACGGGGCGGGGTCCTGTTGCTTATCCTCTCCTTGCTCTGGCTCAGGTGAGGCGTTGAGTTCGACCTTGGACCGCGGGCCAGTCTCAAAACCTGTCTCGGGCTTCGTCGCTGTCTGGTTGTCGTTCCCAGATGCAATAGTTGATGAGCTTTCAGCATCCAGGCTCAGGCCAGCCTCAGGGGCAATTTCAGCTGCCAGATTGATCTCCGGCTGGGGTCCTGAGGTGACGTCTGACTCGACCTCACGGATGAGGTCATCTTCGGGAGTCTTTTCAGGCTCCGAAACAGCCTCTGCCTCTGCGACTGGTTCAGCTTCGTTTGTCGATGTTTCAGGCACATTGTTAACACTTGAAGTGGCACCAAGGGGCTCGGATACGTTCTCGTCAGGTGCCATTTGCCTGGCGGGCTGGGAGGCTTCTGTCCGTTGAACGGCTTCAGCCTTTGCCTTTTTCTTTAGCTTCTTTATCTCCTTCTTGGAGAGGCCGGCGTATGGGTCAACATCATCCTGTGGAAATATTGTGGGCTCAAGTTCAGGTTCAGGCTGAGGTTCGGCTGTCGATGGCTCCGGGTTGATCAATGAATCAGGGGCAGACTCCATCAGTGTCTCAGCCGTTTGGAGAGAATCAGATAATTTTTCATGACCAAGGTCAATACTCCTGGATGAAGTAGGATCGAACTCGACATCTTGTTGTGACTCCTTGAGTAGCAGCTGAGAATCAAGCTCTGCAGTGTCAGGCACAGAATCCATAGAAGGTTCAATTGAGGGACCAGTCGTGGTCTTGAAAATGGGCTCAGGCGTGAGTACGAGAGCAGCCTCAGGCGGGTGTGCGAGCCCTTCCTGTTCAGGGACGGTCGAGTTCGAGTCCTTGCTCTTCTTCTTTTTCTTCTTGCTCTTCTTGGATGCAGGGGTGTTAAGGTCATCTTCCTGGGCCTGGTCTCGCTCTAGTTGAAGTGGGTGGCCAAGCTCCGATGCCTTTTCGAAAGCAGGTTCGGCAGTGTCAGCAATCCCAGAAGGGAAGTCGGGTTCGGCTAGTCGAGCAGACTCCGTAGGCTCCTCTTGCTCAACGGACTGAATGGCGTCGACAGGAGGGACAGGTTCAGAAATGCCAATGGGCTCCACGATCTGAGAAATTCTGGCTTGATCGGCAGGTTTGAGAGACCCCACAACCTCAGCAGATGTGGTATCAGCCACTGGCACAGACTCAACCAGCTCATTCACTTCGGCCAAAATGGACGGCTCAGAAAGAACAATCTCGGGCGCGACCGAGCCCTCAGCTTCCTCCAGCATTTCTCGGTCGTCTGGAGTGTCAGCTGCGGAACCTTTGCCCTTCTTTTTCTTCTTCTTTTTCTTGTCCTTCTTCGACAGTGTCAGATCTTCTACCTCCTCTTTCTTCTCAGATTCCGGCTCAAGCTCCGCAATAATGTCTTCCCGGACAGTCTCAGCATCCGGCTGATCGATGACATCAAGACTCTGTTCGAGAAAAATTGTTGCATCCGTTTGAAGCCCTTGGCTTAGTTCAGGGACAGATTCTTCCGCAAACCGAGCCGCAAATTTGGATGTGACATCCCCAGATGCGGGCTCTAGGTTAACGAGTGCTTCCATTTCGGTTTCAACCTCGGCATCGTGGCCAGGCTCAGGAACATTCGGTGTCTCGAAGGAGGACTCGACAGCTTCGGGAATAGCATCCGGGGCGGGGGCAGCTCCCGCTTGAACGGTATCAGTCGGTGCGGATTCAAGGGTTGTGTCAATTGCCACTGGCTGTTCCGGTTCCTGTGACGCCTCAAGATCAACGGTCTTACCCTCCTTCTTCTTTCTCTTTTCCTTCGTCTGACCTATGTTTGCTTCCTCATCACCAGTCTTCTCTGGCTCCGGCTCAGCTTCGGCGACAGCCTCAGAAGCGACCAAGGCGGTTGGTACCAATGTAGCATCCAAAGTAGGATATTTCTGGTCCCCCAGCCCCTTGGGCGTAGCATCTGGTCCGTCTCGGAAATTTGTGTCCAGTTCCGCTTCAGGTACAATAGTAGGGTCGATGGCCTCATCTTTGTGTCCGATAGGCTCTAAGTGAGACTCAAGAATTTGGGCAACGGATTCAACGGGTTCTGGCGTAGACTCGACACCGGCAGATGGAGGCTCAACGACATCCTCTGGTCCTGGCGTAAGCTCGACAACGTCCGATGGAGGCTCAATGAGAGGTTCTGTAGAAGTCTCAACAACAGTTGATGGAGGCTCAGCGAGAGACTCTTGCCTAGGCTCGACAACGTCCGATGGAGGCTCAATGAGAGGTTCTGTAGAAGTCTCAACAACAGTTGATGGAGGCTCAACGAGAGACTCTTGCCTAGGCTCGACAACGTCCGATGGAGGCTCAGCGGGAAGTTCTGCGGAAGGCCCGACAGGGGTGATTACAGGTCCTGCAGAGTCGGCCTCCTTGGAAGTAACAATGTCTCGCTGTGATTCAAGCTCAGCCTCTTGGCCCTTACCCTTACCCTTCTTCTTCTTTTTCTTTTCCTTCTTCGAAAGTGTAGTCGACACATTGTCTAGAGGCTTGTCGGCTGGTGCTGCCTCAAGTTCAGCGCCGAGCTTTTCCTCATCCACAACGATAGGTTCCGATGTCAGGGTGGTTTCAATCGGTTCAACGGGTGCTTCCGCAGGTGGTGGTAAAATTTCGGAGTCAGCTGCAGATTCAGTAGGGTTGGCCTCCACATCGTGTCTCTCCCCGGCCGCGGGTTCAGGCTTAGGGGCATCCAAAACATTCCGGTCCACCAATTCATTCTCGTACTCAGGCTTCAGTTCAGTTTCCATGTTAGGATCAGCTGTGGGTTCGACAACGAGCGGCTCAACCAAAGATGATTGAGCCACAAGGTCGACAAGAGGTTGAGTCTCAGTTTCGGGCTTCGATTCAGCTTCAGTCTCGGGTTCAACTATAGGTACAGTCTCGGATTCAGGCTCAACCGTGGAGGTTGCCTCATTCTCAAGCTTCGATCCAGAATCGATGCCTTGCTCGGCGGTTGTCTCGGCCGCGGGTTCAATCTCAGGCTTCGGCTTCAATTCAGGCTCGATGTCGGGTTCAGCCGCAGATTCCGTCGCTACCTTTGAGGTTGTCTCGGTTTCTTTTGGCGTCTCCAACTCAACCGAGGACTCCAAGGCAGCCAAAGCCTTGGCCCTCATCAATTTTTTCTTCTGCTTTTTGGACATGCCAGCATATTCATCGTCATTTTCCTTCTTCTCTGTTCCTCGCCCCAGCTCCGGCTTTGCCTCAGACTCGACGGGTGTCTCGAGGTCGATGACGATTTCCTTCCCATCCGCTTCCTCGTCCTTCACGGAAGGCTCCAGGTTACCATCATCAACGTCGGCCGCGACGTTTCTTTCCTTTTCCAGTTGCGGTTCCGGTTCCGGTAGGTGGCTGGTCTTTGGGTCCTGTAGGATTTGAGAATCGTTGTCTTTAGCCTTCTTGATCTTTTTGTCCGTATTGGATGTCTTCGGACTGAACCCACCCCGCTCGTCTTCAGGAATAGCATCTGGCTCCAGACTAGATGCAGGCGGCTCTCCAGTTTCAGTGGATGCCGCCAAAATAGAGACGTCGACCGGTGTCGTCGTCGTGTCGGCCTCGGTGGTAGTCTCCGCAGCAGGGACTTCCGTCGTCTCGGGCTCTGGCGAGGTCTGCTCGGTGGGGTCTACAGACATGTCGACGATTGGATCGGCCACGTCGGTTGTAGTTCCGGCACTGGTCTCTTCGGATGGGGTAGCGACTCCAGACTCAGGCTCCGCAGTCTCCTCGAGAGCAGCCTTCTTCTTTTTCTTTTTCTTGTCTTTTTTGGGCTTTTTGGTAAGAGGCTCGGGATCCTCGGGGGACGGGACCGGGGGCTCAGCAGGAGGTTGATCGGAAGTAAGGGCAGAGGCATCGGTGGCATCGGCAGCCGGAGCATCTACTGGATCCTGGACGGGCGGGGTTTCTAGGAGGGTTTGGACATCAGCCGGCTTTGTCTGCTCATCACTTTCTGGGGTAATTTCGGGGATCTGCTCCAGGTCCTGAAGAAGCGTGGGTTCATCAGTAACAGGGAGAGCATTAACAGGCGCCTCGCTGTCCTTATTCAGCACGTCGAGACCACCGGAGGAGACTCCATCCATAACAGGGCCTTCAGTATCATTGAGACCGACTTCTCGGAGCGTCGAATCAGAAGGCTCCTGCAATGCAGGCTCACCCTCGAGTTGTTTTTCTGCGTCCTCGATGGAAAGGGAGTTCTTTTTCTTCTTCTTCTTGTTCTTCTTTCCCTTCTTTGGAGTGTCGGATTCGACCTCCGGCTCAACAGGGGCTACTCCTGGGGTTGGCTCGGGTTCGGCAAGGATAACGCTGGCGGGGGCTTCCTCTGGAAGTGGAGTTGGGACTTCTTCCTGGACAGCTACTTCTGAGCCTGACTCAGTTCCAGCAAGCGGAAGGCCATCGGAGATTTCTTGGGTAAGAGGAGTAGCAACCGCTTCTTCTTGGACAGTCACTTGTGGAGCTGACCCGGGCTCAGGAACTGAAAGGATATTGGGGGTTTCCTCCGCTAATGGGGTCGAGACAACGGCTTCTTCTCGGGCAGTTGGCTCTGCTTCTGTGACTGCAAAAGGCTCTTCGAGTTGCTCCGGTTCCTGTGTGAGGGGCTCTTCCGTGACAGGCTCTTCCGTGACAGGCTCTTCCGTGACAGGCTCTTCCGTGACAGGCTCTTCCGTGACAGGCTCTTGGGTAACAAGCTCTTTCGCAGCAGACTCTTCCGTGATGGGCTCTTCTGTGACAGGGTCCTGGGTAACAAGCTCTTTCGCAACAGACCCTTTCGCGGTAGACTCTTCCGTGTCAGGCTTTTCTGTAGGAGGCTCTTGTATGGCGGGAGACTTTTCAGAGTTCTCAGACGCCGGGTCCTGCACTGGGTCTGATTCGGCGAGGGATGCGGGCTTGCTCTTCTTCTTTTTCTTCTTTGATTTCTTTCCGCTCACCGGGGCGCTAACTTCGTCGGCTGGAACTTCTTGCGCCACTGGGATCTCTGCAACAAGGGCGGCCTCAGTGAAATCATCCACAACTGGGTCACTTGTGAGGGTTCTGGTTGTAGACTGCTCAATGACTTCGACCGGCTCAACTAGCGTTGCTTCAGCCTTCATCTCGTCCGTTGTCGCAATCTGTGGGGTTTCCTCGGGCGTCTCGAATACAGCGAGTTTGGAGCCTTCCTGGGCACCGGAGTCTTGCGCAAGCTCAATTGGCGGAGCGAGAACCTCCTCAGGCTTAGCCTCCTCCGCAAGACTTTCCGAATGTTCTTGCACAGGCTCTGTACAGTCCGGAGCTGGCTCTTCAACCTTGAGCTCCTCCGTGACCTCGTCTTGAGCAGCCTGGCTCTTCTTCTTCTTCTTAGCCTTCTTAGCCTTTTTCTTCGAGGTTCCTTCTGTTACTTCGGTTGTCTCAGGTACTGCAGAGGTCTCCAGTGCCTGGGTCTCAGCATCATTGGTGACATTGGCTGGCTCCTCGTTGGCTGGGATATCACGACCGACGTCCTCCGGAATAACGGAGGATTCTACAGGTTGGGTAGACTCGAAGTCGGTTGACATTGCCTGAGAATCCTCTATCACAGTGTCACTTTGGGAGAAAAGTGGCTCGGACACAAAAGACTCGAGAGTAGCAGGAGTCACGGTCTCAACTGCCACATTGTCGGCATCTGAATCGACTGCCCTCTTACTCTCAGCATGGCTGGGCTCTTCGATAATCTCTGGCGTATCAGTCCCGATGTCCCAGGCTGAGAGAGCATCGTCTGAGAGATCTGCAGCGGCTTCTCCCTCTAGACGAATCTCGGTGTCAGGTCCAGGCGCATTCGTGGCTGTGGTCGCGTCCTTCTCGGGCCCCTGGGAGACTTCAGGGACAATGGAAGTTTCGTCAGCACCAGCGAATCGGTTGCTAGTTTCCGGGGATAGAGTCTGTGTGGCGTCTTCGTGGACATTCGAGGGGGGTTGAAAAGTGTCTTCTGGCTGCCAATGCACTGACTTTCTCTTGTCCTTTTTGCCCCTTGGGGATTCTGTCGTGTCTTGTTCACGTGCGTGATCAAGCTCGGGCCCAGGTGCAGTTGCCAGTTTTTCAAGAGAGGACTCGTCGACTGTGACAGATTCCGCAGTCGGTTCGGGTACATCTTGGAAGATATCGGCCTCTCTAGACTGCTCTGCTTCCTTAGGTGTGATCGGCAAGGGCTCCTCGGCAGGTGTGGAGGTTTCCAGAGTGTCGGAAGGCAAAGTGCCGTCAGACTGCGCGCCCTTCTTTTTCTTCTTCTTTTTCTTCTTCGACTTTAAAGTAACCTCCGACGTCTCGTCTAGAACGGGTTCGGCGGCAATTTCGAATTCTGGCTTGACGCCAGGTTCAGAAGCAGTATCAGTAAGAGGCTGGTCTACAGGCTTGATAGCAGACGTGACACCAGTTTCAGGAACGGGTTCCGTGACAGGCTTGTCGGTAGGGTCGATGGAAGCCTCGTCAACAGCCTTCACGGCGAAATCAGAAGCACGTTCAATGCCAGAACTGTCAGCCTGTTCGATGGTAGGCTCGGCAGCAGCCTCGGTGGTAGCTTCAAAATTCGGCTCGGAGAGAGGCTCATTAACAAATTTCACAGTGCTAGATTCAGGAGCAGGTTCGCTCGTTGGCTCGTCGGCAGCATTAATGGCCATGTCAAGGGGAGGCTCATTAGCAGGCTCGTCCACAGGCTCAGTGGTAGGCTCGGCGGCAGGCTCAACAGCAGCTTCATGCGTAGCTTTGTCAACAGGCTCGTCAACGGTCTCAACAGGAATTTCGAGAGCCGGTTGGCTAATGAACTCATCGACAGCCTTGACAGCAGGCTCGGAAGCAGGGTCAGGGACGGACTCGTCGATGGGCTGGATGGTCGCTTCAGTGGCAGGCTCGACGGTATCTACAGGAGTAGGTTCGCTAACAAACTCCTCAACAGCCTTGACGGCAGGTTCGGAAGCAGGCTCAGTGACAGGCTCGAAGACCGGCTCAATGGTTGGCTCAATGGTCGGCTCAGTAGCAAGCCTGACATCAGCTTCAGGAGTGGGTTTGCCGATAGACTCATCAACAGCGTCAAGAGCCGATTCAGAACTGGGTTCGACGACTCTGTCATCGAGCATGGCAGGCTCAGTGGCAGGCTCGAGGACGACTTCAGAAACGGGTTCGATGGGATGCTCCTCGACAATCTCGACAGCAGCTTCAGGAGCAAGTTCGGTGGCAGGCTCTGCAATAGTCTCAGCGGCTGGCTCAGTGGCTGGTTCAGCGGCTGGCTCGATGATAGCTTCTGAAGCAGGCTCACCAGCAGGCTCTGTCGCCGGTTCGATGACAGACTTCTCGAGATGCTGGGTAGTAAACTCGGTGACGGGCCCAACAGCAGTCTCCAAGGCAGGCTCTAGGGAAGGCTCGACGATAGCCTCAGAAACAGGATTGATGAGACGCTCCTCGGCAATCCCGGCAGCAGATTCAGAACTAAGTTCGGTGGCAGGCTCTGCGACAACTTCTGCAGCTGGTTTATGTGTAGCTTCAAGAGCATCTGCCTCAACTTCGGGGACGGGTGTGCCGGTCGAGAGAGCATCGTGCTGCAGTGAAGAGTCAAGTGGTTCTTTCGGTGCGGTTGCCAAGCCTAGGTTGTGGTCGACTATCGTGGGTTCAGTCTGTGCTGGCTCATCAGCCTCGACGGCGGCTGCTTTGCTCTTCTTCTTCTTTTTCTTGCTCCTCTTGGGTTGGGGTTGCGTGTTGTCTACCTCGGCCACAGTTGTGCTTGGCTCACGAGAGGTCTCAGAGGGTATCGTGTCAGTCTCTTGAGCATCCAGGCTAGGTATGACCGTCTCAGGTTCCACAACGGCGTCCAGTTTCTCGGTTGCAAGGATGTCTAGGTCCTGTTTGGCAGGCAGCGCATCATCCAAAACCTTGGGCAACGGCTCCTCGGGGTTGGAAGTTATGGTTGCGGCTTCGTCCAAAGAGTTAGGGACAACCGGAAGGGGGTCCGCAAGCTCTGCGATGGTATTCGTTTTCTCAGCTGCAAGGACGACTAGGTCCCGTTTGGCAGGCGGCGCATCATCCAAAAACTGGGGCAGCGGCTCTTCGGAGCCGGGGACAGTTGTCGTCGATTTGTCCAGAGAGCCGGGTTCGGTCAGAAGAGGCTCTGCATGCTCTTCTACAATAGAGATGGGCTGTTCCTCGGTCGTTTCGTGCTCAATGGACGCATCCTTTTGATCTTCAACGGAGACAACCTCCTCACCCTTAGCAGCCTCGCTAGCTTCGGGGTCCTCCCGAGTCGATGCAGGGGGAGCTGCAGGTTCGATGAATACCAAGTCCAAACCCTTCTTCTTCAAGTTCTTCTTGATCTTCTTCCTGTCCTTTCCTGCCAGTTTTTCCCACGCCTCTTTCGTGTATTCATTTTCAGCGGGTTCAGGAGCTGCTTCGAGTTGAGGTTCAGCAACAGGTTTAACTGGCTCGGCAGGTTGAGGTGCAAGTTCCACAGCTGGTTCGCTGTTGGATTCGGCAACAGCCTTGGAGAGTGGCTCGCTAAGAAGGTCCGTGACGAGCTCAGAAGTAGCCGCCACTGGAGGTTCTATGGCAGGTTCAGTAGTGGCCTCATTGGCAGGCTCGAGATTGGTTCCTCGAGGAATCTCCTCAACTACAGGTCCGCTATCGAGCACCGTTGGCAAATCACAGGTGGCGGCGACAATAGGTTCAGGAGCAACGTCTCTCGCAATATCCTCAGGTGCAAGCTTCTCGACCGTGTCAGTGGGAGGTTCAGCCGGAATTTCAGTAGGCTCGACAGCAGCCTCAATGAGAGGCACAATGAGGGGCTCAGGAGTAGCCGCACGGACAGGTTCACCGACCGCCAATTCTTTCGTAGGCTCCGTAGCAGGCTCCACAGGCTGTTCAACGATCGGCTCAGTGAGCGGCTCGGGAGTAACCGCACGGGCGGGTTCATCGACCACCAGTTCTTTCGTTGGCTCCGTAGGTTCGATGGGCTGTTCAACAACTGGCTCAGGAGGAACCACACGGACGATTTCGTCAACCTCGAGTTCTTTCGTTGGCTCCGTCGTTGGCTCGGCGGACTGTTCAAAAACTGGCTCCGCGACCGACTCAGGAGGAGCCACACGGGCGATATCCCCGACCACCAGTTCATTTTCAAACTCCGTAGGGGGCTTGGCGGGCTGTTCAAGAACCTGCTCAGCGGCCGGCTCAGGGGTAACAACACGGGCGATTCCCTCGACCTCGACCTCGACTTCCTTCGTAGACTCTGTAGCAGGCTTGGCAGACTGCTCATCAGCCGGTTCAACAGTCCTCTCGGGGACAACCTCGTCGACGATCTCTCGGGGTTTGTCCACCTTCGCAGGTTGCTCCTTCGTTCTAGAGATTTCGGGAGACGCGTCGAGTTGTTTCTTTTTCTTAGGAACATGGTCCGCCGGGAGATCGTCCAAAGCTTCCGAGACATGCTCGTCAGCTTCTGGGGCATCAGGCAAGCCATCATCGGGCTTCTTCTCCTTCGCTGATGTCGTCTCAGCAGGCCTAAAGGCAGGCTGCTGCGAGAAGTTGAACAAGCCCCTGCCCCAAAGTCGGTTGCCAGCTGTCCTAAGGGATGGCGGTGTGAAGTTAAGCAGGTAAGAACCTCTGCCCTTGTTCGTGGCTTCAACAGGCTCGGGTTGCGAGTCCTCTGTAGACGGCTCTTGGGCGGAGTCCTTAGCTACATCTTCTACGACATCGACTTTGCGAGAAGACTCTGGTTCCAGCTGCGGCTCCTCTGCTGACGGTTCTCGGAGAACATCTTTAGGTGGCTCGTCTGTGAAAGCTAGCTCGCGCGAAGCTTCAAGCTCCGGCTTCAGCATCTCTGTCGGTGGGTCTTGAAGAGCAATCGCAGGTACCTCTTCCGCCAAGGCTACCTCGCGGGATGGCTCAGACTCTAGCTTCAGCATTTCCGTTCGTAGGTCTTGATGAATCTCCTTGGGCAAGTCTGCTGTCAGAACTACCTTGCGGGATGTGTCAGGCTCTGGCGTCAGCACCTCTGTCGATGGGTATTGAATAATCTCCTTGGGTACCTCTGCCAGGACTAGCTCGCGAGGAAGATCAGGCTCTGCCCTGAACACCTCTGTGACTGAGTCTTGGGGTGCCTCCTTGGGCGCCGCTTCTGCGGGAGGTCCCTCGCGGAAAAGTCCAGGTTCAAGCTTGAATACCTCTGTTGGTGAGTCTTGAGAGATCGCCTTGGGCGCTTCTCCTGTGAAGCCTCGTTCGCGAGGTGCCTCAAGCTCTGGCTGTAATTCCTCCACTAGTACTTCTTGGGGAACATCCTTGGACGGTTCACCTGTGAGGTCTACTTCCTGAGAGAGCTCTGGCTCTGCATGCCATTGCTCTTTTGACGCGTCGTGGGGAACGTCCAAAGGCGGCGCATCAGCGAGGACTAGCTCGCGGACATGCTCAGGCTCTGGCTTCAACGCCTCGGCCGGTGTGTCTTGAAGAGTGGTCGCGAATGGCTCTTTGGCAAGGGCCAGCTCGCGGGAAGACCTAGGCTCAAGCTGCGGCTCCGTTATCGATGGTTCAGGCTCATTAATAAGAATTGATTTGCGGAATGACTCCAGCTCTGGCGCCATTGGTACTAAAGGTGGCCCAAACTGGTCTTGGAAGTTTCGGCGGCGGGGAGACTCGCTTTCTGACTCTGGTACAATTTCCAATGGCGCCCAGAGACCACCCCGAGCCGGCTCATCGGCGAGGACTGGGTCGCGAGAATACTCTGGTCTAAAGGCGTCCATGAATGGCGGTGGTGCGGGGAACTCTGGCCTGAATTCGGCCCGGGGAGTTGACTCTCCAGATCCTGCGTCCTCGTCACTTTGCACAGTCGGTGGCAGACTCGTGTCAATTTGTAGGCTACGGTCCAAGAAATGAACGCCTGCAAGACCGTGGCCGAAGTAATCGACACCACGGTGAGCATCAAGCTCGGGTGAATCCCGCTCGCTGTCCCGCTCACTTTCCCGCTCGCTTGCTTCGCTTGGGGGCAGCTCTGGAAGTTCTGCTTCGTCTAGAGGTGGGATGTTGCGAGAGTGTTCGAGGAGATACAACGGTTTGAATTCACGGCTACTGTCCCAGGAAGTGGGACGGGCTGCGCGCCTCGAAGAACTGGGAGAGTAGTCCACGGCGTTAGTGACAGGGGAGCCAACAGGCGGTGAGGACCTGTACCCGATAGGAGATTGAGGGTTTGAACGACCCCCGAGCCGGAGCTGGATAGGTATCGCGGTATGGCTAATGGACTTGGCGGGCAAGTCATGGCTGCGACGCCTTTGGTGAGTCATGACCTCACGCTTGAAGGTGCGCAGTTCGGGGGGAGTGTCTGGTCGACTGTCGGGAAGAGAGGGAAGCTCTCCGGGGGAAGAGGAAGGGCTGCCAGGCTCGCTGGGGGGGAGGGGAAGAAGATCGCCATATTGAGGGTCGATGGCGGGTTTAATGGCTCGAGGAGCAACCTCGGGGTCGAATCTATCAAAACTTCGGATGCGGGGAATATCTCCAAAAGCGTCGTGCTCCTGGTCGGACGAGGAGTCTGAGGCGTTGAAGCGGGCTGCAGCGGCCACTGCACCCGTAAGGCCGACACCCGCGCCAAGGGTGTCGGCATTATCTAAAAAAGAATCCCGCTTCCCATCCTTGTGGCCGTTAGATTTGAAGATGCCGGAGAAGATGCCGCTGGATCTCTTGTCTGAGTCCTTACGGTCTTTATGGTCCCTACTTCGGCGAGACGAGGCGGACCCGGGTGCAGACGCGACGGACTTGGCGTCATCATCATCGAACCGAGATGACTTGCTGCGTCGATGCCCCCTATCTCTGTCTCTGTCTCTGTCTCTGTCTCTGTGACGGTCATCACCACGAGACTCGGACACCACAGAACTTACATCCCGGTCGTCGAAATGTTCTCGTCTGCGGTCGGTCGGGCTACCATGATGCCCGTAGAGATCGTCATCAGCTGCGCTTCTTCGCTTATCTTTCTTGCTTCTGCGGCTGCCGGAACTGCCAACCGAAATCTCGGAGTGCGCAACTGAGCGTGTGGGAGAATCGTAGATTGCGGAGTCACGCTTCGATTTTGACTTGCTCGACTTCTTGGGTGTGTCCCACTCGTCATCAGACCCCCTGTCCCTCGACGAACTCTTCGTCGACGATTGTCGTTCGTAGGTATCCACAAGAGCGGAAACACGAGATCCGTCGTCATTGTATAGCTCTCGATCCTTGTGGTACCTCCTGATTTTCCTCGGGGCTTCCCATTCATCATCAGACCGGACTTCTCTAGAAGAGGAATCTCTCGGCGAACGTCTACGGTGTGAGGACTCAATGGGAGCGGACACCTGCGAAGCGTCCCAGTCGTCAACGTCTCGACTCTTCCGGTTCTTAGACTTTCGTGAGACATCCCGTTCATCACGGCGTCTAGATTCTCGAGAGCGAGATCTTGACCGAGATCGTGATCGGCTCTCCTTGGACAAGTGATGACCAGCCAAAGCCAGGGCGCCAAGGGCAGCGGCCGGTACAACGAAACGAGACATATCGCCACTGTCAGAGCCACGCCTTCGCTTGTCGTGCTTAGGAGCCTCCCATTCATCGTCGGATCTCACATTCCGAGACGAATATTCACGAGGGGAATGACGGCCATGATGAGTATCGATAGGGGCGGAGACTCTAGAGCCCTCATCCTCATCATAGTCACGGCTTTGATGGTGTTTCTTAGACCTCTGTCGGCCAACATCCTCCCAAACTGGCTCTCCAATCTCTCGCGGTTGGACTGGCTCAGGGTCCATAACACGGCCTATGCCGTCATCTTGAACCACCACAACCTTATCTCGCTTGCGCTCCCTCTTGGTCTGTCTATGGGGGGTAACGTCGTCAATGCGGGCTACAACTTCGTCACTCGGTGATCCCGGGGATTCAGATGGTTGAGGATCGGCAAGGTAGTCGAAAGGCTGTTCTCGTTCCGAATACGCGGGCGCACTTGTGTTGTCCTGGGGAGTTTCTACCTCACCCAGAATGAATCCTGAGTCAGGTAGTCGCTTTGATACAGGCTCTATGTTAAAGTCGGAGACAGTGTCTGTGTAAGGTGTCTTGTACCAGCCGTCGCCATTAGCATCTTGGACTCCGGGGGGAGACTCTCGTCGGGCATAGGTGGGATCATCTATGACCATGTCAGGGTTAAAGCCAGTGTCCTTCAGACCAGCAGCCAAGGTAGCTGCAAACTCGATATCATCCGCATAACCACCAGGCATAAATTCTGTTCTTGGGCTGGTGGGTTTCGGGCCAGGGACCGGAGGCTCTTGACTCGCGTCATCCGCATAAACCTGAGCAGTATGCACAGGGGTGTCCCGAGCCTCGTCGGGGGAGCTTCTGATGAGCTCGTCGCCTTTGACAGAAGGGAGTTCAATTTCCGGCTCATTAACAGGCTCCTTGGAGCTGAAGGCCATTGCAGCTGCGATAGCACCCCATCGGCTAGCCTTATTCAGGCGAGGGCGAGGCTTCTCAGAGGACTCGGAACGGATATAACCCTCGGAGTCACTTCTAGCATCCGGGCTCTCGACCTCGAAGCTCTTGGTCTGGTTCTCGCCCCAACTGACAGACTTTGAGGGGGGGATGACATGCATGACTTCGCCCTTGGGTCCAATGACAATGTCATCCACTTCAGGCTTGGTGATCGGTTCTTCAACTTCTCTTGTCGTCTCCCTAGCAACGGGCATCGGTGAGGGCTCGCGGCTAGGAATCGGAGTAGGATACACCAAGTTAAGAACAGGACGCTCCCGCTCCGCAGAGGGATCTCTTGATTTGAAACTTGGCGTCTCAAGGTCCCTTGACGAGCTGCGGAACCGACTCTCCTCGTTGGGGAAAATCTTGTTGTCAATTCTCACGTCCGCATCAGGGCCATCGTAAGGGCTCTTCTTTGTGTCTTTGTCTTCCATATCTGGGGGCGTGGCAATTGTGTAGGTCTCGACGAAGTTGTCTCGCCATTTGTCCACCACTGAGGGGTCTGGAGAAGAACTGCGAGAGCGAATCTCGTCGGAGGCAATCTTGCGCGCGATCACCGACTCGCGATAATACTTGTTCGCTTCGTCTTGGACAACGTCTCTTGGTCGAGAACTATCCCGGGAACTGTCCTCGGACGACTTGTTCTTGCGCTGCTCCCTGGAGCGTTCCTCCTCGACGGCGATGGCAGATGCAAACGCAGCTGCAGCCACGGGGATAGTGGCATGCTTTGCTTGATCGTAGATGGACATGGCTTGGTGTGCCTCCTCTTCATACTCATGTCCTTCTCGAGGATCCTTTTGCCGGGGCGCTTCCTGTGTTCCCTGTCGGTATTCCTCAATCATCTTCTCAATATCATACGAGTCCTTGCGGCTCAGTCGAGTGTCAGTCGTTGGAGGCCTTGGCGGTGAGTAGTCAAAGTTAGGTTCACGCTCCACAGTGACAATTGTCGGTGTAAGCGGTCTTTGCGTAGTGTGCGGAGTGGTGAGTTTTGGTGTCGTGAAGGTATCATCGGCAACCTGGTATTGGAATGGGTCGACTGTCGCAACCATGGTTGTCGGTTGCGTGGGTGGTTGGCTTGTACCCGTAACAACTTGTTGGCCTGCCATGGTTGACGGTGGAAGCTCTCGCCGCTCGTCGCGAACATCTTCCTTGCGATGAGCGACGCGTTTCTCCGGTTCATATTCGACTGTGATCTTCTCTCCACGACGCTTGTGGGACACCGGTTCCTGGTGGGGTATAACTACAATCTGCGTTTCCTTCTGCTTCTCCTTTTCTTTTCTCTTGCTAACGGTATCGTCATGATCATCAAATCTTGAAGACCTCTTGAGGTCTTGGTCATAAGCATACTTGGTGGAGTCGGTGTCTCGCTTGGAAATGAGGCGTTCTTTTTCTTGCTGACGCTGATGACGCTCTTCGTCTCGTTCTCGACGCTTAGAGTCCTGGTACTCCTCGTCTCGGTAACGTCGTGAGTCGTTGTCTCGTTTCTGTTCCACGCGGACTTCAGGTCGCTCTCGTTTCTCACTCTTGCGGGAGGACGAAGATGCAACTGCGGTGCCGATAGCAGCAGCGGCAAGGCCAACCGCCGCAGCCTCACCCCAGTAGCCCTTGTCGTCAGATTCTTGGCGAGAATGCCGAGCATCCTTGTGACTCACGTCCTCGAACTTCTCGGCATTGTACACCTTAGAAGAGACGGGCGTCTTGGGGATGGGTTGCTGGAGCGGAACAGGGGCGGGTCGCGCGTGGTGAGGAAGGTCTTGGCGGGAGGAGCCAGAGGTCCGGCGTGCCTCGAACCTGGCCGTATCGGTAGGAGGAACTGGATAGATTGGCCGCTCACTCGTGATTGGAGCCGATGAGCGGTGATAGGGTGAGGCTTGTTCTAGGTCCCCAAAGCCACATGGGGTATTGATCATCCCACGCAATGAATTGTAGGGACCAAAGAGGCGAGGGTCGACGACAGAGCTCTTATCAGCATAGCTGCGGTAGACTGAGGGAGAGTCTGTGCTGGGGCGAAAGCCAGGCATGACAGCAGCAGCAGCGGCTGTGGCCGCAGTCGCGGGTGCAGTAGTGGCTACTCTAGATGGCTTCACTTGCGAGGTGGCAGGGCCGCCGTATGCGAGCACTGAGTCCGCACCATCGCTGCTTGAAGTCTCGTCATCCGACGCATCCTCCCAATCATCGTCATCAGAAGAGTCGCGCCGGGGCTTTGAGGATCCGAGTCCCCGACTGCTATCTTGCTTGTGGCGACCGTACTTAGACGCCATCATGGAGGCACCGATTGCACCAGCCGCGCCAAGCGCAGCAGCTTTGCCCCGACCAGAATGGCGCTGGTCGTCCTCGTGTTGCCGCCTTGCCAGGTTAGACAGCTGACGGCCCAGGTTCATGATTTCTGCATCCGGATCCCTCTTGTACCTGGATGGCTGTTCACGCTCCCGCCTGGGAGGCTGCTGTGGCGGCATGTCAGGCCTGTGGAATTCTTGTGAGGACCTCCGGAATTCTTGTGAGGACCTCCGGCTCCGGGGGCTAAAGTTGCGGCTCTTGGAGCCTTTGATGTACCCGGCGCCGTACGCCAGATCTGAATTGACTGAGGACGAGGACGAATTTCCAAAGTAGAGAACGCGCCGCTTCTTCTTGGCGGCGCGGCGCTGCCGGTGGTGCTCTGACGGGGCACGAAAAAAGGTGCCCAAGATACCGCCGAACTGCTTGGTGTCCTTGTACCGCGAAATATCCACCAGAGAATCGGCGCTGGAGCTGGTGTATGAGAATGTCGGGGAGGGTGTACGCGCGCGGCGAGATTCTTCGGGTTGCGGGTGGCTGTAAGAAGGCATCGCGCGCCGCGACGAGTCCTCTGGCGGCGGTTGACGCGGGTCTCGAGGATCATACTGCCGCCGCCGATCGCCGTCCGGGCTCCGGGCGCGGTTTCCTCGCATCATGATGCCGTTCTATCGGCGTGTCGATGTCGCTTGTGGTGTTTTACAAGTGTTTGTTTTGGGAGCTGGATCAGCTCTCCGAGGGACCCCGTCGTCCCGGCCCGCTAAACTGGCGGTGGCTGGGGTCGTTCAACCTGACCGAAGCGCTAAGGCCCTGTCGTTGGCTCAAATTAGGTGGAGCTGAGATTGGATCTGCCGCTGGGAGCGGATGATGACCTGGAGGCCTGGCAAGTGGCAACTTAGGTACGCGGGCGCCTGGTACGAAAAATAAAAACAAAAAAATGCACGACCCTGTGATTCAGGGCTTCGGAGGAGA
The DNA here is from genome assembly GCA_029931735.1 of Dactylonectria alcacerensis. Taxonomy (NCBI): domain Eukaryota; kingdom Fungi; phylum Ascomycota; class Sordariomycetes; order Hypocreales; family Nectriaceae; genus Dactylonectria; species Dactylonectria alcacerensis. The sequence continues at coordinate 2,872,586 of JAPMUZ010000002.1, forward strand.
ACTGATCGTTTGGTGACCGGCCATAGGGATGCGATTGCCCATTTCAGTCAGCGAAGGCAATGGTCTAAGAGGGAGCTCGACAAGGATGTTCTAATATACTAGTCGACGACATGGCGCACCTAAATCGTCAGGCCGCCACACATTGGTCCAATCGTCCAATGGATGCGTCATCTCCACCCCATTGCCAGCTGGCAGTCACATGCAAGGACACGTGCCATGGCCGCTCTCTTTGGCCATCGCTTATCGCCCGCCGACCACGCCCAATACCAGTGCAGGCCGTCGTCACTTACCCTATACCATGTGCGTCAGTGTCATGATCCACGAGGAATCGACTGGTATGCTCTCGATGCCCTCTACTTCAGGTGTTGTGCTTCTTGACGCCGTGTCTGGGGAACACGTCATAAGGTTGCGGGATATACCAGCAGCTTGTCTCGCTGGGCCCATCCCGCCCCCCCTCCCAGCGTTAGCCAAACTTACTCACGAAGGTATCCAGAGACAGCCATTGACTGCAACCAACACGATACAGTAAGCATTTATGGAGGGCCAATCAATTACATAGATATCCAGGCCCCAATATTCCTAAACCGCGTAGACTCCACTATCTGTTACTTACAATATCCAAGCCAAATCGCTTTCCCAGCCCTATCACTCCCAAGCGATGGACCCATTCTGTGTCCATGAGCCCCAACCAAGAGTCAAAATATATATGGCACGCATATCAATATCCACTTACAGCCTTAACTTTGACGTGCATCCCCCTGGCGGGCCTTGCCGTCACACCGCCCCTAATATCAAGCTTCGTCTCGTCCGCGAGCGCCGGGTCCGCGAGGGCAAAGTCGAACCGGCCGACCCAGGCGGCCAACAGACAGGCAAACTCGGCCTTGGCGAAGCTCTGGCCGATGCAGCTTCTCGGGCCATGCAAGAACGTCAGGAACGCGTAGTTGCTGCTGGCGCCCCCGCTCGTGACCTTCCTGTCGCCGCCTTCGCCGCCCGCCGAAGGCATCCACCGCTCCGGGTCAAAGTGATCGGCACCCGGGCCCCAGAGCAAGGTGTCGAAGTTGGTCGCCCACGGGACAAGCATGATGCGGGTGCCTCGGCGGACCGGGTGGCCGAGAATGGTCGTATCATGAACCGTCTCGCGGACCGTGACCGGCACGGGGCTGTAATAGCGGAGAACTTCGTTGCAGACGGCGTTGAGGTAAGGCATATGGTCAATGTCCAGACTCGTAATGTCGACATCTGAGTCAACGGACGGTAATCTCTCGCGAACCTCGCCTCGCAATCGACGCTGGACCTCGGGATACCGGCATAGCAGGTAGATGGCCCAGGTCATAGCCGAGGCAGTCGTCTCATGCCCAGCGGCGAGGAAGGTCATGAGCTGGTCGACAAGGTTCTCATCCGAGAAGCCGCCACTCTCGAGGGCCACGGAGAGAATATCGACATCAGGCTGCTCCTTGTTGGCAATATTGGCCTTTTTCTGCTTGATGAGATCTCGGCACACGGCGCGAATCTCATTGGCGGCGTCGTTGATGTCCTCGTTGCGACGGACCGGCAGTGCTGTGAGGAGCCAAGTAGGGACGAAGAAGCCGAGAACCGCCAGGATCTGGGCCTGCCTGGAGGGTTTGAAGACCTTCTGGTATGTTTTGGCGAGGAGACTATTCTCGTCGCGAATTGCCCCGAAATCAGTGCCCATACCCGCGACGCCGATGATGTCCAGCGTTGCACGCGACGCCCACGACATGACTTCAGCGTCCGTCTCGCCCTGGGTGCCAAACTCAGCCGTCATGGCCTGTGTTGCCTCGCGGGCCTTTCGCCAAAACACAGGATACAGGTTCTTGACGTGCCGGAAGGCAAAGGCCGGCGTCAGGCTGCGTCGCTGCATCTTGTGTTCCTCGCCTTCCGCCAGCAGAACGCCGACACCGAGGATGCGACCGAGAGACCATCGGACCTGTGATGGTTTGGCGAATGCGTAATTGTTGGTGACCAGCACCTCGGCCAATGCCTTGGGCGAGGCGACAAGGATGCGTTCCTGATTGAGGAGGCCGCGATACCGTATGATGCCGTTGTGGGGGATATTGTTCACCCTACCGCATTTATCTTAAGTATTTCGAGATACAAGGAGTTACGGCACACTTGGGTTGTACACTGGGACAGCGCACTGGGACCAACTTACCACTCTCGCATCGGTATGCCCGAAGGTTCAGCAAAAATCCGCTTGCCCTGACCAAACAGCCAGTGATTGTTCGTGGGCTCGGGGAGATGCCGCAGAGGCGATACGAATATAGGATACACCCACAGGGCCCAGATCACCCACAGCATCAGACCCACCATCCACATCATAGTGAAGGACCCGATCAGAGACCATCTCGACCACTTGTCCTGGGCCCAGGCGCGAAGCAAGGTACTCGCGAAAGCGCCCCCCGTGATGTTCTCCCAGGGAAACGCCATAGTCGCCTTTGTCTTTGTTTTGAATTGAGAGGGTTGGGGGGTGGTGTTGAGATGAGAGTCAGAAAGAGTTGCAACATGAAACACGGGCGACAGCAGAAGTGTGGCCGCTGAAGATCTAAATGGCCCGGCAGGATGCCACGGGATGTCTCGACTTTAAGCGATTCGCCCGACTTGGACCTCGTGCAGCGTGTATTGCCGGGAGACGCTTCGTGTTTGAGAGTCGTCTCTATGCCCCAATTAACGACACGGCTTCGAAGCGTCCGATCGGTCTTGAAGATTCGCCGATCCAACGGACTCCTCTGGCATAATCATAAATCCCGGTCCGGGGGGCTTCGTCTGCACCAATGAGGCTTAGCCGATATGATACAACCATCATCGTGTGCTAGCTCGTATTGGAACTCCATTCGAGGCATCGTCCCGTGAATGTGAAGGAGAATGGACCGGGCGGTGGACGTTGGAGTGGAGGGCGGACTTTGTTTCGCTCGTGGATGCGCCTAGAGATATTAATTATGGATCAATGACGGAGAGGATGCGTTGCTTCTTGTGTTGTGCAATTATCGCTAATTACGCTCCTGTTATAGGACAGCTATCCATCCGACCCCTGTGCTAGGGGTTGCTGTAGTTGGCACCACCAAAACCTCGCAAGAAAAGCCATTGTGCAATTTACATCAAAAATCCTGCATTGCCCTGCATTGCTAAATCCAACGCCGTACCGTGTGAACCCTCCGAATCGATCCCTAAGTTGCCGTATGTGCTCTAACTCGCAGTCCATCCTATTTCATGGTATCAAATCTTGTACCAGCCGGCACGCGGGATCTAGGCGCATATCCGTAGCTTTCGATTGTCGAGACCTCGTACCCCTAGGCCCTCAGGTCGTCCGCGCAGTCACCTCGACAGTCATATTAAACGCCAGTGGGGAGTCAATAATATCCACGTGATGCAAGGCTGCCACTCGCGTCGTTCGCCAAGTTGCCTCTATCCGCAGTTCTGATCCTCGTGTTGTCTTCCGCCCTGGTAATCGTGTCGCACTTCACCAAGGCCGGTTTCTGTTGTTCTGGGCGGCCTGAACTTGGTTGGTCTCACCGGAGCCTCCCTGCATATTGCCTCCGTTCGATCGGAGTCCTAGCGCATTCGTATCGTCTGACTGTCCTCCCCGTGCAACGGTGTCGGATGATTGCGAGTGATTGGGGAGTCTCGATGGCGATGCAGATGACGACGATGACGACACCGACGACGCCGACGTCAACGAAGACGATGACGACGAAGATGGCTGCCGTGCTAGACCCGTCGGTGAAATATCCGGAGTTTCCATCATGTTTCTGAACTCTGCTCGTGGAAAAAAGCTAGGTGCCGAGGGAGACATCGAATTTGATGGCTGCACAGGCCCGGGCTGCTGAGAAACACTTGAAGGATTCCTTGTCGGTGCTCTAGCAGCTGCGACCGGCCAGACTCGTCGTTGTCCTGGGGTAGGAGCTTGCGAAGCAACGCTTCGCTGAGAAGTGCGCGCGAAGTGGGTTGCGGCTGAGCTGTCAGGTCCCGATGGCGAAGGGCCAGATGTCGATTGAGCTTCGAATGAGACAGACTGACTGGCAGTGCTGGGAATTCGCGTTTCGAAGTTGCTATGGCGTGGTCGAGTTCGACGTTGCTGCTCGGCCACGTCGTCTGGAGGTAAGCGTCTGCCGCCCAGGGAAGTCGGCCGGGATCGAAGAGCCTCTGCATCCGCAGGTGACATTGATAAGGCTCGCCTAACAACTTCATCCGGAGAAGTTCTGTTAAAATTGTTAGCCAAATCAGGCGCTCTCAACCTAAAATGGTGTCAAGATACGTACCCTGGAGGGATATTGCCCGCCCGCATTCTCATCATATTCATAAATGCCCTAGCTGACGAACCATGCTGCTTGGGCTCCGCATGGAGCTTGTCACGGCAGTAGGGACAGCTATCAGAGTCCTCAAGCCATTTCTTGATACAGTGGTCTCCGAAAATATGTTTGCAGTTCGGGAGGCGAAGAGGAGCTTCATTGATACCCTCGGGAGTCTCGACACCGTAGTCATTATAGCAAATGACGCAAGCTGAAAAGAAGTTAGCACTCAATACACTTGTGGTCTGTAACTATGGCAACGGAAACACCAACTCTTTTCGGTCTCTGGCAAGTCGTCAATGTCAACACTCTGCAGCGACCGTATCGTCATCTTGGAGGCGACCATTTTGCTAGACACAGCACCCCTAACCAGTTGAATCTGTCGGACGAGGACATTATCGACGGAATTATGGTCCATGGAGGCTGTTGTTGGCTCAGCTGAACTTTGGATTAAGTGATCGAGAAAAAGCTGTCGCCCCAACTCATCGTCCTCTTCATCCCGACTCAAATCCGAGGCTAAGAATCGTGCTGACATCGATCGGCGTGACCTAGGGTGCGGGCGGCGAGATGACGAGGTAGACTGAGATGGTCCTGTAGCTGTGTCAGCGACAGAAAAACAAGACAGAAAACACACGAGTACCGGGGAGGGTTTCGCAGCTCTCACGCTTGTGTAGCTATGCACCAAGAGAAATACGCGCTAGAGTATGCAGACTTACTATTAGGGGAGTTCACTTCGCGATGCGGTCTCGAAGACGCAGAAGATGAGGGGAAGTGAGTTCGTCGAGTCTGCGTTGGGTTGAAAGGTCCAAGAGACGGTGCTGGAGGAACCCAAAGCTGGTGGCTGCTGTGGGAGTAGCTGTTTGCTGAGACTTCGTTTAATGAAAACGGCGGCCGAGGCAGTGAATGAGGGTCGGAGTTGTTGCCGGCTGGTGGTATTCCCATGCCGACAGGTGGTTGAAAACCTAGAGATCGTCCCCCGGGTCCTTGGTTGGCAAACGCCCCATCGTTTACATTTCCATGAGGGCCGAAGTGGTTCCCCGGCACCGTAAGGTTTCCGGGAGGAGCAGAGAAGCGGTGCGGCGAATGGTGAAAGTGTCGGGTCGGCATAGCACCAACAAAGGCATCTTGAGACGGGCCACCGTGATAGCCCGGCACCGGTGGAGGCAAACCTCCGTTTGGGGGGAGCTGGAATGGATCCGAGCCTGGAATGGGGATTCCAGGTTGAAGGGGATGATGAGGATATGATTGAGGCACGCCTTGTCCGTGAGACTGCCACGGGTAGGCGGGCGAAGGTAGGGGGTGAGGCATCCAAGGCCCGGAAGCTGCATGAATGGGTTCGTAGTGAGCGGCAGACCGTGGATGGTTGTGTAAAATGTAGTCCATGGGATCCATCACGGGCAACCGACTCGGTTGACGAGTTCGTGTCTGAGCAAGCGAGGCGAGCGGGACCCGACCTGACGCAGACTTTATGTTCGATATATTATTTCTGACAAGACGAGGACGGTGAGGACGGCGAATGTAGCGGTAGGTGGGAGTGGTTCAAATGGGAACGGAGGAGGCGATGGATAGAGAGGCGGGTGGAGAAACAGAGAGGTAGCTTGGCGATGACAAGCGATGGCAAGGTTCGTATCTTTTCCTAAGAGCAGTGCTGGACTAAGACTATCGGGGGAGCGCTGGATCACAGAAAAATGATCGGGAAACACGGAGGGTCGCGGTCATGGGAACAGAGGCCCCAGAGTCCGAGACGAGGAGTTGGTTGGAGGGGAGAGAGAGGCGGAGACGGCGGACGAGGAGGGGTTGTCGTTCGTTATCGGGGTCTGGCGATAGCGCCGATGACGATGATGGTGGGTTCTAGCGGCGTCCGGGGGGTGAGGAAGCGTCGAAGAGCGTTCAGGCTGCGAACTGTAGCCGACGCCACGAGAGGGCATGAGTGGGAGTGGAAATTAGGAGGAAGAAACCAGCACAAGCCGACAAGCGACAGACGAGAGACGAGAGACGGGAGACGAGAGACGAGAGACGGGAGACGAGAGACGAGAAACGGGAGACGAGAGACGGGAGACGAGCGGGGGGATGAGAGAGAAGGAGAGAAAGGAGAGGCACGAGCGAAATGCACACAAAATCAAAAAAAGCGAATGCCACGTCTTGTAGGACTAAGCTGGAACTGGGCCTGGTGATGATGCTTGCTTGGCTGCAGGGACAGGCTCGGGCGGCATCCAGCAGTTCACAGTGTTTGTTCGTCGTGGGCTGGGCCTGGCCGAGCTGGAAAACCTGGTCTAAGGTAAGGTACCTATCTTAAGGTAGGCGTGGAATGGACGGGACCTATGCACAGAGGAGGGCTCTCGCTCCGTCCAGGCAAGCAGGCGTACTGCAACTGGGTGGGAGTAGACGCGGGCGTACGCAGTAGGTAGGCGTGGACATGGGCGTGCTTGTCTCTCCTAGGCGGCGGCGGCGGCGCGGCAGGTGCGAGGCGTGCGAGGCGAGACAGACGAGGGGGCAGGCAGACGGCAGGTGTACCTACTGGGTCTGAGTCTGAGTCTGAGTCTGAGTCTGATTCTAACGGTAAGGTGTGTGTAAGCCGCTGTAGGTGTGGACTTGGGAAACCGTAGGTGTGGGCTGGAGCTGTTTGCCCGGGTCGACGATGAACGACGGACCCTGTCGGGTCTAGGTAGACAAGTGTCTGCTCTGGGCTCTGGCCAGGCTCCTTGTTCCCTCTCTGCCGGGAGCCAAGGCAGGTAGACAGGCAAGTCAATTTTCACCCCTCACCCCTCGTTGGTGATGCCAGCCGCCCGTCGGAAGAAGACCGCAGCGGCCAAGCCGGGGCCGGATGTAGTTCGGGAGGGAGACCAAAAGAAACCCAACAGTGTGGAGTAGACTCAGTAGAGGGATGGACGACGGAACAGAGACAGCGGGAGAGAGAATAGCGGGTTGGCGGGCACTAGACGGGGTTCAGGTTCAGGTTCAGGGAGCGTAACTATGTAGACTAGGGGGACGGAAGTTGGGCCACAGCAGATTTGGATGTGACACACGGCAGTGATGCACCGAGTGACTCGGAACAGAGAGTTCAGCGGAGGCTGCAGCTGGGTGGGTGGGAGCTGGCTGGATGCAGCTGGCTACAGTATCATGCACACTCACTGGTGGATGATATGGAAGATGGAGCAGAAGAGGGGAATGGAATCATGAGAGAAGAGGGGACATGACGGAGGCGGGCACAGACATGGGCACCAGGGACACGCACGGCAAAGACAAAAGTCGAGCAAACGGAATCCAACCCAGCTGAACCAAAAGAGTCAAATGAGCCGAACGAGCCAAACGGAGGGCGAGGCGAAAAAAGCAACACCACCCACCTACCTACACTGACACGACCCGCCGCCCGCTTTTTCAGGAATACCTACCTAGACTGCCTACCTAGAATTCATTGCTAAGGTGCGGGCAAACGCCAGGAACAGACAGACCCGAAGGTGCGAGACATGGTAAGGATTGATAGCGACAGTGAGACCGACAGAAAAAAAAATTGAGAGACAAAGCCATGGCCATGGTCATGCGCAAACAAAGGAAGCATGCTCTTGACTAGCCCGGGCCCATGCCAGAACAACGAAAACGCAAGGCGCCATCCCAGTTCCACTCCAAACCCAGTGCAGTCCATCCCAGTTCCAGGCCATCCAGTCCAGCCCAGCCCAGCCCAGCCCAGGAGCAACCGAGCCCCAGGGGCCCCTCCAAACACGGTGCCAACTGAACACACGAAAGAACGAACGGAGAGACGCATGCATGCTTGCTCGCTCGCTGGTAGACCCTTGGGCTAATAATAACAAAGGGCATGTGTTCAGAGTAGTAGTAGGTATTTAATTATGTACCCTAGGCAAGTACCTAGGAAGACCTGTGCGAATATGTACGTCGGTAAGCCGGTCGGGAGGTTGACAAGGTGGTGAACCCAGTCGCAGCAGCAGCCTGTATCCTGTATTCGCAAGTGACTTTTGGGCAAGGCAGGCGTATACACATGAGCATGACCAAGCCATGGAAGCGCAGTTCAAGTCAGCACAACATGCCGCACACACACACACGGACAGTTCCGATAATGGAAAATAAAGCAAAAGAAGGCAAAAGAACCAATTCATCATCCATCACCGCAAAAGCCGAAGCCAACGCCAGTCAGTACCCCTGGTGGTCAAAGACGACAGTGGAGGCGAGGCTCTGACCAAGCCTTTTAGACCATGTTCCATGGACCCTCTCGATGCACTAACAGCTCGGGCTTCACCATGGATATTTACACTGCCAGCCTGCAGGTAAGGTAACTTACAGCGCACAGCGCACTACGCACGCAGGTTCAGACACGGCCATGGGTAGAGCAGCCATGACGAGTCTAGCAGGCATGGCCATCATGTGCGCACCCAACCCGTCTCGTGCCTTTGTGTGCCTCGAGCCATCCATCACCTCACTCAAGGCTCATCATTCCTTGTCAATGTATCGTCACCTGTTTGGAAACGCATCTTGCCTCATTATTGTCGTTCTTGTCACTGGTCAATTCATCAATCAATTATGCCTACAGCTAGCTGTTGGCGCCTCCATTAGATTGTATCAACGACTTGAACCACACCAAGTCCTCTTCGCTATTCCGTCTTATTCTTTTTTCTTGTTCTTTTTTTTTTCTTTTTTCCTTTTCTCATTCTCCTCGTTCTACCACCGCCGTGATTTCCCGCAACGAACCTTCCCCATGTTCCTTTGGTCTTTGCCTTGCGTTTGGCGGATATGGTAATCTGATGATAATCACGGCCCCTCCTGACCAGCACTGGCACCAGCACCAACAAGCGGCACCAGCAAAGCCCAGCAGCACCGTCTGGCTTACCCTGCACATCGATTTGGGCTAGGACAAGCCAACGCCAAAGTTGCAAACTGCATCATGTATCATGTATCATGTGCGAACAACCCGACTCCGCAGCGACCCACGAATACGCTGGAGCAATGTATGGCTGGACCTTGCTCCCTTGACATGCCAACCCTACCTAGATGTGAATCACCATCCGTCTCGATATTGGGCTGAACACGCAGTGATACGGTCAAGGACCTGGGCTGTCTGTCTTGTCTCTCATTGTCTCTTATTACGCCCCTCCCCCCACCCTGCGTCTTCGTTTTGCCTGTTTGTCTCTGCCTCCCTACTTGTGACGAGGCGACAGAAAGGACAGGAAGGAAACCAAAAACTATGACGCCAGCTGGAACATCCCGGTCTGGATGTCTCGATTTGTCTGACGCCGTCTTTCAGCTCTCCAACCGTTGCAAGTACTTCAGTGCGCCTCACCTGACCAAGCCAAACAAAGAACGCTATTAGCTTCCCGGTCACGTCCACACTGTCTCAGAATCATTTGCCCCTCATCACTCCCATAACTTTTGCCCTCCTCCCTCCTCCCTCCTCCCTCCATCAATTGTATGATACCCACTCTTCCTACCTACGTATCTGATCTGGCTCATCATCTAGCCTGTCACCTACAGCACCGTATGATCTGTCATTCAACTCCTCATCGTGTGTCTCACGTCCCTTTGGCATCAGGCAAGCCTTGCGACAACGCCCACTTCACCTCTACAAATCGCACCTGTTGTTGGCTGCTGTTCTAGTCGTGTTTCTCACCAGAACTGCAACCACTCTATGAAATGGCGCTTTTCAGATTCGTCACCACCGCGTCCTCGCACAGGTCGCCCATGTCCATGCCGCAGTCACATTCACTTATTAGTATCGAGCTGTCATCAAATAGCATCCCCTCTTCCAGCCTCACCCCAACCGATTACCCTTCACGTATCCCGCTTTTCATTCGTCCCCGCCCTTGTATCCCGGCGGCGATCATGGTCTGGAGGACTCTCCCTTTTGGGTTACCCGTAGTGTCACTTGTGTTTGCTGATTCGACCCGTCTGCACTTATCCCCTCGGGCAGCACGAACGCGACGGAATTCCCCAGCATCAACTCGGAGTGCTAACCTAGTCGGGCCTCAAAAATAGAAACGTATCGACTGCAAACCTGAAGTAAGTATAGCCCGCAGGCTCTATTTCCTACCTGCACATGCGGCCAGGCATGGGATGCTTGCCCGTACCGAGCTCAGGTTGGCTTCTTCCGACCGTTGTCCCTCTTCCTCCTGTTCCGCCTCGACACTGTGCCTCGACTCCGGTTTGTACGCCGCCAATTTCTGCATCGATACGGCGTACCGTGCTGCCAAGCCGTCCTCCGTCCCAAACAGGTTCACTACTTCCACTCCGTGTCCCACGATCCTCACCAGACTCACAGCCACTCCGCGTATGGTAATTCTGTAAGCAAATATGTTGACAAGGCAAGGGTATGAACGTCGTGCTTCCAGAGTTAACGCCACATAGCTGCATGCAAGTGTTTAGAGGACAACCCCGCCGAGTTCCCCCGCCAACATCAATGATTCAAACCGTCAAAAGCCGAGCCTGATTCACTTCTTGGGTAAGCGGTACTTGCCACCCGCCAGCTCCAGCTCGCCCTCCGCCAGCCTCTCTCCCAGAAATTCCTGAAGCTCCTCGTTGGTCCAGGGGCAGCCATCAGCCATCAGCATCTTCATCATCATCAATATCTGTCCCAGAGGCATCGCTGGTGCCGAGTTTGTCAACATGCCCACGATAAACTGCCAATAGACTGTGCGTCGCTCATTCTCCTTCGAGTCCACATTCTTCGTCTTGCGTGGAGATGACTGTACGCCGCCTTCTGCGCCCTGGGCATTCGATGTATCCTCTGTTTGTGCCCCATCACCGTCGTCCAAGCGCTCAAGGACGACGTATGTCTGGTTGCCAATGTTCCGGAGTATCCGCTTGTTCACCCAGAACTTCAATGCCAGCTCGAGAAGGTCTTCGTCAATCATGAGTTTCTCCCAAATCTCGTTGAATGTTCGTTGCTGAGGGTCAGAGTTTCCTGAATCTCCATCGTTTTGGAATGCATATATGACAGCTGCCTCGTACGTTTTGCATTCCAATTCGATTGAGCGGTCTTCTAGGTCGAGTTTGACCGTTGCCGACCCAAGGTGATCCAACCAGGCGAGTTTACGTGATGATTTGAGTTCCTCGAAGCCTTGTTCGTAACGGCTTTGCATCTCTGCCACTGGAGGTGGCACTGTGAAAGGATCTTTGGGTAGGCTTGGCCAGAAAAGACGGGAGAGAATCTTTGTGTGAAAGATGACGTTTTCTGTCTCAAGATCCGAGTTGCGTGCTAGGGTTTTGTTGAGTCGAGCATCTACTCGCTTCGAGTCCTGAATATCTTTCATCATGACGTCGCAATTCTGTAAAGCAGTCTCACCGAATCGCTTCTTCAGCAGACCTAGTACTTTGGTCTCCTGAAGGAATGTAGCTTGATTCGAGAGTAGTCGCTCGGCAATGATGTGTTGGAATTCCTTGATGAAGATATCTTGAGAGCCGAGTGCGTTGATAAGGGTGCCAATGACATCTTCGTTTTTGGGTCTCTTGTAGTTGACACCCGCGTCCACCGGATCGGGGACCCATGTCATATCATTCCAATCGAGGTCCTCGTCATCCATCTCGCGCCGTTGTTGTTGAGAAGTCGCATTCAACAAGAGTGCTAACTCTACAAGCTTCGTCTTCCCTTCGTCGTTCTCGGCATCACTGGGATTTGCGAGTAGACCAATAACAACAATTCGAATGGCATCATCCCGCTGGCAGAGGTAGAGTTGGAGGGCATGCACAACACGGTCGAGCAACACTTTTGAGTGATCCAGGGCATGGAATGTTCGAATCATGGAGATGTACGTTTGTAGAATCTCCAAAGTAGAGCGACCTGGGTGCAGAAGTCGCTTCTGCAGTGCCAGAGAAAATGTATCGGTCAGTTGAAGGCGTCGCTGTGGCGTAGTGACAGCTAAACGGAGGTCTTCTAGTCCGCCCTTGCTTTTGGGCCAGTTCAAGGCAATATCAAAAAGTTCCTGAATGCGCAACGTTGCAAGACGGCCCACGGCGATGTCTTTCCAGCACTCAACGTCACTCCAGGCGATTTGGGTGCCAAGGCTATTGAAGACTTCAACAGCAAGACGGCCGTAGTGATTCTCAACCCAGTCGGAAAGATGAGCGAGGCACCCAGAGGAAACTGGTGTAGATGAAGCACCCGATGAATATGACTTTTGCCATACGCCTGCATATGAGTTCTGGATGAACTCAGCCATGGTCGCGTTCATGATCTCAGCAAACTGGACCTGAAAGTTCTCGCCGGCCAAGCCAACATTTTGTAGTGATTCGAGCAGGCCTAGAAGCTCCCCTCGTGCTGCCGAGACCCGGTCACTATCTTCTAAATCAAGAGATGCCAACTCTCCGTCGCATGGTCTCCCAGAACCAAGAATCAAGCGGACTAGTTGTCGGACCACGCCGCAGAGAGCATCTGTCAGACCTTGAGCCATCGAGTTTCCCACGATGGCATGCAAATCACGTCGAAATTTGCCCACGGCAGCAGTGTAAGAGGCGTCATCCCCAAAACCCTGGGCTAGGAGCCGCAGTCCATAGAGATACTGGCGATGGGCAGCCTCGAGTGTCGAAACGCTCGCTAGGAGCACCTGCGCCTGGCCCCCTTGGCTGACACATGCAGACAGCAATGGCATGACATGGTGGACAAAATGCTGGCGAACCTGTTGGGTATGCCACATGAGGATGTCATCGGTATGAGTGGCCTGAGGCAATGCCCGGCTGGGGTTGAGGACTAGGGATAGCGAGTTGAGGAAATCGCCATCTACATCTAGCTCCTGCGACTCGGGAGCAAGGGTGCCAAATGAGTCCTCGATGGCAACCGAGGAGGGTAGTTGAATACGAGAAGTAACAACGTGCCAGGCACGATCCCACCTAACCTGGTCGCTGGCCTGATGAAGTGCCGCAAGATGAGGTGGAGGAGGAGGTATAGGAGGGCCAGCGGCCGCAGCACCGGCACCATACTGGCCAAGGGCTGGCCCAGAGGAGGGAGAAGACAACGGCGCGTGTGGACCGCCAAAAGCGGCACCAGGCTGGGTGAAGGGCGCGACGGGCGTGGACCGCGGAGTTGGTTGGGAGACATCAGTTTGGAAGACGGAGCAGAGGACTCGCTGTTTGCGACCCCGGTATCGCGGCGCCGTCATGGTGATGGCTGCGGGCACAGTCGCATGGCGTTGGGTCCAGCGATGGATGGTTTAAGGCTGTTGTCGACGTCGACCACAATGTCGGTGTTGATGTCGAGATCGTTGTGTGGGTTCTCGTTTGTGCCCGTGTTGCTGGCAAACAGTAGACTAAAGCCTGAGGTGGACACCAAAAGTTCACAACCAACACGATTAGTGGCCCCACGGTTTGGACAAGCACGACCAGAATGGGCAAAAGGCAGGTACAAACGCCACATTGTCCAGGGCGGCAGGATCTGCGTCAATCAACGCGCTTAGTGCGCTAAGCCCCGACGAGCCCAGTGCTCGCTCACGGCGGGAAACCCCTTCCTCCTCCCCCCTCCTCCCCCCCCCAAAAATTGAGGCGCTCTCCCGAGGCCGAGGCCCGAGACCCGAGAGTTTGTCACGAGGCGACAGCTGGCATCCAACAGCATCCGGCGGGGCCTGTGATGGCGGCTGTTGGGTCCGAGTCCGAAAAGCCGACCGTCTCATCGGACCTTTCGAGAGGTGCATGCGAGCATGTGCCGTCCCGATCTGCCCCATCCCATGTGCCCTGCGGTGTACAACTTGCGCCGTGCCGTACGACAATTTTTTCTCTTGGTGCAGCTTCTCATCGTGCCAGCTTCTCATCGTGCCGTCTCTGTCAACGGGACAATTCATGCGGCCGTGACCGCCGTGTACGGTGTGCCCACTGCCGTTGGACGCAGCCCAGCGCTCGGCACCAGCGAGATTCAGTCCCTTCCTCACAAGGTCATGTCCCCTCCAGTCTCATGCCGCGCGCCGCCACAGCAGTGTTGTGCGCGGGTGCACGTGCTGGTGTGTGAGAGAGTGTGTCCCAGCTTTTGGTGCTAATGCCATAACGAGCCAAAGTGCACCCATCCAACTGTTATGTAAGTTAAGGGTGTGGTACTTTTAAGACTGGTAGTGTCTCACAATGTTTTGCACCTTTGCGCCGGTACGCCGTGTGTTCTCTCAAACCCGCCGAGTTGCCCTGGCCGCTTCAATATGATTTGGTATTCGTTCGTGATGCACCGCTCGTAGGGCGGACAGGGTGCATTGAATCTTCCGGCTGAGTGGGGAGCGAAAGGAGCGGATGAAAGGGTGTGGTGGTGGGCTGGGGCGTGCCTGACTGACGGCTTCCTACGACATACGTAGTAGAGATGGATGCATGGGCAATAAGATCCCAAGAGCTATAATATAAAAGGCTAACTACCTAGTGTTAATTAATATGTGGCCGTATGAAAACAATGGGGTATAGGTGCTTCCTACGACTCATACAGCTACTACGTTCCGCAGGTACAAGGTAACTTAATCAATGGTTGTATTCATGCTCAGGAGAGGGTCCATGATTCATCTCTCGGGATACGCCACACAGAGGACTTGGCGCCACATCATTGTTCCCGTCTATTTGACAATCAGATTTGCCAGAATATTCAGGCCTCGGATAAAATCATCACCATCCGGCTGGGACACGGCCGGTGGAGATCCTCCGGCTCCGGTATCATCCACTTCCGCGGACCCGGCCGATGTGCTCCGCCAAAGTCGACGGTAGCGGAGACTGGCATCACGAAATGGGCTATTATGTATGGATGCAACTCAGATTCCAAATCAACACCATCCTACCATCCTACACCTGTACACAGCGTTATTAGTTAGGTACCCGCCAGTGCCGCTTTTGTCCAGGGGACAGGCTTCACAAGGTGCACAGGGGCACAGAAATTGGAAGTTGACAACAGACTGACCTCTGCTAATCCCCCTGACTGACTGCCACTCTCCAACTCTCCAACCTTCGAACCCTTCCTCATGGGAGGATCCTGTCGCCCATCATCCTGCCCCATCCCATCCCATTCCATCTCCCACTCATGGTCTATCCATCCCAGTCTCGCTGTGGATATTCAATTACAGAGGGCTACGTAATGGCCCCCATACTGCATTTCCAACCCACCGCATGTCCCGCCGAACACCTCCATTGGCACTCCATTGCATACCCATGACAGCCCCCATAGCACCCCATACCTATGATACCCTGGTTTTTACAGCACCCAGGACACGGCTTGAGGAGCATCCGGTGCATCGTCCTACCCACTGTTCTGTTCGCCGGGTTCTCGTTCTGTCATGACCCTTGCCGAAGGTCTGCTCGGATCTCCGCCACTCATATCGCTCTCTCTCTGTGTGTGTGAGGTGTGAGTTTCTGCAACTGGCCTCGCTCGCTTGTCTGGTAACATAGTTGGCTGTTGCCAATCTCAACGTCTCCCGACTCGCTAGGTCTTACCACTCCAATTCAAGTCAAGCCTCATACACTCCACCCGGTTTCCACTGTATCCCGCCGTGTCTCCTGTCGTTTGCAAACGTTCACTCTCCTGCCCCATACTGCTTTGTCCCAATCTCGCCCTTCTCACGCTCACTCAGCAAGGTGCGTACATAGCACACACGTAGTGCGTGGTAGTAAACTGGAAAGGCTAACCTTTGTCCCCTCTCGTCTCTCTCGGCGCGCTTCCTCACAGACACGCCCCCATCTCCATGTCCTTATCACCCCCCCTGCACGTCCCCATTCTTGCTCGTCTGCCTTGCCAATGTTGTCAGAATGCCCATGCTAGCCAAAACTAAAAACTGACAGAAACGTAGCATCCAAGTTCACGAATTGCCTAAAAGAATTCGCTGGTGCCTGGCGGTGTCGATCCGATCAATCTGTCTGCCGCACCCCAACGCGATGCAATGGGCATATCCGGCATCACCGGAGCATAGCTCGAGTCTGAATATCTTGTTACTTGCCGCTGGAAACACTTGGTCATTAACCAAGAAAGGCTCGCGGTATCCTTCCTAGTGGTTTGGGGGCGCCTGTTTCTCTTGATGGTTGCCGTCAAGTCACAAATGTGACAACGGGCGCACCCCCTAGAGGTTTAGCCCCTGTCTTCTACCCCCGTTCTAGCTTTGTATACCTCCCTTCTGGAGCTTCCATCGTAGCCCACGTTCCTGATGGCGTTTTTTTAGTTCAACGACGGCGCACCTTGCTGCATGCGTGCCTGTTGGCCCCCCATGCCACCGGGGATTTTGAAAGAGCGAGTGGTAAGTCCCAAACGAGAAAAAGTAGGGGCGACGGGAAGAGCATCCACGGAGCCGGTACGGAGCACGGATGCTCCACACCAAATACTTGTGCGAAGAGTCCTAGACTCTTGGCAACCTGGTAGCCTGGCTTGCCTAGGCTGTTCCCACTATCCCAAACCCAAGCTTGTGGGGATCGGGCGCCTTGCTGGGCGTGACTGGCTCGGCCGTCTACAGCTGGGTGCGACATCAATCTGACCAATGCCCTGGGGCCTAGGAGTTGGGCACACGTGCGGCCGTCATCCACGCTACCAGCTTCGTGTGGTTGGATGACGAGGAAGGACATGGGTCGTGTGTTGATCAATGAGTGAGTACGAAGTACGTACAGAGTAAGCGAGTAAACAAATGAATGGTTCGGGGTGCGAATATGAAGAGCCAGCTCGGTCAAGGCGCAACGACAAGCTCTTGCTGAATTGCTGGTATTGTCGGCACCCTCCACTGCAACAGTACTCGCTTGACCGACCACTTAAAGGTTGGAGTGTAGCTGCGGCGGCTGGCGGATGCATCATGAAACCTGATAGGACCCAGCAGCAAGGCCCAGCAGTAAGACCGAGTAGAGCCTGGCACTAGAGAGTGAAAGGGATGGCGCCTGCGCCCCGCCTGTATGGCAACTGCGACTGTTGGGCCCCGAAGCTGCCTCGCTATGAATGGACTTGTGCAGCGTCCAGCGTCTGGCGGCCATTCTTGCCATTTGTCTGGCGTCCGTGCTATTTACGGCGCGGCTGTGTGATGCACTTCTGCACTGCTGCGCTGCTTGCACCAATGCAAGCACAAGTAGATGGCCCCTGCTCCGTGCTAGCCAGGGTGCTGACCACTCGACGGGGTGCGAATGGGTGTGTGGATCATTATCTGGTCGTGGGCTTGAGTCGGTGTGGATGTGTGGAGGGAGAGTTGGTTAGCAAGCCGTGTGGGGATTGGGCGAAGGGACCAGAGGCAGGTTAGCAAGGCCATAAGGCCAGAAGGCCAACATGGCAGAAGCAATGATCGTCACGGCATCGCAGGGTCCCCCAGTCCATCCTCTTTAACCCTGCCAACTAACCCAGCTGTCTGGGGCATCCCATCCTCCGGGTGTTTCAGATGCTCTTCGTCGTTCGATTCTTGCATGGCCGCTACCCCCATTCTTTGACTCTGCTCTCATTTACGAGCCTCGTTGCATTCAAGCATCCTCTGACCCCTACCCTCTCTGTGGTCCTCTGTTAGAATGTGGGGATCTTTGTTAGTCTGGCAGTCGACTTAGCCACGCAGGTTAATTATGGTTTTCTCCAAAGCCCAAGCAACCGAACGAAATTGTCTTTGCCTCGCTGGCAATTGAGCGAACTCTCACAGCCCATGTCCGTGCCAAAGTAACCTTCATTCCCCAGGGTCGATCACAAGTTTCCCACTCCCCACCCCAGTGCCAAAGCCTGCGCCTAGCCACAATCCTATCACATCCCATCGGGAATTGTTTCTGAGGGCAAGGAAACAGCAAAGTGTATAGAATGTGATTTCTAAGAAAACTGTACCGAATTTGTCGGTGGGTATGATAGACAGAACAGTGAAAGGGAATTTAAAAGAGGGAAGAAAGCATGAAGAAAAAAAAAAGGTAGAAGAAGTGTGAGCGATAGTGAAGAATAAGAGCCACACAATAACCAAACCCAACAAGAACCTCCAAACATTGGTTTCGGTCCTCCAAAGGTATCCCATCCCAGGTCATCCCTTCATGCATATGCGTGTACCGAGCACCCCGATTGCCATGCCCCGACCCCATTCTATTCCGGTCCCAGATCCGAGCCCCAAAAGTCCCTTGCAAAACCGGCAAGCGACTGACTGCCCGAATAAAACGCCGTTCCCTCCAGTAATAATAGCAAATACGCCAACGCAGATATGGATACAGTTTGGTCGATGAACCAAACCCCAGTGAGGCTGCGCCCAAGGCTGAGCCCCGAAGTCCGAAGGGCGCTTAGGTGTATACCCGGTCGGGACCGACGCCAAGAGGCTCGCATGAACATCCCAACCCCCGGATCGTCCAGGTGGAAACACCACCCTAGGTGTTTCGCCGACCCTTGCATTTGTCGTGGAGGAGGTGTCCGTTTCGCGCAGTGGTCCTGGTGAATTCGGCTCCGCAATTGGGGCATGACGCTTTTGCTGCCTGTCCAGACTTCTCGCGTTGGTGTCGCAAGAGGTTGCTAAATGTTGAAAACTGTCGTCCATTGCAACCGTGTTCCCAGCATCGCGGTTTCGGCCGACTCTGCACAACTCTGACGTGTCCGCCCTCCTGCGAGCTTGCGCCTCCCGATGCCATGACAGCTGGGACCTGGTACATGAGACCAACGTCTTGGCTAACAGGTAGTGATGCTGGTCGAGTACTATTTCAAGTGTGATTAGCTAAGCTCCAGGATTCATGTATTTCGCGAGACATACCTGTAATGGCCTTGCCCCGCATAAATTGCGGCGTAGTCAATCGGCATAGTGTAGTTGTGTTGCCTGAAATGCAGAATCAGCATCGTCAAATCGCCATTTCCCGCGGCCTCGATCACTTACATGGTCTGTGGGTATGAATTTGTGTAGAGGGGGGTCGCTTGTGCGGATTGCTCGTCTACTGACGGGCTGTAGGAGGGAAGATAGGGCGACGTGCTCATCGAAGTCACGGGTTCCGTCATGAGAGACACGGGAGCAGCCGCGGAGGTGTATGCTGGTAGGCTCATTGCACTGGACGTATCGGGAAGTGGCATGGCCGACGAGGGGGAGTCCACATAAGAAGGAGGACTACTGGTGCGGCGCACGCGTGACATAAGTCTTGAGTCTCGACGGGCCTTGTCTTGTTGTCGCTTTAATTCACGCTGCTCTGCAGTCAGGGAAAATCGGGGAGGGCTGGATGTCAACGATCTCGTGCCCATGGGAGGGGTAAGGCTGGGTTCCGATCCGTGGCCCATAGAGGACAGTGCATTGCCCAGGGCCGTGCTTGAGGAGTGCGATTCGAGAGGGCCTACCGGATATGTGAGCTCAGTTCCGCGACAATGGAGAGCAAACGGTGCCTACCTGGCCAGGTGAATGCTGACCTCGGTCCCATTGAGAAGGAAGAGTCATACTGAATTGCAACAGCACTTTCATTTAGGTTAGTAACTGGAGGGGGAGAGGGGGTGTGTAGCATCGAGGCTCGCATACCTCATGTTGGATGGTTGTTCAGCCTGGCGAAAGCGAGGTGCTTGTTGTTGAAGCGAAGACCTAAGGCTCTGCCTATGAGATAGAATTGGAATGGAATCTTCGGGGATTGAGTCTGGCTGAGACCAGGTCGAGCTTAAGACGGATGGGCTCAGGACTGGAAACGGGGAGTAGGGCTGAGCGGCAGGCGTGGGAAGATAAGCCGAGTGGGTTGCTGGAGTGTTCAGGTACGCCGATGAGGAGTATGAGTTTGACGATGAAGTGGAAGGCCGGGTCACCTCAGTTGGGAGGCGTTGGGGAGAGGCGGTTATATCCGAATGGGCGGCGAATTGGCTTGTGATGATCGAGTTTGGGTTGCCGGGACCTGACCTGGCTGGCGGTGAGCTCGGGTTGTCACAGCTCCCATCTCTAGTGTTCGAGTCCATCTTGACGGAGGACGGGGGAGATGGGGGGAGTTGAAGACACTCGGGTTGAGACATACGGAAAGACAAGAGACGAAGTCAATGATGTAGGAGGGGGCGGGTGGCTTGTCGAGGTGAAGTGCCAGTGTGGCTGGATGGATCTCGTGAAGGGCCGGAGGATGGAGACTTATAACTGCCTGTTGTGAAGGTGGCTAGAGGTAAAGAAGCATTGGGTAGTAGCTGAAGCAGCGATCTATCTATGGATCGTCTGAGCCTCGAAATATGTCAGGGCCAGGACGTCGAGGGGCTTATATGAAATCGGGCAGTGGAATTTCTCACATCCAACAGACGAACATTGGTGCATGGAGAGGGAAGAAAGCACTGACAAGGAATAAGCTACCATCCTAGAGAGATGAGCGACATGGAGACAGGCTTGGGGCGGCATGGGCACAGTCCACGACCAGCGGGCAGGTATTACAAGTTGCCGGTAACAAGGGTGTGGGATCATGGCGGGAGTGGCGCCATGAAGAAAGAGGGTGGAGGGGCTCAAGGAGGCAGAGAGACAGAGGCAAAGAGAGGTTGCGGAGGGGGTATGCGTGGGTGTTGTTAGGTGTTGTTGGGTATGCCAATGGGTGTGGGTACGAGATCCAACAGGCAAAGAAGGCAGCATCCAAGGAACCCGCGAGCAATGTGCAAGTGTGTGGCGTAGGGGTCAAGGAAGAGCCTCGATAGGTTCGACCAGTAGTGCAGTGGTCCTGTTAGGCCCATCGAGGTACATCCCTTGGCCATGGCCGACATGGGGAGGATAGGGCCTGGCGCGGTAGCGCACAAGCCATGGGTGACATCCCATGCATCAGACGCCCCAGGGACTTTACTCTGACATGGAGCGGGCGGGTCGTTGCAAGGTCCAACGGTCCCTGCCCAAGATGGGAGACCAGGGTGATGAGACGAGAGCCGACACTGGGGTTGGGGCTGAAGCGGGAGCCGCAGCTGGCGGGGTGTTGGAGTTGGCAAATTCTAGGCTTGGTCGAGTCCCACGATGGGAGGCGCAAGGTCATCACATCAGTACGTCAGCGACTTGGTTCGACCCAAGTGGAGAGTCGAAGCCGTCATGTCTGTCATCTGTCCCATGCTTGTCAGTCCGTTTGTCCCATAGCGAATGGCCCTGGTACTGAGCATTTGATTCAAGGCAGGGAGGGGAGGGGGCGTGGGCCAAGGATCCCTCACGGTCTTCAGTCATGGAGGTTTCCCGAACCTCGGCGTCATGACAGCGATATTTGCTAGCTCAAGAAGGGCAAGCTGGAACGACAAAACTTGAAGAAGGGCAAGTTAAAAGGGAGGAAGGTCAAATATACCCGATGTCTCGGCTTGCATCTCAAGTTAGGTATGCCTGAGAGTGTTAGCATGCCCGCCTCTAGCCCACTGTACTTTTTGTACGCATTATTATGCCAGCAACAGTTGTCCCGGAAGTGACAATTGCGGGAACAAGAATGAGCAAAGCTGTAGGATCCATACCCCTGCTGCTGCCTTGTGGCTCTCCTTGCTCTGGGCTTGGCGCGGGTGGGTGGTCAAGGCAGAGGGAGAACCTTGGTTAGCAGACAAGACGGCCGGCCAGGTGAGCTAATTGTAGGGGGGCGGCGCGTGCATTCATGAGCCAAGTGCATCCCATTGCTTGGTCAATGACATGTCGAGAAAGTCCTGGGTCAAGTCTCCAACTCTACCAAGGGCTTCAAGAGACGGGCCGGCAAAGAGCAGCAAGGCCTTGTCATGAGCCACGGGAAAATCCTACTGTGTGTGTATTCATAGCAGAACAGCGGTGTCGTGGAAGACTGGGAGTGCGCTTCTAGGGACAGGGGACATAGGCTGGGGGCCAACGCCCGCTTGACGTGCTGTCGAAATCGAGTGCCGTGGAGTCCGCCACAAGGCGCCGTGGAGTCGTCGAGGTTCTTAGTGTTGTCGAGGTTTTTAGTGTCGATGCCGAGTCGCTGAGTGCGAGTGGGATGGACGCTGCAATCTTGGGAAGCGGTGCGTGCGTGTTTCGACTGGCTGTGCGTACTTCGTAGAGCGGCAACAGGCGACGCAGGCGCCTTACCGCTTCTGGGACAGGGGCCCTGCTGTGCCTCTCGCGGGAGGCACCATGGAGGTTGGGATGGTTGAGTTCGGCCGGTACCTACTCGGGAAGTCTGCTTCCGGCCAGGCCCAGGTGCTGCTGGTACATTTGGGCTTGGTACACAGGGCTGTCCCCGGGATCCAGATGGAGAGCACCAACCTAAAGCATCCATTTAGGCGCAACGGATTGCGCTAGACGTCGCCTGTTGCTGCCGACCGTTGGGGCGGAAGGGGCGTCCAAGTTGCCGCGGACCCCAGGTCTCCTTGCCTCCCTTCCCTGACCACTATCAAGTGTACTGTACCTTCCATGGTGCGCGCCCACAGCCCACTGCCCACTTACACTGCACCCCGAGCCTGGTAGCCCAGTCATGTGTTCCCCTCACGCTTGCCTCACGCCTACCTCACGCGGATTATCTCTTTGACTTCCTCAACGGGATACCAATGGTGCGCCTTCTCTCGCGATTTCGCCCCTTCGCTCATCTCTCTATATCTCTCTGTCTTGCTCAGCCTCTCAGCCTCTCTAATATACCCTCCCCGCTTCTATATCGCACGTTGCATTCGCCTTGACTAAGTTGCCAGTCCCATGCCTCACTTATTGATCGGGCATACTTTCATCCATCGTTGATCAATCCCGCTCCCGCTACCCTCCATGAGTCTCCTTCTGGGCACCGAGATATCCTGCAAAGGTCGGTGGGCACACTTGTTTCCCAAAGCCCTGATATGAACTTGGGGGGTTGCTAGCAGTGGATGAGAGAGGTTTACATCGGTACAGAAATACATGGCTCTTCAAGTCCGATATATGTATCCTTCCTATTCTGTGCCCTCGCATAGCCTTCTCATGGTAACACCCGCCTCCGGCGACAGTGACTTGATCCGCCAAAACCATGCACCCTTGAAGGTAGCCACTACGAACAGAGCAAACAACCGGCCGAATTCAGAGCATAGCCCTTGTACTTTGGGCAAGCCCGTACATCACTTTGCTTCTCAGGCCCCTCGCCCTGAGTTTTCTCATAAACTCGCCCGGTGATCATTTCGGACAAAGGAATGCAAGTTTGTTCCCTCTAGCTCTCGCACTTGGATGGGCCGCGATGTGACACAAAGCCGAGCATCAAATGGCTCTGC
The DNA here is from genome assembly GCA_029931735.1 of Dactylonectria alcacerensis. NCBI lineage: Eukaryota > Fungi > Ascomycota > Sordariomycetes > Hypocreales > Nectriaceae > Dactylonectria > Dactylonectria alcacerensis. The sequence goes on from JAPMUZ010000002.1 coordinate 2,895,881, forward strand.
TCGTTAGCTCGAATGGCCTTCTAAGATAGGCCAAACCCATGGGGGCCGGCGCCTATTCAACCCAATTGATCAACCCCTCTCTGACGCAGGCGCGCCAACTGCCTGAGGCAAACTTCGGCGGTACTTCTCTGTGGGCGGCAACGAGCACACGATGTGTACTGCAACAAAAGGTCATTGGCGAGCCTAAGGTGATAGCGGCATGCGCCTGGCCCCAATCGGAAGAATTGGCTCGCCCACACTTGCAACGCTGTTGATGTTTCTCGACCCCTGCTTCTCAGCTCCAAGGTCTATGCTGGTAGAAATCATCACGCTTTACGCTCCCTGCACGCCTTGCGTTACTCTCATCGGACTCTCGGCTTGGGGGCGATCCTTGCCGGCCAAGAAATCCAGCTTCTCACCCTTCTGCAGAGCCAGGGCAAACCACCACCACTTCATTGTGTGAGTGGGACATTTTTTATTTTTATTTTTTGTTTTGTTTTGTTTCTGTTGATATTGGTTACCGGCTACTTCTTTTTTCCCGTAGCCGGCCAACCTCTAATGCGACACTCCTAGACATCGTCCCGTTTCACTGCAAGTATCTCGAGGAGTGGTGGAGGGATCGGCCGCAGGGTTGGGGTCCGGCTCTGGAGAAGAACGCCTCGCACCCTCCACAAATCCACAACTGTCGCACTTGACGGGAACTAGCCCTGCAGTACCATGCTTCATGGCACCGCCAAAGCGCCAGTGAAATTGGCGGGTGGATGTTTGGATGTACAAAGTACTAGAGCGCGGACCGGTCAGTGAACAAGCGCGTCACGTTCTGGAGTGCCATCAACTCGAAACAACACTGCAATTTGCTCCTGGATTTGACAGGCGGGATACGGTTGAGAGCTGGGCCAGGGCTCTGTGACGATTGGCGTCGCCTCCTGCGTGTCTACACTTCAGGGCGCGATCCTCGGGAACTCCAAATCGTCGGGCGCGGGTCCCATGTGACGACCAGATTTACAGCTGGACAGACGTGTTCGCCAGAGTCTAGTCTATTTCCAATGTTTTACTAGCGTATACGGAGTACAGTGGACGAGCATTGATGCCATCCCTCGTACATTGCCCAACCAGGTTGACGTGACCACTAGGCGCATCTACAAGCTCTCGACAACACCCAGCAGGCCAAGCTATGGTCAAGTAATGATAATCTTATCGCAGTATCATGGCATTCGGCCATGTATGCCTATCGGATATCCCGAAAGGCCGAAGGGGTGATCCAAGGGGTTTTCTTTTCCTATTCCCGGGTAGCACTACAGTGGTCCGGTCTCGAAAGTTGATCCAATGACAAGTTGCTGGCTAGCCTATGTTGGGCAAGCATCACCATGTTTCTTGAAGGACAGCTAGCGTAACGTATCTCGAATGTTGCTCAACTTTTTACCAACCTGATCCTCGTCTAGATGCTAATGAACTGTTGACCAACGTCTTGTTCCTAACACCATGTTCCCAAAGATGCCCCTTCTTCTCACGATTTAGTCAGTTGCAATGCTGCATCTTGCGCCGGTGCTAATCTTCGCGAGCACGACAGTCCCGCTTTTATTGGGTGTGGCTCTCAGCCTCTTGCAAACAGGCACAACAAGTGTTGAATCAACTAAGAGCGCCAACGCGCTGACTTAGTGATGGCGTCAGCCACTCCCTTCATCAAGGCGTGGAGAAAGTTCCGAGGAAATCACAACTGAATACTCCATATATTCGGTCGAAGTGTTCTCAATATTTGCTTTGGCAACAGCCGTCTTGTTTCTGCTCTTTGTCTCTTTCTTTACTTCCCCACACCCAATTTCCCAAATCTTCGCATCATTAACGTTGGTGTATGAGATGAACTGAATCAGGAGACTCCAGCCCAGGGTAGCTACCAACAGTCTTCTGCGTGGCTGCTGGTAGCCCCTTTAGCACAGGCACAGGCAGGGGCTCACGAAGCGCTTGATACCAGTAGTCACCCTCTAACCCAGCTCCTCATTGCTCCACCGCAACTCATGTGGCTGCCCTACGAACATCGGCCCTGAAACGTATCGCAGACCACCCGACATCGATCGAAACCGCCCGCCATCGATCGTAAGCTATCCGGAGATCAACGCACCCGGCCGTCGCATCTCGAAACCATTGCACCGCCACAACACCGTCAGTCAGTGCCATGTCAGTGTCATGTCTGGCATGTCAGTTCCGTGTCAGTGCCATGTTAGGGCAAACGGCGCTTGTTTTTTCAGACGGGCCGTCATGGCACTAACTATCGTAGAGAGTTGCCCGTTCGTAACTGTCTGCCTAGCGGCCTGCAGGGACGACCACTCGGTCTGGGCATGATACAGTATGTACGTACAAACCTACTGTACGGAACTTGCTGGTCAACTGGTCTCGCACGAGCGCCACTCACCCGGCCGGTTGGCCCAGGATCTGCAATGTGATAGCGTGGCGGGTAGACCTATGCTCTCCACTGCATTGTCGGTGTCCATTCTTCTCTCTGCGGCCATTTCCACTCGGTTTGGGGGCTGGGAACTCCCGGCTGGCGACGGAATCAGCATAGCCAATGCTCAAATATAGCATCTGTGCGAGCTGCTGCATCATTGATGGTACCACTGCAGTACCCAGCAGGGACATGATGGGGGGTGGTGGGGATTCCGGAGACGGCTGCGCCTCGTATGTGTGCTGGTTTGTTTGGTCCAGCAATCCCAGTGCCTGGGATGCTGGGGTCCAAACAGGCCCTGTAGGAGAGCGGCTCTCAGCCCCAAGGAACTGAAGTCCGAGGGGTATTTGTGGGTGCTGTCGATGAAACATGCATCGCCATCTTCAATTTCTTTTTGCGGCATCGTCAACTGCTGTTAGCACTCGAGACAGTGTACGTGCTGCGCCAAAAGATCCTTCGAGTGTGGCTGTCCCGTTTCGCAAAACAGCCAACGATTGTGGCCGTTGTCACATTGTCCCGGGGCGCAGTGCTCGGAAGCACACTGCACCACCAATTTGGCATCAAGGGACCTGGTCATGTTTCAGAACCATCTACTACCTAGGTATGTACAGTCCACTGTACTCCCGTACCAGGTACTGTACTATGTCCCAAGGTGATCAATCCTACATAATACCACGCTCGTCTAGATGCAGCATTCTTTTCCTTCTAGAAGGTCGGTGCGCCTTCGGCGACTTGGGTCCCACATCCCCGGTCCCTTTCATCTTCACCGGCCGTCTGGCGACATAGATGCTGCCACTGAGCCACCATCGCTCCCGCCCTGGCCATGAAGGATGCGCTGCTGGGGTGGCGATCCTTCTGGCCCATCAACCGTGGGACCTGCGCAAAGCAGAGAAACCCGAGGTCAATACCGAAGCTACCAGGGTTTCCGCCTCTGCCATATGTTCCAACACCATTCATCGACGACCTGAAATGACCAGAGACGGGCGCATGGCGGGGCGATCCTCCACACCATCTACCAAAACAGGTAGCCCCCAACAACATAGACGCCGCCGTCAGAACAAGCCAGAGTTGCAGTTCTTGTAGCGGAGCCCAGTCCAACCCCAACTTGGTACCGGCATGCATCATGTAGTTCCGGCTCCTGGACTCCTGTTATCTATCTCGTCTCCTGGGGGACATCGGCCCTGGATGTGGCAAATGTGGTTCATTTCACAGCATCCTTCAGAGAAGGATTCCTCTCCTCTGCGTTTGAAAGGAATGTCGATAGATACCATGGCCGGCCGTGTAATAACTGTTGGGGTCCAAACGGCAGTATCCCTTCTGGTTACATCACAGTGTACCATGTCGAGCCCGAAAGATTGCCACCTTCTCATCGTAGAAGAAGATTTTTCTCAGTCGGTACGATTTGTTCGACTCTGGCTTGCCTCGCCCTAGGGTAGACCAATGGTTTTCTGTCTGCCTTCTCGACGATTGTGATTCGTCGTCAGAGTCCTCGCCCAGAAGATCGTCATCGTTGTCGTCGTCATCGTCGTCGCCGTCAAGGGCTCCATCTATGGAGGGAGGGTTCATGTCAGAAGAAATACTTGGCAAGGACATCGAATCGCTGCTCCATGTGCCGGAGTCTGACTCGGCTGTCCCTTGCCGGGATTCGACGATTTGGAAGCACAAGTTCTTGATGCCGATGAAACACAACCGAATCTCTGGGCGGAGGGTGATCACGTCTACAATTTGATGTCCAAGTTGCATAGAATCCGGGGTAGATGAATCTCTGCCCAGGCTGAGGATATGCAATGCTGTCAGCTTCGGAATATTCGGTAGTCTCTGAAGAACCGTATGCTGAACGAATGGTTAGCGGGGAGTACTCTGGGCTTTTGGAGAAGGGGGTCGTCGTACCCATTCTTTTGGAGGTATGCTGGCTGAAAGCTCTCTAAGAGCTCCCATCCGGCCGCTCGTTATATACTGGATCATCTCTCTCTTCAAAGACCAGTACATGCGTCTTATGTCGCCGTGGTGGTGCAACCTGTCTGGGTGAGAGCTATCCAGGAGGAGCTTTTTGAGGCTTGCGTGATGTCTCTTGACGACTCCTGTGAAGATGGGTGAAATTGGCACCACAGGGTGGCTCGTACGTCTCCGGTCATGCAGAAATAGGACCTCGAGCGAGTTTGGGGCCAGGGTCTCCTTTAGGAAATGGATCAAAGCAAAGGTTGTCACGTCGACGTGGACATTCTTTAGCTTTAGGTGATAAGTCGGGGCTTCTTTAGATTGACGCACACCGAGGCCACGGCGAGGTGCCTGGCTCGGAGGAATTGGTCGAAACTGCTCCCTCAGAACCCTCCACAACCTATCTTGGCGGTCGCAACCGAGGATTGTCAAGGTCGTCAATACAGTCCAGTCAAAAGCGTTCGCGCAGAGCGTCGTGTGTAGTGGGAGTCTGGCTAGCTCTAGACACTCGAGTGCTAGTTTGCAGTCGACGTCCGAGGTCGACTCAGATAACTCGGCACGTGTCGCCTTCTTTGCGGGGTTGAGACTTGCTAGACCATCATCCGGCGTCGACGTCGCTGGTTTCGACGTGGGATTCGTAACTTGCGGATTGCTCTCGTGATCTAGTTGTGAAGGCCCGAGTCCTCGGCCGGCATTGGCAGATGCGCTCGTCGTCAGTAGCAGTATCGAACTTGAACTCGACGGCTTAGCGTCGGATTCTGTCCCCCCCTTTCTGGGACGAGGATGGTTCCTGCGAAGGTCGTAGACGCGGGCTAGGATAACTCCTAAAACACCTCCTAGCCTGCGGTCCCCTATCCTGCTCTCGCCAGGCCAGCGGGCCTCGGGGTCGTACTGCCGTAGGCCATGCTGGTCGCCTTTGATTTGAGTAAAATCGTCGCTCGCTGACTTGGTGGCGATGCTAACGCGAAGCTCCTTTAGGGTAGGCTTGGATCTCTCGATGAGAATAGCTAGTTCATCTAGGTATGCTACCTGATCAACATCCAACGCGGCTATGCTGCGGAGGGCGGGGAGAATGCTGTAGGTGGGAAACTCGATGTTTGAGTCTCGGTAGGCAACCCTCTGGTATGGAGTCAGCAGGCGGAACGATGGTTGGCTACCGAGAGACTCCGGGTTGCTGCTCGGGGGGGACGGCGGTGCCGGAGGAGGCTGCGGGACTCCGGGAGGTGGGGGAGGCGCGTGGCCGTTATGGAAGATGCGGGAGCTGGATGACGACGAGCTAGACGGCGGGTCATCGTGCCAGCGAACCCAGACTTCTTCAAGCTTTCCAGGACTTTCGTCGTTGAGCGAGGCCAATGCCATGAAGACGTTGGAGGACAAGCCAGTGGGCATGTCCCACTTGAACGACTCGAGGTTGGTCATCTTGGGGAGGGCCATTGCGACGAGGGTGTTGAGCATCATGCCCGCCTCATTGCCGATGGAGTAGTCATTGACCCATTTGGTCGGTCCGTTATTGATTTTGAAGTTCTTGATGAAGCGGGCATGGTTCTCCTGCTTCCTAGGCGGAGGGAGGCCGTGCAGGCGGTGCATTGTTCGCGCAAACCGGCTGCCCAGTGCGAGGCTGGAGAGGCCGGAGGTGAGGGCATCGACATCCTCGCCAACGCTGAAGTAGTCGCTGTCGGGCCAGACAATGCTGAAGGATGAGTAAACATATGGGATCACTAGGTTGTGAAGTGTTGAGTTTACGAGGAGCAGGCCCAGTAGATCTTCCTCGTTCGGCTGAGCGACCTAGAAGCATGGTTCAGTGGATGTATGTGATGGTGTAGGGTAGGTGTCTGGCTCGGCGCACCTCTTGGAGGATCAAGCGCAGGATGTCAACAGGCAACTTGAGAAGGGTCAGGGTGCCAGCATCATCGTGTGGCGGGGCAAGCGAAGGTAGCTCCGGTTCTTTGCCCTTTCCCTTCCAACGTCTCCGGAGCTGCTCGGCAGCGGAGACGGAGGTGGCAGCGGCGGCGGAGGCGGTAACGCCGACGTCATCGCCGCCCAGGCCGTTGTCGCGGGATTCGTCATGCCCATGCTCATGCCCGTGCGGATGAGGATCAGAGGGCGGGGATATTGACGAGTCCATGGACGATTGGGGTTTAGGTGGCAAAGAGCGGGCGACCGGACCACAAAGTAGAAATACTGCGAAACTGCGGCGCGCGATTACATGAGGCACCAAAGAGGAGAAAAGGAAAGGGCGCAAAGCGGGAAACAGAGGATGCGAGGTGGAGTGGAGGGAGTCTTGGATGAGGCTGAGGGCGCGTGATGTCGCGAGGACGTGATGTCGTGAGAATGTGAGGTCGTGAGGACGAAGAGAACGAGAGGACGAGCAGACGAAAACGAGGCTCTGTTTGATTGATTGGGCTTGGGCTTTTGCGCCTTCTTACATTGCACAGCAGCACGACTCTGCCTTTCCTTGAGTGTCATGCACTGGCCTAGGCCCAGGTACCTCCCACTTGGCCCCCAAAGAAGAGTGCGCCGGCCTTCACTTGGGACGTTGCCTACCCTGGAGCTTGGAGACATTGCGAATGTCCGAGTAATAGGTAATTTATCACATCTCCCCTCCCAAGATGACTTGTTTTACAGTGCTGGTATTGGACGAACCAAAGCAACCAGGACCTACAACTGTCATTCGCCTACCTATCATATCGTATTACCAAGGCACCTACCTCCTTACCTGCCTTAGGAAGGCTGGTAGGTACATGACAGAAACTAACCGGGCTTATGTAAGTGCACCGCAACCCCGGAAACCTGCCCCTCCTCTCTGTCCCGCTCGAGCTTCGTGCCACCCACCCGACAACTCAGTCAAACCCATCACGCATCGAGCCATTACCAGCATCAACGCCAGCGACAAGTTGCTCGCCTCTGCTGCGCTCGACGTCGCTCCAGCAGCTGGTTCTCCTCTACTCTAACACTATTTTCCAATAGTCCCTTCCTCCTCTGGCCTGTGGACACGTTTTTTTCCGTGTCGCAAAGGGACCCGAGGACACTTCTCCAAACGTTCCCCACTGACGTTCGATGACATACTACACAAAGCTACCTATCTGACGTACCTCGACCAAATACAAACGCGGGTACCTCTAAATAAAACCGCGGCCCCTCGTCTCGCCTCGCCTGAAGCCAGAACAAGCGCCGGCCAGGCAGCGATCCCGCGACTCACCATCAGGACAACATACCTCAAACAAATAGCCATTTTCGGAAGCTCAACCACGAGTATAAATCCCTAGCCACCAGATCTCTCTCGGCTCGCGATACTCCGCACGTTACAACTCGCCCTTAGACCTGGTTCTACCCAACCTAACGTAACCCAACCCAAACCACCGCGCCCGCGCCCGAAGCCTCCGATATCCAAAGCCACATTCGAATCGCAAAACTCCCTGCCATCACATATCATGGCTTCCTTCATGGTTGAGCTCTGGGAGGGCATCTTCACCCCCGGCCCCACCCCAACCATCCTCAAAGCCACCAACGCTTCCTTCGCCGCCCTCCAGTTCGTCCTCTTCCTCCTCCTCCTCGCCACCCACAGCGTCCACTGCGTTGTTCTATCCGTCCTCTGCGCCGGCCTGTGGTGGAGCGTCAACTGGTTCGCTACCGAGCTGTACGCCGTCCAGGCCCGCGAGCGCGAAGAGGAGGCCAAACGGAAGGAGCAGGAAGGAGAGAAGCAGCGGCAGCAGCAGCAGCCGTCGGACGCCGATGAAGATACCGAGACCGAGATCGAACCCGCCGACCCGGCCAAGGACCCGGCCGTCGTCTCTGCCCCCGCTCCTGTCCCCGTCCCAGCCGCCCCGGTTGATGCCGGCCTGGAGCCGATCGATCCCCGGGGTGAGGTGACACACCGCCCCGGCCCGGGAACTCAGTCAAGCGCTAGCACTGAGGACGAATGGGAGAAGGTTTCTGAGAGTGAGAATGATAAAGATAAATAGACTACGCATATGTGGAACGCACACTATCGTGGCAATGAGACGATGACGGACCAACTGTGGAGAGGAGGATGTTGAGGATACCCCCCAAGCGACAATTCTTTTGCTCTTGTACATGAGACAGCGTGAACATATTTTATATTCTCCCATCATGCTCACCATCGGCGCTAAACATTCGACGGCGGCTTCGTTGTGTTTGATTCTCTTCCTCTATGGGTCCGTTTCATGAAGCGTGTGAGACCAGTTCCCGTCCCGCAGGTCCCCGGCTGACCCGAGTGATGCATTTTTATCCTGTTGAACCCCGTAAACCCATCCATATCACGGTGTCTGGTCTTTGAACTCAAGAATCCAAACCCGCAACCCCAGATCTACCCTCTTCCCCTATCATACATAGCCGTACATATTACCTTACCTTACAAATATTTCATCTTGCGTGTCATATACGCTGCTACCAACGCGCTCATGGCACCGATGAACAAACACACGGAAATGGGATTTGGCCCCTCAGTACTTGGCTTCTTTACTTCCTCCGATGCAGAGCTCCTCCCGGGTTCTAGGATGGCAAAGACAATACTGGCGATAAAAGTACCGATGAACTGCGGCAGCGTAGTATAGATATTAAGGATACCGAAGTAGATGCCCGACAGCTCCCCAGTGGATGCCATGGTTGGCGAGTCGGGGTCCGCTCCATGCTCTAGACGCAGAGGGGCGTCGTCAGACTGAAGTTCGGGGAGCTCGATATCTCCACCATTCGAGATACGACGGTAGGCTGCGCCGTTCTCAATGCCACTGAGCTTGTTGACTTCAACACCAAGAAAAGTGACGGGAGCCCACATGGCGAGTGTCCAGGGACTGCGAGATTTGTCAGTACATGTTTATTTGCAAGAGTCGGCGGAGTGATGAGGGGTCTTACATGCCACAGATGCAAACTAGCACTGTCGCAAAACGATAACTGGTTGCAAATGGCGCCATGGCCATGGCTCCAGCAAACATGAGGTGCCCAAGCATCCATGTGGTAAGCAGGTCAGGCTTGAACTTGCCAAAACGCTCTACGAACCCTGCAATGGCCTGTGGTGGTCGATGTGTGAAGGGCTTGTCTTCAGGTGATCGAACTAGAAACGGTAGGACCCAAGCACCGGTGAAGGTAATGACGGAGTAGATAACGAGAGAGGTGCTGCCAATACGGCCGATGTCGCCAAGCGTATCTTCGGACTGCTTTGCGTCGGCAGGGACGTCGTAGCGAAAATAGGTCTCGCCGATCCAGGTGGTGCTGTAGAAGAGGAAGGGGAACCAGCCGATCCAGGCCCAGAACTGGGCCCAGCAGATAGCCCTGATGCGAGGTGGGAGATGCAACAAGGTTGTGTAGATTTGACGGAAAACTGCAAAGCCGCCCTTGTGCTGACCGGGCTTGGATGATACCAGCACCCGTTCCGTCACGGAAAAGCAGGTGATAGCGGTCGAGGCGAGGATAGTGAGAGTTGCAATCACACTGAGCTGCTTGAATTGCGTGTTACCAAATGTCGTGCCGAACGTCTGAACCAGGTCGACAGCACCAGCGCCGTAACCGATCACATGTCCCACAGCAGACATGCGACTTGCTGAATATCGAGGGTTAGTTGACATTTGATATTGATCGTGTCAGTTCACCTACCCCACGCTGCGCCTGCTTGTTGCTTCTCGATGGATAATGTGTCGACTATTAGACTTCTGGAACACGACATAACTAGGCTTCCATTAATACGGCGATGGGACAATTGTAGGTGTCGGTCGTTACGATGCAAACATACCGGCGTTGATGGCGAAGTCGACGACATAGATGGATAATACGGCAAGCACAATCGTTGGCATCCTGGCAGCTTCGTCATCATGGATGAACCACCCAATAATCTCGCGCGTGAATCCCAGCATCAGGAGGCTGACGGCGGCGATGAGCGCACCAATAACCATGAGGGGCCGCCGGCGACCCCATTTTGACTTGCTCTCGTCCGCGAGAACGCCGACAATGGGTTGAACGATGAGGCCGGATAAGGGACCAGCAATCCAGACGAGGGAGGTATTGCTCTTGGTGAGCCCCAGGTCAAGGAGGTACGGGGTGCAGTCTGAACATGACTCGGCTTAGCAATTGGGCTTGAAGGTTCGAAGGGAGGGGGGAAGCAAGCACGAACAGGTCATTTCGATACCCCATGTGAAGCTGCAAGCGAGACTGTTAGCTAGATAGCCCTTGTGTATGCTAATGGATCTGGACCGGGCCCGAATGAGCCATGTCATGACAGGTCGGGTTCGATGAGTCGGGGAGCCAAGGGGATATTATGACGTACGTGATGCCAATTGTGACAAAGGTCAAGAGCACCATGCGCACTCCCTCGGAGCTGCCCTTGACGGACGGTTGTCCCGCCCAGCTGGCCATGTTGGCCGGGTTGTATTGGCCGTCGTCGAAGCCGTGGCTGCTGAGGTAGACCCCTCTGTCACGGGTCGTCTCGAAGGACTGTTGAGTCGGGGAAGAGGTCGGAGAACAGGCGGGAGAGTGAGCCCGGGACCGGGGACGGTTCGTGTCGGCGCTGGATGACGAAGAGATTCGTAGCGCCGGGGACGAGCCACGACCGCGGGACGAGGCTGGTGCGTCAATGGACAGGGAGTGTGACGGGACGGGTTGCAAGGGAGCGGGTGGAGACGAGAGAGCGGCCGAAGTCGAGAGAGCGGCCGACACGGAGATGAAGGAAGACGACGCAGAGGATCCCGATAGGGGGGTGGCGCGACCGGAGGAAGCGGAGAGCGAGACGGAGTCGGGAGCGAGGAAGCGCGAATTTTGTCCGTCGCGATGATGGTGGTGCTGGCGAGCGGTCGAAGTGGTAGAGTTGGTGGTGGTGGTGTTGGTGGCCACGGGTACCACTGCGATGGTGCTTTGGCTACGATGGTGCGGTCGCGGCGGGCTCGTCGCAGCCATGTCGAATAGGGTGGGTCATGGAATTGCACGTGAATGAGTTGGTAATTTGAATCCGAACCTGGTACGCTTAGCTGTACGATGGGAATAATATCATCAAGATACCTGGGTTGGATTACTATGTGGAGTTGAAAGCTGACGTGGGTTCGGCTTTCGTGCTGGACAGGGGAAGCCGCCAAGGTGGCTAGGATACGCGTGCGACGTATGGAAGGTACCTTAGGTACATGCAACAGGCATTTAAAGGGGCACCTCCCAGTCTGCCACCCCGTCCATTTGGATGATGACAGAACATGCCAGGTTCCAGTGGTGGGGGATCAAGGCCCGCCTTAATTGTCCGTGTACTATTACTATGGTGCGCGAGGTACATATGTTCGCCCTCGCCCTCGTGCCGTGCATTTAGACATGTACTTGCACATCACTTTTGTAGATCCGGGGATGTCATTGAACGAGCTACCTCTCGCAGCTACTGGAGGTACAGTACTTAAGTAGTAGGTACATGCCGTCCGAACCTACTAGGTAGCTCCATGATGCCCAGGATCCAAGTCCACTGACCTATCCACTTCTTGTAGATCACCAATTGTAGGCTAATTGAACTGCACTCTTCCGCCTTCCTCGTTATAATGTACAGCACCTTCGATATCACCATGATCTGTCCTCTGCTAAGTTACATGTTAGTATCGCAACGCCACTTTAAATAGTTAAGCTACATCATGGAATCGAATGATTTGCTCTGTATCTTCATCTTCCGACCCAAGCCCGCATCCTTCTACTCTACTTTGGTTCGGCCCAGATGGGCCTTAACCCCCGCTGCTTTCCCTTGCCCACATGGCCGCAACATCCGAAATCTTACATACACGCATGGTATTTTGTTCTGAACGCCGGGCACCCTCCCTCACCCTCTTAGCTCTTGAGTCCTCAAGGGTCTTCCATCTCGGCCCTCCTCTTCAGGTAGCCCCGAAATTGCGCCCTTCCCATTTGAGGACAAGGGAAAAAGTTCCAAACAATTAAAAGCCCAACTAAGCAAGAGGAATGAAGAAGAACACCAAAATAGCGATCAAGTCGAAATGGGATAAAAAGGCAAGTTGAAGAAGAGAAGAAAAAGAAGACAAAGAGGAAGAAGACGAAGAAGAGGTGATGGTGAAAAGAAGGAAACAGGGCTGGAAAATTCATTGCTGAAATCTTACTTCCTCTTGCATCTTGAATCGCAAGTCCGTGAAAGAAAAGAAAAGAAAAAAAAAAAAAAACGCCTCCCCCTTCTTGAGCCCTTGTACATATCTTCTTTGATGCATTACGTAGTATTTTTGGGGAAATTGATCCATTCCCTAGTTTTATTCCTGCGCGCCAACGCCGTTACCCAGCTTTTAGTGCTCTTATGAATCTGCCAGCTTTGCAAAGTGTTTTGACCAGATCCATCCGACCTGGTCAACTGGGTCGTCCTGGTTCTTTGCTAGCCAAAGCTCGCCTTTCTCGGCGATGACATCAAAAATCTGACACCAATTAGTTAGCAAATCACACTCAATCTATGGCAACCGCCGCGGCACATTTACTCACCTCACCGGCCTGATAGGTCAGGTAAGGATAGCCAGCCTCATGCTTAGTGGCAACAATGTTGAACTCAAAGAGCGAAGCGGCCAACCAGAGCACATTGTATCCATCGGCCGCTGGGGCACGCTCCCGAGACGATGCTCGTGATGATCGCTGACTTTCTTCCGGGCCATCTGGCAGTGGTAATGCCGAGTGGAAAATACCAGAGAACCTGCGGCTTTCCTGCGCTGGAGTGTTGGAGCCGTAAGTTGTGTTTGAATCTCGGACCTGAGGTTGAGGCGCCGACTCCGTGCTCTGCCGTGGAAACCCACCAGAGTCAAAGCTGCGCCCCGTGCTGGGCCTTGTCGAGGCAGCCATCGATCGGGTGCTTCCCGGAACGTCTGGTGACAACGGTGAGACTCCACCTGGTTGTTGGCTGCCGATGCCAGCATAGAAGTCCCGAGAGTAGTAGTGATGAGGGCTGGGCATCGGCCCCGGTCCAGCACTGGCTGGGGACATCGCAAACGAGCCGCTGTGGCGCTTGAAGTCAGGGACTGGGATCATTGGTGCTTGGTCGCCATTGATCGAAAGACCCCTGCCCCGTGAATCGCTCTCTGATGGGCGCGATCGCACCTTCAGCGAGGATGATTCGTCCGTACTGCGTGTCGTCGATTGTGACATTCTGCCCTTATACGTCGGGTTCAGGATACCAATGTTGGCAAACTGTTCCTGTGCGTAAGGGTGATCGCGGTGAAAGGTCGTTACGATCTCCTTTAGGTCAGGTATATCGGGGCAGTCGCCTAGAAGCGCCTTCATCTTGTCTTTCCAGATGGCATACCAACTGGCCTGAATGTTTACAAAATTGCCCAGGCAGATGTTGCCGATCTTCTCCGTTAGGGCTGACAGCTTGGGGAGCTCTTTCTTCAGAGTGTCATTGAGAGCATCGTACTGCTCGACTAGCTCGTTGAGCTTAGCATCGGGGTTCTTGCCGCCACGTTTCAGCTGTTCATATCGCTCGTAGTCTACGCGGCGCTTTTGTCGTTTCTTCATAGCTAGAGATGGATTGCCGTATGCCTTGATGACAAGTTCGAACGGCTCAATGACGTGCTTCCGGACTTGAGACAACTGCGATTATTAGTTTGGGCATCCTCTGGCCTTTGGAGCGGCGGAACTTACATGTTCCTCGAGTGCAACCTTCTCTAAATCCCGAATCGAAATGTTGAACTGGACCCACTTGGCCTCTAGCTCGGGATAGCTTCCAGGCTGGAATCTCATGACCAACTCAATTGACGAAAGGTATTGAAGGAATTCGTGAACATAGGCAGATACTTGTCTGGTGTAGAACTCGACATCTCGGAGAACGACCTGTAATCGTAGATAATCGTCTCCAAATTTCTCGTTTAGCTTTGCATACTCGGCGTCCTCTGATGGTCGATTGCCCGAAGCTTGGAGTTTGTCGACGCGCTTTCCGAAAGCACGGGCGAAGCCAGCCTTGACATCAGACTCCTTTCGCTTCCTGCCGACAATTTGGCCAACGAGCTCAAAGTTTTTCTTAGTCTTGTTGATCTCAATGATTGCAGTCTCAAGAATACCCTTTGCGTCAACCAGAGCTTGTCGGTCAGGGTGATCTTTCGGCGTGTGCGCCAACAGACTGATGATGAGGTTTGGATATTTCGTGATACGTTGCATCGGTTTGATTAGCAGCGAATCCAAATCCCATGCAGCTGTCAAGTCTTTCGCGACCTCGTTGCACTCGTTAAGCCAGACTTTGACAGTGGGGTCTTGTTGAATCTGGATAAGGCTTTTCGCTGCGTGGTCGCTGTTCCGCAAGAAGCCCTCATGCGCTAGCTTCATTTTTTCCATGTTGTCCTTGAAAACGGTTCCAATGGAGGTGAGGCGATCCTTGCTGTCATCAATATCAGACCCATTGACCTGACCGGGCTCTACCATGAACGAGCCCTCCCTAGAGAGAGCTGAACGACGACTTTGCAGTGCGTAGACACTGCTAACAGCGTCTTTGATCTGTGCCAAGAAGAAGGTGTGAAACTCGATGATCTCGTCGGTATTTCGGAAAATGAGCTTGACAATCTTGTCGTCTAACTTGGGACAAGCTTCCGCCGTCCCTTTGTATATCTCCTCGACGATGTTCATGTCCCTTACAAATACTGCTTCGGTGTCGACCATTTCCTTGATGATGTTGCGGCGCTGCTGCAGACGGTGGCGCTCCTTTCCAGTGGGGCCACTCTTGGCCTGTGAGTCTAATTTCGGATCGCTGTCTGCAGCTGTTGCATTGGTGTAATACTGGTCCTGCGCCGCTAGAGAAGGAGTGTCTATCGACTGAGGGGTCGTCATCATGTGCATGAAATCTTCGGAGCCACGCTCGGAGCCAACGAATGTGCTCCCATTCTGTGATGGCTCATAAAACACACCAGAGGTTCGTTGCGAATTGCACGCGGACCCAGAAATGGGTGTGGGAACCGGCGGTGGTTCGTGATTCGGTGACGGGACGTGTGAGGAAAAGCTTCTGCTTGCTCTTTGAGAAAGGTAGGGGATGGAAAACCCGGACCCAGTGTCTAGCTCTGGCAGTCGATGGCTTAGATAGGATGATCGAGCTGAGTCCATCGATGGACGAGTTTCTGACTGGCTGGGAGGGTAAGTCTCTTGAAGTCGAGAGGCTGGTCGACTTTCCCTGTGAATCGACCTTGTCTCGAAAATTGTTACGTGGCCGTGGGAAGCGGGGCCATCTTCATCAAAGTCTGGCAATGCAGGCGACCTTCCAGCATCGGATACTTCCGGGCTATCGATTGGAAAATCCGTCCATGTTGACTGTTGGCTGGTTCTATCCACTCCAGACCTTGATGGCACTGAAAGGTTCATGGCAGACTCTGGGTGATGATGATCGTAGGAGGGGTAATCCAGGTCATCTATTGTGCCGACATCCGACGACTCGCACGTAGATGCTCTGTATGAAATTTGGTCATCGAAATGCGACTCAGATCGACACTCTTCTGTTCGATTGCGATCATCTGTCTCTTCGGTACAAGCATCCGTCATCGCATCGTCGTCATAAGGATGAATGTGCTGCCCGCTGAATCCAGGATGATCCGACACCGATTGACAGTCAGACTCATAATTAGGTTCCATGCGGGGAAACGGTACCATATCCTCTGACTTGTTCTCTGGCCGTACGTCATCTTGCGGAGGGAGGATAGTAATCGTAGCTTCAAAGGGTGGTAAAGTTTGATGTTGCGTTTCATGGTGGGTGTCTTCAGCAGGGTGAACTTTCTCATGGCCAACTTCTTCAGCGTGAACCGCTTCAGCTTGATGAGGGCGAACTTCTTGGTGGTTAACTTCTTGATGGCGAATTTCGGGTCGACTTGCGTGGTGAACTTCGTGGTCCGCAACCAGGTCGTCAGTGAATGCGCCGGGAATGACAAGTTCCTTGGTGTTTGGTGGCGGTGGAGCTGTTGCTTGAGATTCTTGAACTGTGTCCTGGCTGGTTTCTGGGAAACCTGGAGAGTCAGGTTCGTCCTGAAATGGGTATTGATATTCTAATCGGGCGCGGGGTGGACTTGATGGTTGTGGACTTGGAGGTTTAACGATTGTGACGGGAACTTCTAAAGGCGAAACGGCTTGCACTGGTGGCGTTGTTTGAGTCTCATTGTCGAACTCGGTTGTCTCAGATGCGACTGATATCGCAGTACAAGGCCGCTCATCAGTGTTGGCAGGAGGGCTGATTGGTGGGAAGCTTCCAGGAACGCCGAGTGTCGGGGAGTCGACGCTTTGTGTGGTAGGTAGGGCAAGAGGTATGGGTTTTGGATCCGTGAATGTCATGAGAGCAGACGGCGGCAGAGCTGCGGCAATGTCGGAGGCCAACATTGAAGACTCCTCCATCGCGGGTGATGGTGGCTCTTCCACTGGGGGCTCGACTACCCTCTCAGCCTTGGTATGGGTATTTGCCGTATCCGAGTCACCCACATCATCTGGATTAATCGGCAAGGGTGGAACAATCGGTTCGTCAGCCGCTACTAGATCTGTGGTAGGTTCCGACGTGGCATTTGCAGCAATGGCGGCGGAAGCCCTGGCGCTCTCAGCCGCTTCCATGTCCCTGCGCTGTCGATCCGTTTGTCGCCTTGCTTCGAGGGCTTGGCTTTCGCGGATAGACTTGGTGTATGCGAGGCGAATGTCTTCCCGGCGTTTCTCAAAGTCGATTGGCCCAACAGAGATCTTTCGTCGTCGGGTGGTGGGTTCGGCAATCCTAGAGGGCGGACGTGAGAGAGGATTGGGGGACCTAGCTCTCTCCACTGCCTTCATCCGAGAACTTGCGGTGCTTGCCAAGGAAACTGGTTGACGTGGGCGGGAGCTCCTCAATGGTGGAGAGAGCTTGGGCAGAGGCGCGATGATATTAGCCTGGAGTCGTGTGTTGTTCGTTGGTGTAACAAGCGCTCGAGGAGCTGCTTTTCGACCGGATGGTGTTTGTGTCGGAGTCTTCGCTCGGGAGGTCGGTGTTTTCGCTCGAGTCGTTTGTGCGCCTGCTCTTGACGTTCGCCCATTCGAATAGGGCCGCTTAACTGTTGATGGAGAATTGGATCGGGTTGACGACTGGCTCGGAGTCGGGCTGCTCAGTTGCCTCACCGACAGTGGGAGTTTGGATGAGCCGCTGTTTGTGGTGGACTTCCGGACAGCTTGCTTGCGAATTCCAGATTGGCCCGAGTGTGACTTAGGGACATCACTCTGCGACCGTGCGTGACCCTTCTGGGCAGGCTCCTGATGAGTCTGCCCTTCGACCCCGTCCCCGTTGAGGCTGCGATACCAGCTGGAGGGAGACGAAGGTTCGACATCGGGGTCAGATAGACTTCGTTGGTGGATCCAGGGATTGGAGATACTGGATTCCGATGTCCTGCGTGGCGGAGAACCTTCGATCCCATAGCCAGCGGTTAAGGCATCGTGTTGCTCGGGGAGGATTTCACCAAAAAGCAAGCCTTGTGAGCGTGAGGAAGTGTGGGGAGAAGATGTTGGTTGAGGTGGGGACTTCGGGGCGAGGTTGGTCATTGATTTGGATGCATTTGGTTTCCCGCTAACAGCACTTCGAGGCTTCCCGATGCGGCTGGCAAAAGACTGAGAATTATTTGACACCTGGTCCTCGGCGACAAATTTGGTTCTCTGAGAACGAGGTGACGAGGACGAGGAAGATTCAGGATTTGAAGCGTTGGTGCGGCCACGCAGGGTTGAGTAAGACGTTGCACCGTTTCGCGGCTGTGTGCTGGCAGCGGCATCTCGCCTGGACCTTGCTGCAGCACCCAACAGCACAGGAGCACGAGGGATAGACGATGCACTAGCGCCATTCTGGTCGAAGCGCTTCTTGAGGTCCATGACGCTTGGGTGAGCGCCGCCGGGCTTGAAGTTGACGGTACTTGGTCTGCTTTCTACGGGATTCGAGGCGGACCGAATCGTCGTCCGGGTCGGGGACACAACTGGGTGTTTGGGGGTCGTGCCATCGCCGTTGGAGCGCAACGATGGGCGCGAAGAGGAGGCGGCGGCCATGGGGAGGGTGTCGGGATTGCTATTGAGATGGAGTGCCCGGTAGCTCTTGTAGAAGTCGTCGGGATTCACGGGGGTAAAGGCATGGTGGGCGTTTGAGGAGACAGAGTCCAGGTTGGCGGCGGCGTAGGACGCCGGGAGGTGGACGCCAGGATCGTTGATGTCGAGATGCTCGGCGATGGAGAGATTGAGCTGGTGCTGATCGGGTCGAGGGAGAGCGGCGTGGTGGTGACGGAGAGCGAGACCGTGAGCGCGGCCTTGGGGGTGGGATTCGTGAGCGTGGCTGTGGCCGCGGTCGAAGATGCGGTCGTGATCAGGATGCTGATAGTCGGGATGAGGATGCGGGAGTCGATGTCGCTGGGAGTGGTGCTGGAGGTGGTTGTGGTGAGGCTCGATGACATGGGATCTTCCTACTTGGTCCGAGTCGGCGGCGTGGAAGTCAGCGTGGAGGTCCGCCTGGAGGCCCGGTTGAATGTCCATGTCCATGCCGTTGTCCATGGTGGCCTGAGCATCGGTCAGGCTCGTCGAGCGCAGCGACTGGTCGGGGTGCTAGAGACCCATGCAGCGAGCATCGATGCGTTGGCGTTGGCGTGGGTGTTGATGGGTGTGGTGGGTGTGAGAGCTGGCGTTGGCGTCGGCGTTGGCAGACACAGACAGACAAGGCGACGGACGGTACGGTATGGTATGGGAGCAGTTTGGTAGGTGTTGTAGGGGTGCTGGCTGGTTCAGTACCGTAAGGTAGGGACGGAGACAGGATCTCAGTGGACAGCGGACAGTGGACCGTGGATCAAGGACGGTCTGGCCAAGGACCGTTGGCGTTGATCAAGGACCGTTCGAGGGATGAACGAGGCGGGTGGCTCGACGCCCGCGAGCTGGGCTGCTACGGGGCCTGGACAATGAGGGGGATGCTAGACGGAGCACAGGCGAAGAACCTGTACCCGATGGGATTCAATGGCGCGGCGAGTAATTACAAGTACGCATTGTTGGACGATGGGTTAGAATAGGTAGGTAGAGACAGGATGGGGCAGGATGAGATGGGATTTCCAACCGTCCAAGTCACAACAAGCTTAAGGTACGCTTCAGACCCAACCGACACCAGCACAACTTTCAGGGAGACCCAGCCCAAAAAGCCAAAATCAGAGCCGTTTCTTTGTGCCTGTGCAGCAACAAGCGTGCGCGAGGCGGGTGGAGTATAAACTGCCGCACCTTACTGCATTTGTCCATCCCGTTTCTTCCATCCATCGTACAGCTCTAGGTACCGTGCATGTCGAGAACGCACCCAATTCCAGTGGCGGATGGCTCATCGAGGTACTTCGGTCTAGGCACAAGCGTGCAACCAACGAAGAACTCACTCCCTGGAACTGCAGGCGCAATTGGGGGCGGGTGGATCGCGACCCGTAGCGGCCTTCGATGGCCTTAATTACAGGCTTACGGGTACGAAGTACAGGTCTCAAGGTGGTACAGTACATTACCGACCGGTACCTACTGACTGCACTGCACTGCAAATGCATGTCGCTTGGGTGCTTGCTTCAGCGGCACCCGTAGGGATAAGGCAAGGTACCTACCTTAGGTATTGAATTGTCTACTGTACACCTAAGGTGCCTTAGTGCCGGAGGAACACAGCACCTCTCACGAGCGGTGGTAACGTCTTGATCAGGCAGAGGCAAGCGCATCTCACCACCGGAATTGAACGGTCAGGATGATGTGCTCTCATGTCCTCCTGTACCTGAAGCAAGGGACAACCGCAGCCATAGCCAGACCGGGTACCTACCAAGCTGGGTAAGGCGTTGTGCGATGGTGGTTGCGCCTGTGTGTGGCAATGCGGTGCCTTTACCTCCCGTTTGGTGGCATTCGAGAGAAGCCGAGAGCGTCGCCCTGGGACCACGTCTTCGGGCAGTCTTTGGACAGCGCCCTTGGGCAGCCGCCCTGTGGTCTGGCAAATTTCTTCCCCTCCCCTCTTCCCTGAGATTGTGGCCCCTCTCCCCCCCTCCTCAGAAGTGAGATAAAACTTTCATGGGAGCCCCTGTGGCTGAAGTGCGGGAGGGCTGG
This sequence comes from Dactylonectria alcacerensis, assembly GCA_029931735.1. Classification (NCBI taxonomy): domain Eukaryota; kingdom Fungi; phylum Ascomycota; class Sordariomycetes; order Hypocreales; family Nectriaceae; genus Dactylonectria; species Dactylonectria alcacerensis. The sequence continues at coordinate 2,916,252 of JAPMUZ010000002.1, forward strand.
GCCACGCGTTTTAGCGGGTGGAATGCGACCTTGGTCTTAAACACCGCATTGGCCAACCTAACAACTCAAGAGGCAACCACTGGCCCGTATCCCGAAATTCTTCTTCCTCAGGGGACTCCGCGATCCAATCCCACTGGCATTCGCTGCATCGCCGGCCGCCTCGCCATCGCGAACTCATCTTGTGTGGTTGTCTTGCCCGACGATCATTGAGTCTAGCCCAGCCCAGCCGCACCCCAGTCGAGCCCAGTCCCCCACGCCAACCCCTTCAGTCTCACAGTCCACTGTCTGAGGGTTGCAGCGGCCTGATACAGCGGCCCTCTTTACAGTGGCACTTTTACAGCAGCGGCCCTCTTAGTGCAGCGGCCTGTCCCGGCGGCCGCTTATCGATCATCCACTGAAGCGTCGACGATGGGCATCAATCAATTTATCACGGGGGCGCCAACCTTTCCATCACCATAACCCCGACACTTCCTCCCCTCGCTCCCCTGATATGCTGTCTCGCAACGACGCCTCTTTGGCTGGGTATTGGATACTCCTGTATCCGAGATGTTACCCCGGGTCGCCTCCAAGTTTCTCCTTCATGCTGTGCTCCCGCCCCCTATCCCGCCTTGTGGCCCCAGACTTCGGACCTCTCGACTCAACTCGATCGTCGCTTGTCCACACGTACGTACCCGCGCTCCAGGAACCTTCTTCAAAGTCATAGTGGTGGGGGAAACTCGTCATGCGACGGATCCATGCCCAAGCAACGGTTGCGATGGATCAAATTTCTATTCCAGAGACAATGGATCAAATCCCGGTCTGTCAGGCCCTGCTCGCCTTGTGTCGACCCCTGGAAGCCGTGATATCTACCCCTGGCACACTTGAAGATCCATCCTTGTTGCTCGCGAGCCCTTCCTGTTGAACATGCCCCGGTCCTAGTCGCGTCTGATCTCTGTCGTGTCCTGTGCTAGACAGCTGAAAATCGAATTCCCGCTGCTCCAGCGTCACCCGGTATTCCCGAGTAGATGATTGACAAGAAAACTCTTTAATTGCCCTTGCCTTCGTGCCGAAACTCCAGACTCAAGACGACGTGGTTGTAGATCCGGGGACCCATGCAAATCATCCAATTCAATCGATCGTACCATCTGGCGCATCATAAATGTTTGCTAGTCTAGGTTTCCTGGCCACCGGTTGCTCTCCATGCTCGCCGTTCTGTAACCTGCTTCCAGCTGCGGATTATATTATGACTCTAAATTGCTGCTGCTGAAGCTGAAGCTGAAGCCGAAGCCGTTGGTCTTACTGCACTGGTGGATACCCAGTGGAACTGATTCGAGTCCTTTTCGTCCTTTGCCGACAGGGGAATAGCCTTTGGACTCTTTCTTGTAAACGGCCACATGAGATGGTCACGAATCCTCGCATCGTCTCATGTACCGTGGAAACTATGGAGTACGTTGGCCCATCAAGTCAGTCAATCATTGGGACCAGGACTGATCATAGATAGCGCCACTTTACGAATGGCTCTGAAGCCAGTGCCGCGACGATGCGGGGCTCTTGCCCCAATCCGGTCAAGCCCCCGAGTCTCTATCAGCCACACCTTGGCTAAGCCACCGATCGACAACTTGCAGCCGCTGATCGATCATGAAAGTGCCCATTTCTGTGGCGTCGCTGAACCAACATCCGTGACCCTGTGAAGACGCGAAAACCGTCGCGACTTGTGCGCATGCCACGCCCTTCGTTGACATGGCGTCGAAGCGGAAACGGAAGTACAGCTGCAATGACGCGTCGAAATGTAAGAAACAAAGAATTACAGGCGGTGACACGCCCGTTCGACGGGACCTGTTAGAGCGCTCCTATGCTCGTGTGACCACGCTCAGAGAGCACATCCTATCCAATCTTCCTGGAAGCTCCCGCCTTCGACGGAAGAAAATAGCCTCTTTAGGCCACAATGAGGGAGCCGCAGAGATCGAATCTCAGCTAGCGCATCTTCTGGATACATCGCTCGTGTGTGCCCATCAACCAGAGGTTCATCACCAAGAGACACGGTGGGAGCAATGGCTGTCATTTTCCCAAAAGGGAGATGAGTCGCATGTGACTCTTGCCAATGGGCTCTCGGGATCGATCTACTCCCAGTCTGAGGTCTGCAAGGGGATTGTGCATGAGGTTCCATCGCTGACACGAAGCTAGGTTGTGGACTTTGTCATTTGGCTCCTTTTCTCCAGAGAATCAAAGGTGGGCAAGCGACCTAAGCATCTCCTATGCGACGGATTCAGGAGAGGCACTGGCTCGGGTGGCCAGGCTGGGGTAGTCATTCCCGGCCTCTTCAGCCTATACCCGAATTCCAATGTCAAAGCCATCAAGGAGGCTCCTTGGCCACAGTTGTTGGTACTACTCGGCAGGTCTGGGGAGAAGATGATGATTGACCTCCTCGTTGATTGTGCGATATATGTGACTGTTCAAGCAGGCATCCATAACTACGAACAGAGAAGTGGTGAGCCGACTCGTCTTCTCATCGCAATGTATCAAGTCACTCACCCAACATTATAGGCATTCCATTGTCTGAAATTGACCTGCCTCAAAGTTCCACATCTGTGGGCAATGTCGAATCAGCCCAGTGCCGAAAGCCAGCAGAAATCACGCTCGTGAGAAGCAGATTATTCTACGCAAAACCGTCCCTCACCGCAAGAGGATTAGTTCAAGCTGGGTTCAAGCATATACGTACGACGTCTTAACCTTGAGGTATCCTCTCCATTACTTATCAGTCAGCAGATGTTCTCAATCGATGCCCTCGCACGCTCAATTTTTCCAAGCTTCATGAAACAGCTAGTGGCTCAAAATTCGACGTGGAGCAACGACGAAACTCTATTAAGGTCATGATGTACATGTTTCCCCGCCAATTCGGACTTCACAATGTCTTCAATTCGCAAGTCGACACCTCCCAGACTGCGCAGCGATTCCAAGATTATACATTGAGAGAGGAAGAAATTTCCATTGCATTCCCATCAAAATCTGACACGCCAAATCATCAGCTGCCAAAGTTGCCGAAGAGATTGCGTGGTGATGCACAACACCTTGTAGAGCGTCTGCAAACCAACCATGGCCGTTGCTCTTTTATAGAGCTTCTCAAGCATTACTGCCCTTGCATTTTCGACCCGCATAATCGAAGCTGTAGACAGGGCCCTCATAGAGGTTGCGCCTCATCTGACAAGAAAAAGCACCCCCAAGCAAACCCCGCAACTGCCGAAAGCCGGATTGCTCCCAAGAAGCAGTTTCGCAAAACCCAACCTGGTACACAAGTATCTCCTTTGCCTCAGTACAAGAATTTAGTGGAGATAGCAACTCCGCCGTCTCAAGTCTCAGCGTTCTGCCAGGCAGCGTTGTTGAAGATCATCCCAAGCCAGTTTTGGGGGGATGGCGATACCCAGATTCACAACAAGCTCAAGATCCGTCAAAAGATTGAGCACTTTGTCAAGTTGAGGCGCTTTGAATCCATGTCTCTACATGAGATTTCTCAGGATTTAAAGGTACGGCAATATCATGGCTACTTCCACTCCCTCCCCGTCACTGATTTTGAAATCCTATAGATCACAGATATTTCCTGGCTTCGACCTCCTGGTCTCGGAACCCATAAATCTAGCCAAACAGATACCGCCAAACGCCAAGAGATTTTTCTTGAATTTTTATATTACGTTTTCGACTCCCTTTTGATACCCCTGATTCGCAGCAATTTTTACGTCACGGAGTCGAGTTCCCATCGATACCAAGTGTTCTATTTCCGACATGATGTTTGGAAATACATCGCAGAGCCTTCAATGGCGAAGTTGAAAGCTGGCATGTTTGAAGAGATCAAGTTGGATGACGCCCTGCGAATACTCCAGTCAAGGCGGCTCGGTTTTAGTCAGATCCGTCTACTACCAAAAGGTGATAGGTTGCGTCCCATTACGAACTTGAGGCGACGGGCTTTGGCCCGAGGAGGAGCAAAAGTCCTCGGCCCTAGCATCAACTCAATACTCGGACCCGTCCACAGTCTGCTGAAGTTTGAGAAGGCAAGTGATGACTGCGAATTCTCTAGAAACCGAGCTGACATTTGTAGACCCTCAATCCCTCCAAACTCGGCTCAACCATGTTTTCTGTCAGCGACATTTATACTCGTCTGAAGGAATTCAAGAGAGAGTTGGGCTGTAACCATGGCAAGTTGTACTTTGCCAAGGTGGATGTCCAGGCAGCGTTCGACACGATACCACAGGCGGCAGTAGTCAACCTCATAGGGTCACTCCCAAACCAGAGCAAGTATACAATCACAAAACACGTTGAGATCAAGCCGGGTGAGCGAGCCGAGCTTCAAGGAAACAAGGCCGTCACAAAGGCAATTCGCCGGTGGCACGCGATCACACTACCGGAAAGCGATGTTTCATGCTTCTCTGAGCGAATTGAGGCAGACTTGGGGAAAAAGAAGAAGAATACAGTTTTTGTGAATAGCGCCATTCAAAAGACGCATAGTGCCCAGGAGCTCCTGAGCCTTCTCAAGCAGCACGTGGCGCAGAATCTCGTCAAAGTGGGCAAGAAGTACTACCGACAGAAAGTGGGAATTCCTCAGGGATCCGTCTTATCGTCCTTTCTTTGCAATTACTTCTATGCCGACCTTGAATCGAAGCACCTTTCCTTCTTGACAGCACCAGATACTCTATTGTTGAGGCTCATTGATGATTTCCTTCTCATCACTTTGGACCGAGATAAGGCTACTCGATTCGTGGAGACGATGCACCGTGGCCTTCCAGAATATGGTGTTGTGGTCAACCCAAAGAAGACGTTGGTCAACTTCGACATGTGGAGCAGCCAAGGAGATGTCTTGAAACTGGATCGGGGACTTGAGTTTCCCTACTGCGGGACTCTCATTAATTGCCAGACTTTGAACATTACCAAAGATCACCAGAGGGATGCTGGTGTTGGTAAGTGCTGCCATGGTAGCTCGCGACTGGCCATGTTGCTGACCCAAAACAGATATCTCAGCTTCGCTCACAGTCGACTTTGGCCATGTGCCGGGCCAGAATTTCCAACGCAAAGTTCTGAGTGAGCCCCAGCATCTAGTTCCTCCTCAAATGAACAAACAACTAATAGTCGGGGCTATAGATGCATTCAAGATTCAGTCGCACCTCATGTTCTTCGATACTGCACACAACTCAGCCCGTACTGTCATCGCGTCGCTTCACGACGCATTCATTGAGACTGCCCACAAGATGTGGGCCTATATACGCTGTCTTGGTAAATTCCAGCAGCTCAGCAATAGCATAATCATCCGTGAGTTTCCTGACCTTTGCTACTGAAAATCTGCCCGTTAATGGTCTTTACTACCTAGGCACCGTTTCCAAAGTCATCGATGTTGCCTTTTTACTCTTGACTAGCAAATCTCGGACTATGCGGTATCCTCAGTATTCGTGTGGCGTCCGCAAGACTCAAGTGGCTCTGTAGGTAATCTCTTTCAACTAACTACATCACCATGATGTCACAATTTTCGTCTCTAATCAGAGTAGGACGGCATGCGCTGCATTCACTGAGGTTTTGTCGAGGAAACCAACCAAGTTTGATAGGGTTATTCAATGGTTACGGACGGAAACAGAGAGACTGAGCTCGGAGAAGAAGTGATGTGCTTGACACGCATCTAAGGAAGAATGGAAAGCGACCCTTGTACAAACTGTGAAGTTAATCATGGGAGCCATCTTGGCGATCTGCTGAAAAACAATCGACGATGATTGCTCTACCTATACCCCAAACTCCTGAATCCTAACCTGTCTATTGTTCAAGTGTATTCTGCTGTATATAAGTATCTATCTACCAGGATTTGCGACATGAGAACATCGTACGTCTAGTCTAGAAACGCCTTGGTTATATCCCGACTACATGATGCAGCAATTGTCTAAATTTGCAAACCGCTCGCCCACCAATTGTCACCAGAATGCCACACTGGGAACATGTCCCAAGTCCATCGCCACCAATGATCATTCGGATGACCGAAGCCTAATAATCGGAGGGGGGAAAGAGGGATGGGCTCGAGGAGCCAGAGTCCTGTCGAAGCTATGTCATCACAGAAAAATCGCGCCGTCAGCTGCAGCCAGGCCAACGTCGATACTGTATTGAAAGCCCGGCGGACCATGATGGGTACACGAGGAAGGTATGTGTCGATGGCCCAATTTAGGGCTTGCTGGATTATGATGCCCGGAGGTTGGAGGAGAAAGAATGCTGGTGCACGCCATAACTTCGTTTTGGGCATCGACGACTGGCTTCCAGAGGCGTGGAGCAAGCCCGACTGGAAAAAAGACACAAGCATGGTAACGATTTGAGTAGCCAGCGTCCCCCTGGACAAGTAACTATTCCTAACCAGATAACTGGCAGGTGAGCTGAATTGCAAGCGAAAAGTCTGGTGCCACCATGATCCCCACCAGCCTGCCAGCCCTCTATTTAGGACCTGGGAGAAGGAGCCAAAGGTGGTGGTGTACTGCCAGAGCTCCCCACGGATAGGAAACACGAGGGAGAAGACGAAGTACTGGAATATGTCATGGAGGTTAAAGATGGCGCCGATGGCGGCGAAGATACCTGCCAGACTGAACAGTTGACGGTAGGTGAGCAACACCCAAGAAGGCAGTCGGCGCAGAAACTCCGGAAGCTCGTGGCCGCTGTTCTGGTCAGGGCCGAAGATGAAATAGGGGTCTTTCATCATAAAGACGGCGAGAAAATCCAGCACGAGGTACAAGACGACGACGGTCCAGACGCGGGTCCAGAGAAACTCGGACTTGGAAAGGCTGCGGCGGTATCCGCTCCTAGAGACGACGGGCATGCCATCGAGAGTGACAGGGTCACCGAGGTGGATGCGAGTAGGGATCTGGGGGAGGGGAACCGAAGAGATGGAACAGTTCCAGCCTAATAAGAACAGAAAGACGTGTGTTAGCAGGTTGACATGACATTTAACAGGGAGTGGGTTGACAAGGGCATGTTGACAGGGGCAGTTGCAGGTCGACATGAACCTGGGGTTGCATCTCTTCGGAGAAGCCGAACGCACCTATGCACCTGTAGTTGGTGACGAAATCCATGGCCCAGTTGAGGCGCTGCAGAAATGGTGCGTCCTCGGGGAAGGGCTGCCAGATGCAGTCGGGTTGATTCTCGTGTTGGGGGTCATCTTGCTGGGGGTTATCGTACTGGGGCCTGTCGAGTCGAGGCTTGCCGTCGCTTGAAGATGTGTTGGAGGCGACGTGGAGACCGGATGTAGCGACCAAGTCTAGCTTGCGTTGACGTAACCCATCATAATGCGCGAGTTTGACATCAATGCCCTCACCCGAGGCCTTGGCTGTACCGTTCGATATCTTGCCCGCGTAGACGCTCATGGGAACGAGGATAGCCCTGGCAGCGTTGAACTGTGGACGCGACCAAACCAGCAGATCGAGGGTAGTCAGGATCCCCCACATAGCCATGAGGCCAGCCCCGTAGGCGCAGGCGACGTTATGGCTGCTCATGGAAAAGACCATGTCAAGGTCCAAGGCCACGACGAGGCCGACGATGAGCCATCTCGAGCGGTATATCCAGGGCCGCTTGGTGTGTGGGATGGCGAGCCAGATGGGTGCAAGCACCATAGGACCCAGCAGGCCATACGGGAGGACGAGAGGGCGGCGACGATGCTCGGCTACGGCGCGGGCAAAAGATTCTCGGTAGCTGAGCCGGGCCATGTCTCCCAGATCGGGCAATAGATTGGTGGCCATGGCGGTGAGGTTAGAGATATACTTTGCATAGGCGGTTGGCGGGTGCAGAAAGCAACGCAACGCAATGCGTCGTAGCGAGTCTTAGCGAGTTGTAGCAAGTCGGGCCAAGTTGTAACGAGTACTCGAGTAGCTGTAGGAAAATACTACTCTTTACCAGGTACTCTACAGGCAGTATTGGGAGCTACCGACTCCTAGGTAAGGTATGATAGATCATGACAAAGAAGAGGATGAAGGGATGATGGGCCGTAAGCTCAATGCACCACGGACAACCTGCAGCTAGCCCATGAATTTTTGGTGGAACGCGAGATGGAAGGACTAGTTCCGAATGCACCCCCTTCTTCGGTTCTCACACTTTGTGGGCTTTGTACCTTGTACGTTATGCGCATGGGTTTGTTTTCTCTCTTGTCAAGTGGTGACAAGTGATGACAAGGAGGGTTGCGCTCGTGACCTACTGAAGTGCTAATGAGTGGCAGAGCCGAAGCTTGATGTGGACTAGAAACGAACGAACTCGCGAGATCAAAGTCAGATGGAGCCGTCATCGATACACCTGAGACGGTCCACGTTGTCGGTGGAGAAGACGGATGAAATGAGCTTCTGACGTTGGCCAGCTTACAGCAAACGAGGCTGGCTGACGTGGGACGGGCCAGTCCCAACCCGAGGTACCTTGTGTAGGTACTAGGCAGTTGTCATATTCTCGTATCACCTGCAGTCTTCTACCAAGAACATAGCAATATGATATTCTCCCTCCTCGGCCTGCGAGATTCACACAAATGCATAGGGCGGGTGACCAACAAAAGTTGACTACAAATGGTGACTACAAACTACTAGGTACCTGTAGGTACCTAGTGGTGGGCAACTTATAGCGGGGTGCTGTGAAGCCGAGTGACGAGCATGCTGCTAGCCACAGGGGACGACTGAGCCTTACAGGGCCTCTAGCCCAGGGTTACTACAGAACAGGGCCTTGAATTACAGGGCCTCTCTAGGGTATTATCTGGTTGACCGACTGCCAACCGTGCACTGCGCCTCTGTCACACACTGAGGCATCCATCAGCCCTATGGCCTCCCCGCCATTCCCCCTCCTTCCCCCCCCACCATCACTGCTACGCCATCAACTCAACACACAACTTCATCTCCAGCGGCACCTCCATGACCCAGCATCTTGAATGCATAGGTACTATCTAGTCTTTCTAGGTAGGTACCTAGACCATCATGCTGCACTTCAATCCCACCCATCCGCTCCCATATCCAATCAAAGTCCACTCACCGCCGAGCTACCGTGATTTTGCCAGTTACCTTCAACCCCGCCTGCATGATGCATCAGTTGCATTGTAGGTAGCGGAAGCCTGGTGCGAACAACTCGGCCCTTCGCTGACTTGAATGAGGCTGCGATTTCGGCTCTTGGCTGTTCCACCTGTCAGATGAGAGGTGAGAGATGAGAGATGAGAAATGGGGAGATGGGAGACTAGAGAGGGATACGGTAGTTGAGGGTTTGATGCTGGATTGAGGAGTATCTCGTATTCCCACAAAGTTCTCTGCGCAGAGGCTTCGCCACAAGGCATACGACGCAACGCAACACTCCGAGTCTTCCGCTCCACAACCAAAGAAACCGTCTTCCTGATGTGGATTTTGTGCCATCCTTCTACTTCGGTTTCTCCTGACCCGCATGATCAGGGAGTCGCTGGCGGAATAGAGTCGAACGAATTCTCGAAGCACTCGAATCATCAAACTGCCTTCGATGTTGTTGAATTTGGAGCTCGAAATCTTAGATATCTACAGTCGCTTGCCGAGCTTCCCTGTCTTTCAGCACGACAAGGACATTGGGATGGGACCCGCGCTAGCTTAACATGCAAGCACAGGCCGAGACCAGGTCGCAAATGCGGGTGGGAACTAGAACCTGGAATCCCACCGAGATCTACCAACACATCCCAGATCGAATGACCGGGTTCCTCTCATGCGTTGGAATCAGGCCAGCGTCTCGGAGTCGCCATCGAGTTAAACCACCATCTTAACGGATCCCCGGTCTGCTTAATTGGCTGCTGTATCGAGAAACGTCGGATCGCTCCTGTACGTCAGATATTGACGGCACCGACACGCTGACGTGGGCTAACCCTAGCCAAGGCAATTCAGAGTTAGCACGGCCAGGATGGTGGCAAAGCGATGATCCCGTAGCCTTGTCACTGGGAAGGACCCAACCCAAGAGGACGGGCCTCACGAGGATTCTGCCCAGGCAAAGCTGTCAATGACACAATCGAGGATTTATTAACAACTCTCCCAAACGAAGACACATTGGATCATGATAGGTTCAAGCGGTCAAGTTTTAGGGCTGGCGGCAAGAGTGGAGACGAACTGCATCCCGTCCTTCGTTGACCGTCTTTTCCCCTCCATCCTTCAGCCAAATGCTTTCCACGTGGGGTGTGACAGCGAGTGCGAGCTCCTGGATGGAAGGAAGCCTTGGCGAACATACGGCATCCGCAGCTGGGCGGGTCAACACGGTGGTTGTGGCAGCTCTATTGAACAACTTCAAGCACCCTTGAGCCCGTTTTCCCGTGGATATTCGGGCATTGGAGGCAACCGCCGAACAAACTGCAGATCAAGCATCGGTACACACGAGCAACAGTATGAGCAGCCGATGCAGCAGCATCAAGAGTCTCCGCCACACCGGTGGACCGTCAAACGGACCATGCATCTGTACTGCCGTCCCGTCCCCAAAAGAACCAGAGAACCAAGCGACCAAAGTTCCAAAACATACCCGTCTTCGGCCTGCCAAACGCCTAAATCTGCTCGGCTGGAGCCACCCAGAGGGCGGCGCGCGCATCTCGGGTCCGGGTGTTGGGCTCCTGGACGCTGATTTGACTCGGCGGCCCCATCTCGGGGCCCATCTCCTCACTTCTCCTCACAGGGCTGAACGCACTGCAACACCACAAGCCCCGGTTCTGCGAAGCTCTGCAGCGTTAGGTCCGGTTATAGAGCCATGGATGCGGGACCCTCCTCCGGCCCAGTGGCTTCTTGGTTCTTGGCTGGCTGGGCTGCGTTGCGCCATGCCTGTTGGTGACCGCGCGTAAGTGCTGACAATTAACCTTCTCCCTCCCACTTGGTCGATCGTGGTGCTTCATCTCGGCTTCTGCACCTCATCGCCCGTTTTGGTGGTAAGTCGCGCTTGCGGCCTGGCTTTCGGGGCCCAGTTCAGTCATCGCCGGCATCTTGTCCTGCTCTCTTTTTTTTTTCTTATATGAAGGTCTTGCGTTGAGGAGTTTGCTCCAGTGTCGGAGACTTTTCTCTCTCGCTCCACTTCCATCAGGCCGACTCGGGGTAGCACTACGCAGCTTGTTGGTTGAATCCAAGATTTACCACCAAGACGCCATCAGGCTTTCCCATTTTGCGACTTGGTCGATACTCCGCGCTTCTTGCATTTCGCTATGAAGTCCGCCGCCCCTCCTCCGGCCCCGGACGGTGTTCCTAAACACCGGGCTTGTGATGAGTGCCGTAAGTATCCTCTTTTGACCCCCCTGATCCGGTCCATCCGACGCCCGACTCGGAGACTAATTGGTCGGCCATCTAGGATCTCGAAAACTTGCCTGCTCCAAGGAAGCCGATGGTTGCGCGCGGTGTCGCAAAGAAGGCATCCAGTGCCACTATTCCCCACAGAAACCCATGGGCCGCCCTCGCAAGCGAAGGCATGTCGAGGAAGAAGCTCAACCAGCTGTCACAGAGGAGCTCGTGCACGATGACTTGACAACTACGCCATTGGGCGCCATGAACCCTTCTCATCCGTCCATATTCATGGGTGGCTTTCAGATGCAGTCGTCGATCCCTGCTGACCAGAATCTCAACTTCCTCGACGAGTCGAATCCCTCTAACATGGAGTTCTGGGATGTCCTCCCCGGCAACTACTTCGATGTGCCTACTGACCCAAACCTCTTTCTTTCTGCCGATATGGCACCAGATGGAACAAACGTCGTTCCCCCTATGAACCTCAGCGGTGTTGACCTTCTTGGGAACATCAATTTTGATGAGCCGGACCATGCGCACGGTGTCTCAAGAGACCTTAGTGATTCCTTACAGCGATATATGGCTGAACAAGTAAGCTTGCCTCGGGCAACGAGCTCTTCGACGCCAGCCAACTCATCGCTTGACAGCGATCATGGCACGTCGGTGGGTTCTCCCACCGGCTCCGTGTCGACACCGCCGCCCCCGCCCCCGCCGCCGTCGATGCGGGCAGTTCATACAGTCAGTTGCAGCTGCCTCTCCACTCTATTCCTCGCTCTCGACAGCCTCTCCCACCTACCTCAAGAGGTGATCCCAGCTATGCGCGTCGCGCGCAACGCGTCCAAAGTGGCACACGACGTCATTAAGTGTTCTACTTGTTCGATCCCGCTCATCGACGAGCCTTCTGCCCCAACCCCGATCCAAAGCTTCCAAAACCTCATGCTTTTGGGAACCCTGGTCCCTTCAGCCTGTAACGCCTACGCTACCATCCTTGAGATGGTCGATGCTGAGACAGCCTTGGCAAAGAAGCAAGGACGCTTTTTCTGGTTCACTTTCAAGGACATCGGCGGTTTGTGGGGAAGTGTTGGCGAGACATCTGACCATTGCTCTGCTATCCACTCCTACAACAACTCCAGCATGGCCCCCGACATGTGGCGAATGACGATTCGCGCCATCTTGCGGCTTGACGTGTATGGCATGGGCAAGGTTGACTTCGGAATACCCCATGCGACCTACACCCAGCTCGGGCTCAAAGACGTCGTCACCCTGCTGGAGGACCGTACACGGAAGCGCCACGAGTTGCTCGACGAGCTCATCGCAACCGGGAACACGCCCAAGTCGGTAACTACTGGCGTCATCTACCCGAACAAGCCGTGCACTCCGGAGGAACGCAATTGTACCAGGATTCTAGAGACGGCGCGTGTTGCTCTAGACAATCTCGTCATCGCCTAGTGAACGTCTAAGCTTGTTAAAATTTGACCGGAACGAGTGTCGCCTCTCCCAGTCAAGCATGGTATTTCCACGGTGCGGAAAGATAAAAAGGGCATCAAAGAAGGGGACTAACGTGTATGAGACGGATTACATAAATTGGGAAGGGATTGACATATTCTGGCATTCGATATGGGAATGGCTAACCCAATAAGATGCGTGGCGTTCACACGGATTTCATTGCACTTCTGACGACTGTTTACTATATTTCCGAGGTTCGCGGCTACACAATCTGCAATGAATATGAATTCAAATTTCTGACAACACATTCGTCTGATCGGGCTTCATCTACGCGCACATAATCCGAATACCGTCTCATTCGGATGCCGAACGTCCTTTCAGATGAGGGGGCACCCCAACACATCTGCACAACTACGGCCGTTTCGCTATGGGATTGGTCAGGCATGACATGCTCACCCCCTCCACAAGCCTCGGCACGACGGCTGTTTTGGCCCAGTCATTCGGAACTTGGCTACTAGCTAGTTGCACCCTGTTGAATTTGTTGAGTTTCATTATCCGTGGTATATATAAAAGACCTTGCGGTGCCATACTCCAAAAACTTATGCGCTGCATGTATCCAAACACAATGATCCCAATATGTCAAACTCTCCTCGGCTGTTACACAACCTGAGCCGAAACAACGCCGTCCATGATATACTTGGTCATCCCAGAAAGACACCACATTCAGATACATACGTCGCAAATCACCCCACGCAGGCATCATCGCTTAATGGCTGACACCTGCAAATCGTATATGGTCGAGTCTCTGTTACCCTCAATCATGGTCCTCCACCATTCCTAGAATATCAAGTTCGGTGTGAATGAGACGTTCAAACTCTTCGCGGTTGATGCCCGAGGATCGAGCTAGGAAGTACAGGCTGCGTATACTACGAGAGACGTGCTGCTTAACGCCAAACTCGTTTTGCTCTTGCTTGTCGGCCGTGGCTTCGAGCTTGGCAACGGTTCTTGAACCGTTGGAACTAGCGCTCGATGATGGGCGCGGGTGAACCAGCGCAGAAAGTTTATCAGCATCATCCCCGCCTGAATTTGGATTCGAGTCGGTTTTCTCGAGCTCGGCCAAGGTCCATGCACCCTGTGTTTCGTTCAACTCGTTTGCTTCGACAGACTCGTGTGTGCGGACTTGGCTCAGACCCAAAGGTGGAGCAAACTGCGCTTGTTCGGCCGCCTCATCAGGGTCATGGGGGTCCATGGCGGGCTGCACGTCGTCATACTGGGCGTAGTAATCATCCTCAGTCGAAGCTGAGAGGTGCCCGCCTGCTTGGGACGTGGACATTGATGGGGGGGCAGGAGATTGTTTTTGGGCTGGTGTACGCGCAGGCGTTGCATCATACCGGGCCCAGTAATCATCGTCGTCATCGGCATCATTGCCGTGATCATCGCCGGGTACGTGGAGAGTATGGTTGCTTGTACCATTGGTTTGTGAGGCAGGCTTCGGCCGACTCTCCTCGAACTGTCGCTCAGCTTCAGCTATGGTCGAGACTCCTCCGAACTGCAAGAATGGCGACGGCTTGTCAGCAACCGTTACCTCCCCGACTCTCCACCCATCGCCACCACCTTCTTTATCGCCGACGCAATAGAGGAGTTGGAAAGCCAAGCCGAGGCTGTCAAGAACAACGAGGGCCTGCAAAGTCTCCTGATCGACCCGTCGGAAGCGGATCTCGGCGTCATAATCCCAGTCCACCTCGACTTCGCCAGATACTGGGTGCGGTTCTAGACTGCCGCCCTTTGCAATCTCGGCTAGCTTCGCAGCTTTGGTCGTGTCGTAACACAAGAGCCGCAGCCACGGCTCAGTGCTAGAGGACGACAAAAAGTTGACCCTTTGGCGCAATATGGGAGAGAGGAGGGGCAGGATGCCAATGGCCGGTTGAGTCGACATGGAGGCAGCAGGGAGGGCGGGGAGAAAGGGAGCAAGAAGCTCCCCCGGGTTCGGAGACGGAATGTGGGAGGCCATGATAAGATGTGAGGATGTGAGGACACGAAGGATCGATCGAGGAAAACGAGACGGCGCAGCGGGATTGCAGCGGGAGAGGGAGAGGGAGAGGAAGGTTGGATGCGCTGGGATTGCGCTCTTGCCGTCCCCCACTTCGGTTGTGTATGACTGAAGAGTCTTTGTCGGATAAGGAGCCGTCAAGGTTGTTTTAACGGAAGGTTATGGGACTTCGCATGTGAAGACCGGAGGTCGTCTCGGTCGTTCTGCGGAGGTGAGGACGGAACTGGAGGACGGAGAGGACTGGCAGTTGGTTGACACGTGCTGACGAGATCGACCAGGGCGGGATGTCGGCAGAAAGAGCAATCGGGTTGTGGGAAGTCGCCCTGCAGGAGTTGCACTGGAGAAGCAGCGTGGAATAGAGAGAAAGAGAGACTTTGTAAGAAGGAGTAGGAGAGTGGACTGGCACGAACAGGAACGAACTGGAGGAGCGCACGAGGAGAGAAATACCTATGCCGGATCAGTGGAAGGACGAGAGGCAACAGTGCCGTAACAGCGGCACCTTCCTCCGTCAAGTGACGCGCCGTCATTGTCCGGCCCCTCTTGAGCAAAAGCTGGGCCGGAGCCCACATCTGAGCTCCTACTCCCCCAGGCAGGTGGCAGGGGCGGATGGAGGCACTTGCGCCGCTTCGGGGGGTTTTCCTTCCTCAACGCCTGCCGATGGGATGCCGAGCTGGCCCAGCCAATGGCGCTGCCCTAGAATGCAACGCACCTTGCTGGTCCACTGTCATGAGGGCTTTCGGCGTCATGTCAGTGGGCTCTCAGTGGCTGTTTAGTGGGTGTCTTGCTCGGGGCAATGGAAGCTAACCCTGTGAGGCTCGAATCTCGTGTGGGGTATGAGTCTCGGAATCCCCACGGTACAATCCGGTGACATGGTACTTATGGTCGACTTGATGAAAGCACTCGGTGACAGGACGAATTCTGTACTTTGGAATGTACTCACCGAGGCGTTTAGCCTCGTGGTTCGGAAACACACTGGTCATCGTGGACGGCTACCTACCTGTGAGTTGTTAGTGCTCAGGTTTGATATGCCTGGACCTCACGACACTTCTTGGATAGGTGAATGACCCCCTCCATCCAACATAACACTTCAGGACTGTCCTCGTGACTCAATAGGTAAGGCAAAGACCATGTGCACGCCTGGTACAAATCCTTGCATTTGTGCTGTCAGCCACTTGGTCTATGTCTCTGTTGTGATGGTGCTTGCAGTTTACGTGGCAGCAACACTGTCGGGTCCCGATGCCGTCCGTGCCAAGGTTCCGAGTTGCTGCAGATACGGTACTTGATTCTGACTCTCCGAGATGCTTCGGTCGGGCCTTAAAGTCGGCCCCTCTTCCTTCTGGGCTGTGCCTTGCTGTTCCCGACGTTGACATTGCTGAGCCCCGAGGCACCGGAACGGATCCGTGTTAAATCAACCGTGTCTCCGAAAGCAAGAGGAATCTATCGGACTAGCCGACGGTTCGTTCCAGCGGACCGAGCCAGTGGACCCGCCTTGCAGTAGGGTGATACACTGTGCTGTAGATCTGTGTGTTGCGTCGGTGCAATTGCAGAGATTGGGGCAGACGAGGCGTGTTGATGAGACATGACAGGGTGGGACAAATAAAAGCTGGCGCAGTGTGAACTTTGGGGGTGCATCTGCTGGAACGGTAGGGCCTACTCACGAATTACAGACAGGCAATACCTAAACGCCCTGAAATCATTAGTGGCCAATCTCGCTGAGCGACCTCCAAACCGCCTGGACAGACAGGGGCCTCTCAACCAAATGGCGATGGATGATATTAATAGAGGACCAGAGACAACACCCAACCCAGCAAGTGGCCCGCCCAAAGCAGATCTCTTGGTCCGTCCAGGGAGATCTGATCATCCCAACCTGCGTGGCCTGCCATGGGCTCCAAGTACCGAGAGGCATTTGCTACTTCGTTCAACTGCAGAGTCATGCTCAGAAGTGCAGATGATGCAGGGTACACTTCTACACCTTTGCAACCCCAACTATTCATCGTCAACTCAGTACCCCCAATTCCATCCACGTCTCATCAACCAAAAAAGGCCCCCCAAAATCCCCAAAACTTACTGTCGGGGAATTATACCTCCGCCACTGGCCTTGTTGAACCGCCCCAACCCGTCCCGAAGCCCCTGGTCACCATGGCGTCACAGATCCAATGCGATGACCCTTCAAACTTTTTGCGCGGGTGACTTGGATTTTTGGCCACACCCGCTGGGTTGATTCCCGCCATGAAACGCTAGCCTTGAATCTCTTGGTCGGACAGACACTCGGACACAATACATTGAGTATCTGGGACTTCTTTTCTGAGCATTTCTCGATAATTCCAATTATTCGTGCGACGTTGTATTACGCCGCGCATTCCTTCTTGTTGGGCAACCACACCCTGGCGTTTGCGACTGCCCCTGCCCTCGCCCGCTCGGTACTCTTCCTCCGAACTGTTCGACTTCCTTCATATCTTCTCCGCCGAATCCCGGCGCTCGTCAGCAGCCTCTTATTTTTTTATCATCGTCGCCACGTCCATCGCCCTGTCCATTTCGGCGCCTTGATCCCGATAGCTTTACGCATATAATACCCTTCGAGTGTGGGGTTGCGCTGAGAAATTTGCGCCCTGGTCCGTCGGGCCCAAGCCCGCATGCATGTCACCCAGAGATGGAGGCCACCTCAAAGATGAGGTATGATATCCATTTGCCATCAAGAATCATCCTCCAAATAGTGTCAAGCTAACAGTTTGTCACCCAGGGCTCTAGGCTGCAGGTCGTATCGGCTGGCGCGATAGCGGGATTGGTATCTCGGTATGCTCCCCCCGTGTGATCGCCACCTGCTTCAAACACCAAAGACTAACAAGTCATTCTGTAGCTTCGTTGTTGCGCCCCTCGATGTCGTCAAGATTCGCCTTCAACTTCAGCCGCACTCCCTTTCCGATCCTCTCCTCAGACTCCGCGACGCACCAGCTTATCGCGGGACTATCGCGACCTTACAGCACATCATCAAGCACGAAGGCGTTACTGGGCTATGGAAGGGCAACGTCCCTGCTGAACTGATGTATGTGTGCTATGCCGCCATCCAGTTCACCACCTATCGCACGACCGCCGTCTTCCTCCAAAACTCGTTTCAAAACCGCATCCCCGACGCCGCCGAGAGCTTCATTGCCGGCGCTACCTCCGGGGCTACCGCTACGGCGCTCACATATCCCCTCGACCTCTTGCGTACGCGTTTCGCCGCCCAGGGCCGCCATCGTATCTATTCATCCTTGCGCAGTGCAGTCTGGGAGATCAAGCGTGACGAGGGTTGGCGAGGTTTCTTCCGTGGCATTGGCCCCGGCCTCGGACAGATTGTACCCTTTATGGGCATCTTTTTTGCTACGTATGAGTCGCTTCGAATATCCCTTAATGGCTTGCATATGCCCTGGGGCAGCGGGGATGCCACTGCAGGCATGCTCGCGAGTATCATATCCAAAACAGCTGTGTTCCCTCTCGACCTCGTGCGGAAGCGCATCCAGGTCCAAGGGCCCACGCTGAGCAAGTATGCATACAACAACATTCCCGAATACTCCACGGCGCGAGGAGCTATCCGGTGTATCCTTCGCACAGAGGGCTTCCGGGGCTTATATAAGGGCCTTCCCATCAGCCTCATAAAGGCAGCGCCCGCGAGTGCTATCACACTATGGACATATGAGCAGAGCCTGCACTTCATGCTCAACTTTGATTCTGGGAGAGAGGTTGTCATGCAAGACGAGTTATAGTTCAAAATTTCTAATAGAGCACCCACTACACGCATCTATGGCCCGGAGTACTCGCGTGACGAATCCCTCTATCTTATCCTATTTTGCCTAATTTACTGTTTTAGAGCTTCGTTGGCCGCATCTGCACGCTCGATGCACTCTTCAATAACCTGCCAAAACTTGGGGATGTCGAGGCCACGCGGGATCCTCACGCCCTCATCTCCTGGAGACAGAGACTTGGCTATCGTTCGGCCCGTTTGCTTGCCGGCCTTGGCCTCATCGAATGTGCCTTCGGTGATGACGGTCACCTCAAAGCGCTCCTTGTGCTCCGGAGCCTGGCTGCGCACGGCGTCCCACTCCAGGAAGGGAATCTCGCCCTCGGTGCCGAGGAGGACAGCGGCAACGGCAATGGGGTCATGCAAGGGAGGACCGGCGGTGATGCCAAAGGTGTCTCTGATGTGGTTGTGTTAGTTTAAGGAAATGCCTCGGGAAAATTTACGTACGCATAGGTCTTTGCAAAGAAGTAGAGCAGCTCAACGAGCATCGTTCGCAGGGTAGTCTTTCCGGGGCCAGTCTTGTCGGCATCCGGACCATAGAGCAGCATCTCTCTCACTTCAGGCGTCGCCAGCACCTGGTGGCTAAGGTCCAGAGGCACAACCGTTGTCTTGGCTGCAATCTCTTTGTTATGGAACACAGTTGCAGCAGCTTCGGGATCGACAAGAATGTTGAACTCGGCCCATGGCGTGTAGTTGCCGATTCTTGCATGTCCATCCACCATACCCAGCGGCGCATCTGAGAAGCCACCGCCAATGGAACCGCCCATGAGACTCAACCCCTTGATGTGCGGGATCAGCTCCGGGTAGTTGCGGAACAGGGCACCGACGTTGGTTAGCGCACCGGTAGCGACGATCCAGGCTGTGCCGGGCTCCTGTGCGCGGATGGCTTCAGCCATGGCCTCGACGCCGGGAACAGTGGATGGCTTGATGAGAGGCTTGGGCAGAAGCTCGGTGCCATCGAGGCCGGATTCGCCGTGGATATCCGCAGGCGCGTGGATGGCCGGCCGCTCGAGGGCCTTGGATAGACCAACATGCAGTGGAATGTCATTGTGCTTACCGATGGCGGTGAGCAAGGATGCGGCATTGTAGGTAGTGTTCCTTTAGTGTTTTAGAATCAGATCTGCGGAAAAGTGCAAGGCTGCAGAGGCAAAGACGTACTCAAGCGAGGCATTTCCAAAGACGGTCGAGATGCCTAAAAGCTTGATGTTGGGATGGTAGGCGGCCAGGAGGATGGCAAAGGCGTCCTATTCCAAGGTGAGCATTATTGACTGATTTAGCTTGGTTGAGAGGGAAGACGGAGGCTAAATGGTCGAATATGATGACCTGAAGTCCATGTTGTGTATCTCGACACCAGATTCATCATCAAAGCCTCACTAGAGTTGAAATGGCGATTGGATGCGCGTGAGACTTGATGCGCCGCGCCATGAAGTGAGACCTACATCATGACCTGGATCGCAATCTAACCAGACGGGGACTTGCGGAGACGACATAGCTAGTACTCAGGGAGGAGGAAAGTATTTATGACAGGACAGGGCGGAGATAAAACAGTAGGGATTGAGCGCGCGAAAAGAGATATGATAGGAATGAGACGGATTTGGGTGTTGAGGTGAAAGCCAGTAGCTTAGGTATTAATTGCATGAGATGCCAGGTGTTGGTTGATGTGGCGGGGCTGGCGCACTTTAGAATGGACCCCGCTTATCGTATAATTGCTTCGTACAGTCCGGGCACAAACCAAGTTCATCAATATGTGACATTTCTTTCAAGCAATCATTTCGCATGTTCCCGTAATTGATAGATTGGACTGGAAGGCGAAACAATGTTTGCTCTCAGATATATCGCATGGTGCTACCCATGGGGAGGAGGGAAACTTTTGACGTCTCGACAAATGATTCGTAAGTCTCCCGACATGATTGCTTCATGATTTCTTGCGTTCCTCCATCACCCGCAACACATCCGCAGCGCTGTTGGCATCGCCCTTGCGCTTTTTAGGAGCCCGCTTTCGCTTTGACGAGCCGCCTCTCGGTGAGCCTTCGCCGCCGTCGTCCTTTCCCCAAGTCGACAGCTTGACTCTGCTTTCGTCGAAGTCCTCCTCGTCCTCGAAGCGACTAGTGCCAAAGCCCATATCGAGATCCTCATCATCTCGGTCCGCCATCTGAAGCAGCCTCTTCCGCCGCTCTTCCATGGACTTCTTCTTTGATGCATCGCCTTCTCCCTCATCTTCTTCGTCGTCGTCTCCTTCACTCTTCTCCTTTGCTATCGGGTTCAGTGCCGCCGCTCGCTTGATGGCTGCCATAATGGCGGGGTCGGACATGGATGGTGCCTTGACCTGCTCCTCTGATACAAGGCCAGTCTTGGCGTCCTTGAAGTAGTTACGCGGTGCCGACGGTGTCAGGGGTTTTGGCGGTGGAGGCATGGACTTGTCCGTGACTTCGCGGACTTCGGCATCCTCCGATGCCTCCGCCTCCTCCGTCTCCTTCCTAGTGTCATCTCCGTCAGACTCCGAATCTGATCCATCCATACCAGCTAGAGGGTCGTAGTCGTCGCCAACTCCGTCGAAGATGTCAATGTCTTCCTCTTCTTCTTGCTTTGGCTCCTCCTGTTTTCGGTATTGTTCTGGAACCTCCATTCCCAATGGCTTCGCATCCTTGTCTGGCATGAGGAGATCGCGAGCCAAATCCTCATCCTTCTCTGCTCCGGGTTGGATTTTGCGCACTTTCCTTTTCTCATGGCCATCCTCGTCCACAATGATTAATACCTCTCGTCCCTTCCGGTCCCGCTCTATCCGTGTTCCTGGTTTTTGTTTGGCGCCAATTTTCTTGAACCGGTCTCCCAGTAAATCCTGTTGTGCTTTCGCTGCTGCCCTTGATGCCTTCAACTCTGCTAGAATCTGATCTCTTGTCCGCTTTTTCCCCGGCGCCAAAGCTACTGTTGATAGCTGGCCTTTTTTCTTTTCCTTCTCCTTCACAACTGCCATTACTTCCTGGTCTTCCAGTTGGTCGAATTCATCGTCGATGTCCACTTCGGGGGCAACTCTTTCCTCTTCGTCCGGCTTTTTCTCTCCGTAGACATCTTCTCCTTCCTTGATGCGTTTTAGAAGCTTAAAATCGAGGCCTTTCACCAAGTGTGTGCTGCTTAGGTCACCACCTGCGATCTCGAATCGACGTTTTTCGAAGGTCTCTTGGTCAATCTCTTCGTTTTTCAATGCTTCTTCTAGTTCCTTAAGTTGCTCTCCACGCGCATCATCTGCATTATCCTCGCGCTCTTTCGATCGATCGACGTATCCGGTGGCCAGCTTGATGCCGCGGGGATCGGAGGACTTGAATTTCCGTTGAGGTCGATTCGTATTATTTCGCTCCGCAAGCTGTCGCGCAAAATCGGCCTGGGCGCCTCCAACTGATCGCCTGCAGTGATGTCAGCTCGTAATAATGGCTCTGCTTGGTACTGCAACTACTCACGGCGTCATGGGAATGCTTGCCCGCTGTCGAGAGCCGAGAGCGCTTCCCTTCGTAGTCTCCGCTGGCGTGGTGCCATTTTTGTCTTTTGGCTGTTTTGCCGAGTCTGCAAGCATAAGCTTACGAAATTGTGAGTTATTCATGCTGCCGGTTGTAGCTCTGAGCAGCATTGGGGCATAAAGGGTCAGAGTGATGAAATCAAAAGGTCAGCCTCGCATGTTGAGGCTGGAGTGTGTGTGGCGCATAGACCCACGGTCACGGGTTGACGTGTAGAGGGCGCGCTCCACTTTACGCGGTTGGCATCACGCCCCGGGATTGCTTCTCAGCAACAACAACCATCCAGCCAAGTATCATCGCAACAAGTTACATCTCGGGCATTGTGGAACCAACATTTATTTCCCGAAGCTCATCCAACCAAGGGGCTTTTAATGTTTTCTTGAAGAAGTTGGGCTGCTTGGCCTACCAAGACCCGACCAACAGCTGTATGAATTGCCCAGCATCAGCGTGACAATCACCACTCGCGCCCCGATCAGTTGTCGCCCCGGTTCAAAATGGGAAGTGTTCTCGACAAGAACTCGTCTCAAGTGAGAAAGCGCATTGAAGCGCATACATTTGACGATGAAGATGGGGATGAGTACGAGGCAAGTAAGTTTCAAGGTTTCGGTGATTATTTCAGGCGCAAGAAGGTCAAACTCCAAAATCTCGATGCCGAGATACGGGCTTCTTCCGGAAAGCCTCAGATATTCAAAGGAATTGTTGCTCATGTCACCGGGTATACCCAACCTCCACTTCACATGTAAGTCATGACCTGTGGACCAAACTTAGTGTTCATTCGCTGACCACCTCCAGATTACACCACCAGATCGTGCAGCATGGAGGTGGTTTCCTTCAGTATCTTGACTCCAAGACGATGGCAACGCACATTATTGCATCAACTTTACCACCGAAAAAATCTGTGGACTTCGACAGATACAGAATCGTCAAACCCGCATGGATTACAGATTCGGTTAATGCTGGAAAGCTCCTCCCCTGGTCAAACTACCGAGTGCTCGATGAGGGACCAAGACAAAAAGTTTTGAAGTTTGGCGGTGACAAAGGCTTGACCCAAGCCACGCCAGAGCCGAAACAAGGCTATCGGGAGCAGACTGATAACAGCTTTTACACGAGCCAGTTGAAAGCTGCAGCTCTTGCTTCCCAATCTCCCAGCCAAGGCTTAGAACAGGCGCCAACGCCAGTACGATCACTGCCTCAAGGTTCAACAGTAACGCCAAATTTGAAAGGAATTCAAACACCCTCATTTGAAACACCGCCAGTGCCTATAAAGCAGCCGGATGAGACCCTTAGACCGGATTTTGCCGACTCGTATTTCGACGACGAAACAAGACAGACGGAGCAGACAAGCCAAACCAAACCTGCGAACCCTCCAAAGAACATGACTTCAGAAGAGCACAACGCATGGCTGTTAAGTGACCCTCGACTACGGAAGTCTTCGACTGCCAACCCGAACTTCATCAAACAATTCTACGCGGAAAGTCGTTTGCACCACCTCTCGACATGGAAGGCTGACCTTAAGTCCAAGATGCAACGCCTAGCCGCGGAGAAGAGCTCAGTTGGTCAGAAGTCAAAGAAGCAACTCGGTTCGAGGAGATATATCCTCCATGTGGACTTTGATAGTTTTTTCTGTGCTGTATCTCTCAAGAGCCATCCGGAGTACGTGGACAAGCCAGCTGTTGTTGCGCATAGTAGTGGAGCAGGGTCTGAGATTGCCAGCTGCAATTACCCAGCTCGAGAGTTTGGTGTGAAGAATGGAATGTGGATGAAGCGAGCACTTGAGTTCTGCCCTGAGCTCAAAGTCCTACCTTACGATTTCCCGGCCTACGAAGATGCAAGCCGCGGATTTTATGAAACTATCTTGGATATCGGTGGGGTTGTTCAAAGTGTCAGCATTGACGAGGCATTGGTTGATGTCACATCCATTGTACTGGTCGCGACTGGCTCCCAAGGAACTGCGGTGGACAACGGAATTATAAGTCGAGAGCAGGACATGGTGGACAACATATCAAGAAGCCTCCGAGAAAAGATTTTGGCAAAGACCGGCTGTCAGGCCTCTGTTGGAGCCGGTGGGAATATACTCCAGGCCAAGGTCGCGCTCAGACGAGCAAAGCCAGCTGGCCAATATCAACTGAAACCTGACGAGGTCATGGAAATGATAGGAGATTTGAAGGTCGAACAACTACCTGGAGTTGCACGCGGTATTAGTGGAAAGCTGGAGGAAATCGGTGTCGCGCTTGTCAAGGACATGAGAGAAGTTTCAAAAGAGCGTCTCACATCCGCTCTGGGACCGAAGACCAGCGAAAAGCTGCGAGACTATGCTCGGGGCATCGATCGAACCGAAGTTGGCGAGCAACCGCCGAGGAAATCCGTGTCGGCGGAAGTCAACTGGGGAATTCGATTCATCAACCAACCAGAAGCAGAGGAATTTCTTCATAACCTTTGTAAGGAGCTTGAGAAGCGGCTTGTGAACGAGCAAGTCAGGGGGAAACAACTCACTATGAAAATCATGAGAAGATCGTTGGATGCACCGCTTGATCCGGCCAAGCACCTGGGACATGGCAAGTGCGATACATTCAACAAAAGCGCAACATTCGGCGTTGCGACGCACGATTGCCAGACGATCGGAAAAGAAGCCGTGTCAATCTTGCGGTTTTTCAAGTTCAGCCCCGGGGATCTCCGTGGATTGGGGGTTCAAATGACCAAGTTGGAACCTATCAAGACGAGCAACTCTGCTCCAGATGGTAGTCAGAAAAAGCTCGCATTTACTTCGTTCGCCAAGCCCTCGCCCGCGAGAAAATCTTTTAGGACGGAACCGATTGACGAAGACGATCACCTGAACAAGAATAGAAGCACGCCCGGCCGAGAAATCCACCAGGATCCCATCGCCGATGGTCCCTTAACGCCACGGAAGCCAATAAAACACCCTGCGCTGGCGCTCTCAAGGGCTAGTCAAGATGATATCAAGGCCAGAACACCTCTTAATGTATCTGGAACTCAGTTCATCCTCCCCAGCAATGCCGACCCAGCGGTTCTGGCTGAGCTGTCCAGCGACATTCGGAGTAAGTTAATGGCCCAGAAGACCAAGGCAAGCGACTCCAGAATTGGTACCTCGTTTCATGCGAGGTCAGAAAGTCCATTGCCAGTAGATATGCTGCTATCCCAGGTTGATCCAGAAGTGTTTAACGCACTACCTGAGGATATGAAAGCCGAGGTCCTAGCAGCATATGGACCAGGATCAACCCGAGCCTCACCGCATGCCTCGCCAAGAAAGGATCGCTCCATTCAAGCCACAGAACCAACCACGCCGACGAAGCATCGAGGGTCGAGAAGTATACTTGGAAAGGCTCAGCAGCAGAAGGACGCTCAAGCCGGTCTTCTACAAACCAACTTTCGAACTTTGAATGAAGACAGTGAGGGTACGGAGGATGTTGAAGAACTGGATCCCGAGTTTCTTACTGAGCTACCTGAGGATATGCGAAGGGAGGTTATCGCAGATCATCGCAGGCGGCGGTTAGCACAGACGTCTGGGCTTGATGCGCCGGTACGGAAATACCAGACATCAGGTCCCGAGACTATTCTTGCAGGCGGACAGCGCCAAATCCAGTTCGCTGTCTTGCCGCCTAAGATATCTTTTGCAAATTCAGGAGTGACTTCGACACAGGAAATTAAAGACATGTTGGGCGCGTGGCACTTGGAAACGCAGAAGGAAGGACCGCATCGCAGAGACGTGGAGGTATTGGAGAAATTTCTTGTGCAAGTCGTTCAAGAAGAGCGAGACTTGGAAAAAGCTACAAAGCTTGTCCGATGGTTGGATTTGGTCGTGGAGCAGGATGAAAGAGGGGGGAGAGGCCAACGCTCGTGGCGACGATCAGTCCAGAGCGTGAAAGATGCCGTTCAAGCAGCTGTCAAGCAAAGAGGGATGGCGCCGTTAAGGCTGTGATTCTTTGGGGAAGTGGGGGGAAGGGTACAGGAGAATGCTGAACAAGCTCACCATTGAGATTCTTGTCACAAATTAGCTCTTAAATCAGTTACCATAAAAGAGCCGCACTCCTACGACAAGAAACGCATGACAGCCCCATAATTCCAGGTTCCATACTCGACAAAGAGGGAGAACACAGCAGCGTTCAGTTTCAATGGCTGATAACAACCTTGTGAAGAATGACGGCCCATCAATACGTCCGCTTCGCTTGCTTAGGTAGCTAGTATGACGTGTGACAGGCTTGAAGCGCATTTCCTCCACATATGACTGATGGGAAATACAGGTGACCCAAATCCATGGTTTCCAAAGAGAGGGGAGGCAGTGGTCAAACAACGAACCAGAGAGACGGGAGCATGTGAGACAAGGGTGTAGTGTCTAGCCATGCAACGGGCCATGGCAAGCTGGCTGTGACAATGCCTGGCCTTCAGGGGAAGAAAATCGAGCACTAATATTCCCCTTCCACCAAACCTAGGTAACCCATTCGCTCCTTTTAAAATAAGTGTACATAGAGAATGTAATAAAATGAAGCTAAGGGAGATAAAGAATTCACTCCAGAGTCTATAATGTTTATAATTTATATGTTAATAATAATCACAAAGACAGGAAGAAGTGAGTCGATGCTTCTTGGTGTGAGCTAGTAATTACTCAAAGTCGAAAATGCATTGTCGCTTTCGTCGTGGTCTGTGAGACAACAACCGATATCATCCCACACAACAGAATGCGAGGGGAAGCCAATCCGAGTAGGACTATCAAATGACAAACGAGGGAGGATAGAGCGCTGGGCGCAGTGATTTCTACTTAGTATGTTAGCAGTTATCCATGTCCATGGGGTACAGAGTCCTAGAAGTACACGCACCACCACGATGGCGCGGTACGGACGTGCATGTGGGTATTTCTTACTCAATAATTCAGATAAGAAACGAAGCACTGGCCAATTTCTCCAGCGTTAAACGATTCATGGAAGGTGCTAAAAAATTACGGCCCAGAACTCGATCGATTCTTACCCGGATTACGTATTTTCTTCTTGTGCAGCACCTCCTGTGCTCCTAACTCCGCTGGTTGCAAGGTACCTCTAGGCGCCGAGGCGTCTTCTGAGGCTGTTTCGCGTTCTTCTCCGCATCATACCATCTTCTAGAAGCCCTCCTTCGTTGATTGTCGCGTTGCCCCAATTTTACGGTTTGCCCGGTGGATCCGGATCAAGCTTAGCAACCACTCAGAACCCCCACATTTGCAGTTCCTTCCGTTCCCCAGTCTGCTTGGAACTGGAAGGTCCTGCACCGGCTGCCATCGGACTTGCCTTACCCTTACCTGCTGGAGCACCAATCAACCATCTTCTCCTCATCCTTGCAGCAAGGCGCTACTCCATCTTTCTTCTCACTCCCCTTCTTCTTGTACTCTTCCTCTTCCTCCCCCCCCTCCCCCTCCCATCCTTCTCCATCATCGCAAGCCTCTTCATCACGCTCTAATCTCACCCCGCTCTCTCCCGGCGACTCGTTCTGCGACACCATCCCTCGTCGGATTTCCTGCATCTCTTCAGCCTAAGGCGCATATCGCAACTCCGCAAAGTCGCCTCGTTACCTCTCACCCGCCAAGATGAGTGGTTATATCGATTATTCGAAGACCACCAAATCTTCAAACTACCATGGAACTGGCTCGTTCGCGACTTTCATGATCATTGCGCGTAAGTCTTCTACGTCGACTTCCTCCCTCCAAGATTTCTTGCTAATGCAAACCCTACCTACAGCTGTTTGCTTCTTCCTCGGCGTCCTCTTTGCCTCGTTCCCATACGATTTCCCTCTCCTTTGGACCAAAGAGCCCATTACTGATGACTTCCTGAACCACCTTGAGATGCATCTCAAGTTCGTCCATCAATCGCCGCCCCTAATCAACCGCATGCTCCACATCATCATTTCCATTGGCTTCATTGGCTTTTTCATCAAGCTTTTCCGCCCCAGCGAGGCCAACTTCCTCTTTGACGGCGCCTCGCTCATCCTCTACATTATCGGCTTCGGCGTCTACGTTGCCAACATCATCAAGGGTTTGCGCACAGTCAGTGCTGACATCTGGTCCAACGACGAATTTGGAGGCAACACCCACGAAGCCGAGCACGGTGAAGTGATCCTCGGTCGCGAAGACACCCTGAAGGTCCTCTCTGCCAGCAACACCATTCTCGCACTTGTCCTTGTCGGTATTCTGGTCCTCCAGGCTGGCCAGTGGTATGCTGAGAAGAAGGAGGCTGATGACATTATTGCCGCCGACAAGCAGGAAGCCGGCAAAGATGTTACTGAGAAGAAGGAGCCCTCTCCCAGCAAGGCATCGACCAAGAAAAAGCAGTAAAGGATTGCGGCTTGTCAGTCCTCACAATTTAGGATGGTTAACCACGAGGGCGTGGTGAGCCGAACCCCGTCTCGTCGCATTAGTCGCGTTATGTATTGTACAGACACGGTCACCATAATTTTGAATACAATCTCACGAAGCAGCATGGCACCCTATCCACTAACACGTCTCTAATTTCAAACTTGAATTATAATGCTGCCATTGAAACAGCTCAATATTCTAGAGATGGAAGAAAAGGGGGGGTAGGGTGGGTCCCCGCATTTCCAGCGACCGTTCTCCCGGTTCCGCATCCGCAAAGATAAGGAGCACGGGAACGCCGACGACCCTATCGGGAAGTAATCCGTTGTAATTCTTTCCAACGATTACAGAGCAATTCGTTCCGATCCAAATCCTATCATGACATGTGCGGTAGAGTTTACTCTTGACTAGATTACTCTTTATTTCCCAGTCTATGAACGCCATCTAATATCCCAAAACAACTGGCCAGCCCATAATCAGCTCACAGCGAATTTATTCACATTGCTCACACAGACATCTTCATTGCGATTGTCTTGTGAGGGTTATATCCCTTGATAACGAAATCTTCTACCTTCCAGCCGTCGATGTTCCCTCCTTTCTCGCGCGCAATCTCCAGCTCCGGGAACTCGCGCGGCTCACGCTCTAGCTGTATGTTGAGCGCATCGACATGGTCGAGGTAGACGTGGGCGTCACCCATGACGTGCGTGAGGCTCCCCGGCACCAGGTCGCATACGTGTGCGAGCATGTGAGTCAACAGCGCATAACTGGCAATGTTGAAAGGTACACCGAGACCCATATCGCAGGATCGCTGGTAGAGCTGGCAGTGTAGTTGGCCCTGAGTCTTGGGCTCATCGCCATTCTCCGAATCTCGCTTCTGGCGAGGGTATGAAACGTAGAACTGGGCAAACATGTGGCAGGGTGGCAAGACCATTTTGCGAAGATCAGCGGGGTTCCAGGCTGTGAGAATGAGGCGGCGGTCATGGGGGTTCGTTCGCAATTTGTGGATGAGTTCGGCAATCTGATCGACGCCTTGTCCAGTGTAGTCCATCTTGAAGTCGACATACTCGGCACCGAAGTGTCGCCATTGGAAACCATAGACAGGCCCAAGGTCACCTTCCTCGCGGTGGTTCAAGCCTAGGTTATCGAGGAATTCGCGGGAGCCGTTTCCATCCCAGATTTTAATGCCAGCTTCGCTAAGAGACTTGGATGAAGTGTTGCCCTCAATGAACCAGAGGAGCTCGGCGATGACGGCTCGTGTAAAGACACGCTTGGTGGTGAGGAGGGGCAGGACAGGGTTGCCACCCTTGTTGAGAGCGAACTTTAGAGGACGGGGAGCAAAGATGGAATAAGTTCCAGTACCCGTGCTTGGAAAGAGTTAGCATGTTCCCTCCGGTTTGCGTTACTGAGGATGTTATTCCGGGATGCATCTTCGTCGAATCGACATTGCATTCACAGGGGTTTGAGCTTGAACATGGGAAGGACGGCTACTCACCGATCTGGTCGACGCTCACCAGTGTCGAGGATCTCGCGCACTAGCTCCAAGTACTGGTGTTCTTCATGATTGGCAGCAGGGGTTGAGCCATTCGAGGGCTCAGCAGCTGAATTGGTTTGTGAGGCTGTCATGTCGGAGTTGATGGTTGATGGTTGATGCGGATTAACTGCTTGACTTCGAGACGCGACAACTGAATGTGATTTTAATTGGCATGCACCATTTGACGTGTTCTAGCCGCGACCAAACGCGCTTTGTCCCCACACGTCGACACGCCCCCTTGATGGGGGGATGGGCAATAGTTTTCCCGCTGCCGCAGACTCATGGCAATCATGTCCAGGCTTCCCCAATTCTGAACCCAGCTCCTCCCTGGATTGCTAGCTTGACTGCCGTCACTGGTACTTCTAGTCCGACCTACATATTAGGTCCCCATAAGATGTTCCCATGTCCAAAGAGCCGGGACCCTCCCGCTTGCAAGGGAAGAATTCGCGCAAACCAACAACGCATCAAATTTTCGATGGCTACTTCGTGCGCTTCCGCTGGGGACACACATGAGTTGGCCCCCATGCGATCCCCCAAACGATTATCAACACATTCTCCAACGTGGGCAGACGGACCGTGATGGACTCAAACCATGTTACTGGGTATGAACTGAGGAAGTGAGACAGATGGGGGCAAAACCAGTTCTCATTGGCCATGTCAGCGAACTACCGAAACTACCGAGCAAATTTGTTAGCAAAAGATGCAAGATGCCGAAAAGACTAGACGCTTGGCTGAGCACGCCAAAACTGGCAAGAAGCACAGAACCGGCACATCGCTAGGCGCTGCAGGTCGCCGTCTTGGAAAGCACTAATATTGGCATGGCACAGTAGTGCAACAGTTCAGCACCGGAGTTGTCATCTAATCAATCAGTCGATCAAGTTGCAGGACGCTAATTAGCATGCCGTAGCCTTCCAGGGCCCTCGCGATGGACATGCGAAGGCTCCCGAATGGAGCTGTGATGGGGCATTCCATGGGGGGCCTCGCTTGGAACCCCTCCAGACCCCTCCAGACCCCTCCAGGCTCCTCCAGGCCCCCCTGAGCGTCCCCTGCGCCCCTCCAAATTTTGCTTCAAGCCCCTCCCGTGCCCCTCCCTGCCCCCAAAAATGTGACTGGATGACCCCTGTATTGCCCTTGCTAAGGGTCGTCTCCGGCGCAAAGGCGATCTGATAACTGTGCTTGGCCGCTAATTGGCCCCGGGTCGTCCGAAAAGCGGATACTCTGATGTCACATGCTTTCCCGATAAGGCGATAAGAAATTTTTGCTTGCCTTGAAGGCGGCCGAAAGCTGCACCAGCGCATTTTCATCCACTCATCCTGCATGTCCATGGTGACAGTTTTATGTCGCAACCCGCCGTCGTGACTCGGCCAGCGTGGGAGGGACAGATCCTAAGCATTTGCCTTGTTACTGTAGCAAGTTTGCCCTCATCATCTTAAAACCCCTCTCTTTCCCTCCCCCGAAGGCCCACTCCGCGTTTCTCAGCTTGCTTGCGTTTCTCTTTGTCTCACCGTTTCTCTCTCCAGAATGCGTTGAGGAGAAAGCCGTCCGGCCGCGCTGCCCTCATACTTCTCCAAAAGCCCTACTTTCCCGGTATCGGTGCGCACGCCACGAAATGCTCCCTGTGCCCCCGCGTCAACCATTTCATGCGTGTTAACCTTCGGAACTGCGCCGATTGTTTCAAGACCACCTTCGCAACTGTGCACCTCGATCAGTCACGGCTCCATTAACACAGCGCCTCACCCCGGACTCCAACACACAGTGCATTGGGACACTACCTTTCGTCAATTATTGCCATCGACATAACCACCCGCTATACATCTCCTCCTACTCTATATCTCACCTAATCCGCCTTCCCTCCAATGGATTCTGCCCCCGTCGCGGTCGACACCGCCACTATGACTGCGATCCCGACTGCCGAGATTGCGTTCAAAGGCAAGACGGCTGTTATGGAGGCCATCGAAGATGTTGTTTGTGGCTCGGTATGCTTCACTTTTTGCAACATCGCCCTACATACTAACAAGTGCAGGTTGCTGGCGCCGTGGGGAAATACATCGAGTACCCGTTCGACACCGTCAAGGTGCGACTGCAGAGTCAACCAGATCACCTACCGCTTCGATATAGCGGTCCTCTCGACTGCTTCCGACAAGCTATAAAGAGTGATGGATTCATGGGGCTATACCGAGGCATTAGCGCTCCTGTGGTGGGAGCAGCTGCTGAGACAAGCAGTTTGTTTGTGTTTGAGAGTTTGGGGCGTGAAGTTATGTTCATGACCAGCCTGGCCTCTCGCGAAAAGGGTCTGTCTCTTTCCGACCTTTTCCTCACCGGCGCCTTTGCTGGAGCATTTACGTCCGTTGTTCTCACTCCGATTGAGCTGGTCAAATGCAAAATCCAAGTTCCCATGGGAGATGGATCTGCACACACCCCGCTCCGCCCTCTGCCCGTCATCAGGGAAATCTTCCGTCACGAAGGATTGAGAGGCTTCTGGCATGGCCAACTCGGGACGTTGATCCGAGAAGCCGGCGGTGGCTCGGCGTGGTTTGGGGCTAAGGAGACAGTGACAAGCCTGTTCTACCAATACAGGTCGCGTGCTGCCACCTCAGAGTCCCAGCGACAACAAATTATGGCCACCCCTCTCCCGTTCTGGCAACAAGCGATTGCAGGTGCATCCGCAGGCGTCTCTTATAACTTTCTCTTTTTCCCCGCGGATACAATCAAATCACGGATGCAGACTGTCCCATTGGGGACTGTGGGAGAAAAGCGAACGTTCTGGAACGAGGGTGCGGCTCTCTGGCGACAGCATGGTATCCGAGGCATGTACCGCGGCTGCGGAATCACCTGTCTCAGATCAGCACCCAGCTCAGCATTCATTTTCATGATTTACGACGGGCTGAAGCGACAACTGCCTCACTAGTAGATAAAACGCGATGGGGATTTTGTTTTTCTTGCAGCGGGCAATAAAAAATTGGGTTCCTTCGGGGAGCCATGATACGTGTGGCATCTGTATGGCGTTTATACTTCTGGTTAGATTTTCTAGCATATGGGGATTGGGATGTGAGCTCTCCATGGACAGGACGCTCGGAGAACATTATGAAAACAGTGGCATAAAATCGGGATAGACAACACAGTTTCGTATAACTGACCACTATTTCTTGGAGTCAAAAGCTTTTAACACATTCACGACAGCCTTTTTCTGAATCACCTTTCATTTAGACTATCTTGAATTTATTCTAAGCCTCCTTATTCGACTTTCCAGTTAAATCCCAATTATTCAAGCGGCCAATGCTGACACAGAGGTACGTCGCGAAACTCAGCCAGCCGAGGTACGGGACCTGGCACCAGCTAGCGATGGGATCGATGGTACTCCAAACATAGGTTAGATATCCGTTGACACCAACTAGCCCAAGAATATCAACCACGGCCGCACGAGGACGGTTGAATCCAAAGAACAGCGGAGTCCAAATCAGGTTGAGCCCAAGTTGAATCGTGTAGAGTGTCATGGCGTGCCTGGTGACCTGAATGGTCTGGGGAGAAGAGAATGGTGAAAGACCATTAAACGTCGCGCGATAGGCGGCGTAGCCCATTACACTAAAGGGATGAGCGGTCAGTTCGACACGAGACAGCGCGCGCATTGGATGATGGGGGGGCACTCACCCATAGAGGACAGTCCAGACGGGACCAAATAGCCATGGTGGAGGGTGTAGGTCAGGCTTCTTTAGGGAAAGATACGTCTTCTGGGTCTCTAGATGAACAAAGCGGGTTGGCATTAGTTGACCCGGTTGCAGCTCTAACGTAGGTAAGGGGAGCTCACGTCTTGCGCTGAGGCCAACGGCTGTTCCCAGGCCGATGGGCAGCAGAATGGACACTGCGGGATTAAGGAACACCGCAGAGGGCAACGTAATGGCAGGAATGAAGCTCGTCATCCTGGCTGAAGATTGCTGAGCCGGGTCAGTTAGGTGCAATTGATTCTTGGACGTCAGTGAAGATAGTGAATGGGTTGCAGCAGGACGAGAATGAGCGTCAATGACAGAGGAAAGTGGTGGGTTTGACCTCCATGACGTAATGTATGTATTTGTAGTTAAATTCAGTTCTGATAGCGAAGCACTGCATCCAAGCCGAGGTCCCATGTGCGGGAGTACCTCATTTCAACAAACAATGTGGCCTGATGCCATCGAATCCCAGATTTGAACCGATCGCAGGTTGAATAGCGATCGAGTTTAACGGTGAGGTCTGCGATTCAATTGGAGAGCCACAAGACAGGTCGATGGGACCCTTGCACAAAAGATGCCACGGCTGCGAAGTGCCTCACTAATTTGGAATGTATTGTGGAGATATCCGAATGGTCCGCCTCGACCTCTGAGCCATATCCGTTCGCGACATTCTACCCGAGCCGCTGTCTCACCCAATCGAAGCATGGGTGGTCAGTCGGCTTCATGAGATTGGTGGAGCTGAAACGAGGAGCGCTGGAGTGGCTCGTGGCTCGTGGCGCGTGGCGCAAAAGTGAGGCGCGAACCTGATGCGTCGGGTGCACGGTCCACAGCTTTAATGGGGTTGCGCGACCAGGACGCGCCCAGACGCGACCAACACGTCGTGAGTGCTGAGTCCCACCGACCCCTGTCGCGCGGCTATGCCTGGGTACTAATTAATTCTCCTTCCGGTCTTCACCATGCCCCCTCCAACTTCCCTCCCTCGGCCACAACCTCTGGACCTTCCAACAAGTGTTTTCAACTCGACTGCACATTTGAATCAGAAGTTGCCACACTCAAATATGACTCGATCTTCACTAGGAAAGAGGACTCGAAGTATCGATGATACGGGTAAGTGTCAGTCCACTCAAGAATAGGGGAGAAGTGATGGAAACAACGATGCACACGGGTTGCTAATCATGACGACGAAACAGATGCGAGCCCTGTCCAGACTCCTTCCAAGAGAGGCCGCCGCCTAGTAAAGACTGCCCCAGTCTATAACGATGAGAATCAAGACCCTCAATCACCTGTCGACGAGCAAGACGACTTCAAGCAACCGCCTCCCATCACCCGACGCTCTCCCTCTCAGGCATCCTCCATCAAACTCAACCCCGTCACTCCTTCCACACCCAGACACCGAGATGCACTTGCCGTACCTCCCACCACGCCTCGGCATGCCGTCATGTCGGCAGGCAAGCTCTTCAAGCGATTGACGCCGCAGACGCCACTCTCTCCCAGCACTATCCAGACTGTCTACCACTCAGCACGCCAACTTTTTGCTCGCGGTGCTGAGCCCGGCCAGTTGGTTGGTCGAGAGTCGGAACGAGATCAATTGACGACTTTCCTTGACCGCTGCTCGTCGAAGACCCCCAATGGATGCCTGTATGTCAGCGGGCCTCCAGGGACTGGCAAGAGCGCCATGATTACCGAGATGACCCAGGCTTGCTCAGATCGCGACAACGTACAGGTTGCTTACATCAACTGCATGAGCATCAAATCATCGAAGGATCTGTACGCGACGCTCCTCGGGGCCCTGGGTCAAGCGAGTGATTTAACGGAGGCCGACGCGGTTGCAGCACTGCAGGCTATGTTCGTGTCGAAGTCCAAATCCAACAGCGTTTACCTGATTACTCTCGATGAAATCGACCACATCCTCACCATGGGGCTGGAGAGCCTCTACCGGGTATTCGAGTGGTCGCTGCAAAAGTCGTCTCGGCTCGTTCTTGTTGGTGTTGCCAATGCCCTAGATCTCACGGATCGATTCTTGCCTCGACTCAAGTCCAAGAACTTGAAGCCGGATCTCATGTCTTTCCTCCCGTACACCGCGGTCCAGGTCAAGAACATCATCATCACGAGACTCAAGTCCCTCATGCCTGAAGGAAAAGAGGGTTATGTCCCATTCATCCACCCGGCTGCCATCGAGCTCTGTTCCAGGAAAGTATCCAGTCAGACCGGAGATCTCCGCAAAGCGTTTGAGATTTGTCGCCGAGCGCTAGATTTAATCGAAGCCGAGACGAGAGGCAAGCACGAGGAGGAGGCCAGAGAGAAGCTGCTGTTGATGACACCCTCCAAACGACCCCTTGGCGAGAACATCAATGGTGCCTCTGGCACTGGGGGACGAAGTGTGATGCAAATCATGTCAACGTCTCTCAAGTCACTCACCGCGGAGACGGCCCCTCGCGCATCAATCGGACACCTCAACAAGATTACCTCGGCTGCATTCAACAATGGAACTACACAACGGCTCAAGGCTTTGAATCTGCAGCAAAAGGCAGCACTATGTGCGTTGGTGGCCTGCGAAAAGCGAAACCGAGCAGCAGCCAAGATGGCCAATGGCCTGACCACACCGTCCAAGTCGAAGCTGATGGCCCCCACAGTCAAGGCCTTGTTCGACGCTTATTGCAAATTGTGCACTCGCGATTCAGTCCTCCATCCTCTATCGAGTTCCGAATTTCGGGAGGTCGTGGGCAGCCTGGAAACCTTGGGGCTTGTCAACGCATCGGATGGCAAGAGCGGTAGCTTCGTGACACCCCAGACCCCTAGCAAGAGAGGCCGGAGGGCCGCTATCGCAAGCGGAGACGAGCGTCGGGTCACAAGCTGCGCCGGAGAGAAAGAGATTGAGTCAATTGCTGAAGGAGTCGGCGCGGGAATCCTCAAGAGCATTTTGAGCGGCGAGTCACTGGATTAGATGGCATGGTCATGAATAGGTGTGGCATTTTGCATGGTATGGCGTTTGGAATGTGATATTAAAGACTCGCGGTTGGGGAGTTGGATGTGTTTTGGCTTGTTATTACCGATTGTTGCATTGCGTTGGGCCTTTGTTGCATGACCAGGACTGTATTCCCTGGTGAATGATGATACCTCTTGTAATTATAGAATACGATAATGGTACGGGAAGGGGCCCATAGAATTAACGAGAAGATACAAGGAAAGAAAAAAAATTCAAACCAACCTAGCATTGCTTGATAGTGTGACTCCAATTGTTTCTTCATCGCCAGAGCGCAAGCCGAGCAGAGAGAGCACTGGAATAGGAGTCAGTATCTCAGCTGGATTCTATGAGCGGTTAGTTTAGTGTTTCATGTAGTGTTGAAGTAAATGCCAATCCCGTGTTCCCCGGCCGGCGCCTCTTCCGTGTTCAGTCAAACGATCCAACCAGGCCATGAGTTAGGTGGTGCTCTTAAGCCACGCCAACCACAGCTCTCGGTCGTCACACCAGATGTTGTTCTCACCATCTTAGTGCCACGTTAGTGCCTGAGGCGCCGAGGGGAAACTGCACCAAATGATCCTCAAGGGTCCGGGGTGTTGTCCCGGAAAGCCAGA
This sequence comes from Dactylonectria alcacerensis, assembly GCA_029931735.1. Classification (NCBI taxonomy): domain Eukaryota; kingdom Fungi; phylum Ascomycota; class Sordariomycetes; order Hypocreales; family Nectriaceae; genus Dactylonectria; species Dactylonectria alcacerensis. The sequence goes on from JAPMUZ010000002.1 coordinate 2,953,390, forward strand.
CAAGCTCGTCGAGTCCACAACCAAGCTTTCTTGGCGCGAGTGGCAAGCTGTGAAGCCTTGGCATATGCAAGCCCCTGTGAACGCCTGCCATCCAGCCACCACCCGAAGGTGCGAGGCGACACGTGGAGAATGGAACCGGTCCAGGACGAGATTGTATTCGTTACGTGAGTGATGGCGATCGACAATCATGGGGATGACGAAACGTGGGTCGCGATCCAGATCCAGCAAGTCCTAGGCCTAAGGGGGTTTTTCAATCCACTAGCACGTAGTGACGGGGTTAGGTAGTGAAGCTCCAGGGGGTGACGTTCAGTGCTCGTTGGGTGCTGGTAGCGCTCGTTTAATGGCGCTCAAGCCCCCAAAGTTCACTGCGTCTAGAGTTCTCCAGGCCCTCCACAGCGGCGTGTCCCTCAGCGAACTTTAGCCAGCGCCGGGTACACTGGGCCGCTTATGTGTACCGCCCGGGCTCCCGCAGAAGGAACGAACTAACCTCCACACAGGCGTCCCTGCCCGCTCCATCGCCTGCTGGATCGCTCCATCGCTCCACGCTGGGCTCCAGCAACCCTCCGTCTCTTCGGCGGACGGCCCTCCATCTCCGCCTCCGCTTCCACGCCTCAACCTCAATCGACAGCATCTCCCTCGCCTCCCCTTCGCCTCCTCCACGCCCACCCGCACGTCTCTTCCTCCTTCGCTCTCCTCAATCCCCTCTCCTTCCCTCCTTCTCTCCATCCCCCGTCTTTCCCCGTTCGGGCCGCGCCTCCCGCTGGCAACACGCGAGCCCAGCCTGACGTAACCGAGACGCGCTGCTCGTCCTCGACCTGACCCGACCCGTCGACGCCCAAGTCCGGCCCACGATCCACAAACCCACACAACATTCGAGATCTACGCCCGGGTCGCCCTTCATCGATTCGTCGAGTGCGATCTCGACCTTGACCCCGATCCCGGTCCTCATGCCTTCGGCATCGCAGCTGGGAATGGGCCGCCGGTCGAGATCCTCTCCGACGCTCTCCAACAACTCCGTCTCGAGCTCGTCTACAGCTGCTGCCGCTGTCGCTGTCGCTGTCGCCGCCGCATCCTCGTCTCCCGTCGATCACGTCGAGTCGCCAACTTCTCCCACTCAGTCCTCCTCCTCTCCCGCGCCATCCACAAACTCCTCTTCGCGCCCAGGCTTCCTGTCGCGTCTCAGCCTACCCCTCTCTCTACCCCTCCGCAACCGCAACCGAAATGTCACCGATTTTCATATACGGCCCGAGGAGCCGCATCGTCGGTACAGCGCTGGTGATCACGTCCGAGGCTCTGTTGTCTTGGCCGTAGTGAAGCCCGTTCGAATCACTCACCTAGTCGTTTCGCTGCACGGCTTTGTGCGTGTCCTCAAGGACCCAGCCTCCATAGCCAAGGCCCAAGGCGCGACCGTCTTGCCTCAGGGAGGTGGTTCCATGCAGCCGCGCTACCACGGTAACGGCCTTGCCAGTCTCTTCCAAGATGAGCAGGTGTTGAGCGGCGAGGGCAGGTTAGAGCCAGGAAAGTTTGAATTCGGCTTCGAGCTGGTATTCCCGGACAAGGGCCTCCCGAGCAGTATCGACGTAGGTTTTCAATACGGCTGGCTAGCTCGGACCAATGACTAACGACTAGGTAGTTCGAACGAGGTACAGTCTCTTATAACATCACCGCGACTCTAACAAGGCCCACGTCCATCAACCCTACCACTTCTTGTGATCGGAAAGTGATGTTGGTGGAGGATGTGGACATTGGACTACTGCCAACCCCCCAGCCGCGGACAATCTTTTTAGAACCAATCTCGAAGCGCACGCGGAGGAAGAAGTCAATAATACTGGACAAGTCGGCCATGTCGCCGATCGAGGTGGCTGAGATCCACGCCGATCCGGATCCCGTTGATGCCACCGGCCCAGGCGCCTCCGATGAGCCTCGCGACCCCGCGGCCGACGCGCGAAGCCCAATACAGAGCGACATGCGAAGCGATGTCAGCGGCGAGAGCGCCAGTACCGGCGTGAGCCGCAACGACCTTACCCTGTCGCAAATTCCAACTTTGACGGCCTCTGCCAAGCAGCAAGCAGTCGACAAGAAGACCATCACAGCGACGGTTGAGCTTTTGAAGGGAGGTTGCCTGCCAGGAGATGCTGTGACAGTGCGGATTTCAGTCCAGCATATTAAGAGCGTCAAGAGCATGTCGGGTATTATCGTGACATTGTACCGCCAGGGCAAGATTGACAGCTCCCCACCAGCCTCATTATTCAATCACGAAATGACCAGGGAAGACATCAAGCGTGCGGACAGGGAGGACGTGTATCCGCGATCACGAACTGGTCTAGGCGGGCTCTCTTTGTCGTCATCAGGCTCCACGAGCATGTTTCGCAAAGATCTCGATCAGAACACGGCGCCCCTAATCGTGGATCCGACAACCTTACAGACCACGGTAACGGTCTCAGTCAAGCTACCCGACGACTCATTCCCAACAATCAAGAGCGTGCCAGGGGAGATGATCACCTTCAAGTACCTGGTTGAAGTTGTTGTTGATCTCGGCGGACGACTAGCAAGCCAATTACAAGGAGGACCTTCGTCTAGATTTGGGGCCTTCGGTCATGGGAATTCCGAACCTGGCCCGTTTGTGTATGGTCCGAGGAGGGGAAACAATATTGCCGATACATCACAGCTGCGGCGCGAGAAGGGCGTCATATCGGTCTCAATGGAGACGCTGGTGGGCACAACCGACACCTCACGAGGTCGTAAGAGGTCACGGGCGTCGCCATCTTCTCGAAGGATGACTATACCGGACAGTGACGACGATGACCATGGCCGAGCAGAGCTCCGACAAGTGGAAGAAATGCCATACGAATACCAAGCCAACGGCCAGCTCTCGCCCGTAGGCTACTTCCCGGCTCAACTGAATGGGAATCGACATCCACAGCCATACTCACCTTTGTCAGCGTCACACCCGTCACAACACTCGCCCTTGGTCCAGGGAGACCTCCGAACAGTCGGTGGCTTTGCTCCACCTACGGCTCCCGCATACGTTCCTCCACCTCAGATACCAGAGCAAGACGAGCTCTCTGAGAAAGAACGGATTCGCCAGGCCGAAACAAGGCTTCTGCCAAGTGCGCCCCCAACCGCTGGGCCGTCTAACCGCAATGACGATGACAATATATACGATGCGGAGGATACACCCCGAGCTCCGATTCTCGAGGCTACGTACATCCCGGCAACTAGCTATGCCCCATCGGCACCTTTCCAGGACGATATCGTAAACGGATCAACAGCACCTCCAGCTGATAGTTTAGAAGACAAACAAGAGCAGGAACGCCATCGACTGATGAACGAGGCTAGTGCTCCGCCCGAGTTCCCAGATGATGTCGACCAGAGGAATAGTGGTCCTTCGAGGAGGGAGACGGCTCCCAATATGGCTCCGGGTAATGAGTCAAGTGCACCAAGTGCACCAATGTTCGACGATTTGGATGACTTTCCTGGTATCGGCCCCGTGGCTGGCCCATCTGGAAGCGGTAGCCGGAACGATGGAGAACAATTACCGGCCTATCAACGATGAAAAGCACTGTTTGGATTTAAACATGTTTAACAGGCGACGAGACATATATCTTGAGAGAGTAGAGCTGTACGATTTGGATTCGGTGGTTGACTATTATGATGGCGTTTTGGATAAAAGGGTCGGAATTTATGATGAAATGTTAACACTGCGCAGCTGCGAGTCGGGCGTTATCTACTGTCCCGTCTATTCCGAGGCTCTGAGAAGGGGCCTACTAATTTACTCGCATTTTCAGGGACGTGTTGAGAAAAATCGTCAAAAAGGGGTATATCCTCAGATGGCGAGAGGGGGCCAGAGAGCTGACAGAATCTGACGGTCCTTGTATCAGACTGATATCGTGCTACACTGCACTGGCATGGCCTCTATTGGGTACAGTCTAATCTATTGATATACAAACAGGACTCTATCGTCCTTGAGGGGTGATTGTTCATCCCATCGCAGTGCGTATGCATCATCTAACATGAGCATAAATAATGTACAATCCAGCTTTAGCGGTCCAGCCCGATCATGCCATTTCCGTGGGAAATGACGAAATAATCATACGATTTCAGCGCCGCACTTCCATCCGTAACCTCTGTGTATCCCCATGTCCCTCAAATAGAATAAAACGGGGGCGCCGCACCTCCGGACACGGCGCCGAGTCTCGTTGCACGAACTACCCCTCCGGGCCGAGCCCGTCGCAGATCGGCGGGTGATGCTTTCCAGAGTGACAAACTCGGGCTAACAAATCCCCGCGGCCGCACAGGTCAGCCTAATGTTGTAACACGACGTCCTTGCCCTTCTCCCAGTTATCGAGAGTGTCCTTGATGTTGACCCAGTATCGCAGACGGACGGCTTCGTGCTTGGCGGCGTCGACGTCGTCGTGCTGGAAGGCATGCTCCAGGGCTTGCTCACTGGCCGCAATACGAGCGTCATTCTCGTCGCGGGGAGCCTTGAGGTCCTCCTCCGACTCGGCTTCAACGATCTCCTCGTGAGCCTCGAGCACCATCATCAACAGCGTTGGCTCCTCGACTTTGAGCGCCTCGTCGTTGGCCACGTCGACGCCGCGCAGGGCGAGAAGATACTGCGCGCGCAGGAGCGGGTTGGTCAGGGTCTTGTAGGCTTCGTTGATGCGGGCCGATATCCCCTCGGCGCGGGCCTTGGACTCGGCCGGGTGCATGTCCGGGTGAGCGCGAGCCTGCAGACGGAGGAACTCGCGGCGAAGGGCACGCGTGTCAATAGGAAAGTGGCCCGTCGGCGGCGGCCCGTCGGGGAGCGTCTCGGGGAAGAGGTCATAGTGCGTCTGAGGCGGCGATGCGGAGGTGCCGGAGGTGCGCCGGGCCTGTGAGAGCGCCGCGGAGGGCAACGACGGGCCCCGGACGGCAGCGAGACGACCAGTTGCGGAGGCGCTGGTGCCAACGGGGATCGCGACGGCGGATGGTCGCGTCGTAGGAGGCAGAGCGGCGAGGGACGATGCTCGGCGAACTCGGAGGCGACATCGGACACAAAGCCGAGAGATGTCACGGGCGGCGGCGGAAGAGGCAGAGGGTCGCATGTTTATCTGTTTATGTGTTTATGTCGGAGGGAAGTTGCGTCTAGATGCCCACAGCAAGAAAAAGACGCGACAGTCAATATAGCGGGTGCATGAGAGATATCGTGAGCGCACTCGAGTGCGAAGGCCGAGAAGCCGTCAGAGGGTCGGTTTATTGGAGCACGAGACAGTGAATGACGACGGACTGTTGGAATAAAATCGATCAAGGGTGTGGTGTGTGGCTTGTGAGTGTGGGATATGGCGAGGGCATGACGATGTGTGTGGCGCTGGCGATTGCTCCTTCCCACCGCCGGGTTGTCGAACAGCGGGATTGGAAGGTCTGGCCGGCGCCGGGTTGGAATCGGGGATGTCAGGGAAGGTGGGGGTCAAGACCGAGTGGCGGGCAACTTCCCTGGAGTCGCTCGCGAGTCACAAAGAAAGAGAAAAATTGGGGGGCATTCAAACATCATGTCCACTGAGCGAATCCCGAATGGTACCCAAGCCAACAGTTTACACACTGAATGCAGCTTGAAATCCGGGGTTGACTGCCTTGCAAGTGGTTTGGTTGGCTGCTCGCTAAGGATACTGCGTGGTAGTGACCCATTCAGTGCTCCATCCAGCGCTCCATTGTTCTCCAAAGTGCCCCATAAACCAGCAGGTCGGACGAAGTCGGCGTGCTCGCTCGGCGTCCAGTCCGATATGGTCGACTGGGGCACGGCCTATCACTCGCTCGTTGAATAATGCTAGCCATACTAACCCAAGGGCCAGCAAATCAACAGGCTGGAATGGTCACCATTCAATCAGCCGTCGCTCGACTCGTCGAGGAAACGAGGGTACCTCAGGCGACATCACGGTCCGGAATTGCTGCAAAAGAACACGGCCAAACACGGCCAGGACATGGGTCGTCGATATTAGCAAGAGCCCTCTTTTCTTCCTGTCTTCTCTTCTGTTCTCTTCTCTTTCATCCTCTCTCTTCCCACCGCCAAACAGTCCCCTTCTTACCAACCTTCGCCTTCGCGATACCACGTCACCGGGATTATCATCGCGTCCAGAGAGCGAGAAGACACCGTAAAGAGAGCCGCAGCTTCACTACCTAACTTTAACATACCTAGTCGTATCCACTAGTCTCGGCCTTAGTCCATTCGTCGGACGTCCATCCATTCATTATCCAGCCATTTTCCAACCCGCCCCCAAACTCCCCAGCCGGCGTCAGTTCGGATTCCACTCCCGCAGCTAAATCCTGGCTATTCCCCCCCAATTGCAACGGGTTAATGGTCGCCGAGTCTCGTAGATTCGTCCACCGCAACCAATCCTGCCCATTACAACCACCTCAACCTCCATCACGACTGTTGCGAGATAGAGAGAGATAGAGGCTTCTCCTTCCCTCTGCCTCTGTGACTAGCCTCTCAGGCCATTGACTCCTTTCTCTCTCAATCGCACACGCACGCCTTGAGTGACCATGGCAAAGGTCTTTGAAGCCGCCGAAGGTACGTCTCTGAACCCCAAAATTATACTCGCGCCCTCCAATGATCAAAACACCATAACCACAACCCGTAATACTTCGTCCACATCACTAACAGCCACCGCCATTCTCTTTACAGTGGCGAAACACAACACGGCAGACAGCTGCTGGGTTGTTCTCTACGGCAAGGTCTACGACGTCACAAACTTCCTGCCTGAGCACCCCGGCGGCAAGAAGATTATCCTCAAGCTCGCCGGCAAGGATGCTACTGAGGAATATGACCCCGTACACCCACCAGGCATCCTTGAAGAGAACCTCAGCCCCGAGAACTTTCTTGGCACTGTCAATGAGGCCTCGCTCCCCCAGTCCGAGGCTGTTTCTAAAGAGACCAGCAAGGACTCAGATGCGCCGCCACCGTTGGGTTCTCTCATGAACCTTGACGAGATTGAGGAAGAGGCCACTAAGCGCATCTCCAAAAAGGCATGGGCATACTACTTTTCTGCCAGCGACGACCTGAGATCAAAATCATTCAACAATCTCGTATATCAGAAGATTCTTCTCCGCCCCAGGGTCTTCGTTGACTGCACGGCGTGCGACCTCTCCACCACATTCTTGGGTCACAAGGTCAAGATTCCCATCTTCGTCGCCCCTGCTGCCATGGCCCGCCTTGCCCATCCCGACGGTGAGCAAGGCATCGCCAAGGCCTGCGCCCGCTTCGGCGCCATGCAAATGGTCTCCAACAACGCATCTATGACTCCCGAGCAGATCGTCGAGGGCGCCATCCCCGATCAAATCTTTGGCTGGCAGCTCTATGTCCAGAACCAACGAGAGAAAAGCGAGGCCATGCTCAGGCGCATCAACTCGATGCGCGACCACTACAAGTTCATCACCCTGACCCTCGACGCCCCCGTGCCAGGAAAGCGTGAGCTCGACGAAAAGTCCAACTTTGACTTCGCCGATACCAGCCCGGCCAGCGGTGAGTCCACCGAGGCCAAGGGTGGCGTGGGACAGCAGCTTTTCTTTGGCACGGCGGCCGACCTGACGTGGAAGACGACGCTGTCGTGGTTGGCGGAGCATACTGACCTTCCCATTGTGCTGAAGGGCGTGCAAACTCATGAGGATGTCTACCTGGCCGCCAAGTACCCCCAGGTTAAAGCTGTCCTCTTGTCAAATCACGGTGGTCGTGCTCTCGACACTGCGCCTCCCGCCATTCACACTCTGCTGGAAGTTCGCAAGTATTGCCCAGAGGTGATGAAAAGGCTCGAGATATACGTCGACGGAGGCATCAAGCGGGGAACGGATGTCGTCAAGGCTCTTTGCCTCGGTGCCACGGGCGTGGGCATCGGACGAGGTGCGCTGTACGGCCTCGGCGCCGGCGGTCAAGCTGGTGTCGAGCGTGTATTAGAAAGTAAGTTTCTAGCAAGACAATCACACCATCACAGCAGTCGGTTTGCTGACGCGCAGATCCTTAGTCCTCACGGCTGAGACGGCCACTTGTATGAGGCTACTCGGCGTCAAGAACATCTCGGAGCTGGGACCCAGATTGGTAAGCCCCTCCCCCAGACTTCGCCTACTCCTTGGCGATCTCGACTGACTTTGATCCACAGATAAACGCTCGCAATGTGGAGCGAGATATCTACGATGGCGATGCGGGGTTGGAGAAAACAGGCCTGTGGTCAAGATCCAAGCTGTAGAGTTGAAAGCATCGATTTCAGATGTCAAACGGAGCCTCGGCTCGCGGAGCAACAAGGCCCCACCCCCTGACGGAGCAACGGCCGCGCGACGGGCGGTAGGTTTCGGACAAGGCGTTGGACTGGCGCCATGCATACCCGGACTTTACGACGCCGAGGGCTGAGGTTTCGGGTGGCACGACACAGAAAACAGAAGAGGAAAACGTGGAATATCCCGAAACTTGAAGCCCGATTCGCGAAGGGCCGGCGAGATGCGAGACCACCCATCGAGATAGACCGGCGTTGATTGTTGAATGATAAGATTAGATGATTGTTTGTTTGGTATTTGCCATCAGACCAAGGGACAGGAACCCCTGTGGCTAATTTTGCTTTTGTTAGACTACTGTGTATGTTGGTATAAGAATTGGACATGACTTGAATATGAAGACCACACAGGTCTTGTTGAATTCGCTCAGTTAGTTGGCCGGCCTGCGGCACGGGAATTTTCTCACTTCCCGCAACATGTCAGTACCACACATATTATGAGTACATAGTACAGAGGCTCACTTCACAAACCCTCGTGAATGGCCGGGGGCACGACATTCCTTGTACCCGGTTGTCATTGATACGATTGGCCATCAGGCGAGTCCCTCCGCTCCCCCTTCGTCGGAGACGTCCCATCATGGGTGGAGGTCCTGTACATGATCGTCGCGGGCAATGCACTGGCGCCCTCTGCAGGGACGAGGGTCAAATGACACCACATGCTTTCGAGAGCCAGAAAGTAACCCACCATTGCAAGTCATGGTCTTCCGTATTCCCTGCTTCAGTTGGTTGTCGCAGGCTAGCTTGGTGTGGTTGGTTGGTTTGCCTCCGGGCCAGAGCTGAGCCAGGCAGCACGAGATAAATGGAGAAAAAGGGGCAAGGGGTGAGAAGAGAAGAAAGGAAGAGGGCAGCTGAAAAGATGTGTGGCTGCAGTGGCGAGGACAATCTCGTTTTGCTGTTTCAACGAGAGCCTCCCGTCTCGAAACCGCCTCATGGGTTTGACACATCGGCCGCAAAAGTGGCGTCTTATCATGCACACGAATGTTTGGCCGGCCCGCCGATTGGAATTTTTGCTTAGCCACCCCGATCCAACCTTAAAAACAATAAGCAGGGGACGGATGGGAGAGATTGGGCGACAGAGATTGGGTGACAGAGTCTGAGCGACGAGATTTGGCCGGAGGGTGTGGAAGAAGGTGCCAAATGCGTGCGAATGGCAAGTTTACTGACAGCCATCAAGAGATTGTGACGGTACATGGCAGCCTCTAGGTCGACTAATAAGGATTAGCTCCCTTGCCGCTCGTTCGGGGATGGGTCGAATGTCGCACACACACGACCCCAAGACGTAAAAAAAATTAGTTCCAACAAACGGATATTGGCTTGGCTTCTCTCTTTCTGGTGTCGTGTGGTTGGCTGCAGAAGAGAGGCGTCCAACTACACTGTAGTGGTCTGTTGCATTGCATCACCGTTTACCTGCTTTCCCACCGGCACGGTACCTGGGCGTATTAACGTGGTAGTATCGGGGCGATTGCAGGCAGGTTGGTAATGCCTCCCTCCTTGTTCTGCTGGTCTGCTGGTGGTGGCGATGGCAGTGCGGATCTGATCAGGGCGTACAACCATAGGATCAGATCACCGTAAGCCAGACCTTCCGGTGCCTGGCATGTGAATCTTGGGGGTTCGGTTGAAATCCGACACCGTTGAAGCCTGAACACCTACTACCTCACCTCAGCTTTCCTCGTGTTACTGTCACAACGGCCCGGTGAGGTTGCCCCAATGCGACGGATCCTTCGAAACGCCCCGGAACCTCAGGGAACACAAGTTGCAGCTTCTTGACGCAGCGCATGCCCACCCACAAGTCGAAAATAGCCAACTTTTCGATGACACATGACGATGTTGAGGGTTGCTACCTCCAACGGAAACCCACGAAGCTCTGCTTAAAGCGGCGCAAGGTTGCATCCGAGATGCTATAATTGTCCCCGTGCGCTGTCAGTTGCCATTCGCCAGGCCGTCAGTCGCCAGTCAGAGTGCCGGCGCAGGTAGGCAATCTCTTAAACCCAATTGTCAACCCATTGATGAATAGCCGCGTTTTCGTCGCCCTGTGCGATTGCCAAGCGTCAGTCGTCGGCCATGGCGCTGACAAAGTTCTCGAGCTGTTCCCAGCTCGGCCTTTCTCCCGTCCGCCACAAGCCCACATAGCAGGGGTTGCGTCCTCGCCGGCCAACGGCTACCGTCGCGAAATGAAGGGATGGGGCCACCCGTGGTTGCTTTCTTCTTCTTCTCCCATGTGAGCGGACCATCAGTGATCACAAGCTGCCGAGGGTCCTTGAAAACAGGCCTGAGAGGGGGGGCCTGAAGGAGCGCAGGTGAGGGGGACCGACTAGGGCATTGCCTTGACCAGGGAGCCCTGAAAGGCGCTCGTACCCTCCCAAGGCTCTACCCCAGAAGCGCGATGGACCTCCGATGGAGTGCGAGATGGGCTCCACGCGGGGCAAACCTGGGGAATAGCGTCGTCCTGTCTGGTAGCTTTGCTTCGGCCAGTTGCCTCTTTTGGCAGGCGATGCCCGGGTATTGATGCAAAGGAGCATGGGCGAGAAGATCATGGTGATCTAGCCTCCATATGGGCGCCTCCGTGCCGTACGCGGGCGTGCCATCCAGCTGCTTCCCCTTGTTGTTGCAAAGTCAGCGCAGCGTCCGGTGCAGTGCTACTTAAACTCGGCCGTGGTTCCCTCGCTTTTTGAGCCCTGTGGTTGATATTTTGGTTTGCCTCCTTTCGAGCCCACGATACCCGTGCCGTCACAATCTCTACCGTGGTTTCCTCGATTTTACTTCTTCCCTTCCCCTGATTCCATCTTTCGAGCCTGAAAAAAAAAGAAAAGAAAAGACAAAAAACTCTTCTCACACACGACTTGATACTGGAATCCGCCGTCGAGACCATGTCGGACAAGGTCGAGCACACCCAGTCCGAGGCTGTTGTCTCGGGGGGCAAGAAGAGAAATTGCGGTCGACACTGCAAGCGGTTTTGGTGGATCTATGTCCTGGTCTTCGTTGTCATCGTTGCCGTAGGCGTTCCCATCATGTAAGAAACTTATCTATCGGTTGCTGGATCGGCCAATAATCCGACAAAACTAACACGCTCCGGCTTTGATGCAGCATCTTCGTCATTGTTCCCAAGATTGCTCAGAAGAAGATGAACGAGGCCCATCTTGAAATCCAAGGCGTCAACATCCTTCAGACTGAGAGCGATGCCTACCGTATGGAGATCAACTCCACCATCACAACTGATGGCAAAATCAAGGCCGACATCGATAGCTTCGAGGGCGAGATGTACCTCGAGGATTATGAGCCGCACACTCCATTCGCCTCGCTCCTGTTCCCGGAAACCAACGCCAACAAGCACCAGGTCGTCAATGTCACCCAGGACGTCACCGTCACGGATATGACGGCCTTCACCCGCTTCAACGTCTGGTTCCACAACAACGAGACTGTGCGTATCACTATTAACGGCAAGACCAAGGTCAAGCCACACGGCTTGAACCGCAAGTACGGCGTCACCTTCAAGAAAACTTTGACTGTCAACGGTCTGAATAGATTCAATGGCACCGAGGTCACCGAAGGACACATCTCGCTCCAGGAGGATGACAACGGCCGCAACTTCAACGGCACCACCGTCATCCCCAACGCCTCCGTCTTCACCCTGGATATTGTAAGTCACCTGCCCAAGATTTTCCTCAGTTTGTTGCTCACATCATTGATAGGGAAATGTCTCGTTTACCAACTTCGTTGGCGACGCAGACGTCGGTACCCTTTATATCCAAAACTTGCTCCTCAAGCCCGGCGACAACGTTCTCAACATCACGGCGACCATGGATCAGCTTGCCATCCTTTCCGCTGTCCGCAAGAAGCCTTATTGCGAGACCGGCATCCTCCCCTTCAAGTTGTTGGGTAAGTCGGTAGAGAATCATGGCGAGAACCTTACCTACTTCGCGGCTGCCCTGGCCAGCGCCAACCAGACCGTCAATATCGATATCGGCACCATCATCAAGAATGATTTGGGAACGACGGTTAAGTGCAGTGATGATTAAAGCGAGGAGGCGTGTCGGACACTATTTATCTTAATTTTGGTTGATTTAGTCTTGATTCTCAGGACAGGAGAGAAGACCATCAGGAATGGCTCGGCATCTGGCTTGCCGCTGTAGTATCGCGTGCTGGGACGGCCGAGGTGGGAAGATAATATCGAGCATACGATGGTCAAGCAGCGGGCGCATTCTGATTCAAACGATACCTGTTGATGGAGACCATCACGTCGAGCCAAAGGGCCACTGAAATCGAATGTTGAAACAGTCCTTTCTCTCATCATTGGGTATCATTCCTAGTCCATCTTTTGTTCCTGAGCTCGAATGCATCTACAATGAACTCTTGCAGTGTGATTCTAGGCATGGTCAGTCTCATTTCCATCCGCCCTTGCGCTTCTCGCCTCGAGACAATCCACCAGTCCCAGTCACAGTACCGCCTCCAGGGGTGGTAGATGGGACGAAGTCCACAGCGGTTCGCAAGCTGCTAGACTTTTCTAGTTCCTTCTCCTTCGCTAGCCTTTCCACACTCCTACGGAGTTTATCCTTAAATGCCCAATCTGGGAACCCGTTTGGGTCCCATAGATCGGTCGACAACGTGGTCGAATACTGGTTGCCGTCATCGATTTCAGCGAAGGCCATCAGCTTATCCATCAACCCGGGGTTTTTCAACGCCGAGGATTGTTCTAGCTTTGCGTTAAAATGGATTCCTTTCTTCTTGAGATCTAAAAATTGCTCAAATTTTTTGTTGGCGCCTGGCTGTGGTGACCCTGGAGGAGACAGAGGAATATCCATGTTGGGGGCTGAAGGCAGTGTGAGGTCACGCAGAAGTGCTCGGTTGGCTGAATATGGTGATGAAGGCGTCTGTCCCAACATATCTTCCTCATTTACCACGGGTTCACCCACGGGTGGAAGTGATGGACCCAGGGGCACGGCATTTTGCTGTACTGGACCGATGATGTTGGTGTCTTCCTTCGGCGCTGTTGCTTCTGCAGGTAAGCATTGCAATCGTTGTTTTTCCTCATCATTTTGAAAGTCAAAGGGCTTTTTTGTATGTACCTAAGTCACCCGCCGCATTCGGGTTTCCACTCTTGGCCTCTTGGTCTGGTGTTGCAGCGGTGGCAGCTGCTTCTTTTGGTTGTACCTAGAAACCCAACATTATAAAAAAATTCCCCTTCAAGGTTGCTTAGATTATAAATACCTCACCGAGTTCCTTCTCCTCAATCTCCTCGTCTTCTTCGCTGCTCGCGTATCCGACAAGCCCGACCATTTTTGGAGAGAGAAGTGTTGTGTTGTAAGATGAGGATGTGTTTGTGAGAAGAGAGTTGGGATCGTGAGACTGAATGATAGATGGGTAGACCTACAAGGCGCCGAGGCAGGAAATGTGGAACTCTTGGTGGCATAGCGTGGTTAGCGTGGCTTGTGGTCCTGCGGCGTGTGAGTGGCTAAACCTCGGTTTGGTGGCCCCAGGCTTTTGATCATGATCCTCATGTAGTGCCTCACTGCATGAAACGCCGTTGGTCTAGTCTCTACAACCTGGTCCTCCCTCATTCACTCGCCTCATCTGCATCCATCTTCGTGAGCCGGCGCATCGACCGTCGGACTCATCGCCCGTTGCTTTTGAGAATCGGCCAGACCCGACCAGGCTCGAGCCGCGCGCTGCTTTGTGGCTACGCGCCTTCGCAAGGCAGCACCAGCATCTTGTGGCTACTCTCAGAAAAAGTAGTACTCACCAACGTAGTGTCCTACTGAGCTTGCGAGACCGCAACAATGGCTCGGCCAAGAGACTCGCGCTCACCAAGTCCTGCAGGCAGCCCCAACAACTCACGCCGTCCCCGCAAAGATGACGACCGAAGGGACAGGGATCGCCGCGACGGAGGGAGAGATTATCCTCGGCGCACGAGATCGCGCAGTCCTGATATGAGGAAACACCATCGCGATGCCCGCGAGCTCTATTCTGACGAGATGCTCCATGAACAGCCCCGATACCGCGATCGCGATCGAGATAATAGAGATCATAACCGAGACCGCGATTACTACCGCCGAGGGGACCGCTCCCTAGATCGACGAGACGACGACTACTACCGCGGCGGACGTCGTGACCGTCGAGACAGGGACCGCCGGAGGTCGCGAGACCGCTTCGACGACAGAAACCGATCGCCAGACCGCCAACAAAACCGCAACCGGGGAGGCGATCGGGACTTCAAAAGGCGAGAGGATTCCCGCGACCAGGCTGGTGGCCACCGCGAGGGTACGGCTGACTCGCATGCGCGTAGCAATCGCGATGAGAGTCGCCATCAAAAGACACCCATAGGCGACAGCGCCAACGCGGGTAGCAACGAGGTTCGTCACTCCGACGCTCATCTCAGAATTACTCCCATTGACAGAGCACAGTCCCAGAAGCCAAAGCCGACTGTTTCTCAAGCCGAGGTCGACAAGAAAGCCGAAAGACTTGCGAAGCTAGAAGCTTGGAAAAAGAAGAAGGAGATCGAAAGCCAGAAGCAAAAGGAAGTCAACCCAACTCAGACCCGAAGCCTCTTGGCTGAGATGGACATGAAGGCGAGTGGCGCATCGTCAAAAACAGTGTCCCCCGCTGTTTCCGCGGTCGCCTCACCTGTTTCCAAGGATTCGCCGAGTTCAGCATCCCCCGTGACGCCTTATACGGGGAAGTTCGATCCCAAGGCAATCGCCAAGAAATCTGCAGCTTCGCGGTCCCACGAAACTGGGAAGCCCGTCTTGGGAGCACTTGGTGTCCAGTCCGAAAAAGTTTCAGCACCTGTAAAACACACAAGTATGGGTATGTCACAAACTATTCCCCATCTTCTGAGTCCTGCTGACAGACTGCTTTCAGCATCGGCTCTTCCTGCGAATCGACTCAAGACCAGCGGCTTCGGCTTTGCCAAGTCGCATGCAGAAAATGAGAAGCTTGCCAATAAGCGCAAGCTCGACCTGGACGAGGAAGACACCACAAAACGAAAGCTCACCAAGCTACCCGCCCTTCCAATCGAGACTGATGATACACCCTATGCTGATCAAGATGAAGATGACGAATCAGATGGAGACGTGTTTGCAGAAACCGAGGAGGAGGCTGCTGCCGCCGCACGTGCTGCTCACGAGAAGAGATTACAAGCAGAAAGCCAAGCAGCCCAAGCAGAGCAGGAGTCAAAGGCGGTAGCTGAGGCCCAGCCCAATGGCGAGGCGACTACCAATGGCGAACCCAAAATCCCTGCTTCGCCAGAGCAAATGGATGTGGACGAGGGTGACGACGTGGACCCACTAGATGCATTCATGGCTGACCTGTCTGAAAAGAATGTGAAGAAACCAGCCAGAACATCTGTGGCATCCAAGAAGCTTCAGGAGCCTGAAGCCTACTTTAGTGACGATGACTACGCGTTCAAGTCCAAGGAAGACGGCGATGCCAATGCTTTCCTAGCAATGACGAACAAGCGAAAGAAGAAAGAAATCCCCACCGTCGACTACAGCAAAATCGAACTCGAACCCATCAGAAAAAACTTCTGGGTTGAGCCAGCAGAGTTGAGCTCCCTCAATGAAGCCGAGGTGGCGGATCTACGCCATGAGTTGGATGGAATCAAAGTCAACGGTAAGGACGTTCCCAAGCCCGTCCAGAAATGGGCTCAGTGTGGCCTGACACGACAAACCTTGGATGTCATCGACAACCTGGGTTACGAAAAGCCCACTCCGA
Organism: Dactylonectria alcacerensis; assembly: GCA_029931735.1. Classification (NCBI taxonomy): domain Eukaryota; kingdom Fungi; phylum Ascomycota; class Sordariomycetes; order Hypocreales; family Nectriaceae; genus Dactylonectria; species Dactylonectria alcacerensis. The sequence goes on from JAPMUZ010000002.1 coordinate 2,969,397, forward strand.
TTCAGATGCAGGCGGTGCCAGCAATCATGTCTGGCCGCGACGTCGTGGGTGTTGCAAAGACTGGGTCTGGAAAGACGGTTGCTTTCCTACTTCCCATGTTTCGACACATCAAGGATCAGTCTCCGCTGAAGGATGCAGACGGCCCCATTGGGCTAATCATGACTCCCACACGAGAGCTAGCGACCCAGATCCACCGAGATTGCAAACCTTTCCTTAAGATGATGGGGCTTCGTTCGGTTTGTGCGTATGGCGGTGCTCCAATCCGGGAGCAGATTGCAGAGCTGAAGCGTGGCGCCGAGGTTGTTGTTTGCACTCCAGGTCGCATGATCGACCTATTGGCTGCGAACCAAGGTCGTGTAACCAACCTCAAGAGAGTCTCCTACGTTGTGCTAGACGAGGCAGACCGAATGTTTGACATGGGTTTTGAGCCCCAAGTCATGAAGATTTTTGCCAACATGCGACCCGATCGGCAGACAATCTTATTTTCGGCCACCATGCCACGGATTATCGACTCGTTGACCAAAAAGGTTCTCAAATCCCCCGTCGAGATCACTGTCGGTGGTCGAAGCGTGGTGGCAAAGGAAATCGAGCAGATAGTCGAGGTTCGCGAGGAAGCTACAAAATTCCTGCGGGTCCTGGAGCTTCTGGGCAACCTTTATGACCGAGACGAAGACGCGCGCACACTAATATTTGTTGAACGCCAGGAAAAGGCTGATGATCTACTCAAGGAGCTAATGATGAAGGGCTATCCCTGCATGTCAATCCACGGAGGCAAGGATCAAATCGACCGAGACTCAACCATTTCGGACTTCAAGAAGGGCGTTGTGCCTATTCTCATTGCTACATCAGTTGCTGCACGTGGTCTCGACGTCAAACAACTCAAACTGGTTGTCAACTACGATGCCCCAAACCACTTGGAAGACTATGTCCACCGTGCCGGCCGTACAGGGCGTGCGGGTAACACAGGTGTAGCTGTAACATTCGTCACGCCGGAGCAGGAGAACTGCGCCCCAGGCATAGCAAAGGCCCTAGAGCAGAGTGGTCAGCCGGTGCCTGAGCGGCTAAACGATATGAGGAAAGCTCACCGCGAAAAAGTCAAATCTGGAAAGGCAAAGGATACTTCAGGTTTCGGTGGTAAGGGTCTGGACCGCCTGGACCAGGAACGAGAGGCAGCTCGCCTCCGTGAGAGGAAGACACACAAGGCAGAAGGCGAGGAGGAAGATGATAAGGAGGAGAAGAAGGACGATGAGGAAAAGGCGGAGAAGGCCCTAAACGCCATCAGAGCGGCGGCCTCGGGTGTGCAGTCACGCGAGACGGCCAAGACGGAGCAGCAGCCCGAAGTGAAGCCTGTGCAACCGGTCATCCATGGTCCCACCGCTGCCACCAAAGACGGCAAACCTAAGGATCCTCTCGACAAGGTCAGTTCGGCTGTCAGCGCAATCAACAGCCGCCTCGGCAAGGCTGGTCAACTTCGCGCAGGTCAGCCTATCGACAACAAAGGCCCCGATGCCGGAGCGTACCACGCTACGTTGGAGATCAACGACTTCCCACAGAAGGCCAGATGGGCTGTCACCAACCGGACCAACGTGGCCAAGATTCTGGAGGCAACAGGTACCTCCATTACTACCAAAGGCAACTTTTACCCGCTGGGCAAGGAGGTGCCTGCCGGTGCGGAACCGAAGTTGTACATTCTTATTGAAGGCGATACTGAGGTTGTTGTGAGCTCTGCCCTGACCGAGTTGACGCGGCTGTTGCGGGAGGGCACGATTGCAGCTGCAGATGCGGACAGTCGAGCTCCTGCAAGTGGCAGATACACCATTACTTAAGATTTGCCCATAGCTAGCTTCAGCTACCACGACTCAGGAGGCGCATAGGGTGGAGCGAACCGGAGAAGAGAAGAGTGCCGAGGTAACTTAGCGAAAGAAGTTGCGATAGTGTGTAATAGGTAAAATTGTTCGATGAGCGTTGTGGCGGGGCAGGAGCAACGGGGCAACACGCCATGTATAGGTAGGTGGGAATTCAAGGAGTTCATAGGTGGCGGATGTATCTGTCTAGTAAAATGAAACGAAACCGGCATTAGCGCACGCAAACAAAAAAGAAATCTCCATGCTCAATAACAGTGATAACTCCAGCATGCATGCTTTCGCACCTTGCCACCGTGATGATAGCAACTTGTCGCTGTATGCGAGGTGTTGAGAACCAGCTGTACGACCTTGCAACTTCAGCAACAAAAGGTCCACCAGAAAATGCAAAAGCCTTCGTCTCAAGCTTACAATGCTAGTATAGTCAACGGCAAGCTCGTAGGAAGCTCGCAAGCCTCGCGCTCTTTCTCACATCTCTATCATCCGTGGCTACTCTCCATTCCCACTCGCTCTACGTGTGACACTGGGTCAAGCCCCTGGGGCATGTCTTCAGTCCCATCTCTGAATCTCGGTGTCCTGGGTGCTTTGGTTTTCGCCCCTCTTAGCCTTGCTGGCATCGTTCAGGTGTTCCAAGTGGCTTTTCTTTTGCTGTGAGGTCAGCTGCGCCTGAAGCTTCCCGGTGCCTGCAGACGAGGCTTTTGCCCGGGCCTGGAACGAGAGTTAGAAATAGTAGTTGCCAAATGTTCTGTGATGGGCTCGGTGATAATAAGGCTGAGGGAAAGGAGGGCCCGCATCCGCGTTCGGAGCACCTCTGACTCTCTCCCGTAGCCAAGTTATCAAGACGCGCGTCGGGGCAAGCTGGGATTGTTCATGAGTGCTACACTCACCAAAGCTGCCTCTGAGGCCTTCCGTCGCGCATCTTCCTGGTTCCCCGACGCCTCAGCGGTGGATGAACCACCCAGCACCCGCGGAGGGCCCCCGACCTTCTTAGGAACGGGGGCGGAGGTTGGACCCGGGGGTGGAGCAGAGCCTAGGACACGCCCAGGCTGGTCAAAGGCGTCTGATTCGGTCTTGCCGCAGATGTTGCCCATCGTCGCGACTTGCGATGCGCTGGAGGGTTGAGTCCCAGAGTAAGTCGAGTGAGAAATTCGGATTAAAACGTTCCGATGGAGAGTATGCTTTTCGATAGGTGGATAGGCACAGGCAACCAAGTAATGCGATGGGAAGGCTGCGAAGAGTGAGGCGAGCGGACAATTATTGACGATGCGCCTAGTTATGCGAATTTGTCGGGTGAAGACCTCGCGATGCTGCGCCTCGAGAGAGCTTACGACGTCACTCTATTGCAGGTCAGGCGAAACGGTGTGCAGGACGTGGGGTGTCGAGTGCGGAGTGCGGACGTAAGTTGGAGAGGGTACTTAGAAGGATTTCTTCGCCCGAGGATGGAATTCAAAGCGACAACATACAGTGATAAGTGAGTGCTTGAGTGGCTGGTCGGTGAGACGGCATGAGTGGGTTGGATGAATAGTGGTAGTGGGTGGTGGAGCCGAGGAAGCAACGGCTTGCCTTTCCTAAGGTACAGCAACACCGTAGATAGGTAATTACATGGGGAAAGTCGCTCTTTTCTTTGTACCTGCACAGATGCCTGGAAAGACACGGCGACGGAAAGTACAATCGTGGGCCGGGGCCGGCGGGGAATGGCCCCGAAAGAGGCGAGAGCGGGGTTAAGCCCAGTTGAGCCCAGTTGAGCCCAGTTGTGGCAGCTTCATTTCTGCCGACGAAGAATTGGTGATCTGGGCAACTTCGAGAACTTTATATAAACATGTATGCATAATGCATGCCCGTCTCTCTATCGCAGTATGTAATATTATATAGGTACCCGCCTACCGAGTCTGCATCCCAACAGGGAGGGCCGGGCCTGAATCGAGTCGATTAAACCCAACTGCGAAACTGCATGCCCCCCCGTCTTCAGGACATGCGTATGGAAGAGCATGCAGCACGTGTGTGTCCCATGCGCACATGGTGCTTCGGCTAGTTCTAGCCCTACTTGTGACTACTTTGATATTAGCAGGCAAACTGCGTTCCTCCACGCCCTATAGGGAGAGGATGTAAACGCTACCTAACGCCGGTCGGTCAATGCACAATTGGGACTCCAGTCACCCGGCCCCAGTGATAGTTTGCGGCCCTGGGCTTTAACCCACGCCGCCAGCCGCTGGCCGAACGCCAGCCGTGGCACCAGCTGGTATTGAGCCCTGGACAACTCGGCGCAGATGGCTATGCACATCTGCTAAGACCCCAATTTAGGGTTAACCCAGTTCTGGCAGTGTGATCATTGAGCAGGCAAGGTTGAACAGCACGAGTTGATTCAGTCCCAGATGGTTGAGGAGTTCTCAACTCGGGCAAAACAACTTCTTGCAGTCCGATGCCACCACGTGAAAATGCCACTTCATCGTAAAAAACGTCGAGTCCCCCCCACAGTGAGAACCTCCTACGCGAAACACCACAACTTGCTCTGTTCTTGTCAAGCTGTCTTTTGTCTTTCCAACTGCGCAAAGAAGACTTGCCAAACAGACAAAGGTTGACTCCCAAACCTTCTAACGGTAGCGATGTGATAGAGGGTACTTGAAGGCGTTGCCGAAGATGTCGCCCATGGTGTATTCTGAGAGCAGTCTCCACCTCCGCCCACCTCAATCTCATTAATGTTCTTGGTAACTTGCCCGCGTTCCTGTCACGGGAGCTCAAACAACCAACAAGCTTTATTCGAATAGACTGTCGGTCCAACCAGCACCACTTGAAGGTTACCAGAGAAGAAAACGTCCGAAGGTTTGCCTTGTTGTCGAATAGATACTGTAACAACTTGCTCATTGGCGATAGGCAACTATAACGATAGAGAGAATGCCCTTGGACCCGGCCTATTTCTCTATTTTTACACGCGAGGTAATTAAGGGAAAAGGAGGAGAAACATATCTGTCCTTCTTCCATTCTCATCACCATTTAGTCGAGTGCCCGTCTGGCTTTATCTCGCAACACGCCGACCACCTACCCTGTATTACTTTACGCTATCACCACCACTTATCCTATCCTACATTAGCAACCCACCCAGCACAGCTAGCATAGTTTTCTCACGACGGCTTCTTGGTTGGCTTTATCTCTTCGTCAATCTGTTCAGGCACATCCTCTGCTCGCGCATACCCCACTTATTTTTTCCATCATATTATCCCCATCGCACTCTTCTCACAACCGAGCCTCTCCTTGGTGGCAGGTGCGGTGCTCCTTGTCCTGGGGTGCTTGCACCACTCTGCGCTCCAGTACCCATCGTACCTACTCGACGTGCGCTCTGCTGTTTCTTCCCACCCACCGCCCACTCGCCCGCAGCCACTTACCCACTTGGGTTGTGCCGACTAGTCCTATTACTCTTTCCCCAACCCCCTATTGGCTGGCTGATGCCTGCCTCGCGGGTGCCCCCACTCAGCCTAGCGTCACTTCTCGCAAACTGCCCCTCAGCCTTGAGGTCCCAGGCCATCCGGGTTCTCAGCAACCACTTTTCTTGGCGCCCGTGCTGATCTCGAGTCTCAAACATCCCACTCGGGAGTCGGCAGAGATCTAGGCATATTCTCCTCATCCATTTTCACCATCGTTATTCTACCACCGTCGAGAATAGCCAATAATGGATCATTCCATGTCTTACCAAGTTCATGGGCGCATGCAAGGCATGGAGGGCATCGACCTCGAGGATGGTATCAATGACACCGTCAACTTGTCCTTTGACGCCGCCCACAACTTCCAGATGGGCCTCGATCCCATGGCTGGCCTCCAAACCCTCAACTGGAATCACCAGTCTCTGAACCACGCTCAGATGCTACCCCCGGCTGATTTCATCATGCCCTGGAGCCCCGAGGCCCAGTGGATTCATCAACCACACACATGGGGCATCGCCTCGGACAGCCAGCAAGTCCCAAACATCGGCATGGCTGGTCAACCTGCCTTCAACGGCGGCGCCACCTACGACTGCGCCGCCTACGACGATGGCGCCTCCATAGCCTGCAGTTCCCACTGCGATGTCAACTGCGTCAGTCACTGCGACGAGGCCGACAACACTGACGCCAACTGCTGCTTCGATGCCTCATGTGTGGATGTTGATATGAACCATTCCGTTTGCTGCTTCGACGACTCTTGCGGGATGCCAGAGCCGTGTCTCGACGACAATTGCACCGATTCAGGACACACATGCACTGACGCGAATTGCATGGTGCCCACCGTCCAGACGACTCCAGCCTCGGCTGGTATCTCGACACCACCGGCATTCGGGTCTGATGGCTTCGTTAGTCTCGAACCCCCCATGCAGTCTGGCCTCGACGGAGATCTCATGAACACGACCTCAAATCCCGAAACAGGGGAAGATACGACGGAGTATGAATACGCGAGCGTATGTCATTGGCTTGGCGAAGACGGAACCCTCTGTGACCACTCTTTTGAAAACCAAGAACAACTGCAAGCCCACTGCAAGGACCATCATCTCAAGGACCTTAAAAAGACGCCCGGTAGTGGTTTCTATTGCTCGTGGAGTGCCTGTACGAGAAAGACACCCTTTTCGCAGAAGAGCAAGCTGGAGAGGCACATGCAAACACATACAGGATGTAAGTTTGGACTTCCAGCCCCGAAATATCCGTCGTGATCCTGATATTAGTAGACAAACCCGTCAGGTGCGACATATGCGGAATGTACCTGTCAGCGAAGCAGTCCCTTGAGCAACACAAGCGAACTCATTCCGGAGAGAAGCCCTGGGTATGCACATTTCCAGGCTGTGAACAGGCGTTCAAGCAGCAGAGTGCCCTCAGTAAGTGCCGTTACTTCCCATTCGACTATTTCCTGCTAATGATAGTTAGCTATGCACATTCGTACACACACAGGAGAGAAGCCTCTTCAGTGTGAGATTTGTGGAAAGTGGTTTGGCGAATCGTCGAACCTATCTAAGCATCGTCGAACACACAATGTGAGGGGCGGCCACAGTTGTCAATTCTGTGACAAAAACTTCCACCGCTTGGATCAGCTCCGTCGCCACATGAAGTCAACTCATGCAGACCAGTGCAAAGTTCCAGAGCCTGGTATTTCGCAGACTGGTGTTGTGCAGGCTGATGTTTCGCAAGCTGATGTTTCGCAGGCTGGTGTTTCGCAGGCTGATGTTTCGCAGGCTGATATTTCAGCGTAACAGGTCTTTCTGTATGGCATGGTGTTCTGTGTGGCTTCGTTGGTTTCTGAATGGCATTGTGTTCTGTGCGGCTTCGTTGTTAAGAAAGGGAAAAGGTTGGAGTTGGCATATCACGTCTAGACGTTAATGATAAAAGCTCTTGTTTCCTCCCCATAATTTCTCGCACAGTGTCCTAAAATGAAGAATGATAGTAGCATGGGCGCATGAGAAATGGTTGTCATTTCGGGGTTCCTTCAGATGACCGTGTGGGGTACCGATTGAATGGCCACATGAGTCTCATGTTATGCTCAGGAATAGAATAGCCCATGGCAACGATCGAACAATCAAGGACGGCAAAGTAGAAATTACACGAACGGAATTTTGAAGACTCTGCTCACTTTTATTGCATTTGTTGAGGACGGTTAGCTGTTCAGACCCTTGATAGGTGGTTCGATCCGGATCTTGCCACTCCGAAGGATAGTGATCGATCCTGATGATGACGACGGGTCTCGGAATGCGAGCCACACATGGCGCTGTATGACGGCAGGCGGAATTCGCCCATTGCCATACTCTTGGAACGATCAGGCGAGTTGTAGTTGAGAAGTATTAACATTTCCTTTTCGCGGGGTTGTCAATGGAATTTTGGAGTGGCAATTAGCGTGGTCGGTTCGGCTCGGAGACAACATAATCCCATGCACAGGGCATAGCCTCCTGGTCACGCTGTATCATTCTCTAGTACTCCAGACTTGATCACCACGTCTTTCTCAATCTCTCTCGCAAAGGGAGCATACGCATACGTCGGCATTCTTGATCATGGCCTCATTTTTTTTTGGGAGCTGCCTGACCGGGCAGCCCATTGTGGACATCCCGTCCCAGAACGAGGCCCGAACCGGGAAATAAGTACAAGTCAGACCGAGATTCCCTGAGCCATGCGATGCAAGTTCGAAGCCTTTTGTTCAAAGAAAAAGCACGCCACGCCCTCCATACCCCGTTTCCCTTCTACCCAGATGTCCGTCAACCCTCCAAGCACTGCAAGCAGTTTAAGCCTGCGATGCAACATTAGTTAAACAGGTCCAATCGTCTCGAATCGTCGACCGGCAGAAAAAGGCGAGGGATGCCTCCTCTACGGTGATCTCGACAATGGGTCGGCGCGTACCTTGATGGCGAACTTGCGCTGGGGGAAGTGAACGGAGCGCTTCTTGGCCTTCTGCAGCACGCGGGCCTTGTCTTCGGGGGATAATCGGCGGCGGATGGCACGGGTCTGCTTGGGTCGGAGGTCGAGGGGAGCGTACTTCTTGTTCTTGTAGAACAAGCGGAGCTGAGCCCTTTGCTTGGCGTTGATGATGGTGAGAACGCGAGCAATGGACTTGCGCAGGTCGTGGCTAAAGATCCACCGGATTAGCATAAGCGGCCTTCCGAAACGACGAGCAAAAGTACTCGCCGCAGGTTTGATGTTGGGAAGAGGGTTTTGGCTCACATCTTGTTCAACTTGCTGCCGGACGAAACGACCTTCTGGATGCGAAGCTGACCGAGTTCGGTCTTCAGCTCGCCGAGTTGCTTCGTCAACTCATCCTTGTTCTTTCCCCAGAGCGCAACGGCCTTGACCTTGCCCGACGACTACAGCATCCTGTCAGCAACCCATTCCTCTAATTTCTTAATGCGTGGTGTTCTCGGTCACGGCGGAAAACTCGATGGGGCAATCGATCGTGTGTGTGTGTGTGTGCAAGTTGTGTGCGTGGTCGAGGTCGAGCAATTCGATGAAACTTTCGAAGTGTATGGCAACGACAATACGGTGTCGACGTCCAACTGAAAAAGGGGGCAAGGAGGTGTGTACTCACCATCTTGATTATCTTCGAAGTAGTTGGCGAAGTGAGTCGACGAGTGTGTTGGAAAATATCAGCCTCGACCGTAACCGTCCGTGTCGCGATAGATCATAGGCGTGGAATTTAGAGAAGTTTGCCGAGAGGGTGAAAAATTGCCCTAGGGCTTGAAGAACGTGTGTGGTAAAGTGGAGAATATGAGTGGTTTGTCAATTTTTCATTGGACAGTGGGCTTGGTTGCTTGAGGTGGGGTCGTTACAGCACGTGATAGATCTCGTGATGCTATTTTGACGCTAGAGTAGGCGGTGAGCTGTTCTGCCGATTCGAGGACGGACCAGGTCTCGGCGTCGTTGTCCGGGAACCGGTTGTCGACAAGCTGTTGTGTTGTGCGTCTGGAAGCTATTCCATCATCTTTTGCCGCTTTATTTCCCTGCTTTCGAAAAAATGGCTGCGCCGTCAGGGAACGCTGGCTGGGCTCATCTGCGGCAGCAGGCCCGCACCTTGGAGACTCAGGTTCGTCCCGAGTGGCATCATGCGCCTGGAGGAGGTAACTGATGACGTTGCAGACCGAGAACCTGTTCCACACGTACTCACAGTTCTCCACGGCTTCCAATATCCCAGCGAAGCCCACGGACGAGGAGTGCGAAACAGAGAAGAAGCTGGAAGAACTCCTGGAAAAGGTACGTCTTTGCGCCTTCGTGCTCCCGGCCCACCCGGTGATACTAACTCGTCTCCAGCGCGAGACCGTCATCACTCAGCTCTCCCGCCTACTCGACTCCGAAGCCGCCCTCACATCCTCCGCCCTTAAGCAGAACAACCTCTCCCTCCTCCGCGAGAAGCTATCCAGCCACAAACGTGATCTGACGCGGCTGCGTTCCACGCTACAACAAGCCCGTGATCGCGCCAATCTCCTTTCCAATGTTCGCTCCGACATCAACGAGTACCGCGCCAACAACCCCGAAGCAGCAGAGGCCGATTACATGCTTGAGGAGCGCAACCGTGTAGACAACAGTAACGACATGGCGGACAGTGTGCTTAGCCAGGCGTACGCCGTCAACGACAGCTTCAACCTGCAGCGGGAGACCCTGGCGAGCATCAACCGCCGAATCAACCAAGCCGCAAGCCAAGTCCCCGGCCTGAACTCTTTGATCGGGAGGATATCGGCCAAGAAGAGGAGAGACGGCATTATAATGGGGGGCTTCATTGCATTCTGCTTTGTCGTCTTTTGGTTGATGATGTAAGGAACGAAGTGACGGAAACTCTTGCTCATTGCATAGGCGTTCAGGGGTATCAGCGTGCATTTGTTGTACAGTATGGTGGGGACATGAGATATCTAGGTTACAGTACTCTCCCTCGACGGAGAGTGTGAATTACAATGCCTTTGGGACCTCGAGATGCTGCTTTCCTGGGTGCTGTTCACGCGCTGTTGCTGGTAGAGTGGTCTCCCGGTTGATCTCGTCAATGAGACGTCCGAGGCCCTTGGCCAGACCCTCTCGCTCGTCGGGCTGACTCGGCCCGCTGCCGGCCCATCGCACTCGACAGTATTGATCCACCAAAAAGACGTAGCCGACCTTGCTATTCAGCAGTCCAATCGACTCCCTGATATCGTCTGTGATGCCACGGCGCACAAGGAAGTACTTGTCCCAGTCCTTTTCAGGGAATTGCTTTCGCAGCGAGCCCATGAAGAGGCGCACCAGCCACGCCTTGCCCGTATTGTCCTCGTAGTTAAGGTTGACGAGCTGCGCGATGTCGCCGTGCTGGGCTAGCACATGGTGCAGTGCTGGATTCTCCTCCTTAGAGGTGAAGGAAGCCGCCTGTTGCTCGGCCCAACGGCTGCTGAAGAAGGCGACGACGGTCGCCTTGCCCTCGAGTAGGGGGGTCGTGTCGCGTGGGTTTCGGTCTGTTTTTAGGAGGGTCTCGCCGTAGAAGTTGGGGAAGAAGAGCGAGAGCTCTGCTTTGAAGAGTCGAGGGGGCGCAATGAAGGATTTGCCCTTGTGGTATTGCAGGTTACCCCAATCTCGGAAATATGGTCTCGATATCTTTGCCGTCCTGTACAGAGCCAACAGTCAATAGGGTTTTTCCCTCTCTTAGTGGATAAGATATAGTCCCTACAGCTCTTTTCGCCTCTGTAAGTGTTTGTCGTAGTTGACAAAGTCTTCACGCCGTTGCGCCAGCGTTCGAGCATCAAGGCCGGAATTTTCGCCTGCCTTGGGCGGTAACGGCATACCGATGGGCCTTGGCAAAGGCTTGGGTGTGAATTTGCCCTCGAATCGTTTTCCGTAGCTTCGAGGAGCTTCAATGGGGGCGCCGGTAATGTTGGCCTGGGGATCCAGCGAGGAGCCGGAAGCGGGTTTTTCGGCCCTCGCCGCGCGAATGGCGGACGAGGCGAAGGAGCGGCGGGCCTCGCAGAAAAGGCATGTCAGCCGCCGTCGCGAAAGGCTGGACAGGGCCAGATCGAGTCGTCGTGATACCATGGCGGCCTTCGAGGCGTTGCGGCTGCGCTGCTTTTCGGAGTTGGGAAAATTCACGGGTCAATTAGCGTCCTTGCGTCGCCGGTCGGAGACAGAAACGCCGCCGATCCGTGAACACCGAGCAATCGGTTGTACGTGGGGACGTAGTCCGTATTTGGCTTAGAGCACCGGCATCCCCCAGACTCGGCTATCCACGGGGAGCTTCACGGCCAATGTCACAATGCCGATTGAACCCCTTCGGCTTTACCATTGCCATAGCCTCCTCTTCTTATTCGAGCCGGCTCGAGATGGCGGAGTTTACTTCTTTTCATTTCAGCTTCAATTCCCTGCTATCATGTTCCTTCAGCGCGGATCTCGAGTGCTGCGAAAGCAATGGCAAACCGCCAAGGGAGTAAGCCAGACGGCCATGACATCACGGCCCCCAGTCATTTCCCCAAGATGGTTCAGCCAGTCGAGGAGATTAATGGCGATTAAGCCGGTATTGCTGGCCGATATTGGCGAAGGTAAGTTAATCTTCATGGCTGTGTCCGAAAAGGAATCTTGAAAAGACAGAGGACTTACCAGCCTAGGCATTGTCGAATGCGAGGTCATACAGTGGTTCGTTGAGCCTGGCGCACATGTCGAGGAGTTCTCCCCGCTGTGTGAAGTCCAGAGCGATAAAGCCTCGGTAGAAATCACCAGCCGCTTCTCGGGCGTTGTTAAGAAGCTCTACTACGAGGCCGGCGAAATGGCCAAGGTTGGAAAGGCCTTTGTGGACATTGATATCGAAGGCGACGCCAAAGCCGAGGATATCGAGTCATCAACCCCCAGTCAACCCGAGAGGGCGGCCGTCCCTCCCACGCTCATTTCAGCGGCAGAACAGAGCCCCGAGCAAAGAGATGCCAGTGCTCCTGGAGAGGTGACTCCTTTGCCGCCGCGCAAGGAAAAGGGCAAGTGTGCAAGCCTTGCCACGCCGGCTGTCCGTCATCTTTCCAAGGAGCTCAAGATCGACATCATAGATATCGACGGAACCGGCAAGGATGGCAGAGTCCTCAAAGAAGATATCTACAAGTTTGTCAAGGCTAGAGATGCCCAGGAAGCATCCCCGACTTTGGCATCGAGCTTCCCCCAAGGGTTGTCCGTGCAAACAGAGACAGTGGTGCCTCTCTCCAACACCCAATTACAGATGTTCAAGACCATGACGCGGTCTTTGACTATCCCGCACTTTCTCTACGCTGACGAGGTTGATTTCTCGAATATTGTGGAATTACGGACGCGCCTCAATCGTGTTCTCGCCAAAAGCCCAGCTGTGGACGGTCAACGCTCCAAGCTATCATACCTACCGTTCATTATCAAGGCCGTCTCGTTGGCGCTTTATCAATACCCAATACTCAATGCCAGGGTTGATGTTGACGCTGCTACCAACAAACCGTGTCTAGTGCACCGCCCCCAGCACAACATTGGTATCGCCATGGACACGCCACAGGGTTTAATGGTTCCTGTGATCAAGAATGTCGGCTCCCTCAACATCGTCTCCATTGCGGCGGAGCTGGCCCGCTTGCAGGACCTCGCGGCTCAGGGCAAGCTGTCGCCAGCGGACTTTACCGGAGGAACCATCACAGTGACCAATATTGGAAGCATCGGTGGCACCTACGTTAGCCCAGTCATCGTCGAGCGCGAGGTGGCCATCTTGGGCATCGGACGAATGCGTACCGTACCAGCGTTTGACGAAGCCGATCAAGTGGTGAAGAAGCAGGTGTGCAACTTCAGCTGGAGTGCTGATCATCGGGTTATTGATGGGGCAACCATGGCGCGGGCCGCGGAGTTCATCCGTACGGTGGTGGAAGAGCCAGATGTGATGGTGATGCAGTTACGATAGATCTGCTTTTTTAAATAGATTTTAAGTCTCAATAAAATTTCGGGAGCGAATGGTTGGACTCTATAACACGTCTCCTTCTCCAGCCCGTTGTGTTGACGCGAGGGAACAAACATGTTTATTTCCCTACGGTCGAAAATCTGTAAGGAGTACGCTATCTCGGTACTGTTAGTCCATTCCGTCTCTGCTAATCATCCAGATGAACATTATCGCACGCTCGAGAGAAAGATTAGATAATGTAATGTTTTATTCCCAAACCCCTCCTTGGCGTTGGATGTTGCTCCGGAGCCATGGCACCTCAAGCTGGACTGAACTATCAAAGTTAGGACTGCGACACGCTCTTGTACACTTCAAATATGTAAACGGTTCTAGAGATCAACGAGACTAAACTCAGATTTGATCTGATAGTCGCTGTAGTTTTGATTTCAAGATCCCCTACAACCGGCATAGGGTAGGTAGCACAATGACGGAGTTCTACTATCCCATCAATAATTAACAATTGCGCAGCCGCAGAACCTAGTATTGCGGCACATTTGCCGTCGATTGTGTTGTGAAACAATCCTCAACGTTGTCACTGGTTTGCGAAATGTTGCCTACGAATGTGTACCCGGATTCCTAGGCGCTGGTACCATCCTTGCTAGCAGGGTACGTAGGGTACGTAGAGTCGGAGATGTCATGTATTTCAATACATTAATAGATACCTACATGCTTCCAACCCTGACTGAGCAGCGTTGATGACTCTGGATTGACCCCAGATTCGGGTGGTTATGCGAGGTCCGAGCTGCAGCCAGCAAAGAGTTAGTTGAAGAGTTAGGCATGCAGATGAGCGAAGAGGAGGTCTGGTGTCTGACCACCACCATGGCCTAGCGAGAGCGGAACAAGGTGTCAAGATGGTATTCGTATTGTTAACCGAGGCGGCTGAAGAGTCTCGTGACTGCATTGTGCGTCTTGCTTTTGGTACGTTGCCGTTTTTGTCCCATGTAGTATGCCGAAGCCTCCGTCGCTTTTCCAATAGTCGATTCTGCGTCTCTAGCTATGCAGGCAGAAAATAGCTTATTTTGCTCACCTGCATACACCATGTCCTCGGTCAAGCCTCCCCCAGGTTTGGCGTGCCACACCGGCGGGAGGCTATGCCAAGATGACGTGGGGTAGACGGATCAAGCGGTGCCTGAAATGATAGGTAATTGCTGTATGAGGAGTGGCCCCGTTTGAGGGTTTTCGGCGAGAGCCTACTACGCGGGTATGGGTTATGTAGGTAGGTGGGACACCTGAGGCGTATTGTACATATCAGGTGTCTTATTAGCTCACATCTGTGACGCCGACTTGGCACGAAGCATGGAACAGGGAACGTGGAAGAAAGCTTGTTGATGATGAAGGATGACGGATAACTGATGACGGATAGCCGATGACGGATAATTAACTGATGACGGAGGAGTAATGGCCGGGGGTCGATTAAAGTGTCCGCGGGTTACAACAACCCGGACGCCCGAGATGACGCCCAAGATGACATGACGCCCGTACGTAACCGTCTGCACCCGTGACTCCCTCCCTCAGTCTCCCTCCTCCCTTGCATTCCTTTGCCTTGCAATTCTTCTGCTAAGCCCTGTTTGTAGGTTGATTCCCACCCTCCCTTTCATCCTCCCCCGCACCCCGCGCGTTGCCGCTGCAGAGCGCGTGCATGTGTGTGTGTGTGCCTGTACATAGTACATTTGGTGTAATGGCTCTAATTTAGTTGGCTTGCGGGGGCGGCTGAGTGCCTAACCCCAACATCCCTGGGCGTGGGCTGAGTCGGAGACCTCTCCGGGGAGCGGCCCAGCGGCCAGCTGAGTGATTTGCTTTCACGCAACGCAAGAGTCCAATCCAAGAAAAATCCAATTGATAACAATAATCCAAACTCCGGGTAAACTCCAATCAGAACCAACTAGGATGATCGGCACGAAACGCTGTGACTCCAGGCTAAACCGTTTTTTTAAATACCGTATACTCCAGGATGACTGAAGTATGTGCTCGTGTGACCCAAGTCGATGTCATGTCGTTGCTGTTGTAAGTGCATGCGGGTGTAAGCATGTACTTGAGAGCGAGGACACATCGGCTATAGGCCGTCTTTGTCCTCGGTCATCGTCTCCAAGACGTTAGCCAGGGAGGCTCGCTTGACCTCGTCGATGGACACGCTGACGTCAATGGTGACAACGTCCTTCTCGTCGCTTGTGGGACGCTCGAGGATGTCGAACTGGCTGTGGACCATGTTGGCGCCCATGTAGTGGTTCTCTCGCTTTGAGACACGGGCAAGGAGCACGTCCTCGGGCGCATCGAGGAAGATGAAGTGGATACAGAGGCGGTGGTCAAAGTAGCCAGCGACACGGATGACGTCGCGGTATTTGCGCTTCAAGGCTGAGCAAGTGAGGACGACACCCTCGGCGCCGGCGTTGAGGCGGTTGATGGACTCTTCTCGGAGAGCGGTAAGCCAGTCCCATCGGTCGGCATCGGTCAGAGGAATACCATTGCCCATCTTCTCAACGTTGGCAGGCGGGTGGAACTTGGGGAAAAGTTGGTGTTAGTGGCGAGGCGCAACTCAGAGCCCACAGCAACCGCTTACAGGCACGTGGGAAGATTGTACATACCGAATCGCCCTCGATGTAGGGCATGTTCAGGGAGTTGGCCAAATACTCAGCAATGGTACTCTTTCCACAACCTGCTGGGCCCGTAACCAGCCAGATGTGCTGCTGGTCCTTGGAGGAGTGTCCATTGACGGCAGACGAGTTAAGAGCAGAGGACAGAGGTGACGGCGTAGTGGGAGTGGCCTGTAGCGAAGGAGGCAAGGGGATGGAGTCCGGGGCTCGGGGAGCCTTGATGGGCAGAGCGGAGGTATCGTAGGACAGCATGTTGATGTTGAGAGGATGCGAAGGGTTCAAGTCGAGGTGGGAGCAAGGATGATGCGGGCAAAAACAGGGCTCGATGACTCCGGTGGCGTTGTGGTACAAAAAGGGAACGTGTCGGAGTTGACGGGACGGCAACCGTAGGCCGAGTTCGGTGTACATGTATGGATACCCTGATGAGAAAGATAGTCTAATTTCGGGTCGAGTAATAATAAACAAGGCTTTGCAAAGAGGGTTCGCAAAAGGTGTTGAGTGGAAAGAGTTTGGTATTAGGTAGGATGAACGAGGCAGTGGGCAATGCAAGGCAGGCTGGCCAGAGTAGCAAAGGAGAATTCCAGCAGCAAGGGGAAGTCCAACGGACAACAGGTCAAACGGGCTTGAAGGATGAGATTGGGTTCAGCTGGAAGAAATCGTTGAATTCTGAGCAAGGGGGACCGCGGGCTTCTATTATAAGGCTGATGACGAGAAAGACATTTCCGGCTCGAGGCAACGGGGAGAAAGCCGCGCCCCAAGTTGAAGAGCCAGGCCGCCCAGCGTCCCTCGAGCCTGTAGGACTGACCGTACTGGTGCAAGTGACGTGGGGGAGTCAAGAGGAGTGTGTAATAACGAGCTGGCGCCGGTGGGCCGGTCACTTGGTCCCCAACTGTGCTAATTATTAGTGGGCGGGATCGAAGCCGTCACTGGACTGTTCTAGGGGTGTGTAATGCGAGACACTGAGTGGGTGCGGATGAATTGGAAGTCAAAACCGGGCAAGTTTTTCCCCTTGGTGTCCACTCCGACCCAAGCAAATTTCAGGCTTTTTTCACTCTTTTCTTTCTTCGCCGCTTCTTGGTGGGAGAGCCGATGGAGTGAGGGGCCGGAAGGGGGGTGAATTTGTAGGGAGCCAGTCAAGGAGGGCTTGGCCGTGATCGACTACACAGACTTGGTCTGGGAACACTGGCTAACTGACCGAGAACTGACTTGGAAGTGAAGCATTGTGCTGTACTACGTAGTGCTTCGTATAGTTATCAGTGATCTAGTGTAGACATGTTCTGTAAATTTGTAGCGGAAGAGTTTCAAGAAGGAAGCCCACGATACAAATAGCCTAAATGCAATCATCATTGTAAATGTTGTCGCTGCCGTCGTCGTCTAGAAGGGAAGGCACAAGACCAAAACGCTGAGAGGAACAGGAACCACACCCTCAGTGCAAGGTAGGGAATTGGGGTGAGCGGCGAATGGACAGGGGCAGAACGAGTTTGGGGCTTTGGGGGGCATGTCCTACGTGACATGGTTGGTGTGTGTGCGTGAGCCTCTTGGTGAGCCGGGCGTCATAGTCGGTGACAGGGTTGGCAACTGTTTGGTATTTCGAGACAGGTCACGAGTACACTCTCGGAGCATGGACACTTGGCGGCGAATTGATATCACATTGAACAATCATTCCGGGGAGGACAAGAGAACAGGAGGTAGCGTGCCATCACAGGTACATCAGCAACGCATGCAGTGGCTTCCGGAACAAGCTGGAGGCTTTGGTAGGTGGGGGTAGTCTTGCCAATGGGGAATCATGGAGCACCACCTGGCCATCCCGTCTCGACATGCATGATGCCATTCGGAGTACTGTACAGTAGTGGGTAGTACTTTGTGCGACTCCCCTTCCTTTGAAGACACGGTGAGAGTTCAGTTGCGGCCTTGTCACAACTGCAAAGAAGAGGCATCCTCTCTCCGCGATCCCGCCGCCGTGATCTGCCGCAGGGCATCATTCCATCCAAATAGCTTTTGCACTGCATTAAACCTATCCATTAGGAATCTTTGGTTCGGCTTGGCTGGGGGGGTTTCCGGATGTTGAGACACGGCTAACTTGACCCTCTTGAGAGATCCGCCATCACCTTGATCCCATGCCCTTACACGGTCCACCAAGGAATATTTAAGCCAGCAACAACTTTAGTAAGAGGGAGAGGAGACAAGACGGGCTTCAGGCAACCAAGACGTGCCGACGCAATTGACGTTTTTAACGGAGTAGTCGGTCCGTAGTCGAGCGCGTTGGGACGAATCGTTGGACAATAGTGACGATGCGATGCGATCCAGATCGTCTTTGGCAGCAAATACCGTTGAGCAACCATCCCACAGCCGAAAGCCTTGTCCTCCCCGGCGCTGGGGCTCTGAGCTGGGGGAGTGGAGGAGGGTCAAGCAGTTACGGTTGCTCTCCCCGGCACTTCAACAAAAGCGTTGCATAAATGAAGCCGGCTTGCCATGCCGTGACGGGTTGGACAATGATGGGCAATGGTCTCCGACAAGTGCCCACCAGCGTTGATGAGAAGTATGCTGCACGTCTCAATTGGGGAAGAGGCGCCGAAGCGGACTACGCCGGTGTGGTACTGTTTTTGGTCCCTTTTGGTCGACGAGTGAGTCCACGAGCCCACGGGGAAACGGAATCTTCCAAACAAAACAACAACACACGAGCAGCAGATGAACGAACATGACGGACATCACCCAGCCCGCCATTTCCGCCTGTTGGAACAGCCAGCCAGAGCTCCTGGCGACAGACAGAGGGACAAGGGCTAAGACTTCCATTTTCCCCGCAGTCCTCTCCCGCTGTTGGGGATGCATCCTGGCCGCTCAAAGCAGTCAAGCAGTGTCTCACAAGACGGAGTGCGTGGGTGGTACAGAATTAGTCGGGGGAGTCATTGTTACACCCCCGAGACACCCCCAACCCCACCCCTTCCAGCGCGCTCTCCGGCATTCGGTGGCGCCCAGTGGAATCTTCGGGGGGCGCAAAGGAAACGATCCTAGTCGTTGTCCAGCGAGAACAGAGGCCGCTCCGTGGAGCTCTACCTCAGGGGTGGGCTTGCGTAGCGTGGGGGTCACAGATTTCTTGAGGTCAGGCGGAGGTGTTGCTGCCCCACAGAGCCGCGCACAGCCTGGTCTTTTTGCATTGGATGCTGACTGGGATTTCAGCTTCAGGCCTGGCCTTGTTGACGGGTTGAAAGAAATAATTAGGTGCGAGTCACGGCAATGGAAGTGAAGTAGGAAAAGGGAAACTAATAGCTCGGTACGCAAAGTACCCAAGGTAGGTAGGTGCAGTTATACCTCCATCACAATCCAGCCTCTGGCCTCAGTCACCAAGGGTTGGCTACTGGATGTTGTCAAAACCCAACCCTTTAAATTCGTCTCATCACATCACCAGGTCCTCCTCCACAACCACAACCACCCAGCCCCATCCTCGCCATCCGCTCGGGACATTCGACTCCCAACAAGGTAAGCAGAGAGCACACCGTCAACCTTTCCTGCTTCCCCGCTCGGAGTCCCTGGCCTAGCTACAGTACTATTCCTAGCTAGCCAACCACATGAATTCCCCACCCCTCGTTTCTTGGTCTCTTCGGTTCGGCTGGCAGGTTGGCATTCCGAAGCAATGCTTCCGGTGGGTGGCGGTGGACACTCCGACACCGTCCGTTATTGCTAGTCCTTGCTTTCTTGCAGCACGCGTTGCTCGCCGAGTTTCATCCCCTGCTGCTTCCGTTGCCGGCTGCCACAGCGGTGTCTTGTCAGAGCTTCACCGCTTCTATTCATCCACTTGCTACAGATCATCAGTATCCCATTTCCTCCAAAGGCTTCGCATTGACTGACGAGAGATGCGGTAGGCGAAACTTCGTTAATCGGCCATATCCACTACATTCTCTACAAAGTACATGGAACGGCAGGTCGCGACCAGCAAACACTGGCACCCCTTCCACTCTCTTACTACCTATTTCATCCCCGTCGTTCAATCCCGTTCCGTGGCCCGCTTCTCCGTCTACATCCGTTCCTGACTTGCACTGCATCTGCGCGCTGAAGTTGAGCTTAGCACTAGCCCTCCTTCAGTAATCCAAAGGCGGACACAACAGTCCACCTAGCATGCAAGCATCGGACTGACACACATGCTGATCATCGTGTGCGCGATGCAAGTCACCCTGTTGTCCCTGACTATCTATTCCGACCGGCAGCCCCAATGATATGATGCGCCTTTTCCGCCCATAAGACATCGTATCTAAGCTATCACGTCCCGAACGCCCGTATAGCGCGGCAACCCCCGCGGGACTGTGGGGTGGGCGGTGATATCCCGGATGTATATAGAATTCTTGCAGTTGTTTCCTTTATCTCATACGAGAGGCTCTCGGCCGCACCCACCCGACCCGAAGTTGCTGACAGCAACTAAGAGGCTTTTCCCCAATATCTGGCCTGACATGACAAGTGTCGCAGTATTGCTCTCTTACCGCCGGGTTGACAAACAGTTACGGACATGGAGCGTTGTTGGGAAGATCTGATGTCTACTCTGAATACCCACAAGACGGAATTTTGTAGACTGACTTTTGAGAGTTTAATCTTTAAAACAATGGAAGCTCAATACAGTCGCCCTATTCTTAACTTGAGCACAGGTCTCTTTCAAGTCTGTTTCTACACACATACCCTTATGTGGGGGCGACCCTTTGTCGTCCAGCGTGGGGAGGCATAGCCATCAAGCCTCTCCAAACTATCTGCGAATAACAAGCACTTGGAAGATCCAATTAGGCAAGTCTTCTTAGACACTCTTCCCCGATCGAAAAGCTTGGGGAACCAGCTAAAGAGTGACGCAAGGAATATGTGTGACCGTCAGGCTAATTCCCAGTCCCATCATGTCGACACCTTCATCTTGCTATAAACCTCCAAGGCGCCAATATCCGTCATCAGGTCACAGGACAATTCCTGCAGGCTCATCGGCATTTTTGCCGTCTCATGTTTTAACGGCTTTTGATGGGCCGTCGAATTGCTGTGACTTAGTCAAACTCACACAAGTCCTCAGGGATTCACGCGTTTGAGGACCTGATCAGGCAGCTCGACAGCCACCCCGCCGACAGCCCCTCCTTTCCAGTGGCTGAGAGTGGCGCCACTGACTTCCACTAAGTTCCAGTGAGGGAGGAGCTGTTACACTAGAGAGGGGTTAAGCCAAATTGGCACACACCTCACGTGTAAGCTGGCACATGGAGCACACCTTGACACAATCATATTAATTTCGTAGTGGGAGCAATGGGAATGGCTGGCAATGACAAGAGCTCGAATATTGCATGATATGCATAAGAATAACACAGTATTTATGTCAGCCTTGGAATTTGACATCATGTCCTGTCCACGCATCAGTTTCCTTCCCGTTCACTTTATCCCCGCGAACGACGAGTGACATCACTGCCCCTCTCTCTGACAAGTCGTTTGAGGCGGGGAAATGAACACATCCAACTAACCTAAACAAGCATCTGCTGCTTGCGCCTCACCAAAAGGTCCCCGCGTCTCATGGACACGTTTGGCGGCAGGTCCAAAGGTCCCGAAGATTTATTGGGCGGCAGTGACAGACGGCCACTGCAAATCGACTCCTATGCCTTCTCCAATCTCACCGTCTTTCATTCTTCGAAGATTGCCTTCACTCCGAATCGCAGCCTTCAAGCCCTCCATTCCCACACGCCGCCGCGTCCCTCACTCTCCCAGGTCCTTCCAACAGACTCGTCAGAGATTTTCCACCTCGACCATCATGAACTCCAACGAGCTGGTCCACTACCTCGCCGATCAGCCTCCCTCGGTTGTCAGGCTCGAGATTGAGAAGCACTTTGAGGCTTTGACCGACAAACAGAAGCGATATGCTCACTTCATTAGCAAGTCAGTTGTTCCGCTGTTCCAGATCTGCTCACAAGCTTCGTCCCCGCACCAGTGGCTAATCGCACATATCAGGGCCGCCTTTGCCGGCACCAGAATCGTCTTGCGACAGATTTCCCCTGAATCAGAGCCCATCTATGACTTAATTCTGGCTTTGCACAAGTCTGCCGGAGGCGACTGGAACGCTCTGGGCAGCAAGGCAGGCGTGGAGGAGGCCGAGGTCACCCTGTTCCTTGAGTATGCTGCCATGTTCCTCGGTAACAACGGCAACTACAAGAGTTTCGGTGACTCCAAGTTCATTCCCCGATGCAGCGAGAAGAGTGTGGCTGCTCTCGCAGCTACCAGCACCGAAGCCACCAAGTTCTATGAGGCCACTAACGGCGCCATATTCGGAGCTACCAACCCTGCCATCATGCACCTGGGATACCCAGATGATGGCCACATGACTACATACTATCCTGACTCTTCAAAAATCACCAAGGACGAGATTAAGGCCGTTTCCGACTGGATGGAGTCCAAAGGACAGCTCCCCGAGAACAACCGATTGCGAAAGCTTCCTGATGGCAACTTTGAGATCTTGATCGCTTCTGCTGTGACCAGCGTTCCATCACAGGGCGGCGACATTGGCAAGGAGACCCAGTTCACAATTGAGGATGGCGTTCTGAAGGGCAAGACCATCACGCTCACATTCGGGGACTACGCCGAAGAGATGAAGAACATCGCTACATATATCAGCAAGGCTGGCGAGAATGCGGACAACGAGACCCAGAAGAACATGCACTCGGCTTACACCAAGTCTTTCGAGACTGGTTCCTTGGAGGATTTCAAGGACAGCCAGCGATATTGGATCAAGGATAAGGGCCCGATGGTTGAGTCTAATATTGGCTTCATCGAAACGTACCGAGACCCTGCTGGCATTCGTGGCGAATGGGAGGGCTTTGCTTCCAGTTTGTTGCCCCCCGCATTCCAGTGCTTGGCAATAGTCTACTGACGAACTTGATAGTGGTTAACAGTGAGATCAATGTCTGCCAACAAATCTAATTGGCACTAACTGACAATTTCTAGTGGAACGAACCCGCGCTTTTGGTGAGCTCGTCGCCGCAGCTCCTGGACTTATTCCCCTCTTGCCTTGGGGCAAGGAGTTTGAAAAGGACAAGTTCTTGTCTCCCGACTTTACTTCTCTCGAAGTCCTCACCTTTGCCGGTAAGCGTCTCGTCTCATTCCTATGTTTTAAGACTAAATGATTCCTAGGTTCTGGCATTCCTGCTGGCATCAATATGTAAGTTTTTGCCAAACTTTTACCCGAGTTGCCGGTCAACTCACTACACATACATAATTGGTCATACCACTGACTCCAAATATTTAGTCCCAACTATGATGACATCCGACAGACTGAAGGCTTCAAGAACGTGTCCCTTGGAAATGTATTGAGTGCCAAGGCCCCCAACGAGAAGATTCCCTTCATTCGCGAAGAGGACCTGGAGGTCTACAAGAAGCAGCGTGATGCCTCTTTCGAGGTTCAAGTTGGTCTTCACGAACTTACCGGTGAGTGTTGCAAATGCGGGCGAGTTGTTTTCCTGCTAACTCGCATCAGGGCACGGTTGCGGTAAGCTCCTACAGGAGACCTCACCCGGCTCTTTCAACTTCGACAAGGAGAACCCCCCAGTCAGCCCTGTTGATAACAAGCCCATCTCTACCTGGTACAAGCCTGGCCAGACTTGGGGCTCTGTCTTCGGTAGCATTGCTGCGTCGTATGAAGAGTGTCGAGCTGAACTTGTTGCCATGCACCTTAGCTGCGAGTTCCCGGTGCTGAAGATTTTCGGGTTCGGCGATGGCTCCGAGGATATCAACAGCGAGGCTGGCGATGTCCTCTATGCATCTTACCTTTCTATGGCCCGGTCTGGTCTTGGCTCTCTGGAGATGTGGGATCCCAAGAGTCAGAAATGGGGACAGGCTCACAGCCAAGCTCGCTTCTCCATCCTCAAGTGCTTCCTTGAAGCTGAAGATGATTTCTGCAAGCTCGACTACAAGGAGGACGATCTCTCTGACCTGACTATTAAGCTAGATCGCTCAAAAATTCTCACTGCAGGCCGTGATGGTATGTCCCCCTCACTCCCTCACTAAGGCATTATGCTGAAAGAGTCTTCTAGCCGTCGCAAAGTACCTACAGAAGTTGCACGTCTACAAGTCTACTGCCGATGTTCAGACAGGAACGGACTTTTACGTCCACATGACCACTGTCGACCCTGACTTCTGGGGTACTAAGGTCCGCAACGTTGTTCTCGCCAACAAGCAACCCCGTAAGGTTTTTGTCCAGGCCAATACCTACCTGGACGATGCTACTGGTAAGGTCGCGATTAAGCACTACGACGCGACGCTCACCGGCATGGTTGAGAGCTGGGTCGACAGACATCTGTGATAGCATAGCTGGAACATTTGGCACTCGTAATCATCAATGAGGGCTAGATAGTGTAGAATAGAAGAAAGCAAGCCATGATGCTATTTCGGAACTGATTCCCAGCACAACATCTCACCAACACCAAGGGTTGATAATGTGCTGCCAGCCAAAGGACACATATTTCTTGCATCTTCATTCCAACCTCAGCCCCAATGTCCAGCCCAGTGCGGTTCGGAGGTGTACCCACAAGCCGCCCGCGTTCTGTTTTCACCCAAGAAAGACGAATACTCCGAATGGTTGCTTATCATGAGAGCCTCTCACCGGAAGCCTGGTAGATTTTGTATGCTCGTTTGTTTTTTGACTGTAAAACCTGATTACAGACGCCAAAATGTGACCGATGCCGTCGACTTCCAAATGCAATTGGCCAAACCAGCCCATTTCGGAGACCCTTCCCGTTCTACAACCCGTCGTCGCAACCCTGGTACTCCCCCAGCCCCGGCACGAAGATGCATAAGTTTACCAAGCCATCTCGTGGGGCTTGTCGCCCTTTCGCAAGCTGAAAGAGCTACCGAGGTAGCTGGCCAGTAGGTCCACCTTCTTGATGTTGGCGATCAAGGCCTTGTCGATGGCCTTCTGGTCGGCAGCACGGCTGCTGTTGATCTCCTTCTTCTGTGGGCCCACAAAGTCAGTCACCAGACACAAAAAATACCATTTCCAGGAAATCGTACCTGCGGCTTCTCTCCCTGCTTGAAGAAAGCCTCCTCGCCAGCCTTCTCCTTGGACTTCTCGGCGGTGAAGTACTTGGGTTGAGAGATCTCCTCGATCTTCTTCTCATCGAGACCGGAGATGTCGACCTTGTAGGAGGTGGCGATGACGTATCGGGAGTTGACTCGTCGGAGGGGGACACCGTTGATCTTGAAGGGGCCGGTAACGAGGAGGACACCCTGGTCAAGAGTCTTCAGGAGGATGACACGCTTGCCACGGAAACGGCCAGCGAGGAGGATGAGGACAGTGCCGGCCTCGAGGGACTTGCGGGGAGCCCAAGATCGGACGGCCTTGCGGACCTGTAGTTTCAAGCAGTCAGCACAAATGGTTCTGTGCGAAATTGCCATCGCCTTTGTAGAATATCCATGGCACCGACCACCGCCATGTCATTGGAGTTGCGTATAGACAGAGTTCGAATATTCGGGTTCCGACTTCGCGAGCCTTGATTGCAAGCACGGTCTCCCACATCTGAGGGAATCCCAGAGTCGGTTGCCCCCATTCGATTCCCATATCAATCCGCGCCTCCAATGCATAGATGTCAAGTGGATTGCGATGCATCACCAGAGACTCACCTTCTTGCTCTCGGCATCATCTTCGGCGCTGTACCACTTCTTGGCCTTCTCTGAGGAGGCGGGGACCTCCCGGGTCGACTTCCCGAACGTCTTGGATGTGGTCGTCGACATGGTGACACTCTCCTGGCTGGTGGTTAGGGTTGGGTGATAAGGAAAGGAAGACACTTGGTGATGATGCGCCCGGAAATGTTAGAATTCTTTGTGAGCGCCGCTAGCGAGTTTGTGGGAATCAAAATGTGAACCCTCTGACGCTAACCCAATCGGTATCCGGTGGACACCCTGTTGCCGCTCGTGGGCCGGACATGGGGCTTCCAACACGTGATGATAAGATATGGGGTTTTCGGAGCTATGGTCGGCGGAAAGTGCGAGAAAGTGCTCCAGGCGTCATGAGACCTCTTGCCGAAGCTCTCCGACGTCTAGATATAGCACCTGTTTCCCTCTCATGTTGGGAATTTCTCTCTCTTTTGTTCACCACCAATTACTTCTTTAATTATATCATGTGTGTACCGCAGTAGTCAATATGCAGGCACGCAGGCAGTTAATTACGTCGGCCCAGCGACTTGCTGTTACTCCGACCCGAAACCTCCGACCACTTACACGGCTATTGGTAACGCAGACCATTCGCCCAACATCGTTGCGATTGATCCCAAGTCTTGCTGTCAGAACCTACGCAAATGGACGACCTCATCCACCCGGTGGGACTCACCGAATGGACATGAGTGGTGAAGAAGAGAAGCCGGCTCTAGAGCAGTTCGGTGTTGACTTGACTGCTCGGGCAAAAGATGGAAAATTAGATCCCGTGATTGGAAGGGATGCAGAGATCCAAAGGACGATCCAAATTCTCTCACGCCGCACGAAGAACAATCCTGTCCTAATCGGCAACGCAGGAACTGGAAAGACGGCAATTCTCGAAGGACTGGCGCTGAGGATTGTCCGTGGTGATGTCCCTGAGAGCGTCAAGAACAAACGGGTCATCAGCCTGGATCTTGGATCACTCATTGCTGGCGCCAAATTTCGAGGCGACTTTGAGGAGAGGCTTAAGAAGGTGCTCAGTGAGGTAGAGAAGGCAGAGGGTGAGGTCATTCTGTTCATTGATGAACTGCACACTCTGCTTGGCCTGGGAAAAGCTGAAGGTTCCATCGACGCCTCCAACCTCTTGAAGCCCGCCTTAGCTCGAGGAGACCTACAATGCTGCGGTGCTACCACACTTGCCGAGTACCGTCTCATCGAGAAGGATGTTGCACTGGCCCGAAGATTTCAGCCCATTCTCGTCAACGAACCCACGGTCGAGGATACCATCAGCATTCTGCGAGGTATCAAGGACAAGTACGAAGTTCACCACGGTGTTCGAATTACGGACGGGTCCTTGGTGGCTGCTGCAACACTCTCCAACCGCTATATTACCGACCGCTTTCTTCCGGACAAAGCCATTGATCTTATGGACGAAGCGGCCAGTCACCTGAAGCTCCAACACGAATCTAAGCCTGAGGACATCATGCGCCTCGACCACAAGATCATGACCATTCAAATAGAGCTCGAAAGTCTCCGAAAAGAGAGTGACTTACCAAGCAAAGAGCGGAGGGAGAAACTCGAGAAGGATCTTCAAACGTATAACGACGAGATCGCCGAGCTGAATGCTCGATGGGAGAAGGAAAGGGCCGAGATCGAATCGGTCAAGAAGGTGCAAGAAGACCTCGACAGGGCCAAGTTTGAACTGGAACAGGCCCAGAGAGAGGGTCACTTTGCACGCGCATCCGAGTTAAGGTTCGGCGTCATCCCGACATTGGAACAAAAACTACCGCAGGAGGGCGAGGCTCCAAAGTCGAACGATGATACTCTCATCCACGACTCGGTTACCTCGGACGATATCGCCAACGTTGTTTCTCGAATAACAGGCATTCCAGTGTCCAAGCTTACTTCCGGACACATTGAGAAACTGGTACATATGGAGGACAGCCTCCGCGAGTCCGTCAAAGGCCAGGACGAGGCCATCAAGGCCGTGTCCAACGCAGTCCGTCTCCAGCGAGCTGGTTTGAGTGGCGACAACCGACCTTTAGCGTCGTTCTTCTTCCTCGGCCCTACCGGTGTGGGCAAGACCGAGCTATGCAAGAAGCTCGCCAGCTTCCTCTTTTCGACCGAGTCTGCGGTTGTGCGCTTCGACATGTCAGAGTTCCAGGAGAAGCACACCATTTCCCGCCTCATCGGAGCCCCCTCTGGTTACGTCGGGTATGAAGATGCCGGTCAACTGACCGAGGCCGTTCGCCGCAAGCCGTATGCGGTTTTATTGTTTGATGAATTTGAGAAGGCACATCGGGACATTTCAGCTCTGCTGTTGCAGGTCCTAGATGAAGGATACCTCACCGATGCCCAAGGCCACAAAGTCGACTTTAAGAACACCATCATCGTTCTGACGTCTAATCTGGGTGCCGATATCCTCGTCGGCCAAAACCATCTGCAACCGTACAAGGAGACCGCAGATGGCGACATCGACCCTTCAGTTCGCAAGGCTGTAATGGACGTGGTCGCTTCCGCGTACCCTCCAGAGTTCCTGAACCGTATCGACTCCTTCATCATCTTCAAGCGCTTGGCTATCAAAGCCATCCGTGACATTGTCGACATCCGCCTCAAGGAGCTGCAGCAGCGCCTCGATGACCGCCGCATCATCCTTTCCGTGTCCAACGAGGTCAAGGACTGGCTTGCGGAGCGCGGCTACGACCCCAAATTTGGCGCACGTCCTCTCCACCGCCTAATCACCAACGAGATCAGCAATGGCCTCGCAGATCAGATCATCAAGGGCGAGTTGAAGATGGGCGACACAGCCGAGGTAAAGATCCGTGACAACAACGAGGGGCTCGACATCGCCATCATGCCAAAGGCGTCTTAGGGTTTTCAAGTGGCACAGGAGTTTGCAGAATCATGAATTAATGTACAACATACCCATTATGAGAAATTGATTTACAAAACATACTCTCCTTTCCAGAACTCAAACAGACAAAAGTTATTTAATAGGCCACAGAATAGCTAGTTGACTTTGCTCTTTCTCACACTGTTCATTCATAATTCATCTTTCATGTGCTTCTGGTTGATCAGTCATACGGTTGAGCATCGCAAGGTGGTGACGATGAAGAATATGGTGCCCGTGTAATTAACGACGGCGAATGTGTATACCTGGAAACCGGCGTCGCAAGTCCCTAATAAATACAAGGATAGAAAACAGGATGTATTCCATTTGTCTCATGTTCCCATCATGCAGCATCTCCTATCAACTACATAGTATGTGGTACCCAGCCCTCGCCAGCCACCCTTATGCTCCACATGTTCTAATGCTTGAAAAATGACAAGAGAATGGGACCCTACCCATGTCAGCGTCCACAATCCAGGAGCCCTCACAGTCCAATCTGAGTCCAATCTGTTCGGAGATACTAATGACAAGGGATGGTCTAAAATAGAAAAAGGAGTGTAGCATCACGCCCTCTTTGCTAGACCCTCATGAGTCAGACGGGCACTTTCCATCTTGATTTCCTCAAAAACGAAGCGTTATGGTTCAGTAGGCATTTTCGTGTTGTGTTCTGCATTCTGCACGATGCCTGAAACGAAGAGTGAAAGCGTAGAAAAATAAACGAAAACCAGAGAGCACCACATCAGTAGAAATGTATTCTTTTCAAAGAAAACGAACACCCGACTGTACAATATCCCGGAGTTTCCCCAAAAGACGCCTCCACCAGTCACCCGACTTTTCCTCCAAAGAATCAAAGAAAGCACGTTATGGCCCTCGGAACGAGTTGGCAGAAGACGAATGAACGAGCATTTAGAACGGGGCTCACGAAAGCACCGTTTGGGGAAGAGAAGGAGAGGGAGTCGTAAAAGAAGAGACGTGATATTGGTTCAAGGAATAACTTCGATTGGTTGACCGATAACTTTGCAAATTACAACCGAATCCTTGAGTCGTGTAGAACCATGAGAGACCTATGTGGCAGAGAGCAGGAGGGAGAAGGCGGCTTTGTTCGGAGAAGACTTCTCGACGCCATCTTCTACTGATTACCAGCCTTTCGGAGGGTGGTAGCGAGCCACTCAAGACCCTCATACAGACCATCACCAGACGTGGCACAGGTGGACTGGATGTACTGTTGTGGGGGGGGGAGGATGGGTTAGCTTGTGATTTGACAATGGAGGCAACCCGACGAGAGTCGGAGCAAAGCAACTTACCCAGGCACGTTGTCGCAAGCTATGGAGGCCGAGCTTGTCTGTGATCTCGGCGGCGTTCATGGCGTTCTAGAGAAAACGGCGTTAGCAAGAGTTGTGGTTGGCTGGTTGGGAAGGTAATTGAACCAGTCGATTGGCTGGGAGGCGCAAAAGACGGCAGACGGAAGAAAGGGGAAGTGGAGACTCGTGACATACGGGAAGATCCTGCTTGTTGGCGAAGACCAGAAGGATAGCGTCTCGGAGCTCGTCCTCGTTGAGCATGCGCTGGAGTTCCTCTCGGGCCTCGACGATACGGTCGCGATCGTTGGAGTCGACAACGAAGATGATGCCCTGAGTGTTCTGGAAGTAGTGCCTCCACAAAGGTCGGATCTTGTCCTGACCACCGACATCCCACACGGTGAACTGAATGTTCTTGTACTCGACGGTCTCGACGTTGAAGCCTGGAGATATGTACTTAGCGCGTGTTGATTAAGGGAAAAAGTGAGTCGGGCGAATATACCAATGGTGGGGATGGTGGTGACGATCTCACCAAGCTTGAGCTTGTAAAGGATAGTAGTTTTACCGGCGGCATCAAGACCAACCATCAAAATTCGCATCTCCTTCTTGCCCCATAGTCGATCGAACAGCTTCGAGAAAGTGAGACCCATGATTGCGGTTGGAGGCTTCGCGGCCTAAGTGCAAGTTGTGAGAGTAGGTCCTAGAGGGAACGGGTCACAGGTCAGCGATGATGGAAGGCGAGCGATGAGGCCAAGTGAGACGGGTAAGATAGATGGCGGCGATGGTAAAAGAGCGCTGCGGGTGATAACAAAGAGCCAGACACAAGGCCGAAGGGGGGCCGGGAACGGGTAAGCGACTGGAGGGAGAGAGAATACGGGTTGGAGGCTGGTGATGATTGATTGTTGTAGGAGGCAGTATGCTTTATAGGCCAGTGTCGCGAAAGGACACCTGGATGATGGTGAAGGCAGAGCGCATTTCCATGTCAGGACATTGGTCCTTGTTCAGTCACGCCCCTAGGAGCCAGGCTGCAGCATTTCGCCGCAGTCGAGTGACTAGAGGACCGAGTGGGCTGGGAGACTGAACGACTGGAAAGCATTCGCCGTGCTGACGGGCCGTGGCCATGGCTGAGGCCGAGGCCGAAGTTGTCGAGCGTGCAGGCAGAGGGATGAAGAGGGCGAAGAGGCCACGGGTGATCATGACGGGACGGGGCGGGTTGGGACGGCGGACAAAGATGAGGCCATCGCCGCCATCGCAACCGTCGGCTCGGCGGCAGAAACGGGAAGCGGGCATCGCAGCAACAGGCAAGTAGAGAGCAGGACGACTTACTTGGAGATCGTGGGGCGGTCCTTGGGTGGTGTGCAGGAGGGACAAGGACGGCGTCGTGTGGTTTAACTTGTCGGTGTAGAGTGCAGGTCTACTATGTAGAGGTGGACGTGGACGAAGGACAGGACACGCTCGACTTGCGGGAGGCGGAGGGGTGAGAAATGGAGACTTGGGGCTGGGCTGCTGAAATTTGGGGCCTGGCGTACTTTCGAAGGGGGAGGGGGTCTTTCATTAGGGGAGCCACAACAGGAGACAAGTACCTACCAGTCCTCAGTGATTCAAACGTCGTTACAGGGGGGCTCCAGCGCTGTAATACGCCAGACAGGGGGCGAATCTGCACCAACCCCAGCCACACTTGGGATTTTTTTACAGCGATCCGAGCATCAGACAGATCTCCAGCGCTTTTTTTGTCATTGTCTCCAGTGCGATTCCCAGATAAGGTGCCCGTTGTCCATCCCTTCTGGGCCTCGGATCAACCAGCCACTCCCACTTACTTGTGGTCCACTCCTTTTTTCTCCCAGCCGCGCAATCGCGGGTCGTCCTGGTATCATTTTTCTCTTCAGGTAGGTACTACCTCATGTGTTCGGGGGTTGGGCAGGTACCTACCTCACCTCTACTGTCTAGGCATGTATTAGTAGGTAGACATTGGTGATGGAGTAAGGCATCACCCGCCTGTTCAACCCAAAGTACCTGCCAAGGCACCCAATGAAGCAAAGCCTCTCGCCCTCTTCCTGACTATTCCGTTGTTGTTGCCACTTGCAGTGATGCTATTGTCGTTCGCTATCTCTGAGGCCACGGGTCCCCTATCCCTTTTTGGACAGTTCGCCTCTCCTCTCTGCACTGCAAGAGAAAAAAAAAGTTCACCCGCCAGCACAAGCCACAGTTCTCTCACTGCTCCACCCAGCGCCACGGCCCCACTACCATTGATCCCTCCAAAACACACCCCTTAAAGTTGCTTGGCAGTCCTAGCGGCTAAACCGTGGCTCAAATCGGCCTCGCTGGCCAAAGCTGGTGCGGATAGGTGTCAATTCGCGATCCGATCGAACAAGCTCCCGTCCCAAAGGGCTCCAAGACGACAGCAACTACATATCACGGTAATATTTATCACGACGATCTGGACCTCCCATAACATCCGTTCCGTGTACATAACGCTCCTTTGATACGGAACCAACGCTCCGCCAATCATGTACTTCGTTACCGCTGCGAGGGCCCTCCTCGCCGCCGCCGTCTTCCACGCCGCCACGGCCCACAACATCGTTCTGCCCGCTCACGGCCGCGAGTGCTTCCATGAGAGCCTGCACAAGGATGACACCATGACTGTCACTTTCCAAGTCGGCGACCGCGAGTTTGGAAGCGCAGGCAACCTCGATATCGACTTCTGGGTACGTTGTCCGTTCCGCCTTGAAGCTCCCCTCGTGGCCATCATGCGACGGGGAGGTGGCTTGAGGCACAAGGCAGCAGGCTTCTAGGGGATAAATAGCAAACATGATGTCGAATAGCGCGGTGCTAACATGGTCCGGACAGATCTCCAATCCCAATGGTCAATTCGAGACCAACGAGAAGACCGTCTCCAACGGCGACTACTCGTTCACTGCCAAGCACGACGGCAAATACACCTACTGCTTCGGTAACGAGAACTGGGGTGCCAACACCAAGGAGGTCTCCTTCAACGTCCACGGCATCGTATATGTAAGCGAGGGTGATGTCCCCGCCGATCCCCTCGACCGTGAAGGTACGTCTGCTCTGCCGCCCATTCTCGCCCTTGTCCATCTCCCAAACCCGAAGCTAATATCGACGTTACAACAGTCCGCCGCCTCTCCGAGCTCCTTGCCCAGGTCAAGGACGAGCAGCAGTACATTGTCATCCGCGAGCGCACCCACCGCAACACTGCCGAGAGCACCAACAACCGAGTCAAGTGGTGGAACATGTTCGTCATTGGCATCGTCATTGGCGAGTCCCTCTTCCAGGTTTGGTGGCTGCGCCGCTTCTTCGAGGTCAAGCGCGTTGTATAGAAGGTTTCATCTAGGGAGTTTGAAGGAATGAAACAAGAACGAGGCACAGATGCTGTAAGCTCAACACTCATCGAATGGGCCGTGAGAAACTTAGAGGTGCTGTTTCCCTAATTCTTGCAGGCGCAAAACTGGAGGAGCCTTGGGACTTGGGTGGGATGCTACGCGAAAAAAGCGGTTAAGGATCTACGCATTGTGGTTATAGGAGCGTGTGTACAAACACTTGTCATGTCTGAAAGAAACAAGAAGATTATCGTAATTCATTCCCTGTCTGTTGACACATATCACTTGCCTCCACGAGCCATTTAGGAAACAGTGAGTGTCTCCAAGAGTCTGCAACACTTTTGTTCAAAACACAACTATATCCAATGCCTAACACAGGAGCTTCGCATATGATACGGGTCATTATCGTCTAGTAGCATCCCATACATTTGAACACACAAACATGGCCTCGTTGAACCGGTGGGTGTCCACCAAAGCAAATCCCAACCCAAACGCCGTTCCAAAGCACCCTTCCCCCAATAGTCTAGAATATGTACAATCACAATGCCACCAGTTGTCTAAGCCGACGGGTCTGATACGGGGGCCTCGCTATGGCCCTCCTTAGGCGGCTCCGGCACCTCGACAGGCAGCTCAACATCCTTGATGGGATGCAGCAGCATGGGAGGCAGACACATGCGCCCCTCGCCTCCTCTCATGTTGCTCACGCCCTTGCCCTTACGGCTCTTGTCCTCGGTCGTCTCAAACTCGTCGCCGCCATCGTTGTTGACCTTGAGTCCCAACCAGCGGCGGTACACGTTAGGCGCAAAGCCCGAGTTGTAGAACCACGAGAGGCCGTGCATGTTGTGCTCGCGATCGCCAAAGATGCTGGTGCGAGAGCCGCCGCTTGCGCCATCACGGCCGTTGTTGAACATCTGAGCCATGTATCCAAGAGGCCATGCTCGATCGACGTAGACGGGATGCGGCGCGAAGACGGCCTTGTAGCCGTGCTGCAAGGCCACTGTCGCAGGCCACATCTCGGGGAAGGCGAACTGCTTCTTGAGTGCTGTCATCTTGTGCATCGTGAGTAGCAGTCGCCGTGACATGCGAGATGTGGTGATGATGTTGGCGCGACGTGGAGGGGGACCCTCGCTGCGGTTGAAGCCCGTAATGTCGTCCTTGAGTCCCCAGGTCGTGCCCTCTGGGTCGAAGATGGGGTTGAGCGAGATGTAGTCTGCTTCCTCGCCGACGCCCCATTGGTAGTGATCCTTCTCGTAGGCAATTGGGACAACGGGATCGTTGCCGGGCTCGAACCAGTCATCATCATCTTGAGCACGAACAGGGCCCCAGACGGCCTGAGCATTTCCCTTTGACTTTGCAGTCGCCTTGTCGTCCATACCAGGCACGTTCTTCCAGACATCGTCTGCTCCAACTACGCCCATCTCACTCTGCACGCGGGACATTTGCGAGAAGTCGTCCCAAGTTCCATGGACGCTGGGGAAGTAGAAGCGGGCGTTGCGGTCCCAAAGGCCCTTGCGCGGCTGAGCTTTGGCGAAGTCCTCAATCTTGGTGAATAGGTCGTAGTAGTGGCCGGTGTAGCGGACGTCCATCTCCCACTGCCAGAAGTGGTCATACTCAGGGTGCATGTAGGCGAAGTACTGCATGGCCATTGAGAGACCGCGATAGACGCCGTGGACAGGGAGCTCGGGGCCACGGCTGAACAAATCGTAGATGCCCTGGTACAGTGACAACATCTGCGTCTCGGTCCAAAGGGTGACAAGTCCACGGAATTCCTCAGGGATGACATCTTCGATGCGTTCCCGGTAGACATCCTCGTCGGCCCAGATGGGGTGATCAGCATCATTCTTTACCTGCACCAGCAGGTGGATGTCATAACGACCACCTGAACCCAGAGCCAGTTCCGTGATCATCGAGCGAAGATTGACAATGTCATCTTCACGCCAGAAGTACTCGTCCCAACATCGCACGACCACGGCAGTCCTTGACTTCTTTTCAACAACGACCTTCTCCTCCTCTGTGGCAGAGGCGGTGCTGCTAGGTTTGGCGTCTGCAGTGGTTGTCCCCTTTGCTGCAGTGGTTGCCTCCTTGGCTGCAGTGGTTGTCTCCTTAGCTGCAATAGTTGTCTCTTTGGTTGCGATCGTTGTCTCCTTGGCTGACTTGCTGGTGTTACTCTCCCAGATATCACGAGCCTCGATATGTTCCGAGGTTGCCTGAGACTCGTGGATGTAAAAGCCGTGAGGAGCTAACGTCTTATGCGGCACCTTATTGTACCGGTGCGAGTTCTTCTTGAAGCAGCGGCGCTGAATGTCGGCCCAATTCACCAGTCGATAGTCAACGCGGGGAGTCTTTCCCCAGACAGCTTCGGAGCCGTTCTTCTCGCCATGCTCGCCAACACTGAGTCCGCCATTGGTCCCCGAGTAGCCGAAGCCGTAGGGGCCGTAACGGCCAAAACGGTCAAAGCAAATGTCCTCGGGCAGGCTCAAAACCTCATAGGAGCCAATGACGTGCTCCGGGAATCCCTTTGGTCGACCGTTGTAGTATTGTAGTTCCGGAACACGGACGGTGCCGTCCACATCGATGAAGCATTCCTCGATATCCGTCTCCGCATTCCTCCCGGCGTATCCGTTCCAGTTGAGGCTCTCAGACACATGTCGCTTGCTAGCCATATCCTCTGTTTTTGAGTCTGCCTGGACTTGCCCATCAGATTGTTGGGTTTCAGCGTCGACATGATCAGCGGCCTGCTCAGTGACTTCCTGTGCCTTCTCTTCTGCGGCTTCCTCGAGCAATGTTGCCTCGTTCGCTACGTAGGGGTATTCCGGCTTGTTCTCGTTAACGGGTGTCAGCGTCTTAATACCACCGTAGTATCTCTCCAGGAAGGGGAATTGCTCCCACATGGGAGGCGGAGGAGGTCGGCTCTCCACCTTGCCATTTGCCAGCTTCCAGTTTTCCACCTGGCTAGCCCGGATCAAGCTCAGGATCATGATGACAATAAATCCTATCACAGTGCAAAATAGATATCTTGTGACCTTGGCTGGCAGTCGATAGGGGTATACGTTGGCAATTCGTCTCATGGGTGGAGGTCTGGTGGCCTGTCTGGGTAGCTTCAACAGGCCACTGGAGGCCGAACCGGATGTGCTTCGAGACGAGCCCCGAGACGAGCTCTCCGCAGAGTACAGCTCATCCTCGTCGGATGTGTAGTCAGAGTCGTCGTCATCTGAGATACGTTCCTTGCCCGGGGTTTCGAGTTTGTGGTAGAGCGGAAGCGGCGGCTCGCGAGTCCGCAGGTTCTTAGGTAGCAACCCCATGACGAGGTCGTATCTGGGAGCTGGAGTAACAGGACCAGTTAGGGATCTGTCCGTCGAGGTGTCCGGAGTTTGCTTACCGATAATATGTGCAGAGCCCACTTCGGGCAGGTGTCTCAAGTAGGGGCCTCTCGGCGTGCCAGTCAGTTCAGCTGGATTGGGAGGATACATACACCGAGGAATGGTCGCGTGTACACTGGTCGTACAGTAAATGAAGCTTGAGGTTAGACAGCGCCTAGCAAAGAGATATAGGTACAGGCCGTCGTCGTAGTCAAGTCTGGTCCGGCAAATTGGTTCATTCGGCTGTGAACACATTTTCGGAGCCGTCATTCGCGGGTTTGTTTGTGTAGCGGAGCATTGATGGTTGCGGGGCAACGCGTTTGCATGAGCTAGTGGGGGCGACGTCAGCCCCTGTGCATCTTGACGAAGTTATTATGTCGATCATGCTCGAGAACTGGCAGTCCCGCATGTAAACATACGGTTAACATTACGCTACCCTGTTGCATGGTGAGGGCAATGGCTTTTTCATTGTGCAATTTGGCCCTTTTTAGTCAAGTGATATGAAGATGGGTTCCGGTATGGGTATTCGCCATGATTGCGAGCGAGTGGTGTGAAATGAGACTCTCACTAGGCTTGCTGCCCCATCGGCCATGGGATACCCATCCGAGCCTCCCTGTCACTTGTGACGTCTACCTATGCAGTCTTGTAGGTGACCGTCAGCCGTATCTCTCGTGAGAAAATCAAAAAGTTGCATCTGCCCGCAGCGAGTCTAGTACATGTATGGGATACTTCGAGTGGAAGGTGGAGGAGTCAGCTTTGACATGCTATGTACGTCCAGGGTAGCAGATCACTGACCTAACAGTCACACACCAGAGAGCATCATTATATCTTATACCCTTAATATTAATTAGTAAATCTAATATAAAGTGATACTTTATAGTTATACCTAGTTCACCCTATGCTCTTTTCTATATATATTATATTCTCATTTAGTAATAATTCAGCGATCACAATATTCTTATTCTAAACTAGCTGTTATTGATGAATGCGGCGTCTTCCTTCCCCTGGAGAACAGTGTAATAGTCAAGGAGACGAAAACCTCTACAAAAACCAAATCAAGCCTCACATGGTACCTCCCGGCCCATACCTTTCCTTATTATGTAAGTACAGTTACCTATGGGTACTGAGTATTGTGTGCCTGGGTAAGCTCTGACAACATTGGTAGAGCGCGTGCTCTGTTACCTCTTCCCCCTCCCCACCAAAACATGTTAGTCTCCCAACCTTCAAACTCCAACTTTGTTCGCCACTGAATGATCCCATTGGCGTCTGTACGCCTCCGACCCCTCCGCTAGCGCGCAACTCTGCTGTGTTCCCTGCCATTGAGTAACCTCAGTCCAACGTCATGGCTCAACGCCAATCATGCCCTGAGCGGTCTCGGGCGGGGAGGTCATGCGCTGCAACGTGCCTGTCTCGGATTGTGCCTCTGGCCCAACGCCAGTGCCAGACGTACACGGGACAGCGCCTCTACAGCCATTTGTGACCACTGAACAGGGTAGTCGTGGGTGGAACTCGTGCTTTGGCTGCTCTGACGTTGCAGTTATTCCCAATTACCTAGTCATCTAGCCCGCATAGAGCCTTCCAGCGTTCCATGCGTACCGCCAGGGCTTGGGCCGAGTGCCTTGGGCTGAGGCTGCGGTGAAGCCTATTGTCGGAAGTCGGTCTTGAATGCCTAGCCAGCATGTCCCCCTACCTGTCAGATGACGATCCCTCCTCGTCTGCTTTCGTTCCTTTGACCTCCGGTCGCTCGTCTGTGTGACTTTGCCTTCCCTCCCCTCTCCTCTCTCACCGCTGACTTCTAACTTGTGTTGAAATCTAACTGCGCCTCTCAGGGTCTGCAAAACACAAGCAAGTCGCATTGCTTCTTGATCGACATATTTTCCACGGTCAATAACGTATAGACCGACCGACCTGCCTCACCTGCCTCACCGAGCTTGCCCACTTATACACGCTACTCAGACGTCTGCTGTTCAGACCTCAATCCCATCATCTCGCCATTCTGGCTGCCCAATTCACAGGCCCAATCGTCCCAGAACCACCGCAATGTCTGTCTCTGTCACGTCTTCTGAAACCCTCGCTTCACCCCCGCCAGACATTCAAGGTGAAGCGGAGCGGGAGACACTCAAGCTGTCGTATGCCCTCCGACAGCAGCCCATCTCAATCACGCTCGATGGCACCACCATTTTCCTGTCGGCCATGGCCCTCGTTCTCCTCATACACTTCTTCGAGTCTTACCATGCCGAACTCCTCGTGAGCCTTGTCCCCGTACTCTTGCTCGTACACAACGACTACCACAATTTCCTCAACCTCGGCCCTGGCGGCACTCCCTCTACTTTCCAGGGTTACCTTCGCATCACCTGGTTCCGTCTGTGGTCTCTCCGTGATCCCTTCGTTGCCCCGAAGCCTGATCCCTCGCGTCTCCCAACATCAGGCATTCTCAGCCGCTACAATCTCCCCTATCGTGCTGGCCCTCGTCCCACTGTAGCTGGCATCGCTCCGCAGCGCCAACTCGACCAACACGGGTCTCGGCACTGCTACCGAACCCTCCGTCGGTCAATGGCGAAGCTTGCAGCCCAGAATCCCGCCAAGTTTGGCACTGAGAAATCCTGCCTCGAGAAGCACGGCCTGGCACTGTTTGCTAGACACCCGCTTCAGACTACCTGCCAGGGTGAGATCTGCCATGTTCACGACTCGGACCACTCAATGCACATGTGTTTGCACCCAGATGACATTAAGCATGTGCTGGAAAAGGGATGGGGCCAGAGACACCCACTTGCCTGGAGAAGTCGCCTTCTGAAGAGCCCAGTGTCTGCGGACTTTGTCATGATCTATGCGCCTCGAGGTGAACATTACCCCTTCATTGAGCTGTTCTTCGCTAACTCGGCCACCTGGGCATTAGATGACCAAGAGCTCCAAGTTGTTTGCAACATCATCGAGGCAGCAATGTGGTACACCCTCGCTGAGGATGTGGAAATGGGCATTTACCTTAAGACTACTTAACCGTCGTAGACCCAATACACGAAAAGAAGCTGACCAGGATCAAACAGGATTGATGGTTCTGTCTCGGTTGAAAAGTTATGGCAAAGGGGCAATAATATCGTCCGTTGGTCTTGGTATTCTTTGGGTATCTTACATGCTAGCCAGTACAAGACATGAGGTCTTGGTGTATAGTAGCGGGATCTTTAGTCCGAATCTTCGCCATTTTGCGTCTTGCTGGACTTCTTGAATTTCTCTCCTCCCGTGGCTAGGACTGCTTCTACTATGCGGCCATCAAAGCTCCTCCCGTGCATGAGTTTGATGCAAGCGAGAGCTGACTGGGCGTCCTGGAACTTGACAGATACCATGCCATCGGGCTCTTGGTCAAAGAGCACGACGTTGGTCACTATTCCTAGCTTGGAGCACTCATCTCGGATGTCTTCCTTGATCTCCAACAATGCTGCAGGGTCCTCTTCGAGCTCTTCCAGGGTGAACATGTGTCGGAGAATCACAACCTTGTCCCGTTTCGGTGCTGCCTCTGTCTGCGTTTGGTATGGTAGATCATCATCCCAGTCTGCGAGCTTTGCGTCCAGCTTTTGGGTCTTCTTGATAATTTTTTGGCGGTCATAGTTGCTCTTCTGTGGTCTCCGCTCCAATCCGTCCTTGTCGCTTGGCGCTCCTTCCTGGTCATATTTGACCTTCTTGTAGCTCGAGTCTGCTGCTTGAACTCGTATCCTTCCCTCCCGCGTACCGCTCGCTGTGAGTCGGAAGTCTGTGTCGTCGAGGAGCATGATGGCCATCTCGACACTTTGGGGCTTGAAGAAAACGATCAATGCGTCTCCCTTGAAATTGCCCTCGCTATCGTTGTAGAGCTTGATCCGTGGCGCACCGCTGTCAATCTCCTCGGCGACGACACCGCATTTCCGGGAGAAGAGCTCGTGTACCTCGGCAACGGTTGCGTCGGCTGGGAGGCCGGTGACGTACACGGCTGTGTTTTGCTTCGGCTGTGGAGGCGCCTTTTGCTTCTTGTTCGGTCGAGTAGGTTTTGGGGCATCTGGTATCTAGAGAAAAGCCATGGTTAGTGCCTTTGCTTCAGTGCAAGGAATGTAAAACTTGAGGGATTGTGCTGAGCGAGGATGCATGTTGACATTTGAACGGTGAACTCACCTCGAAATCGTTCCCCAACCCATTCTTCCTCTTCCTCTTCCCCTCATCCTCAGCTGCATATTTCTTATTGTCATTCAGCGGTTCATGCGGGTCAGGCGCATCGTGCTCTTCTGCAGCAGGCAACCATCGCTTTGAATCGACGTCAAACTCATACTCGCTGCCGTCGTCATGGACGGCGATGAACTTGTTGTCTAGCTTAGAAAACGAGATGCGATCGTCGCTGTCGAATTCGCGCACGTCTGTCGGAAATATTGAGCCCATTGTGTTACCGCGCTGGAGTTTGAAAGACGAAGGGACCCCTGAGAGACGAGCGAGGGATGATGTAGGAGCAGCTGCGCTACCGCAGGAACTAAATCCTGGACATGGATACGTCAGAGAGCCTTCCCACGAACGTGGGGCAGGCGGACATTTTGAGAGGCAGGTCCCACTCCCAAAGAGACGGGTGACCATCAACATGGTCTAGCGATTCAAAATGGCATGGAGGCATTTGCTGATGCTTTGTCTAATAACTGGCTAGATTGGTTCCTCTCCGAGGTATTTGTGTTGTTCGATTACGCGTCTATTGTGTGCCTGTGAATAGGACCTTCGGGGTTTGTCATCCATGTATTGCCATTGCCTGTCCCCTCTAAGGCGTGTGTAAAATCTAATTGAACATTCATCTCGATGCGCACTGTATGTTGTAAAAGGGAGTTGAGAACATGCGTCGATCTCTAAAAGCTTCGCATTGCTCTAGCTCATTTCTTCTCTTCCTGGGCTGTCTTCTTGACTCCTTCGACGAATGCCTCAACGGCATGCCCTCCCCCGAGGGGCACTCCGCCTCCTGGGATATACCCACCGTTTTGTACCTTCACACCGAGGGCCTCCGCAATACTGGGCAAGCCGCCGTCTCGCAGGGCCATGGTCAAGGTACCCAGTGCCTGGTTGAATTGAGGACTTCGGAGCACTTTCTTGAGCAGGCTCCGTTTGTTGTCGAGGGTGAGGGATGCTTTGGCGGCTTCCACAGCTGCAGCTGACGGCTCAGCGTTTCCATCAATGCCGCCAGGAGCGCTGGTTGCGAGGACAATGACAGCTGGAGGTAGGAAATTGATCAAAGAGTCGGCTAATTCTGCAGGTGCTGCATCAATCATCGGCACTGTCATAGATGTTGGAAGGAGATGGTTGAGATATGGATACGACTTGTCGGCATTCTGTTGTCGTTGTCCTCCAGACAGGCCGGACTGGTCTCTGAGAGAATCGAGAAAGTTCCTCACTGCGGCAGCGGCATCAGGGGCAGATGATGAGACACTGAAAGGAGGTCAGCGTTGTCACGGTTTGAGTGTCGATACCAAAGGCCCGACGTCAAGACACTAGTTCCCAATTCTTCTCGTTTGAGGCAAGGAAATCTAGTTTTACACTCTGTAACCTGCTGTCCCAGGTCCCGTGCCATTCACACAACCAGGTCCAATTTGCGCCGCGCGTCATCAACCGTGCAAAGGGAAGTTACCTACGCTCTGGCACCATCAGCACCTCCCTCTCTCGAGCCCTCGCCCTCCTCTCTGATGTCTCCACCGGTGGCATCAGGTCCAGCTCCGCCGCTGCCACTCCCGCGGTGCTTGTGCTGATCACGGTGACCCTCAACGTCCTCCATCGTCTCGTCGTCATCGTCATCGTCCTCAGGTCGGTCGTCCGTGTTGCGAACAGACGCAAGCTCATCGGAGACATCCACATCTTCGCCCTGTAGCAAAAGATGGACGATATCACCGATCTTACGGTCCCGAGGGCTGAAGTAGCTTGGATCACCGTTTCGGCTTTGGGGTTTGGACTGGAGCCAAAACAGGTAGCGCTGGGACGACGAGGAGAATCGGAGGGTGAATATACGGCCGTCTGTCTTTGAAGTCGGCTGGGGGGTCGTCTTGTATTCGTAAGGAACAAAGCTGCCGTCAGTGGGAACCATAGTTAGGTCCAGGTTATCAGCGTGGTCCAGTGGATCGCTCCGCTTGCGCCAGCAGAAGTGTACCAAGTCTGTTGGAAAGTCAGCTTCGCGAACAGTGAGGAAGGCCTAGAGACTGACCATCGTCGGAGTACAGGTAGATGTAGCCAGGTTCGGGCTGCGGCTTCACCTTGAAAGGCTTGGATGAGGTCTACGAATAACATAGTTAGTAGTTAGGCCCTGGCAAAGGGAGCTGTGGGACGGAGCGTACGTCGACCTCGCACTGGCCGGCTTTGAAGGTGATAATGGGCGAGATTGGCATTGTGGTAGTCGTTATGGAAGGATTTGCGAGGATCAGGAAAGCTAAGAGGGAATGGAGTAGAAAGATGAAGCTCAAGGAGGGCGCCTCTTGTTGGTAATGAAGGCAGGTATGTCAGGTACGTAGCACGTCGCCCGCTATCCGGCAAGGCTGCAGGAGCTCTTACGTCGAGCATCGCCTAAGGCGGTGGG
Source organism: Dactylonectria alcacerensis (assembly GCA_029931735.1). Lineage (NCBI taxonomy): Eukaryota > Fungi > Ascomycota > Sordariomycetes > Hypocreales > Nectriaceae > Dactylonectria > Dactylonectria alcacerensis. The sequence continues at coordinate 3,012,288 of JAPMUZ010000002.1, forward strand.
CATTGTGGCGGAAGAGCCACACCTGGTCCGGCCCGATATTCTTCCAGTACCCACACATCGCCGCCACGTTCCCCTCAGCAGCTCATGTCATTGTTAGATGCCCCAGTCCTGGAAATTTGGTTTGGGTGAAAAATCTCATAAACCCCACCTTGGGACATCGACCAGACAACCCCATTTTCTTCCTCCCACCTCTCCCAGCTCTACAAATACCTGTCTTTCCTCCCTCTTCCTCCTCACGCAAACTCACCATCACTCAAAATGGGCTTCTCCGACCTCCTCGCCGATGCTGGACTCACCAGTATGTCGCTGCTTCTTTTGCGTTTTGCGCCCATCCATCAGCGCCTCAGTCACTGACAGCTGGTCTTTCCTCAGCGCTTAACAGCTGGTTGACCACCCGCTCCTACATCGTTGGGTATGTAAACATCTTCCCTCTGGTCCTCCAGAGCTGCCTTTCTCTTTGCAAGCTATTGTACAACATGATGAGAACAATTGGTCCGTGTTTCGGAGGCGATTAAGACCCGCCAACTGACGAAGCAACCTGCACTTGTGCACCTCTGAGTTGTTTTAAAAGCCCAATATTTTGTTCAAGCTGTTTCGCTTGACAGATATGCTGACAGTCGTCTACAGCCACAACGCCTCGCAGGCTGATGTTGCCGTCTTCAAGGCTACTCAGACCGCCCCTGACGCCGCCAAGTACCCCCACGCCGCCCGCTGGTACAAGCACATCGCTTCCTACGAGCCTGAGTTCGCCACCCTTGACGGTGATGCCTCCGCTGCCTACTCCACTTATGGCCCTGAGGCTGAGGTGACCCCCGAGGCTGCCCCTGCCGCTGCTGCCGAGGACGACGATGACGTCGACCTGTTCGGCAGTGACGACGAGGAGGAAGACGCCGAGGCTGCCCGCATCCGTGAGGAGCGTCTCGCTGAGTACAAGAAGAAGAAGGACAACAAGCCCAAGACCATCGCCAAGTCTGTTGTCACTCTTGACGTCAAGCCCTGGGGTAAGGAGCATCTTCTCACTTGTTGCAAACACTACTGACTAGCTTCAGATGATGAGACCGACATGGCTGCTCTCGAAGCCGCTGTCCGTGCCATCGACCTCGACGGCCTTGTCTGGGGTGCCTCCAAGCTGGTTCCCGTCGGCTACGGTGTTCGCAAGCTCCAGATCAACATGGTTGTTGAGGATGAGAAGGTCAGCGTCACTGAGCTCACTGAGCAGATCGAGGAGATCGAGGACTATGTTCAGTCCACCGATGTCGCTGCTATGCAGAAGCTGTAAATTGCTGCACTTTGGCACACCGGGATGGATCTTGTGATGAAGGACGACGGCTGGGATTTGATGACTCCAATGGAAATGATGTCTTGGGAATGAACCGTATGAAAGGGAGGATTAGCTGCGAAAGCTATCACTCGTACCTGCCATAGACGATGAAGAAATGAAGAAAAACACATGGGGGGGGCAAAGACCCAACGTCCATGTCGGCGACAGTTCGCAATCCCATTTAATCTGTTCCATTACTATCGGTGACTTTGTCTTTTTCCTTTTCCAATGGTCGTCTCTGTGATGCATGACTCAATTTTTGTGCCATGGTCAGAAACCCGAAGGAGGGGTAAAATTTGCAAGTATCTAGCCATATCCTTGTAAACCGTGTTTTGGCGGGGTAGTCCAAGGTCTCACTCAGGCACACGCGACGGAGCCTTCCGTTGAACGCGGCTGCAATAACGCGACACCGACAAAATCTTGGTCTCGCGAGAGGGTCCCAGTTGAACCCTATACAACGCTTTCGGACAGAGCCTGTTCGAACACTTCAGTTCTGCGTTTGACCCTGAAAAGCTGGAAGGCCTCTAGGTACACAGAGCTTCAATCTGAGACCGTCTCTTCGTTTGGGTTGCACCATGTACGGAGACTTGGGCAATAAGCTGGTACCTATTAGTCCTTCGTGATTTTCTCCAGTGAGCAAACCAACTAATGGACATGCGCATACAGGTTCACCATGCCAAGCGAACACAGAACCTCGCCCATCTACCCCCATACCAAGCCGAGATCGTTCGCGCTGTGACACGAGAGGTCAGGGATCTACAGAAGGATGTAGACGACCTCCTTGAACCCTTCGATGACGCCTTCCAACCGACCGAGGAACCAGCTATTGCCTGCACCGTGTTGGTAAACCACCTGGCGATGCGTCGAAACAAGCGATGTTTACTTGCTTACCACCGGACACGAACGGACAAGCTGGAAGAGCTCGTGTGGAACGGATCAGATGTGGTTGATCTCTCTGGTCAACAAGTGCGGGATACTTCGGCTCCTTCCAATGGAGGAGCTGCTGGGGCGGGTGATGCAACGACAAGCAGCCTAAGCCCGCAGGAAGAGGAATACGTCCGGCAATATAGCGACCTGCTCGCGGCCTACAAAGGCCAATGGACGGACATTGATCTAACAGGCAGCCTGGAACCGCCGCGAGATCTCTTCATTGACGTGCGTGTGTTAAGGGATGCTGGAGAGATACAAACGGAATATGGGTAAGATGCAACACCAAGTTGAGCGGGGCGGCGAGAACGACGACTGACAATATACACAGTGCTATCACCCTGACCAAGAACAGCCAGTTTTATGTGCGGCAGGGAGACGTGGAACGGCTGATCGCCCAGGGATATCTTCACAAGCTGGGCTAAGGTTGCTTGCCCGGTCTTCGATATAAACCGCCGTCCTCTCCGTTCACTCTTCCCGACGAGAAGTTATCGTGGTCCTATTCAAGAGGGAAGGGAAACCGAACGTACATTCCCACGCTTCCCTCCCAAGTCGAAGCATGCAAGCGGACTACAGTCTAGGTACAACTTGGAAAACCAGGTCAGGTGACAGCCACCATAACTTCACTTGGTCTGCGGATGATGCAGGGCAAATGCAACTAGAAAAGGGAGCCAGCGCCTGCTGGGAATAGCCGGTCAATCTTGGCCCAGTAACGGGCGAGGGGGGAGACTGGATGGCGTTAGTGCTGCAAGAATGCACGAGCTGGAGCCACAGTGGAGTTGTGACTGAACCGTTTGGGACCATCCCGAGTGGCGGTTTCGCGGCCTGCTGGCTTGCTTGGGGCGAGACCACATGCAAAATCGCATGAGAAGACTCGCTGACGCGCCCGCTGGAGGGTAGCAAGGTTTTTGCACCGACATGGGCGATGTGACTCTTGTTACTATCACCTACGTACTATTCACGTACCGATATTCCTACTAATTTTGTAGGTAGGCAAACAAATGCTACTACGCACGTACTTGGGTAGTCAGTTCCAGGTCATTCTCATTTTCATTAGAGCGCTCCGCAGATATACCTAGCAAGAGTCGATGGAGCCCAGGCACAGTGTGCGCCCGCTGGAACCATGACCCACCAGCTCTCAGTAATTGAGTTTCGTCACTGTATTCCCATTCCCCATCAATACTTGTCGCCCTCGCCGTCCATCCGTTGTCTAGCGAGCCCTGGAATGCTTTTCCTCTCTCTCGCAGTCTCCCTTGTATGAGCTTTTAGGGTTTTTCATCTTTATTTTCTTTACTTTGCTACCCGTGCCCTCATGTCATCGTTCAGGCCGTCGTTCCCGCTGTATTTATAGGCCCATCCCACCTCGAACCGCCCCTTGCCGCATCGTGGACGGTGGCCAGGCGCAAGCTCAGCTCAAGGCGATTCTCAATGTCATCCCCACTCGGCTTCACTCCGTGGAGGAGGAGGGCATTGAGCTCGACCTCGCAGCGCGATCCTCCCTTGCAAGGGTTGCAAGGTGGTGATGGCTCTAGCTCGATTCTTTCTCACGGATCGCACCAGACGCCAATTCCTACTGCGCGCCCGACGTCCATCAGCTCTGTGCCGGGCCATAGAGAGCCGATTCGATCCTTCATCCACGGCTCTGTGCGAGATGACCTGCTAGGTGCGTTTTTACATGTGCTTTTACGTTTGTTGTGTTGTCATCCCTTCTCCCCTCACCCGTTTGCCTCCATCTACATCGTTATGTCGTCATGTCGTCACATCCTCACGTCCTCATGCCGGGCTTGAAAAACTTAGCAATCCTTTATCTTCGCTTCGGCTAACCCCCACCAGCAATCCCGGTCGACAGTGTGCAGAATGCGCGAAACATTCGGGAAGACACTGCAGAGCTTGCCACATACCTGCTCTCAGACGGCCAGACGCAGCTAAGCCCTGCGTTCTTGCAGCGAGCCCGCTCCTCATTCCACGAACCAGCGGGGTCCGATTACGGCGACGACTCATTTACTACCGACCATGCGCGCAACTCTCAAACAATCCCCGAGGTTTCGGAGCCACCGTCACCAGAGACCGAGCGCGATGGCGACGACGATGCGCCCGCAGGACCGTCGGTACTAGCGAACCTCCTCAAGGGATCACCTCCCCAGTCGATGGCGCAACCGCAACCCCTCAACAACGAATATGGCGAAGACGATGAAGAAGACGAAACGGAAGCTGATGAGCGTCGGGATAGCCACCATACCGACGCAGCTTCGGAGCGGACCCCACTGCTGGCGAGGGTGTCTTCAGCTGGGAGGCAGTCTTATACCGAAGACCTGGAGAGTCAGAAATCTCACACAAAGCATCCGTGGATCAGTGGTTTGGTAGGAGTCAGCCACAAGATGGAAGAGCGTATGACCTACGGCGTTGCAGTCGCTGTAAACCCCAGCCGCTGGGATCGCAAGGCAATTTGGAATACTGTTGTGGTTACGCCTGTTTCGTGCCTCCCCGCTGTGGCTGTCGGCCTTTTGCTCAACATTCTCGATGCTCTGTCCTACGGTAGGTCGCACCAATTCCCACACACTTGTGGTATTCACTAAACGGCCATAGGAATGATTTTATTCCCTCTGGGTAAACCCATCTTTGCGCATCTTGGGTCCGCGGGAATATCTGTTTTCTATGTCAGCACCATTATATCACAAATCACATTCTCCTCTGGAAGCATCTTCAAGGGCTCTGTTGGATCTGAGTTGGTTCGTCTTTCATATACCTCAATCCTAACCTTTCCCACTAACATGACGTATGTAGATTGAAGTGGTTCCCTTCTTTCACAACATGGCCACCAGAATCACCGATGTGGTTGGAGAAGAAAATCCCGATGCCGTCATAGCCACCACTATTGTGTCATATGCTATCAGTGCCATGATTACCGGACTGGTCTTCTATCTCATGGGCCGGTTCAAGTTTGGGTACATGGTGGGGTTTATTCCCCGACATATCTTGATTGGCTGCATAGGCGGCGTGGGATGGTTCCTGGTCGCAACTGGTTTCGAGGTCTCGGCTCGTCTAGATGGCAGCCTTGAATATGACCTCGACACGCTGAAGAAACTCACAGACCCTGCGACACTACCGCTTTGGCTGACTCCCTTAATCCTTGCTATTGTCCTCTTTTACGGACAGTCCAAGGTGGCATCCAAGTTCTTCTTGCCCCTCTACATCTTAACCATCCCTGTGGTTTTTTACTTCTTTGTAACATCACTCGATGCCTTGGATACAGATGTTCTCCGTGATCATGGTTGGATCTTTGAAGGCCCTCCCTCCGGAGAGCCGTGGTGGTATTTCTACACTCTCTACAGTAAGTCGTGGTGTTTCTTGGGCTATTTTGGACAGCTGTGTTGACAATTTGATCAGAGTTCAAACTTGTACGTTGGGATGCAGTCATTGAGTGCATTCCCGCTATGTTCGCATTGACATTCTTCGGCATCTTGCATGTCCCTATCAACGTTCCTGCCTTGGCGCTAAACTGTGGCGAGGACCATGCTGATCTCGACAAGGAATTGAAGCTCCATGGGTACTCGAATTTCCTGTCTGGTTGCTTTGGTAGTATTCAGAACTACTTGGTTTATGCCAATACTGTCTTCTTTATGCGATCTGGTGGCAACAATCGCCTTGCGGGCTACATGCTGGCAGCTGCCACCTTCGGAGTTATGATTATTGGCCCTTCTCTTATCGGCTTTATCCCAGTCATGATGGTGGGAACCTTGATCTTCGATCTGGGCTTTGAATTGATGCTGGAGGCCTTGTGGCTTCCTCGCAAGAAGCTCAAACTCGCCGAGTACATAACTGTTGTCGTTATCGTGCTTGTTATGGGTATTCACGACTTTGTGGTTGGTATTGGAGTTGGTATTCTACTTGCCTTTGCGTCGCTCATTCTGCAAACTTCGCGGGTGTCGGCTATCCGTGGAAACTACTCTGGTGATATTGTTACGTCAACTGTGAGGCGAAACCCCTCGCAGCATCATTATCTGCAACAAGTTGGTCGGCAGATTTACATTGTGAAGCTCACTGGATACCTCTTCTTTGGAACTATTGTGAGCGTCGAGGAGAAAATTCGGGATCTTTTGGATGACAGTACATTTGCCAAGCAACCCATCAAGTTCCTGATCTTGGACTTGTGGCACGTCACTGGCCTCGACTATTCCGCTGGTGAGGCTTTTAACACCATCAGTAGGCTGCTCAACAACAAGGATGTAATCCTCGTTCTCAGCGGCGTGGACACCGAGAGCCAACTTGGGCGGAACCTGAGGGCAGTGGGATTGGGAAGTGACGGGATTGAAGTTATGCTGCTCCCCAACCTCAACTCCGCTTTGGAGAGCTGTGAGAACGAGCTGCTCAAGACTCTTTACGCACGACAAGAGGAACTTTCACTAAAGCGGGTCTCTGCCCCGAACGCCCCAAACTTGGATGTACCTGCAAGGACCTCCGTGTTCTCGTCCTTCGACGCACCATTCAACTCACCTCGCCGAAATCACCTCGCCGAGGCCGCGCGAGATGCGCTCAGCAATGTTGAGATCCAACGCCCATCCAAGTGGATGAGCTTCAAGGAGCCTCTTCGTCTCATGCTGCAAATATTCCAGGGCCTCAGCGAAAAGAACGAGGACTTTTGGTTCCCGGCCGCGCATTACTTCACGCGCCAGGAATATGCCGCTGGCAGCGTTATCTTCCGGCGTGGCGAGGAGGCAAAGGGGTTCTACCTCTTGGAACGGGGCATCATCCGTGCAGAGTACGACCTGCCCCAGGGATGGCTGTGTGAGAGCATCGTGGCTGGCACGACGTGCGGCGAGTTGCCCTTCTTCTCCGAGACTGATCGAACCGCGACCGCAATTGTAGAAAGAGACTGCGTAGCCTGGCTGATGGATCGTGATCAATGGGCTAAGATCCAAAAAGAGGAACCGGAGGTTGGTAGGGAATTGTTGAGGGTATCCCTGAAGCTCACTAGCGAGCGGATGAGTTCAATCACCTCGTACATCTTGACGACGGCGGGTTAGAGACTCGGCCAATCACAGAATGTTCAAACTAGGAAGAGCGAATTAATTTCAAAAGATAAACCCAAGCCGATGTTGTGAAATAAGACTCGTTGACAACTGAGATGATTTTGCTATATTCCAAATCATGAGCTTAGGTTTAGTACCTGATCTCATCTCGTAACGAATGGACAGGACGTAGACCAAACCGCAACCGAGCACATATGAGTATTGAGCACTTTCAATGTTTCTCAATGAGAAAACCTGCAAGTCGCTGAACCCATGCTAGTTTCGGGACACCCTCTTTGGTCGTAACCCTCTGAGGCTTTCGGATATGCGAATCTGAATGTGAGTAGACGGCTTCCCTCCACGTCTTAACACGCATGATAACATGGAGTCCTAAAACCACGGTGAGAGCGGAGCTCTCTCAAATACAGTCAATTTTAAGGCAATCGCGAATATGACGTCACGCCGGATGGGATACTATTCTTCGAGGCTGCCTAGAATCTAGTCGTTGCTTACCTAGATGCTTCAGCATTGCGGCAGCTAAAACAGCAATACCTGAGATTTCATGTCCACAAAATGGTACAATTCCACCCCGACCCCAGGATACTTGAGGCAGGTTAGTGCTCTTGATGTCAAAGTTTACCTCTTGTGCTGGCTTGTGGAGTTGCATCACTTCCTTGGTTGACATAAGACAAGTCCGTCTAAGCTAGAATCTCCACTATTTGTCAGACATCTTGAAAGGGCGTCAGCTACATGCAACAGGCAGTGTGAAGCCATCTCACTGAACACTCAAGCATGCACAAGTTTCTGACTTGAAAATGCCTAAAAGCATCCGTTCCATATTGGGGAATTCAGGTCGGGTCACCAAACCTTCTCGGCCTGCCCCGACGAGGCAGACGAGACCAGGCGCATCGCCAGCGAAGGCGCGCAAACCGGAGGACGATGAAACAGAGCTCTTCCAAGACAAGCTCGACGATCTAGGCCTCACGAAGATCTTAGAAGACGAGTTGACGCTACGAGATGCGATCCAAGCCATGCGCTACATCCGATCACGCATGTTCAGTCCCATCCCAGCGACGGGCTTCAACTCGACGCGGACCATCGAGCTGCTCAACTACCGAGTCGCCACGGCGCCCATCGTCACGGTTGGGCACCTCAACGCGGTCCTGAACTCGCCGTCCAAGGTGTCACGGGAAATGGCTGAGCTGACAGGCAAGGGCGTCGTGAGGAGGATGAGGGTTGAAAGACGAGGCGGCGTGGGCGAGGCACTCATCGAAGCGGCCGAGTTGGATGGGATGCTCGACAAGGCTCGACTGGGAGAGGAGACGAAGAAGAAGTTTATAGCTTTTTTGAGAGATAACCCAACAGCACAGACGCTCCCCAAGGGCGTATTGGAGAGCAGCCAGGCGGATGAGCTTGTTCGAGTTGGGTTCCTCACAGCGTCTACGCCGTCTACTCCAGGAAACACTCTCGACGTCCGCCCCGAGGACCGCACCACCATGATGTCCATCCAGCACGTCTCCCGTTTCGCATCCGGCAGCGTCTCGGCCGTCGGTGGCCGCAACGCCATCCACCTCGCCGGCGGCGGTGGCGGAGCTCCGGCCCTTACGCACGCGGCCTCGCTAGACGCCTCTCCGGCGGCCTTCCGGCTGGCCATACCCGGCCACGGGCGGCACCTGAAGTTGGCCGCGGCCGCTGTGGACTGGGTGCGGGAGGCGCTGGGACGGACTAAATGGGGTGAGGGGCCGGAGAGCTGGCTGCGAGAGCGATTCGAGGGCGGCGGGCTATATGGGCCACGATGGAAAGAATTCTGGGGTATCGAGTGGGAATGGGTGCTCGGCGAAGCCGTCGGACTCGGAGTTGTTGAGGTATTTGAGACGGGAAGTGTGGGGAGAGGAGTGAGGGCTCTAGGACTCTAAGAGTGCTGTTGTTTGATATACGACAATGCCAAGGAGGCCGTGGAATTGTTACATATATATGGCTAGAGTTCTGGACAAGGATGGGCGGGTCGACGGGGAACTCTGGACAACTCGGAAAGGAATTGGTACACACGAATTGCATCATCCTTCAACACTGCAGCGTTAATATAGCGTATGAGAGAGAGCAAAATCACTTGAGGCTGCGAAGATATACCTACACATTGGACGGAGGAGCAACAGATATCACGGCGTATACTCGTCACGATATTTCGCGTCTAAGAGACAAGTTATGCTCGTCTTACTAGGAGACTCACTGCGAAAGCCATGTCTCGAGAGGTCCAAAAGCCACGAGTTACTACGGTCTTCGTGCGTTGAAAATAGAGCAAAGTCGAGAAACAGGCGGCTGATCCAGCCCAACGGGATGACCTCCCTAGGAGGACCCCACGTGGACGAGATTGGGTTCCGTTCGTTTCAGGTTTCCCTGGAGAGATCACTCATATTTTGTACAAATTGCAGATGTAACAATCCCATCCCCAATTTCTATCTTCCATGCATTATGGTCCTAGACTCCTAGGGATCTAAGGGCGCAAACAAAGCTTGCCATGTCCGGTGATGATCACCGGGTCGGTGGGGACGGTGCCGCAACGAACGAACCCATTTCTTTTTTCATCTGTCCAGGCGGCAAATCCAACGCTACGGAACTCATGATGCTGTAATTATCCTGGTGCTGCTAGCCGCCAGAGAAGGGTCCCTGTCGGAGAAAAAGAACCCCTAGACGGAGGATTTCCAACAAGGGACTTTTCACGGGGAGAACGTACCGAAGTCTTGAACGGGCCTTTGCCGAACATTTATTTCCCAGTAGATTGACCATCTGCGTATCGTATCGACGCTTGGAAGTTGAAACCAAAGCTTACGAGAAGGGTAGTTTGCGTTCTTCCAGTATGGCATGTCGTGCACCCCGTACTAAGAAGCATAACTAAGTTTCGACACGGGACGTGAACACCTCCACAGTGGCGACGAGAATGGCGACGAGAATGGCGACGAGAATGGCGATCATTCTGTCACACAGTTTCATATCTTTCTGCTGCGCACGCTGAAGAGCGAATGCTACGCTGTGATTGTCACTGGCGCATCTGGCGGCATGAATAAACCCATTTTCGACTAGGGCTGCTGAGAGGCAAAAGCAAATAGCAAATGGATGGGGCAGAAGAAAGCCGAGAGCGGGATGCTACAAGGACTATCCTTGACTCCTAAGTTCGCCGTACGACCCAATTTGCTGCTTTGGGTAATCTAGCCCAAGTTATGGCGGGCGTTGCACTCCACGTTCGACCGTTGGATCCCGTCGCGGTATGTTGAAAAGCATGAAGCAAAAAAAAAAAACCCGGCTCTCTCCACTACCCAGGGTGAGAGTGTGATAGGAATGATGCTAATGCATTAAGATTTCTAAGGAAACAATGTGATGAAAGCACTGTTAGGTGTGAACATTGGGTACCCACGGTCCAACGTTACTGTCTCTGGTGGAGTTGTGATGGCAGGCTGAGGAAAATTCGAGCTGACGACGGCACATCTATGGATATCACATCGCCTAATTGAACAGCGATGGGCAAGCCGACGCGTAAAGTCTTGGACGTCGCGTGCCATTGGCCCTTGTATCTCCATTCGTGGATACGAAGTTTCGAGCGCGCAACCACGCCAACGAACCCGAGTAGGTGGGAGTGCAATTGAACAACCATGTCTCTCTCAGGGGCGAGGACAAGGAACATCGGCTCATCTCAAGGCGCCTCATCAACGGCTCTCCACAGGCAGCCAAAGAACCCTGCTGAGGACCACGCGAGCCCTGTCGACGTCTTGGGGCTAGACACCGAAGTTGCTTTGTGGGAACCAGTGTTGCCGATCGGTTGGCCCTCGACAGCGTTGGGCATCTGGCATCATGTTCTGTCATTCGCAGCATCGGGTGATGATTCGATCCTTTCATCGTGGAGGATGGCCAGATGCGGTAAAGGCGTGGACATGGCTCCCCTTCGCAGGGTGGCTCACGGACCCTTTCGATGGCAAGTGTTGGGAGAGAAGAGATATGATAACGACTCGGCATGATCCTCTGTGCCATATCCTGTGGTTAGCTGGTGAGAAGGCCGAGTACAGTTTAGTGAGAGACAAGGGGGGGAAATTGCAGCCACACATTTTTGCGGCTTGGCTAAGTCGCCATGTGAGAGGACAAGCGACAAGATGAGACATCAGCCAGGTGATGAGCCAGAGCCATGGCCGAGACGGCCAGACCTGGAACAACGGGCTCTTGTGAGTCGATAGAGCGACAGAGCAGGGTGATACATAATATCCCACTTTACGGCATGTCAGCCCTTGAAGTGACTGTGACAGGCCCGATCCAGCAGACCCCATTCGCGGGGCGCTTTCTGATTCTGACATCTCGTCGACATTGGCTGATGGATGGTAAGCATGGAAATGCCGAAGGCTCCCGAGTGACTTTGATACGTAGTGAACATGACCTTGACGATGAGGCATCCATTCTGACAATCGGCGACTGCACACAGCATTGAGATTGCGTTGATGATTGCCCCCCTGGCATCGCGATCGCCCATGGAGTCTGCTAGTCTGCTACACCTGCGTCTGTGCCTGCGCACCATCAATCGCCGCCATGCATATGCATACGCACAGTCTACCAGGCTACCAACCTGGCAACCCTGGGCAGCGACTTTGCGACTCCCTTTTTTCTCCTTTTGCCTCCCTGTATCTTTGCTCTGAACTGTCGATAGACAATGCGTTGAGTTTCCGTCGGCCCGGATGGTACATAGGCCATGATGCATGTTCTTACTCAGGGCAAGCAGCGCGTGATGGCCGAAGTGTACGCACGGAGGTACTCAAACATGCAGACACATGCGGGGTTGACGTTGACATCAATGCTATGCTGGATGCAATGATAAGTCATGCCCTGTTGCTTCTCTTTATCTCTCCACTTGTATGTTCCGCAATAGCACGTACGTACGTGCAGGCTGCCCGGACTTGGATCTGAGAGAATTTCCGACTCATGTGATGACGCAGCAACAGTCGCATGTCACACACAGGAATGGTGGCGCAAGGAGGCGGCTCCAAGAACTGGGTGCGATGGTCCACGGTAACAAGGAGGCTTGTGAGCCCGACCAGGCATGGCATAAGCCGAAATACTGAGTTGAAGCTGCTTTGTGTTTGGAGACGGGTGCCACACCTTGAGCTAAACTAGGTGCATGAGGGCCGGGATAGTAGCCAGGGGTAAAAGGTCGCCCCCATGCATACGTAGGTCAGAGGATACAGAAAGATGGCTTGGCCAGTCCATCGACATTGTTTTTTCTCCCCGCTAGCCGATTTAGATGTAAAAATCGGGTCGGCTTAGCCACCAATGACAATGATGAACTTTTTTACGCAATGAGAGCGAAGGGGGAGAGGAGCTTGAAGACGCGGGAAGGGTCAGACGGGAAGGGGAAGAGGTGTTGCCAGGATGAAGCTAGAGGGGGGGGGATTGATAGCAGCCAAGCACGTTTTGAATATTGCATTCACGAACATAGAACCATTGCTTGGCTATGATCAATACGACAGGTATGACAGGGAGGTAGGAGGACGGGACAAGGACGGGTGGACGGCCGGGAGCGAGGGCGAAGCCGAGTTGATGCAGGGAGCCGGCGAACTGTGGAGGAGCGTGGCCGTAGACTTGCCGGTTTGTGTTCGGCTAGCAACATGGCAGATGATGAAGATTCCGGGTCCATGTATTACAATTGGATGGAGGCTGCAGCACGAGCGGGACTGGTGCGAATATGATTCATGGGTGGGGGCTCGAGGATAAGAGGGAGAGCTTGAGATGGAGAGGGAGAGGCATGGGGCTAGGGATGGTTTGTTTCGCTAGTGTCTACCTGAACATGTTCTATCAGGCATCTTCCAAGTAGGTAACCTGGAACCGTGGCCAATTCCATATTCGAAATACGCAACGCTCTTGCACATCAAGTCAGGATGTGCAGAGGTTCTTCTTCCAGTTTAGAGCGCTCCAGTTGTAGTTACCCGACTGGTCACATCATTGTTTGTTACCTAGTCAGCCAGCCTTGAGTCGGCAGGCTAGGCAAGAAAAGCCATCGGCCGGCTAAGCCAACTCCCGTCGTCAGCCAGCTCCAGCCTATTAGATTCCCTACTCTGGTGCATCAGGTAGTTGACATTGATATTAGTCAGTACCTGAAGCATCTAGTTGGTCTCCATTCCCAATCCGAGGGCGCCTTCAGCACCAAGCTAGGGCGCCTCATGCTGCCAGCTCTGAAGACATTGGCTACTAATTCGCCCAGCCTCGCCAGCCTCTGCACCGGGTTCACGCGCCCCCGCTGCTTTTCCCTTGGTCCCTGCCCTCTAAACCACACTCAGCGTAGCGTCCCGCTAGGGACCGGAAGGCCGTAGTGGCCTTCAGTGGGATGTTGCACTGCACACTTTGTGAACTGGAGAGAAGGGCGGGTTTTTCTACGTAGTATGTACCAAGGTTCGTTCCCCCTGTTACCCAAACCCCAGGCCCTGGGGTGGCGCCCCCCCATTGACCAACCCAGTGCGACTGGCCCCGGGTTGCATATCGCAATTACAGTGCCCGGCTTCCCCTACCGTCCTGGTCGCCTCTGCAATCTCTGTAATCTCATCACTGCGTTGCAGCTGGTCGGCCATTCTGTCGGGTACTTTAGCAGTAGCCGCTGTTGCTGCGCTGTCAAAGGTACCGTGCGGGCGACGCTAGTCCTGTACGCACTGTAAGGCCAACCGGCCTGGGCCATCGTGCAGGTCCGTCGCAGGGCCGTTGAACATACCAGGGCCATTTGTGCCAGGGCCAGTACACCCGGGCTTAGGCCTGGTCTCACCTCACTGAGAAGTAACCCGACTGAGCTCCGTCGGCCGTCACCAAATAACCTTCTTCCCCATCGAGCAACTGGGCCCTGACGAGTTCCAGTATCACTCCGTAGAATCAATCTCTCCTAACTCGTGCCCACAGCCGGTATTCGCTTTTCCCTTTCGCCTCTGCTTCATTGCCCCCAGCCGTTCATTGTTCATTGTTCATTCTTGTTCCCATTCTCAATCCTTCTCTCCGCCCGTGTAAACCCGCGACGTCACGCCACTCCACATATTTTTCTCGCTGTCAAGTGGACCCGCGCGTTCCCCGTCAGTCACTACCAACCTATCCATCGATCCAGCACCACACATTTGGCGTCTAGGCGTCCCGGAGCGCTCTCTTCGCCTCTCCCCCGTCTCAACACCAAGGAACCCGGCGGCACTTTCTCTCACATAGCCTGTCGATTACGTCTGCCGACTCCCAATCGCCCTTGATATCGCAACCCCAAGCACTGAACACTAGCATCGACGCTGGTAGCGACGTCGGCAGCGACGTCGGCTCCCGCTCAGGCCAGGCCTCTGCTAGATCAACATCCCACGCCAGCCGCCGCTCGCTCAGTCGCTAGGCTCTGATCTTGATCCGTGTTACTCCTTGACCCAAGACACTACCCACCTGCTGGACGCCGTCCCCCGATTTCCTGCACTCCAGCCTACCCTGGCCATCATCGTCACCGTGCCCGTTAGCACCAGAAAGGAGCAAGCTGCCTGCTGCCCGCTTGCTGCGCTACTAATAGCCCCTAGTCAAACAACCTGGCCTCGAGGCCTGGAGACGCTGGGGACTTGAAGGACTTGGGCCTGTGGCATTGCTTTTTGTGAGAGGGGTTTCACTTCACTCCTTGCCTTCCGTTGTATTGCTCCTTCGCTGCGAGATTCCCCTTCGAAACCACCCCTTTCGATCCGATCCCTCCCTCCAGCTGGGAACACTTTCCCTTGACGATTGCTGGTACTACGTACGTCTATCACATTTCCATCTGACCTTCTTCATCTTCCATCCTCCCATCCCATCTGCATAACTGCATGCGACCGTCGGCATCTTGCACCGTTGCGTCCGTTGGCCGTCGACTCTCAGTGCCACTAACGGGTACATGCTTCAGGTCCGCCGATTCCCACCAGGAACTATCTTCCCAGTCGCGCGCGTCGCACATCAACGTTTCAACAAACCATCTCCGCCTTTGATCGACCGGACAACTTCACTCCGCTTACAGTCGACACTCCACACTTTCGACTTGGTTTCGACCTCACATCCCGTTTAGTGACGAAGGCTTGGAGGACGACATCGATCGACGAACAGCTACGCTTGTTCTACGAGTTCATGGAGAAACGATCCCTTTGAAGGGAACATCCGAATCTTGCACTGGGTCTCCAACCCCTTGCCCGCAAGCATTTTCTCTCACAGGCCCTTCGACTTAATCTTCCATCACAATGACGACAACCCTACCGCGGCCATCGAGGCCATCTCTCGGGCCTCCTAATATGGCCCTACCCGCTTTACCAGTCAACAAGACTCGCAAGAGCACGGGAAATATCCCCAACCCACCCTCAGTCAAGTCAGCACCTGGTACCCCTCGGTCGGGCCTCAGAACACCCTCCACGATGGGCCTGGTCCCGCCCACACCAGCTTCAAAAGCGACTCTTCCCCAGCCAAAGCTTGCAGTGGCAGCAAGTAGTGCTGGAAAGACCATCCGGAAGAGCGTCAGCATTAACTCATTCCCTCAACCACCTCGAGGTGATACCCGCCCAAGTGGCGTCCCGCCCAGTCCGAGAGCCACCGACAAGAGCCGACCTGCCCGGAAATCGATGGCATCTGTTAGGGACTCAACATATAGCACATTCGGATCCAGCACACCCAGCTTCCTCAACGGAAGTGCCGACGGCAAGTCCATCACCAGCGTCCGTATGTCAGACGGTTTGATCAGTGTCTCTTCTCCGCCACAGAGCCGCAGCTCCTCAGCACAGGACTCATATTCCACATCAGCTACGACCTACGATGATCCTGCCGAGGCATCTGCTCAGAAGTCCGATTCGTCTGCCGACAAGACAGCCTTGAAAGCAGACGGGAAGGGAAACGTGATTGTCAGCGTTCGTGTGAGGCCCGACACAGGCAACAATGGCGGACACCCAGAGGGCGAATGGATGGTGGATGGACGGAAGTCACTCATCTCATACAAAGGCAAAGATGGCGGCGACCATTTCTACGGTACGTGAAGCTATGGACACGAGATGTTAGGGAGAGTATTAATGGTTACTGCCAGACAATGTCTTTACAACGCACGACAATAACTCACGAGTATACGATCACATCGCGAAACGGCTTGTCCGACGAGTTATGGAGGGCTACCACGGTACGGTGTTTGCTTACGGTATGACCGGCACAGGAAAGACATTCTCAATGCAGGGTACGGCCTCATCGCCAGGTGTGATTCCTTTGGCAATTACCGACATCTTCTCGTACATCCGAGAGACGCCCTCTCGGGAGTTCCTGTTGCGAGTCAGTTACCTTGAAATTTACAACGAGAAGATCCACGATCTGTTAAGCATGCCTACTGGAAGTGGTGTCGGTGGCGCCACACAGCAGGACGAAATCAAGCTTCGAGAGGATAGCAAGAGGGGTGTATATGCCACACCCCTGAAGGAGGAGATTGTACAGAGCCCTACTCAACTTCTGCGAGTTATTGCTCGTGGAGATCAGGCTCGACGAACCGCCAGCACACAGTTTAACTCCCGCAGTTCCCGAAGTCATGCTGTTGTTCAAATTGTCGTCGAGAGCAGAGAGCGAATTCCCGGCGGCAACGCTCCTGGGGGGAACAAGCGATCCGGCCTTCCGCCAGGTGGTGTCCGTGTATCAACTCTGAGTCTTATTGATTTAGCAGGTTCGGAAAAGGCTGCTGAATCGAAAGAGCGGCGGCAAGAAGGAGCCCATATCAACAAGAGCTTGCTCACCTTAGGAACGGTCATCGCAAAACTATCGGAATGGAAGGATAAGGAAGCCAAGGGTGGTGATAAGGAGGGAAAGCACCTTCCGTACCGTGACAGCAAGCTCACGCGCCTACTTCAAGGCGCATTATCCGGAAACTCTCTTGTCAGTATTCTCTGTACCATCCAGACTGGTGCAGGGGGCAGCGCGGCATCGGCTAGCAACCATACCCTCGAAACCATCAACACTCTCAAATTCGCCTCGAGAGCGAAGAACAACATTGTGAGCCATGCGAAGAGGGCCGAGGAAGCACTGGGCGCTGGCGGTGACGGTGGTGCACGAGTACTGTTGGAGCGATACCGGATGGAAATTCTCGAACTACGGCAACAACTGGACACTCAGGCTAAAAAGAAGAAGAAGGATTCAATCGAGGAAAACAAGGCTCAGAATGAGGAGGAAGAGCGAGCTAGGGAAGCAGAAGCTGCGGAACGACATGAGGAACAGATTCTCGAGATGCAGTTGGCGCGCACAGCTCTGAAGGAACGGATCGACCATCTGAACCGCCTTATCCTCAGCTCCAAGTCGATCGGCGTCAACACAAATGGGTCAATGAGTTCACTAGGGCAGTACGCGCGGTTCTCGCAGATTTCGTTGCCGGCATCCATCCGATCGTCAGTGGCCACTTCGACTGGTGGCAAATCGATACTAGAGCGAACGTCGTCGATGACATCGGCAACCTCAACTATCGGGCGACGGTCAAGCGGTGGGAATCAAAGGGCGGCCGATAGTTCGGGCGAAGCAGACGAGGACAGCGTTGGCGAATTTGGAGACGGAACAGCCTCTCTGACGGCGCAGAACCGCGCTCTACAATCAGACCTTGCCGACAAGAATCGATACATCGCGACGTTAGAGAAGCGGCTGCTCCAAGCCCGCCGGGCTAGTTCATCGCGTGCGTCTGTAGGGTTCGCAGCACCCAACAAGGCCATCATGGTTGGAGAGGACCACAGCGTATCAGCGGCACTCCGGGACAAGGACAACGAGATTGCCGATTTGCGAGCAAGGTTGGATGACAAGGACCGGATGTTGGCTGCGCTACGTTCTGCGGCACGATCGCGGGATACGGCTGAAGCTTCGACGGAACCGCGGTCGCCGCTATCGCAAGAGAGCCATCCATCATTACCAGGCAGTCCACTGGTGCCAGAAGACGACAAAAAGCGTGGCCGAGGCGTCGACGAGATGAACAAAATGTTAGACGAGATGCTTCAAGACCGAGTTGAGGCGGGGCAAGTCGTCCGGGGCAAGCGAGGAAGTGTGCGAGTAGCGGGCGGCCAAAAGATGGACTCTTTGGCAGAACCTGTACAAGCCATGGAGCCACTGCGCCAGTGCCCAACACCAGGACCTGTAGAGGAAGCCAACGCAGTCCCGTTAGAAGGATAAATGGCGAGAGCATGGACGAGAAGAGAAGGTTTGATTTTCCATGTCTTTGTTGAAGAGCACCAGCAGTTGGAATTCGAGCAAAACCATCGGCGTTGGGATACGGAGTACTCTTTCAAGGGAAGGAAGGTTGTTTGCGTTATACCCGATCTACTTTCGTTTGTCGCGGGAAAAGGGAACACAGGCGGCGAGGCGAGGGAGCATTGTTTGATTCATGATGTGGGCACCCGTGTCGTTGTTTCTGGGAGGCGAGAACGGGACAGAACTGGCTCGACGAGACGAGACGAGACGAACCGGGACGGGAAACGCCGCATATATGTGTGAGTAATCTATGGAGACAAGAACGATGCGAAGAGACGTCTACAATGGGACCAATTTCCTTTCCATTATGCTTTACAGTAAAATCATCTCTATACATGTATCATAGTCAGGGACTAGAGGACGCCATGGACGGCGCCTTATTGTTGAATGGGTTACTTGCGGGAACGAGAGGACACGAGCCTAGAGAATGACAAAGGAGAAATCTATATGTTGTGACCTTTGCTCTAGACGTGGTTAGGAACGAGGATATGATGCTGTCTGGTGTTTAGAAAGGCCGAAGGTACAGCAGCTGAGCTACCTACCTTCCTGAGTTATACTATGATGAGAGCATTACATGATCCAGGTCTGAGGTAACAGCGTAGAGCAAGGTGGCTGGTTACACAGAGGTAATTGGGCCAAACATCTATGGCTAACATGAGAATAGAGGTCATACGCTTGGGCTATTCCGCGGTCAGATGCCCAGTGGTCGGCTGATGGCTGGAGAGTATCGATCCTGTAGCTGAGAAGGATTTGACAAGGACGTGGAGTCTATGTGACAAGACATCAACTGCGGGCCAGTGGAGTGCGGCCTGCATGCTGTGTGTCGCAGACCTCATTGCTACCAGTAGTAATGTTCGAGCGATGTTCACTGTCCTAAAGACTGCCATGTAATCTGACGGGCGTGAGACTACGAAATGCGCCACACATAGTAGTCATGTGTGATGATGAGGGAGGCGTGGTCATAGGGATCCAGCTAATGCGGCCTATAAGGCGATCAGGTACCTGCTTCGGTGCCGCTTCAAAGGCAGGGCGAGATGTGGACAGTGTGAGGTGAAGTGGCGGTGGGCTGTAAGTGGTCAGCTCGGGGTCGTGGGTTGTGTGATGTGTGATGAGGGAGGGATGTGAGATGGACAGAGCATGAATGTTGGGTAGATGGCGAGACAACAAGCGAAACGCGCGCCGAGGCTATTTTGTAGCCAAGACAAACACAGATCACGCCGACCTGTCCAAAATTAGCACATGTAGCGCTGATCAGGAGGGCCCGCCAAGAAGGGACATTGTTTTGTTTTTATTCTTATTTTGTTTCTTGCATTTCCATGTCTGTTTCTATGTGAGGGCATGTTTGGCATAGATGGCTGCCAAGTAGCGAGAGGGGAGGAGGTTAGCGTCAACAAGAGCCTCGAGAGTCAACAGATTACGGATACGCGGAACCTGGCGTTCCCATGCAGATTTGCTGACGGACAAGGACAGTGAGATTGGGGATCCGTAGATGCTGCAGAGCTTATGCTAGTGCCCATCTCTGGCCGGGCTGTCTCATCACCAAGGCGGCGCCGAGATTGCCATGGCCCGTTGAGCTTCTGGAGCTTCAAGCTAGGCCGATGGTGATTGGCTCGCAACCTGTGGCAGCCCTCGTTTGGGCTTTGCAGACTTGCTGGTTGGGCCTTCAACATGAAACCGACTAGCAGAGAGGCGGGAAGCACTTTGCTCAACAGGGCCGTGATGGGGCGGTTCGGCGAGGCTCTTGGGGGGTCCCCTGGACGGCCGCAACCCCCAGGACTTGAAGACTTGAGGGCTAAAGGACCTGATCCCTGCTAATCCACCGCGTTCCTGCAGATTGTGTCAGGGATGAGGGACTTTGCAAGGCCGGGGGACGAGACGAGAGTGAGACTACGGCCGCGTGTACCCTCACGCCTGGTTTTCTATTGGACTGTGACTCTGTAACCAAGTATCGATTGGCTCCTAGATTCCAGAGAGGATGGAAGAAGATGATCGGGCGGATGATCAGGATGCGGGATGAGGTAGGACGGATGAGGGAAGAGGAACGAGAGAGAATGAGGCAATACTTAGACTAGCCCAATGACTCGGGCTAAAGTAGCGAGCGAGGTAGTATTTTCGATGCAGAACTGCAGACGTTGCTACAGAATCTGCTCCATGCCTGATCATCGTGTCTTAATTGGGCTGTCGATGGGCTCACTGGAATTGGACATGGCTAATTCAACGTGTTGCATCTTTATGAGGTGTGTCTCATCTTGGTTGGCTGTCGAATGATCGCCTCTCCCACCTCTGACAGATTTGCAGATTTGCCTCAACATTCGTGTATCGTGTGTCGTCGGGTCGGTGCATCACGATGGAAATGAATCCCTGTTTGACACTGCCCTCTCTTTGTCAGTGATCAACTCGTTAGTGTTGCCTCGCAATACCTCAAAGTTCAACAAGTTTTGCCTGGGCTTGTTCTTTGGTCGTCTATGCATGCTCACTCGCTCTCGAGCTCTCACACACCCCTGGTTGAACTACTCAATCTGCGACTGGAGACGGCCGTTGGAGCCTTCCGTGCCCGCCAGTCTTGTGAGCCTGCAGCATCCATCTGACAGATGTGGTCTGAGGAGCGGGGTGCAGTTCGGGGATCAGGTTTCCTAGAAGAAAGTTTGAAGGATCCAGCCTATAGTAACTTAAGTCGTGAGCCTTATCATCGCTGCCTTCATAGCAGCATCCATCGCAACATGTCTTAGGTACCTCTAAGCACTAGTTACCTACCTAGGTCCCTGGGAGAGTTCAGAGCACCAAAGTGAAGTCCAGTAGATGTCCTGTCTCGTGATACCTACCTACATACTAAGAGCGGTCTGGAGCATTGCATCTCGGCAAAGTTGGGTTCGCCTGTTTCTTGTAACCTGCCTAGGTGGGTAGCTTGGCATGGAAGGGACGTCGGCCGTAGCCCCGGAGCTCCCTTCCCATCCCAGGTACCAACGCCTTTCTAGCGATTGAACCCTGGACAGTTTACGATGCGGTCGCATTACTCCGTACGAGTGTCGGGGGTCGTCCTGAGTCCGTCCGGGGGCCCATCTCGTCCGTTTTGGCGTCCTTTTTTTTTTATGCCCGCCACATTCACATTGGATGGATTGCGCATGAGACGGAAGGTCCACGCCCAGGCCGCCTGCCAGCGCCAAAACGCCAAACGCCAACATCCTGCATCCCGACACTTCCTTCCTGCGCGCTTCCTTCCTCCTCTCCCAACCCAATCTCACTCTCTCTCGATTCTTTGGTTAGCACGGGGGCTTGACGTCTTCCTCTGCACCCCCGTTTTGTTTGTTTGCCTTCTTCCGTCCGCTCCCTTCCTCATCTTCGTCTACTCTCCTTCGGGCTTCCGATCTATTGATTCGATCCGCTGTCCCCCTCGATCAACCTTCACTTCTCTCACGCCCCCTCCTTCCTTGTTCTTCTTGCTTGGGCATTTGTGTTTCGACACCCTCCATCATTCCCGATCTCGCTTCATTGCGAGCTAGCTGACCCAAGCTGAAGCTGGCTGAACCTGAGAGCTTTGACAGAGTTAGCTAAACCACGTTGATGAATATCATCGTCGACACCGCTCTATTTTGAGCTTCGCCCTCCCCTTCTTCCTCCGCCCGTGTTGAAGCGTAGAGAGAGACGTCGATTTCTTGGCCTCCTCAAATGTAGTTTTATCTACCTACGACTATTCTGTCTCTCCTTTCTTCCTCTGGTTGCACTACCGGCTTGACGCCCTCTTGGATACACGCTCCTTCTCGACATTCATTCATTACCGGACTTGTTTTCGACATCGAACGCCTTTACTTGCTTTCACTTCAAGTCACGACATACATACTCTTGATCTCCGACCCGAATTGCCAAGCTCGGACTCTTCAACACCACTCTCCTTGATCAACCATCGTTTTTTTGCTTCAACACATCCTATCAATCTTTTCAATCAGACGTTACGATGGCGTCTCATTCCAACACCAGGTTGCTGGTTGCCCCAGCTCGACTGAACCTCCGTCGAGGCGGCTCCTACAACCATGCTGACCGAGGTCCGCTCTCTTCGACCTCATCTCGATTCAACTTCAACCACCTTCTCTTCTCTCCCCCTCCTTCACCAAGTCTTCCAGCCTTGGTCCCAAGGCCCAAGAGGTCCCCCTCTCAGATTTTGGTCACTCGGCCGAGCCGAGTCTTTCGTCGTCTCTTCTTTCTCGCGGGACTGCTTACCAGCGTTTATTTCGTAGTACTCCTCTTCGGCAACCGCGATGCCATGCCAGCGGTCTGGCCCTACTTCGCTCCACAGCAGGATGTCGAAATGGTCGGCCAGGATGCCTTCCCTGACTTTCCCACACCAGTCGTCATTAGTGACAGCAAAGGCCGATCGAAGTGGACCATTTCCATTCCTCACGATTATGATTTCCCCCTGTCCATTGAACAATACGCCGACATGGGTGGACAGTGCCGGGAGGTCTCCTCTCGGGCCAGGGACCTTCATCACAAAACCCCCATCTCGGAGCAGACGATGATGAGCTACGATGCTCCAGACGACTACTTTGTTGACGTCTATGAGGCCGAAAGGACTGGTTTGTTGCCCGCTCCGCCCAAAGGACTACGCGCCGTCAAAGAAGTCGGTCACGTTGTTGGGATGGACCAGGAATCGATCAAGTACAAGCCCGTCTGCCAAAGCTCTATGATGTTTGTGTTGGAGTCTCCCGAAGCCGGCTTGGGAAACACGCTCATGACGATGTGGACCTTTTATGGACTAGCCAAAGAACAGGGCCGGGCCTTCTTTATCGACGACAGCCGCTGGGCCTATGGTCCTTACAGTGATATCTTTGCCTCTCCTCCCGTCCCTGACTGCCGGCCGCCCCCTCGTCACCACATGGTTCCCTGCCCCTTTCAGGCTCGTCACCTCGTCGTCTCCTCTGTGACTGCGAAGGATGTCTTCCCAGCCCTGCTGGCCAAGAGTCACCGCATGGCTGGTACTGACATTGGACTGCGAGGTCTGTTTGAACTTGCCCACACCGGATACCAGGCCTTGTTTGGCCTCAACAAGCAAGATCAGGCATACGTTGATGGTCGCGTCAATGATATCCGAGCCAAAGCCAAGGTGGAAGGCTCCAACATTCCCGATGTCCCTGTCATTGGAGTCCACATTCGACATGGAGATCAACATCCCATCGAGTACCAGTACCGCGATGGTTATATTCCCTCCGAGGTCTTTCTCAAGACTGTGGGGAATCTCGCGGAAGAATACTACAACAAGACCTCGCCAGATGCCATCACCGACCGCGACTTCATGACCATCGTCGCCACCGATGACCCGACCGTGTACGAGGAGTCCGAATTCTCAGGAGTCGTCGCCTCCCAGGAGCGAATTCGTCTGGCCTCGAAAGTAGCCATCGACGAAGCGAACCCTAACCCGCATGCGCTCCGCCACTTTGTGGATGAAACTTTCGGTTGGGAGGGCGGCTTCTTCGCACCCATGTTTTGGAACCTTGGCGTCGATCGCAGAAACAATGCTGCCAATGCCCCAAAAGGAGTGGACGTGGACAATGTGAATATGGAGGCGAGACACATGGCGCCCCCTTCAGAGTCGACGCTGAGATTACGAAGCCTTATTGGGCGTGCGTATATGATGGACCTGGCAGTGCTTGCCGGTGCAAGTGATCAGATCGTCTGTGCAGTAAGCGCCATGGGTTGTCGGTTGTTGGCCGTGATGATGGGTTGGGAGGATGGCATGGACAAGGCCGGCTGGGTGAATGTTGATGGGTCATATGGATGGACTGGGATCAGCTGGTGATTCATAAAATCACACTATGACTATACTACATTCACTCCGAGCGCTTTAATTTGTTTTTACCTCATGATCCAAGGAGGAGATTTAGAAGGAAGATCAAAAATATAAACCCCCCCCCCCCATTTCACGGGGCACTGGGAGGCGTTGGTAAGCCGGCATGTATTCATTCTTAGACGACAACTTGATGCCACATCTTTTTACCTCATATGTTCGCTGTGTCTATTACAACAGATAATCAGGCTCATAAGGGCAAGGCGATTTGTGGTAGAATTTCGAACCAATGCAAAGAAAAGTTTTTAACGTTGATGAACTAGAGATCATGTTTGGGTGCACGCGGTGACGGGCTAGTCTCCCATGCAGTGAGCATCAAGTCTAGTAACTAAGTACATGGAATGAGTGACAGTTTCCCGGTATAGTCTAAGTCACCAACAGCTATCAACGTGCCCTATCATGCGAATCTCGATAGTGAATAGCAACCCCAATGGAGAGACACATGTGAGGGTGGTTCTCCTCTTAGCCCCAGGCGCTGGTATCTTTGGTGGCTTTCTCGCGGATAAAAGCGGGCCAACGCCACTGCTCCAGCGCCTTTCAGGCCTGCGGCTAATGGCAGGTACCGAATTAACTTAGCACCTAAGGCTGGCAGCTGCCTTTAGCATAGCTTGTTGCATTTCAACCTCCAACTCAGCATCCGCACGCAACGTCGCGAATATCATTTCCGGCCATCGCCTTACCGCTCTGAGGCCGCCTGCGTCCCGCGTCTTGGCAGACCGTCGCGGATGACCCTTTGCCGGATCGATTCAGGGCGCCGAAACTTGCACCAAGCTCCGCGACGCTGAGCAGAGCAAAGTGCGGTGCGGTGCGCTGAACCTACGAAACACTCCTCGCGAAACCCACCTCAAGAAACCCTCCCAGTCGCCAGCATGTCCGCACCTGAACCTGGCGCTGAATCTGCGCCGCCACCGAAACCGCGACTCAAAATCAACGTCAGCCGGTCCTCGTCCTTTGTCGCCGATGCCAGCGCCAACACCAACGCCAGCACCAGTGCCAACGCGCCGCCCTCGACGACAACACCTGGTGCGCCGACTCCCACCGAGGGCGCTCGCAAGGTCAAGCTCAAGATCACGCAATCCACCCCTTCGGCGCCCGCGGAGAAGCCCCCCGCGAAAACGAAGGCGGGGAGGCAAACCAAGCCGACACAGAAACTCGTGGAAAGCAAGAAGCGACCGCACGATGACGAAGATGATGAGCCCCTCTCCGCGTCGCACCCGCCGGCAAGAATCAAGCTCAAGCCGACGAAGTCCAACATGTCCAAGTCTGTAATGGCCAAATCCGCCATGTCCAAATCCAATATGTCCAAGTCCAGCATGTCCAAATCCGCCATGACCCCGACGTTGGTCGTGAAGCCCAAGGGCCGGGCGCCTATGCATCCGCCCGGCGATGGGTACGACTCCGAGGCGAGCGATCGGGAAAAGGACCCCTCGATTGAGGAGCAGTTCGTGCTACGCATGATGCCGGGGGAGCACTGTGACTACGTGCGCTGGTGTATGGAGAACGGCAAAATTGGCGTTGCGCGAAGCATGGGCGGAGCCGATATACAGCTAAAGTTCTTCGAGGAGGACACGCGCCGCGCACTGTTAACGGTCAAGGGACAGCGATATGCAGCCGTCATGGTCGATTTACCTACCATCACAGAAGCTATGAAGACATGGGACCGCAAATCATTTCTCAAGTCCGCCGATATCTGTCAAATGCTGCTAGTCTTCCAAAAGGTGGCCACCGATGCTGACGCCAAACTGGCTCCCCTTCCGAGCATGATCGACACGCATTTCAAGTGGCCGCACGGCCTCACGCCGCCCATGCACGATTGTCTCAATCGCCGCTTCGCCAAGACCATCAGTCGTAAGGAGATCGAGGACAAGGAAGCTGAAGTCGAACGCTTGCTCGCGGAGGACGCTAAGGCCGGCTCCACCAAATGGGAATGGGTCGACGAAAGGGGCCAGGACGGCGATGACGAAGATGGTGACGAAGACGCCGAGGGCGAGGTGGACGACAGCATGGACTACTTCCAGAGCCAGGATATGTTTGGTGATGAGGGCGATGACGATCTTGAGGCCGATCTCGAAGCCGCCTTTGCAGACGACCTCATGGCCGAGACTCCCGCCACTGGCCTCGATATAGGAACGCCGATGACTACCACCCAGGTCAACACGCCGGCTGTCCACGATAGCATCGAGGCAGATGAGTCTGAGGAGATATCGGATGATGACGACGATGACGATGATGATGATGACCTCGACGACGACGCCCGTGCCCAGCGCGATGAGGAGCAAGGCGTCAAGGACATCATCGCCGACCTGCAGAAGCAGCTAGGCAACAAGCAGGTCGAGCTCGGCCGCACCCAGAACAAGATCTTGCGGACCCGTCTCGAGGCCCAGATCAAGCAACTCAAGTCGGAGATTGAGCTCAAGAAATCGTCGATTGGCATCGAAATTGATGATTAGAATAGATGACGATGCAGGAGATGACACCAGGTTCTTAAGGATATCACTTAAAAGAAGGCAAAATGGCGTTTGAGGCATTCACTGGGACGGGAACTGGAGGCTTGATTCGCGGGTCTAGATTTATAATACCACGTTCGTATATGTTAATACCCGGAAGGGCTTGTCTTGTTCTTGCACTATGTTGTTCGTATTTGGACCTCGCTCATCGCTAACCATCTCACTTCACTTATGTGATGCACATAATCATCGCCATCCTGCACAAACCATAACAAGACTGGGCAATCAACTCGTCTCGCCGCCATTCAGAGTCCCTTTCCTCGTCCCAAAAGCGTTGCTGACCGGTGCCCGTTGACTACCAGGACGTCTCGGACCATGTCAATGACATCCTGCCACACGGCGTCCCGGCAAAGCTCCTCGAGGCTACGCGGCTTGGTCAAAGTCTTTCCCGAGGTGAGAGCGGCCCGGAGTCGAATCCGTTTCTGAAGAGAACGCTGGAGAAGGACTGCCATACCCGGGTCTCGCTGTGACTGTTTTTTGAGGTAGTTGACCACGAACTGGGAGTCTGAGAGGGGAGTGACCTTGTGGTCACGGTTCCAGCGGCGAGTGGAGTTGATGGCTTCTTGAATCCGGTATTTTGTATTAGCAGCAGCTGTGTCTTAATACAAGTTAGCCAGCTGTATTTCGTGGTGATGACGTTGGGGAATTGCTCACTTTGCTGCTTTGGAGGCTGCATTGCAACCTGCCTGCTCGCACGGCGCATAGCCCTAGTTTCCATGACGCGAGAGCTTGTATGCGGGACTACAATGTCCTTGTTTATATCATCGAGGCTTGGAAATTGGTCAAGTTGGCTGGAAACGCTGTCCATGAGCCCCTTCAGATCCAGTACTTCCTTTCGAAATCCATCCATGACCTTGGCTGTCTCCTTTTGCTGCCTCTCAAAGCTGCCTTCCAGATCCACTTGCCCAGCCGTCGCCGCAGCCATGTGCATCTTTACGGATTGTATTTCACGCATTATATCAGTCAGACGCTTTTCGTTGTTGTGCCGGAACTCAGTGTCCTGTTCTGTACGCAGGACGAGCTTGCGGACCTCACGCTCGAGGCGCTCAGCGAGGCCGCCGATGGCGCGGAGACTCAGCTCGAAGGTCATACTGGCGAGTGCATCGGCTTGGTTTAGAAGCGTGGCGTTCTTGGTTGGCGGGTTGAGAGATCTGGAAGAGGAAGTCGTGACAAGGGCTTGCACGTCACCCTTGGTTAGGGGTTCGTTGTAGCTGGGAGCAATCCCTAGAGGAACCGAACGACGGCGCGTCTGGACCATGGCTATTGAATTGGATGTACAAAGTTTGTAAGGACCAGTTGCTGGGAATATCGCATTTCAGTGAGGTAATTGAAGAGGATCGCGGCGAAAGGACCAGTCAAACAAAGTTGCTATGAGAGCCTGTGATTAGAGCAGACATACCGTTATGAGGAGTTAAACGGTTGACGATTTAAGTTATTGCAGATGTGGCTAAAGGTGTTTGGGTTCTTGTTCGCCTTGATTTTCAGGTTGTGAGGTAGGAGCCCTGGGAGGCGGTTATGGGAAGGAGACAAACGGAGGAAGGAGCGACGGGACCTAACTCATCCAACCACACCTCAACAGGAGCCACATACATCAGGCCGGCATCATATTACATCAACACTTCCCATCCAAGAAGCCTCGCACAGGATCACAACTATTAGTGACATTGATAGAATTGGGTCAGGATACCCAATAGTGTTCCTCCACAGCCAAACGGTAACCTCTTGAAAGGAACGAAAGCGTCCACGTCTCGGACTCGTCTCACAGCTTGAGCTCTCCAGCTTCCTGTTCTTATCATTGCGCTCCTCCTGCCTCTCGCCGTTCAATTCCTCTGAGTATCTCACTGTCTTTGTTCTCCCTCTCCACTCCAATCCAATACAAGAACATATCCACGTCCTTGGCAATCTGCCCCGGCACGCTCATCTTTTGGATCCACGCCGGCAACGCCCCTCCAGCGTTAGACGCCGTTCCCATTATCCACTCGATCTTGCCGTTCGCCGTGTCTCTCACCAGCTCGACGCTGGTGTATGAAGCCCTCAGCGCCTCGCCGTCTCCAGCAGTCCCGCTCTTCGTATCTTCGTCTGCAGCCTGCGCCGCGATCTGCACGACGAGAAACTCCCGCCTCCCTCTTAATGTTGCCGTCGCCTGAACCACGGGAAAGACACGCCGGCGCAGCGGCTTCGGTAGCTCGTGCAGTGACTCCTCGCTACACAAAGTCCAGTCAACCCAGGTCGCACCGCCAGCCTCGGCCTCGACTTCAACACCTGCACAGTCCCACTCTTGCCGCCGCGTCGTACTGATAATGTTCGGCGTGAAAATCACTTCTGCCTCGGCGTGTCGCTCCTTGAAGCATCGCACAAACTCAGTCCAGCATGCCGTGCCTCGAGTGGCCGCATCGTCGTGGACGCTCTGGCGGAGCGCCCATGTCTCAGACCTGATGAGTTTGGCGTCGACGCCAGGTGGGTGGTGTTTCTCAAAGACCGCACGGAGTTGCTCAGCTAGCACTGTACGTTCATAAAGCTGGACTTGCGATGTGGAGTTGGGAAAGCTCTTGGTGGACTTTGGCTTCCAGAGTGAGAGTGTGTCAGAGGAGTGCGCTCGAACCCCGCTGATGAATGGTAGCGCCTCCTTGAGAATCGATGTGAGCAAGGGCTTGAGGTCGTCCCCTTTGGCTCCGGATACCGGGAGCTGAGAAGGATGGATGCCCCAGAGACGGACCAGAGGGCCGTACTCTTCCCCCATTATGCACGCCTTTCCGGTTATGCTCGTCTCAAATGATGTTAAACGTGCGGGCTGAAGGTATCGAAACAAACGCACTTGTTTGGGGTTTGTACGACGCAGTTGTATGTATTGTGGTTGACCGGACTCTTGGTTCCAACTGTCGTTGCGTCATCAACTATCGGATGGAAGTCTTTCAATCCCAAGTGCCCCGTCAAATTCGTTATGTCCAATGCGGACTGTCTCAATCATCGCATCCGGATGGTCCGGGACAGTATAGACGAAGGAAAGTAAGATGCGCGTCGCGTCTGGTCTTGTAAGTTGTACGTTACCTTCACGATGCTGTCGTTGAGCGAGTGGGGCTTGCTCTCGGCATGTCTGTGCCGGCCCAACCAGAACAACCAACAGCATGAGCAGCCAATACTGAGCATGTTTTATCACTGTATCAAAGTCTTAAGTACGCCTCTCTAGCTTAACAATTTTCATATTAATATATGTATAGTTATACTGCTGGGGCTCTTCATTGCCATCTCGCAGCAAAATGTTTCATACAGACAAGTCATGATGCTTTGAACTCCTCAACACGCCCTTCGCATTGCTGCGTATATACAAGATTGGTTTTTTTTCTTCCCACGTTATCAAATCTAATCCCGCTTCTCCCAGCGGATGTTGGCAGGCTCCAGAGGTCGCGAGAAGAGCGACGCGTAGTCCGTATCAATGAGGGTGTGTCCACCGTCCACGTTGCTGAACTTGTAGTGACGGACAGTCTCTGCCACAATGGTCTGCAGCTGCAAGTTGGCAAAGTGCTCGCCAATGCAACGGTGGCGGCCAGCGCCGAAAGGTAGGTATGGAGAGGCGGAACCCTTGCTGACAAGACCATAGCCGTAATCAATCTTCTCCTCATCCTCAACTTGAGCGTTGCGGACAATGGTAGGAGCGTTAGGGGAGTCGATCTCCCAGCGGTGAGGGTCCCACTCGTCGGGGTTAGGGAAGTAGGCAGGGTCGGAGGCGCTGACACCGGGGGCGGCGAGGAGAGTGTGGCTGGGCGGGATGACGTACTTGGTGCCGGGGACAGCCATGGGCTGCTTAACGGCGCGCATGATCGAGTGGATGGGGGCATGAAGACGGAGAGTCTCCTTGATGATAGCTTGGTTAAGGGGCAACTTGGCGAGGTCTTCGTACTTCAGGGGAGGGAGATCGGCACCGAGAACCTTGACCTGCTCCTGGTAGAGCTCTTCCATGATGTGAGGGTACTGGGCGAGACGGAGCATGATCCAAGAGCTGGTGGACGAAGAGGAGTGCTGGCCAGCCATGAGCAGGGCAATCATCATGTGAGCAACCTCGTGGTCGGGAACCTTGACGCCATTCTTGTATGTCGAGTTCATGAGATGCTTCATCATGTCAAGCTCCTTGTCAACATCGCCCATGGCGCGACGCTCCCTGATGGTATCCATGTAGATCTTGGCAACGGTGCGTTGAGCATGATCACGCTTGCGGTTCCAGGGAAGAGGGGCCCAGTGCAGCATGAAGTTGATTGGGGTGAAGCCCATGTCCAGGTCGTGGTAAAGGGCGGCGAGGGACACGTCAAACTTGCTACGGATAACACTGCCCTGGAGAGCGTGGGAAGCGGTGAAGATGGTGATCTCGGCCATCTTCTTGGGGATATCGACAATGCCAGACTTGCCCTTGAAGTCAGGGTTCTTCTTGAAGTAATCGCAAACCTCGCCGGAGATAATGGGGACGTAGGATCGGAAGGCTTCGGTGGTAAGGGCAATCTTCATGAACTATTCACAGGGAGAACAGTCAGCGATGTTGCTCAGAGAACAATGAGAGGCGAATGTTGGGGGACATTGTAGGCTGACCTTCTTCTGCTCCATGAGCTTGGCGTTGGGGCAGTCATACACGACATCCTTTCCGAATACAGGAGTGGTGAGGACAGTGTAGATTTCCTCGGCACTGACGTCCTTGAGCTTGCCATTGAGGATGAAGTCGTTTCCAGAGGGCCCCACAGCAACCGTGGTCTTCTTTCCGAGGAGGACGAATGTGAAGACATCGCCAAACTAGAGAGGATATGATTAGCGACTGCTGCCAACGCGCTGGGCTACTAGGGACTACGATTTTGCTCATGCGCAATGCGCGCGGTGCAATGAGTATCCGAGAGGCATGGTGGAGACTAACCTTGGCGCGGTTCTCCTTGAAGAAACGGGGAGGGTCAATTCCGTAGGTGATGGTGCTGCCGATGACGGGGAACCAGTGAAAAACCAGGGGGGGCTCGTTGGGGTTCTTGAAGAGGAGCTGGCTGGCGACGTTGAAGACGACGGACAGGAAGATGAAGGCGCCGACGCCAATGGCGATCTGAGAGCCGAGTCCCAGAGTCTGGAACTGAGCCTTGACCTGCTGGGTGAGCGGGTGGCCTGAGAGCTCTTGGACGAGCGGGTGACCCGCGAGCTCTTGGATGAGGCCCATCGTGAAGGGGCAGCGAGCGGGCAGATGGGTGGTTTGTTGAAAGGAGCTTGGGTGCGAGTTTGGCGTGCGAATCGATTCTTGGGGAACAACAGAGATAAATAAGTCAATGAAGAAAGAGGGACCCCGTGAAGAGGGAGGGAAGGCGATGAAGTGCAGAGGATCCCGCAATTCAAGTACCTTGGATGAGGAACAAGGACAAGATGTGAGGGCAAAGAAGAGATGGATGGCGAAGGAGATTAACTGATATGTAATTGCCCCCCGACGTTTTTTTCCGACAAGGGGACCAGGGGCCAAGGCGGCAGGAGCGAGGGACAAGAGGGTGGACAGGGGTGGCTTGGTGGGTGGGTATTATTTTGGGGAAGAACGAGCCCGTCAGTCGGGGGAAGGACCCACCAGCGGCTTCAACACATCGTCTTGTCAGTATTCGTACTTCAGTCCCAACCAAACAACGAAGTAATATTGACATAGAGATGGATGGCAGTCTGCAGTCTGCACATAGGCGGTGTGCCACCACCCCCTCACATCCCCCTGCAGACCTGTTCCGTGCTCTGCCGCGCCTTGTGTGCCTTTGAGTGCCCTGTAACTTCTCTAATGGATGTCCAGACTCATGGGCGCTGGCCCCAAAAAAGACGGTCGCGATCCATAGGTGTGCCTGGCGGGTGCACACACCCATGATCCAATTACCCCCCGTTCCGTTCCCTGCCACGGCACTGATTTGGGCCATACCACAGCTCCCATTGGCTGCTCGTATTCGCATTATCGCTCTGAGCGAGAGGGACGGACAGAGGTGGGGAAGGCGGTGACGATTTCTCGGTCGCGTTCTTATTCGGATCGGACTTTCAGAGATCTCCCAGATAAAGGAGCCCAATCACCATTGCTGCTGACAACCCATCGGCCCATTCTGTGAGAGAGTTCTTGCATTGGCAGTACATAGGTAGTCAGTTTTTCGCATACCGGCAGTAATGTGAGTGAAGAACAACAGCCGTGCGAGAGCCTACCGACCAGGCGGGGCAGGGATTCTAACGATAGGTACTGGCGATTCTGGCCTGGGAGACGACGGCATTGGCCGCCAATGGCCTTATGGACGACCAGGAACAGTCACATCATGCACCCGCAACCACCAATTCCTGTCGTCATCTCCCGCCACCTTGTACATAGTACCATAGTACTCCCTCGCCTCGTCGCTGTTCCCCTTCCAGTCCCGATCCCTGATGAACCCGATGAATAAGACCATTTTGAAATTTTGCCAATTGGTCAATTGGGGTTTTGTTTTTATTTCTGAATTGACGAGCAACATCATACCATGTCACCACCATCACATGCTACCTACTCCTGAGATCCTCAAAATAATTTGGCCGCCTATACAAGATGCTGACCGATGCCTACTTGCATTCGAGGGGAAAAGGTGTAAGATTCTTACTTCAACATAATATCCTATTCCAGCATTGGCGTCAGAAGTTGAGTTGGCAATTGCGAAACCCTTCAATTGATGAAGATTATACACATGTCTTCACTCTCCTCCCACTACCACCCTGAAAAAGTCAATGGGCCAAAAATGCAATCCCTACAAACATACCCTGCTTCACAAACATGCCTTTCTCTCATCTCATCCTGCCCCCCATCTAATCCTATCCCGGATCGCTCCGATCATCGACGACCGTGCCTCCGCCCCGCTGGTGGGCTGACCTTACACGCAGCCGGCGTTCTGTATTCGGGCCTGGAGCCTGGGACCCCGGACACCGGCGACCCGCGCTCCGCCGCGAATTCATCGGGGCATAAGGCCGGACAAGGGGCCGATCCGGCATGCCAGCGCCGACACGACATGTCTAATGCCTCTGCGCTCACACGGTTAGTTTATTATGGAGCTACTCGAGGCTCAACCTTGAGGAGTGTTCGTTCCCCAGGCAGCTATATATGACCCACTGACCGGCAGACGATTAAACGTCCCGAATTCGAACCCGAGCTGGCAAAACGGCCCATCTTCATCCCAGGATCAAACTACCAGACATGCAAAACTCTGTTTACAACTCCCAGGCAGACTCTTACTCGTTTATTGGAAAAACTTGTCTGGGTCTCGCGTCAATTTGATTGGATTTGTGAGACAGCCTACCCTACATCAAGTATTATTTGAGTGACTCGTACACATGTCGCTTGGGTTATTGATTGGGGGTTGGTAGATGTGACCATTTTGGCTTTAATCTCGGCGTCACTGTGACTGGTGTGATCCTGTGTATCATTTTGTCATGTAATGTTGTGCTTCGCTTCATTGACGACCATTTTTCAAGTTGGAGACAGCGCGGCGTAACAGCTTACATCACTCGTTTTAGTCTTCAAGAGAACCATTCCAACGGCATACCCGTTTTCCCCAATAACATACATAATATTAATAATCCGACTATCAGCGACGCCAAACAATACACAGCTAATTCCTAGGCGTATACGGACTCACCCGCTGATAGGTAGGTAAGTAGGTACCTTAGTTACTTCCAGAGTCATCTTTTCTCGTTAATCTACTTTATGAACATTTATTAACATTCAACTGGCCTCACAACGAATGGACAGAGCAGACAATGAATCGTCTTGGAGTAATGGATCTATGCGTTAATTACATCACGCTGTGCGTAATTCCTATGGTTCTCAAAACCGAGAACAGAACAAAGGTGGTTATCAAGTTCAAAAATGGGACGTGCCGTTAGGACACTACCAACTGGGCAACGATTTTAACCCTAGATAGCAGCCATAATTTGCCATCCAGGTGCCCAGAAGGCCCCAAAGAAACCAGCAAGAATACAAATGCCCCTTCAGGGAGAAACCCTTCCCTCAGACGTAAATCCGTATTAGAGGAGAAACCTGGACGCCATCGATTCGAGTATCTAAAACGTACGATATGTGATCCATGTGATGAACATACCTTACCGGCTATAGCACCTAAGTACCCCAATGTATCCCATCCCTACCAATCTGAAAGGGAAAGCAAACAACGAAAAGCATATGACGTCCAGCCCATGCTAGTAAATGAGAAACGCCAACATTATATCAACTGGGTCGTGGCTTATGTATCTCGTGAGAACACACGCACCCCGCCCCAAACGCCCCCAAAAGAGTCCAGAACGGAGACCCGCCCGCCCCTTGAAAACACAGGTAGACTATAAGTAGCCTCCCGCCAGTACATGTCTACGCGACGATGCTCTTCCCCATAGCTCCCCATCGGAGCTTTCGCAACCCGTTGCTCGACGAACGAATGACTTCACCACCGCACGACGTTGTTTCGTTGACGCTGCTGACGCTGACCGCAAGGGCTTCCTGCTTTCCTACCTCTCGACCGATGACATAACCAGCTCCAAAACCAACGACCGACACGAGCACAACGACACCAGCGCTGACGACCCAAGTGAGCAGAGTAGGAGAGATGAGAGCCTCCTCTGACTGCGCAATCTTCTTTTTCTTGGTTGCCCGCGGGACCGAGCTGGTCGTGGGGCCGTGCTTGCTTTTGTCGGTAGATGCGGATCTGGTCGGGGAGCCCCGTTTCCGGGGTGGAGACGGCGTCGCATGCCGTGCATTTTGGCCCCGCGAAGGCTCCGCATCCAATTCCGACTCCGGAACTAGTCGCAAACTCATGGGTTGCGAGCTGGGGCTCACTCCGGTGTTGGAAGCCCGCTGGGCCTCCACCTCCTCCTTAGACCTGGGAAGGCCTCGGGCAGCGGCGGCGCAAGATAGGAGTGTGGTTAGCGACGCTCGTAGAGCGGCATCGTTTTCCTCGCGGATGGCGGGGGACATGAAGTTGGGACTTCCATGCTCGGGTCGTGTCTGGGATCGCTGAGAAAACGATGGTCTTGTAAAACCACTATGTGGATGAGGGGGTGGTGGCATATGCGAAGGGGCAGAGCTGTTTCTCTGATGAGCTTGATGTGGTGGTGGATGCGAGAAGGCATTTGGCTGTGGTCGGAAAGTTGGTTGGTCAGACGCTCTTCCTAGCGCGGTGACGTTATCGCCGTCAGAATCAGCGTCGGAGTCCATCTCCATCTCCTCCTCTGACGGGTGTACGTTTTCCGTCGAACTGGTAAGGACCTGGTCATCTTCGCTATCGCTCTCGCTCTCCTCGTAGTCATCGGGGCTGCTTGCTCCAGCAGCGGCGCCGTGGATGGCTGTCGGTTGCTGCGGGAGGGACCTGGCAGGGGGTTGTAGGCGCCGTCGACGATTATAGGGGCCACCGACGCGCAGCCCCGTGGTGACGATTTCATCACCGATGCTTGAGAGGGATGACGAGGAAGGCTGCGATGATACTTCTACCCATGATTCTAGGCTTGTTAGTTGGAAAGTCCGAGGAGAGGAGGATGGCGAACACAAACCATCATAACGTCTCTGTTGGGGTAGGCCTGGGCTAGATCGCGTACCGGCTCGCGACACCCTGCTACCCTGCCAACTCTGGCCCGTTTGCTCGTTCATCGTCTTGTTTCTTTTGTTTGTGTGCGTCGATAGAGTCCGATATAGACTGAAGTCCCAGAAAGTTTAGGTTGGGACGTCTCGGCTGAGATGCAACGTGGAAACTGCCAGCGCAAAGCAGCGTGGGACGAGCGCGCTGCGCAACCCCGCTTATCAAAGGATGCCGAACTTGGTCGGCGGCGATCTTGGAGAGCTTTTGAGAGCGAAAATAGACGATGTATGGGAGATAAGATGTGTTGAGAAGGAAGGTAAGGAGAAGGGGATAAAAAAAGGAGGCTGCGAAGATGACTTGAACAGCGAAGTCGGGGCTGGGTCGGTGAGGGATGGATCGAGTTGTGGTTTGGGTTGCCTTTGTTGGAGCACGGGAGCAGGCCTGGTCGCACGTCGATAAAGATCTGCGTATCGGTACTTGGATGGTGGGTGGGGGGACAGTGCGAGCGCATCACGCGCCTACATCAGATCACGGACGAAGTTCCCCTGGACCTATCGCGTTTGTCTCTCGTTTTGGCATGATCAGTGATGACGATAGGTCTCCATCCGCACTGTGTTGCGTGGTCCTGCGGGTGTTGAGGCAGCCTTGAGCTTGTACAGGTACTTTATCCCCGCCTAGCTCAGACGCACGAACCGGCCAGGTCATGAGCTTGTTCATCAAGCGGGGGTTGCCCAAAGCAGTTGTGAGGCTTGCGACGATCCAGCGTATTCAGGCGCACCCAGGCGCACCGTGCAGAGGAAGACGAGCGGCAGAGCAGAGCGGCATTATGGGGCCTTTGCCAGCTTGCATTTACTGTAGGTACACCGGCATGCACAGTACAAGGAGAATAAACAAGGGCTTGTAGATCTGTCTCCCTGATCTGAATCTGGCGACCGGCCCTGTCGTTCCCTGACCCCGTTCTGGTTGAGATGGCATCATCCGCCGCCATCAGCTGCCGTGGCGCGTTCCCGCTCCATACACACAGTACTAAAATACTTGCCCGCTGTCATT
The DNA here is from genome assembly GCA_029931735.1 of Dactylonectria alcacerensis. Taxonomy (NCBI): domain Eukaryota; kingdom Fungi; phylum Ascomycota; class Sordariomycetes; order Hypocreales; family Nectriaceae; genus Dactylonectria; species Dactylonectria alcacerensis. The sequence goes on from JAPMUZ010000002.1 coordinate 3,049,742, forward strand.
CATACAAAGTCTCTCCTTGCGCGTGTGTGTAATGTAACGCCACACAACTTGCAACTAATCTCAGGCCACTCTACAACCTACAGCGAAAACAAAGAAATAACGATCTAATACAATACTGTTGCTTGTTGATCTTTCATCGCTCCTCCAGCCCCTCCGGCCCCTTTGGCCCTCATTTGTGTGACTGGCCTCCCACTCAGCCCTCTTCGTCATGGCTATGGTGTGAGCCTCTCATCCAGACTACGTACGGTAAAGTATCAAAGCACTAATAGTAACTTGCTCACGCGGGAGTGGATTCCCCTACTACTGGACACACCCACCACCCAGGACACTCATTAGTTTTACCTATTGACCATCCCCAACGCGCGCCATCCTTTCTACTGGGTCAAATCGTCTTCTTGATAGGTTGCGGCGCTTTCGTGTCTCAAGTCACCCAGTCTTCAGCCTCTAAGTGAGCCCACAACTCGGCCGTTTCAATCTCCCGCTGTGTCCTCAAACGAAGAACACCTGACCCCAAAGCGAAATCGTTCGATTGCATGAGACACATCACAATAGCAAATACACTAATATTTCACTGGAACGGTGACATCATTTTAATAGTCGTAAAACATGATCAACTTTTATTACGCCTCAACTATGTGTGGGATGCCGATTCTATCAAAAAGCACGCGGCAGTGGAATACTCACCGAATAGAAAACAAAAGTGACTCAGATATAAGCGTACAGGGTGGAATAGACTGGGTCATCACCGCAAGGTGTGACCCGCCCATGGAGTGACGTTTCGAAAAGCCCCCGGACCCTCAGAAGTATTGCACGAACCAGCTTGGTCCCCTCCTAAGCCTCATCAATAGACGAAGGCAACGGGAGATTCTTCCCAAAAGGAGCCGACAAATCCCTCAGAAGCCCACATGGTGTCCTGTCGAGACGACAGTTGTGTTCCGAACCCAAGATCAAAAAGCGCGAAGGCGCAAGTAAATGCCCTTCGGGTGCCCTCTGGTGTATGCCACGAGCCCACGGCCCCCAAGTGAAATTGCCCCCAGGTCTGACATTGCTTCATTATTGAAGCGTATTCTCAAAGCCCACAGCTCCACGATGGAGCCCCAACTTGTTTTGAAAAGACAGCCCACAAAGCCCACTGTAATGGTAACCCGCCGAAAGCCCACGGTTCGTCACTCTTGACGTTTAGTCAAAGGTCATCTTGGTGCCCGAGTAAGACGGGGCACCTCCTCGGCCACCACGGCCGCCGCCGCGGCCACCACCGCGACCGCCGAAACCACCACCTCCACCACGGCCACCGAAGCCACCACCGCCGCCGCGACCGCCAAAGCCGCCGCCGCCTCGTCCACCGAAGCCGCCTCGGCCTCCACGGCCACCACCACGGCCGCCACCGAAGCCACCGCCCTCACGTGGGGGCCGGCTGCTAGCATAGTCCAGTCGCACAGTGCGGGACATACGTCCGTTGCCAATGGGGGCGCCGTTCTTGGCATCGAGGGCCTTCTTGGCGTCCTCGATAGAGGAGAAGCTGACATACCCGAATCCCTTCAGGTTGCCGGAGTCGCTGTTCGAAATTGTTAGCCATAGTTCTTTGTGTCAGGGATTAGAGGTACTTACGGATCAGTAGGAAGTCGAATGCTGGCAACGGGAGCAATCTCATTGAAGAACTCGCTGACCTGGTCCTGGTCGACATCGAAGGGCAGGTTGCCGACGAACAGGGTGTCGCTCTCAGGGCTGATGGTGTCACCGAACTTTTTGGAACGGTCAGCAGCCCGGTCGCGGGGGTTGGCGTCAGCAGGCTTGGCGTTGGCGTAGTCCAAGTTCAGGGCACGGCCATCGAGCTCCTGGCCTTGCATGGCATCGTAGGCCTTGGTGGCAGACTCGGAGTCGTTGAAGTCGACGTATCCGAAACCACGGCTGCGACCAGACAGCTTGTCGGTGACGACACGAGCACTAGCGAAACCATCGAAGGACTTGAAGGCCTCGTACAGGGCATCGTCATCGATGTTCCAGCTCAGGCTGCCGGCGAACAGGGTAGTAGCGGCGTCAGTCTTGGTCTTCTTGGAGGCATCCTCAACCTCGTCCTCAGCCTTACGCTTCTTGGAGGGAGCCTCCTCAGTCTTATCATCGGAGTCGGACTCATCAGAGTCGTCGCTGTCGTCAGAGTCATCGCTGTCGTCGGAGTCGTCCTCAGACTCAGAGGTCTATGTGTGGTTAGTTTGGGACTTAGATATTGGAAAAGTATGTTTACGAACCTTCTTAGCGACTTCGGCACCGCCCTTCTCCTCCTCGGTCTCGGATTCGGAGTCGGAGTCGGAACCGTCAGAGTTAGAGTCAGAGTCAGAGTCGGAAGACTCAGCCTTGGCCTTGGCCTCCTTGACCTCCTTGGCCTTGGGCTTCTCCTCCTCCTCAGACTCAGAGTCGCTGTCGGACTCGGAGTCAGAATCAGAGTCAGATTCGGAGGAGGCAGCCTTAGCCTTGGGCTTGCCATTGACGGCCTTCTTGGGGGCAGGCTTCTCGTCTTCAGAAGAGTCAGAGTCGGACGAGTTGTCAGCCTCAGATTCCGAGTCGGAGCTATCTTCAGATTCGGACTCAGAAGATTCGGGCTCGACAACCTTCTTGCTCTTCTTCTTGGAAGACTCTTTCTCCTTCACGATCTTCTTGGCAGCGGCCTTGGCCAGCTCCTTAGACTTGGCCTTGGAGGACTTGGAGGGCTTGGTGATGCCACCAGACTTGACGGCGCTGCCGGCCTCAGAGGCCTTGGCCTTTTTGGAATCCTTGGTGGTCGACTTGGCCATTATGAAGATTGATGTGGAAGGGTATAAAAAGAGAAATCTCGAGGAAGAGGGTATACCACGAGAAGTTAGAGAAAGAGGGAGAGGGTGGGCGAAAAGTGAGATTTCCTGGGCCTTCTCTGCGTTTTAAGCCTGGTGGTTGGGCGCAACGGCGGCTGGCAGATTTTTTTTTTTGCGCCGGCAAAAATGTGGGGTGGCTGAAGGCGGTGAGTTGACAGGCGTCAACTTTTGAGGAAGGTGATCTGGGCGGTCAATCTGTGCCTGAGAAATCAGGTCGTCCGCTATTGGCCCTTGATCAATTGAGCTCAAGCTAGAGTGCCGACGTCCAAGTTGCCGAGATCGATCGAGTCCAACCCAACCGCGCATCTCCGCCTCCCAACGACGTTCAATTTGACAGCCTGAGGCTCAGACGACACCGCAGTCATGCCTACCCCCGAGTCCGAGTCGTTCAAGGCCCAAAAGCCGAGCGTCCCCCCCACCTTCAACGGAGTCAACTTCGACGATACCAAGGCGTTCAAGGCGGCCGAGGATGCCATCATCCGAGAGCAATGGGTCGGCGCTATGATGACCCGCCTTGTTGGCGAGGAGCTGGGCAAATGCTACGTGCGCGAGGGTGTCAACCACCTAGAGAACTGCGGCCACCTGCGAGGTCAGTCGATGCGAATCGGGCTGGAGGGGTGGAGCTTGAGCACTCACTGACGACGAAAACTAGAGCGATACCTGCAATTATTGAAATCGAACAAGATTAAGGGCACCAAGTTCTTGCAGCAGAACTACGTGACCAAGCAGGATGAGGAGATGGACCTGCAGGCTAAGGTGCACACCAGCGACCAGGTGGCCAAGTTGAACCAGGCTAGGTTCTCTTCGTAAGCTATGATCTGTCGACATTACAAGCATAAGAGATGGCGCAGAGGGCATTGGGTTATCCAGACACGACTGAATTGTGGCCTAGATAGGATCATGGCATTGTGCTGTCATAACCTCGGTCCTGGTCGTGACGGTTGGATGAATCAATCCCTTCAACCTTGTATGACTGTGTATATATCAGGAAGCAATGAAACAAAACCTTAAAATACCTCTGTATCTCAATCTCACTTATCCGACTTATCTGGCTGATGTTTATCCATGAGTTCCTTTCCGTGCCTACTGCGGGACAGCGGGCATTACTTATGACGAGGCTGACAATTGGCTCTTCCCATGGCTCTGATTGGCCTTCCCCACCCACTCCAAAATTTCAAACTCGGGGCTTGAGCCTCGTTTACCATGACCTCAATCAAACCACAGCATTCTTCGTCATGTTCTGCACCAGGTGTCTCCGCGCTACGGCGCTACGGCGTCCGATCCCAGTCCTCCGCCAGTTCTCAACCACGGCCCCTTTTAGATCCGCCGAGCCCGGGCTCTCGACTCCCGTCACCATGGTCGGCGAGACCAAGGCCGCCCCGGCTCCGCGATCATCCTGCCCGGCTGGAACCCAACTCACCGGGTTAAACTATCACAAGAATGGCCAAGACCCAATTGCACTGAAGGATGAGGATTATCCGGAGTGGTTGTGGTCATGCTTGGACGTGATCAAGTCCAACAAGGGATCTGAAGATGACGGCGCCGGAGACGAGTTTTGTATGTGACGGTGCCACTCGGTGTCGCATCTGCCTCCGCTCTGACCGCATCTTGCTAACAATCTCTGTAGCGAAGTCGAAGAAACAGCGAAAACTGGCGGCGAAGCGCCAGAAGACCCTGGAGGCTGAAGCGCTCGCCGAGGGTAATCTCGATGCTCTCGCCCCCAAGATTCCCCTACAGCACCAGTCCATCAACATCCTTGGCGAGGAAAACAGCAGCGTTGAACACAACATCGAGGCGGCGGAGAAGAGAGACGAATTGAAGAAGGCAATGCGTAAGGAGAGGAAGGCAAAGATCAAGGAGGACAACTACCTCAAGTCCATGTAACCCTGATAGGTTGGAACTTGGCGGTGTGCCTGTACAATACTGCAAGCGCGATGTAACTAACGTGTACTATATCATGTCGATGGGATAGACCTGGCGTGTAGCCCACTGGCTTAATCATGAGGTGGGATGCATCTTATGTGTCTTGCAGCACGTGGATTGGTGTTAGAGAAGGTGACGAGAAGGACGCAGCTAGCGGGGCGACCCTATTGAAGTGACCTGGTATCGACTTTTTCCAATCTAAACACAACTGATAGAACAGCGTAAATTCTCCTAAAGTGTGACTGGGGCTATGAGCCAAGTTTTTGAATGATTATACTTCAAACTACACCGCTTCACAAAGCACCTAGATCTAACGGCACGCTGCTTCCTCTGCCAGCCCGATACCTTTTTGTACCTCCTACAAAGTCCCTTGGCTTCGGGAATGCGGAATCATCCTTGAAATGCCATCTTGTGTCAGTTATCACAAAGCGTTCAGGCCCAGATCCATTAGAAGGAGATGTTCGTGCCGGACTAGGTGACTTTGCGCCGTTGGCAGTGAGAGTAAAGGCAGCCGGGTCAAGCATTGATTGACGGAGGGATGATCCCCTCGACCTAGTTTGTACAGGTGGTAGGGGAGATGGAGCGGAGGGAGCGGAGGGAGCCGACGAAGGTGGAGGAGGAGGCGGAGCAGGCGGCGCTGAGCTCGGGGACGCTTGCCCGGCGGCACGGATGACGGCTTGCGCAGCTAGAGAAGGAGCTGAATGGGAGGCAGGTGGCGGTGGTGGCGGAGGTGGAGGTGGTTGTGATCGTGGTACCGGGGAAAGAGTTGGGCGAGGAGGTGCCGAAGACGGGGGTGGAGGCGGAGGTGCTGCGGGGGCGGCAGCGGAGGAGGCTGGCGGTGGAGGTGGAGGCGGTGCCGGTGCTGATGGTGCAGGAGCTGAGGGAGCAAGGGACATCGACGATGGCTTCCGTGATGTTGGCAAAGGTGGCGGCTTCTTGCCAATGGGCGGAGGCGGTCCCTTGGACCCGATCGGCGTCGTCTTTCTAAGATTTGCGGCTCCTCCGGGGGGCGGCACCGGGGGCCGTCCAGGGATGGCAGGCGCCGCTCCTGGTGGGGGCTTGGGTGCAGAAAACGTCGGAGGCTTCGGTGCTGAACTCGAGGGCTCTCCTGGATCTGACAGATATGTCGAATCCGTGTTCGCGCCCGTATCAATCCCTCCCCTCTTTCTCAGCTTGGGCATCCCTCCAGCGAATAGCCCGCCCAACTGAGGCGCTGCGTCCATTCCTCCTGCTATTGAATCTCGGGAGCCCTGGTCGCTATTGCTTCTCGCCCTGTTTCCTGGGAGAGGCGGAGCAAGGCCGCCTGGAGGCTTCGGAGCTCCACCAAATACAGGAATTGGTGGCGCGCCGCCGACTGGAGGACCTGATGAGGAAGAGGATTTGCCGACAACTGGCGCTGACCGGTCATTGGTGACGGCCTTCTTGAGAGCTTTGCCCTTGGAAATATCTGACAAGAGAGCACCCTATTACACAGCGGTTAGATTGATAGTTTTGACTGTGGCCCCCTATAGAGAAGCCATAGATTCGTCGACTTTGTTACATACTCTATTGCCGGCTCCAGGTGGTGGCCTCGAGGGCAAGTTGCCTGGGGGAGGAGGAGGAGGAGGCGGTGGTCCACCGAAGCCTGGCGGCGGCGGCGGTGGGGGCGGAGGAGGAGGAGGCATGGTGTTTCCGGCTATGGGCGTCGGGTGCTGGATATGTTGCGTCGTTTGACGGCCGATAAGTTGAACTGGTGTGTCAAGGTTCTTGGGCGCTGTCGATTAGGATTGGGCAGCTTTAGGATATGGTCGGGAGAAGCTGCCCCTGGCTGCAAAGATCTCGCAGCTTCTATATCGTCAGTGAGAGAGCAGCGTGAGGGTGGAGGATGCAGTAAAGACGGTGGTGGTGGGAGGAGGCAGCCACCTGTGTATGGTCGAGAAGTGTTGGTGTTGAGAAGTAGGCCTGGGGCGATGCTGCAGCTGCGTGCGATGTTTCGTCATGACCGCCGCTTACGCTGCAAAGGGGGCACTGCCTGCAGGCGCTATTGCCTTCTGGACGCTTGGTTAGTGCCCCGCTTTCTTCACGTGGGTAGCCCTGCGGACCAACCTGGGTTGTAAATTTAGTGACCGTATCACTGTAGCTCAGCGACAGCCCCCTGTGAGGTGCACTTGGTGAGGCCTGTCAATGAATGATTTATCATAGATCATTATCTGCCTACTCTGTAGACAAGACCAAGATAAGGCACCATACGAACAGCGTCGCCGAAATAGAGTTGACTATTCAAGAGGCCTAAGATCGACGAGAATCAACGCTTCTTGAAACTTTGCGCTGCTTCTAAGACAAAAGTCCTTTTAACGGCTGCCTGGAGGAGAATGGCTTCAGGCATTAACCAAAGCTGCCATCGTCTCATAATTATTCGGGTACTTGATCCGAATGCGCATATCGAATTCGTAGTGGAACTAAAAAAGTCATTTCAACCTTCCCTTGGGTCTTGCTTCTCTCTCGGAATCGCCTAGGAAATCTTTAAAAAATATAGCCTAAGGCCTGGGTAGTTTTGATTGCAGGGCAGATTGTTTCTGCGAGTGATGTATTTCTCTGACTCTTCGGACCTAGTAAAAACGCTGTTTCTGGAGTGGATATCAGGTAAGACGTATTTCACTGAGATGCTTGCATCAGATGCTAGTGTTAAATCTGTTTAATACTTAATACTAAATACTAGTGCCTACGAGAATCTACATCATTTGAATTTTCAATTCTGCGAAGCAAGCTCGCTCATAGAAGTGACAAACAACCTGGAAGCTGACCGTTTCAGTCCCTGACCATTTCCGGTGGCCAGTCACCTGACTGAACGGTGGCCCTGCGTTGGTGCACTAAGAAGTCTGATCTGCCTACGACTTCAAGACCGTGGGAAAATCAAGAGCCAACAAGAAACAGCACCAACGAGCACTCGATCAGGCTCAAGTTATCGGATCGATTCTCCACTGAAGCCGAATTGGTCTGTCCAAACATCAAGATACTCTCCGAATCCACACGAGATTGGCCCGTTGCCATCACGAAATGCGAAGAGCGAACCCGAAGCAGATCGGCTCCGTCTGCCAACTGTGCGCCTCTGTGCCAGCCAGGATTGGCAAACAGCCCTTTATCGGCCGAGCCTTGTCATCGCAAACCCACCATATGAAGAGTCTGAAACCGAGACCTGCCAATGCACGATGGCTTGCAACCGCATCCTCCGTCCCCGAGCCGACATCTCCCCGTCCTTCACCCCCCACCAACTCAACCCCTCCAGTGGAATTGCTTAACCCGGCCCAGTTGGCCAAGGCAGTGGAAGAAACAAGAGACAAGTTCCTCTCAACCGATGGAATTCCTGCCAAGCAATTGACGGCCACGGCGCTCGAGACATGCCTCAAAGCTGCAGAAGCTCTCCAACCACTCGTGAGGAGGGCCGAAGCCCAGGCTCGCGCTTCTACCTCAAAACTCATGACCCTGGGCTCTGAGAGGACTGGCGCTAAGCCATTGATCAATACCGAGCTGAGGGACAGCGTCAACAAGATCTCGTACTCCGCCTACACGATCATCAACCAGCCCAATGTCGAGATAACGCCAGAGTTTCTCGAGCTGTACGTCGTGATCCAGGCTACCTTGGGTCGTCCAGAGTCGCTCCCTGCGGTGCTAGAGCAGTTTGCGACCAAGCCTCGACCAGTGGTTAAGAATGGTGTGATTCAATATGTCCGCCGGAACCCCAACGCCGCCGTCAGGGCTATCGAGGAAGGCGTTGCGGACATGGCCTTGCAGACAGCCATCGATGCCAAGAACCTAGATTCTGCTTTGGGCATTGTGGAGGCCTCATTTAGTCTTCCAGCTTTCAAGCGCCAAAAGATGCTCAAGCACTCTACCACGCCTGCCTTGGCTCTCACCACACTCCCCTTTGGTATCTTTGGTCTGGCATCTGGCTACGCTGCCTACTGGCAAAACACGATGGACATCACGACCGCGACGGGCCTTGGTGTCGCGGGTATCTCGGGCTACTTCTTCGTGGTGGGATCAATGGGCATGATCGCCAAACTCAGTAATAAGGACCAGATGAAGCGAGTGACGTGGGCGCCAGGCACTCCCCTGCGCTATCGGTGGCTGAGGGAGGAGGAGCGCGCAGCGTTTGACAAGATTGCATGTGCATGGGGCTTTAAGGAGCCTTGGAGACATGGAGAAGAGTCAGGACCTGAGTGGGAAGGCTTGAAGGAGTATATGGGCTATCGACAGATGATTCTGGATCGGGTGGAGTTCATGGAGGGAATGAGCTAGATTACTACCATTCATTCTTGTTCGCCCACGTGTATAAACTAACGTTAGCCATGTATAAACACCAGCCGCCATGCTCTCAAATGTTCTGCTTAGGCTTTCAGTAGGAGAAGTTTACGACGACATCCCATTGCATTACATCAATTTGGGGGGGTAGTAGTACACCGCTACCTTACATTGGCCCTCACTTCGACCGCAGATTGGGGGAGAGAGGCAAACTCGAATAGGCCCGAAGAATCCGAGGAGTCTCTGCCATATCACGGTGTTTGGTGCTCATTTGCATAACACGAAGTAATGCACATATATACCTAGGTAGTTAGCTCCTTAGTAATGAGTGTACCTTGTGCATACATGAAGAACGGCGATGCGAGACTTCCAAAGCGGCGGGGTCCTCCGTCCTGCGTGCTATTGTTAAAATTAGCCGGTAACTGATCCCCCCGGAACAAGGCAACGTAGTGGTGGAGAAGGACATCCCACCAAATTCCTTCCATACATATTTAATGCTTGAATTCGGCTCATTGTTCCAATTTGTTCAATTGATATAATTCCAGTACTTTGGAGTCGATAATAATAAGATCGATCTTGCTCACACCTGGCAAATTCCGGAGTGCTGGGAAAGGTTTCCTGTTCTTCCGGTCCTTACCCTGCCCCGGCCAGGGTCAACTCAATGTAGATGGAGATGTCCAGAGGGAAGGCATCGGGTATTTTCGCTTGTCCCTCCTGCAGAACCTTACCTAAGGGTCTTTTGTAAGGGAGGTATGCTATTTGATGATAAGTACCTACCTATCTTATACTAGGTCTATTTGTGCGTCTTGCCTCCCTCCGCTCTGAGCCGTTGACTGGCTTTCCTCCACTCCCTCGTCGTATCATGATCCTCAATTTCCCGCTTCGCATCATTAGAACACACTTTCGCTGATAACATCAATAAGCAGCCTTTGCCATGAAGTTCCCTCTTCTCGCTGCCCTCACGGTCGGCCTCGTTGCCACCGGCCTCGTTGCCGCTCAAACTAGCGGAACCATTTACGAGGGTACCGTCGCCGAGGACCTCAATGGCTCAAACTTCACGTATCCCTATCCTGTGAAGCTATTCAAGTTCCAAAGTCAACTCCAGGACCTCGAGATGGCATTCATGGACGTCCGGCCCACACGCAAGTCCAACGGCAGAACAGCTGTTCTGTTGCACGGCAGGAACTTTTGTGGTGCGACCTGGGAGGGCACCATCGAAGCCCTCAAGGCCGAGGGATGGCGCGTCATTGCGCCCGACCAGATTGGCTTCTGCAAGAGCTCCAAGCCGGCGAGCTACCAGTTCAGCCTTCACCAACTCGCCTGGAACACCCGCGGGCTTCTTAACGCCCTAGATATCGGCAATGTGACCGTCATTGGCCACTCCATGGGCGGGATGCTCTCGACGCGTTTTTCTCTTCAATATCCCGAGACGGTCGATGATCTGGTCATGGTCAACGCCATCGGGTGGGAAGACTACGTGCAGAAGGGCGTTCCCTACATCGGCATTGACCAGATCTGGGCGACCGAATCGGCGGTGAATTATGCTTCTATCAAGCGCTACGAGAATACTACCTACTACGTCGGCGAGTGGAAGGACCAGTACGATACGTGGGTCAGCATGCTGGCTAACATTTACCACGGCTCCGAGCGTGAGAACTACGTCAAGATCCAGGCGCGGATTGTCGACATGGTCCTCACCCAGCCCATCGCGCACTACTTTGGAGATATTCAAGCTCGAACGCTCGTCATGGTTGGCGAGAAGGATGCTACTGCCATCGGTTCTGCCTGGGCCTCTAGCGAGGTTGCTGCGACTCTCGGACACTTCGATGTTCTTGGAGAAGAGGTCGCATCTCAGATTCCCAACGGCCATCTCTTTAGGTTCCCCGACTTGGGACATTCACCTCAAATCTCCCATCCTAAGCGGTTCCATCGCCCACTGCTACGTTTCCTGAACAAGAACTAATCCAACGGCTCACGATTCACGCTTCACGGCACATGCTGCAAATAATCCTGGTCTTTTGCTAGATATATGTACACAACTTGGTTTTGGCACTATTTGCGCGGTGGTGTATAAGATTGAGTCCATGCATAGTTCTCAAACCTCATTTCGTCTATCTTGTCGGAGACACTATGAATTTGCTAGGTAGTTCAACGCCGCGTCTAATTCATTCCGCGCTCGAAATTTCTCTAGGATCTAAAGATGAGTCGAACATAACTAGGCAATGGGAGCATTGCGGAGTGTCTGTGTTCAGGAGTGGAACCAATCAATCTGTGTTTGAGATTGAAAAAGCACTCCTAAGGTGCTATTCAAGCTCCCTTTACTAAATTTCTCTTTAGCAACAAATGTCCCGCATTGTTCTCAAAATCCAGTCATCATTGAAGGTAAAACAATGAAAGAGGGCGTCATGTGTAACCCGGACTAAGCAAAGTCGAGAGAACAGAGTCAACTGCCATTGTTGAAAACCGAGCATGTTCGACTGTTCACCACAATGCATTCAACTCTGTCATGAAATTCCGTCAGACTTAAAACATTGTAACTGGTATAACCAGGGTTGTACTCCTTTGGCCAGGTGGACCCCTTCCAAGCCTAGTTTCTTCAACTATAAAGCTGTACAAGTCTAGCTAGATCAGATCCCAGTTTATTCCCAAACGACGACCATCTGATCTGCCGAATACAGACACAAAAAAGTACAGGTATCGAGAATGATCACGTACGCAAATAGCGAGTCACATACAATGACAATGAGCCTCTCTGAGGAGTTGGACGGACCTCACTCACAACCGGCTTGCCGGCTAACCCATCGTCGCAGGAGGCGGTCACGCAGGGACTCCAGGACGAAAATCGACTCTTCCCCCAGCGACGATTCATTAACCCGCTTCCCTGAATTTATCGAACAAGCGGCGGATGGCACGAAACAACAGCCCCATAGTCGGGGTCAGGATGGATGCCTATTGAGTGGGCGATGCGAGAAGAAGTCAGAATCTCCCACGAAGCCTCGGTTCCCAAAGCAGCGACCGCGGACAGGAAGCCACCTCTTCTGCAAGCACAGCTTTGTAGATGATTGCCGCTGCCACACGCCGCTGCGGCCTCATGATGAGGGTGATTATTGCCAGCGCTGTTGGGAGAATGGCTGCCTGGGACCAAGACCACTGGGTTCTGAACCAACGAGTTGAACAAAGACATCTGACGGAGAACTAGATATGCTTGATAATGCAGTCAATGCTTTAGAAGGGCGAATATAAAGATAAAATCATTCATCCATATCATGATTATTAAGAGGTACAGCATGGCTCTCAGTCTAACGACATGCCTAACCTACAGACTAAATATACATCCATTCATTAGACCACAAACAATTTGAGTAGAGTAACATTCAACACTAGCCATCATGGAACTGTAGAGATGTGGCATTTCGCAGCTCACCGGATGCCCTCTTCTGACTAATACATCTTCAATTCTCAACAGGCTTGATCTCCTCGAGACATCTAGGTATCATCTGAAACATCGCCAGACCAGCAAGGCGGATTATAATGCTAAAAGAATAAAACAAGAAAGGAACAGAATATACCCCGCTTGCTATGCATAAAAAACCACAACGCCATTCCGAGAGTACCCCGAGGAGTTGGCCCCTGAATGTTCTATTTCCTCGCCAATCCAGTCTCAACCCAATTAACCCGTTGCTCTCCTCACCCATAGTGCCGAGCCCTCAAAATCCGACTCTCGCTCTAGGCGCTTGTTGGCGCGATAGAGCTTCAAACCCAAGTCATATTCCTCCCTCTGAATTTCTGATAACTCTTCCTTGAGATCCTCTACCTTCTTTTTCTCAATCTCCCGCTTGCGCAAAACTTCTGTGCTTGACATCAAGTTGTCTCTTGGCATCAACTCTGTCATTTGCTTGATGCCCCGGTTGATGTTGATCCGTCGGTTGCCCAAGCTCAGGAGTCGGGCATTGAGATACGCAACACGATCATTCGCGGATTGCACTTCTGGGGGCGCGAGGGGCAAATCCTTGGTGGTTGATGCAATAGAGGCGGGGCGATCCGACTCAGCCTGGCCAACTGCCCTTTTGCCCGATGTGAGAGTGGACTTGATTGAAATCACAACGGGGTCGTCTTTCGGCGACCTGGCGCTTTCGCCTCCAGGTACTGGCCTCCTACGGTCCATCACAGAGGGGAGCTGCGGCGGCGGAGGCATGGGAGGGCGATCTTCGTCGACCGAGCGAGGGGAGTCGGGAACAACCGTGTTGCACGTCGTGACGCTGAAACGGGAAGGTGGAGGTACCCAAGGGTCTTTGGGTGAGAAAGGACTGGACGGCTTTGCTGTGGTCAAAGGAGGGACGTATGTCGCCACACTTTGGTCGGTGTAGGCTGTATAAGTAGAACTCGAGGTCGAGTAATGGGGTTGGTGGGATGAAATATGTGTCGAGGGAGACGGCTTCCTCTTGATGGCCTTGCTTGGATCACTGGGCCCGAGGCGGGGGTTGGCCTGCGCGGGGTGGCTCGCGGAGACAGGGGCATGAGACTGCGAAATTGGAGAGTCGTGGTAGGGAGGGCTGGGATATGCGTGGGAGGGTGCTCTGTGCGAGCTGGGTTCGGGAGAGGGTGTTTTGGAGGTCTCCTTGAGCTTTTGGTTAGACCGAGAGGGCAGCAATCTTCGGACTGTCGCGGCTGCGGTGTTGGAGGTTTCAGGCGACACACCACCAGTCCGTCCGCCACGCTTGCTATTTCGACGTGCCAGGCTAAGTGGTGCAACCTCTAAGTCATCCCGGACAGGCTCAACTAGTGGTGCACGACCACTCGCTCCATTCCATGGAGGTCGGCTCTCTACAGGCTCTGTCTTTCCTCTGGTAAGTTGTCGCATGCGCTGTCCAAAGGTCGGGGCAGGGTTGCCAGACCGTTTACCCTGAGGCCCGGTGACGGTGGTGGTGAGCCCAAACTCAGGACGACCTGCGTTTGGTCCTCTCATCGGATCAGGGCCTGCTTCCCAAGTGTGTTGAATTGCATCGTTCTGCGGATCTCGCAACAGCTCAGCCGGCTTCTCGCGACGCATCGTTGGAATATGACTTCGAGGCTCCCGTGGAGGAGTGTCTCGAGCCCCATAGAGAAGCTCTTGTTGAGACTGATCGGGACTATCATCGATGGGGGACACATCTTCGTGATACCCTCTGTGCGCAAAACATTGAATTAGCCATGAGGTTCTGAATCTGGGCCAATTCATTTCATGTGGGAGTTGGGCGTCGCCGACGGGGCAAGAGGAGCGCCGGGAAGCGCCGAAGTGCCAGGAGCCCAAAGCCCGTAATCGAAGCACAAAGAAAAAACAAAACCAAGACTCAAAAAACGATCATGTGCCAGAGTGACAAGAACGCCGATAGCCAGCCAAGAGAAATGCAGCAGGGTAGCGAGACAAAGACTCACGATTTGTATGTAGCGCCGATGTCAGGCGAGCTGGGCGGGGAGATGTCGAGGCCCGTGGGACGGCCGTACATGTCTTTGGCAGTCTTCTTGGACTTGGAAGGCACAGGTGGCGGGTGGTGCTGGTCTTTGGAGTCGTTGTCGCCGTATATGGAGGAAGCCGGACGCCAGTCGTGAGCGTTTAGTCGTCGTGGATTCCGTGGTGGAGGTTGTTGAGCAGGAAGAGCCTCCGGGTCGTCAGAGTCGAGGGGAGGGGAGCTGTTGTTACGAGGGGCACAGTGTTAGTCAAGCTTGCTCCTTGCTCCTGCTAATTGTTGGGTATGAAAAGGGACGTGGTGGTAGAAGGTATGAGTGAAGGGTAAGATGGATCATGACGAGGTTGAGAGGAAGGACGAAGGTTGTAGGGCCCTAGTGCGTTTGTCTGGTCACGACGCCAGCCCGCAGATCCGCTGGCAGTTGCCAAACACCGATCAGCGTGCGTGCGCTGAGTGCACGCACTACCGTAACAGGTGTCAAGATCTATTCAGGCTGCAGGAATGACTGTTTTGCGCCATAAGCGGCAGTCGATGGTGCTGCGCCAACACACGGATCCCAAGATGGCATGTTCGCAGCTCGACTTGTTAGGCTTGCGTCAAGAGAGGCGCTGCTGCTGCGCCTGCCTGGATGCGCATCGACTACAGATACTCATTGCACTAGCAAGGCCCAGGCCGACAAGCCTCCTACCTACCTTAGACAGGTAGGCAGTTTTACGGATAACCGACGGGAAACAGTATTACTATCGGGAGCATACTTACAGTTGACGTTGTTGACCAGATGGGGGCCGAGGAACGGTTTTGCCACGGCGAACCTCGAACCGTTCAGGACCGTTGCGGATACCAAGGCCGTTGATGCGATTGTCAAACATGTTCTCCAAATAGGCCTGCTCGTCGTCTTGGCCACCGCTAGGGTACATCTTTTGTTTACCAGCGTTGGAGTGGTTATAGTTATTTCCGTGTCGTTGCGGTTGCTGTGAGAGCTGGGGTAGCGGTTGGTCGCGAAAGGCGCGTTCTTTGAGGCTTTGAGGCGGCACCAGCTTGGGTTGGGCGACTGGGCCAGTGGCCGTCTTCTTGTCCCACATGGCGGGCATTGTCGAGTGTCAGGCCGGTGTCAGACGCAAGAAACGATGGCTGACTCCTGTGCGGGTTCAGCAGCAGGAGTCTGGTCAGTGGCCGCTGAGTGTCGTGGGCGAAAGAGTAGCGTCGAGAGTGCCTCGTGTTGCCGCTAATTGGGTATTTTTGGTTGCTCAAAACCACAACTTGGTCAGGTTGGTGATGAGCCACCAACGGCTTTGGCGTGCAAGACCCGAGACGAACGGCCGGGGACCAGGAAAGGCGGGGAACAAGGTATGGAGGAGGTGCTTCTAGAAGTGTACAGTCGCTTGCGATATCATCGCTGTCTCTCGTTTAGAGCCAACCGGGCGAGTGAGTAGCGAGTGGCAGTGTGACTTGTCTCTGTGCGTGTGAAAGAGTGAGAACCGAAAGCAAGCAACAAAGGAAAGGAAGCTAGAAGCCAGAAGCCAGTCAAGGATTGTCTGTCAGCTCCAGGCCGAACGAGTTCTGAAGACAGAGCGGTATGATTGACAGTCGGAATTGACAAGGAGCAGATCGTCCGGTCTTAAGAGAAACCTCAAAAGGTGCGACGCTGGGTTGTTGGGCCCATGCCGTCGTCTGGACTTAATTTCACAGCCGGCACTCCGCACTCTACTTTGGGTACCGCCAACACCGGATGGAGCAAGGAGACAAGGAGCGTGATTATTACCACCAGGAGCAACAGTCAATAATTAGCAGCCATCCAGTGGCGCGTCGCGTGTCCGCCGATTGTGCGGCTGCTGTTGAAATGAACCAGGGAGGTGACATGGGAAAAAAGACGGGGTTTGTTGACTCTTTGCAGGCTTCCCGAATGCCGTCAGCCAACCATGTGAGCCTAGGTATCTAGGCTAGGCGACACGGTTTGAGTGGCTCTAGAGACGAAGCTGTTGGATGGCCGCTGACTTGGACATGTGCTTGCGTGAACTGGGGCTGCCATCGTCGAGACGCCAAGCGCTGTACGAGTTCGTCTAGGACAATGCGGCTTGACTGGGCTGAGAGAGCGCTGAAGCTAGGCGCCCGGGCGCTAGGACGCTGATTGAATCGTTAATGCTGGCGCTAACTGCCCACCTCGTTGGGCAGGCAGTTTGCAGCATTTACAGCCCAGGACGACTGAGGCTATATCCGTTATAAACGCCCTGCCCTTGAAGTGGTCATGGTTGGAGTATTTTTTACACTAATTATTACCCAGAGTCCCCTCCCGGCATCCGCGCCTTTTGACGGCCAGGTGACGGGAGGGACCACCTCCCCTGTGATGAACCATACCCTGCTTGAATCCAAAAAAAGAGTCGACTCCATCCCAGAATGGAGTTAGATACAGGGTTTTCGTCCACGACAAGTACAGCAGCTTCGTCCCAACTGCCAGCGGACACTGGATGCTACTTTGCTACGTTGTAGGTAAGACAGTCACGGTGCGTTGCGTGTCCTAGGCTTGCAAGGGCACCTTCATCTACTTCGGCCATTGGATTGGTAGGTAGAGAATTCACCTGAACTGGACGCTGGTTGTCAATACTATCTTTGTCGTCGTCTCAAACATATTAAGCCTAATTAAATGTAGCTAGGTGGTTGATGGGGAATGAGCACCAACCTACTGCGCACCATTTGATCATGTTTTTAGAGTTGAAGGCCAGAGTTCAGACCGTTGCTTCATGCAGGAACACTGTTCATCTTTCGCATTGAGGGTGGGTACCTTTGAAGTTAGGTACCTGCCGCCCGAAGATTGTAGGGTGGCAAGAGGTACCCACCTGCAAGTGGCCTGTTTCAGATGGGGCAGAGATGGCAGGGGTCAGATAAAACTTGAGGGTCGTGCCTGCTCTGGGACCACATTGATGAGTGGGCCACGGCATCGTCTGTCCACTCGTACGTAGCCGAGGAACACCGCAATCCTTCAGTTCAAGGTTACGGAAAGCGAATGATTGCCAGAGGTAGTTTAGGACATTTATCACCTACCACGTACAAAAAAATGTTGGCTCACAAGGGGGCTTATTTCATAATGAGCCATTGTGCACGATGGGGCCATGATTCTCTTTTATTACCCTTGTCCATGGTTCTACACCGGCTCTACCGCCTCCATCGTCAACCTGCGTCACCGACCAGGCAGTGCCGTCTCTCATTTCGTATTCTCGTGCAATACCTTGATCAGGAGACGACTTGCATCTGTCAACTTGGCCTCTCTCTCCTCCTCCTTACCCCTGCAGTTCAATCAATCAAGAACCGACTAGCTGTAGGTATGTAGTATTCGGGACTTCCTTTCACCCTTGATGATTTTCTCCAAGCCCCTGCAGATGCGCCTCATACAGGCACCATTTGATGAATCTTGTTTGTAGGCTAAATACGGTTGCATCCCGCCCTCCCTGGTTGAAATCGCCATTAGCTCCGGGAAGTCTGCGCTACAACTTCAAGTAGCTTCACCATCGAATCCATCAGGACCCGAAGATACTACATGTGGTACTCGTTGCGAGCCTCGGCTCTGGTGCTCGGACGTATTTTGAAGCCATGAGGGATTCTAGGAACGTGATGCCGATAATCACAAGCAAACAAGACTTTGAGACATAGGTGCAATGGCAACACTGACTTCTTGAAAACAGACTAAGGTATCAAGGGTGAGAGACTGTGGATTGCTTCACGTTGAACGCATACACTACGTACATCATCGCCTGCATGGCCCTCAACTCACTGCCAATTCTTCAAGGCGGTATCACTCTGCTTGATGCTAGCAGCAGTAAGTCCATATTCCCACAAATATTTCCTCTTGGTTACATCCCTTGCCTCTTTAGAGGTCCCGTGCTCTTCGCTGCCGTTTCGGTATAATGCCTTGCCCTTGGGAGCATCTGCGTAAAAGCATAGCTGGACCGCATCCCCGGCGCTCTTCCACAAAGGACGCATGGAACCATTTGGACTGAACTTGACAGCCAGGTAAGCTGCAAGGGGTAGTATTCTCTTGATTTGGAAATGCATCGCAGAGCTGCCGCGTCGGGTCAGGTCTGAGCTCATTGCCCCCGGATCCAGCCCAACAACTGTGATGTTGGACAGCTCCAGGTCCGTACCAATGCGATTGGCAAGCTCATGCCTATGAGTAATTAGTCTATGTGAAGCGTGTGGCAGTTGGGCCAACTTACATGAGCATGACGGCGCACAGTTTGCTTGCTCCGTATCGTCGAAACCCAGTCCACCATCCATCGCCATCTTCTGGAGTACTCCAGGTTCCCTTGGCGAGCTCCTCAACGCTAGGGAACAGAGTGGTGCGGCCCTTGTACAGCTCGCCTCCAATTGTGTTACGCTTGTCCTCGATACTGAACGATGAAAGTTAGAAATACGCTAGTGCTCCGGGCCTATGAGAGGAGCACATACTCATGAGACCAGCTTCCAAGAACGAGAATGCGGCCCTTCTCCTTATCCATGCTCTGGAGAAGCATGAGAGCTAGCAATTGGTTTGCGAGAAAGTTGACCTGCCAAGTTATCTCATACCCGTCGTCTGTGATGTTCTGTATTGATTAGTCCATGCTCATTGCCATTTCTCTGTGTATCAGGAGACTTACAAGTTCTTCGTGATCTTGATAAGCCGCATTCAGGAAGAGCGCCCTGATTGGCGACAGTTCCCCTGCTGCTACACGACGGTTGATCTCAGCTGCCGTCTCCCGAACACTAGCTAGAGAGCTGAGATCTAAGTCCACGATATCATGCTTGTGGGATGATGGTCCTGCATCGAGGACTTTCTTAAGTTGCGTGGCTGTCGCTGCTTTCCGGACCGTGTATACACCATGGTAGGCCGCAAGATCAAGCTTTTTGAGGATATCGGTGACAATGGCCGAGCCAAGTCCTCCATTAGCGCCGGTCAACAGGATGGTGCTTTGCGACAATGCCATAGTGTACTGCAGATGTGTTCAAGGTTTCAATCTGACGCTTGGGAGAGTTAAAGGAATTGGGACTCATGAGTAACTCTCACTTCAACTTGGACATGCTATGACACTTATACCATTCCAAGGCGGACAGATTCAAAGACAATTTCCAAGGGACTGGCCCCATCAATGTTAGTGTCTGATCAATCATGCCACCCATTTCTACAGAATTTGATCAATTTGCACTAACAGGAATGGCTGAGGTGAGCCACTTTACTAGTTGTGTCCAACTCCGCAAAGTCCGACCCCCTGTTCGCAGCTTAACTAATGGATGGGTCTACAATCGTATTTGATGATGGGCGATTCTGGCAATGCATCTGAGCGGAGACATGAGCCTATCGCCGAGATCGCAACATCTCACATGGCTTACCAACTAAAGGGTGAACCGTCGTATTCATACGTCTGTGCTTCAAGCGGTGGGTGTGGGATTGTCATGGACGTCATGGGTTCGAATTAGTGCAACTAGTATGAACATGGCGGCTTCGATTGGAAAACAGCTCTGCTATGTATTGGGGGCTGGCATGTGCCAATATGTACATGATAGAAGAGAGAAGACTACAACTTGCAGACACCTAGTTCATCACAGACGAGTTCTAGGCTCAGTAAAACAGCTCAACGGCATCGAAGATGAAGTTGGGGTTTAGGTAGGTGGTGCCAGTGCTTCCAGAGATAACTTCAATGGTGATGGTGTTGGTTCCCTTGACCAAGGTGCCAGCAGGGATGGTGGCATCGTACACCTCTCCGAGTCCACGGTACGTGCCACGAGTCACACCTCGAGAGTCGATCTTGGTGGGGGCGCTGAAGGCCTTAGTGAAGCTGCCGACGGTGACGGAGGGACGACCGCTGGCAAAGGCGAGAGTGGTGCCGATGCGAAGAGTAGCGGCCGAAGAGATGGCGGAGCTGAGGGTGAACTTGATAGTCACGGGGCTGTTGACAGACTTGAAGAGTGCCATGGGGAACTGGCTCAAGCTGCTGGATCCGACGGTGTAAGTAAGAGGGCCCCAGCTGGACATACGGCTATCACTGGGGTGCATGCGGAGCTGGCTCGCAGCGTTGCGGAAGCCAGTGGGCGTGCCGTCCCAGTCACCAATCTGGAAGACAGTGGTGTGCGAACTGGTGGTGATGGCCGAGGTGGCGGCGATGGAGGACGACGTAGTGCCGCCAGCAGTGACCGTGACGCTCTTGGAGGCGACCTGGAGCTCACCTTGGTAGAGAACCATGGTGTAGGTGCCGGGTACCATGTAAGGGGAGGTGAAGGAGCCCGAGGACGAGGCCTTGGTCCAGTACTGGTAGTTGGAGTTGTACCAGTGGACAACGGTATCGAAACCAGACTTGACGCCAGACCCGGTGCCGGTGACACGTCCGCGAGCCGAGTCAGCAGTGTAGCCGGAGATGGAGAGGCTGCTGAAGAAGCTGAAGTCGAGATCGCTCTGCTTGGGGATACCAGTGCGCGAGAAGGACAGGGCGTACGGTCCGTGGAAGCCCTGGCGGTAGGCCTCGGTCTGCGCGTGGTTCGAGTTCATGTAGAATGTCAGGGCACTGAAGTCGCCGTTGTTGTTGGTGTTGATGTCACGGAAGAAGGGGCCGCCAGAGCTCTTCTCGTAGGAGCGCGAAGCATGCGCAACAACACAGGCGTGGACGTCCTCGGCGCTGCTCTGGAAGCAGTAGACGCCGTTGTCGATGAAGCGCTCCGACGAGTAGAACTTAGAGCGCGTCTCGCCATCGACAAGGAAGACATCGGAACCCTCGATGGCGGTGCCGCCGGAGGTGTTGGAGGCGTCGCCAAAGGGATACTCATCGGGGAGCTTGGATCGGTCGAGGCGAGTAATGTATCGCAGCTCACCGATGGCGGGCTCCGAGGTGGTGTCGGTAGCCATGTAGATGATGCTCTCACCACTCTTAAAGACATAGTAGTGGGTCAGATCGAAGTCGCTGTTATCGGCAACGCACTTGACCTTGATGTAAGTGCCTGCAGGGATTCATTAGGGTCGAGAACAGCATTACAGCTTTGCGAGGAACATACCGCTGTGAGTTGTGTACGAGACGGTAGCAGAACCCAAGCCAGAGGCGATGTGGGACGTCTGAGACGAGTACTGATACTCGGTGCTGCGATACTTTAGCGAAGTGATGGAGCAATCGCTGCGCTTGATGGTAACAACGAAGCCATTAGAGCTGCCCGTGTCGACAACATAGCTGGCCGTAGATTCGGTCACGCCGAAGGCTGCCAGAGCCGGCACGGCGCTGACCAGAAGCATGGCCAAGCTCGACCAGGAAACCATGATGGAGTTTTTTTGCTGAGTTACAGCGTAACTAGAGGACAGATGATAGACAATAAACGAAAACAAGAGGCCAGAAGGAGGACACAGAAACGAACCAGCAAAAGAGAAGACAAGCAATCAGAAACCAAAAGATGAAGCTTCAGCCAGGTTCTACGCTGGCAACCCGCTGTATATATGCTATCGCAATTCTGATGAGGGCCTGCTTGGCTCCCATCGCGACGGTCCTTGGGGCATATGGACGGTCCTTGGATATATGGGCATGGGAGCACCGATTGGAGGAGAAACAAAGCGTCGCCAGGTTGGAAGCCATGGTGAAACAGGAGTGCCCAGTGCCAGAATGGGGAAATGGGCGGACGAACCAACGAATGAGCAAGGGTCTATCGGTACCAAAGAGCGGGATTGGGACGTGGAGTGGGACGCTTTAGTCGACAAGGATGAAGTGAGAGGATGGATGCTACGGCATAATGATGACTTACATGGGATAGGTTTGCCCGATGGGAAATTTACTTCGGCACAGGGCTCATGTAATGACACTCCTACTTCTATGGGATAATTATACTGATGAGGCTGTTCAAGATGAGCTTCCTCAGCGCCCATTATCTATTCTGTGTCATAATTACCCCACGGATTATTCGGAGGTTTGGCGAGTGGCCTCTGCGCAGCACCTAAATATCGTACGTGCTCTTGTTTCAGGCCTGCGTTTCCTCTTCGGGTTCATCCTGTCTTCCGTTCCCGAAAAGGCAGAGGAGTGCAAGTTCCACTATCATCAGTAAAAACAAAAAGGGGAAACAGAAGTCAGCCTTCACAAGTGGGCAAAGCTCGCTCTTCATTGCCCTGAACCGGCTTCTCGGCAGGGCATGTCCAAAAATGGACAAACGGCGATGGATTCAGGTCGATTGATTGGCCGAGGCGCTGTAGCACCATCCATACATCGCCTTCCGTCATACCAAAACGGCCCTTCTGCATCGCGAGATCCGGCCCATTCAGGTGATATAATAGGATGAAATTCAGGAAGCGTCCTCGCTTCAACTTTCTACCCTTGCGCATGACTACTAACAATTGACTTTCCGGAACTCGGTTAGCTCACGGAAGATTGCGAACGCCATACAGTGTCTGGTGTCATAATTGAGAAATAAGACGCGAAATGGAGCTCCTCAAAGGAGATTAACTCAGGTTCCCATCGCAGCCTATTCGCAAGTGTGAAGTAGTTGGCAATTGAGCAGTCGTATCTGAGGCTAGCTCTGGGTACTTACCTCTACTACGAAGTACCAAGGTGTTTCTGGCTCAAAGTCATGTAGAGCGAAGTATATCACGTCTGGCGACCAAAAATAAATGGAGCAGAAGGCGTCACTACGAGTCTTCGAAGCATGTTATCGACCTATACAAGCATGGTATGGCATTGTTCCGCTGAGCTAAGTTCACAGGGAAAGCTTCATTCATCTGCTATGATAACTCACAATAGAGTTAAGATATTTGTAAGCCCCCTACTATGTACGTACGTAGTGGGACTTTCGGTACTGACGTATCCCACAAGCGTCCCCAACAGCTCGCGAAACATGCGGCACAGAAACGTTCAAGATGGTTCGAGACTTTTATATTCAGGCCCGTCAAACAGAGGATGTTGACAATATATCTCTCCCAAGCTCCCAAACGCCACACAGTCCTCAAAAGATGCCTTGAACAACAGTTAGAAGCGCCCACAACCCATATATCGCTAATGCAGCCCTGCCATTTATCGATGCCCATGGCCCAACGCTTGAGCTGCTTGTCCCCGTTTCACTTGCACTCCCATCGTGCTCGATCGTGAAATTATCTGTGTGGCCCGATGGGGTGCATCTCGTTCCCTCGGCGCACTGTATCTCTTCACTCCACTCTCCACTGGCACATCGCTGCCACGAATCCGTCATGCAATTCCACTGGCCCTCCGAGTCGCACGCCGAGCCGGCTTCCTCGGCACGCCTGGCCAAAGGACCATGGTGAGGAAAGGTTAAGGTTCTACTAGGGTCCGAGATTGCCATCGCCTGTGAGACGAGAGCTGCTAGCATGAAGATGGTCGTGACTATCATGCTCATCGAAGGCTGAAAGTCGTTGCCGAGGTGCATTCTTTCCCGGTTGGCGATTCCGGGTCCGGAACCGGGGGTATGATCGGAGTCGGCGCCGAGAATGTGTGGGGAAACGGACCAATCTTAGGGCAGTCCGCTGATTGACCACTGCACCACAAATGCTCGATCTTGCTGGCTTCGCAAAATTATTGTAAATGGGATTTGAGTTGGTTTTTTAAGAGTTGATTTTTTAAGAGTTCAAAAACCATTCCAATGTACAAGTATCCAAATCTCTCATACTGTCTTCCACCGCTTCCCTCGAGTGAATTCTTGTTGATGCCCAGCGCGCCATCGGCACCGGGAGTGGGTCAGCCCGGACGTGTATCAGTCTCATTGGAGCACCAGTAGGGTAGCAAAGCGACAATGGCGAGATGAAAAATCAAGGCGAAAAATCACTTCCGTCATACTGTGTGATTTTGGGCGGGCTTGTTCCTTGCAGCTGCGAGGGTCTCTGTAGGGCTGGACATGGGTTGGTTGGCGTAGGATGTCAGTTGTTGATGGACTTGTGGGATAGGCGGAGATTCGAACACAGATCTAGCAGCCCCACTGCTTGGATGAAATGTTTATAATTCATGAAGTGACACAGGGTCCCTTCAGTATGCAAACTAAGCACAAAAATATTGTCGTAATTCACAAGGTGTGTGATTATGAGTTTAAAAGTGGTCTGCTGCGTCATTATAGGATTTCAACACAACCCTCAGTCCACCCAGGAACATTTAGGCAGAGATAGAATAAATTAATCAACAAAACTGCACGCCAAAGAAAGAAATAGAGCGCTTATCTGCGCTCACCGATCAACGCATTGCCGGGTTGTTCGCACTCCATGCATCGCCATATCCCAAATGTATGCTCCGTCACCAACCCAGAGAGTGAATCAAAGGCATGCCCAGATTCCCATCAACCACGGCAAGAACAACTCCATTGCTTATAAGGTTATTCGACGCGTGATTCGGCTGTGCGTCTGTGTCGGACACGTCGTTTCTGGTCCCTGTGTCTCACGAGTAGATAGACCACCCAGAGTCCCAACACCACGAAGAAAGTGGATCCCACGGCGGCGCCCACCATGATGACTTGTTTTCGATCTTGGGCGTCCTTGTTGAGAGTGATGGTCGTCGTGCTGTTGCCGCCGGCACCGCGGAATTGTCCAATAGAGGTATCCATCTGTTGTTGAAAAGAGTTCAGGATTGAGAGAAGCTGGCGTTTCTGCGCTGAATCGACTATCAGTACTGTGGTTTTTGTGAGGAGTAGACGGTTTCTTACAGAGCTGCAGTTGCAGAGCTAGGGTTGAGGCTCGTGAGAGAAGATCGAAAAGCGGAAGAGTCGGTTTAGAATCAAAGTCTCCCAAGATGCCAGACCTTGTTGTATTGGACGTGAAGCAACATTTTTGAGAGGGAAAGTTCACTAACTTATTGTTGGACTAGCACCGTCGGGCACTCCTCGCTTCCAGCCTTGACGGCAATTGTTCTGTTGGCGGGTTTCATTCTTTGTTGTGAGCTGCACTGCAATAGCTTCTAGACGCTGGCGCCACGTACTTACCAGGGTGTAATCCAACGTTTTTCTTGTCGACACATCATTTTCATCTTGTATAAAAGCCAAAACCTACTAACGATCCCGGCTAGGAAGCCTCCTTTCTATAATTAATATCACCAACAAAACTGGCGTCGGGGAACAGGTTGAATGAAGCTAGCATGGACAACAGCGTTTATTGAAGACGAATATGTGTTGAAAATTTATTACTGAATATTACTCATTACATCTAACATACGTCCCAGCACTTGGTACGTAAGTCTTCTCCCTGTTATCTACCATGATCCTTGATATGTAACGCGCCTCTTAATGCATGACAAAGGAAATCTGGAGGATAGGTCCTCAAATATGCTGTCATATGCAATTTTCCCTGGTCGCAATGCCCCTCGTCGTTTCCTTCGTTTCCCCTATACTCAAAAATGGCGTCTTCTGATGCATCAAATTGTCTCGTAAATCGTTCTGCAGCCTCAACGGCAGCAAATTATCGACCAGAGAAGGTGCCGTTAATCGGCGGGTATGTAGTGTGCCACTGACCGTCGTCGTGCGACACAGGTGTAGCAGACGCCGATGGGACGACGGGGTTGACAGATGTGATGAAGGTGGTAAGCGGAATTTGTGTCGTAGTCTGCTCAACGACGGTGGTGGTCTGAGTTGTCTCCTCTGCAGGAGGTGCCGTTGCCACTGGCGGAGTGTACTCCGGGAGCTCTGGGGTGGTGCTTACCAGCGAAGCAAAAGTCGACGACTCCGGGGCAGACTCAGTGCTGATGGCCAAGCTCTGTGTCGTAGTGGTAGATTCAAGGTAGACTTGAGTCGTAGTGGGCTCAAGGATGATGACTTGGGTCGTGGTAGGTTCGAGAATGACCTGGTTCGTGGTAGGCTCAAGATTGACCACAGAACTTTCGGTAGAGGTCTGTGTCTCAGTCGTTGGCGTGTGCTCTGAGGACGTGCTTGACTCAGAAGTCTGCTGGGAAGTCGTGCTAGCAGAAGCGACGACAGTGATGGTAGTGGGATCCGCGTCAATGTCGATGATGGAAATTGTTGTCCGGCTCTCCTTGGTGACAGTTTTGGTAGGAGCGGTAGCGGTAGCAGTGATAGTTTCAGCCTCTTCAGTGTGGGTGATGGTTTGGGTGACAGGGTCGTCTGTCTTGACTATCGTCTTGACAACGGTCACGGTACTGTTGTCGCCATCGTCGGTGGTGCTGCTGGATTCGGATGACCCAGAATCTCCGTCGTCGCCCTCTCCTTTGCTTGGTTCCAAAGGCACTACTGAGTACTTGGGCTTGGAGGGTTCGCGGACCACAATGGCGGGTCTGGGCAGGGCAGTGATGGTGGTATAAGAGGCGGAGAGAGCCAGGAGAAAGGGGATGAAGCCGCGCATATTTGCGAGGCCTCCTCGTTAATATGGCTTCCCGGAAGTTTGGTAGAAGCGAGCGAGCACCTTCTCCCGAGTTGGTTTGCGGATGCTGCGGCGCCGAGTTCCCTGCGAGTGCCTGCGATGCCAGTGCTGTGGTCGTTGTTGGTGTTGGGTTTCAGAGCGGACCCAGAAAAAGGGTAGCAAAGCGAACACGAGGAATGATTCTTGCAAAGCGTACGAGAATAAATGTAAATCACAAGCAAATGGATGCAGATATGATCAGCGTATGCAGTTGTGGGTGATTTGCAGGAATGCAGGAAAGAGGTGAGCATGCCTAAGCCTGGGGTTCCTAGATTCGTTATAACAGCTGCAATTCAGATGGCTGGTGAAGCTGTGAATTGGTGGTGGTTGGAGAGCCGGGGTGGCGCTAGGTCCCGTTGTGGGTGTGTGACTGGCCCAGCTGGATGCCAGGGGCCGCCCGACAGTGATTCAATCGCCTGTAATTTAGAGGAATGCCCTGTGGTTGGACGAGGGATATAGCGGGCATCTCAAGGTGGGGCCATCAGAAGTTGAACCACGACCAGGGTCCTCACCAGCCACCCAGAGCCGGATGAACGACGCGACATGATTGGCGGGTAGCGATCTGTGGCTTTGTGGCGGTTTAGGTTCATGTTCAGAAAGCGAAAAAAGGACTACGCAAGCAATTCAACTTGGCGAGGGTGCTGCGGTTGGGACACATGTCAATTGTGCAGTCTTGCATGATGTCTAGATGCATGCGTGGCTACTGTATGTTGTGCCTGCCTGTGGATCTCTTGGCAGGCACACTGTAGGTAACAACATTTTGTCGATCAGGGCTCTTCACTGCTAGAAATTGCGTAAGGTTGAGTGGCGGTGCAGAGTCTTGCGACGCGCAAGAAGGATTCGCGAAAAGGTGGCTGGAGTCCCCAGTTCGGGTGCCGGATGGAGCGAGGGGACCCACTCCGTCTGAGGCACCGCTCACTCCGCCAGTC
Organism: Dactylonectria alcacerensis; assembly: GCA_029931735.1. Lineage (NCBI taxonomy): Eukaryota > Fungi > Ascomycota > Sordariomycetes > Hypocreales > Nectriaceae > Dactylonectria > Dactylonectria alcacerensis. The sequence goes on from JAPMUZ010000002.1 coordinate 3,077,499, forward strand.
TCGTCTGATTTTGCCGACACTCAAAATGAACTCGACGATAAATTTGGGATATTGAGCTTCACTCGGACTCCCACTTGTGCTTGGCGCATGAACTACCAAATGGCTTTTACTAGGCTTCGCTCTTCCCAAACGGGCTTAGAATACACTAACCGGCATCGCTCGCAAAGGACACAGCTATTTTTTAGAAGCATCCAGCATGCGGGAACAGCTGAGGTGATTGTGGGGAGACGGGACAATGACGAGAGGATAATCCCTGCATTCTGACAAGCCGCCTTAACATCGATCTGCAGAGTGGCGCTACCAGAGTCCGAGACATACATGACGATCCAAGTTATTAATAATGTAAGTTAAGAAATAGGCTTTTGATGTCGCTCCAGTGTTCGACAGGTTGCCTCCTGGACCACTGGACATCCAAACACATAGCGATATTGTACTGTAGATTCCCCATACTTCTACCCCATCACTAAGCTTCAGAAGGGGGGGCGGCGGCAAAATCGATTTGATCTCGTGGTCTTGCGTATCGATGCAATGACGTCCAATGATCCTCGGCTGTTGTCACTGCTGCGACTCCGCCACAGGTACCTAAAGGCAGCATCATCCGACTATGCCCACTCCCTAGAATTACCCATAATGCCCACCATCTTCCAAGGCTGAGCAGCTGCAAGCGGCTCGGCATTCTACTGTTGCCCAACCTAATAAGGCAGAGTTGGAGATACCTAAGCAGCCGTGTATCCGGTCGCGACCTACATAAGGAAGAAGAGTCGCACACCACTCTGCAGGTCTTGCCCTTTAGATCTTACACTTGATTCTTGCAAAGCGCATCCTAACCGTCCACCACGTCATCTGCCACTCCCCCGCTCACGTCAAGGCGACGAAGCAAAACACTGACAGATATTACAAGACCCCTCCATTCGACGACTCCCAACCCTTTCCAGCAAAAATCCCGCGGTCATGTCATACGGAGGCTACGGCGGCGCGCCATACGGTCGTGAGTTCTCCCCTTGTTTTCCAGTCGCAACCCTCCTAACACTTGTCGCAGAGCCACCTCAGCAAGGCTACGGCCAGCAGTACCCCCCTCCCGGCCAGTATCCCCCTCCTGGAGGCCAGTATCCGCCCCAACAGGGTGGCTATCAGCAGCCTCCGCCTCAGCAGCCGCCCTACGGCGGCTATCAACAACCCCCGCAGGGTCAATATCCACCCCACCAAGGCGGTTACCAGCAGCCACCTCCTCAGCAGCAGCCTTATGGCGGCTATCAGCAACAACCTCCTCAACAATACGGCGCTCCTCCTCCGCAGCAGTACGGCCAATCTCCCGCGCCATACGGTGCTCCTCCGCAGCAGTATGGCGCTCCGCCTCCTCAGCAATACGGTGCGCCGCCCGCGGGACCTCCGACTCCGGCGTCATTGGGCTACGGCCCGCCTCAAATCATACAATGGGATCCCAGTGCGGACGCGCAGGCCCTGCGGAAGGCCATGAAAGGGTTTGGAACGGACGAGAAGACTTTGATTTCCGTCTTGGCAAGGAAGGATCCTTTGCAAATCGAAGCGCTGCGGTCAGCCTTTGAACGCTCTTTCAAGCGCAGTCTTGTCTCCGACATCAAGAGCGAAACCAGCAGCTGGTTCGAAATGGCTCTGGTTCAGCTCGCGCGCGGTCCTCTTCTAACCGACGTGCACAACTTGCACGACGCCATGGCTGGCGCTGGCACCAAGGAGCGCGTTCTCAACGACGTCTTGCTCGGACGGTCCAACGCAGACATTCAAGCCATCAAGAGCGCCTACTACCGCACCTTCCACGATAAGCTCGAAACCGTTGTCCGTGGAGACCTTAGTATGAAAACTGAGAGGCACTTCATCATGGTACTGGATGGCAAGAGAGCTGAAGACTCCGCCCCCGTCATCCCGCAGCAAGTGGATGACGACGTCATGCAGGTCTACAAGGCGACCGAGGGACAAATGGGCACCGACGAGATCTTAGTTTGCAGCATCTTCAGCAAGCGAAACGACAATCAACTCCGTGCTATTGCCCACACATATAAGCAAAAGTTTAACAAGGATCTCGAAAAAGTCATCAAGAGCGTGAGTTTGAACTGCCCATACACATACTCGCTATTTTCACTAACATATTTCCAGGAATTCTCAGGTCATATGGAAGACGCACTCCTCTTCCAACTGCGCCACGCCACGGACAAATACATGCATGCTGCGAAACTCATTGAGGATTCCATGGCTGGTATGGGGACAAAAGATCACTTACTCGTGTCTCGTGTCATCCGATACCATTGGGATTCTGCAACCCTCGCCAACGTCAAAGGTGCCTACCAACAGCGATACGGAAGAAGCCTGGCAAGTAGAATCAGTGGAGAGACATCGGGTGATTACAGGAGGGCGTTACTCGCTGCAATTGGCGAACCATGGTAATGAGCACCGCGTGTTCACACAAATTACGCGAAAAAGGCCCTTAAAAGGATAATCATGGCCGAGTGGGAAATGCGTCCTGCCACGCTGCTACGGCCGTTTCTTTACTAGGAGGATTGGCGTTCGGATTATTTGATACCACGACAGCACTTGTCTTGTAGGGTGTGCATTGAAGTGGAGATGTTAAGATAGGGATACCAATGAGTAGCGACAAGTCAAAGCATAAAACATCATACAATGCGACACGTGCAATTATTTGTTCCTTCGAGTACAGACATCGTCAGGGGCTGTCTTGTGTTCGCTATAGCGCAGAATAAAAAACTAAACATATAAAATATATTAAAGTTAAATGCCTTTTAAAATAAAAACCCTACTTACATAACTTTAATAGTATATCATATAATAAATTAAATACTATTTATATATATAATTAATATATAAAATTTTTTATTTTTTTTATAAAAAAATTAAAAACTTATTATATTATTAAGTAATATTGTATTTTACTTATTAGTGAGAAATGCTATACTAGATCCACTAGCGGCCTTAAAACTGAGGTATTATATTAGCTAATCAGTTTATAACTAAATATAGGGCCTAAGTTTAGCGCTAATAAGCCCCACTAACAATTTATCAATCCGTCAGCATCCTCGTTTTTCCCTTTCACACCTCCCGTCAAGCAGGACGCGTTAATCATTCACTGGCGACCCCGTTGTAGCGCCTGGCCTCACCACTAACGCCTGGCCGGAGCATATCGCCGGCGTGATACGAAATCGACGTTGAATGTGCAGGATCTCGTGATTCATTTTGCCTGCCTCTTTCTCTTTCGCATTGGGGAAAAATAGCGCTCAATCATCTGGCTCGTTTTCTACGGTTTTCTTTGATCCCAAAACCGGTAACCTCGACTCATCGTGGCTTCTCTTGATAAGTTTGTCGCATCCCTGCACAAAGCCGAGTTGGAATTCATACAAGCGCCGCTCACGACTTCCTTGCGCAATTCATCTTAACGAGGTTCGAGGGCAGGATGGCGACGCAGGCGAGCTTTCCTCCCTCTCATGGGCCTGGTCATAGCGCTGTCAACGCCGTTTTATCGAGTGCTTCGTCTTCTGTTTCGCCGAGCATGTCCAGCTTGACGCTTCCCAACGACGCGTCTGCATCGCGTCCAGCTTCAAGCGGCTCTAGCTTCCAAGCTCATCCTGGACCAGGACCTATAGTCTCCGACGTGAGCGCTCCAACTATGTCATTGTCACACGGTCGTGCTCCTCAAGCGCCTACACCTGTACCCGTACCTACGCCTCATTTCTCACAGCCACCACCACCACACCATCAACCCAATCTCACAAACAACGGCGTGCCTCAACACCTGACACAAAATGGATTCGATCGCAGATTGCCATCTAGCACCATGCAAGCCCCGCCTTCTCAGTTTCATCAGCACCAAACGCAACAACAGCCTCAACCTCAACATCCCACAGGACCACCTATCGCACCGAAACCTACCACTCTTCCGTTTTCGGCCCCTCTACCGCCACCTCATGAGATGGGCCTACCACCGAATACAACGTTAGCGTCGCCAAACTCAGTTTCCAGCGTCACATCTTCCCAGGAGTACCAAACACTTGTGCGCATGGTTTCGGCGGCTAGTCCCGAAGTTGTTCGCCAGGTTATCAGAGATCGCTGGGAGAAAGCTCTATTGGGCTCACAATATCACGTTGCGTTTCTTGTAAGTTCATTTGTACTAACCTCTGATCTTACTTCGCCAACCCTTTGTCTCAACGCTCAGCGACTTGCCATGTCCATTGCCGCTGATACGCAGTAGTTGAACGCCACACTACATCAAGCCAACGATGATACGCTTATCCGAGCCGTTAAGGACTTCGGAAGCAAGATGGTCAAGGTCTCAAAGCCGCAAATAGTACGGCATCTAAGCGCCGACGACTTTGACGAGATAGCCGACTTGGTGCTTTCTAAAGTCAGTCCTAGCTTTCTAGACAAGGCTATTGCTCGACGATTTGAGACAATTCCGGCACGTCAGCTAGTCAACGCGTTGGCACGAGCGGAACGCCTAGGATACGATGTGCAGGATCTTGTTCAAGAAGAACATGTCATTCCATCTCTGCATGCACTAGTCGTGCCGTCTATCCCATCGCAACCTATTCCGCCACGGGTGGCTCCTTCGCCGTTAACGGAATCGCAAGCCACTACTCAGAAGTCTGAGTCGAAGGTACCTCTTCCTGTACAGCCACCGAGTCAACCGGCGCAACCAACACAACCGTATGAGTCAAGACCAAGTGGCATCGTGCATTGTTCCTGCGGCTGGCCCTGCAGCTCGACAAAGGCCCAAGAATATGTAAGTAATGCGAAATCTTGAACGGTGCTAAGTGTTAACACCCCACAGCATCTGAAGAAAAATGCCTGTAACAGAGTGGAGGAGATGGACAGGGTAGGCAAGGACCTGTGCCCTCATTGCGGGTGCCGATTCATCAGTGGTGGAGGCTTAGTCTATCACAACAAGGTGAATGTGTGCGGTGCCTACACTGAAGAGCAAACAAAGAAAATGACCTATGTCATCGCTGCCTACCGGGCGCAGAAGCGTGGACAGAATGCCACTGCCACACCTGCGCAAGCCCCTCCAGCATGGAGTCCACATCAAACCCAATCGACTCCTGTAGTTCCCTTCACAGGTGTATCAACACCATCAAGCGATCCATACTCGAAGCTTTCGCCCGACCAACGCGCGAATTTTGAGAAAGAGATGAAGGATGCTGAGGAACACTATGGGGCACTTATGAAGGCAGCCATGCAGTTAGAACAACCCGACCAGGACAAACAGCTGGCGGCCTTGAAGAACCGCTACAATACGAAACAGAGCAATACACGGAAAAAATACGGCATTCGACTCCGTGAGAGACGGAGCAAGGCACAGATCGACGCTGAGCGCACCCGTCTCTTTGGGATCCCAGATGGCCCTTCACTATCGGGGCGTGGCGGTGCACCCCCGGCATCTAAGAAGGCGCGGACTGGCGAGAATGGGCAGTCCGTTGTCACGGCGCAAGCTAACGTTAGTCGGGGCGGCACATCCTGGAACAATACCGCAGTGGCGGAGAGGGGGGGTTCGTCAGGGCCACCTTCAACGTCGAACCCAAATGACCCTGTTGGATCGGTTCAACGACCCCATGAGAATCAATCTGTGCGTGTGGGCGAGCAAGCACCAGGTCACATTCATTCTCCCCAGCCTCGCGGGACTCAAGACGAGCCCCTATCGATCGATGACGACGATTCGAGTGACTCGGAGAGTGATAGCGGCGATGATATCCCTGCGTCACTTCCCATTACCCAGACCTGACGCGGTACAGTGTAATAGGGCATCGAGATTTTCTAGGGTTTGGAGTTATCAAGATATCCACGACGGTGTATGACGGAGAGGGATGCTTTGGGGCGGTTCTCGGATCCATGGACGGAGGGACAAGCATGCACCGGGAAAGGAAGCTACGAGAACTAGTGGACATATTGAGGTTTCCCATGCGAAGCCAGACCAATGATTTACTGACATTAAGAAGTGAATTTTGGAAGAAACCAGCGGATGGCTACCTACGGTTGCCTGGGCAGGCCGGCATCGACGTCAAAAATTCCTCGTTAATTTAGCTGCGGCTTATGGCTAGGATAGCCAATCGGTTATAGACACAATCCATGCTATGTAATCCACACAAAGCGATAAGAACGGCCTTTCGATATGGCAGATATTGTGACAGCATGTGACGACATTGGCAAGGAAGCGAGGACACGAGACGGAACATTGCTTGTGATGGTGCAACTGATGATCAGAGATGAGAGCTATCAGACGTGAATCGTCCGGCAGGAGAGTGTGCTTGCCACCTAGAGTGATACGTCTGGAGTGTATGAAAAGTTGTAAGCGAAGCCGGAGATGGCAGTAAGAGCGAATCGGGCAGAGGATAGGGTTTAGAGACGAAACGATATGCCAACATGCTGGGATGGAACGATGTTGCTGTGCGTCAAGAGGAGTGTCGAGTTAATGAATCCGAGCATGCGGCTTTTCGATTTTCTGTCGCATTCTACTTAAGCCGAGAGCGTCACATTGGTCGAACCAAGTGGGAGAAAGAAGCAGCCGCCAAAACTCTTTGGGCTCAGGCGGACGTGAACATGGGTGAGCATGAGCATGGCAAGGGGTGGCAGAAAAAGACCACACACCCTACAACATCATCATACTTAATACCCTTAGTATTAATTAATAAATCTAATATAAAACAATTATTTTATAGCTACATTTCGTTTAAGAATTATGGATATGGAGTTTGAAGGATGAACTGCACTGCTGAGAGGCATCCTGAGCAAGAAAAGATCGAGGTTGGGTGTTTCACTGACAGGCCTCAGTCAGAATGCGGTGGGAAGAAAAGCAAATGGAGGTGAGGCCAGTGGAGGAAGGCACGGCCAACCTGGACGGCCAGGATCAAATAAGGTATCCGTGCCTTCCATTCGCGGAAATGTCGGACAGGGAGTCTCGAGCTTCTCCCGACGTCCTTGAAGGTTGGTTATCTCGCTGTCCGTCTCATCTCCACTCCGCAGGGCACTCTCCACCAACTTTCCCTGTTCCGTTGTCCCATCACCAACGAAGGATGGCAGTGCACACCTTACAATAGCAAGGCTAGGTAGGTAGGGGAGGGTGGCGGGGGCTTCATCTCGGGACCGACGACGTTCAATCCAGCCAGAACCAAAGTCAGGAACCAGGGAAACACCAGCACAGGGTCTGAGACTCTCATGACCTTCGATTCGGAACAAACAGCTTTTGTTCTGTTGGATCAACCGAAGATCCTCGATTGCGCTGAGACGGCGGTGCTTGGCCACGTTTTGATGTCCGATCATACCGCGGGTGTTTGAGTGTCTCCCGCGATGGAACTCTCTCGGGGATGTTGAACGCTGGAAACTGCTGGATCGCACCACGACCGGGCTAGGCGAAACCAGAGCAATCACAGGCGCAAGCTGTGAAAACGAGACGCGGTGGTTGAGGCCTGGACCATCCGTCCCCTGCTGTTGCTGTAACCCTCCTCCACTGGCCGACGGTGAAGCGAAACTCGACAAGGCAAGGTCGCTCGTGTCATCGAGACGAAAGGAATCTCCAAGCTGTGCCCTGCCGTCGCGCCCTGCCAACGCCCCGTCAACGACCGCGATCGCGCTTGGCCAAGGCTTCCATTTCTTCGATGACGCCGTCCTTGCCCAGTGCTGGCTCTCTCTGCGCCTGCTATCCATTGGCGGCATGCGACTGGTCCGCTGGTCGCTGGCGCCAGCGCTGGTCCTTCAGCTCCCATCACCCGTCTCGTCACTCTCGTGTGACATGGGCAAGAACAGTGGGACGGGGGCTGTTTCGCTCATCGAATTTGGGCCAAGAGCACTTTTGGGGCGTTTTAGATCCCGCAGTTTGAAACGTTGGCCACCGAGCCCCCGCACACGAGCTGCCATCTACTAATTGCTACTGGAGCTGATCGATTGCCTTCTGGAGCTAATCATCTGCCTACTGTAGCTAATCGAATGCTTTGTACGAGAATCGCCATGGGCGACCTGACGCCTCTTCGCCACTGGCGCTGATGCCTCGTCACAACCACGCTGGCCCTTTCCACAGCCTTGCATCGTCCCGTGAGCCTCGAAGGTCCCGTTGATGCCTTTGAAACCCGCTAAGACGCGGTTCGTCTGCATGCATTCAGGCGTCTGCAGCGCGTCTTGCGTGCCGACTGGTGTGCCTTGTCCGGCCTGCCAAGACCTTACTCAGGTTTTGCAGGCCTTGCACGGTCGGGGCGCTGCACGCGAGAGGGTTTACGGTCAAGGGGAAGGGGGGCAGTCTGCCAGAGTCAAGGGGAAGGGGGAAACCTCAGGGCCTTCCAGGGGCCCCCCGACTAGGGCACCATCCAGGGGTTTTTAGTTGGTTGAGGACTTGACGTCCGTCCGAGAGGGAAAATGTGACTGTAAGAGAGTGTGTGGATCACCGGTTTCTGTTGCCGCCTCTGCCCCAGGTTGTTGATAATGTGCCACTGGCCGCTTCAGGAACCAGAAACACCCTCTAGTTTCGATTCTTCCATTCTCTTCTTCTATCTGGCTGGGCCAGCACTTGTGTTTCTTCGTCGATCAGCGTTTTGTTTTGTCTCTTCCCACCCATCCGTCCTCCTGCATTTCACACCAAGACCCCAATAACACTGAGTTTCTATACCCCTTCAGTTTGCGCCCTCATCACCAATAGCGTCAACACAACCGCCATTATGGTGCCTATTATGAGACCAAGCAGTTTCGAACGCATGGCCGAGGATAGCAAAGGATCCCGCGCCTCGGCGAGCCGTCCCACAACAACCTACAAGATGGCTCCAACAGCGCCTCCACCGGGGCCACTCTCAACAGTTCTCATCGGTCCAAAGCAACAACGGTTCAAGGTCAACAAGCGCCTTTTGTGTGCCTCTGCTTCATTCTTCAGCGAACGCCTCCAGGACCCTCCTCATGGCAAGCCCATCTCCCTCTGGCTCCCACGGGAATCGGCCTCCATGTTCGCCCTCTACGTTGAATGGGTTCACCTTGGCTCTCGGTTCCGCCACTACATCGATGATGCCGTCATTCACGCCCGAGAGACGGGCGAGCAGCACCTCCGCGATTTCCACTGGGCCATGATCAGGCTTCACCTATTCGCATCTCACCTCGCCCTCCACCGCCTACAGGACCTGGTCATGGACGCCGTTCAAGACTTGTATCTCCGCCGCGACTGGGATGTGCCCCCGAGTCTGATCAACTTTCTCTACACCGAGTGTGAGGACCTCGCCGCAATTCGCCTCCGTCGCTGGGCCGTAGCCATGGTTGCCTTCTCATTCAACGGCGGGCCTCATATGGACTTCAATACCCAAGAATCGACCGATGCTGAACCAACCCGCTTCAGCGACCTCCTCGATCAGCTCCCTGAGTTTTCTGCCGACTATGACCTTCACATGCGCAAGATGCGTGAGTCCGGCCTGGACATCCGTTTCAAGAACCCACAGCTCCGTATTCCCGCCAACCGATTACGCAACGATGAGCGTGCCTTCGGCTTCCGCCAGTGTTCATTTCACTCACACCGAGCCACCGTCGGCGAACGCCGCTGTCCCCATGACGGCGGTGCCTCGGCCAAGTTCCACCGCATTCACCCTTCCATCACTGCCCGAGGATCCATGGTAGCCGGTCTGTCAACCCCGAGTCGGAGGAATCACGACATAGTACCTCCGCCGTTGTTCTCGGGGCGCCTGGACGAGGAAGATGAGGGCGAGGGTGACGTTGAAGACGAGATCTCTAAAGCCATCAAGCACGTGAGATCTATCTCAAGTACTCTCAAGACGTGAGGGAGGATGTCTCGACAGAAGCAAATATCCTAACACGAGCCGGGCGCGTCGCTTCCTCGGACAAGGGAAGCTGATTCATCGTTGATGTTATCCCGCCAGATATAATGGACTCGAGTACATCGCCTGAGGCGACCTCGAGCCCCCCACGCGGCGCTGGGTTTAAAGTCCTATGAAAGGAAGAGCCATGTCCCACTAGTCGACTAGTCAAGATCGATAACAGCGGCTGGCCGCCCATCTTGTACCGCCGAAAAGGCCAACCTTGCTTGTTGGCCAAGGCGAAGTCTTCAGTCGACTACGGCTTGACAGAACCTCCCGACCCTTCCTCGAGACTAGGCGTCTCAGTACTACTCACCGAGGCAGGTGGTTAAACCTATCAGGGAGATAATACTTGAGGTATATAGTAATTCAAGAAAGGATGAAATCAAAATAAAACTCTGTTTCAAATACTCAAGTGATCATGTTATCGAGGTCACCATAGGAAGGGGGAACTGTAACGATTTACGTGAAGTATGGCATTTCTCTCTCATTCTATGGACACCTGGCACACATTCCTGTCACTCTGGACGATTCCTCCGCTGTTCTATCCAGGTAGGGAAGGGCTACAGGCATACCAGTGTTCTCGTCAAGAGTAGCTTTCCAGGCGGGGTGATTGCGCACTCCCTCACATTACAACCAACACCTCTTTGCAAAGACGGCGATTGGCCGTAGGGGCTGAAAAAACAAAACACGGCGCCAAGGCTCTCTGTTGGCCTGCTGGCTGATCATTCCATCATCATATCATCATGACTTGTAAATCGTTCCGAATCCAAATCCAAATCAAGAAATAAAAGAAAGAATAGGATAAAGCGCTTGTTGGTCGTGTGGTTACGACTGAAAGAGCAAAGAAAATCATCCAATCTGAAGAGTTCAAAACGTGACTTGGGTCACAGGAAGAATCCTGTTCCCTGATCCGATGGCAAAATAAAAATAAAAAAAAGGTTTAAGAGTAAAAGAAATAACTAGTAGGCTGTCGTTGAAGAAGTCGTTGCCGTCTAAGGTATGCATCGTGTTGAGGGGGGTTGGTGTGCGCCTTTTGGTGTCCATGGCGATGGCTTCGGTGTGATATATGGCGTCGATGTACTCGTAATTCTCGTAAGGCAACATGAAGACTTAGCAAATGTACAAAGGAAAATTATGGGGGCGATTATTAGAGTGGCGATTCAGATCGCCGCCGAGGTTTTCCTCGGCTGCGGAATTCTTTGAGGCGTTCGTCGATGTAGGCAAGACGGGTGGTCAGTGATGAGCGCGTCACGGGGCCATTGTCTGCATGTTGCTGGACAGTGTTGAAGGGTCGGCGAATGGTCCCCATGTCGATGCTCGAGGAATGCGTAAGGCGATTTGGAAAAGAGTGGCTGGAGCTTGTGAGGGAGAATGGTGATCCCAAGCGAGGAGGTGCCTCAGCCGGGAGCCCCAACATGGCCGGCTGGCGAGGTTGAGGACTCCGAGGACGAAGGGAGCCGAAGAGGCCCTGGAGATTTGTGCGGGGCACAAAGAGGCTATCTCTTTCATCCAAAGAAGTTGAGCTGAATTCGGGCATTAGCGGACCAGTACTGGGTCCTTCACCGATTGATGAGGGATCCACCCAGAGATCAGATCCGAGACTGGGCCGCTTGATTCTGCGAGGCTCCAGCAGTGGCTGCTTTGATCTCCGCTTCTGGGTAGATCGACTGCGGGTGAGTCTGACAGGCGACTTGAGGGCGCGGCGCGGTCCGGTTGTGTGACTTTGTCTGTGCAGATCCGAATCAATGACGAAGCTCGATGGGAGCGAGCTTGAAGAGCTAGGCCCGTAGCTCCGAGTTGTAAAAGGCGACGCGAGCGGTGCGCGTTCAGACTCCAGCGGCTCATGTCCGGGAAACGGAGGGAAGGCCTCGGTGTAAGATGGCGGGGGAGGGAGCTCTTCGGGTTCAAGGTCAGTTTGAGGGTCAGGTCGCGAGCTGGTGAGCTGAGCGAGCGGTCCCTGCAGCTGCATCGAGTCTGAGGTGCTGACAGCCAACGACATGACCATGTCCTGGCCAGAAAAGACCGAAGGAGACCTTGCGGGTGCAGAGCGTCGGTTCCAGAAGCGAACTGCGCTCTTTCCAAAGGGGGTTGGACTAGGGGCCAGGTACTGCTGATTGCGTGCTGACGTCCTCGCGTTGACCTTGCATAGCTCTCTGAGATGGGCGCGGGTGGCTGCGCACGTATGCGGCCATTGGACAAAGGTGCCGGAGCTCTGACCGGTTGGTGTTGTACTACCACTCTCAGGGTCGGCCATGGCTTTCAGCTTGGATCCCTTCCAACTTCTCTTTGCCTCCCGCGCAACACGCAAGCACACCCCGTGTGGGGGGATGCCGCTCTTACCGAGCCGAATCGGCGTAACTTTGGGGTCCTGCAGATACATCATGTACGTGGACCACAGGTGCTGGCTCATTGGCTTCGTCCAAGGAGCCCTCCTCAACTTTCCTCTCGACACTGCGCTTGGTTGCGCCTTGATGGTCTTGTCCGCATCTTCAGCAGGAGACAGCTCGGCAATGGGATCGGCTGGCTCTGTGTCAGGGCTCACACATTGGTTCAGTTCCTCGGAACTCATTGAGAAGTAGCTGAGGAGAGAGGTGCTGGTGTGTGTCGAGTGGGCGGTGGATGGGCGGCTAGACTCGTAATCTGGGCTTGATTCCAGGCTGCTTAGGGTCGAATCAATGGACCAGTTGGGGTACTGCTTCGGTGACAGAGAGGGCACGAGTCCAGGCGCAGGCGTCTTTGGAGGCGAGAACATACGTTCTGCATCATCGTGTGGTGTCAAGGGCAAGTCCTCCATATCGCTTAGATGGGACATTGGGTACATGCCGTCAGCCATATCTTCGTCGAGCACACGAGGCTCCTCAATGCTGGGGATAGGAATATCCGCCGCTGCTACAGAGGCGAGAAACTGCTGCGTGGGCGCGTTGAGGTTCGACACAATCCTTCTCTTAATCCGGAACCGGGGTCGTGGAGGGGACGGCGGCTGAGCATCGCCCTCTGTAGTGGGCTCAGGGGTCTTGAGCATGTCGTCGCAGCGGGCGCCTCGTGACCAGGCGGCCACGAAAGGCTGCAAGGGAGGCATGATGGAGTGGCAGGTATTCGGTTGTGTAGTCGTGTCGATCAGAGCAGGCGGAGTCGCGTTATAAGTAGGTGACGGCGGTAACAATCACCTGTAGCAAAGGACGCAAGCTGGGTGTTTCGGGTAGTGACAATGTCTTGGATTTCGTCGGAGTCACGCGGAATGTTGATGTCGGGGGAGGTTGGTGAATACGATTTAACGTTATCTCCAGATGTCGGGTCGAGGTATGACTATAAATAAGTCTGGACGAAAGTCAACCCAGTCGACAGGTTCGGTTGAAGCTCGTGGCTTGTTCGTCTTGACGTCGTTCACGTGCCAGGAAGCTGAATGGGCCACAGTTTGAGGAACGGGTTGGGGTGGGAGAGCAAACAGAGGAAAATGGGACTGTCGTCGCGAAGAGTCGTGGAGTATTCGAGCCGCGCCGGGGAAAGCTGATGGTTATGTGCGAGGCAAGACAAAAAGCAAAAGGCGAAGCAATTTGACGATGTCGCCGGTTTCTGTAGTGCTATGGGTGTCGTGGTTATCGCCGGCAGGTTGGAAGAGTTGGCGGTGTTGTCGGTCGCAACAATGGGACTCTTTACTTGCGCGCGCTCCGTCGCAGTGGTGTTGTCGCAGGTCGCAGGTCGGACAGGCACGGACACACAAGTCGACAAGCGGTTCGGTTAAAAAGAGCAAAGAGTACGAGTGTTGAAGAATATATCGACAGCTCAGCTCAGATCACCCGGCCGGTAGACGGCGCAGAGGCAAGGAGAGGCACGGGACACGGGGGGGGATGGGCGCAAACGAGAGACTAGAAATGGGGGAGAGGTGAAGAGGAAGGGGAAGAAAGGCGACGGAGTGAGGGTGGGTGTGGCGGGCGGGAGGTTTGCGCTATGTATCCGTATTGGGGGGGACGCTTTCCATTCAGGCGTGTGCGGGTTTCCCTACTGGGTTCCTAGAGAGGTAAGGTACCTCGCTCGGTACCTACGCGGTAAGGTGTTGGGGGCTCTCTGCTCGCTGGGACGCACACCTAGGTACCTTACCCTTCCAGTGCACACCTTTTTCAGCGCGCACGCCCAGCCCAGTCCAGCCCAGCCCAGCGTACACCAGGGCCGTCGCAAGGGCCGTCCGGGTGGGCCAACAGCGAACAGGCAGCGAACAGCGGGTGGCGCGAACCCTACCAGACCGCCGACACCACCTACGGGTACAGAGCTAAGAGCCTACCAGCCGGCCGGTCTGGGGGTGAGGTACTTCAGGTACTTCGTGCCTGGACGCTGGCCGGGTATTCGTGAGGCACCCTCTCCACCGACTACCTCACCTACCGGCACTCTTCCAGCGCCTCCCGTGGTTGCTCAATCCCTAGCCAAGCCCTGTCCCAGGGTTTTCAGCGGTTGTGGACGGGCTTGCTAGGTGGTTGAACTAAGTGGAGGTCTGGGGGAGGATTGACGCCTCAGGTACCTTTCGATCCCAGTTGTACCGCGTACCCCTCCAAGTCCTCTGCGTCTCCTGCGCCTCTCATCCTCTCATCCTCTCATCCTCACCTGCTCCCCTCTTCCACCCCCGACCGGACGGGACAAGACCCCAACAGTCGCAGCGAGCTAACGCGCACGCCCTGGACAGAGTCCACTCCGGCAGCGCCCATAGCAAGAAGCGATCAAGCGGCGGTCAGTCGGTGGAGGGCAGTTCAACGATGGTACGTGCCGACGGGCAGCAGGGGGGCCCCGATAGCAAAACGGACCGGATAGGTTTGGCTGGCAGTTGGAGGAGCAGGGTACAGTGCCTTAGGGTAGGTACGCGCGGAGGAATACTACAGACGATTCATGAGAGCGCCAAGGAGCAGAACAGTCAATAGGCGGTGGAATGCAATATGGGAGTCCAGAGTAACAGCCTGAGTCAACCTGAGGAAGTAGTACCTCCTCCAGTTCCCTGTTCTGTGATGGGATGTGACGGGCTGCGCTACGTCAATGAACCAAGTGTGTGAAGTATGCACCCTACCAAGCCTATCATGACCTACCGAACACCTGCGTCTCTGGTTTGCGTTGTGCGTTGTGCATGCTTAGTACCCTGCTAGAGCATTCTACTCTGCACACGTCCTTGAGACCTCTGGATAATTTCACAATCAATCGCATCCTGAATAGGAAGCGGGTGTATAGACTTGTCCAGGGCCTCGCATACGCATATGCATCGTACGGCTAGGCGTGTGGGAGTGACCGTGAGAGTGGCTATGGGAGTGGCCGCGGGACGCACCACGACAGCCGGAGCTGCATATTCGTACAGGTTCAACACCTCTCACACCTCTCACACCTCTCACACGCCCAAGCAGGAGCAGTTGCATCGATGAGAGCTCTCTCGTTGGACAGCCTGTGGCCGGTGGCTCAGCAAGCCCCCCAGACCAATATGGGGAAGACCAGACGCGTTGTTTGGAATTCAACGCGACCAGAGCTGGATCTGGCCAGTGGCTCTTGTTGTTATGATTGAGAGTGAGACACAAAAAAACAACCAGCGCAGCTGGAATCCCCACGGGTCAGGGCAAGTCACTCGGGGCATTTTGTGTTTTGTGGCCGCGCCGTTGGCGTTGGCAGTGAGGGGCACTTGGCACCAACGAAGGAGACGACGTGTGTATTCGTGGGCTGGATTAAGGCACTCAAGAACTGGCAATGGATTCTGTTTTTGCCCAAAGTGGTTGGTGGTGCAACATCGCCTGGCCCCTTGATAGGGTAGCTGAGGCTCGAGGCCAAATCCGCGGCCACAATCCAACATGGCAAGCGCCATCACATCGATGAATAGCCGGAAGTATCCCGGGTGTGAACAGCGGGAGGAGGAGGTTGGTCCCAGACTCCCATGCGGGCTTCGGGTTGGCTCCAAGAACAAAGTCCCTGGTCCGGATAGCGATATCTACTCCTTAGTGTGGCTTTTTTAAGGGCCTGGAGGCGTGTGAAAGCTGCTCCAATTGACCTGGGCCAACGGCGAATGCGACGTGCCAATGCAGGTCGGCGGCAAGAGAAACAACCCAGCTGATGAGTTGCTGCAGTTGCTGCAATCGCTGCAGTAGAGGCCGGGGCTGTTTGGGGCGGACCAGGAATGGGGGAAATCGGCCAAGTGAGGGGTCGTGATGATGCGCAGCTCCCGTACCTAGCAGAAGCAGCAGGATGGGACTGGATGCAGGTTGAAATCACGCGGTCGACCCCATTCGAACTCCTTCATAATGATGGCATCGCCTCAACATGTGTGCCGTCTTCTTCCGTCACTTATAATGCCATAAAGTTCAGCTTTTTACCAGCCCAGGGTCGGTTGAAGGAAGGCTTGGGAGAATGGTAAGAGGAAATCTCTGCAATCCAAGACGCGTCGTGGTTGACGCGAAAAATACACGCATGGACGCGTCACATGTAGCTGGCGAAAAATGGCATGTCACACAAGACCCGTTTACAACCCAAAATCCATCTCAATTGACCAGCCGCGGCCTCGGGCACGGCATCGCCGAGTCTCCGTGCCATTTTTCCCTTTTCATATATCACCAACGCTGAGCTCTTACAGTATTTCCCTGTGTTTATAATAGAGGAGCAGCAACCCTTGGTGGCGATCGTGATGATTGCTGGGAGCGGATTGTCATGTTGGGTGTGGGAACTTTGGAGCGAGTGTGTGGAAAAGATGCTACCTAAGACGCTACTGGATGACGCTGCTGGGAAAGACTCGGGTGAGTCCTAGGAGGGGCATACAACCTAAAAGTGCCCATCGTAGCTAGTTCCAGCCCAAACCTACCGAGGACAAATCAGAGAGAAAAGACGCCAATGTGATGGCACAGCAAAGAGACAACAAGCCAAGGAGCTGCCCAATGCCATGATGATCTGTGCTGTTGTTGATGATGCGGGTACGATGTTGTTGTTGGTGTTGTTGTTGTTGTTGTTGTTGGTGTTGGTGTTGGTGCTGAGCTTGTTATACTACGTACGGCCTCCAGTACTGGCTCGGGCTTCTTGAACCAACCAAGCCCAGTTGCGCCCCCAAAACACAAGGCAAGGTCAGGGTCGATCTCGTTGCTCAATTGAAGTCCGTGGAGAAAAAGGCCAGGAATGGTATGAGTATGAGAATGAGACGGCCTAAGGAGACGGCCTGGGACGCTCCGCGAGACAAGACGCCGCCGGGTTCCAGACAACAAGAGAGACATGCAGCGGTGAAGCACGATTGGATCACATTGGATCACCGTCTGTTCTCCTTCGTACCTCATCTCTTTCGTTTCGTACCCGCTAATGAACCCGATGGCCGTGCTCGGTGCTCCTTGTGTGACGACGGTTGAGCGACCGAGAAAAAGGCCAAGGTCAAGCTTGTGCGTGCCCTTCCTCCCCGGGTCCTTGCAGGGACCCTGGATCATGGCCTTCAACAGTGGCCCGTGGGAGCTCTGAAGTCTGAGCAAGGGCATGGAACAGGGGACCATGGCTCTCTGGGCAGACAGAACCGTGGCATGCCGATCCCAGCTGGATCCAGCCTAGGCCCCAATCCACTATCCCGTCCGCAACCTGGCGAGCGGCATCGTGACGGGCGGGAGTGGTATCTCATCGATGAGTGGTAGTGGTGTCTGTTCGAGTGGTATAGGGTGTTCTTAGGTCAAAGTGACATGTCCTGATCATGTTCATCGTCCCCTCCCCAGCTCCCCAGTCCCCCAGTCCTCCTCAGACGAATGCAACGGTCGGGAATGGGGGTGCAAAATGGGGGCGCACGCAGACGCAGACTACTGTACGAAGTATGTAGGTGCGTACGAAGGTACAGTACCTTAGAAGTTCTGTGCAGCTTCGACCTGACGCCTTGAAAGCTACGACCAGGCAATGAATGTTCCCACTTCGCAATTAAAGGTCGCCGTCATCAAGGTCAACCAACAGCCTGCCACACCCCCCTCCCCTTTCAATAACACTTGCCAGCCACATCTCGATCCACCAGCTGTGCGACCCTGGCAGCCGTCATCGCGTGTCGTTCTTGACCATTGCAATGGACCAACGTCTTGCGGACGCTGCCAAAACCGCAGCTCTGCCGGTCTTTTCTTGGGCCGTCGCAAGTGTGCTTGTTTCAAAAATATCCACCTGGAGTCGTCGTCCCGATGCTACTTGGCGCGATGAGTGGTACACGCACACAACCACAGTGAATTGCGCCTCCTCTCGCTTCCGGGAACGACAAGTTGAGGTCTCCGTCAGTCTCCACGTCGCGTGTCTCTCTTTATTTGTTTACTTTTGCTTCGTTTTGTTGTTTTGATGAGTGGATTCGCCTCACGGAGTAACAGCCAACTGTACGCCTGTCAGATCAGATTCGGCGCAGAGGGCTCTGGTGCGACGCATGTGCGTTGGCTTGCTGCGGACCTGGGTGCATTCCTTGCCTCGTTCAAATGCTCTGTACATACATGGCTGCATCGACGAGCTGGTTGTTGGCCTGCACGGGGTTGGAGCCAAGGTAGGTCCTGGGCTAGGTGTTCCGTACATGCCATGTACTGCTTCGTACGTACAATAGTTGAGCTGATGGGCGGAGCCGATGGGCTGAGCTGCTAGGATCGACAAAGGCCCTCCTTTCCCCGCTGCCTTGGAACGAGGCGAGGCGCGGTGGAAGCGCGACGCAGCGCATCATCATATCATGTTCATCTCGATTGCTCGCTCAGTAGGTGACGTTATCGGAAGGATTATCAGCTAGACGTCACGATCCTGGATCTGTATCCGATCCTCCAGGTACTTTGGATTCTCCAGGTACGAAGTACTCACTCTAGAGCGCATGCCGGCTTGGAAAAAGTCAAACACAAACAGTGTTGAGGCGTGAGCCTGCTCGCGGCTGCTGTTGGTGGATGTTGGCATTGTCTCAAAGAACCCTGGAGATGAGGTTTCGTGGGCCTATCCTGGCCTGGGCCCGCTGTCATCCAGCGCCCAGGCCGGGGGCGACTGAGACATACAGGACGGGCCACGCAGGTACCTTCTCAAGCTCCTCAAGCTCCTCACAAGGGTCCAGCACTGGCCATCAAGGCCTTCACCGCTGCACCAAAACTCACCAAGGTCAGTCCCATGTGCCGGCGCTTGCTTGGGTAGAAGACAGTCCAGCCCAGCCCAGTCTATTCCAGGGCATATTTTAGTAGATTCTCTGTGGGCATCAAGGGGGCTTGGGGGCTGTCAATACCCGGCAGGCCCTTTCTACCCGGCCTAGTCAAGCTCGTGGCCACTGGTCTGATTCCAGGCCTTTGCTCAAAGCAGCTTGGCGGCAGTCGGGCATATTGTTGGACTGGAAGTACTCCCCACAGGCGTTGGAGGTACCTACTGGGCAATAGGAGTTCTAGCTGAGAGCTCTTATGCCAAGGTAAGTAGGTACCTAATATGCACATGCGAGGGCACGTTGGTCAGGGAGGTTCGCAGCACTGCAGGCCAACAACCATCGCGCATAGAAGCAACCAACCTCAGTCACACAATACTGTCCTCGCGAGTCTGTGGCGGTGACATCTTCAATCAGCTGCCAGATTCTAGATTTTGAACAACATATGTAAAGCAACCTGTGGCCGTATATGAGTTGCGGTGCTCTGGCCATGGTGAACAGCTACTATGTTTCCTTCCGACCTGAAAGAAGAGAGGCTCTCATCTCGCCTGGGGCCGCCAAAATGGGTTTCTCGCACCCGAGTTCATGCATGCAGGTATTCGTCAAGGAGGAACCAGGAGTCTGGGATGCTGCTCTTCTTAGTTCTCGCTGCTGACCTGCAATCTCGGCGCTTCGTCATACACTCTAGGCCATCTCATCGGCGGCCGTATTGATAAGCTGCATCCACGTGTGTCGGGCCGCATTGTGACGTCGCCACCATACAGCGCCGGAGGAGATAAAGCCGACACGATAACATCATGAGGACAAGATCGAAACGAATGTCACCAAAAGAACAAGGTCAAAATCATATGATCTATATACTATTGACAAAGAGGAACTGCCTTAGTTTACCTGCCTAGGCGACTCATCGATTTGGATATTGGGCCGAAGACGAGAGGTTATAAGGGTTACCAACCAAGACACAGGCACCTCTACTAACAACATGTGCATGCAGTTGAGGTCTCTTCTGGCTAACCTTAACAACCTCAAATGCGGAACTTGGTGCTGGTTCGTGACCCTAAATGTCCAGCCCGTATGAGCCTGATGACATAGCCTCGATTGTATGCTCTTGTTTCCCTCAAGGTGCCAACAAAGCCTTAATTCCAAGCAAGGTTGATCAGGCAAACCTTGAGGTTGAGAATCGGGATTATTGACATCCTTTGGACTGACTGCGTAAGTTTGGACTTTGCTATGATAGCAAGACGAGGCCGTTTAAGTACTCAATGGACTACGAACTATTCTGCTCTCCACCTCGTCACATCTTTGCTCTCATACCAACCCGGATACCACTTCCTTATCCTCTACGCTCTTCCCTTCTTCGCTCCATCCATCATAGGTATCTTTACTCTCTAATCAACTCAGCACTACACACATACCATGTTGTGGTCATCTTCGCTCTCCATCTCCGACAACACAATTACCCTCAGCAACGTCGAACAGAAGCTCAAAGCATGGAATCCCAAGGCCAAGTGCCAGCTGTTCGCCATCGTCGACATGGGCAGGTGTGTTTCCTCAACTTGTCGCTCAACTATCATACCTCAGCTGACATTTTAGCAATGGCATCCGATTTTCCATTACGTCGCTGGCTCAACCTACCACCCGCCTCCTGCTCCCTGTCTACCGGTTTCGTGCAGGCATCTCCCTTTACGGGGTCCTCATCAGTAACAACAACCTCTTCCCGGAGGAGACTATCGACGAAGTTGTCGAGACCCTTTCCCGCTTCAAGCGGACCTCGATTCAATTTGGCGTGCCAGACGACCAGTTCATGGTCTTTGCGACACAGGCCATGCGTAGTGCCCACAACGCGAATGCCATGATCGCTGCCATTGAGCAGAGGACCAAGAACATCACCGTCAGTATCCTTCACCCGTTAGTTGAGACACTTTTTGGTGCTGTCATGGGTTGTCGCAGTAGCCTGGTGAACGTTGATGGGGGCGCATTGTTTATGGATATGGGCGGCGGTAGTGTCCAGATGACTTGGATGGACACCAGGCAGAAGGACTACGCATTAGTCTCCGCGAGCAAGGGATCCAGTTTGGAGTTTGGAGCCCTGAAGGTGATGGAGATGCTAGAGGGTTCTTCTAAGAAGGATGTGTCCGAGGTGCTCAACTATGGGATGTTGAACGCATATGACAAGCTTTGCGGCCAGTTCTCGGACCTCAAGGCCATCAGACACGCATATGAAGGGGGAAACAAGGACGCCAAGGTCAACATATACATGTGCGGAGGAGGGTTTCGGGGCTACGGCAGCATGCTGATGCACAATGATACGGCCTGCCCCTATCCTGTTGCTTCCATTAACGCCTATATGGCGCCCGGAGAGCTTTTCAAGGACGTCAAAACAATGGCAAGAGTCAACGAAGAGTATGAAGGCCGCATCTTTGGCATGTCTAAACGCCGCCGCCAACAGTTCCCGGCCATCGTGGCTGTCGTCGAAGCCTTCATCAACGCGGTGCCCAACATCGGATACGTCAGCTTTAGCAACGGCTCAAACCGTCAAGGTGCCCTGATGATGATGTTGCCAGCCCATTTCCGGGAGAGCAACCCTCTCGATGTTTTGGCCCCTGTCCGTGAGTACGAGCGGGCCACCTTGGACGCCGTCTCGAGGCTCCTGCGTGATGCTCTACCCAACCAGGTCGACTTCTCCGAGACGCCCACCATCTTCACTGCCGGCTTAGATAATGTGTTTGTCCGCGATATATGGGGCCGCAGCGGATATGACGACGATGCAAACGCCGCCTTCGCCCTGAACAATGCGGTTCAACGCGATCCTGACGCTCCCGGCTTGACGCATCTCGGTAGGGCCCTACTGGCGCTAACAGGATCGGCGCGATGGGATGGCCATCTTGGGCCTAGGGATGCAAAGCTTTTCAAGAGCTTGACTGGTATCGTGAGGAGCTACAGCAAGGATGCGACTCTATGGGCTGGATATATCGGAGCTGTGGCTAACGTCGTGGCCACCATTTTACCAGCCCTGCCGATGAGCGCTGATGAGGTGAATAATGCCATCAGGTAAGTAACCTCTTTTCTTCGTGGAGTAACATGTTACTAACAATCATGTAGCATCACATCTGATATCAATATGGCAGAAGGCAAGAAGCGTACGGTTGTCTTGACGATTGGAATGACCTCCTCTGGCATTACCAAGGGTATAAACTTCGAGGAACTAGTTGATTTCATTGAGGGAGTCTCCAGAAAGAGGGGCAGGAAAAACTCCAACTTCATAATTTCCGCCAACATCAATTTACTTTCATAATTCGTTTGCGCATGTCAACCGGCCCAAAGGCTAAGAACCCTTGAAGAGGGAATAGAAACAGTGAGAGACAGAGACAAAAAGAGAGACCTTCGTAATATCGTGATGTCCACCAGTCCTATCATAATTCATTCTCTTTTTTTTTTGGGAGGAATCCAAAACGAGTGTAATTGGT
Source organism: Dactylonectria alcacerensis (assembly GCA_029931735.1). NCBI lineage: Eukaryota > Fungi > Ascomycota > Sordariomycetes > Hypocreales > Nectriaceae > Dactylonectria > Dactylonectria alcacerensis. The sequence goes on from JAPMUZ010000002.1 coordinate 3,099,890, forward strand.
AATCCGTTACTAGTCATCATAACCGTCGGACGAACGGCCGCTTCTTGACTTTGAGGAGGTGGGCTTGGGTGTTCGTCGCCGAGCGTTGAGCTTCTTCACCTCATGGTCGACAACCAACTCGCAAAGGATGCGGTCGTTCTCACCCCTAGACTGCTGAATGCTCTCATCTGTGCATGACAGTTAGTGACTGTACGAGTTTGCAACGGTCCAGGGTAGGTGACATACACAACTCATTTCTAGAGCCTAACATATCCTTGGTGCATTTGCGAATTCTCTTACTATGGCATGCCCGAGAAGGATAGCTGGATGACTTAAGCCAATCTAGCGACATCTCCAGGCTCTTCTTTGTTCGGAACTGGTAGTGGTAGAAGGTGGCCAGGAGTGAAAAGACTTTGTCGTTCATCCATTGGTACAAGGACTTGGCGTGAGCTATTGTCGCTGGTTAGTATGTTGTGTTTTCAATGGAATGCGATGGGATTGCATACCAACTGCAGGGTCGTTGAGGGTCCCCATGCGGGAGATGTCGGACTTGAAGGTGTTCAAAAGGTCTCGGTACATCAACAGTAATTGCCATGTGCTCGCCCAGATAGCCAACTTGTCTTGGTTCTTGGGCGGTCCCTGTTGGGCGATAATGTCATCCAACAGCTTGAAGACATCGTGCTCCAGAGACTCGAGAGCCTTACGAGCGATGTGCCTCACTTCGGCTTGGACGGACAATGGTAGTGTGACCAAGTTGTTGCTCGGGTCAAGGCACATAAAAGAGTGTGTTCTCCAGATTCTGAAGAAACAGTTCATTTTATGAACTTTGCTCACCAACCCATGCTATGGTACGGTTAACAACGGAGCCGGATGATAGAGAATGTGGTGCTTACCTTGGGCAGACCTTGTCCCTCTTCAGAGTAGGCATAGAGAAAATTCTGCAAGCAGTGCTTGAAGTGGGAGCTGCTGCTCTCGCGCTGGATCTGGGCTTCGACCCATCTCTGAAGCTCATGATGACCGGGGACTCTCTCCCTGGGGAAGGCCGCCTTTCTGGGGTTCTCCTCGGTACCGTCATGTGACCGATAGGCCTGGACTGTGGCGCGGAGGGCAGGGCTGTGGACGTCCCGAGAGGAGATGAGGATGGCGATATCCCTGGGTTTCCCGATAAAGAATCGAGGCTCCAAGCGGAATCTCTCTTCCTCGACAGGGTTGACAGACCAGACATCTGATATATGTCTTAGTTGTCATGTCTCAATCCACATGGGGGCGTTGGGGGTCTCGACATACCAGGGGTCCTACCAATCACGGGCAACACCATGACCGGGGTCGAACGAGTGCACACTAAGTGGCTTTGTTCTGGGAATGCTTTCCGGCAGGGAGGACATACCCCACTTTCATGGCACTAAAACAGGCTCAGTCTGGGTTTCTTTTATGGGGTTTTGAGACATGTCTTACACGAGTCTTAGAGACCCGGCACGGGAGGCATGCCCCACTCTTCCGGACATCAGCTGTCTGACTAGGATCAGATATAACCCGTCTTCTTTCCAGTGTATTTCCGGAGCGGCGGCGCTTGAGACTTGAAGTCTGGTCGAATGGGCGCCGGTACGAATCATCCTGGACTTGGAGACGAGGGGGGTATCCTCGAGTGGCGTGCTTGTTAGGGACCGTCTGAGGGTACGTCCACTCGTCGTCTTGGGCCTGGACCTCTCGAAGGCTAGCTTCGGGAAGCCGACGAGCGTCTTCGGACCCGTCTAGGAAAATAGAGCCGGAGTAATCCGAAGGAGACGTGCTTCCACCCCGGATGAGTTCAGGTGGAGTCTGACCCGAGTAGTCAGACGGAGTAGCCTGTTCATCATCTGGAGAGAAGGCCGTGGTCATCCTTAGGAACTCTGCGTCCGGTCTTTCAAGAAAGAGATGATCAATGACGGAAGGAATCTCCGTGATGAGCTTGTTCAGGTCCCTGGGGGACGTTCGGCCGTAGTAGGGGCTTGAGACGATGTCCGAGGGCCGGGTAGAATCACAGTAAGCCTGCCAGTCGAAGCATGACTCGAAAAGCTCATCATCCAGGTTTGGAGAAGTGGGAACACGCGGGTTTTCATGGCCTACATAGGCAAAGTCCCGGACAGTATCCATGTTGATTCCCGTGTAAGTCACGCGGAGCTGGTGGAACCTTGGCTTCCTCCTTGGGCGAATTGTAGCACGCAGCTCTTGTCAGATGGCGATAAGATGAAAATGCCCAATGTGCCAGATGCTTGTGTGAGATTTGAGCGATTCAGAGACGCGGCCTGGCACCAGAGAGTTATAATTTGGCGTTCCATGGAGGCTCTTGTGGACTCAATCACTTACACCATCTCCAGATGTGCATTCTCGGTGAAAGCCGGGGCCCTGATTGGCCAATTGCCAAATGGACCCATTAATACCGACCAATCAGACACCCCTTTCTCACCGATTTTGACATTTCTCTGCTGGAGATCACGAGAACGGTCATGTGACGACAACTGTCGCTGTATGAGGAGCGAGAAGAAGGGCTGAAAGAGACCGAAAAGGAAGCTCCATGACGAGAAAATGTTTCTCTAGACTCTCCGTGGTGAAACTCGCTTGCCTGGGTGGTCATTGGGGCTGGGAATCCCGGAAAGTGGCCAGGGGTGGACCTGGCTGCCCGGGCAGGGCGTCCATATGAGCGGACGCCATCTGGACGGGTATGACGATGAATAGCGTTATTTGTGCAGCAGAGGTTTGGACTGGAGTTCTGCCTCACGATCCAGGATCATCCGTCGAAGTAGTTGGTCTTCTGGGGCCGTCATCCAGACCGACTCTCGTTCTGGTAGTAGGTGAGCGGGGGGTTCGTTGAGGTTGATCAGGTTGAGACTCACGGAAGTAGAAGCTCTCCGTGCGAAGATTCATAAACGCCTGGACCAAAGACTCGTCATCGTTTAGCAACTCCCGAGTAGCAGCCAATCTGAAGTCTGCATAAAGCGGGCTCGTGGCGCGGAAGAGGGCGGCGTATATCGAGACAAGGTAGTGGTAGAAGTGTGTACCGGCCTCCAGCTTGCATTGGGGAAAGCCACTGTAGTCTTCGGGCACGTGGCACGGGAACTGCTGGAAAGCAATATAGGACCGGACCAACTTGCGGTACATGAGAATCAAGCACCACAGACTAGCCCACAGAGCTATGGTGTTAGATGGCCCGATCCCGGAGGCGCCGAAGACTAGTTTTTCCAGTTCTCCCAGGACATATTTCTCAATTGGTTGTGACGCCGCTTTGGAAATTTGTCCAAATTGGGTGTGGAGGGCGCATGATGGTGCGGTTGTCTTTCCGTGCTCATCCACACAAAGGACTAGCCCCAATCTGATTTTGGTCAAGCAATTGAGCCTGTGAACTTTTTGAACCAGATTGTGCTACTTTATTGTTAGTTTCCATGCTCGGTTAATTGATTTGTCTGAAGATTCATACCATTGGAAGAGATGCGGATGATTTACTGTACTTCATGATGAATGCGTCGACCGCCTGCTGAAACCCCACACTCCGAGTGTCCTGGTGAGCCACGATCTTTTCAACCCAATCAACTAGAATATCGGCAGGAAGCAGCTGTGGGAGGGCATATCGAGCACTCTCCTCCCGGTGAAACTCGATTTGACCGTCGACCTGATTCATAACTACCCAGCAGCAAAGCCAGGGCGGGGTTTCGTTGCCAAAAAAGTCCTGGACGTCAACGTGGAGAGTTGGATTGTCTGGATAGTCCATGCTGATAGCGACTGTTCGAGGCGGACCAAGGTGAGTGGTCCCAGCGATGAGTTCTTGATCTAGTAGGCGAGCCGTGTAATCGATGTAATGAAGATCTGTATGGTTAGGACGTGGTACGTGATTTGTAGAGCGCCACACTCACCGCCAGAACTGAATCTCATTTTGGTCAACTTCTCACGAATACAAAGTTGAGGCCCAAGGGCACCAGCAGCCCTCTCACAACCTTTGCAAGGATCTCCGACACCGCACTATTAATTGGCCGGATTGTTAGCAATTCGTCCATGTGTGGTTCGTTCTGCAGATGATGACCATCTCAGAGTCCGCAACCCACCGAGATTCTTCGCATTTTGCATCGGAAACAGGCACCAGTCCGGCGCACTTGAGCGACCTCCAACCGCCTCTTCTCATCGAAATCCTTCCTCTTCTTCTTGATCCCCGCCGGACGAGACGGGTTCGACGGGAAGCAGATGACGGAATACTCGGGGAGGCTTGTGTTGCGTACCAGAGCTCGTCGCTTGAGCTTTGAGCTTGATTCCAATGATGTCTTTGGATACTCTATCTGCTGTGTGGGTTCGCCGGAGCTAGGTCGTGTTACGCTAAGTGGTTCCGAGGTGATAGAGCGGTCCAACGGTGCAATGTCTCTGCCGCCACCGTCTGATGGGGAATCCTGACAGAGGATATCAAGATCAAGCCACTTTTCGAGATCATCATCCTCAGGAGCCATTCCTGGAGCTGCCGACTGAATTGTATCGGCTGATTCCATGCTTCAACAAGGACGCCTTTCAATGCAGGATCTACGATTGTTCTCGAATTTGAGTTGAAGTCTAGTTCGCCCGCGATATCCCTCCGTCTAACCCTGAGCAACGCAGTTTAAGTGGACCCGTAGAGTGGAGTGTCCAATGACAAGCCAGGTTCTATGACACAACTCGGTGAAGCTGGAAAGAGACGAAAGTGGAAATATCAGATCACGTGAGCTATTCATCCAGCTTATGCACGTCAGAGATTGTTCCAGAAGACAGGCGTCGAATGAGCGGCGACCCAAAGACTCGGGATGAGTTGAATCCTCTGATTTAGGTAAAGAACAATCAAGGATTTTACATCTGTAGAACCCTCTCTCTACACGACACTTTATACCTTTTTGTGTTCCCGATTTTGTATAAATACAGATAAGATAAGAGCAAGATTGACTACTCATCTACTAATTTAGCTTCTGGGGGGGCATGCCACGTCGAGTTGCGACCGCTGGAAGATCCGGAGATCTGGAACGGAGTGCACTGTGTGGGCTTGAGCACGTCCCACGTTTCAGGAACACGAACCTGAGCACGAAAAGAAGCAATAGAAGGGGAAAATCAGGGGGAGAATGGAATTATATCCTGGACTCGACAGGGAACTCCAAAATGATGGATGGAGTTGCGCGACGCCCTGGGACATTCAAGCGGTATCATTGAGGGAGACTGCTTGACTGCTTCGCCTATGAATCGGACCATGCGTGACGGGTCACACCGACCCTGATGAGCCAAGGCTTTGCCAAACTTGTAACAAGTTGGGGAGCGAAAAGACACCAATTGATACGAATTACCGTAGTGATGTGCATGGCCCATTCAGCTCTTACTCAGCCCCCTTGGATGACTCTCGCCCGGCAGAGCCACTGTCTTGAACAGGGGTCTAGGAGGATTTGTGATACAAGCGTGGTAGATCTGGGGCGGGTCTCCTCAACGATGGGAGCTGGCTTGCTTACCCAGAAAAAGGTCCAATTCAGGTAACCTGTCCGTATTATGACGCCTCATCCTCTGTTCTCTCAGTGAACTATTCTTGGCACACGCCTCTAAAAGTAACCCGGCTAGCCAGCCAAGGACGGCTAATGATTACCCACTATTCATCCACTGATTTGCAATGCGCACCCAGTCAAGACAGTTCAGCTGCGCTCTTAGAGTCCATGGTGAACATGACCAAAATGCCATGGGAAAACAATTGAAAGGGGTCTTTTTCAGGGATGGAATACACCAAAAACTGTCACTAAAGCGGGAGGAGCGGAGAGTGCATCCACTAATTAATGCCGCCCCTCTCCTTGTGGTTTTGCTTTTCCCCTTCCCTTCCTGCCAGGCAGTCAACCAGACGATGCACGGCCTCTGACAGTGTCTGAAATGAGCTGTTGGCTTCTGTGACATGAAGATCTCCGACAAGATGATGCTTGATTAAAATACGACCGAAGTTCTTCATCCGGATGCGTGGACCAATCTAAATAATTTCCTGGTAGGTAGTACAAATAATGACCGGCCAACGCAAGTTGTGCAGCGGCAGAGGATGCAGTCAGGCACATGGGCTCTAATAAGACAGTGTGAGACAGTGAGACAGAGGTAGTTCGCTCATCTTACGACGAAAGCATTGCGCAACGGGTCACGCTCAAAGCCATTGTTGAAAGTCTCCGAGAGAGGGTGCAGCGGTCTGTGGCTCCATTTGCTGTTGGGGCTGCGGATCATGATGACTGACGCTGATGCTGATGCTGCGGATGATGGAAGCAGAAGGCGGAGGGTTACGGCTGTGAAGAATGGGCTTCTTGAAGGCTATGTATGGCGTTGAGTGAAGTAGTCTTTTAAACTGGTCTGGCCATGATGCTTATGGCGTCGCAGTTTGCTTAGTAGTGAGCGAGGACCAACCAGAGAACCCTCCATTGATGACGATGCCCTATGACGAGGGCGAGGACGCGCGGTACGGCAAACGATGCCGAAAAAGCGGTTCTGACTTTGTACAGTGTGCGGCGAAGCACGGAGGCAGAGCGGTCATGTGCGTAATGGGAGAGGAGACCTCATAACGAAACATACAGTACGTTGTGTGAAGTGTTGGGATTCAGTTCAGAGGTGAGCATCGCGGCGAGTGGTGACGGATGCACGGCCGGATGTAGGTATGATGCGATTGTTGGTGCGAACATCGACCAACCAACGAATTTGGGTACGAAAGTCAAACAAGTTACAAATGGATGGCTGGACGGATAGACGAACCAACTCTTGCGTGTGTCTCCCTCCCTACCTAATCACTGGGGGAGCAAAATGTTTCTCGGAGTACGAAACTGGCCCGAAACCACCGACTCGGGACTGTGTGGACATGGCCAGGTGGCGCAGCATCACGCATCGTGGGGTTGTCGGTTGGCTGTCGCCGATTCTGGCCTGTTGTCAACGCATCCCGTCTAAAAGAGAAAAGAGTGTCAGTGACAGTCGCTGTGCCAGCGCTTGGGACTGCAGCTAATGCTTAGCACCTCATTACCTACCATTAGCTGGGTCCCTTGCCAACGTCAAACGCCAGAATAGCGAAACAGCACCTCATCCAATCCCGCTCACCCAACCAAAACAAACCAGAGTCTTTCCCCCCCTCAAGTCCCTTGCTTCAGAGGCTCGGGGTTAGTAATTTAGGGGGGTTCGTACATCCGCTACCGGTTCCGTCTAGCTCCGTCTGGCGTGGCGACGTATTATTCTTTCACTGTCCAATGTCCAATATCCGGTGCCAACATGTTGATGTCAACTTCTCACTGCAGGCCGTCACTATGATCAATTACACTACGCGGATATCGGACTGACGACGGGCCGGGGTGGCTTCTGACCCCTCTCATCACGGGCTAGGCTAGCCCCTCTCCGTACCGGGAAGTCCGTCATCCTACTTCGTGCCTACAGTCCACCCTGTCGCAATTTTTACCTACTTCCACGTACTCGGGCGTACTACGTAGGTATGTGCTACGTAGCATGTACGGTAGGTACGGTAGATACATAGAACAGTCGTTGTCCTTCGAGTACGGTCTTGTGGAGAAGGCCTGGCAGAGGGAACCCTGGTCAGAGTGACACAGGCATTGCTCAAACCCCAGGCGAGTCCAGACGGAGCGCGTACGTAGCAAGAGCCAGTCATGCATTACATTGGGACACAAATGAATGGACGACAGAGAGAGCATAGAGCCGCTTTCGTCAGCTCAATGGTTCGGGAACCCGAGCCAGGTGTCGAACTTTGGTTAGATATGTCTCATGTGCCCTGAACAAGAGGTGCCTAACTACCTATGCTAGTAAGGGAGGTTGAGTTGACTGGGCCACTCGCCCAAAGGGCAGCAGTGTTGTTAATAACCCCCACTAACGACATGCATCCACAACTCGGGGTGGTGGATGTGACGCCTTGCATTGCCAATTGAAAAGTTGGTCTAATAAGCGAACAATGAATATCATGCTGCACTATGCATAAATGTACGATGCTCCTAGTCGGGTAGAGAGAGGAGGGCAGAGCACGGGCAGAACCGTCCCCGGAGCCCAGATATAATCCTTACAGGCATACGGCTCCTCCGGGTTACACTACGTACTACGTAGTCCGTAGTCCAGTCGGCAATGCTGTTCGAGACCGCAATTGCTCTTCTCGGCCGATGAGCGTTCAATTTTGGTGCAAGTTCTTTCCTCACTGGTCCCTCGTCTTTCGCCACCCGCTGTCATCGGAATTGGCACTCCCACATGTTATTGTTCCAACCCGGTTCTAGATGCTCACCAAAACAGCCAACAAAATAGGTCAGCCACGGGTGCTTCTCTCAACCCAAGTCTCTCAAACCAACAACTCCGTATTGCCGGTACCTGCGGCACACAACATGACGGGACACGAAGAGTGAGGCGCCGAGCACGCACGAGCACGAGCACGAGCCCTAGCCCAGCGAGAGCCCAGAGCCCTGCCGGTCGAGACATCCGGGCTCATCACGAAGCAACCCACTCCAATGTCCCCACAAGGAGCAGCCACTACCTCGCAAACGCAGTCACACAGTCTCACACAGTCTAAACAGTCTCGTCCTTTTTTTCTTCTTCTCCTCCCTACGTTTGTCGAACAGCGAGCGGCCCTTGCGACGCCGCTCTAATTCTAGGTACTTCGTACACGTAGGACACCCCGTACGGCAACCTGCGTGATTCGTACGCCCAATGAACTACTTCACTAGCTGCCTCTCTTCCGCCAGCACGCCCCTTGCCCTAGGCCTTTCGCGAACGAAAGAAAGAAAAAAAACCTGCCGCCCCATCTTGCGCCGTACCGGAAGACAGTGCAAGCGAACGTCATCGCAGATCCACTGCCTCCCGAGTCCCTGAGCCGTTGATCCAGAGACGGTGTCGCCTGTTCCCAATGCCCCAAAGCTGTCTCCGGCGCTGGAACCCACTTAGACTAAGCCCAGCCCACCAAGGCCTGTGGCACTGTAGCACTGTGCTGTCCTGCACTGTACTCTGTAGCCCCCAGTTGGACCCCCAGTTAGACACAGCATCGTTTTGACCCCCCCCAGCCTGCTGAGACCCAGGGGCTTAGGGACGGACCCATCTTGTCATTCAGCTCTCCCAGCAGACAGTGCGAAATGGGGCTTGGGGACTTGCAGGTTTGAAGGGAAGGATGCGCAGGGAAGGCCCGTCAATATCTGACACCGCAGCCACAGGGTACTCTGTCTGGTAGGACCTACATACATATCTTGCATCTTCGACCCGCTCGCCTCGTCTCCATAAACGCTGCCTTCTTGCCTGCCTGTTTGTGCCTTGCCTCGCCACTCTGGCTTCCATTCTTAGCAACTTTGCTGCATGTAACGCTGGCTGTTGGCTGTTGTTTGTCGTTGTTGCCCGTTGCCGCTTGCATCTGATGCCGCTGCTGCTAGACGCTCAAAATGCCCAGCATGACGTCGAGCAAATCCTTTAGGGCGTCCATCATCCCCTCTGTCCTCCGCTCCAACACCGACCCCGAGTCCTCCGCATCCTCGACCTCGTCCACCGCCGCCAGCAGCACCGGTGAACTTCGAAAGAAACTGTGGAAAAAGTCGTCCACCGTCGACCTATCCCTGATGGGAGACTCCCGAGACTCCGGCAGAGACGCCGCACAACTGCCTGGAAGCGACAGCACCCCTCCCACCCAAGCTGCGGCCGATAACACCACCACCACCACCACCACCACTACCACCACTACAACCACGACCAACACTACCAATACATCCAACACCACCATCGATTTATTCAACCCATCCACTGCCGTCCCCAGCGCCGGCACCGGAAAGACTGTGCCTCCGCAGCCGCGCCCAGCAGCATCGAGCCGGAAATCAAAGACGTGGGGCAACCGCCTGTCTTCGCTCCTTCCCACACTCATGCTTCCATCTACAAACACAAATTCGGCGCCTGCTGTTCCCAAGCAGCCCACAACTGCTCCTCCAGCAGCCGCTGCCATTCAAACACCTGAATCAACGCCGACTTCAGGTCCGGTTGTTACTCCCGCACTCACAAAGTCTTCGACGCCGACCGATACCAGCCCTGCGTCATCCACCCCCAGCATTGTTGAGCCACCAACGATTCGACTGGCAGGCGGCGACGACTACATCTTAGGTGTGGCCCAGGTTAGCAAGCAATCGGCCCAGGGTTCCCCGCCAACCCTGCCGACACTCCCTGCCCAGGACAGTGACGTTCTGGACATTTCCCGGGCAGGCAATCATCCTCAAATCATGGCCCCGACCCCTCCTTCGCCCGAGATGACCCGCGTCATTCCCAGCCCTCCCACCGTTCCACCCCCCGCTGTCCCAGTCGCTGCCGAACAATCCCCCGTCGAACAGAGCACCGATTCGATCAAATTCGGAAAGTTGCGAAAGGAGAAGCCCGACACTCGGCGAAGAAGCAGCTCTCTCCAGCACCGTGTAGGCGACATTCCTTCCATGGTTGGGCTTAAGTCACGAACTGACTCGCCCGCCCCCGACGCGCGGGGCCGTCGGGCCTCGTCCGTTCAACCCGTTTCAGCTCGCGGGAGCCCGAGCAGCTCTCGTGTGCCTTCTGCGAACTTCAATGCCCGGCCTGGCTCATCCAAAGGCGCAGAGAGCCCCACCAGAGGGCGTCTGCGCCGGAGTTGGTTGCCGGGCGGTGGTCGGTCTCGATCAAACTCAATGGATGTGACGGGACAATCGGCAGCGGATACTTGGGTTTTGACCGACGACACCCGAGCTGAATACAATGCCTCGTTTCTCAAGAACGCCGAAAAGGTGAGACTGTGAGACCTGAAACCTTGACGTGAAGCTAATTTGTTCCCTAGGTCCCAGAGCTCTGGAATGAAAGTGGGAACGTCTATGTTTTCCTCTACCCTCGTATTAGTGGATGCGGCCCTTCCTTCAAAGTCCCCGAGTTCACGGTCAGCTCCTCGTATATTTTCAATGAGCTCATCCAGGCCGAAATCGAAACCCCGACTACTCGGGGTCGAGGACGGAGTTTTGGAGGTCGAGATAGCCTCAGCGTTGAAGATGCGAACCGAATGATGTCACCGCCTAGCTCGCCACCTCCCATCGACACCACTGGCGAGCTGCGACTGTATTTGCCCACGCCTCCGCCATCTGGAACGGGTCAACTGGCAGCCCCGGGTCAGGGTTCTCAGCAAGAGTTGGATAGGCTGATCGCTGTACGAAACCTCTTTGCTTTCTTGACTGGGCAACCCCTCGTAGCCACCAAGACAAAGCCAACAAATTTCCACGCGTTCCTCCAGATCGCCGGACTCCTGGAAGAATTTGGCTTCACCAGTCTTGATGGAACCACATTTGGCGATGCCGTTGACCTGAGCTTTGGATTCTACATGGACCAGATGGCCCTTGCAGACTGCCGACACAGCCGAGAGAAAACACTAGAGGCCTTGATTCTTGGCGAGAGAATGCGGTCCCTCGATCTATACAACGAAGCCTTTGCCCATGCTGCTGGCAAGTATTCGGCGATTCTAGACCTGCGACTTCCATTGTTCGAGCAGGTTTCCCCTCAAACGCGACAAGGTCTTGAAAGAGCCCACTTGGATCTTATAAATCGACAACACAATGTTAATGTGCATCTGGAGCAGTTCGAGTTCCCTGCTTTCTTCTCGGGTATTGCAGCCTCGACTTCGACCCCCGAGCTGAGGCAGGTTCGCTTCAAGATATGGAGGAACTCTTTCAACCGGATGCGACACTTTGTCCTTGGCTACTACAAGTCGACCTTTGGCAACTGGCCACCCAAGGCTAGCAGCAAGAAGAACCCATTCTCCGAGAGTGGCCTCAACCGATTGGTGCTCAAGGTTCTTTATTCAGACATGTGCGCGCTATATGATCTGCTGGTGGACCGAACCAACCGCACCTCAAGAGTAATGGATGAAGTTCCCACTATCTCTGCGGCGACAGATGAGATGACTTCGTCGGCACTCCGCAACATTTTGTCCGAATTTGATAGGTCGAAACCGCCTGTCCTTCCCCCCATCCCTTACGACACCCCGAAGATTCCCTCTCCTGCCTCTGTCCTGGAGACGTACAATTCACTGTCCACCAAGAAGCAAATTAAGTTCGACAAGAACATCAAGGAACACGAGCTCAGCCTTATTCTGAACAAGGCATACAATTACGATACAAACAGCCTTCGACTTCCCTTCTTAGATCAGTTCAAGGAATTTGAACAGCGAGAGGCCCGCGGCAAGATGTCACAAGATTTCTCTGATCAACGGTATGGCTACTGGCTGTTCCTGTATGCTGTGATCCAGTCGTTACCCGTGCTCGTCGTTGACGCTCCCGGCATGTCTCACACCGATGGTGTCGAATACTTCCTCTGTGAGCCTCCGATGGGCAACCCTCCTTGGATGGGTGATCGACAAGTGCGAAAGATGTGGTATGAAGTTGCTGGAGGCGGTGGTCTTGTCGAGCTTTCTACCGACGCAGTCCTCTTCAGTGTCGAGGCGACTTACCATCGCAGCCACTGCTGGTTGGCCGCTAAGCAATGGGAGGGCCACGAGGGCGACCTTATGCCTCCTCCTCCGCCAGAACTCCCCATGTCACCTCTGGAACCACCTCGCACCAACTTCCCCGACGATGAAGACTATGCAGGCAACATCCCACCACCCACAGGCGGTCCGAATACGCCGTCACCGCCCCTAGGAGTACCGCAGGTTGCTCTGCGTCCCCGAACGCACTCTCCTGGTGGCAACCGTGCCAATCAGGCCTGGCGATCAAGCATCGCACTGGGTCTGGAGCCTGTGCCGCTCCAACCGCCCAGCCCATTTGGAGAACGCAACAGCTCTCTTGGACAGCGGCCAAGCAGCATGTACTTATCCAGCTCCAGGAGTCAGTCGGTCGGCAATTTGGCCGCGATGGGCGGTAGCCGAGACCTCCAAATCGATTCCTCGTTAGATGCGGCCAATTCTGGTGCTACATTCGATGATATCCTGGGGGGTGGTGATGAAAAGGCAAAGCCAAAGAAGAAAGGGCGATTCTTCTAGGCCCGATACAACGCTGGATGGTCTTTTTCGGATTCTTAGAGTGATGTTGAATTCCTCTTGTACACTTGTTGTCAACTGCCGGGTGAATGTTGGCTATTTCTCTCCCTCGGTACGCCGCGCTCTCTGCATTTCTTGGGTTCATGATGGCTCTGTTGTTCTTAGTATGCAAAGGCTGTCTAGTTGGTAATTTCGGAGTTCTGCGTCTTATAAACAGCTGGGAGGAGGATATCTGGGAAGAAGATACAGAATTTAACGACCAAGTATGAAAAAAATTTACACAGAGATAGGACAGGCTATTTAGAAGAGCTCGGTAGACTAATTAGTCCATATAATTGGGTTGGGCGAAGATAGGAATTTGCTGAGCGTGTTGGATTCGTTCAGGTTGCATCATTGTGTTTTCCGAGTGAATGTGAGATTCTTTTTGTTCTTATTAAGGTCCCAGGATCTTGCCAAAGTGTCTCCTATTTTGTTTTTAAAAGCTGCTCACGTATGAATGGGCATTGTAAGTCAGCATGCAGAGAAATGCCGGTGGAAATAGATGATGATTGGTTTTGTCTTTTGTCGACAGACAACTATTGTCTTAGAGCGTGATTATGGACGCCTGGAACCCATGTCCTAGCTTTGTAAACCCTCGTGCATAGTAAATGGCAAAAACTCCAGCCATGCCTGCCGTTTTGGCCCCGTTTGGATATCAGCCGTCAGTCGTGAAATAGTTTTTGTCATTTTTCCAGGTGCAAGGAATTCCCCAACTCAACTCCACATGTCCAGGAGAAACCCAGATCATTGCCATTGCATAATTTTCGTTCAACGTGTATGCTCCTCCTCCTCCTCTTTCTGATTATCCTTTTCGTTCATCTTTACAGAGTCAGCTTCGTCCAGCGACCGCGCTCTGTGTGCCACCACTTTTCCTTTTCCTTTCGATCAGCCATGAAACCGTCGCGCGTGTTCCATCGGCCGAGGCAGCCCTCCCGACCGCCGGCGAGGCTCTCTCCGCCGTCGCACTCGAGGTCGCGGACAGCGACCAGCCCGCCCTTTTCGTCGGTGGATCCCACATCGGGTAGGAGGTGGTACTTAATCTCGCTGCCGGGGGTCCCGATGAAACCGGCCATGCAGAAGGTCTCGGCCGTCGTGCCGTCTTCTTCGATGACGTTGACGGTGAAGCGGGGCCGGGAGTGCGCCGCTTCCAGGCGCGCCTGGGCGGCGAGGCGTGCGGCGTGGAGGTTGGTGGCGACGGGATGGCGAACACCGCCGGCTGGCGGCCCCGACTGCAGCGAGGTGTTGCTAGAGGACTTGAACAGATACCGGGTGGGAGAGATGGGGCTGGTGTTGGTCGGGCTTGAGTCCACACCAAGCCCAACCATCTCAGCGGGTGGGTCAGGCGTTCGGAACCGATCCATGTGGAGATCGATCCGTTCCACGGGATAACACAAATCCTGGAAGAGGCCGTCCGGGTCGTTGGGAACACGCAGGGACCGGAGCGCTGGGAAACCTCCGGCAGTGATGCTCCGCGAGAGGATATCGTCGGCGGCATTGACGGACGTAGCGTGGGCAGTGATGTCCCAGTGCAGCTTCTTGATACTGCTGGAGGCCAGGTACGGCATCATCCAGAGGGTGAAGGAGTCCTCGTCGGGCATCAGGGGGGAGGAGGCCTGGATGAGGGCGAAGCTGACGAGCGAGCGCAGGTTGGACAGGATGCGGGCGAGGGCGGCGAGCGAGGTCAGCGGGGTGTGGCGGAGGTGCAGCTTGCGCAGGGAGAGGCTGTTGGAGCGGGTGGCGAAGGCCGACAGGCCGTTGGAGGTGATACCGGTGATAGCAGAGAGCGTCAAGGTCTGCAGCGGCGGCAGGGCGAGCAGGTTGGCGTCGTTGAAGCCGCTAGGGGAGACGTTGCAGAGGTGAAGGTGCTTGAGGGAGCGGAGGCACTCGAGCGTTTTGGTGAGCAGCGTCTCTGGGGCGAGAGAGGCGCCTGGGACACAGTGGATGGTGAGGGTTTCGAGACGGGCCCAGTGGTGGTGATGGTTCAGAAATGTCGTCTCCTGGAACCGCAGCAGCTCCGCTGGCATCACCAGACCGAGCTGCTGCTGGGAACGCGAGTGCATCCGCTGATGCTTCTGGTGCGGCGGAGCGTGGACCAGCCAACTCATGTGCTTGAGGTTGTGCCGGGTCGACAGGGCGTGGAAGATCTTCTTGAAGGAGTGATCGTATCCCGTCGTCGGCCCAGACAGGCTCTCGAGGTTGGGGCAGGCCATGACGAGCGATGCGATGAGGTCGTCGTATTCGGCGACGCTGCTCCCCTTGGCAGGTGACTCAGGCGCAGGCACCTTCAAGACGCGCACCAGACGTGCGAGCTGAGGGTTCGCACGCAACGATCGTCGCAGCATCCGGACGCGGGCGCCCTGGTTCAGCTTGTACTTCTTTTTGTGCGCAGTTAAGTCGGCTCCGACCAGCTGGATGTCGTCGTACCTAGCACCTCACTGTTAGCACGAAACTATACACCGGCCCTGGTACCAGCAGCAGTAACAGCGGTAAAAGCATCGTTGCCGGTAGAGTTTAAACGGAAACAATACTTACAAAGCTATCCGTGCCGTCTTGTGCCACTTCCGCGACGCCAGGCTCACATTACACACGTCCCGCATCCAGCACGTTGCGCAGCTCTCGCTCCCCGGCCGCAGGTGTAAGTCTCGCAGCTTGTCCATAATGAGGCTTAGCACCTCACCAGGCAGCATTGCAAACATCTCGTTCTGCTGCAGGCTGGCCCGGGTCGGCGCCTGTCGTCTGTTGGCCGCCATGGGGCGCTGATAAAGGTATTCGGGTCTCCATTGTGCCACGGACCCGGCGGCCTCGAAGTTCGCCTTGCTCCCCCAAGAAGCTGACCTCCGGCCGGCCCCGATACTCGACCTTGGCCCCAAGCCCGTGCCCATGCCCAGGTTGTCGCCAAAGTGCATGCTGGGTACTGATGCCGTCGAGCCATGGGAGAGTTTGCGTGGTCTGTTCAGTTTCACCACAGGCAGCGAGTCGGTTGCCTTGGTAGGATCCGCAGCAGGCGTCCCCAGCCCGGGATAGATGGAATAATGCGGGAACGAGGAGCAAGCCCCCCTCTGCAGAGCGATTGTGCTGTCGGCCGAGTCTTCTCTTACTGGATACAGGTCTTCTCGTACTGGGTACAAGTCCGTCGCTGGCCCAAAGGGCGACGGATGCATCGGTTGAACCGTCACCATGGGTCCCTTCATCGTCGATTCCGCCGTGTTCGTTTCGGCCTTGCTTGGGATTTCTTCCAACTGTGGTGTTGTCGGCTCAGAAGGTAACACTGCTACCGGCGAGAGTGCACCGTAGGCGGAAGCTCGTCTCTTCGATCTCAACTTATTAGGCCCTGGACGTCTAATCCGTCGACGATATCAATGGTCAGCCAAGGGAAGGGAAATGGACACTACTCTTTTGTTTCTTTCGCTTCAAAGCAAACAGAAATTTGAGAGAAAAACAAGGAAGGAAAGTTTGACAAAGGCCTGGGGGACAACGAGGCAAGTATAATAATCGAGTGCCGATGGGTTGTGCGAAACACCCTCAAGGCGTCTGGCTAGGCACACTCGGCTTCGAGTCACCCCGTCTAGAACCCTTCTGACGTCTCGGTAAGCCAAAGGGCTGATCTCTTGGCGTCGAGTAGCGCGAGGCTGCCAGGCACCTTGTGTAAGCCACCAGGGGAAATTGTGGGCGGGTAATCAAACCAATGCAGCTTTGCCGTGGGCCAAAAGGTCCAAAATTCACCACGGAACTGGCTCAAGCTTCTTGTTGGCTAGTTCTGTGAAGGGATAGTGAAGGGTTTGTGCGGGAGCTGAGGCTGAGACATTGGGGGAGGGAGAGGGCGAGACGCCGCTGTTTCTAGTGGCGTGGGCTACTGATGTGAGGCAGACAGCTAACACACCGGGTGGCGCTCGGGAGTAACGGAGAGGGGAGTGGGATAGTGCCAAGGGGTGATAGACTGTAGTAAAGCAAAATGGTACTTGTGATGATTGGTATTAGATGGCGAGGAGTGGGGGAGGAAGGGGGACGGAAGGAGGGCAGAGGAACGGGAAGGGAATATGGCAGAGGGGACGAGGGATAATAACCAGAATGATGATGAGATAGTGCTTTGTTCAAGATGGATCCATTGGAAACCTTGAAAACCCTTGGGTCCCTTTCTAGCATTGACTCGGTTCATGGGATAGATGGATGTGCACTCCGTAGAGGGAGACAGATGTCTTGGCCGGAGCCAGGTGTGCGGGATGCAAGGGCTCGTATCTTAGAATAGGTAGCCAGCATTAAGAGACGAGCATTCGTGAATGAGACCAGCATGTAAAGACACATGAACCAGAAACGAACAAGAAGGAAAGAATTAAAAAAAATTAAAAAATCAGAAGACGTACGTAATGTCTGCGACGTGCCGGCTTCCCTTCCCCGACAAGGGGTCCTCGTCGATCATGGTGACGGCCCAGACATGGCGACGAAAGGCCTCTGCGCGCTTGTCATCGACGGCTGTCATTGAGCTGCGGCCTGGCGAAAAGAAGCGTTTGAAGTCGGAGCCATGGTGGTCATGGTCAACCTCAAACATGCTGGCGGTGGCAATGGTGAGGGTGGTGGTGAAAAGGGGCTATAATGAAACAAGTATATTGGAGGGAGGACACTTTTTGGTGTTCCCTCGTTGAGAGAGCCCTTGTTCTGCCCTTGATCCCTTGTGGGAGAGAACGAAAGTCGTCCGACCAACCCCCCTGCAATCAACCAGCGGGCATGCGGTTGCGGTAACAGTTGCGGCTCCTCGTCAGGTCAGATCGGTGGAGGTGGAGCGAGTTTAGAGGCGTGGCGGGCCAGATACAAACGTCTTTAGATGGGTGTGTCGGCGAAGTATCCAATATTCAATCTTCAATATACCTACTAGTCGAGATCGACAGGTTGAGCGGCGCTGTCAGCCTCCCAACTACCGGGCTAGGGAAGGGGGGGGGGGTTCCAGAGAATAGTCGGTGGGTTCGTCCGGGAACGATAAAAATAAAGAATGCAATTGATTTGAATGGCCACACGACCAAGCAGCAAGCAAACAGGCTTTGGGCTTCTCTTTCGAATCGTATGTTTTCGACGAGGGGGGAAGCAAAGAAAGAGGAGAAGAAGTAAAAGAAGAAGAAACAAAGCCAAACGGCGAACCACCAGCACAAAGCAAGGAATGGGGAACGGAGAATGGGGACGGACGGATGGTCGGTCTGTCGGTCCCAATCTCGGGTTCGCAGCAGAAGCAATCAATGACACATGGATCTGCTTCTCAATTCACGACCAGTGGCGCGCGAGGGAGCATGTCAGACATGCAGCTTGGCGTCAAGTCGGTAGGTAGGTAAGGTACTTTGCAGAAGATGCCGATACGATAGCCTATTCCCGCAGAAAAATTAGGGAAGGGAAAAGGGTCGATTAGGTGGTAGCCCGGATGATGAGAGACTCTTCCTGCGATGAGGAAGAGTGCAGTGTTGGAAAATGGAGGGGGGATGATGATGGTGGGATGATGGAGCTAAGACAGACAACGAGGCTTCGATCCTCGTCGTCGTCGGTCTGGCTCCCCGTTTTCGTCCTGGATCCTCCTCTGTCAATGCACAGCAACAAGGTGGACGTCTCACCCTCTTCCACTTCTGCCAGGGATATTAGGAGGCCACCAGCGTAATAAGTAAGTGAGATCATGCACCAACAGCTCCAAAACACATCCCACCCTTGGCAACGATCACTGGGAAACAAAAGTATAATTAGCCAGCCCACCGCCATATGCAAGCGCAAAAAGAAACACACCCGTCACGCACTGCCTTGCCAAACTTGCATCTAAACTCTCGGCTCTCTTCCATGTTCCCCGATCCTCTGTGCTTGAGGCGGAGCGACAGACCCAATGGGACATGACTGCAGGGCCAAGAGACAAGTCGCGGTTCCCTGGTTCCCTGTTCAGCTGGGCGTTTGAACTGGGTCTAACGGAACGGAACGACATGTTTTAAACTACACACAGTATGGATGGTGCAAAAAACGGCCCAAGAGAAAAAAGGGTGGAGGCATTGCTGGCAGTGGGATTGTGACATGGCTTGGGGGGGATGGCTTGGGGATGGGCGGGAACGACGCGGCAGATGGACGGGATCAAGACTCTTGAACACGCTTGACACGTACATTTTGAGGCCCTAGTCCAGACACGGTGTTTGCGTCGCAACGGGCTTTCATGGGCTGTGTTTCATGACAACTGCCCACCAATCCAGCGCCAGTTGCTCCCACCAAGAAACGCACCAAAGACGCACCCAAGGACGGATGCTTCAACAAGCGCCGCCAGTTGTCTGGCGCCAGATCGAGATGATGGCAGATGATGGCAGATGATGGTGCAGAGGTGGTTGGTCCATACCGTATATTGCACCCAGCGTGTACGGTGTGCAGTGCACACCGACAGCACCCAATAAGACCCGTCCCATCGCAAACAACAAGACGATGGGTTCAAAAATAGCAAGAGGCCCTCCCCTCACGCCTCACCCATGCCGCCCATACCCACTGCTCTGCTCAAGCCTCATCAACGCCATCAACGCCATCAGCGCCATCAGCGCCATCCGCTGGCGGGTCATCCGACCCAGAAATCGCTCTCTGAATTGCGCTGCTGCCGTGGGGCCGTGGATCCAAGCCACAAGAAATTTGGGCCGCCGCAGCGGCTAGGATCTGAACACCTGCTTGCTGCTGCTGCCCCTCCGAAGCCATCATCCTTCCTTGACCTTGACCTTGACCTTGACCTTCTCAGCCAGTGACTAGCCCCACTCGTGCATCTTTGTTGAGGACGGTTCATCTCTTCTTCATCCTCCGCCGTTCCGACTGTGCGACGCATGGCCATCGTCTAACCTCTATCCTCTCGGAAACACACGTAGGACCATCGATGCAGCTACCCGTATCCATCCTCGTCCTCACCACGCCGCTCTCCATCTCCACACATCACGTTCTCGCCCAGGGCACCCCGGTTTTCTGGTTGTTGACTTTCCAAAGATCGGAGCAGGGGGGAGACAGTGCCCGGAGCCTTTCTCTATCCCGACACACCTGGAGGAGAAACGGGGACATGTCCACAGGTCATCCATCCAGTGCCTCATCCTGACGACAGAAATGCGTATCGAGAGTGATTGCCAAGCAAAAGTTACCACCGAGATTCCCCAGTTCTCCACGAAACGCCTGGGGTCTTCGGCCGAGGTGGACATGGCCGCGTACCCAGTAACCAATCGACCCGGGTCTCATGTTGTGAGTCTCATGCACGAAGTATCTTTACCCAAAGCCCTTCCTTGCACGGCTCATACCTAGAGGGAAAATCACGAACCCTTCACCCACTCCGTTGCCACATTTACCTCAGTTTATGCCAGGAATTGTCCCCGACCATCCGTTACCGTCAGGCTCACCTGCGGACCGTCACCATCTCAAACTACTTCGTACGTCTCCATCAGAGCAGCATCGCTTTCAGGTATCCGCTTTCAACGGCTGCCTCGTGGCGCTGCACGACACCCAACATGGGTTCCCCAGCCACGCATCTATCACAACCCAGCTTCTGACTTGGGTGGTGGCTCCCAGTTTATCGCTCTTCGTGCATAACTTAATGTCTAATCATCATTCTCAGAAACAGGATAATTAATAAATTACATGGCAACGAGCCAAGTGACAAACTGGTTCATGACGTCAGAGGTTCGCACAAGCATTTGGGAAATCTCTTGCAGCAAGATCGCAGCCGTCGGCCCCAGAGCTGCCTCTGACTTCGGCATCCTAACCGTGCTCTCAACTTTGGAACCTGCGTCATGCTGAGTATCAATTGTATTGTCCAGTCAGTCTCGTCAGTGAAAACTCGAGAATACGGGTGAATTGTTGAGTAGTCAGGTAAGGGTTGGTTTTCGGTTTCAGGTGTCGTACCTGGCCTCAGCCATGTATGCTTAATTCCATGTATCACATCTCACAGACGAATTCCAAACAGCTTTGAGTTATCTCTACTAAAACCTAAGGTGCAAATAGTTCTAGGAAAGACCTTCGTATCTGCAACCCTTCCTACTTCCGAGCACTTACTCCATCCAATCTGTTTTGGCACCCGTGTGATGACGACTGCCCAGCAGCTGCAGTTTACTCCTCAGCCCGCAGTAAACCGTACCCTTCTCGCTGGACGCGCGGCCAAATCTTGGATGTTTACGAAGGATCCATTCGTTCTGGCTGGCAGCTGACTTTCGTCGCCAGGGCCAACATCGTGCGCCCGTTTCAGAACGATCGACTGGCGAGACTTGGACAGTTCCACCACGCGCTTCTTGGTCTCACCTGAATCATCCAATATGATGCCGTCGTCAGGATGCATGGTACGGCCAAACCCTCTCCCAAAAACGAACTGGGGGGCATGCAGCACAGCCATCTGACTGCCCCCATCATTCTTGTCTTCAGGCAGTGGAGTGATCTTGGCTCTTTTGATCCAATCGTAGATAGGGCGAATGTCGAGGATCGATTTTACCCGTCGATGCTCGGCTTGTGACATGTGCATTTTTCGTTCCAGGATAACCTCTTCGATGCTGTTCCTCAACACCAGGGTCTCAACTGAGACTGGCTTCTGCTGGCTAATACGCCGAACTCGACCAATAGCCTGTGCCTCTATTTGAGGGTTGAGAACCGGGTTGATAAAGTAAATCCTTGACGCAGCTCTCATGTCCAGCCCGAAAGCCGCCTGGGATATATCCATCAAAAGAACCCTAGTCAAACCGTCAGCTCCTCTAATCAGAATCGGGGTCTTGGATTACGTACCTAAAGTCATCGTTTTGATGAAAGGTGTTCACGTATTGTGCTCTCCGCTCAGTAGTAAGGCCCTTGGCGTAGATCAGATGTCGGATTTGGAGCTGCGTCGTGTCAGCGATGCGCTTTACTATAACATTCGATCTGACTTACAACATCAAGCATAGTGGCGAGATACCATGCAGTGTTCTCATTCTCATAAAAGACGATTATCTTTTCATCGTCCTGATTCTTGACAATGCTATCTACCAAGTATGAGAGCTTAGAAGACGCGGTTGAAATGATCGTGGTCGGTTCGAGTGGCCCCAGGAAGGTGTCAGCGGGTACTTCTTCAACTGGTTTGACACCGTTGACTCCATGAGAGCGGATCTTCCTGCGGCTGTCATCTCCTAGTTTTGTGTTTCCAGCGAGCGTTTGAGAGGTTGTGCCCTCCGGAGACGATGGTCTATCATTGGATTGCGACACCAGTATCCGTTCCCTTTCAGCAATTCCTTCCTGTAGTAGCTTACCGTTCAAAAGTGAGTTTAGTACCTCGGATTCCTTTGCCGATTTCTGGATGAGCTTCTGTAGAGCTAACAACATGCTTGCGGAGCTGTACATGACTTTTGTCGACTCGCCATCCAAAGACCATGATTGAGCAAAATAATCTGGGAAGCCATCGACAGAGACTGGCATCTCGTGGAATTTGTTGCTGAGATTCCTTAGCTTGTTGGCCATTGCCACATGACCAATCTGGATGGCTTGCTCAAGGAGTTGCTGATCTTCCATGCTGATTGGAACTTTCTTGTCACGCAAGAAGTCCTCGGCAGTCTTAACAGCCTTCGAAATCTCTTCAGATGTGAAGAACGAGCCACCAAAAAAACTTGCCTGCTTCAGATTATGAACAATCTGCAGCAGGTTCCGTCTTTGCTTCGGGTGGAAAAAGTAATCCACATCTGTTCGTTGGGATTGGACCGTGTTAAATATGATCATCATCGAGAAAAGATTCAATGACAGCTGATCTTGGTGAGACCCATCCAATATCACGATCTTCTCATCCACTGGTGGCAGAAGATCCTTCACTTCTTCGAGCTTATGCCGAATAATAAGCGAATTGACAGTCGATCGGAGGGAGTCCCAACGGCCATGACTTTTCGGGTTGTGCTTGGGCAATAGCAGATATACGGACCAGTCCGCCCTGGTGTCACCAACATCCATGATGGTGTTGGCCCACGGGCGAACCTTCAAGTAGAGGGCTGCAATGGATCCAATCCTCTCCAGGTCCTTTCTTTCCATCGCTATCATCGATTCGCTGTTGCCATCATTGGTTCCGGGTGTATTAGGCGAACTTGGGTTGTCTTGAGAGGTCGCGTTTGTGGCGTCAGCGTCAACTCCAAACAAGCCATGTGACGGTGTTCCCGTCACGATCCAGCGGGATGAAAACGTTAATGAATCTAGCGCTATGAGCAGATTGCTCTTTTTGCTGATTCTAGAATTGCCCAACTTGTGGCCTTCGTCCACAATGCAACGTTTGAAATGAATATGTGACAAGGCAGACTGGCTGATTCCACCGTCTTGCATGACCAGCCTTTCAAAGATCGTCTGAGAGAAGAGAATTAGGTCATACTTCAGAAGAGCCTCACATGGTAGATCAAAGTCATTCTTCGTTACAACAAGGACTTCGAGGCCGTCCGTGTGTTTGTGAATCTCTTGTTTCCATTGGGCCAACAGATTGTTCGGCACCACCACAATGCTACCTGAACTCAGGTACATCTTCTTCGGGGGTGACATAGGACGGTCCCGGCGTCGGCCAATGCGAGAAGGCAAAGGCGCAGGAATAAAATAATGGCCTGGGTTTCGTTCCAGAGTCTCAATGCAATGGCTGAATTCCTCGCCAAGCTGTGCCCTAAACAGGTCAAAATATGGTTTCCATGGAACAGCGTTCCTCGTTGCACATGAGGCAGCCATATCAGCAAGAGATGCAATGCGCCTCCTCGTGGGTGCTTCGCCTGCTTTATAGTGCTCTGGTGGCTGGGTGGGGAGGTCTCGTGTGGCCAAAACGAGGGACAGGCAGATAATAGTCTTTCCAGATCCCATTTCTTCTGCGAGAATACCACCAGAGACACCATCATAGAATCGTGGTTCCTTCAGAACCGTTCCGGCAACCGGGTCCAGGTACCATGTTGAGCCTTGCTGGTCGCGAACATGGAGCAAGCGGGGATCCAATACATTACCAGGCAGAATTTCCTTCTGAAGCATCAAGGCAGCCGATCGTCTCTGGTATCCATACAACTTGGACTTAAGTCCTGGGACTTTGCTATCCAGGAGAGCGTACATGGAGTTCTGTGAGTGCGGCTCTAGCACGGCTTCGGGGTCGGGTTTGGGTGACGGGATTTTGTTGAAGAGCTCCAGCAGTGACATTTCCGTGTTCTCATGTTGATTCATATCGCCCACGAGCGTGGGGCTATTCAGGTGTGGAAGCTTGACTTCTCCGTTCCAGGATTCACCTGAGTAATCAAGGCAGCTTAGGAGCAGCTGTCTTAATTTCCATAGACTGCCTTCCAAGCGGTCCACGATGCTGCGGTCGACATCATCCGGAAGCAGGTACACCCTGACTGTGCCTCGTTCGGGATCCCCATGATGGACTCTGAAAGCGAGCTTTATCCAGGACGCACGGAAAAGGCGTGTATAGGGACGGATCAAAGCGGTCTTGAGCAACAGGTCTCGCAGGTCTGGGCGAAGTTGCGGAGATTCGATATCCTGGTCAGGCTGCGAGTCTCCGGCTGAGGAAAGCAATCTCCAGCTTTGGAGCTCTTCCAGTTGCCAACACTCTGGTGGTAGATTGCTTTCATCTTCCCTAATCGATATCGATCCCGCAGGGATGTACTTTGCGAGGTGCGAGGGCATAATGCCTGTCCTGCGAGTAGCACTCAGCCAAGCCTAGGAGGCGTTCTCGGGATCACCGCCACATCAGGCTGGTTGGATGACTGGGGTTCCTTAGCAAATCTTCACGGCTTGTGGTTTACAACGCGTGGAGTCTAGAGGTGCGAAAAGTGTGTGGTGTGTGCGGGTGAGGACACGGGAAGAAGCAAACCTCGTTGCTGCCTGCTCAGTGATCACCCGTTTGGTCCGAGAATACGCACTGTGTGTAAGGTGTTATTTCAGCGCTCTCACTGTGTTAAATACACTGTTCCTTCACCAGCTGTGGAATTTGCAATGACATAGTCCGGGGAGAATAATAACACAGGTGCTCAGTTCAATCAGTAGTGTGCCTTGATTGACATATTTAATCGGTATTAATTACTCAGCTCCCACCGCTCAAGTAGCCCGACATCCCATTCCTTGAATGTCCTCTCTCGTGTTGGCAGTAGGAGACTGCTCGACTTGAGCGTCTCCTTCGCCGCTTCGATAGCCGGCTGAGGCAAGCTTATCTCTTGCACATCCGAGTTTAGAGACTCGATCAATTTATTTCCCTCTTCTTGTTCGATACTTCTGTATAGTATCTTCATGGCGGTCTTGCTCCCCTCGATGGACGAAGATGAGTACACGACGTTGGGGTTCAATACCCAAAGATATAAGTCTGTGCGGGGCTGGTCTAGCTCCGGTGGCGATGAACCCAGCATATGCGGTGTAATTATTGACTTAGATGAGCCGGATCTTGATATGGTAGCCATCAAAGTTGCTGCTAGACATTCGGAGCTACTAGGATTTAGGCTCGGCGCAAACGTTTGACAGGTGATCTGCCACTTGAAGAGAGTCACAGACAATGCCAGCACATTGAAAAGCCCGACTTCTGTGTTACACTTCTTGCAGAAGACATGGAGGAACTTTCTTGGAGCTGTATCATCAAGTGCCAGAGAACTGAGGTCAAATCCGGCATCCACGGTGGAGGAGGAATACTGGAGAGCGTAAGCGACGAGTCAAATGTCGAAGTGCATAGAAACTGTTATAGGATAGATTTGCTTCTCGCCAATCTCCCGCCTTCCATATCTGGGAAAGGCTGGATGAAAGGAGAGAGACTGCATCTCCAGGGTCCTTTCAAAAACCCGTTCCCTAAGGGAAGGGTTCTGTCAAGTTGCCTGCCCACAGCGTGGGAACGACTAGAGCATGGTTCTTGGGGAGTTGTATCGATGGCCAAACCATTAAGTGGTTCTAGATACCGACATGGACATCTTCTTTCTCCCCGAGTGAGGGCCAGGGTGGATAAGAAACACAAATGAGGCTGAATGAGTAGTGGCACAAAGCTGAGTACTTACCGTCAAACCGACGCAGTTCGACTCCGAGAAGAGAAAAGAGGTGAGATCAACAAAGCCAATTCCTGGCTGTGCGGAGATAGCATTATTGGCGCCATATCCTTTGCTCGCAAGTGACTCCGTATCATGCTGGTGGTCGTCATTTGGCTTGTGGCAATGCCAAAACTCCATCATCTCAGCCCAATTCTCACTCGGCAGGTCCTTCCAAGCGCGTATCGTGCCCTTTGAGACAAACGTGCTGTCACATTTCCGACAGGCTATTCGTGAGCCGGCCTCAATATCCACAGATGTCCAAGGTAGCACTTGGTTCTCCAAGGAGAAGTGCGTGGATCTTGCCTCCGACTGTTCAACAGGGAGTCTCCAGGATACATCCAGGACTCCCTGCCTGAGTGCCAAGGCAGCCGCTGGGGCTACCACCCGTGCTGGCAGAAGAACCATCTCTGCATGCCCTTGATGAACTACCTGGAGCTGACGGCCATGTTGTGACACCTCGGCCTTGGTCGACGCGTTGACTGGCGACGAGAACGAGGCAACGACCGAGATCTGTCTGATATTGGACAGAAGCTCGGCATATACCAAGAAATCTCCGTTAGCTGGCATTTCGAATCAGGCAAACTACCTCGTAGGCGGTCGCTGCACAATCGCGTTCAAATCGGCTATTGCAAGGTTGAAGATATTGATAACTCATTGTTGGGTGTCACTGTGTCGCGACGACATGAGTTTTGCTTGGTCCGTGCGACATAGCCCCTGGAGCCGCGTGCCTGGCTCTTCCAAGTGGTGTGCCCCAAGGAAAAGCCCGCCCCCGCCAATTTTTAGCGCCCGACGAGGACCCCAACGGAACAACTTGGGCTTCTCACATCGGACGTCATGGCAATGCTACCTCCCTCTCACATAAAGCCAAAAGTTCTCTCACAATGGCCGGGTTTCTTTCTTACGTACCTATCGTCAACAGGGCCCTGAGCTCAGGCTCAAAAGCCCAGTCAATCGACTTACCTCCAGTCGAGGTTCATCGTCTTGAGTCGAATCCGGACAAGCGGGCAAGGTGTCTGAAACATCTGTTGAAGGCCAACCATTCCAACTACTCCATGGTCTACCACAATCTCCAATACGACAACCAAAATCCTCACATCCTGAGCTCTGCGTATTTTCTCGGTGCCACTGATGTTCAGCTGAATCAGATCTATGACAAGCAGATTCTCGAGCTGGAACCATGGGAGCCATCTCCAGCAGAGGTCGTTGATGACGACTGGGAAGATTTCTTCGGCGACAGGAGGTATCAACGTGCCTATGTCGATTTCTTCGAAGAGAGAATGGCTATGCGATTTTCGTACGACTGGAAACAGGTTGTCAGCCATTTCTTGTTCCTCGGCGAAGAGCCTTTGGTCCATGGCCTAATCAGCAGCCGTACGTATCCGTCCTTCATCAGAACATGCCGTACAAAGCGCTGACTTGCTTCACTAGTCGGTCACTCTCTTGTTCACCTGAGTACTGCTTATGAATTGGATAGTAAGGAATTGGCCATGGAGGCTCTAGGACTTGTTTGCATAGAGTACAACTTCTTACACAAGTACATCGACGATTCCTCCTACACCAAACCATCCCCTTTGAGCTCAGGTTCGCCCCTTGAGCTCATTACCAAGTTAGCCAAGGATGCTCGGTTCAACTCTATACCCGAAAACTCTAGTGTGGGCGATCTGGAAGGCATCTTCTTTGAGCACGAAGCTCTCATCCTCGAGTACTGGAATGCATGGGTTATCGACGATCCACTGAAGCAATTCGAGCTATCCCAGGAGGCGGCCGTCGCTTTGCTAGTTGCGACGGTACGACCAGGAACCCATTCCTTCAACTTCCTCCTTGTTCATCTCTTGGAAACCAGCCATGCCGTAAGGGTCCTATTGCCCTTCTTGCCGAAGGCATATCACATTAGCCTGGTAAGAGAGTGGTGGCTATTCGTTTTGGCCATCTTCATCGTCAAGGGACGGCCGCTGCCTGATCCCGACAATGTTGAGCACGACCTAAAGGGCAAGACCTGGAAGTACGTGGAGGATAAGGCATTAAACTCTGCCTGGTCAAAGGACGCACACTTTGTAAAAGGTAAATATTCCATCAACATCCCATTTGATTCGCAACTAATTTCATTCAGCTATCCGCGCTATGCGAGAGGCGTCGAGAATATGGGGCGATGTCCATCAGTTGTACCTCAGCTCGGCTGTGACTTTTGTAGATAACTTCCAAGGATGGGTGTATTAGTCGGTATTGAGGCCGATGCCTAGAGGAAAACATGACATAGGAGTGGAGCATAATGGGCATGAAACACGGTATTGAGGCAAGGATTGGAAGCGCAATGATCGCAGGCACTGAACAGTGCATAAGAAAATTTCTTTGAGGGATTCTATATTGCATCTGAAGTTCAAAGGAAGCCGAGGAGTATGTACTAATGAGAAACATGATCAACCAGAGTGAATCGAAACCTTCAGGGATAACTAAAGTGCGTGCAGAGAGCATTGTTGCAATCGCACAGTGCGCATTTTATACACTGTCTATTATCACTGTGAAGTGGGTCTCCGACGTCAACCTCGCGACGTGAACGAGGCAATCAGCACGATAACAGTCATTCATTCTTCCATACCCCTGCCATTGAGAAAGGCTGCCCAAGGGACGCGCTGTACATTCTTATGACATGCTCACACTGCAGATGCAGCAGTTGCGTTGATGGCTCCGCCCGCGAAGCGCCGCCGGCGGAATGTCGTTGACGCTTCTGACGAAGAAGACGACCTCCCGCGAGCCAACACCCTGACAAACTTCCTCCTCTCCTCGCCGAGCTCACCAGCCAAGGCCCGAACCCAGACTTCTTCGCCAAGCCCTTCGAAAGGCAGAACTATTCCAGGCTCTCTCGCCACGAATGGCACCAATCGACTGACTCGTCGATCAACGACCCAAAAGAACGGGACAAGCCCCAGCCCCAAGAGACCGAAGGATGTCGGAAAGGGCAAGGGGAAGGACTTGGGGAAGACGGCAGACTTGAAGACTCTATTTTCGAAGCAAGCGCAAAAAGCCACAACGGGCGGAGGCCTCGCGGACAGGAGGAAGATCCCGATTGACGACATAATCAGCGACCCTATATCGGAGGACGAGATTTCGGAGCTGAAAGCTAGTTCTTCGAGCCTTGTCAGCCAACACGCGAAGAAGAGGTTAAGGAATGGAATAGCACTTGCTTCTGCGGATGGCCCAAGCGCCAGCCAGAGGTTTATGAAACCCCCAAAACCAGCCTTTTTGGCGGCTGTCAATGACGACTCGCGACCATGGTCAGAACGATTCGGTCCTAGAAACTTGGATGAGCTCGTGGTTCACAAGAAGAAGGTTTCGGATGTGAGGAGGTGGCTAGAAGATGTCAGTGCGGGACGCATGCGACAGCGACTGCTGGTTCTGAAAGGAGCTGCTGGCTCTGGCAAGACGACAACTATGCGGCTACTTGCAAGCGACATGGGTTGCGAGCTCCTGGAATGGAGAAATCCGACAGGCAACTCTGGGCTTGGACTGGTATCAGTGTCAGCACAGTTCGAAGAGTTTCTTGGACGGGGTGGCAAGTTTGGTGCACTGGATACGGACAGTCCCGGATCGACAGCCCCCAGTAGTTCACAAACGTCATCGACGCATCAGTCGAAGCGCGTCATCCTCATCGAAGAGTTTCCTAATACATTCTCGAGATCATCATCGGCATTATCTTCGTTCCGGAGTACGATCCTACACTACCTCGCCACCAACACCCCATCTCTCTCCATGTTTTCACCTCGCTCACAGAAACAACCGATCACACCGGTAGTCATGGTCATATCTGAGACGTTATTGACTACCACATCAGCCTCTGCCGACAGCTTCACAGCCCATCGATTATTAGGACCAGAGATCCTTCGCCACCCGGGCGTGGCTATGATCGAATTCAACGCTGTTGCGCCTACACTACTTGCCAAGGCGTTAGAATTAGTCGTACAGAAAGAAGCTAGGAAGTCTGGTCGAAGGAAAACACCTGGCCCTTTGGTTCTTAAACGCCTTGGGGAAATTGGCGACATCCGAAACGCAGTGGCTTCTCTTGAATTCCTCTGCCTGAAAGGTGACCAGCAGGCAGACTGGGGCTCCAAGGTTGCTTTCACAAAGCAGAAGAGGAGTGTCAAGGATGGAATTGGGCTCACTCAAGGCGAGCAAGATAGTCTAGGGCTGATATCCCAGCGTGAAGCAAGCTT
Source organism: Dactylonectria alcacerensis (assembly GCA_029931735.1). Taxonomy (NCBI): domain Eukaryota; kingdom Fungi; phylum Ascomycota; class Sordariomycetes; order Hypocreales; family Nectriaceae; genus Dactylonectria; species Dactylonectria alcacerensis. Next base: position 3,130,087 of record JAPMUZ010000002.1, read on the forward strand.
AGGGATCTTCCATGCAGTGGGAAAGGTCGTATACAACAAACGGGATGAGATCGCTCCACGGAACGATGCCGTGGAAAACCTACCAAGTTTCCTCTCACAACACTCACGACCCAGACGTTCCGAAGTTTCTATTGACACACTCATCGACGAGACTGGGACAGACACGCACACGTTTATTTCAGCGCTACATGAAAACTACCTACCCTCCTGTGAGAGTACCGGTCCGATGGACCTCTCCACCCCCATGGATTACGTCAACGAGTGCATCGAGTACCTTTCTCAGAGCGATCTGCTCAGTTCTTCTCGGGACGTCTTCTTCGGCGGTAGGGGAGGCAACTTCGCTAGCAGAGACTCTGGCAGCCAGCTCATGCGTCAGGACGAAATGACCTTCCAAGTCGCCGTTCGCGGAATGCTGTTCGCATTGCCCAATCCTGTCAAGCGAAAGAAGGCCACCATGGCCAAAGGAAGCGATGCCTTCAAAATGTTTTACCCGACGAGCCTCAAACTCTGGCGCGCCAAGGAGGAGGTCGAGGGGCTTGTCGACGTCTGGTCGTCGAAACTCCTCAAAGGTGACTACAACGCAGCCACCAAGAACCTCACAGATGGTGCCACCGCATTCCGACGTCCGCAGCAAAATTCCGGAGACTCCTCCTGGATGCAGCGCCAGCAGCAAAGTCGCCTTGATAACACACCAAAACACCAAAACGAGGAGTCTGATGATGGCACGCCGCTTCTATCACTCGGCAGCGCTGCCCGCCGCGAAATGCTACTTGAGCGCCTACCATACATGGCGCACATCGCTCGTGGCCGAAAGACGTCCACTTTCCGCCTCCGCGACCTTGAAAAGGTGGTGTCCTTTCGGGGTATCGCCGCGCCAGACGAGGAATCCGACGAGGAAGAGGAGACGACCACGGGGGAGGCATGGGCCACGGACAGACCCTCGGAGGAAGCGAGTCCCAGAAAGAAGAGTGCGGGCATCCGGTCCGGTGGTGTATCGGGTCTCCTAGCGCAGAAGCTGGTGCTTAGTGATGATGATATCGAAGATTGATGAGACGAACTATGGCGACGAGGTCCTCATCATATGTACATATGCTGTAAAATATTGGGTCGGAACCAATACCTACTTACCTACCTAGCTTACGATTAAAATGGATGGAGCATGATTCAGCGACGTAGCTTGCTAAGGTCAGGACGCGTCTGAATGGAACACTTCATGAAGCAGGATTAATACTGAGGGGAAGGGTAGAATGAGCTTGGTGTATCCCAATTAGCGACGGCACTATATCAAAAGCACTAGCCTGGGTGAGATGGCCGAGTTGGTTATGGCGTCAGGTTAAGGTTACCTTAACACCTACTTCCTGGTGGAGCAATCCTCCTGGGTTCGAATCCCAGTCTCATCAATTTTTTGCTCTCGGTGCCATCATTCATACTTTTTTATCTTTCCCGTCCTCGCTTTTTTTTTCAGTGGCTTTGTGGCCAGGTTTGATGAGTCGAGTGTTTGTCTGCCGAGGGAGGGCGACATGTCGGAAGGTAATATGATGATCATGTGCAAGAAGTAAACAATCGACATGGAGATACACGTTCAGACAGACGAGGGGGTGAGTAACCAAAAGTGATGTAAATAATACATCTGTATTATTTCTATTAAGATTTGGTTCTGACAAATTTACAAAGCCGTGCTATATGGACAACATGCAATAAATTCATTCATCAGTGCATCAAACTTACCCTGTACCATAGCCAGAGGAAATCCGTCGAAACCCGGATAATTGGGTCATGATGAGTGTCACAGCAGGAGTGAAGCTAGCTGAGCGAGGTAATCTCCTAGTGATACCCAGGTCGTCGTGATTCTTGGTTTGAAGCGGGCATCTTTTTAATATGGCTGCCATACACTGCATGAGGTCGTACGTGAACAAGTTGCGTGCTCGCAAGCCTACTAACCCAACTCTGTTGCCTGCCATAGGTGGCTCACTGAAGGTGCATCTTCGCCCACTGTAAGTAAGCCCTGCAGTGGGTATAATAAGGCACCTGAGCTGCACTAACTTCGGTACCTACACTACCACTCTGGGCTATCCATGCATGCTCGTCAACCCAACTAACTCTCGCTGAGTGATTCCAGGCAACCCATCCCATCTTATCATCCCCCCATCAATTTGACCAGCCTTGTGTCATACTAATCGCTATCCCGCTCTTTTGAACGAGAATTATTTACAGGCAACATCGCTTCGCCATCTGAAATCTGCCATCTGCCATCTGCCATCGTCATGGCTCCCACGCCCCTCCGCATCCTCTGCTTCGGCGACTCGCTTACCTCGGGTTTCTTCTCCTACGGCATGGAGTCGCATCCTTACTCGCTGAAGCTCGAGGACAAGCTGACAGGCGCCCGCCCCGACTTGGACGTCCGGGTTGTCACAAGCGGCGTCCCAGGCGACGTCGCCACTTTCCAGCGCTTCATTGACCGCATGAGCACAGAATGTATGTATTTTCTTACCTACTTCGTCTACTATCGCCATGACGTACGTCGTTGTCACTTCATGAGCAGCCCCCCCCACTATGGCACGCGATGTGAATACCCCACCACGAACAACGACCTTGTTCTTCGGAGGAATCAGTTCGTCAATGTTGCAAAAGTTGCTGACCTGCCATTCCTCCACCCCACAGGCAGTAAACGCGTCCTTGACTGGGTTATCGTCCTTGCTGGTACCAAGTACGCCCCCTAGTCTCCCAATCCCCCCCACCTCACCATGACTGATCATTAACCTTGGACTTTGCTGCTACAGTGACATGGCATATGGGATATCCCCCACCAGCGTCTATGAGTCCCTACAAAAGGCTTGGGATATCCCGCTCTCCAAGGGAAGCAAGGTACTTGCCCTGACCGTTCCGGAGTGCCACGCTAGGTCAGAGAAGCTCGACAAGAGGCGGGACGAGCTCAACCGCAGCATCATGACACACCGGCAACCGGGCTAGTACGTATATAGGCCCGCTCACATACTGAACCCAAGTCGCGGATGGGGTTCACAACTAACCATTAAACAGTCACAGCTTCGACCTCAAGTCTCACATCCCGTTTCACTCTCTCACCGAGAGTGACCGCGAAAAGTACTGGGACGACGGTGTGCACCTACGGGACGACGGATATGACTGGATGGGAGGTCACATCGCCGACGCCTTGCTTCGACTCATCGGGCATGATGGACAACAAGAACCAGCAACTTCGGCATCAAGGAGGCGGTCCTCCAAACAGACCAAAGAGTCATCATCCCTTGCAGAGGAGACCGGCAACCCCCGGAACATCAGCGAGGGGTACGTGGTCGTTAGAAAGAAAGACCTCGACTAAATCTTGACGTCGTTTATCATGTTGGCGCTGTTTTAACCCCGATGGATCTCTTGGCTATGCCTTGGACAGTTAAAAAAAGGAAAGAAACAAAATCCCTGGACACCACCTAGTTCCCTAACGCCGTATGCGATGCATATTCCCTCTTTATTATGTCTTGTTTCATGCAACGAGATTTGCGGTCACGAATTCCTTGTAGATCAAGTTAGCGCAATGTGGAAACCGGTATAATAACCACCAGCACTTACCGGGAACTCCCTTTGCAAGGCGTTGGTGACATTCTCCACTTCCTCGGCCAAGCTCTCGACGTGGGTATCCCACTGGCGCATCTCCTTACCTACAATCACCTCGGCTCGACCGCTACCCCTCTCGCCAGAGGCCTCACCGCCCTCGAACCAGACGATACCGTCGAGCTGGTCCATACGGCCCACGAGACGCCCCTGCTCGATCATTCGTGCCGTGGTTTCCTCTGCCTTGTCCGCATCCAAGCCTAGGAGTAGGCCGAGGGCTTCAAAGCGAATATTGCTGTATAGCCTAGATGCTCCCAAGAGGTTGTGGTCGACGACGGCCTTGGCGAGGACGGTGGAGCCGTCCGAGGTGGTTGCCAACTGGTGCGGTTGTAGTCCTTCAGCGAACTTGTCAACCTCCTCCGGTGACAGGAGACGATCGAGGAACATCTTCTCTAGGATGCCGAACTCGGCTAACTGCACCGACCGCTCGTCCTTGTACAGCCGTCCCAGGATGCGGCTCCGCATAGGCCCTGCCGGGGTTAGGACAGCGCATTTGACGGCCATGCTCAGGGTGTGTAAGCGCTCCTCCTCAGAAATGGCGGGGGAGAAGCTGATCTCGTGATAGCGTTGCGAGCCTGACAGGAAGTCACGCTTGGCATCCTGGATGCGGGCCTGGGAGAGCTTGAAGTGGAGGGTCAAGTCCTGATCGGGTACGTTATGCATGATGTTCTTGAGCTTGTTGATGTACATCTCGGCGGCGGTGGAGTCGTCGACCTCGAGGTAGTTTCGGACGATGCGGACCCATGTCCGGGCCTTTTCTTCGTCGGTAATCTTGCGTTGGGAGCTGTCGAAGGGGATGTCGGCCAGGATCTTGGCGGCGTCGAGGAAGTCCTCGTTGTTCTCGTGGGCGGTGGCGATGAGCTCGCGGAGGGTGGCGCCGGCATCGAGGAAGGACGACGACGAGGGCTGGGCGGAGAGAATGTCGAGGGTGCGGTTGCCAACCTCGATCCACATGTCCTCGTTCTCGAGCGCCTTGAGTGTGGCAACGAAGGCGTTGAGGACTGACCGGGTGGCCACGACGCCGAGGCCTTGGCCGAAGAAGGAGTCAACGATGGCGTTGAGGTCATCGCTTGCCGACGCTGGCGACGAGAGCGTCTTGATCTCGGCGAGGAGCTGTTCGTAGAGGGGGCCCTTCTCGCCGGCGGCGGACTGGGCACGCGAGAGGGCCTCAGACACCTTGGCGTTGGGTGCCATGGTGGGCGGTTTCGACAGCTGGCGGATGAGCTGAAAGGCCCAAGGAATGGCGGCAACTAGCGAAGGAGAAAAGTTGGAGAGCCGTCGTGAAAATGCGAGATCAAAGAGGGTGAGGTTCCTGGAGGTGAGGTTGCGATTAGATCCTCAGGCAAGTAGGCTCTGAAGGTGGGGGAGCTTGCACTTAGGTGTGAATTAGCGGGGAACCAGCTACAGCCCAGACCACCGGTCCGCTGTTCGTGTCTCGGATGCTAGTGGGTGTTCAGATCCGACACCATGATCCGTTACCATGATCCATCACCGGAGGGGTGGGAGAATTTCATGGTTAGAGAATACATCACCGACGATGCGTCCTTGTTCCCCTGTTTCGATTCTCTCGTATGCCTTCAGTGGAAACAACAATGCTAGGCGGAGGAACTTCACGCACTAACAAGTTTGACCTAGGCCCCAGTGACTAGCTGCCTTTACGACACCCTGACCTCAACCACAACTACGAGGGTACCAGAAATGTATTCCATTCATTCATCACGTTGAGGTGAGCATCATCGCGCGGCATCAAGTCTATCAAATATACATCATCGCAATCATCCAAATTACAATTTTTCCTTTTTCCCTTTCTTCTCCTCGTCATCCAGCAACATGGTAGCCAACCATTTTTACCATTGCCAGGTGCCAACTCCAATTTCCCCAATTATTTAGTGGTGGAAGAGACGAATGTTCTGCTCCACGAAGGTGATGCCGAGCTTCTCGGCCGTCTCGAAGACAGCGCCGTCGTTCTGGCTGCCGCCGGGAGCGGCAACGTACTTGGTTCCCGAACGGGCAACGCGGAAGACGTTGTCGATGAAGGGGAACTGTGAAATGAGTTAATATCAGCTGAAATAATAGTTCATGTTCGAGGGATAACTTACAAAGGCATCGCTGGACACGCAGACATTCTTGAGCTGCTTCATCCAAGCCTCGCGCTCTTCGTCAGTGAAAGCAGGAGGAACACCATCAAAGACAGCCTCGAAAGCCTCGCGCTCAGGTCCATCCTTGGGGAGTTCGCCGCTGACGAGCAGGTCAATGGCGTTGCTCTTGTCAGGGCGCTTGGTGCCCTTCTTCCACTTGATACCGAGTACACGCTCGTGGAAACGCATCCACCAGTTGTCAGCCTTGTCGCCGGCGAGGCGAGTGCAGTGGATTCGAGACTGCTGACCAGCGCCGAGGCCGACAACTTGGCCATTGACGGCGTAGCAGACAGAGTTGCTCTGGGTATACTTGAGGGTGATGGTGGCGATAGTAAGATCGCGGGTGGCGCTCTCGGGGAGAGAGGTAGTATCCTTGGGGGTGATGATGGTGTTGAAGGACTTGGGGGAGATCTCGACATCGTTGCGGCGTTGCTGGAGGTTGATGCCGTACACGGTGCGAGTCTCGGTCGCGGGGGGGTTGTACTCAGGGTCGATCTGGAGGACCAGGTAGCGACCGCCCTTCTTCTTCTTGAGAATATCAAGAGCGGCATCCTCATAGCCAGGAGCGATGACACCGTCAGAGACCTCCTTGGAGATGATGCTGGCAGTAGGGACGTCAACAATGTCGCTTAGAGCGATGATGTCACCGAAGCTGCTCATGCGGTCGGCGCCGCGGGCTCGGGCATAAGCCTGGGCGAGGCCAGAGGTCTCGATGCCCGGGATATCGTTGACAAAGTAGACCTTGCGCTCGTCCTCAGTGAGGGGCAAGCCAATGGCAGCACCGGCGGGCGATACATGCTTGAAGCTGGCAGCAGCAGGCTTGCCAAGAGCCTGCTTCAGCTCCTTGACCAGAGGCCAGGCGTTGAGAGAGTCGAGGAGGTTGATGTAGCCAGGGGAGCCACAAAGAACCTTGAAAGGCAGCTTGCCCTCGGGCACGAAGGAGGCGGCGGGCTTCTGGTGAGGGTTGGCACCATATCGAAGGGCCATGTACTGCTCGCCATTGCCAGCGTACTCCTTGCGGAAGAACTGGGAGATGGCAGCGTCGTAGTCGGCGGTGTGCTCGAAAGCCTTGAGGGCGTAGCGGTTACGGCTGGCCTCGGAGATCTCGCCCTTCTCGAGCTCGCTCAGGAAGCCAGCATAGTCGTTGGGGTCGCTGAGGATGGTCACGCGCTTGTGGTTCTTGGCAGCAGCGCGGATGAGGGTAACGCCGCCAATGTCGATCTCTTCGACAGCCTCAGGGATGCTAACGTTAATCTTGGCGACGGTGTCCTTGAAAGGGTACAGGTTGCAGATGACATAGTCAACCTTGTTGATGTTCTGGTCTGCCAGGTCCTTCTCGTCAGAGGCAAGGTCACGGGCCAGGATGCCAGCGTGGACGGCGGGGTGAAGAGTCTTGACACGGCCAGCCAGCATCTCGGGGGCTTTTGTGATGGCAGACACATCCCTACAATGTCAAGCATGAGTGTTCTACTCTTCTCATTTGTCGCGGTTGATTCCCATTGGGAGCGACATCATTTGGAGCGAGAGGCGCAACGCGGGGTACTTACTCGACGGGGAAGCCAGACTCGCGGATCATCTTGGAGGTGCCGCCAGATGCCAGAATGCGAACGCCTTGCTGGACGAGGCCCTTGGCCAGGTCCAGGAGGCCAGTCTTGTCATAGACCGAGACGATGGCAATCTTCTGCTGGGACGACATTTTTAGGGATTGGCAAAGGAGGTTGCTTGAGAGAGTGGTGCAAAATTGGCCTCGTCAGGCGCCGGCTGGACGGGAAAGAAAAGTTTGGTGGGGTAAATGGGTGATGGTGGGGTTATTGCTTTGGTGTTGGCGGTAACTTCTGCACTGTGCGCTGCCTACCTATGATAGGTGGACAGTGTTGTAGGACAGGACGATATCATAGGTGCAGCGCTTCAGCACAACTCCGCAAGAAAGCTCTCATAGGTAGGATCAATCACATTATTCTCAATTATCATTGGTAGCGCGTACATACACGGCCAGCCGCATGTGAGTGCTGTCCCATTTCTTCAAGCATGTGCTCCAGGTGAAATTTTCTCTACAAATAACGCAAGTTCGCGAACTGATCTTGATGACCCCGGTGTTTGTTTTCCGTCTAACTAGCGACTCAGTTAGGTAAGCCCTCTTACTGTATACTGCCATGTCGTTCTAGTCCATTGGGGGATGTTGGATCGGGAGGGAGTTGAAATGGTCAAGCAGCTGAAGGCGTCAAACAGTCGTTGACCGAGCCAAGTTTCATACACAGCTTAACTAGCCGAGGGAGGCTAGAGATTTATGGCTGTGCTGCCAAAATTGTTAAAAAGAAATTCTCTGGTGCCGTGCAGTTGATCGGTATGCCGAATTGGAATTGTCTTACTTCTGTTTATATCGAATCACGCTGAAAGTCGTGTATAGCCAAAATATGATACGATTTGAAAAAGTTGAACCGAAAGCCCTGTCTGACCCGGTAACCTTCTAGCCATCTTCCCAGTTTCGATTCATGTATTCCATGCAAATGCTCCTTGTCAAAGCCTATACACGCCCCCGTTTGTCGGGGGGAGTGATGAAAAATACATATAGAAAAACATAGTCCCTTGCGCCGCAACGCCCAACGTCCAAAAGTGAGAGAGAACCGCCCGTTGCCCCATCTTGGCGTGAGCCCTCGTCTATTTATTGTGCCAAACCAGGGTCCGGAGCGAGTCGAACTCGTTGCATTCCTTGTAGATGTACGTCATGCTGTTGCGCAGGCTGGACTGCAGCTCCTCCGGATGGTAGCGGAAGACGAGCATCACCATGGCCCACGAGAGCGACGCAAACGCGGGCCACGCGTAGTAGTTGATCTTTGAGTTGAGCGGCTCCGACGACACCCCAGGGAAGCCGACGCCCGGCTTGACGGCGATGCGCGCCAGCGCCAGCACCACGCGCGCGAAGACGTAGATGACGATCTGCTGGTTGACCGACGAGATCTTGCCGGACCGCTTGGACCGTCCGCCGAAGACGAAGTAGCCGCCGACCAGGCCGCCAAAGAAGGAGTCGTATGCGCCTGCATCGCATTGTGGTCAATATTCTTTCTGCAGAACTGCGGATGTGGACAGGAAGGGGGGAATCGGTTTACCTTCTTTGCCAGGCGTGGAGCCAAAGTATTTGAGCGCAAGCATCGTCAGCTTGTAGATTACGGCGAAGCGTGCTAGGTTGCTAGCATGATGTCTCGTCGCCCGTAAGACTAGCGATACCTTGTGTCGGAATCTATGTAGCCATGAATGTTAGCATATTGTTTTTAGAGAGGACCGGGTGTCTTTTCTGCATCGAAAGACGGCTGCGCCGGTGGAGGTGAAGGAGGATGTTGGACGTACGTTCCAGAGCGGAAGAGAAAGATCATGCTGTAGCACCACCACGAGTTAGCAACGAGACCAGGCTACTGACAATCCGGAGAGAGCTACTCACACAAGCGCATGCGGAAACCGCACCTTGGTTCCGTAGACGGCGCCATTGCGGGCAGTCTTGAGGAGCGACAGAAGATCGTGGTATCGCGGGTCCCGGATGATATGCTCGAGCGCGTTCTGCATGCGTCAAATGTCAGCCAACCGCTGTTGCGCGCATCATCGCCCTAGAACCAGGCCGAGACGCCCTCTAGAGGAAATGGCCATGCGCCGGGCTAGAATCGCATCGCATCGCATCGCGGAACGTACTTTGATCCCTTCGAGGGCGGTCGACGCCATGTTGGCCGCTACGGGATCCGGCCTCGACAACAAAGAGGTTTGTTTCGAGGAAGGGATACCGGATGGGCGGGCTGTCGCGAGAGTTTGGCGGAAGCGGGAGCGGAACAGGTTGCGGCGCACTTCACCACATCGACGGCAGGGGGTGAGGCAAAGATATGATGGAACACAGATAGACGAGAAGACAAGAAGACGATGTCTGAATGAGGTTTTGTCACGGGGGAGCCAGGGGGGGGAAGAGCTGGGGAACTGGGGAAAGCGGTTTGGGGTTGGTGCTCAAGATCCCGAGGCAGACCAGACGTCCAGATCGATGAGATGTGGATGTCACCTGTCCCAAGCCTCGGATGTTGGACTTGTTCTTCGGCTTGTGTTGCGGAGACTGGCAGCTAGAGCCGGTAAAACCCCCCCAGTCGGTGGAGGACCCGCGGGCCACAGGGGACCAAGGACCTATGACGCAGGGGGGTCGTCACTGAGCCTCTGGGTCTTTGGGCCACTGAAGTCTGGCTCGCTACTGGCTGAGAATCTTGGGGGAGGCGAGTTCTTTTCCCCCCACGCCGCTGTGGATAGAGAGAGGTATGGTTTTGGATCTTTTGGCATGTGATCTTTGCCGCGGGTCGATGGAAGCAAGATCTAGATCCTGGGGATGATTCGACACAAGCCTGGACAGGACATGGTATTGCTATCAGATGATGTCGTTTCTATTTCTGGGTTTAATTTTGTTCAAGATGCTGCTTCTTGATGTATAGTATATTGCTCCTCATGCATGGAAGGCTGTTCAATCCATGTTCCCGTCCGTGCTACAATTGTTCACGCCCACCTTCACCCACCTCATCAACACCGACACTGGATCTAACCAGGCCAACTCCTTCAATGTACAGACACTATGCGACCCTACCGTGATATCCAATGACGAAAAACGAATACGCTAGCACCACCTCTCATGAGGCTCTCGCCACTTGACACCCAGAATCTGGAAAATCTTCCTCTCGTCCCGTCCCTCCACCCGCTCCCCGTTCGTCATCTTGGCCCGCTGCGGCCCGCGCATCGCATCCTTGTACAGCCCGCGCTGGTTGAGCCGCATGCCCTTCTTTGACGCCAGTAGCCGCATGCTGCGGTTGAAGATGTCGTTGCCCGTAAAGTAGATGAGTGCCGCACCTATTTCTGACTCGGGCACCAGTAAGAAGTCGATGCGCCGCCATGTTGGCCGGTAGTTGTCATCGTTGAAACCATCCGTCTTGGGGAGAACACAGCAACCATGCCATTTGCTGCCATCGCTGCCCGTCCGTGACGAAGCTAGTCTGGCGACCAGGAATCTCTCCGCCTCAAGTCGCTGGATGATTTCGTCGAGTGCCGGTCGCAGGTCCCCGCACGAGTCCGTCCCAGGCTTGGTGACGATGAAGTCAATATCACCCGAAGTCTCTGCTCCTCTGCGATAGCTTCCCCCAATGATGAGATGCACCTGCGGGTCAACTTTCTGGGCCGCAACTCGCACTACCTCCCCAAGAGCCTCTACTTCGCGCCGAGGTATCCTGGCGTTGAGGTCGTCGTAGTGATCCACCCCGACCAATTGGTTCTGGGTCAGGTTCGCCTTTTGCTTGAGGTCCTCCAGGGTGCGAAAACCTTGGGCGATCCATTGCTGGGCTTGATGGTTTCCCACACCATATATACCTAAGAAGAGCTGGAGCACCTGGTCCATAGGTTCGTCCCGCGCGTACTCAAGCCGCTTCAGCCTGTCCGTCGTGACAATTTCTTCAATCTTTTGGGCTAAGCGCGACCCGATACTGGGGAGTCGCAATGCTTCTTCCTCCGTCGTCACTTTAGCGCCTTCACGCTTGAGACTGCTGATGGCTTTGCGGTAAGCCGTCGTTCGCCAATGGTCGTTTACTCGATCATAGTAGTTAGCCATGAGCTGCAGCACTTCAATGGTGCGGGTGTTGGGATCGTCCGCTTTAGCGTCCTTGGCCCCGGCCGAGTTGCATACAAACCGGTCCTCGAATGCCAAGCCTTTGCGACCGGGTCCCGTTTTCCTCTTGTCGCGTCTGCGCTCTTGGATTTGATCGTCTTCCGAACCCGAGGCTTCACCGGCTTCGGAGCCACCGACCCCCGTGTCCATAACCGAATGGCCGTCCTCCTCTTCTACGTCCAAAGGGAGGTCCTTATACTCCTGCATTAGCGTGATGTATTCTGTGAGCTCATCCTCAGCCTCAGTCCCTTTTGGCGGGTGTCGCGTGACAGTTGGCCTTGAGCCGCCGATGCTATTCCCGTCCTTCTCGCCCGCTGACGCTTGGTTGCCATCTGTATTCCCAACCCCTGATTCCTCATCCTCGGATGCATTCGTGGGGGATGCAACCAGTCCATCTAGATCCAGCACGACCGGCTGGGAATCTGTAGCAACCGGCGTGAGAACCACACGACTCGGCTGTGGAGATTCTCCACTCCCAGCCGGTGTGCCAATTGGGGGAAGATAGTCCCATCTCCTTGGGTTTCTTTGCGGTGGTTTGAGTGGCAGAGATTGAGCCGATTGATTTGCTTCACTCAAGGCACGCGGCGCCGCCAGGTCTCTCGTCTTGTCTTCTTCCATGGGTTGACCAGTAAGCTGGTATTTCTTTTGTTTGCATTGGAGAAGCGCCTTGAATAGGATGCAGTCGAGGGGGTAGTCTTCGTTGACTACGTCGGGCGGGACATTCTTGTTCGCACTTCTCAGAACGCCCTCGACCTCTTTGAACGCAATGCTCTTCTCCACCACGATGTGAGTTGCATCCGCAGGGTTTCTTGTCCAAGTGGCCCCAAACTCTCTGGCTTTGGTGATCCTCAACCTACGGGCAGGCGCAATATCGTTGTCTGGAACGTAGAAAAAAGATAGGTCCCTGAAGAGTTGCTGCTCCTCTGGCCGTAGTTTCACCGCAGGTTCTCGCTTCCGTTTCTTCATGGCGATGCTAGGAGAGGGCGAATCTTCTCTGGTGTTCCCCAATGAGCTCTTGGAAAGAAAAATAGGCGTAGAGTCACCTCGTAAAATCCGCCTTCGAGCAGTTCGAGTCGAGTCTGGGATGGGTGTATCGTCGACGAGAATGACATCAGCGCTTTGCGCATCCAGCAATGCGCCGACTTTTCCCTTCTGGCCTAGTGTCGCGATTGGTGTGCCTTTGATAATTTTGGCACTGCTACTCGGGACTGGTGTTGGAGCTGAACTGACCCGTCTGGGCGCGGGTTTCGCTTTCGTAGGTTCATCCTCTGTGAGATCTAACACAATGGGTTCCCGCTGAACGGGCGAGGGAGGTGTCGCCTTGGTCGTGAAGAAGCTACGACTCTGCTTCCTTTCGTCTTGTTCTTCCTCGTTGAACTCGTCGTCGCTGTATTGGGTGCTCAGTTGGTCAAAGAATGCCGCCTTTTCCTGAAACGACGGCATGGTGGATGGCTGAGTGTTGAGGGTGTGATAAACGTGAGCGGGAGGCGTGGGAAGCAAATGTAAGAAATGGAAATGACGTGGAGGTCTTTCATGCTATTTAAAAAAAAAAAAAAAAAAAAAAAAAAAACCTGGCGCCGGTGATGCCTGATCGCGAAATTCATGGAGCTGTGGCTCGGCGCACCGTGTGAGGTTCGGATCAGCTCGATAGGGGGGAGGAGGAAGTGATGGCGTCGAGTTGCTTGGATCATTTGATGGAAGTTGGAGCTTTGAGATGCCAGCAGGCTACAGCGCTAAAATATGGGGGTGACCCCCTATGCTTCCCCATTGGGTCGGTCCACCGAGTTGAACCACCAACTCGGGACTCTTCCACTGTTTGGGGATCTGTTTCACATGTACCATGTACACAGAATCTATCATGCTAGTAAAGTAGTAATCATTTCTATAAACATATATGATAGGGAATTAAGTAGTCAAGTCATCGCTCGGCCTTTCTAACACAGATCAACCAATCCTGAATATTCCATCCGTCGCAACATAATCGCACGTGTTATCGTACAAGCAAGAGCTTCCATACAGCCAAACAACCCGGGTATCAATAATAATAGAAAGAAAAGAGAAGATAACGCCATCTATGTGTACAGATCCAGGACGTTTTTTTTTGGGTCCATGCAACTGGACCGTGGGTGCTCACGGCTGGCGTATCTATGGACCAGGCCTTGTGTTGGGGACATCACAGCTTGTCTCATTGAGGGAATGCGACCGGCGCGGGTGCAGGTTGTCCGCCAAACATACGGGCATCGATCAATGGGATGCTGTTCTTCTCATAGGGGTGGAACGCCGACGGGTCGGCCGAGTACCGGCTCCCAGCCTCGTTCTCAAGGTCGTTGACCACCTCCCGCGTAAGTTCAACGTAGTCGTATGCAAACTCGCCGATCTCGGCGTCGTCGATGCCTAGGACCTCAGCGTCCTCGGAGGCGCGCAGTCGTAGGCCGGGGATCATGTTCATTATGAACAGGATGAGACACGTCCCGCTGAACGAGTACAGGCCGCCAGTGAAAGAATCAGCGAGCTGATAGCCCATCTGGATCCAGTGGTGGTCGAGCCAGCCGCCGTCGATGCGGGAGTGGCCGTCGAGCGCAGCAATGGACTTGCTGGCAAAGAAGGCGGTGCAGATGTTACCGACTAAACCACCAACGCCGTGCACAGCAAAGATGTCGAGCGCATCATCGATGCGGAGGAGGAACTTGACCTTGGTCGCGTAGTTGGAAAAGGCAGCTCCGACAACGCCAAAAATGACAGCCGACCAAGCGGGGACGTAGCCTATTTAGAACCAGTCAGTCGATGTCTTGGCCATTTCATCTCCAGATTTTACTTTGTACGTACCTGAGCCGGGGGTGATGGAGACGAGCCCAGCAACGACACCCGAGCAGAAACCCACAGTTGACCACTTCCTCTCCAAGCGATAGTCCAGGATACACCAAGTCATGCCTCCAACACAGGCGGCCAAGTTCGTGACGACAGCGGCCATGACTCCACGCAGGTTGGCGGAGAGGGCGGAACCGGCGTTGAAGCCAAACCAACCGACCCAGAGGAAGACGGTGCCGATGACGATGTGGGTGACGTTGTGAGGACGGTAGTTGAGCTCATGAGTGCCGTGGCCGCGACGCTTGCCCAACATCATGGAGTAGGCAAGGGCAGCGCTTCCAGAAGCAATATGCACAGGGGTGCCGCCGGCGAAGTCGAGGCCGCCCATGTTGGTGGACCAGCCGCTCGGGTTCCAGGTCCAGCATGCGATGGGATCATAGATAACGGTGGCCCAGACGAACATAAAAATCACACAGGGAAGCATGCGACCGCGTTCAGCGACAGCTCCGGTAGCAAGGGCGACGGTGATGGCGGAGAACATGCCCTGATAGACGGCGAAGAGCAGATCCGGCACCTTGTCGGAACCGACCGAGGGTCGGGCGAGGACATTGCGAAAGGCGAAGTTGGACAGGTCACCGATGAAGGGCCCGGCCGAGTGTGAAAAGGTGAGTGAGTACCCCCAGAAGAACCATTGGAAGCATGTCACGGCTGCGCTCATGACAGAGAGCCAGATGAGCGAGAGGGCCGACTTCCGACGAGCGAGGCCGGAGTAGAAGAAGCTGCATTTCGTCCCGTGTTAGTGACGATCAGGTCGGAGTCCCGACGCGACTATATGCGTCATCGGACAGAGCAGCAATTAATAGCAGCATGGGAGCGCCAAGAAAGAATTCAAAACTCACCCGACGCCAGGAATCATCAGCAGGACAAGAGCAGTGGAAGTGAGCATCCAGGCAATGTCTCCAGACTGGTTGTGCGGGCGCACCGAGTTAGCTTGCGGGCGCTCGGCGAATACGCGAATTGTCATTGGGTGGGACAAGACTCACCTCGTACCAGATGTTGACGTCCATCTCGAGGGGGTCAGCTCCCTGCGCACCGGTGCCATTGTAGGGCACCAGCACGGTGCCTTCTGCGACAGTCATGGTAGAGAGAGTGATGGGACCAGACGATCAGAGAGAGGGTCACGATGGTTTGTGTGCTTCGAACGACTCTGATGCGCGTGTTGTCAGAGGGAGAGTGTGAGTGTGAGCGAGGGAGATGCAAGGCCGGGGGAAGCGTGGCGGGCGAGATAAGAGATTGAGGTTAAGGCGGACAAGGCTAAGGCGACGGCGGAGGCGAAGGCGGGAGGCGGTCCCACAGTGAAGCGATAAGGGATGTTGGTACTTCGTAAACGCAGTCAAGGGCGGGATTATAATACAGCTTGAGCACAGGTCACCCAGCAGAGAGAACAGTTGTAATAATAAAGCCCTGTGATGAAGACGAAGAAGGAGGAAAAGTGAGAATGGGTTGGTGCTTGGACGGTCTCTCTGGGGGGATAAAAGATGGAGTTCGGATCGGGGGGGGGGGGGAGGGGCGGGAAGAAAGCTAGATGTGAAGGAATGTGTTAAAAAGAAGAAAGAGAGACAGCGACGCCTCGGCCGACGGCCACAGGGCCCAAAAAGAGCCAAAAGTAAGAGTTATCTTTGGGGATAATTGACGCTCGAATAACGAACGAGTTAATACCAAGTAGGCTGGGCTCAGGTTTATGGCCAAGGGGGTAGCGAGAGATGGATGGACGGGGGGTGGAGGAGGGGGCGGAAAAGAAGCAATTAATACAGAAAGGCGAAGGAGGGGGGGGGGGGGGGTGGGCAGCGCTACCACTAGGTACCTACACTGCTATGAGTCTAGCACCGCCAACGGCCTGGTTCAACCCCGTCAGGCCAAGTCAAATCGGAGGAACAAAATCAATGCGACAACTTTCCCGCCAGTCACGTCCGTTGTACGCATTCCTGTGCCGCAGACTTTGACTAGGTAGGCTGGGTAGGTAGGTGCTATCTCCAGCGATAATTCAGTTTCGTACGAAGTACCTAGTCCAGGTGGTGGTGGGGGGAAGAGGATGAGAAGGAGAGACTTGATGACAGAGCCTTTCCTGGGGCACTGACTGAGTACCTGAGACGAATTACGACCGGCAGGGGCGGATGCTTATCGATTAGTGAGAAAGGGACCACCTGCTTATTACTGGGAAAGTACCTGCCATCATGTCAACCAAAGCAACTCAATACACAATCCAACCCCAATCCGCATCCTTTCACCGAACACGATCATGGCGAAGCTTCAATAGCACGCTGGTATTTAAGTTCTTTCAGTCTCCAGGGGAGCGACTGGGTAAGCTTGCGAAATTGCAGCGTTTCAACCCTGTCGACCTCTCCCCCATCTAGCTTACTCAACGTAAGTGAAGGTGTCATGACAGAATCTGGTCACTGCGATAAGCATCAGCATCATGCCGCGAGTTCCTCAACTCTGCATCTCAAAGGTACTTACAGTCCGGCATTGTACCGGAAATAAGTATCACTTCTCCTGGATTCAAGCCCATGCAGCCCTTCATTTCAAAATGATACCTCGATAACTCTTTCTCACCCAGCTGAGGTCATCTTCTCTCAAGTAAAAGAAAAGACACACAACACGGACGCGGAGGCAACCCGCACGCCCCCTTCTCCCGATAACCTTTTCGCCTGATAAGACCCATGGGCCTTGATCCCTGGCTCGTGTTGTACATAGCACTTGGACTGCCCGATTTGGGACCCCTGGACATCCTCTTCCCCATGTTACACACTGCGCAGTGGCAAAGCTGATGGCGCTGTTGGCCATGATGGATGGGATGTGACCTGTGCTATTGTGCTATGTCTACTACAGATAAAAGCATCCCAACCGGCGTTTCACGAATTCCGTCCCAAGTCCTACTTTGAAGTCACACTTTGTCAGTTCTCACAAGTCCTCCGCGGAGGTAAACCACGGGGGGATGTGGTTGCATGGAGAGTCACGACGGGGGAGGCTGGCATTGTCTTGACGCATCTCACTCGGTTCCAACGGGAGAGCACGCATGAGATGCTCGCAAACGTGCACCCGAACACCGGAAAATATTCCCAGAGAGAGTTTTGACTCCAACAGGGGGTTGTCACGGCCGCCGCAGAAGACCGTCGGCGGCAGCTGGTGCTCGAGCGTGTCTTATCTCCAAGACATTATTACGTCCTCCAAATCGTCTCGCTACGAAGCCGGCCCCGATGAGGTCAGTGGCTGTGAATATCGTTCATATGAAAGCATGACATTCTAGCATGTGTCTTGGAGAACAGAAGTAAATTATTGCTGATATTCAACTCCCATCACTTGGCTCAGTCTCCCAAGCCATGGGGCTGATGGGGATGAGGGAGAAGAACAATGGTCTACTCACCTTAGAGGAAACACATTCCCATCTCACCATTCCGACCTCACTTCTGGACTAAATTCCAATATGCATTCAAAAACCCATCATCAAGCATCGAAAGGTTTGGTCATGTTAGCCCAGACAGTGACGCAAGCAGAGCGACCTCGCCTTGTTGATAAGCACCCCCACGCTGATTGGCCGCCGGGACGGTGGGGGCTATCAATGTGCCCTTTGGGGTGCTTAGCTACCACGAAATTGTAATGGCTTTGCATCTGTCCTTGTCACCACCTCCATCACTCACAGATAATTAGATACCTGTTCCTTGCCGATCGCACTAGGAATATTGCCTTCTTCCCCCGGCTTGGACATGGCATTGATGAATAATGACTGCTTCGTCCCTTGCTTCTCGCCTCTCGGCCCTGCACTGCTCAGGCACCCTGCATTGGCGAGCAAGGGTCCAAAGCACTGCAGTTCTCTTTTGCTTGTCCGGGGGAGGAGTCGGTCCATCTAGATTGCCTGTTTTGTTCCGTTCTGTTCTGTTCCGCGCCCCAAGTCTGGGCCTCGACGTTCATTCCCCACGCCTTTGACCATGAGGTGGTAGCAGATCCATGTACGAGCAACTAACCTAGAACCAGGCCCCCTGAATCGGCAAATGCCTTCTCCCTCTCAAGACCCATCCCATCTTCGCTCGCTGGATCTTTTCAGAGACCAGGTTCTCCTACTGCCACCCCTCGACCACCAAGCCAAGATGCCCCGCCCGCATAACGCAGCCAGAGGCCAGACTGAATCATATTCGACACGTCTTATTGCACCATCTTCGCCCCAAATGCGACTGTGATGTGAGAAAAAGGACGGCGACCAAAAGGATGAAGAAAAGGATCTCCGAGGAAAGTTCCCGGATAATCGTTGGCCACTCATCCCAATCCACCGCTCTCGGCGTCTCGAAACAAAGCAAATCCTCCCTAGACGGACGCCATGGCATCTTCACTGGCGTCGCCACTGTGTCGCCCATTGCTTGCCCCTTTCTTTTTACTTAGTCTCCAGAAACAGAAGTACCTATGAGCGGTCGCTTGATCCATGCCGATGTGACTCTGGCCTACTACGTAAACCACCAAGCATCTTGCATTATCATGCCAGTTCCTGAACAAGCAAGCACCACCTACCGTAGACCCTGGCCTTCAGCATTGAAGAACCAAGAGACAACCAGTAAATCCGCCTGCTTCGAATACTCAGCGTTCGTCAACTCCTGTTTATGGTCATCACAAAGTACGTCCGTTTCGAGTCAAGCAGCCATCAACCAACCAAACTATGGCTGTGAGTGTCGTATTGCCACCCATATTTAAATGAGAGCCCAGAGAAAACCCAAGCCCGATGGTCCGAGACATTAACCGAGTTAATATTAGATAACAGCCGTAGCGTCTGAGAACGCAATAGCTGTCCGAATTGCGTCTGGAACCTGATCTCTCTTTAGGCCAACCATTATCTACCGGTATCACAGCCTCAACCTAAATGCCCATCATGACACATGGAATCACCTCGCATAATGCTTCCGCACTAGATTATCAAACATTATCAAAGTCAATATACATCAAAGTAGACTCAGTACCCGTTCACGCTTGTCTTGTCAAATTCCACTACCCAGTTACATTAATTCCCCCACCGCTTTCATCCCATCGTCTAATACTCATCTTCGTTCAATCCACTACATTCAAATCGCTATCATGCGCTGTTTATCTCGGATGCTAATCAGCCGAGTCTCAGAAACAGATAGATGCCGGAAACCGCCACTCACGCCAGCTGCTCGTTCGAGATACGAATCACCCACAAAATCCAATCGCAGAACGCCGCCACATAGCACATTGCCCACCACCAGAACGCCGTCAACAAGTTCCGATACATCCAGACAAGCTATGGTTGGTTGTGAATGGCTGCTGCTCTCTGTTGGAACCCTTTTGGCCAAGCGACGCGATACACGATGTAGCTGGCCTGTTCTGGTCAGCACAACGATGCTCTCCCCTCTGCGTCAGTGAAAAGGAAGTCAAACCGTTTCGACAATATCAAGTAGTGGTGTCAGGAGCCATACGTGGACAAAGGTTTGTTCCAGGGTGAGGTCCTCGGGGAACCAGAACTCAGGCAGGTCAACCCATTGATCAAGCGCGACGTAGAGAGCAAGCTCGATGAGGCCTATCATGATGGTAAGGGCTAGGAGTCCCATGATTGAAACCCAGGTCGGGCTTTGCCGTCGTCCTCGTAGCATGGGATACTCCGCGTGCATACCCATTCCGTAAATCTCGATGTCCCGTCTCTGTACAGCACTTGGTCAGCAAATGCGTTTGATTCACGATCAACACAACTTACATCCCTCATTATCGGCTCCACTGTGCCGAGAACAATGAAGCCGACTAGCCCATGGGCGACCAACATCCTGATACCGTCCTCGTCAAAGTCATCGATTCCCGACATCTTTCCCTTGAACGCCAGCTTTGTAACGATCTCCTCGGAACCCACGCATAGAATCCCCATGGTAACAATGTACAGCCACCACATACCCTTCTTCTTCTTCCATATAGCGTAGGCTGTGAGTGAGTAGACGGCGTTTTCAAGACAGGAATCAGTTAGGACGGACGGAAGGTATGCGTGAAAACGGTGGCGGAGGATAGCGACCGGGATTGAGAAAATAGAGATGGTCCAAAAGAGAATGTGATACTTGGCAGAAAGCATCGTGTCGGCAACATCCGTGGTTGTTGGTTGATGCAGCTGTCTTTGACTCGTCGTGGTGACTCAAAGAACACTCGGTAAGTCTTTGAATCGTCGTGACGTCTTGTAAAGCATAGAAGGGTCTTGAACATGCCGTTGGCTTAGTCGATGTGCCAACGATTCGAAACAAAGTAAACGAAGGACTAGTAGTTAAGGGTATGGGGATTCATTGCGATGAGGTTGCATGGAAACGACATGCTGTTCCAGATTCAATCTCCGCTAGATCTTGGCCATTCAGATCGCTGCTTCCTCCTTAGACTAGCATACTCCTGGAAAGGTGTCCGATCCTCAGTACGATCCCACATATGCTACCTACCTGCTTACCTCCTTATATATAGGTAGTACAAAGGTCGGGAGGCAGTAGGTACCTATAGAACACCCGAGGAGCTTGAGAAATGCTGCTGGTAAACAGGGCCAAGACGAGTGGAATCAGAAATAGACACGAGGTGCGATACACGAGGACATGGAAACTGTGACTAAGGTAGGAACTAACATTGGCGTGGACATGGACAGTCGGGCTGTCCGCGTCATACACATCGCTCAGCTATATAAGTCTGCCTTTGACCTCCCTCCTCTTCCCCAATCTATCTATACAAAAAGTCTGGCAAGTACTACAAGACATTATATACCCAATGTTCCTTTTCAAGTATGTACCTATGTATGATGCACGCGTATGTGACTTGCGTGGCTTGCAGGCAATCGTCTGCTAAACAAAAAGACTCCTTCGAACGATTATGTGTTCCCAATGTTTGTGCGCATATGTAAGCGCGTGCCAGTAATCCAAGTGAATGCCCAAACTCAGTTCCACTCCAAAGCTGCAAAGCAGCTGCATAATGTCTCAATGGCTGGCGCTCTTTCTGCCAGGTCAGGATGGATGTGTTCCCGTATAAAAATAGGGAAAATCAGAGGAACTCCGTTTCGCTAAATGCACCAACCCTTTTGCGAGCACAGGCAATGTGCTTCCCGTGCAATACTCCAATGACGAGGGGTTCTCCCATTATTTTGTCCCTGTTCAAGCGCTGACATTGAGCGACTTGAAACGCTCCTCAAAAGATTTCATTTGCTCTTGCTCGACAATCTTCTGCAGCCGACGGGTTTCCCGCACAGCAGTCTCGCGCTCCTCCTGAAGATTCAGGACCTCGATCTGTGCAGCGCTCATCCTAGCCACGACTTCTTGCATCTCGTCCTCGGCACTCTCAAGGGCCTTCTCGAGCTCCACAACACGGTCTCGAAGCGCGTCCATCTGAGCAGCGTCCTCAAAGCTCTTCTCGTTAAGAATTCGGGGTGAGAGTGGGAACCTCGGAGAGAGAGGGCTCCGAAGAGAAGGCTTGCGGGACGACAAAAGTCCAGGGGATCGGAAGCCTCCTAGGCCGGGGCTGCTATTCATGCGGCGAAGTTGCTCGTTGTGGGCCTCTTTAAGGGCTGCAATCTCCTCTTCGTGACGGGTGACCCGATCCTCAGATGCAGTCTGGGCGGCGATGAGCTGATCTTCCATGCCTTTGAGGCGAACTTGAAGCTCAGCGATGCGGTCCGAGTTAGTCTTGCGGTCATCCTCGCCTCGAGTAATGGTAGCGGAAAGACGCTCTCGGAGCGCAGCGTTGGTTGCAAGCTGATGTTGGATCTGAGAGGCCAGTTCCCCAACACGACGGGCCGAATCACTGAGCTCGTCTGCCAGGGCCTGTTCGCTCGCGATCGTTTTAGTCTCGCTAGCACTGACGCTGTCAACCTGCGTCTTTAGAGCGTCGATCTCATGTTTAGCAGCATCACGTTCGGTGACAGCCACGGAAAGGGTGCGCTCCAGGCGTTGCATGGCGAATTGGGTCTTCTCATCTGAGTGGGTGTCAAGCTCTAGTTCCTTAATACGCTCCAGTGATTCGGTGTAAGCCTGTTGGAGGTCTTTATAAGCCTTCTCGAGTGACGCCGACGTAACGGGGCCAGCGGGGTCGCCGTATGTGCCACTGGCATTGCTGGACCCGCTTGATCGAGCAAACGAAGGGGGGATGAGGATATCCTTCTCTTTCAAGAGATCCCGAAGAAGCGTGATCTCCTCCTCGGCTCTATCGAGGTCCATTTTCAGACTTCCCAAGCCCTTCTCGACTTGCCACTTCTGGTCGAGTGCATCTTCGGCTCGACGGCGGAGAACGTTGATCTCGGTTCGCAAATTGGAGATGTCTCGCTCAAAACCACCCCTCCGAGGAGATGCGGATAGGAGCCTCTCGCGCTCAGTTTGGAGGATGCGGATCTTCTTCTCATTCTCACGATTCTGGCATTCTTGTCGGTCGAGCAGGTTCTTGAGGGCGCTGTGTAACGCGTCCCTCTGGGCCTCTACATCCTTGAGTCTCTCGGAGAGTGCCTCACGAGACTCGCCCTGGACGTTTTTAACGCTATTAGACCTCGATAGCTGGAGGGCGGGAGGTCGCTGGCCCCGGAATGAGCCGGTTGCCACCGAATTAGACCTGGCGAGACCACCGGACATGGCGCGGGACATTCGATTCATCGGGGGTGTCGAAGTACCCGACATTGCGCTGTGTCGCAAACTGTCGTTCTCCTTCTTGAGCGAATGGAGCTCTTGCTGCATCTTGCTTGACTCATATGTCAAGTTGGAATAGTCGGCAGCCTCGGTTTCGAGCCCCTCGACGCGAGCCCTCAGCTGAGGAACAACCTCGTCGCGGAGATTGTCTCTCTCATTGCATGCTTCATGCAGCTCGCCTCGGAGGGCAGCGAGAAGATCCTCAAAGTTGTTCTTAACTGTACGCTCCTCTGAGAGTCGTCTCCTAAGGTCTCCACAGGTATTCTCTAGTTCCTTGAGTCGTCCATTGGCATCCAGATTATTAATCTCCGCAAGGTCGATCTGGGAGGCCCTCTCAGCAAGCTGCTTAATCTGTTGATCGAGCGCTTTCCTTCTTGACCTCTCATCCTGGAGTTTGTTGGTGAGTTCAAGGCGGATCGACGCCTTTTCCTGCTCTGATCTTCGTTGGATCTTCTCAATCTCGTCGCGGCCTTGGTCGGCCTCGCTTACTTTGGCCGAACTGTAGCCCGAGTCAGAAAAGTAATCGCTGCTCCTCTTACCAGGAGCCTGCGGGTTGTTGATCTGTTCTTGTAGTCGGTCAACTAGATCCTCCAAGTCCATCTCGCGTCGGATGGAGGATGCCAGCTCGACGCTGATGGCTTTCAGCTCCTCTTCCATTTCTTCTATTTGGGTCGATGTAGGTGGTAATGATAGGTATGATTCTCTGTATCCAAGTGCATTCGGATTGGACTTTGAAAGTTCAGCAAAGGAGTTGGTGGCTGTTGAGTAGGGAGTTTCATTGGCTGTACCGCCCCTCGAAGGCGAGACGGGTGTTGAGAGAGAGGAGAACTCCGTAGTCGAGGGTGACGGCGCTGCCCAGCTGAAGAGAGCAGCGAACGGGGAGGCCGGCGGACCCGGTGACTTGGGCAGCGGCTTGTTCAGATGGGGCGATTGGCTCGACGCCGATGCAGGCGATTGCGAGCTGCTGGCTGACTGAAGTTCGTCTGTCGTGACCGAGAGGCTAACTTGGTCAAGCTTGAGGTGAGGTGGTGTTGGCTTCGGAGCTAACATGGGCGCAGGGAGTGAATTAGAATTAAGATTATCAGATTGAACGAAGTCCGTGTCGGTATCGGAGTGCACGTCAATGATATTGGTGTCAACGGCTTTGTTGTCGGGAGCGGAGTCTTTGTCGTTGGTGTTGAGCCGCTCGGCCTGGTCTTTGTTGGGATCCCGGCTGTTTGCCGCGGTTTCCGGGGCCGTGTCTGGTACGGAATCTGATTTGTCGTCTGGAATCAGATCGTCATACCCATCCAAGACGTCAGAGAAGTCGGATGTTGAAGTGGTCGGGCTAAGAGCCGGTGCTGGAATGCTTCGCGACTCGGGCGAGGCTTCTCTTAGGGAAGCCAGACTCGCGTCGGGTCGCCTTGTGCAAGAAGATTCCAGTCAGCAAGAGATTCCACGTGGAAGCAGGTGTGGAAGGCTGTCCAAGGGGTTGCGACATGATTGGGAATGGGTGGAATACTCACTGGCGCACCAGCGGCGAAGCGCAAGCGGCTGGGGAAAACTCGTAGAGGGTCGGGCTGTCCACCGAGCAGGACCTTGCGAATCTCTGCTCTGGCTTGGGCAGCTCCAGTGGTGATGGCAGCGGAGAGCCGGAGGAAGAGAAGCGCAGGGCGAGGGCCGAGGCCGTAGAGGAGAGAGGCTTCCGTTTGATGGGTTTGCCAGACGAGGGACGAGCGATGACGGCGGCGACAGTAGATGTGGAAGCTGTAGGGCTGGTGGAACTGGAAACGCACTCGACAGTTTGTGATCGGGTGCGAGATGCAGTGTGGTCTGGCAAAGCAGACGGTAGCTGACGGTCAATGTGACTCTGGTGGTGGGCTGACGATGGAGGTGGGTGGAAGTCGACAGGGCCAGACGAAGGCGAGGCAGTTAGAGTGTCGGAGGGAGTTGGGTAAGTATCAGAGTATGTATCAGGATATGTCGACGAGGGGGATGATGGGACCCCGGGTCCGTTGAGGACGGCGGCGGCCTGGGCGGGTTCCATAATTGGTATGGAAGCTTGTCGATGATGGTTCTAGTACCAATTGTGAAGGTCGGTACGTAGTAGCAGTTTGCACAACAGGCGAGTGATCAACGGAGTTCTGAACAATCTCACGGAGCAAGTAAGTAATCCAAACCAATGGATACGGGACAAGGAGAGGGGGCGTGTGAGAGGGTCAGGGAGGTGGGTGCCAGAGCGTAGGGCGTGTGACTGGCGACCCCCAGCGCGTAAACCAGTAATAATGTCTTATCACCGGAATTGGGCTTGGTCTCGTTTGGTCTTGATCTTGGTCTTGGTCTTGGCCCATGTGATGGAGATGGACGAAGCGAAGGGATGGCGGTATGAGCGGGATGAAGAAAAGAGGGAAAATGAGCTTCGGTCGGATCCTAGAGCCAAAGCAGGTCGTCGACTGTCGCGACGGGATGGATGGAGAAGGCAAGAGGGCCGGTCGTACGTATCGCTGTCCGTACCTGGGCCAGGGCTCCCGGCTCGTTGTGATTTAGTGGCTTATAGGGGCGCCACAAAGGGCCACGGGGGAACGACGAGGCGCCGGCCCAGTGGAGCGATGAGCGGTTCAGTGGGGATTGCAGCTGTGGGACCCCGGAAAGCCTCAGTTTGGAGTGCAGGAGTGGCTAGGGGAGAAATAGGGGGACCCCAGTCTTGTTCTAACGACCAGCCACTGAGAACACGCGCGTGTCTGACGGTTGCGCGGGTGGCAATTTGTACAGACCATGCAAAATACCTAGGTACGTATGGTACGTAGGTAGTACTGCATACGTGGGCGGCATAATATAAACGTCCAAACGTGGCCGTAGCCGGACGAGCCGGTCCGAGAAACTCTGGTTGAGGGGGAACCAGTGATATTGCAATGGAGGGCGAGTGTGAGCCTTCGCGGCTGAGAAGCCCGCACCAAGGCAATCCAATCCAATCCAAAATCACGAATCCCCAATGGGAGATGGGCGATGGACGATGGTTGACGTTCCTGCGTTAGCGTTGGACAAGCTAGCCCTGTGCTTCAGGGGCACAGCATCCGCTTTGAGCGATACTGGGGAGCTGACGTCGGTTGAGATCCCTGCTTCGACACCCAGGGGCCCAGTCAGGGACCAGGAACCAAAAGCAGGAGACCAAGGGGGGGCCAGGGAAGCAAAAGTGGGATGCCCACCTGCGATGCCATGCAACCTCTAGTGTCGACTGGACTGCTGGGATAATTGACTGGACCTCGTGGGATAATTCTTCAGCAGTTCGCTATGCCGCAGCGCGACGTCGCCTGACCCAGGCTCGCTCCTTGCGCGAACAGCTGTCGTTCGTCTGCAAACAGGCTAGGTTGAGTTGGGGAGAGGCCTGTCGTCCGGTTTCTGATGTTGGGTGGAACGGCGGAGCGGCACAGTTGGGATGATTGCTCGGCGAATATTGATTGATTGGCAGTCAGGTTGCTTGTTTGACGGACGGCCCTGCTTGAAGGATAAACCCGGGGGCGCGAGGGTTCGTCTGGTTGGCTGTGGGATGATGAAATAGAAGTCGGGGGCTAGAGGGCAGAGGCGAAAGGTCAACATGGAGCAGCTGGCGATCAATGCCTTTGATGCTTGGGCGAGGCGCGGAAAATGGCTGGCGCCAGTGGGTGGTTGGTGATTGAATTAGTAGGTGGGATTGATTGCGACCAGAACGCGACGGTTTTACAAACAAAAAACCTGCAAATTCTTCCCGTGCGCAGGTTAGTGTTTTAGGTTGCAGGATTGACTGCCAGTGGGAATGGAATCGCCACAGCCTCTGAATGGCCTCCAGCGGCGCTTTAAAAAGCAAGGAATAGGTTCCACGGACGCTGTGCGTGGCTTACAGCGGCGGCAATGGGGGATTGTTTGCTGCATGGAGCCGCCCGTCTAGGTGCTGCTGAGCCGTCATAATGCTACCTAGGTAGGTAATCAGGTACTTAGGTACATGCAACACCTCTAAATCATGTGTGTAATCGGAGTTCCGGACTAGCCGCTGGGGACAATTCGGGCAATCCTGGCTTCATCCACCACAACCGCCCTCGTGGACCGTCCTTCGTACGAGGCAATGAACCGTGCCCTGTGTCCAGTTCCACTCTCGAGTCCATCCTCCAGTCAGCTCATCTATTTGTATTGCGCAATTGATGAGGTTCAACACCATGCCTTCTTCGTCGCTTGCATAGTCACTACAGATTTGCAGTACATCCAACAGACGGGCGGCTGGATGATGGATCCAGCCTTTTCCCCACCAGATCACACTCCCGCGCGTCAACGCGAACGCGTCGCTGGCAAGGGTTAATGTTCCATTAATAAGATATGCCAGCCATTTCGTCCTCGGGGTTCGTCATTGGCTTGCACTACCTTCTGCCGCTCCCCGCAGGTGACAGGGAATCCAGACCTAGACGCCTCCAGGTCTACACAATTGACACAACATGTCCCTATGGCCAGGATGAATGGTTCTCGCCCCCGGAATTTTCAGGCGACATTACTCGGATACAAGGCGACGGCAGTTGATTACTATACTACCTAGGCAGCTTTTAGTCGGGAGTCAACCTCAATTGCTGTTAGCGTGGCAAGTCTAAGAGTCTGGAGATTAGACCCTAGTACATGTACTATGGTATGTTTATCTGTTCTTTTGTCGGTGAATCTATGCTTTTCCGTAGGTACCCATCGACCCCGTTCATGCATGTACATTGGCGCAATCACAGTCTCCAGTGCACAATGGTACAATGGTACAATGGTAAGAACGGGTCGTCGATGCACAAGATACTGTAGACTACTACGTATGTAGTACATGTTAGCTGGCTGGCCCCTGATCGCCAATCCGAAGACGCCTTTTTGCTTCTATTCCTACACAAGTTCGCCCGCCATGCCCCTTTCTGCAGCACGCGAAACCGCCACAGCAACCCATCACGCAGTCTTTGCAGTGGTTTCGGTTACCACAAGCGAAACGAGAATATCATCGTTGCCAGCTGCACTCGGCTGCTCTTCCGGTTGTCGCCTTGAGGCTCGAGCAGGAGATGAACAGGGGTCGAGGAGTCGAGGGGTTGATGAACCGAACCAAAGCGCCAAAATCCATCCATCCACTGTGAAATAGAACCCGGGGGCCAACCGACCTAAATGGGCTCTATCGCCGCCAGCAGAGCAGTTTGATTGGGTCTTGGGAATGGAGTGTCCCTGACTAAACTCAAAGCCATATCCCCTTTAGGACTCTAGCATCACGCGCCGGTTTCTGTAGCAAAGGAGACGGGATGAACCCACAGCTGTATGGGTCAACGGATCTTGTCCTCTCGATTGTCCATGCGTCGCCTGGATGCTTAATTTACCGAGAGAGATCTACTTTTGCTTTCATTGAGCTTCACGAGGCAATTGTTGATGCATCTACATCCAGGCGTCCCACCCCCTGATATCCTACCAAATAGGTAGGTAAGCAACTTGCATGTTATGGAGTGAACCAACACATTCCCCCGTCAGCAACCCGAGCCGACCTTCCATCTTCCATCCGACCTGCAACACGCTAACTGTGGTTTGCTGTGTCCAAAGATGCGCCAAAGATGCGCCATCCCCACGCCGATCGAAATGAGTGGCGTCACAGCGCCAACCATTTGACTTAGCACTTGGCTCGTGTTCCCATCCAGCGTGCGTACTAATTACGATATGTTGTGAGTGTGCATCGTTTGAATGGGGTATATCTATCCTAGAACCTGTTATCATTTGAATGGTGCACAAGTGACTGTACGCATTTCTCGTAGCGCCTGCGTCTATGACTTCTCCACATGCGCTAGCCACTCTAAAAGCCCGCCTACATATCCAGCTAAGCTTCTATCTGACTCGCATCCTGATACGGAAATTCGGCGGCTATAGGGTATGCCGACATACCAAATCCATGGCCTCATTGGCCAATCTTGATATTGAAGACACATCACTTGAACAATATCACTTGCACGCCACATTTTGGGTAATTAAATCTAAGGCTAGACAAATATCCACCCTCTCACCCGATGATGTAACTTATGCTTGGTGGCGGTACGGCTCTGCAAGGTTTGCTTTTTGCCAGACGCCCGGTTCTCGGCACGTTGAAGGAATGTGTCACTCGCACACCATTCGATAATATGTACCGAGACCGGTTTGTAATACTATGGTTAGCTCGCTCGCACTCACTCATAACATGGTTCATGGTACTTCTCCTGAAAATAACGTACGGAGCACTACATGGATTATTATTCCCTACCTCCTACTTACACACAACTCGCAAACTTGCCCACTGCTGTTGTACGTTTGGCCTGTCCGCGTTGAGGCTAGGGGACATGGCAATGGCTAGAAGCTCAATGCTCGAGAACATCACCACTACGGACCAATGACTTTTGCATGTACCTGATATCGAGCTGTCACACTAGTAATGCAAGGAAACAACCCGAATAGCCTATAGTAACAACGTATATCTAGCGCCAGATTAAAATTGTGATACTATTCGGACGCCACTACCAGGATACATGGCCTCAAGACAATAACTTGCTCCCGGGCACCAATGTCCAAAGTCCGTTGCACGCACATTTTCGCTGCTGGGCTAGCACAAATGAGAACCCA
Organism: Dactylonectria alcacerensis; assembly: GCA_029931735.1. NCBI lineage: Eukaryota > Fungi > Ascomycota > Sordariomycetes > Hypocreales > Nectriaceae > Dactylonectria > Dactylonectria alcacerensis. The sequence goes on from JAPMUZ010000002.1 coordinate 3,159,612, forward strand.
GGCCGACTCACAAACACATCCTCCATAACCCGCGCGCACCTAGCGCATCTGCGCCATTGCTGATTTGGGCCCGGTTTGATCTCCAATCGCTTGAACACGTCCACGTACGTCATCCCTTTCGCCTTTTTCGCTGCCAAGCTGCGTTTGTCGTCTTGTACCTCCAGCAGATCATAGTTTGCAAAGAACAACTGTGCAGGATCTGTGAGGGCTCGGAATGCTCGGAGGTCCTTGTTGAAGAACTTGTGCATGATCTGGAGGAACGGTGGGTGAGGAGATGCTGATAGAAGCAAAGCCAGCTCAAACTGGACACGCGTCGTCTTGACAGCCATGTCAATCTGCTTTCCCTGTAGTGCAGGCTGCTGAGCCTTGACGAGTGACGGGAGCACGGCTTGATAAGTCTGTCGAATGTCGGCGCCGAGCTGGGTCAATAGCTTTTCAAACTCGGCCACCTTCACTAGACCCGACGAAGTGACATGCTGCATCCTCTGGTACGCTTGTTGAAGCTGAGGCGCCGCTTTGCTCGATGATGATTGATCTGCAGTCGCAGATTGTCTTCTGTAAAACTCGATGGCTCTGGTACTGAGGGCCTCCAGGTGCCCTAGGCGACGGCACACCGCAGACAGGAAACCTCGGGTAGATGAGCTAAGTAAGAAGTGAAGAGCGATGTTGTTCTTGTCGTGAAGGTATGGTGCGATTTCGTTAAAGCGTTGTGGTATTAAGAGCTCCATGAACTTATTGTCGTTCATCAGCTCAAAGAGGCAATCGATCAACCACGCGAGCAGGTCCAAAGACCACTTGGCACAACCGGCAAGGGTTTCTACAACCTCTGCATGTAATGGTAAGCATTGGTTCTCACATTACATCGGGAGAAACTTACCAGGCTCATCCAGTGGGCTCAGTTTCTCCCTGACAGTTAGTGGAGTATTACTTGCAATGGTGATTAATACAACCACGTTGCGAACGTTGAGAGAGAGCATTGAGAATTTGCCCTGGAAGGACCGGGGATTAAAGTCTCCTCGGAATCCCAAGGCGTTCATAATGCTTAAGCATGACTGCAGCGAGCCATTCCTCACAAGGGCGTCGTGATGAGTGTCCTCTGAGTAATCGACCTGAATTTTCAGGATCCGGATAAGTTCGGTAATCCAATCCTGGGTGAATCCTAGTCTTTTAAGCTGCGTGTTTTGTTGCCTGGCTGGCGCACAGTACTCACTCTTCTTCGTTGTATACGGTCTCGCAATGGCAAGGATGTCATCGTAGTTGTTTTGGTAGAATATCGCTGGAGCTGTTGTTACGGTCAAGGCAGCAACACTGGCGGAATATTGCGCTGTATCTCGTCAGTCTGTTGGCCCCGTAGCACCGAAGTTTGAGTGCTCACCGTCCTGATTTGAATTCCCAATGTCCCCCGGGGGGTAATGCAACTTATTCCACCTCACTTTCCCATCATCACCCATCTGAACCATGGAGCAATAGGTCGGCGAGAAGGCCATCTGTTGGCCTATATGAGCGTTAGTTTAAAATGCACCAGAACGTCGGAGAAGATGGAAGAGAAACGCACATGGTCCCTCATCTGCGAAAGTCCAACCAGCTTGCCGAAGGTTCATCACCTTGGCCCTATCTTCCGTAGTATACAACTCTTCAAACGTAAATCGGTCTCTGTGCTCTACCGACCCGTCGGCGAATGCCAGCACCAATGCCTTCCCAAAATTGACGATGTGGAGCCCGATAACGATTTTGTTGAAAATGATGGGATCGAGTTTGCGGAGTTGCATGCCATTGGGGCCTTCTGAAGTAATGCTATTACGGCGGTTTCCTAGTTGTTCAAATCCGTTGTGCAAGTTTTGCCGATGCTCAATCGCTTCCCAGCGATCGAGAATGCTCTGTGCCATCTGATAGGATCCGTCGCTCGGGGCACGAGACCTGATCGCCACAACCATCGGAGGTGCTGTGTTTTTACCCGTGTGGTCCATCAATGACGGAAGAACCTCTAAATGAGAGAGCTCGGACATGTTTGCATCGTTACTGCCATCGTTTCCCTCGAGCTGTAGCCAGCTTGTGGCTGACAAGTGCCTCTCAACAAGAGATGGATTGAGGAATTTGGCCTGTGGAGGATTGTTCTTATCGGACTGGTTTGGCACGCCCCATGAGACATCAATCTTGACTACGCTTAGCTCCGTTGAAGTGGTGGCAAGCGCAAGTATTAAGAACTCTGATGATTGTTAGCACTTGGTCACAAGCCTGGGAGACGGAGATGACCTACTCTTTTCTGAAGCAAAGGCGGCGTGAGTTACCCGAGCATCTGATAAGTTGACACTCTCGAGCTCCATTGTAGTCTCCTCGATCCTGTTATTGGCTTGCGACCAGAACATCCTGAGTGTTCCATTTGAAGTGACAGTGAATAGAGCACTTTTGCTCGGGTTTGGGTGATTCGGGCCCACAGCATGTACGAAAGAGCTTTCATACGTATAACCAGTTCCATGCTTGTTGGCAGGTCCATGCATGACGTTGTATGACTGAAATAATTAGATGAGAATTAACTTGCGCCCTGGTTCGATGGCATACCTGTTGATTGCTTGGCGCGATGCTAAGCCAGTAAGCACCCATGATGCCATGCATCTCATCAACAGAATCTGAATCCCATTTTCGCTGAATATGCGCATGGTTGAGGGATATCGAACAGCTGAGAATAGATACGCGGCCTACGGAGTCAATGACAGCTAGGTCTGGAACGCTTGTCCCGGCCCATGCTAGGTGAACGATGGGGATCGTGGGCGAGCCGCTGACAAGGTCACACGGAGTCGGTTCGCTGAGGTCCCAGGAGCCATTTTCTGGGTTTCGCTGGAGGTAGCGAAGCTCAACGGCTAGACCGTCTGGAGTAATGGACGCAATTGTGCCTGTCTTGGACCAGGCCACTGATCTGCGTTAACGTCAGCTGTGATAGTTTCGTCAAGATTGGGGCAACACGTGGACATACTGGCAGCATCCGCGGCTTCTTAGCTCGTCCATCCTCTGATGCAGCCGCTTGCTCTGGGATCTCACAGGAATGGAAAGGCCAACGCCGTCACCAAACAGGTCATCCACATCGTTGAGACCCACGGGCATGGGATTGTCCAGGATCAGTGGCATCTTGTCAGAAGTCATGAGGAGTTGAGGACAAAGAGGTGCGTGAATCACAAAGGGTATCCAAAATATGCAAACTTAAAATTACATGGAGCACAAAAATGCAACCATTCACCGCACTCTTATTCCTGATACAGCCTTTGCCGTGGCGTGAGTGCAGGCTGCAGGAAGCTTTCCGAAGTGAGGTGAGAACTTGGAGAGGCTACCACTCTCTCGCTGAGGCCAATGGTGTCGCAGTTCATGTCGCGTGATTGGCTGAGTGGCTGGTGCTAGTGGGTGCGTTACCGGCAAAACGACGGCAAACAAAGGGAGGTTTGTTGATTTGGACTTTCAAACTAGGAATTAGGAAGGGATTTTGTGATTCTGATGCGTCTCTCTTGTGGCTAATGGCCAAATTTTTCTTTCTCTTTTCTTTTTCTTTTTCTTTTTTACAGCTGGATACATCAGTAGGTCCTAGCTGCCGTTTCCCAACGGCTTCCAAATGAGTTTGATTTATCATGGTTGGACAATGGCTTCGCAATACCTTGCTACGCAGGCACGAGAATGCAGTTCACGTCTCTCTCCCCAGCTTGAACCCGGTCGAGTCTGGACTCTGGACTAACATGGGGTTGCGATAGGTGGGAACTATTCTGTACAACTCTCTCCGTCTAGATGCGGGTCATCAGGACCTGAGGACGTAGGCCTCATCTGCTATGTTGTATGATTCTATTGTCCGTTGTCACTCACCGCATCCTCAACTCGTCCTTGTCAATCCTGGCTAGGGCATCCGTCATGCCATTCGACAGGACATGCCGATGACGAAAGTGGATAAGTTTGCGCGGGCTCAAGGACGCTATGTCAGGTTCATAGAAAGAGCTGTCCCTGATCTCGGCAATTGATCATCAATCTCTAACGTTGTTTGAGGTTGAGGGCGCCGGGCTTGCCTTGTCCCGAGGCAAGAAAGTACGAGAATAAGGGTTTCTTTTTTCAGGGTGTCCCTTGCGTCCCGGGGCTCTGGGTTAGCCGGCAGAGGCTCCGAGATAGGCCATGGCACCACGTCTCAGCGAGATGGGCGAGATGAGCGAGAGAATGGGGTGACATGGTGGTGGCACGGAAGCCCGAGGGGCATTTCTCTGAGGCATACCTGAATTGTGCAGGTGCGCTGTCTGTGCTTGCTGTGCTCGCTGTGCTCGCTGTGCTCGCTGTGCCCGCTATGCCCGCTGTGCCGCGGGCCTGCTCCACCCTACCATTACACAGTGTCACCCTCTGTAATTGCTTTGTCTTTTGTACGGTCGCTTGCCATCTGTGGACACGGCTTTTGAAACACTACCCCAGCTTCCTGGATGCAGTCTAACAATCCCTCAGCAGTCAATTAAGCCTCCTTTTAGTGTAGCTTCTCTTAGAGCTGATGACGGCAATAGCCCTTCGTACAACGGGGCGAAGACCCTTGATACCCACTACTGACATTGTCGGCTTAATAAAATGGCTTCTGGACCAGTTGTCGAGGCAGTAAATGCGCAAGGCCTGGAACGAACGTCAATCTCATTCATGGATATTCACTCATCACCGATGGATGCGCCTGGGGAGGATCTCGAGGTTTCCAGAAAACATCGCCCCATGTGATGCGGAGAAACACTGCAAGGTCTGGGGCTCGCCAAGTTGTTCAGTCCATCCAAGAAACTACCTAGTCTCATCCCTGGATCACACCGTCGTCCTAGAAGAAAACAAGCTACGACGTGAGTAGGTTGCGGTATGTCGATCACAAACCATAATACAACTATTTTCACTGTTTGAGGAGCTTAAATTAATCTGACAGACCGGGTTTCCCAGTGTCACAACATATCTCGACGCTGAGCAAGGTTTATTGGTAGGCAGGTAGGTACAGAGAAGACGAAGTCGAAGCCGAAGCCGAAGCCGAAGGTGTACACGGCAGCAGCCAATACGATACGTACTGCTAGTGTAGTCATATCGGTGGCAAAAAGAGGTCATTCATGATGTCCAACGGCGGCAAAGTGAGAGTGAGAGGGCTACCTTGTTGCGTAATTACCTGCAGAGACATCACACTCCGCAGAGCTTGGGGTCATGAAACTGATTCATCATATTCCTTCCACGAACCCGTTTGATGAAAAGCCGGCCAAGACGGTAAGGCTAGATCTAACCTGGTAATTGATTGACGGATATCCCAGGTATCGACAAGCACGTTCAGAGGTACAGACGTAGTTGATGCCGGTTCTAGGCTTCACAGGAATTAAATCGCTGCTGACAGTAGATAGATGTCCGAGGCCGGAGAAAGGGAGGGCGTGGTCGGATGGATGCCCCCTTTCAGATTGATCCTCGTCTAACATCTCACATGCCTTGTAAGCTGTGTTGTCACCTAGTCTGTATGGAGATGTCCGAGTCGACCCGCAGGCAGACACACGACAGGAATAGAAATGGTGTTTCCTACAAATGGAGTTGACAGCATGGTCTTGTGTACGTAGTATGACACTGTATTTGGACACGGGCTCAAGATTATTGCTTCGTCGGAAGCAGGAAGTCACGTCTCCATGAAAGCGACATGCCAGTTGACGTTGGGTCTTTAGTTTCCCGACTCCAAGATGATCTGCCGTTCACAACCGTACGAAGTAAGAGCCAGGCATTCCACTCAGATCCCGTGCTGCAAAAGGCGGCTGTCATTCGGCGAGCAAGCTACTTAATGCGAACAAGACTGCGGGCTATGATGAGGGCTGGTCTAGGGATGATGAACTTGATGAGCTGGGGCATATGGACAAGGCCAGATCTGGAGCAGCAGTGTGGCACAGCATCAGGGGGAGTCCACGTCACACAGGGAAAGGGTCCTGGAGTCTAGGCATGGCTCAGTAGCCGCTGGATCGTTGATTGGTGCTGCCGAGTCCGCCGAACCACCAGTTGCAGATGTCAACACCGAGAGAGTCAAGCATGAATGAGATGGAGTCGATCGGGAGAGATGCCCAAAGAGCACTCGTGGGAGCGCCAGAACGGGAACACGTCCAGGGCCGGTCAACGACTCGACAGGGGATGCCCGGACGGGCGCCCGCAAGGATCAACCATGGCAATGCTTCCGTTCCGTGCGATTGTAAGTTAGGTACGAAGTAGCCATGTTAGCATGCATCGTAGGCCGTTAGCAGTGTGACGGGGGGCTTTTAGTGGTACGGCCCCTGACAGGATGTGTGGATTATGGAATTTATTGCCAACGTCGTATCGGGTAAATCTGGCATTGATCTCACATGTTCGGCGATAGGAGAGAAGAGGAGACGAGGGCTGGGTGACTTGGATGCCGCACGAGCTACCTACCTATTCAGCTAGTGCTAGACTACATAGTGTGTGGGTGAGGATGAATGCAGACAGCTCGACCAGCAAACTACAACGAAGTAGACATCTGGACCCGGGGCTATCATATGTGATAGAGACCGGGCGAGGGATGGTTGTGAGGTTGACTGGATGATGAGGCGAGGACCAGATAGGGGCCCCTGCTACAGGGACAGAGAGCGAGAATGTCTCGTACGTGCGTTGTATGGATGCCAACATGAGACTACCAACAGGAGACTGCCAACAGGAGACTGCCAACAAGAGACTGACGCCGACAGGAGGTGCCCTTCTCCGGTAGCGACATACGTAGCACATGCCTATTAATTACCGGTGGACGGCCATAGCAACATACTTATGCGTCTTTTGCTCTAGCGACAGAATCTGCTTTGTCGGAGAGGCGTAGAGGCGTCAAGTCGTCAGTCGTTGACGCTACTCCGTACAAATGCATCCTTTTTGGAGAAACACAAGTTTGGCGTGCTGCAGAGGGGCGCCAACGGCCAGAGGCTAGGGGGCACAGGGCAGTATGAGGCCCGTAGGATAGGGGCTAAACTAGCGGGTTAGGCCCGTTGTCCTCTGAGGAGGGTCCCTAGACAGGCGCTGGGAGGGCTGGTCCAGTGGGACGGTGGCTAGGTGGGTCAGTGGAACACACCCAGTTAGCCAGTTGAGCTCAATTACCTATTATCTAAGCTCAGTTGAGTGGGCAGCGAGGGTTCCAGGCTGGGGCCGCCGGTATTAGGTGCTGGGGGGCTTGCTTGTAGTCACTAGTCTACCATACCACCAGACATGATGTGTAGCTAGGTACTTCGTATGTTCTGCGCTCCCAGAGCAGCCGGGAATCGAGTACTCGGAACCCTGGTTTGCCAGTGTCTACCGAACAACAAAGAAAAGCGCCTGGAAAACCTGCTAAAAAGTCGCCCTGCGGTACCTAACGGCAAGGGTCCAACCAAATCCGACTGCGGCGGGCCAGTAGGGCGACGACATCCGGAGCCAGGGCTAGCTATCAGGGACCGGGGCCGGAGGCGAGGCGGGGACGGGCATCGACACAACTCGAGCCAGTGGAACCTTGCCTAGTAAGAGATATGGACGTATTGGTTAGTCTAGTCGCGTCCGCCCAGTCGCATGGTAGCACTGACGATTTGGCTTGCTGGCTTGCTGGCTTGCTGACCTGCGGAGTGAGGTGGCCTTGTCCATGTTCACGGTCGCGCTCCATGCTCGTTCGTTCGGCCGGGGAGAGTTGAGAAGGGTGCCCGGGTTGGAAGCGGTGCAGTTGCCCATGCAAGACGCGCGCACCGGTAAGGTTGGATCATGGCTAGGATGGCAGTTTTCCTTCGTTCTTATGTAGAGGGAAAGCGTCTCGACTCGGAGTTCTGGACTTGATTCTCGACTCGATTGCCCTCGCGCTGCCTTCCCTTCCACATCGCTCGGCGCAGCGAGCAATGAGCGACTAACAACCCGTGGTCGCCGGCTACTGACTGTCTGGTCCCTCCCGTCACGATAATTACGGCTCCTACCTACCTTCCTACCTACGTATCCCTCATCCTAGGTAAGGTAGGAAGGCACGCAGCTGCCATTGATACCTGCCCGCCGCATCCCGTGCATCCCGTCCCTTCCTCGTTCCTCCCTTCTTCAGGCCAGGACGGACCGACAGTTCGCGGGATAACTTCCCTGGATCCCCCAGGCCACAACACTTCGCATCTTGTTTAGCAGTCCAGACGCCGCCGTCCCGTCGTCGCCCTTTGCTCTCCGTATCTCCCGCATCACACACGCAATCGATTGTCATCTTGCACACTAATGTCTGACATCGTCGTCGTCCTTCGACCCGCAACCCTGAAGTCCGTTCGAAGCGAGGAAACCCGAAGCGACGCCGCTCAACCAGTGGATCTCACGACGTCGCTCATTTCCATTTTCCTTTCATGATCAGCGCTTCTTGCCCAATCTCATCACCGCTCCCTGTCAAGCTTCTCAATAACCCTGCCGCTCCAGGTGGCTGCTATCTGCCCCAGCCGTCCGTTTACTGGGCGTCGCCATGGGTCAGGGTGATGGTGAGGTTGTGACGCCGCTCTCTTGTCCTGGGTGGACTAGAGGTAGACGTTTGGAACCAGGCCTGGCATCCGGCATTGGAGGCGGCGGCAACAACCGCAACGACGAGGACCCTTTCGACGCCTATAATAAATCGTTCCTCGAGACAGCGACTTTGAGTTCTCACTCTGGAAGCCTCTCTCAGCACCGGCCCCAAGCACACGATCGTGACGTCGGCGACCGCCCGCATGCACATCGAGCACATGCGTATGCACACGCAAATACAAGCATGCTCGTACAGACATGTGCACAACCACACCTGCAACGACCCGCGACGGCCTACGACCTCAAAACTGGTAGACCCAAAGATCTGGGCGAACAAAGCTTTCTTCTCTCGCGCCAGACGAGTGCTACCACAATGGCTTTAACAACTTCCTCTGCAGGGGGTGCAGTCGATGCTACTAACATGCATCTACCACCATTGTCTGGCGTCCAGACTCTCTGGCACCAGGATGCAAATGTTGAGTTGTACCTACCCCGGGACCCCCAAGCCAAAGACGAGCATCGAATACAGCTTCAGAACAACCAAGGACTATTGGACAGCCTCGACAATGAGCTGTTGCTTCCCGACACGACCATCTTCACTCCTTCGACTGATCGCCCTTCTTCATCACGCAGCCACCTTCGTTACTGGCGACGCAACCGGAGTCCTGGCCCAGACTCCTCTAAATACCTGCGTGTCTCATCCGACGGTCCACCTCCGTCACCAACACTAGAAGAGAGCAGCAGACCTTCAATGCTCATCACGAGAGAAGAATTCGAGGCTTTACCGCCTACGATACAGCGAAAAGTAAGGACTACTATTTTCTTGCGTATCAATGAATCTATCTCCGAAGTGGCATCATTTGGTATGGGATGTCGTCGCAAAAGCAATGCCCACTCGTACCAGGCAACAGAAATCAAGCACACAGACCCAGACTCGAACCCAAATCGTTTCCCCGCTCTTGCCCAGTCACATCTCTCCCCGTTCCGTTGTGTTTCATTTCGCTGCTCATCATTGCCGACAATGTCCGAATTGACGTGTCTGGAGCCAACGGAACGCTTCCCAACGAGAGAGCTCCCTTTCAAACCCATGCCCCCTCACTTCACATCCCTTCCACTCATTCATTGCACATTCCTAGCTCCCTAAGACGAACTTGCCCGGCATGACTCTTCATGATTGGATCGAAGATATTTGAAAGCGCCGCCAGTCATGATACGCCAGCCAGTCTTGTGTCCATATGCAGCTGCCGGGGGGCTAGTTGCCGCCTGGACATGGACGAACTCCCTCCATCAGGGCCACAGACAGGCCGGCTACCGCCAGGGCCAGCGCCCACCCATGCCTCGACTAGTCTGGCTCGCCATGTCAGCGAGCTTAGCGGCTCGCCATTGGCTGGGCAAAGCCCAACTGGACCCTCATCCTTCCTAGATCCTTCCCTTTGAGGTCTCCCATCACACACCCCGACCCTTGGCGGACGTGACGACGTTCGCCGCCTGCAGCTCCAGATGGATCCATGTCACTGGAGTTGTGGTGCAAGTCCAGCACCGCGAGCAAACCGGGCTTCATCCGCCCCCAAGACACTGCAGGGCCCGCCCTGGAAACCCAATCATCCACTCCCCTTGCTGCAGCCTCTCGTTCCTGCATTGAGACATGTCCATTCCGCTTCCAGTCTTGCCCCTCTCCCCTACCTTAAGACCCAAGCATTCCCCCTCCACGGGCTTCAATTGTTATGCTTTTACTGCCTCCTTTGTTGCGTCCATCATCACCGTCTGGCCGGGTGATAGTTTGTCTCATTGGTCTGTTGCGTGCTCATCCTTGCCGCTCGAGTGCTAAACCTTGTTTCCTCGCAGTACTTCACCACCATTGAGCGTTCTCAACTGGCCCATCCGCCGGACCCAGACGAACACATTCGCTTGGAAACTGCCCACTACGACGAAGCGTCGGCACAGGAGCCTGTGTTGGCTAAGCCTACTAAGCGTCGGCGACACCACAAGAATAGAGCTACCTCGGACTCGCCAATTCCGTCACCCTGTCGCTCACGGATCACTTCTACGGACCAGCGCTTCTACGCAAGTCTTCCTGAGAAGATTAAGCGTCAGCATCTGACCGAGGAAGAGCAACTGGCTGCCCAGTACCGCAGACAGACGCTCATTCTCGACGATCCAAACGAGCCATCGCTCAAGGTGGTGAAACGCCAACCCAAGGATCAGAAGATACAGTCTCCTCTCGCAAGTCCCGCGCTTTCCGAGGGACACTCATCATTATCAAGCATGCCTCCGCATGATGACCACGTGGCTCCCGAGGTAGAGAAAAGGAAGAAGACCGACTCCTTCTATGACAGCTTTCGATGGCTTGAAGAAGACGAAGGTCTAGACTTGCGCCTGTATCTGGACGACTACCACATTAATCTTCGCGAAGAGGTGCCGGTGCCTAACAGAAGCCGACGTCCGTCATTCCGTCGCCACCTCTCTATCAACAAGCTGCCCTTTGGCCGTGGATCCATGTCTTACAGCCGTCCACCTACCGTCCCAACATCCCCTACATTGATGTCGCCTTCCCAGAGCCCAGGTGTTAGCTCAAGTGTTCATGGTCGCCGCAGATCACGAGCAATGTCTCTGATATCACCCAACAAGCAGCCTCTGCCAAGCATGGCCCCGACAATCGACCCTGAGGCAGCTCATTACCAGGACCCAGAAGCTCGAATGAAGTTGCGTGTTTATCTTGCGTCACCTCAAAAGTTTGACGAGGCCATTGAATTTGGCTTCCCATCCGTGGACGGGACTAGGACTGTCAAGGGAAGAGACGGTGCCGACTCGTCAGAGAAGTTCCGCAGCTTCTTGGAAGATGATCGATCATCAGCATACAGCGACGGACTTACGATTGCGGACCCGGACTCTCCCAAGACGCCGCATATGTTTGACAAGCCCGTGTTTTCGCGCCCCGTCAGACGGAGCACGGAACGCAACAGTGACCGCTCCACATGCGTCGTTTCTGAGGGTAGTCGGGATCAACTTTCAAGTCGGGAGATGACGTTGCGCATGACTCTCACTAGACCCGATCTACGCGCAAACGAGGAGCAAATTTACGGTTGGAAGCAACCAGGAGCTCGGAATGCTCCCGCACGACAGGAGGGGACGACCAGCCCTTTGATCTATGCTCGTGACGAGAACCGAAAGGAGAGCATTGAGCGACAGCTCGCGGCCATGGACCGGTGGACGGATGACTTCACTCCCGAAAACGGGGTTGTTAAACGCATGTGGAACCGAGTGCGGCGTTCTTAGATGCACACGGTGGCGCATCTCGAAACGCATACCACCCACCCTTCGGATGAGGGCCAACACGTCACGACATTATATCATTTTTGTTATTTCTCATTCACGAATACCCCACCATTTGTTTTAATACTACCAATGGAACTGTGGCTTCCCCTGGACAGGCCGGTGGACATGTCTTGTCGTCATTTATGATGCATTCACTCATTGGGAGGAGTTTACTGGAGTCGGGATTACCTTGGATCGTATTGTGTCGAGATAGCACACATGATTCGGCGAAGCACTAGATGAGCGGGAAGGAAGTTATTTTCCCTCTGCTGGTGAACCTAAAGCGCATGATGGGAGTTTGACGGCCAGAAGTTACGGAATGCGTTACGAGGAAATTAGCCAGCAATTATTTATTAGAAGAATTATTCAAAAGATATAGGTGAATGGATGGTATCCATTCTCCGGCACCAAGTTCAACAGATTAGAAGTCCCGTGTCTGGTCTCTTTGGGCTGGTTCATTGGCTGGGGTAATATCAAGGAGGCGTGCAATAATAGGCGTCATGTGTCATGAGTTTGAAAAGCTGCCTTGGCTATGGATGAGATACGGGACGGGTCCGGGACGGATGCAACGACGTGTAAGGGTGAAGAAGGTATGGTGGAAACAGACAAAGCCGAGCTGTTCTGTGGTGGTGGTATAACACATGGGTTGCATCGGGGAGGCACGTGCCATTGAATTTGTGAAGTGAGGCCTGAGGTGGGTAGCATCTCAGTTGAGATTCCTGCAAACCTTACCAACAGTAGTAATTGCCTGGTACTAGTATTTACGCACACACTGTTGTGACCATGTCGATAATGGTTGTGAAATGTCAGATATTAGCCATGATACCCGGCTGGTCGGCTCATTCGGGGCACGCATCGCCATGAGGGCTTCGCTCATGATTCAGCGTGGGACTGACTGGCCCCGCCAAGAGGTTGTTCTAGGAAAAGGGCGTCCCATGAAACAGTGGCTTGAGAACTGTGCATACCGTCGTGCATAGACGACGGTCCATGCATGAACCAACAACCGCTACACCCGATATTGTATGTGTATGCAGACTAACTTGACGGAGGCGGGTTCCTCAAAATAGGGGGAGAGGGGGGCTTTTTTTTTTTTTTTTTTTTTTTTTTTGGTATTCTTTTCTCCTCTTCTTACGCCCATCTTCTATGCTACGTCTTCTCACCCGAGGAAAAAGCACTCGTACAATGAATAGGCTCACGTTAGGCGATGAATGGAGAACAGAGGATACGATACTGTATGAGGTTTACGGTGGACGGTGGTGTCTCGGGAGGGGGGAGGGGGGAAGGGGGGAGAAAGAAGCTTTTTTTGGGTTCCCAGCTGTAAAAGCGACTACTACAAGTTAGTCTCCAGGCGGTCAGTTAGTCTTTTGTGTCATGCAGCATTCCGGACAGTCGGTTTTTTCTTTCTTTCGCTAGTGCCACCTGAAGCCTCGTCCGTTTCTTCGTCACTTGTTTCTTGCCCCCCTTCGGAGACGTTCGGGAGACGGAGGTCTGTCGGCGAGTGCCGGTTTTCTTCTTGTTGGTCCCTCTGTCTCGCTACCGGAAAGACGGTGGATGATGATGAATCGCCGATCTAAAATCACCCCTCCGTTCGGCTCGGGGATGGTGGACGTGTTTTGCCAGTTGTCTACGTATCATTACGGGCCCGGGACTGTGAGCAGGTGACCGGATTTGGGCTTTGCATGGGAATGCTTTGCTACGATAAATTACGCTCGGCTTTCTATCCCGACGTGGTCTTGTTACCAAGGGATATCTGTGTGTGTGATCCGGCTTCTTCGTCCTCCGGCCGGTCTGATCGGCAAAGCAATGCATGCATGTGTGTGTGTGTGTGTGTGTGTGATGTCCAGGGGCGAGCGCTTACCTGCTGCATGCACTCCTCAGGTTGGGCAATGGGACAGACAAGTCAAGAGTCATGGCCACGACTCTACCTCGTATCCTCAAGACTAACCATTCGCACTGCATTTAGTGTTGCCGTAATTATTCAAAACCTTGCATCGAATCTCCTAATTACCTAGACCGTTTTCTTCTATGTTGCTACCCAATCCATCCGGTATCCGTTCCCAGCTTTCCTCGTCCCGTATCACTGGCAGAGTCTTCTCACCAGCTGAAACACTACCAGGGAAAGAATAAACCAAACTAGAAACATACATAGAGTGCACACGCATTATGCTCCTTTACCCTGCCGACCCTTCCCAACTTAATAACACCCCTCACCATCATGCGTAACTCGGCTCGTCCATTGCATAGATACCTAAATCAGACTTCCTCGTCGCTCTCCTCTCCTAGCAGCTCACCCTCGTCATCGTCCACAACGGCATAGTCGCCACGCCCACGAGCGAAGCTGTCTCGTGTCGTGAATCGCCTCGTACCGCCGCCCGAGAGCCAGCTGCCACCGCTGCTGCCGCCGCTGACCCGCTCGTAAGCCCCCGAGGCCGTTCGCCACAGGCTGGTAGCGACCAGCGGCAACGAAACAACTACGGCAGCCAAGGCCGATATGGCGATGACGGGGTACTTGATCCACGGCTGGTCGCTGTCGAATGTCGACGAGCTGTCTCCCAGCCGGATCTGCCCAAACGAGCTGTTCCAGTTGTTATACACGTACCAGCCGATAGCGCCAGCCACGCAAGCCGGAATCACGATCGAAAAGAAGATGACCCAGCCCGATGTGCGGTGCCTCCTTTCGAACTCGTCCTCATAACCAGCACACGCGTGTTCTGTTGACGTCTTGTCCCACTCTTTGCCTCCTGAGCACGTCGTCATCGGAAGCCTGCGGTAGCCCGTCGGCTCAAACCATGTCGTCGCGTTCGGGTTTTGCTTGCACCACTCCTGGCCAGTTAGAGGCGAGAGCCCCGGTACGTCGTGGCATTGCCCGTGGTTGTCCAGTTGGTAGTTGTAGTCGCTTGTCCAAGTTAGCATTTCCTTCTGTTCATCTTCTCCTCAAACTTGTCGTTTTCACTTACCATTCGTAGTCGCTGCGGGTACACTCGCAGTTGCGATAATCGTGAAGCCGTTTGAGGTTCTCCTTATTGTAGCACTTTCGGCCCGTCTTCTTTCGCAGATACGTCGCCACATGCCCAAACACGCAGTCGTCGTCCTGGAAGGGATGCGTCGGGGACCATAGGTCATAGTCCGACTCTTTGCTGCCTTCAATGTATTCGCAGGCTTTGTCCGTCAGTCCCGAAAAGTCGAGGTTGACTGAGAATAGATTGCCCTTGTCGCTTTTGCACCAGAGCAGAAAGTTGCGCGAGGCTCCGGACGACACCGTCGTGATGTCCAAGACTGTCACCTCCTCGCCCGCGAACTCGTAGTCTGTCCACGTCTGACCCTCATCCGTCGAGTACGAGACGATCTTGGTCTTGGCTCCATTCCCATGAGTGGCGCGCTGCACCAGCACAATCACTCCGCCCTGGTCGCCATATTGCCACGTCCAGTGCCCCTTCTTGACGCACTTCCAGGTGATTCCACCGTCGGCCGTCATGAAGGTATCCGCATCCTTGAAGTCCCCAAGCTTTGAGCCGACGTTGCCGACACCAAATAGAAGGCCAACTGCGGTACTTGCTGCAAACGTCTTCCGCTTGTCATCTCGTTCCGAGTAGTTGTGGAGATGCAGTGCGCACTTCTTGTCGCCGTTGGAACTGCTGCACTTGTACGACTTTCCGTCCGCATCTTTCTTGGGCGGCGGAAGGAAGCCCCATTCAGCGTTGTCGTTGTGTGAGATCTGCGTCTGGAGCTCCTTGGCACTATCCTTGTCCGGGTTGGTCACCACATTGATCAAGGTCACGCCCTCTAGTCCTGCCACCTTTTCAAAATCCACGTACCCCTCACTGTTCGAGTTGATGTTGGAGGCGCTGAGGACATAGGTGGTGCCGTTGGAGTTGCTCTTGATGATCGAGCCGAGCTCTCGACCCTCGCCACTCTTGGTTGCCACAAACAGGTTAATGGCATGGTAGGAGCTGTCCAAGACCGTATACGAGCTTCTATGTGTATCGTGGAAGTTAAAGGGGAACTGAGCGGCCTCAAAATGCTTTCCATCCACGCTAGCAAGGGCCTGTAGTTCACCTCCCCCGCCCTCTTTTTGGGCAATGAGAATGAACTCGCTCATGGTTGCAAAGTTCTCAATTGACCCATTGAACGTTTTCTTGTCCTCGTCGAAGAAATCGTCGCTGGACACAATCGTCTTAGGGGAATCGTTGTTCTCCTCCTGTCTAGTGAGGCAGACAATCTGTTTGAGGGGCCGGAACTTGTAGGCAGAGTGTCCAGTGAATTCACACCTCACCACATAGCGCAGCATCGTTTTCCAGTTATCGCCTCGGTCCGTTGAGATTGACGCCTCGAGGAAGCAGTCTTTGTTGCCCGATACATCGTCGCATGTTTCGCCCACCCAAATGATCCAGTCTTTCTTGTCTGGGTGGAAGCTCAAGGCGTGGCCTCGGTCGGCTTTTGTGGGCCCCTTGAAGCTGTGGAAGCTCTGGCCTCGGTCAATTGTGTAAATGACCTTGTCATCAGACGTGGTGAAGAAAATGACATCCTTGAAGTAATCGTGAGGGTAAATTCCCACAATACCCTCCTTCTCCAGAATTGGATTCCACGTCTTTCCGTGATCCGTAGTCCGCCACAGGTGGTCTGCTGTTGAGTCCACAGTGTTCACGGGCCTGACAATGACTGTCTCATCCGAACCAGCGCTGGAATCACTGCGGTCGAGGTATACCTTTTGGAAGTCGTCGAATTTCGATCCAAAGTCAACCTTCTGGTGGCTGACTTCCCCGCTCGCAGGGGCACCTGGTGACTGATCACTACCGCCACCAGAACCAACTCCATCAGAGCATTTTCTCTCTACCGGATCATCCTTCTGAGAACCCTCCATCCTATTGCAGGTGTTTCCTGGAATAAGTCTCCAGCCGGACGAGCCCTTGAATGTACCCTCTGACCCTTTTTTACAGGAGCCATCTGGAATCGGGATGCGGCCAGCCTGCTTGCAAACACTTCGGTCTTCAGGGTCTCGCTGGAAGTTGTAGTCGCATTCGAAATCGGCATCAGTGCAGTCGCAATTCTCCGTCTCGGGCACGGGATCCTTGAAACCGCTGTTGACAAAACAGTCGGCAGATTTCTTGCGTCGATTGTATGTCTGCTTATGACCCATGAGACATGTTGGCTTGCCCTTGTCATCCACCCGAGCATACCAATCTTCTTTGTCCTTCTTTTCGCACGTTCGTTTGCCAAGCGTGCTGAAGTCGATGGCGATCATGTAATATGTCTTGTCCTTCTCGCCCAAGAGCAAGAACTTTAGGCTTGTTGAGTCCTGAGTGGTTGTCAAGAGGTCTGGCTTGATAGCGAGGCTGTCTGGGAGAGACACATTGGTCCAGTGATCGCCGTGGTCAAGAGAATACGCAAACTGATCGACGTCTTCGTGCACAGAATCTTTGATGGCAAGGAGTATCGAACCGGAATCGCCAAACTCATACTTGTGAGGTCCGTCCAACGCCTTCGACCAGGTTACGCCGGCGTTGTCAGACACGAATAGGTTCGAATCGATGAAAGGACCGAGGGAAGCTCCTGTGTTTCCGTTGCCCATGATGAGACCTGGGGCCGGGCTGGAGAACACTCTGCCAATATTATCGAGCTGAGTGATGGAGTGCAGATGGATCGTGTCTTCGCCGGACTTGATTGACTCGAAGGTTCTGCCATCATCGAAAGTCATCTTGGTGACGATGATCTTTTCGGCGCCGCTATTTTCAACCTCCTTTCCATTCTCAACAACGTTTACCAGGAAGATTCCCTGAATGCCACTGATTTTCTCAAAGTCAACATGGCCATTGGCGTTTCGGTTCGTGTAGGGGACATTCTCGGTAAAGAAGGTGCCGTTGGAGTTGCTGGTGAAGATGACACCCACAGGGTTCGATGGATGGGATGTCATCACGTCTACCTGGAGACTGTAATCGGTACTCTCCAGCACAGTGTATGCCTCCTGGTTAATCTGGTGGGAATGGTCGTGACTGTCGTCGGCAGGGAACATGGCTCGGTGCCAATGGACAGTGTCGACACTAATGTAAAGTGCCATCTCATCGCTGTTGGGAGACGTGCTAGCGACGAGGATGAACTTTTTAACGGCCGCTAGGTTGACAACGCCAGAGACGCCCTTATTAGTGTTCATGTTGGGTTCGAACTGCTGATATGTGCCGCCCTCGATAGCAAAAAAACTGTCGGAGATGTAGAGCCGCTGATCCTCCTTGAAAAAGGACAATTGGTCGGCTATGATGCACATGGTTCTCGAGTTATCCAAGTCCTTTTGGCCAGTGGTGAAGGTCGGGGTAGACTTGGCCCACCAACATCCAGCGGTCGAGGACCGCAGCTGCTGGACGGATTTGAAGCCATCCAGAGTATACGTGGCTTCCTCATCGCAGAATATACCATCACAGTTCATGCCATTGAAGATGATGCGATTCGGGTCGCCAGCGTGGAAAACGAGGATTTCAGGCTGGAAGGCGCTGGCGAGAGTGCCACTTTTGAATTCTGTCCAACTCTTGCCTTGATCGGTCGTTTTGTAATGCGTTTTGGCCGTCGTAAGGACGAAGGCGGTCTTCGAGTCGAACGGATGCATGACCATCAATGCGGAGGCGCCTTCGGGTATATCTGCCACGCGCTTCCACTCAACGCCAGCATTATCGGATCGATAGATGTTATTCTCGGCGACATCGTGGAAGACGATGACATCGCTGTCTTCAAAATAGTTGATTCCAACCGGAGGGTGCTCGAGCGTGGTGACCTTGAGGCCAGGCGCGTCTTCCTTAGCAAGAACGGTTGTCCAGAACAGGGAGAGCAAGAAGACGTGCCATGAGGCTGCAGCGGCCCTGCCTGCGAACCTCATCGTTGCGGCGGCGCGTGGCTTGCGAGGATCATGAAGGAGCCGATGGATGGAGCGAGAGCCGGCTATTCGTATAGGGGGTCGAAGGATGTGGTGCGGGAGAATTTGCGATGCTATCCGCGGAGCTGTGTTGCGCTGGTTGATGATAGACGTTGAGATTGTTCTGGGACAGTTTGCATTCGCGTGTAGGCACGTCAGCGTCGGAGGCAGCTGTTAAGTGTTTCGCCCCGTGTGGCGCAGAGCTGAAGGCCCCCGCCACAGCTCCCATTGCCACGTCACGTCATGCTAGGCATTCATACGGCTCCTAAGTACCCTGGCTGGGAGCAAGATTCCACCTCAGTGCAACGACGATGCGTCAATGATAAGAAGACAATGTGAAAAAGGAAAGGTATAGATACTTGGATTCATATTGCAATTATCTGGTATTATGGTCTCGCCTACTCGGCAAATGATGCAACAATAGAGCTCATGGTAACCGGGCTCTGTTTGATGCCCAGTGGCACGGACTGCAATCTCTCCGGAGCTTACAAGACAGAGCTGACATACCTAAAGAGCCAACATTGGGAGCGATTTGTGGACACAGAATCAGGCAGCAAAGAGACTGGTACACACTGATTATTTAAAACCATGACGAGGCGTCATTGGTGGTTGCATCGGCAGGTTAATTATGCGCCTTATCTTGGGGCGTGGCTTGGAATGAACACTGACACAGAAAGCAAGCGGCCAGAGACGGCAGATGTCCGACTGGATGCGGCTCACTCCTGGAGGCGCCTCGAAACGTGAGAGTTTTGAACGGCTGTTTTTGAACGGCTGTTTTGACTGGCTGGCTCTTCTATCCATGATTTATAGGTGTAATTAGAACTCAGGCTTTCCACGCCCCAGCTCGTGCTGGTGCAGATAGGGCTGACATGTTCCAAAGTGTTTGGGTGCTCTCAGGAGGGTGCGCCCCTCATGACTTCTGCCTGCCATGTCTGAATGTAGCCTTCGGCAGTACGAGGGAAAGATTCGTCATCATGCAGAAATAAGAAAAAAAGACCTGTTTGTCTTATGAATACCAGTTATACAGCAGTGTCTACGCTCAAAGGACATTTTGCAACACAAGTAAAGACAAGTGAGTCGGCTAGTCGGCCTCTCAAACAAAATACGCAGATAGGACAAAACCAGCAGTTGGACGGATTTGGAAGTTGGCGAGGACTGGAGTGCCATCAGGCTTAAGAGGGAATGGCGCCCTAAGGGATGAAACACGGCGGGGCTTGGGAGCTTCTCCCCAGGTCAGACGTCAGCCCCATTACCGCCCTTGTACTATGGAAGTACCGCTGAGTCCCAAGTCCCGTCAAACCCATCAAGCCCATCAAGCCAGACGCGTGGAAGAGAGACCACCTCTCACGCTTACCCCTTTTGGGCTATAGCATCAACGATATTGCAGCCTGGTGAGGAAGGCGAAGAAGAAGCCTTGTCCGTTGATGAGAGAGATAGATCTAAGTACAATCAATTATCTTGAGAGCTAGAGGGAGCAACACCAAGTCAAAAACGGAATCAAGAGCCCGGCCCGCTCAAAAGCCAAATCTTGACAAGAAAGTCAATCCTAGTCCCCAATGCAAATTCGGGGCGCAACCCACTAGTCCGGTCCCAGAGCTCTGCGTACCTGCATTTGATATGGGCCACAGCTATCCACCTGTTAATAGTGCATGCAGTTATCTCCATCACCTAGGTAGCCAAGCAATCCAAACAAGAAAGAAAATCCTAAGCCGGGTCGCGTTAACATGGCTGAACAACTGAAACTTGGAGTTTGCCTTGGGATGCCATTGCCCCTCATTGGCTTGATGTAAACCTAAGGGGGTGGGTGTCGCGACCACCCGTAGTCGACCGCGACGGGGGGTACCTGCACCCCATGTACTATATCCTCCGACGCAACCCAGGGAGATTGCTAGCTTCATGCGCTCTCCTGTATCTCAGTGACATGCACCTAGAGCGCATGAATTTGAATAGGACACGGTTGTAGTAATCTGGCTAGTATCTTGGAATTGGTGCGCGACAAGTTGCGCGACAGGTTGCAGCGTTGAATGAGTACCGTTGGGCGCAATGTGCTTATTGCGGCGCATCCGAACACTCCAGCACCTTGGTCTATCTAGGTAGATACCTGCCTGGCCATGATTGAGAGAGGCGGGGAGAGGCGCATCACTTCTACACCGACTGGCGCTGAGAACAGCCCACGATGAAGCAAATACTTTTCAAACAAGTAGATATCTCGGCCAAGGAAGCCAGTCCTTTCATTTGCATCCCGCTTCTTTCTCCAGACTGGAAGCCCAGGCGACCCCCTTTTACGTCCATTTTAGGCCGGCAGCGCTAGAAACAGGGTTGTACTTAGACCCAGCGTCACCCACGCCTAACCGTGATCCCTCGGGTACGCGGCCAGTACCTGAGCCAGGTACCAAACGGGAGGTACCTCTCGTCCTGTCTTCCATGGAACCCCTGGCCTTGAAGTGCGCCCGCCCACCTCCGGCAACCCACTTCGCAGTCTCCCAGAACCCCAAGCCCGGAGTATCCTCCCGCCTCACGACTCCACGTGCTTGTTTTTGGTTTCGTGTTTTCCTTCTCTCCCTTCTCCTCTTCCCTTCTTCTTCTTCTTCTGAATACAACCTCACCTCTTCCACCTCCTCCGTCGCATCCTCTGCGCTTCCACCGAAATTTGCGCCCCAGTCGCATCGCGTCGAGGCTGCCTCTCCTCTACTCCGGCTCTCAGCTTCCAAACCGATCCCACTCTGCTCGCGACGAGTCGCACACATCTCGTCCCCATCGCCATGGCGGCCACTTACAAGCAGTTTCTGGCTGCGCCCAGCTCGTCGCTGCTGGCTGACACCGCGTCGCTGCACTATGTGACTACCACCAGGTCTTTCTCAGGTCCGACCGAGATTATCAAGCACCTCAATGGCCTCCAAAAGCAAATCACCAAGAAGAAGGAAGACATTCTGAACCTTGTCAACGGCGGCAACGCCATTGTTCTTGAGGTCGACACCGGCTTAAGCTTTTTGACCGGTGGTGGTCCTTACCTCCCTGGTCTTGACGACAACTTCCTGACGACCAATGCTGCCTTTCTCTCAATTGTTCGTTGCTTCTGGAGACGCGATGCGCTACTACTGGACCCTAGACTGACTTTACTTTCTAGACTCACTTCGTGACGTTCGACGAAGCCGGCAAGATCTCCCAGATCCGCCTCCAGTGGGATCAGGGCTCACTCCTCAAACAAGTCGATGTGATCGGCAAGTCGGGTCGTAACTGGCCCATCATCGACAGCAGGGAACAGATTGCCTTCATCCAGGCCTGTATCAAGTCCGCAGGCACCATGGCGCCAGTGGCTCCCAGTCACAACGAGACTATCGTTCGAACACGGGGCAACTCCAACAATGCCTTCCGTGACCCTCACGCCTCCCTGCAGCTTTTCGGACCCCGTGAAGAAATTGAAGCCCCCCTACCCGACCCTGTCATGACGCCGTATGGTGGAAGCCGGCCTCGACAGCGCTCTTTCACTGAGATCCTAGGCGACGAGCCCGTTGACGGCTCCCCAAGCGCAAACCGCCATCGATCCATGTCCCCTAGCAAGGGTGGTCAGGGCAAGAACTTCAAGCCCTCGCGAATCTTTGACGGCCAGCAGCACATCGAAGAGGTTGAGGAGCCCAAGACCAAGGTCAATCGAGTCATCCGCCCCAATCCCACCAAGTACAATCACTTTGATTTCGCCGACGGTACTGACCCTCAGGACGCCCCCGCGGCTGGCCAATCATTCGACGACAGACCTAAGTCCAAGCACGACAGTCAATGGTCCTTCAACGACTTTGTGACGCCACAGAAGGTCAAGCCATCCAAGCTACTGCGGACCCAAGACATCCGCCATTGGGACACTGACAAGGATACCGTTGAGGAGACGCCCGCCCAACAAGCCGCTCGGCCCCGACGCGATGCCGATACGCATTTCGAGCTCCAGGATGACGGTGAGAGAGTGCCCCACCCTCCCCGCCCCGGTGCCAAACCCAAAGGCTACACACACAACGAGGGACTTGGCCTATACAAAAACCAGCTGTTTGACAAGGAAGATCCAGATCCAGTATCCGACCGAGCTCTGGGCAACATCACTAATCTCAAGGACCGCGGCAAGACCTTCGACCACCACTTCAACATTACGGACGATTCCCCCGCACACTCCCACACCGCCCATCCCGTTCCCGAGGGTCGCAAGAAAGCTGTCCAAATGATGGATGCCAACTGGTCGTCGTACGAGCAGTCTCCTGCCCCGAAGAAGGAGAACAATGCTGTCAAGAGAAATGATGGCATCAACATCGCCGGAGATGGAATGGGAGGCCGAAAGGGCACCAACCGAGACTGGCTCTATGGCGATACGACCGATACCCAGCCCATCCCCACTCGCAAGCCTAACGCAGGCCCAGTTGCCGAGGGACCGAATAACTCCAAGATTCACATCGCTGGCGACGGCATGGGCGGCAGGAGGGGAGTAAACCGTGACTACCTGGAGGGCGAGTTCGATGAGGCTGCCCAGCCCACCAACGCCATCCCATCACGAAAGCCTGGCGCGAGCGCTGCGACCACGGAGAACCAGAACACCCGTATTCACATTGCTGGTGATGGCATGGGTGGCAAGAGAGGAGTGAACCGAGATTACCTCGGGGGCGAGATTGATGAGATTGCCGGACACGCCCAGCCTGCTCAAGGAGTCCCCACGCGAAAGCCTGGCGCGAGCGCTGCGACCACGGAGAACCAGAACACCCGTATTCACATTGCTGGTGACGGCATGGGTGGCAAGAGAGGAGTCAACCGGGACTACCTGGAGGCAGATGTCGATGAGGAGCCTTTCAAGTCCGTCCCCACAAGAAAGCCTGGTGCAAGTGCTGAAGCTACTGAGAACAAGAATTCCCGAATTCACATTGCCGGTGACGGCATGGGTGGAAAGAGGGGAGTTAACCGGGATTATCTGGAGGCTGATGTTGATGATGAGCCCTCGAAGTCTGTTCCCACGCGAAAACCAGGTGCGAGCGCTGCGACCACGGAGAGCCAGAACACCCGTATTCACATCGCCGGTGACGGCATGGGTGGCAAGAAGGGCACCAACCGAGACTGGCTGTACGGCGATCTGAGTGAGGATACGCAGCCTGCTTCTGGTCCCACTCGAAAGCAGAACGCGAACGCTACTGCTAAGAAGGACTTCTGGGATTTCTAAGTGAACGGCATTTGAGCAGGAAAGCTGGCGAGGACACCCACGATGTCTGATTGCTGGTTTTGCTTTACCCCCTCATCGTTGTCACTTTTACTCCTGACGATTTTATGCTCATCCGCAGCTCTTTGACACATCAAGATTTGCCTTCGTCGCCTTTTCGCTTAGAAAGCAAAGCGCCGACGAAGAAATCGCTGCCCGGATTCCTTGTTTTGTACTTATCCTTTCCCCCATTTCATTTTAAACGGCCTTCATGTATGTTTAGTGTTGGGAAAACATGATCATGATGTGGCATGGAAGAGAGAGGTCCTCATGAACGGTACGGCTTTCGGGTCGCAACCCGTCTGCGGCCCGGACAAAAGTCCTGTTGGCAGCATAACATGTATGGCTATCGCCCGGAAGCTCAATCAACTTTCTATGTCTGCTTCCATTCCATCTGCAAATTGTTTATGACGTCGCTTGTGGTACGTGTAAACTGCTCCGGTTGTGTGATGGATATCATTCCAATTCACCTGTATTTAAAGTGAACTACACTTCAAGCCATCACGAGGTCCTTTGCATCAATTATTCTTCTCGAGAATTCAACGGGCAGTTTCGAACATAGATCTCATGATTCATTCTCGTCCGCTCAGTGTGACGAGACCGGTTATGAATAAGAACAGGTGCCTCGTCCTCTCTTTGGGGCCTTGAGGTCTTGGATATAGAACAAAGAAATTAAAAAACAGAAAACGACATTAATCAACTAGGCAGCGTAGAGGGCTTGTTGTCAGTCCATGATTTCATCCTCAAACGCCGAAACCCAAACATGTCTGGTGGTATATGAATAAGAGCATAAGCACATGGTCCCGCTATCCAGCTACATTTCCCAATCCGTGTCCCAGTGCCCAAAATAATGATACAAGTGCGTCTCGCCCAACACAGTTGCGTCCGGTGCCGCGTCTTAGCACAGAAACTTGTAGAATCTCTTCCATGCGGGCCAACCCCCGCGCTCTTCGCGCTCTTGGGCCACGAGGATGGGTACGTTGAAGTCGCGACGGCCCGTATCGATGTCCATGTCGTTAAGGGACACGTACGAGGTGTGGTAGTATAGCTTGTGGGTGCCGTAGAAGAACAAGATCATGGGGGCACCCACCCACTTGAGGAAGAATTCTTTTGCGATTTCGGCACTGTCCATGTGCTCGTTGTCGATAGGAAAGGCACCGACATAGAAGTGCGAGACGAGGACAAGAAGATTTAGAGTGATTCCCAAGTATGAGCCCCAGATGCCGACTTGGGACTGAAACGGGAGCTCGCTGGGACTATGGCCTCGGGCAGCCCACGCGTGTCGGAACCGGATGTGACAGAGGCAGATGGAGCCCCAGGTGATGACAGTAGAGAGACCTGAGATGGCGAGCAGCCAGTCGAGGATGGCGCCCTGCTCGGGGAGGTCGGCGAGGAAGGCGAGAAGGCCGACAAAGGCGGCAATGCCGATGGCGACGAGAGGGCGACCCTTGCGATCGATGTAGGCGAGTAGCTTGGGCGCCTGGTTTAGGTTGGCCAGAGCGGCGAGGGTTCTGGAAGAGCCGAAGACGGCCGAGTTTCCAACGGAGAGGACAGCAATCAGAATGACGGCGTTCATAACAGACGGCAGGACCTGGATCCCGGCCTCTTCGATGGCGATGACAAAGGGGGATGCCTTAGCGTCTGCATCATTATTGCCGCCGGTGAGCGCCGGATCGTCGTATCTCACGAGAAGCCCAACCAGCGTCAAGGCGACGACGTAGAAGAGGGTAATTCGCCAAAACACCTGCTTAAGCGCCGTGGGCAAAGACTTTCTGGGGTTAGCCGTCTCAGCCGCTGCGAGCCCAATAAGCTCGGTACCTGCAATCTTATGTTAGTAACCAGCTATATACGTCGGCAGTGTTGTCGCGACAAAGCAATCTCAAGACACGACTAACATGTCCGGAATCTACTCACCTGCAAAAGCGAAAGCGGCAGTCACAAAGACACTGCACAGCCCTTTGAAGCCGTTGTTGAAGGCGCCCGGGTTCTGCCAATACTTGCCTCCAATGTATCCGCCGTCGGGGGTGCCGCCGCAGTTAAGGACGATGCCCAGCAGGCTATAGGAGATGATTTAGCGAGAGGCACAAGGGTAGAGCAGAGAGCTAGGGGAGCACTTACATGAAGCCGATGACGGCAATCACCTTGATGATTGAAAAGATGAACTCGGCTTCACCATAGCCCTTGACTCCAAACATGTTGATAAAGACGATAATAAAGAGGAAGACGCTGACAAAGATGGCGCGAGTCAGTGTCTCGTCCCAATACGACAGGGTCAGAGACGCGGCGATGATTTCCAACGGCAGGATAATAAGCCACTGCATGGCATAGCTGTGTCGGGCGTTAGTTAGAACCAGGACTAGTTCACCCGAGACATCAAAAGGATCGGCGTGTCTTACTTCCAACCCACGGCAAAGCCCCACGAGGGGTCGAGGAAACGGGTTGCCCATGAGGAAAAGGACCCGGCAATGGGGAAAATAACGGCGAGCTCTCCCAGAGCTTGGCATGTGCAAAACAGCATTGTGCCGACAATGGAAAAGGCGAGGAGTAATGAAGCTGGGCCTCCCGTAGCTAGAGCTTTGCCGGATGCAACAAATAGGCCAGTACCTGTAGCGCTCAAGTCAGCGCGAAATCCCGACTAAGCACCCCTCTCTAATAAAGAAGCATGTAGTTGCTACCGAGGGCAAGCGAGAGACGTACCAATGGAACCTCCGATGGCAATCATTTGCAAATGCCTTCCCTTCAGCTTCCTAGCCAAGCCCGAGTTGGCCGTCTCGAGACTGGCAAGATGCAGGTCGTAGTAGTGGGCGCCATTGTGGACGCGGCCGTTCTCGAGGTGGCCGAGGGGGTCGTTGGAGAAGAGGGTCGAGTTGTGCTCGCGCTTGAAGCCTTCGACGATGCGATCCCAGTAGCGCGGCAGGCCGTCGAGCTCGTAGTCGGGTTCGCGCATGCTGAATGAACTGCCGTGGGCGAGCGACTCCTCCTTCATCTTGAGAGTGTTGCGCTCAACCTCGGGCGGCGGCGACATGCTTGCCCGCCAGCGCTGGAGCGGGTTGCGTCCCCGCCGGACGGCTGGTGGTGGAAGACTTCTTAGGAATAGGTCCTTGGTAGGTCGGTCGGTTGTGGGAGGCGAGTGATACGATGCAGACGAGAGTGGCTTCACTGATCAATCAATCCAGGTTCGCAGGGTGGTTGCGCGTCGGTTGAGGCCGGCCAAAGTCGTCGAATGGTCTGCGCGTGATAGTGTCAGATCGTGTCGTCGAAGTCTTTGAAGGCGCACGAGGCGAGGCGGGGCTATCCACGAGGTTGTCGGCATATCCCCAGTTCTGCTATGTCGTGGTTGACACCTTTGTGACTACCCAGGTGGTCACTGGTAGAGAGTCACAAGCCCAGCGCCGTTGATGGAGCGACCCGACGTGGGTTAAAAAAACGTCACTTAATTCAGAAAGAAGAGAAGAAGAAGAACGTGGCAGCGGATGCAGCTTGTTCGAGATCCTGGGCGTCAGAGGGGAAAAGACGACCGAGAAGAGCGTTGCCGTGGGACAAGACGGTCTGGGCCAAGAAGGGGCTGGCGGGCACCTAGAGATGGTGGTGGGCTTATCATGCCCGCTGGACATCGTCGACGGTGACATTTGTGCTTGGCGTAGTCAAAGTGCAGACAGGCCAACGCGGCACTCACAAGACCAGCTGCCCGCCCCAAGAACCGCTTACCGTATCATCTATAGCCTACTGACGACCTAGATAGCCGGACCTAGAAGCAAGCCTCTTTTTCGCCCAGTTCGCCCAACAAAAGATGGCGCTGCATCCATCTGTAGCTGCAGCACACGGTACAACGGGCGGTGGCGTCCTTCCAGCGTCCTACGTACCTCTTGCGAGCGCCCCAGAGAGAAGCGTTCCGCCCATCAAAGCCGCAAGCCCGGCGGCGTGGCGGCCAGTCAGCGCTCGACAGGGCAGACTCGCCCCCACTAACGAAGCTGGTCGCCCGTCAAATGTTGCGCCCGTTGCACCAATCTCACAGCGCCCTGGGAGCTATCGAACGCTATCTCGCAGCGGGGCTGCGCAGGACCCGCAGGGGGGGTAAATGGCACAGGGCACTGGCGGGATGGCCGCTACTTAGCGACCATTCTAGGGGAGCCCCAGGCCCAGACCAGGTCCAGGCCCAGGCAGGTAGCCAGCAGAATCGCGAATCTGGGAGAGGGGAGAATCAGAGCGAGATGTGATACGACGACCTGAGTCAAGCAAGCGGCATCGATTAGGACGAAGGGGAAACGACGGTACAGTATATTTGTCCTAGCACAATAGTATGATGCACCAAACGGCAGGTGCAGAATAGCGGTACTGTAAGAGCGAATGGGCCAAAGGGATTCAAGTTGGCTAATGCCTGGTAAGGCAGCTGGGGCGACGACATGGCCATGCACACACACCAAAGCACGATTCGCCGATTCTATCCGTCCGCAGCAACACTCTCTCAAGAACAAGCTGGCATGGGTGCTCAAAGAAGACGCAGCACCACCAGCCTGCTCAACGGCCTTGGGCCAATTGGTGGCACATGATGAAACGGAATCCTCCATCGCCACCCTCCCTTCCCAGTCTGTCATCTCCCAATCCCTCTCTCTCCTCTAGCTTCCTAGGTACTCCAGCATCCTCCTCTTCCTCGTGTGAGACTGCTACCAAAACGGCTGCCTACAGCTTATGCACCTCTTCCGTGCGGGCGTCGCGTAGCACTACCACCGCAATAGCGTCTCCCACAAGCTCCATCTGTCAGGTGGAATAAAGTTGTCCAAGGGACGAGCAAACTCCAATCACCGCCGCAATCCTCGACAAGGGGGGTCACCGCCAGCCTGGACAAGGTGGGCGTTTTATCCCCTCGGGCCCTTAAACGCAAGGTTACAATTACTACGCAAGCCCCAAATAGCGCGTACCAAGTCCTTGACGCTGTGCATGCCTACTAAGCAAGTGCTCCATTGCGAGTGGTGACGGTGGTTGATTACACTGTGCAATTGTGAATATGTGAGCTTTGAAGACATGGGCGAGAACCTCGAGGATCTCTCTCTGACCCAAGGACCAACTCCAGCACAACCAACAAGGTAGATAAGCAATGGCTGTTAGTTATCCCTCCCACCACATAGCGGTTCATCGACACCACTACCATCAAGGATTTCGCTCCTCTTTGCTATGCAAGACTTCGCGCACATAAGTGATCGACGCATATCACTCACCCCTCCACACGCAACATCTCTCTTTTGTTGGTTCATCATGACATGCAGCGGAATCAATTCCTCCCCGCGTGCACGAGCCGCTTAACAGTCGACGCACCTGCAACCCTCCACCCGGCCAGCTCCTTGTTCGGTATCCCAATCCAAAGTTTAGTTCTTATACATTAACAGCGCCTTATTTCCCGATCGTCATCATACAATCTAAGTTAGCCATGGCCAACGTGTCCAACCTAATGCCTCTGTCACGTATATAGGTAGTACATAGTATGCACACCCGCGCCCTGCCCACCATCGCTCTTCCCATATACAAATATCCAAGATTGAATTCAAGCCCAACGAGAACAGACACTAGGCTTCCTCTTCCGCAGGTTCCTTTCCAATCATAACTCCATTCGCATCGCGGGGTTTTCGCTGCCACCCTGTCGAAAATGATGGGCCCATGTCAAATCGAGGCAAAGGATGCGCCTCCGTGTTGAACACCATCTTATCCAGTGGCAACACGTCGTCGGACGAGAAGAGGAGATACATGTACTTGAGAGTCTCGGCCTGTTTCACGTTAGTCGTCTTGTTCCCCCGTCCCTGCCGGACCATCTTCACTCACCAGCCAGAAGCTTTCCATGTTGTCCTTGACCTTGGGCGGAACGACGTCGGCGTTGCTCAAACTCGTAAATCCACCTTGGTTTTTCACAGCCGTGTGGTTGGCAAACGACTTGAACATGTCCCATCCCCACTCCCTGTACTGGATATCTCCCGTTATTCTCCACATGTAAAACAGGCTCTCGACCGTCTCCGGTCGCTGCAGGTTGTGGACATCGTTGGGCTTGACCGTAAAATCTTTGCGCCACTCTGCCTCTGGATCGGCATCGAAGTCCTTGGGGGCTTGGTGGGGGGCATCAGAGGGAGGAGGAGGCCGGGCGATGTTGAAGTGAGTGATCTCGGCGGCCAGGCCAGTCGCCATGTACTTGTACATGCCCCAGCAGGTGTGCATCAGCTCCCGTGCCAGCTGCATGTCGTCCTCATTCTGCTTGGTCCAGGTGGGCAGCTTCCGGGCCGCGGCCTCGGTCAGTCCCCCGGTTGCGCCCAAGGCAATTGTGCCGGGCATGAAGCACACGAGGTGGTCCATTTTCGGCGACATTGGCTTGTCAAGGCCTTGCGGACGCTCTCCGATAATGGTGAACTGAGAGGTCTCTGTGTACGTGACCAGGTGCTTTCGCACTCCTCGCATGGATTCGTCCCACATGTCCCGGTAGATGGGTTCCTGCTTGTTGGTCTGATAGTATTGTTTGATAAGATACTCGTAGTACGAGTCACCTCGGCTACCCAGGCGCACATTGCTGCCCCTGAACTTGCCGGTGGTCGCATAGATGTAGATGGGCAATAGTCCATCCTGCGCGCCGTTGTCATCGACGACCTTCATCACTCTCTCGACCCTGTCCCAGTAGTCCTTTTCTCCTGTGAGCTTGGCAAGGTACTTGAACTCGAGCTGCACGCTCGTCGCCTCGGCCGTCGAAGAGGCACCCATGTCAGCATGGGACGGAATGCCCTCATACTTTTCCAAGTTGACGCTG
This sequence comes from Dactylonectria alcacerensis, assembly GCA_029931735.1. NCBI lineage: Eukaryota > Fungi > Ascomycota > Sordariomycetes > Hypocreales > Nectriaceae > Dactylonectria > Dactylonectria alcacerensis. Next base: position 3,190,320 of record JAPMUZ010000002.1, read on the forward strand.
GAATACGGAATCCCCGACGGTGTGTCGAACGCACCCATAAGGCGATCGGCGAGGTCCTTGGCCTTGTCGAGGTACAAATCCTCCCCAGCAGCCCCCTCGTCGTCGTCCGTCAAGGCGGCGAGATGGGGATATTCATTGGAAATGTAGTGAGCAGCCAGGAGCCCACCCATCATCCGGATTGTCGTCTCAAACGTGCTCACGTCCTGATCTTGCTCCCAGGTTAAGGAATTGGCGATCCACTCCCGTGCGTCCTGAACTCGAGAGGTCAGGTTCATCAGCATCATGGTGTCCAACGAATCGACAATGATCCATCCAAGTCCCTTGGGGGACATCATATCTCCCGTCTTCGAGATTGGACGGTACTCGTCGTAGCCTGTACAACATTCTCGTCAGTCAAAGGTTTGCCCACATAGCACCGTGGAACAGGAATCGCGACGCACCCCAGGCATATCGTTTATAGTTGTCCCAGCTCAGCTCGAAGGCCTCGACTACATGCTCTTTCCTCTTGTCCCAGTCGATCTCTTCCTGGTCCTTGGAAAAGCTCGTCCAGCCCCAATCCTTTGGCGCATTCTTTTTGGAGGGGTCTGAAGAAGAGAAGAGCCCCTTCCAGTATAGAAAAGCGAGGACGATGGCTACCAGGCCGATGACTCGCTTGCGCTTCCAGAGCGGCCTTTTGTGCGACTGCGAGTAACCATATGGCTTGTCCTTGTACATGGGTAACCCCTTAGATCGCCCGGAACTCGCACCAGAGCCCCAGACTCTGTCCTCGAGGGCTCGCTGGGGGTTCGCGAAGGCAGGGAGGTTTTTGGGAATGGAGAAGCTCATTTCAAAGTCATTGGCGACGGCCCGAGATGGCTCGTCTCGCTGGTTCGGGCTGAGGAGGGGCGAAGTCGGTGGTTTGAAGGCGCCGTTGGTGCGGTGGAGGTTGAACGGGTCGCGGATCATGAGCACTGCTACAGCATATCGGGTTCGAGGGCGGTTGGAGGACGGCAGGAGGACGGTTGACGGAACGACGGAACGAGAGCGTCTTGGCGACTGCAGCGACGGGCTCTGGAAAAGGATTAGGGATAGGTAACTTGAGAGGAAGTCCAAGATAGAGGTGATGTGGCACTAAGAGCAAAAGGCAATATAGGGCTAAAAGAACAATGCAATGCAACGTCGAACAAAGATGCGGAAGCTCTAGAGTCCGAGCACGAGACCAGATTTCACAAGTAAAGGCGTCCAGGTCTAGTCTCCAGACTCTAGACCCCTGCACGGAGACCGTATTGACTTCTTACGAACTAGGCACTCTGTCCATAAGGATACCATGACGAAAAGGGTCCCCCGCAAGGGTACAGGGCTAGCGCTGTTCTGGTCGGGCCACTCGCCCCCAGACTCCCTGAAGAAAGTGCACTGTACCGATATTAAGCAACACCCTTTCAGAGGGCTTCAGTGGCCCCCCCCGACTCGCAGGGACGCTTGCACCTACTGACGACGACGCACAAGTTGGGCTTCCGGAGTCAGATTCAAAGTCAGAGCCACACAAGGTCGAGGTGAGCCATCACCAGTTGCAAAATCTGGGACTCGACCAGAAACACTCCGAAATTCAAGGAACGAGAGAGGCTTTCTTTCCAGGCTCCATAATCTACACTCAGTACAGTTCGGACGGAAGAACACGCTGCCGACCTGGGGAGTAGTAGCCATGAGTATCGCCAATTACCCGTCACTCAACCCGGAAGAGTTCTCCGAGGCATGCCACCACCTGGAGCGGCAGTACTGCCGCGCCGAGTTGGGACCGGCGCGGATTCGGTGGAAGCTCAGACTGTGTACGGCTCTTGATACGAGCTTCTCCTTCGAAGGAGGATACACTACGTACGTTCAGATCAGGCGGCCACTGCAAACCGACCTTGACCACGGTGACCTTTCGCTGGACTTGGACGGTTTCTCCTTCTCTGATAATTCCAAGGACGACATTGCACTTGCGGGAGATAGAGATATGATGGATGCCGAGAATGGGGACGAGGTAACGAAGCCTCATCCTGTATCTCGTTTCTTTGGACTTTCTCTTCTCACATATTCCTAGGCAGCCCTTGTAAGGCACCCATCCCGTCTAGACGTCGGAATCGTTGAGTACGAAATCCATCTTCATCCTACCTATCGGGTGCCTTGTCTATGGTTCACTTTACATGGTCTTCCCGCCCATGAGCCCGCCTTCAACATTGACACCGTCTTCCGCCGTCTGGTCCCCGACGAGTACAAGGCAGGCCTCCGCTCTCTTGGTGGGGTTGGTGGCATCTCGGCGGATGTAAGTAATGTGAATTGCTATTTCCAAAAGTCAATTCCATATTCTGGGTATCGTAAAAGCCCGTTGACCTAACTAACACTTTGCTTTCCAGCATCACCCTATCACGGGTGTCCCGTCCTTTTTCGTCCATCCCTGCCTGCTCGGGGATGCCATCTCCAAGTTTGAGTGCGACAGGACGAACTACCTCATGATCTGGCTCGGGCTCGTGGGAGGATGCGTAAGCTTGTGGGTTCCCAAAGAGATGGCAATCCAATAACGCGACTCTGGTCGTTTAACGGGTCTCGTATCCTATCGACGTAGCTGACCATTGCTGGGGTTCCATTACTCGTCATCGCTATCCTCCTCCATAGCCACATCGTCGTCACTTTCGTCCTCAGAATCGCGGGTCCGCTTCTGGCCACGGTCCCCAGGTGTGTCAGCATCCTGCATGACATGATCCACGCTTGCTGCTGGTTTGGCCGGCAGTCCAGAGCCCGATGCTGCTGCTGTTCCGGGAGGGGGTGCGTTGAAGATGCTCTGTTGCAATTCTGTCTGCTCGACATCAGCAGCACCAGATCCGCTAGGCATCTTGAAGGTGCCATCGAGCTTAGCCACAAAGTTCGACTTCGACTTGGCGTATTGGATTTTCTATACACATATTAGCTTTCGCCTCTCTACCCCAGTGAGCAATGGACACGCACAAGGTCACGGCCAAGGAAATTTTGTCCCTCCAGAGCCCTCATCGCCTGAGTAGCTGTCTGTACGTCACGGTACACAATATGGGCCTGACCGCGCATCGACATAGTCTTGAGGGCAACCACATCCAACACCGGGCCGTATGTCGAGAACAACATGTAGAGCGCGGTCCGCAAATCAGCCTTCTGCAGTTTCGAAGATTGTAGGTTCGTCACGTATAAACTATGAAATTTTAGAAGATTTCCGACAAGAGACGATGCAAGAAACTGACGTCTGGTTGGGAGGGATGGGTTGGACTTTGGCGGGGAGGGTGGAGTTGGGCTGAAGAGCACGAGGCGGTGCGGCGGCGGCGGCCATTGTGACGTCGTCACCGTGGTATTATGTATACTGTATATGTCGGTATGCTTCTATTCCAGAAATTCGGATAATCGGTGGCCTTCACAGCAAGATCGGGCAGGGTGAGAGGCTTCGCGCGCGTGCCAGAGTCGTGAATATGTTGATGTCGAGGTTGTGTGCAGGTGGAGTTTTTTGTCAACTCTCAGCCTCGCGGAGCTTAGCGCTGAACTGTAGTGGCGGCCTTGGGAAGTCGAGAGTGGCCCAAGCTTGGAGCTGGCTACGTAGGTACGTAACCCCACCCCCACTGACCCAGCATCATCGTCAGCCTCTCCATTGCCAGCACATCCCGAAACTCCTTCTTCTACCATCCCAACCCCTACTAAAGCGATAGTAGAGAGCTCCTCCTATCGCAAATCCCACAACCCACTCTTCGCCATGGCTCCCCCCGAGGTTCACCACTTGTTTCACAACCCGATTGTTGACCACTCGTTTTCGGCTGATCAGTCTACGTTGGCTGTTACTCGAGACTCCACCATCGAGCTATACTCCAAGGTTGGCAATGCCTTCAAGCTGAAGGATGAGCTCAAGGGCCACGACAAGACCGTCACTAGTGTGGACATTGCTCCCAAGAGCGGCCGTATCGTGACCTGCTCTCAGGGTTAGTTCCGCTTCATCCCGAACTGCCCCTTTGTCGATACCGATCTAACACCGCCACAGATCGCAATGCCCTCGTCTGGGAGCCCTCCCCAACCGGATACAAGCCTACCCTTGTCCTTCTTCGAATCAACAGGGCCGCCACTTTTGTTCGCTGGTCACCCTCCGAGACCAAGTTCGCCGTTGGTTCCGGTGACCGCGTCATCGCCGTCTGCTACTTCGAGGAGGAGAACGACTGGTGGGTGTCTAAACACCTGAAGAAGCCCATTCGTAGCACCATCACCAGTGTCGCTTGGCACCCCAACTCCGTCCTCCTCGCTGCCGGCTCTACCGATGCCCACGCTCGAGTTCTCTCCAGCTTTATCAAGGGTGTCGACGCCCGTCCTCCTCCGGGCGTCTGGGGCGAGCGACTTCCCTTCAACACTGTGTGTGGAGAATTCCTGAACAACTCTGCCGGTTGGGTTCACTCTGTTGCTTTCTCCCCGAGCGGTGACAGCCTCGCCTTTGCTGCTCATGACAGCAGCATCACTGTCGTCTATCCCACCGGACCGGACCAGGCCCCTCGTGCCGTGGTCACAATCTCCACCCAAATGCTCCCTTTCAAGAGCCTGTTGTGGAGCGCCGAAGACGAGATCATCGCTGCTGGCTACGATTGTGAGGCTTTCCGCTTCCAGGGTAGCGAAGCCGGATGGCAGTTGGCTGGGACAATCGAGTCCAAGGGTCGCCCCGGTCTGGGAGAGCACCGAGAGGAGTCTGCCTTGAACATGTTCAGGCAGATGGATCTGAAGGGCAAGGCTAAAGACGACACGCAGCTCAAGACGGTCCACCAGAACACTGTGACCATGATTCGTCCGTATGAGACCTCTGGTGACCGTGTCACGAAGTTCAGCTGTAAGTCACTCATCTCCTGTCAGTGTCAGTTCTAGGCAAAGCTAACAGACCACAGCAAGCGGTGTCGACGGCAGGGTTGTCGTCTGGAGTGCTTAGGCAGGATTTCATGGAACTTTACAGGAATGACGAAAAAATGCCTAGCTACTTATGCATGACTGGATTTCCGATTACCTCGCGCCATAGAATAAATTCACCAATTAAAGCGTTCTTGCCTATCATCGTCTTCCTACGTTGAGCCCATATTGCTGTATATGAGTGCCAATTCTTAACTAATAATCTTAAGACCTGATTCATTATGGTAATCGAAGGCAACGCTGCCAATGCCTTGATTCCAAGCACGAAAGTCAATGTGTAGATGTCACATGAGAAGAAGGAAAAATGACTGCTGATCAACTTTTTTCTTTTTGGTTGAGATGGTCCTACTGCCTAAACTCAATGGCTATAATTCAAGCTGTTTAAGGGAGGACAATGGCCTCAATCTCGACGTCGACGTTCTTGGGAAGAGTCTTAACGGCGACACAGCTACGAGCAGGCTTGTGTGAGAACCAATTCTCATACTCGGCGTTCATTTCCTATTGCCAATTTGTCAGTCAGTGATAATTTGTATGGCGGCTGGGCTCTGTCGTGGCGGTGAGTGGTAACGGCAATAGGCAACGTACGGCAAAGTGGTCCATGTCCGACAGGAAAATGGTGACCTTCACGACTCTGGACATGGAGGAGCCGGCCTCTTCAATGACAGCCTGGAGGTTCTTGCAGCACTGGCGGGTCTTCTCGCCAATGGTACCCTCGATGAACTGGCCCTCGGGGGTCAGGGGGATCTGGCCGGAGCAGTAGATCGCATTGGGGGTCTTAATGGCTTGAGACTGTGGAGAAGGTCAGTGTCGCGTGTCTCCAGATTTGGTGAATGAGTTGACGAGGCTTCCCGTGAGGCTTCCCCTCGGGGTGACGTACGTAAGGGCCAAGAGCTGAGAGCAATTGTCAGTCACATTGCTACTAGGGCCAAGCTGAGGGAAGTACTCACCAGCCGGGGCGTTCTTAGTGAAGACAATGGTCTGATCAGACATGGTGGATTGTGTTCTAACGAGGTGACGTGTGAACCTGGGGACCCGCGCGATCGGAGGGACAGACCGAAGAGCGGCGGCGACCCGGGGCGCTCTGCGGGCGAGGGGCGCCAACATACCTGGGAGGAAGGGAAGAAGAGAGATAGAAGAGCGGTCGTTATGCTGAAGATTGAGATTTTGGACGTAGGTCTGAAGTGATGGAGGATCAAAACACACTTTCAGGCGATGCGAGGGACGGGCGGCAGCTATATTTGACTTCCGGGGGCCTACTCCGCTTGTTTGGGATGGGCGGTTGTTAGTGGAAGGCGTTGGAAATGACTCTCTTTTGTGCTCATCACTGTAACATGCTCATCACTGTAACAGTATCAGGCTACTGCACCACATCGGACCCTCGGACCACCTAGACTACTGGTTGGTAAAGAAGCACCATATCCATATCGTGCGTTATTACCGCCCACCATAATCCAAGCTCTTCCGTGGATCGGCCAACCATTGCTGCTCTTTGCGCTGAGCGACCACCCGACTTGGTTCGGATACCCCGCCCGCGCCCTCCGGACACGGCGTGCGGAGGTTTCTAAGAAGCGCGGGGCTTCGAGTCGGTACAGAAAAAGGAGGGGCATGGCTTTTGGGATGCGTAGGTGCGGGCCAAGTCAAAAGAGGACGGGCGCATTACGTACATATATAATTACATACGTCTGTGTTCACTACTAGGATGGCAGGTTCTAATTCCATCATGGCATCTCCATCATGTCTAGAGGTCATCTCGATGTAGACAATATGGCGTGGCATAGACCCATCAAAGTGCATTGTATGTGACATAGTTTGGTCTTCTGTCCCAGCTCGCAACACTGTCCCGCTCGCTCCATGCGAGAGACTAACAATTTGGATGCCTGGGGAAAAGATGTTCAATATGCTTAATGATTAAAGGCTTATTACTGCTTCACGTTTTTGCTTTATCACGAGAAAGGCGAGGATGCTACAGTCATGATTACAGCTTAAGCTGTCTTTCTGCTGGCATCTAACATCAGCTCCCTTCCCCCGCCACCTCTCGAAGAAATTCGAGTCCAATGATTATCGATAACGGGGCAGGACAGTAGCAGTCTGTGATTCACAGCTAGTTACGGAGAATACATCTCAATGAATGGTCTTTTCTACGTACGAGAGTGATCGGCCATGGCCCCTTCAGCCCTGTGTCCCCAATCACTAGATCAGCTCAGGGGGGGAGCATTGACCGTTTCTGTGCCATGACACCCCCGAAATAGCTCCCATTTCCTTCCGCCTCCACCCCCTATTACCATAGCCCCTCCACTGGAAATCACGGGTTAGAGTAACTGTGCTCCGCTGCAGAAGGAAACGAGAGTGGTCTAAAAAGGCCATTAGCGGCGAAGAAAGTGCCAAGTGGCCAGAATGAAGAAAAAGTGGCTCCAGACCTTTTTACCTAGTTGACTGCCCCCTGCATCATCAGCCGCTGGGGAGCAAGAAGCTAACAAGTTGTCCTCGACAGCTCAGCTCAAGACGCGAATCCATTTGCTACTGCATTTCCAAAGGGAGTGAGACTCGTAGCACCTCTTCCTCTTTTCTTCTTCTTTCCCTCCTCAGCCTCCCAGGCAAGTTTGCCATTGCATCTTGCCTCTTATTTCTTCCGCCTTCTCTCCATTCTTTTGATTGTCCCTTCTTCTTTGTATCCTTCTTCTTCTTGTCCCATATCCCCCTCCTCATCTGTTGGCCACCTGGCCGTAATCTTTCCCCTTGAGGCGAGGTCAGTTTGAAAGTCTCAGAATTTCCCATTCCTCTCCTGGCGTCGGCTTGTGAGACCCGGCTTTCCCAATCAGGACGCGTCGGCACCAAGCCCATCACTTCAGGGCTCAGGATCGCCGACGCCTCAACTTTGTCGCATCTAGAGGACGCGCCAAGCTGACCTTTTTTCCTTCATCTTCACAGACACCGATTCGTGCCATCTACAATTAGAATCGCACCATGGCTCGCCCTTCCACGCCGCAGGGCAGCCTGCGACAGCGGAACCCGCCCTCCAAGAAGGAGAAATCTGAGGTTGCCGCCGTCTTCGCTCCCGAGGAAGAACTCGATAAGCTCGCCAAAGCTGGCGCTCAGAGAGCCCATGCTCAGTATGACGGCGACTACAAGATCGCATTCTTCATCATCACCGTCCTGGCCTTCGTCACCCGTTTCTGGGGCATCAGCCACCCCAACGAGGTTGTCTTTGACGAGGTTCACTTTGGAAAGGTACGCGACCGTTGCTGCTTCTGACTATGATTTGTCAATGTTGACACCTTGCCCTCGCAGTTCGCCTCTTACTATCTCGAACGAACCTACTTTTTCGACGTTCATCCTCCGTTCGGCAAGCTCCTCTTCGCTTTCATGGGCTGGCTCGTCGGCTATGATGGCCACTTCCACTTTGAGAACATTGGCGACTCCTACATTGCCAACAAGGTTCCCTACGTTGCTTTCCGCGCCTTGCCCGCTATTCTCGGCGCCCTGACCGTCTCTGTCACCTACCTCATCATGTGGGAGTCTGGCTACAGTCTCCCTGCTTGCGTCCTCGCTGCTGGCTTGATCCTCCTCGATAATGCGCACATTGGGCAGACCCGCCTCATCCTCCTTGATGCCACCCTGGTTCTCGCAATGGCTTGCAGCTTGCTCTTCTACATCAAGTTCTACAAGCTTCGACACGAGCCCTTCTCCCGGAAGTGGTGGAAGTGGCTTATCCTCACTGGATTTGCCTTGTCCTGCGACATGTCCACCAAGTACGTCGGTCTATTCGCCTTTGTTACCATTGGTTCCGCCGTCGTCATTGACCTCTGGGACCTTCTTAACATCAACCGACCCGGTGGTGCCATTGACCTCATCGATTTCGGCAAGCACTTTGCTGCCCGTGCCTTTGGCCTGATCATCATGCCTTTCCTATTCTACCTCTTCTGGTTCCAAGTCCACTTTGCCGTTCTCTACCGCTCCGGTCCTGGCGACGACTTCATGACCCCGGAGTTCCAGGAGACGCTCAGTGACAATGTCATGCTCGCCAACTCCATTGACATCCAGTACTACGACAGCATCTCCATCCGACACAAGGAGACCAAGACGTACCTCCACAGCCACGAGGACAAGTACCCCCTTCGATATGATGATGGTCGTGTTTCTAGCCAGGGCCAGCAGGTCACTGGATATCCCTACAACGATACCAACAACTACTGGGAAATCCTCCCCGCGAATGGTGACAAGCAAACCGGTCGCAACGTCAAGAACCACGACCTGGTACGCCTCCGCCACCTGGGCACGAACATGGTCCTCCTTTCTCACGACGTCGCCTCTCCCTGGTTCCCCACCAACCAGGAGTTTACCGCTGTGACCCCTGAGGAAGCATTTGGCAAGCGAGAGAATGACACGCTTTTTGAGGTCCGAATTGAACACGGAAAGAAGAACCAGGGCTTTAAGTCCGTCTCCGGCCACTTCAAGCTCATCCACAATCCTAGCAAGGTAGCCATGTGGACTCACACCAAACCTTTACCTGAGTGGGGATACAAGCAGCAGGAGATCAACGGAAACAAGCAGATTGCCCCCAGCTCCAACATCTGGGTTGTGGAAGATATTCCTTCTCTGGCCCCCGACGACGCCCGCCGCCAGAAGCCGGAGCGCAAGGTCAAGCAGCTGCCCTTCTTGCAGAAGTGGTTTGAGCTCCAGCGAGCCATGTTCTACCACAACAGCAAGTTGACCAGCAGCCACCCCTACTCCAGCCACCCTTACCAGTGGCCTTTCCTGCTCCGAGGTGTCAGCTTCTGGACTCAGTCCGATACCCGCCAGCAAATCTACTTCCTCGGCAACCCCATGGGCTGGTGGCTTGCCAGCAGTCTCCTAGCCGTCTACGCTGGTATTGTTCTGGCCGATCAGGTCTCCCTTCGCCGTGGCATTGATGCCCTGGATCACCGTACGTAAATAAAGGCGATTTTGTTTCCTGCTCAGCATGTTAACCAGTGTATAGGCACTCGTTCCCGACTCTACAACTCAACGGGATTCTTCTTCCTGGCCTGGGCCACTCACTATTTCCCATTCTACCTCATGGGAAGACAGCTTTTCTTGCATCATTATCTTCCAGCTCATCTCGCATCTTGTTTGGTTGCCGGTGCTCTCCTTGAATTCATTTTCAACTCGGAACCCGTCGAGGAGATCGCCCAGAACCCTAAGGACAAGAAGGCGATTGCCGGCCCCAGACACCACGTCACTGCCCGAGAGCGATTTGCCGGCCAGAGTATGCTCAGTGCCTGGATTGCTTGCCTTGCTGTCATTGTTGTCATCATTGCAGGCTGGTATTTCTTCTTGCCCCTGACATACGGCTACCCTGGTCTCTCCGTGGACCAGGTCCTTCGACGCAAGTGGCTGGGCTATGACCTGCACTTTGCCAAGTAAACGGCTTCGTAGGTGTGGCAAACGCAGGTGTGGGATCTCATAAATGGCGAGTATTGCGAAATGAGATTCGAGTTGGAATTGTAGGAACATTTGAGGCACACGGGATGTTATTCACGGGCTGAACGGTGGACTTATAGACCCAAGAAGATACTTGGCCGCCACCACTGGGTAAACGGGAGAGTCCCAATGGAATGTACCATAGCTGAAGAAGCAGAATCTCGCATAACCATGCTTTCAAGAGAAAAGTTACATGTATGGGATGGAGAAGCTATTGATGAGTTTGTTCTTTATTTGATTACAGTTTGAGCCGAGTTCGTGAAGTCCAGGATTTAATATCCGTGTGAAGAGCTGCAAGTGTAAGCTGAAGCTTCCTGCCCGAGTATCATAAATTAGATGATCATCATTGTAAAGCAGTCCAGGGATGGACAGAGGAGTAGCGCAGGGCGGATGTGGCGCACATCTCGTATGAGCCACACACCTCCCTTGTTCGTGTGCCATTATGCGCCCCATCCCAAGTGCTAACCGGCTTTCAACCCTCACCTGTTACGGCCACGTTCCTCGGCCATTAGTTGTCATGGTATTGCTCCCTGCGCATCTTCTATCCGACTAGGCCGCGATTCTACCAATTGCGGCTTTGTACTTAGCCGTGCGACGCCGACGGCCACCTCTATGATGCGGTATCGCTGTCCAAGACTACGCCCATCGATAGCTCGAAGAGAACCATGATCCTCTCACAGGGAAACCGCTTCTACCTGCGCCGGCTCCTTCGCTCACGAACCATCAAGATCCTTCTCCTCCTCGCCTGCCTTATCAACGTCGTCGATGTCCTCCGAATCCACCGCGACATCGCCGATGCCGAGCGAACCCCGGCGCCGCGGCTCTCGCAGCCCCCCGAGCGCATCTACATAGCCAGCATGCACTGGAACAACGGCAAAATACTGCGTCACCACTGGAACGATGCCGTCATCAAGTTGACCGAGCTCTTTGGGCCCGAGAATGTCTTTGTCAGCATCTACGAGAGCGGCAGCTGGGATGATTCCAAGGAGGTGCTGCGGGAGCTGGATGGTCAGCTTGAGCGCCGAGGCGTGCTGCGTAGAATCGAGCTGTCGGCCACGACACACCATGACGAGATTGCAAAGGGCGACCAGGGAGAGGGTTGGATCAAAACTTCTCGGGGTACAGAGCTAAGGAGGATACCGTACCTCGCAAAGCTGAGGAACAAGACAATTCGCGACCTTGTCGAGCTCCATGAAAACGGCACGACCTTTGACAAGGTCCTCTTCCTAAATGACGTGGTATTCACGGTACGTTTGTTCGCATTCGGATGTGGGAGAGCGCTCGGTAGCTAACTACTTGTTCTACGAGAACAGACCGATGACGTCTTGAAGCTCCTCAATACCAATGGCGGCGAATATGCTGCCGCATGCTCCCTGGACTTCTCCAAACCACCGTTATACTATGACACATTTGCGCTCAGGGACACTCAGGGGGAGGCACATGCCATGCAGACTTGGCCATACTTGCACTCCAGCGCCTCGAGGAATGCCCTGGTCAACCACGTCGATGCCGTGCCGGTCAAGAGCTGTTGGAATGGAATAGGTTCGTTGATCTCCTTCGTCTCTGAACACAATAGTATCATGGTATAGTAACTTACCGCGTCTATCAGTCGCCATGCCAGCGGAACCCTTCATCTCTTCGTCTGCGCTCCGCTTTCGCGCTGTCACAGACTCCCTCGCTAGTCATCACCTCGAAGGCTCCGAGTGTTGCCTCATCCATGCCGATAACCCGCTCTCCAAGACCCGCGGCGTCTTCCTCAACCCGCACGTCCGCGTCGGCTACAATCTGCCTGCCTACCAGGCCACGCACCCGGCTAGCGACAACGAGTCCTGGCTGTCAGTCTGGGACATCTTCTTCGGTTTGTGGGTTAACAGACTTCGACGATGGACGGCTCTCCCGTTCGAGAGATGGGTAGTCAGGCGACGCGTAGGGCAGTGGAAGAAGGAGGGCCTGGGGCGTCGCGAACCTGGCGAGTTTTGTCTGATCAACGAGATGCAGGTTGTGATTGACAACGGATGGGCTCATGTATAGAATAAGCAATGTTATACAGCCTCAATAGGAATACTCTTTTAGATTCGCAGCAACAGGAGTGTCTAACAACAATAAATGTGCTTAGGTACATCATAGGTAGCAAGCCTCTTTCATACGGTGGGTTTCTTTGAACTATCTGAACAGTCTCGCTGTTCAAGGCTTTATTCACGTAACAATGCCTGGCGCTTTGAGCCCAGCACATAAGAACACAGATATTCAATGAACGAGAATGGCATGTGCTCAGCGGAATCTCATGGATATATAATGAGCTCAGTCTTTACTTTCAGAGTAAGGGAAACGGGTTTTTTTTTTTCGAAAGCCAAGGTTACAGTAAATAAGCTACAACAATAGTGAGAAGAAGAAGGAGAAGAAGAAGAGAATAACATGTGCTTGACAGTCTACACCATCTACCAGTGCGGGCACTGCTACAAGGGGCACCTGGTCCTCTGCGCCGGAGCGAAGCCGAACCCCTGGGGCTGGTTCTCGTGCTTCTTCCCGGATCCGCCGCCGTGCCGCGAGACGCAGGAGCACAAGTACACCATCGGCTACTGCTCGGCTTGCGTGGAGTCCTTCCGGCTGGCGACGCGGGCACAGGCGCAGCTTCGGAAGAGTCGCAGGAAGAAGGGCGATAGCCGGCGTGATCGGGACAGGGCGCGCCGGCAACTCGAGAACGATGCCGGCTGGGAGACGCATCACCAGCGGGTGCCTCTCGCCGTCATCACGGATCCTACGGGGGTTGACCAGGTGTATCACGCAGAGATGGCCACGGCGGCTGACCCTATTCTGCCAAAGTCGATCGTGCTGGTGAAGGCCACATCGCCGACATCATCTACCTCGCCGACAGCTTCCTTGGACATCGTCTCGCCTTTGACTCAGTCGGAGGTGGATGGTCCTACATTCGCGGTTCTGGACTACGATGAATATTCGGAGGAGGGTTCAGTCGAGCGAGTTTGTTTTGGGCGAAGTCATTACTAGGGAGATTAGCATGATAACTCATATCATACACAAATAGACGTACATATAGCCAAGGCTATTCATTGCTGGACAAGGGGTGGTAGAAAATCATCGTATAATTACCATAAAGCGTTAACTTACTCTATGCCATTAGTATTAACTTGATGAATTCAGCATCTTACAACAGTCTACAGCCTAGTTGAGTTCGCTTTGTGGTATTTTCTACATACATTCCATTCTCGAATTTAGCAATAATATAGCTCTTACAATTTGCTCGTTCTGCAATAGGTATCATTAGTATGTGGTGTTTTCCTTCTCCCAGAGGCCAGGTCACAAAATTGCCTAGCAGTTCCCATTGCGAGTGAAATGCATAGACAAAAGTGCTGGTCTAGCCTTAATGCCCAAGAGTCCCCCACCTGTATTCCATTGAATTTGTGATGGCGAGAGAGTAGTTGCGCGAATCGACATGTCAGAATTAGGCCGCGAATCTAGTCCCCGAACCCAGAACCCAATGGCGTCATTATTCAACGTCTTGCGATCAACAAGGTGGAGGGGCTGCGACCCAAACCGGGGGGGTTGCGAACCTTGGAAATGTCCCGATTCGCAATTCGAAAGGGTGGCGAGCAACAACATCAAGGGTTGGGAGAAAAAAAACCCCCATGAACCCACGTCAACAAAAGATCCAGAACTCATATGATCTAGACTAGGAACTACTGTGATAGGACACCTGAAAAGCAGGCAACTGTGACTTGACGGTTGAAAAAGTTTTAACCGAGGCCCGGGGACGGGTTTGTCCACGAGCCCTTTCATCCATCGAATGAGGTCTGTCAATTAACAGTTGCCTTGTGACGAGAGCCCAATTTTGGGTCGCGACATGGGGGGAGGCGAGCGATGAGGGGAAGCTACAAGTATCCTAGTCTATCTGGCGTCGGCCCAACAAGTTGCAGCGTAGGACTCGGAGTGTCTCAGATCGACAAGAATAGGGCAAGGCTTGGACTTGGAGGCGCGAATTAAGAACAAAGAGAAAAAATAACAAGAATAAGCATCGTATCGACCTGAGAGAACCGGGCCAAATCTGTTCCATGCGTACGTATCCCCCTGTTGTAAAAGAATATGGGTGCCTTGCTGGTGCATCAGGCCGGAACGTGGGAACAGGCTGCTCGATAAACTGGCACGTCATTGGCCAGCTGAGGACCAATACGACCTGCCCCACGATAGGGCTGATGGGGAAGAGTCGATTCGCCAATGATTCAGCCGTCGTGTTTGCGGTGAAGGAGGGGAGGGTTGCGTGGATACGTGTCCCGTCGCGAGACATCAGTGGCCGGCGTCCTACGGACGTACGTACCCTCGGCGCGGCGTACGTATCCACAAATATCCCCAACTTTCGATGCTGCGTCGGCGCCAAGCCGATCCTTCTCTCGGTGTCGCAACTTACCAAGTTAAACGAAGCCCAACAACGGGGCGCGTGATGGCGGGCGAGCTGCTGCAGGTTTCAGGGAGCGGCGGCGGGTGCTGCGAGGATGCGTCAACGAGAGTCGTCATGGTCCAGTTGTCATCGGTGGTGTAGGACGACCAGCATGAGCGCAGTTCTGCAGAATAGAGTAGGACCTCTAGGAATCTAGGAATCTAGGAACTGGAGACGTTGCGGTTGCCGAGCTGGCCGAAAAGGGAAGTGACCGAACATGGGATTGAGTCAACGCTTCTGGCCTGTCTCCTCTCTGGCTCTCCTCTCTAGCTTCCTCTCAAGCCCCTCTGTCCTGCTTCCCCTGGCCCACCAGCCCTACTTGTGGATCGGGCGGAGCATCCAGAGAGGGGACCCGAGGATCCATTGGCTCCAGGATGCGTTGAATGCATGCAAAATGGTCCCACCTGCAGTCTGTGGATGTGTTCGCTCGCTCAGAAGCCGGAGCCCAGAAGGCCAGGATGGAGGACAGAGGGCGGCATGTCGACCGAAGACGCGGGCAAGCCAGGGATTCGTAGGACCTGTGAGACAGACGAGAGGGTACGTAGTACTCCCGTACATCAAGTACATGTCACTGCTACCCTATTCGCACCTCAGAATGTCGTGCCAAGCGCCCAGTAGGGCGAGCTGCCGGCTCGGCAGGACTAGGAAACGGAGGGGGAGGGTGGGCAGATGACGGTCTGGGCAACGCACGCACGCAGCACAACGAGATTTCTGAGCGGAAGGGTTCACTCAGTGCGTGTTGTGTTGCGTCAGTGCCGTGCGTCCTAGGACTTTTGATTCGGTATTCTTGTTTTCTCGCTGTTATCGGGTTGTCCAAAGGTCTCGAACTCGAACCCCACGACACCATGGGGGCCATTGGCCAGTGACGATGGCGATGGCATAGTTGCGGCGACATGTGAGTGAGGAGAGGTGGCCCACAGCCAATCCGTCTGTCAATCCGTCCATCTGTAGCGGACTGCAACTGAGTTCGTCATATCCATGGTCTATGCTCCTGGCTGATGCTTCATGCTTGAGGCGAACCCTGCATCGCAGATGACACCCCCTGCTATGTGTGGCACATCCCTTCAGCCACAGAAACCTGAAGCTTTTCACGATGCAGAGTAAAACCATAATCGCATGGTGGTGCAGCAATGGCCCTGGGGCGGAACATTGGAAACAAGGGGCGAGAACGAGTAGGCTGCCCAGTGCATCGTGGGCGGCAGTGCACAGCCAGAGAACAAGGCTGAGGTGGAGGGGAGACTTACATATTGTGCATGCAAGCCAGAGGGACATGAGTTGATAGTGACAAGACGATGCTTGTGTGGGTGTGATAGGCCCAGGATTACAAGGGATGCAGCAACGACATGGGAGCAGCAAGTTTGGGAGCCAGTCCAAACAGTGTGGAAAAAGAGTGTGGTAGCAAAGTGTGGGAGCGAGTGCGATAGTGGAGCAGGGGTATATCCGCAGGAGGTACGAAGTATGACTCCTCTGGTGAGGCCAGGTCATATGGGTTGCGGAGCAAACAGGGAAAAAAGGAGAGGCTCTGCGAGCCAAAAGCGTACGCCGTGCAGGCCCAGAAGAGAGCAGCAGCAGGTCCTCGACCCATCCCCCCTCCCAAAGTTACTGCAGAGGCTCGTTGCAACGGCCTCCCTGGCGCCCTGCAAGCCTGCAAGCAGTCGTCCAGATCGAAAAGCCCAGTGGAAAGCCCAGAGCTAGTGCGACTCTTTTAAGTGGACACTTCCCACCGTAGTCCGCTTGTGTCCGCCCGTACACTTCAAGAGGGTGGGACCGTTTGACCAGGAGCCAGCGACACTAACAACAACGGGCCAGCGGGCGGCCATCCCTGGCGCAAGGCTCTTCGATAGGCTCATGGCAGTGGTTGTATCATTGCCACTGGACAGCTGGATGGAGAGGACAAGAAGTGGTCCGGGAAGCGGCAATGGTACGACCCGTGCTCTTCTTTTGATGTTCGACGTCACTTTTCGCTGGATCGCCATCAGCTGGCTAGCGGGTTGTCATGATGGGTACCACCCACTATGAGATGCTTCGTACTCAGTAAGCAGGTGTTCCAGGTGCTGTAGGATGGAATTACGAAGTAGTCACCATCATCAACCTCAGACGCCACAACGCATCCGTCTCCAGCAGATCGCGAAGATTGAAATAGATGAGGGGGGTGGTTTCGTTTCCAAAATAGCGAAAACGCCAAAAAATTACAAGTCTTGGCAAGCCCATGATCGCCGTCATGGACAATCCTACGGGGGAACGAGAAGAGGGGGGTGGAATGGTGAAATGGTGGACTGGCCACGACATCTAGGTACGCAATGAAAGCTCGTCCGGACCCCCAATTTTTGCTCGTGGCCCTGCATTGGAGCACTCACAGGCCTGAGAATTTGTCTGCCTCTGCAAGCGTCGCCATGGACGGCAGCCATCGTCTCGCACGCGCTCGCACAGAGCCTGGCCGATGCCACAAGGGGACCGAAACGGGCAGCTGTGCGAACCCACTCGGGCTGGTCAAGGCATAGGCAAAAGATCTTAGCTGGGCGGACTTGGATGACGGATTTCGCTGGGTCTGGTTTGGGCCCGCGATAGCGGGGGTACTTGTGAGCGTAGCCCGTGGTCCCGAAGCCGTTGCTTCCGGCCGGAGGTCCATCCCAACGCTGTGCTCACTGTCCGGCCGGTCTTGCTACTGTGCTACCGTGTGTGGTAATTTGGGGCAGCGTTGTTTAATGTTGGGGCAGTGCGAGCTAATTACCACGGAAAGACGGCTGGGGCTGGCCACATTGGACACCCGTAACCTGATGGTGGAATGGTAAAACTGGATGAAAGGAGTTGAAATGGGCGACAACGGGCGGAATGGCGGCATGATGCGGGAATCAATGAATGAATCTGTTAGTGCAGAATGTACCCGCTCGCTTGCTCTGCTACCAGCAGCGACGTCCGGCAGGGATGCGCCTCCTCCGCACGGCTTCGCCTCAGCCCACGGCGCCCGCTAAGGCCTGATTGGTGCTGGACTCCAGGCAACAGCCAGAGAGCCCCAGCGTGGGCTGAGAGACGGCCCCCAGCGGGTTTCTAAGCACCCATCTACTTTCGGGGCCATCCAACCATCCTCCAACCATCCTCCAGCGCCTCCACTCGCCTTGCACTCCGCTAACCCCGTCCCTTAACCCCCGCGCCCGTCATCAAACCCATTTTCTCCCTCCGACTCCCAGAACTTAGCCCTTCATCACTCCTCCCATCCTGTCCTGAGGCCGCCACCCGTCCCTTTCAACCCTCGACAACCCAAATCATCGAGTCGAGTCGAGTCCTCTTGGGCCCTTGGCTGCTGCGCCCGTCATCACAACTCGATCCGTCTCTCACTGCGTTCATCCCAGTGCCTCCTGCAGACCCCCTTCCCCCCATCATTCATATACCATTTGCGCCCCGTCATTCTGCCCAGTTCCACCCACCTCCATCCGCATCCCCATTTCATCGCTTCGAAGCTCTCACCGCACGCGCCTGTCTCGCCAAATAGCCCAAAGCTGCCCGACTCTAGTCTGTTGCATCTGTCTCCGTGTGTCTTTTGTCTGCGCCTTCCCTGTTACGTGCGACATATATCTCCGGCATCCCGACGACTCATCGCCCGCCTTCCCTGTTCTTCTCTCGTCGTCTTTTGCCCAGCCGCGCGCCTCATCAACGACACGAACGACATCTGGCTACGCCCTTGGACGCAGCCCCTTGGTACGGCTAGACTTCTCTGCTCTTCTCTCTTCCTCTCTTGCCCCCTTCCACAAACCTCCATCACCCTATCCTGGGCCTTTCGTCCTCGTCCTCCTGAATCGCCCTACACTGCCCCAACCAACACCGGCATTGGCCAATCCCCCCATCCTCTCCCGAGACTCAGTCGACATCCAGTCTAGTCCTGTCCATCTTCCCCGTCCCGGGTGTGGGAATTAGGAACTCGCCTGTGACTCACCCTCCGTCACTCCTCTCACTTGCATCGATACTCAAACCACACAACTAACGCTACTCCCCCGTCCCAGGTTCAGGACACCTGTGGCCCATCGGTCGACATTCACTTCCCGTCTACCATCCCCACTCTCAAAAGTCTAAGCCATGTCCTTCTCCCACCCTCGTCGAAGGACTCCGGTGACTCGCCCGGACAGCGACACCGAGAACACTCTGTCACTTAAGACCAACACAACCCTCCGCAAGGGTGCGACATTTCACTCTCCTACTTCATCTTCCTGCTCGGACTTGGACCTCGCCTTCACTCCTCCTCGTCTGTCTCGATCCCAATCCCACCTGGATGATGTCGTCGATGCCAACCGTCGTCGCATTGCCTTGACCCTCAACGACATCGACGAGGCCCTCTCCAAGACAGAGGACCTCTCATTGTCACCCAAGACTCCCAAGGCCAAGGCACTCCGTGACACCAGCCTTCCAGTCCCCCGCGGCTTCCTCGATCTTCCCGTCGTCGATCCCGCCATGGCCAAGGAAGCCGAAAGGCGCGTGCTCCGCCCGCGCTCTGTCCGCCGTTCTCGACACCACGCGTCTGACAGCGGTTTGGGCACGTCCGTTGCTTCCACAAACGAGAAGCGCGCTGCCGACTCTGCATCAAAGAAGGACACAAAGACGCAAGCCACCCGCTCAGCAATCACCCGCTCAGCCGCCGCTTCTGCCATGGAGAAGCTCCCGAGCTTAGGTCCTAAGGCCATCAACCGCATTCATGAGCACATTCTTCGACCTCTTCGGGCCAAGCCCACCCTGAAGGACTTTGAGCCTATTGTGCTTGACGTTCCACGACGCATTCAATCAAAGGAAATCATTTGCCTGCGAGATCTCGAGAAGACCTTGATCTTTATGGCACCGGTAAGTCAGCTTCTGACTGATAATGGAGTTTGGGGAGATGCTTATCGGAGATTGTGCTTGAAGGAGAGGACCAAGACCGCCGCCTTGTACCTTGATTTCTGCCTCACCTCGATCCGATGCATTCAAGCGACAGTCGAATATCTTAGCGACCGCGAACAGACCCGACCTGAGGATCGACCTTACACTAACGGATACTTCATCGACCTGAAGGACCAGATTCTTGAGTACGGCAGACAACTAGCAGCAGCTAAGGACGGACCTCAAGACATGGATGTTGACGCGTATGTGCCTAACTTTGTTCCCTTGGACCACCCAACTAACTTTCCACCAAGAGCCGACGAGATCAGACTCGTTGGTGGTATCGCTGAGAACGGCCGCCCCGCCGAGCTTGTTCGTGTCCGCAAGGACGGCTCTTACATCTCCATGGCCACCGGTAAGCCCGTCGATGTGACGGACTCGCCCATCAAGATGAAGCGCTCTCTGAGCCAGCAGCGGGAGGATGAGGAGGAAATCATGCGGTCGATGGCTCGACGTAAGAAAAACGCCACCCCCGAAGAATTGGCTCCCAAGAAGTGCCGTGAGCCTGGATGCAACAAGGAATTCAAGCGTCCCTGCGACCTCACCAAGCACGAGAAGACGCACTCGCGCCCTTGGAAGTGCCCTATCCCGACCTGCAAGTACCACCAGTACGGCTGGCCTACCGAGAAGGAGATGGATCGCCACATCAACGACAAGCACTCTGACGCCCCTGCCATGTACGAGTGCCTATACAAGCCCTGCCCGTACAAGTCCAAGCGCGAGTCCAACTGCAAGCAGCACATGGAGAAGGCTCATGGCTGGACTTATGTCCGAACGAAGACCAACGGGAAGAAACTTCCGGGTCAGGCCGCCAGCACTACCCAGCAGACCCCTCCTCTCGGCAATGTGTCGACCCCTTCCACTACGCCCGCCTACAGCGTTCCCACTCCTCCTCAAGAGAACTCTGCCACCTTTATTGGCGATTTCCCTCTCTACCCCACCGAGTCTGACTGGATCTCCACCTATGGCATTCAACCGGACACCCTGGATGCCATGGATCTCGTTCTTGAGAATCCTTCTCCTGCCTCCGTCAATTCGTATGATCAGTACGCACCCTACCAGAACAGCTCGGCCTTCATCCTGAACGACGAAGACCTCTACGCCGCCCACGTCCAACTTCCCACCCAGCTCCCCACTCCTGAGCAGGTGGCCATGTACAACCCCAACCCCAAGATGATGGCGCAGCAGCAGGTGCCCATGTTCCAGGCGCCTCAGCCCTGCCCTCCTACAGCTGGCGCCCCTCACTTCTCACCTGTTGGTCAGGAGAACGCCATGCTATTTACCCCCAACTCCCTCCGAGATGTGGATGAGGGATTTGATGAGTCCTATAACGGAGATGGCGGCATGGACTTCCAGTTGTTCCCCACAAACAACTTCAAGGCCAACGATGTGCAGCCACTCTTTGGTGAGATTCCCAGCGCCAATGTGGGCTTCTCCCAAAACTCTCAGCAGGATCTCTTCCCGCTTGACTGGTCAAACATGGACCTCCCACCGTTCTCGGAATAGAAATCCGGAGAACAAGCGGAAGATAATACCAGGGACGGTCCCACCGAGGACGAAGAAAAGATATAACAGATCACTCATGTCGAGATTGTATCACCCCCAGCGAAAACACCAATGCTTTTTTTTGGTTTTTATGAATTCACGACGGATATTTGAGGTCCACCGCATTCAAGTCGGGGCCTATTTTCATGTAATAAGAGCGGAGTCCTGTACCTTTTTGCTTTCGATGGCTTTCGTGGTTTGCCAGGACAAATCGACGGGGAAGATGGGTGGATGGTTTGAGGATGAAGCTTGGTGTGCAAGGTTGAGGAACCAAATTGGCTATCAGACAACACGACGCGGTACAGCACGGCAGCTTTGCGAGATCTGTTTTTTTCACTGGAATAGAGTTCGCCTCTCTCTTTCTTCTGCAAGGGCATAGAAATCAAACCCACATCATTCATCTCACTCTCTGTTCCACTAATCTCTGTGATATTCATGTGAAGCCCAAAGTTTGCACGCTACCTTCCTTTTCTAACTAAAACCTCGCCAAACGCTGACGGTGGTGATGACTCTAGCGACGAACATGTGTCATCACCGCATTCTATCTATTGTATTGGCCTGGCTGCGGAAAATCAAGGTAACCAACCGACCACGCTAATCAGCCACTCCTGCTGCACCTCTCCTATGAGATGAATGCATCATAGCCTGAACCCAGCATCAACACCCAGAGTCCTAGATTTCAACTCCACAATGTCCCCGCAAGTGGTCAATCACTTCCTCCGGTTGACTCATTGACCGGGTTTCATGTCTCACTAGTGTCGGGAACGTGTTCCTGTGAGCTATGAGCCATGTTGCGAGCTTGAGTTGGGACGGTGGCCCAGGACGGCTCCGAATGCCCCAAGACTGGGTCCAACTTGATATAAACCCGAGGGATGCGAAAGCATATCTGAGCATTCTGATGATTGCACTCAGTCACAGGCTCACCTCTCGAGTTTGGGCAGTTGACCACGGGACATTGCTGATCGTATATCCCAGTGTATCTAGTCAGTACAGACAGTGCAATGGTGTTGTAAAATAGACTGATCTGGTTTGCCACGGCGACGAAAGCCTCAGGGAAAGACAAGGAAACCCGGAACGCCAGCTCTGCCCGGGTGGCGGTGGGGAACCGTCGTTGGTAATCTATCATATTGATGACAATGACGCACGCATGGCACCCAGTAACAGGGAGCATGCTGAGAAGAGTCGAGACTGGCATAACAAGCTGGTGCCGGAAGAGGAACCATTCAACATCAATTTTGAAAATACCAAAGCCTGCCAGGGTGTGAGGCTAGACCAGGTGAAACCCAACCCCCACGATATTCAACTCGTGAACTGGGTAAGTCCTATAGACAGCAAAATTAGGCCTGTTAGAGCTGCGACGGCTAGAACCGCTGGGACTCCATAATGGGGGCTCTAGAAACTGTACAATCCTTTCGATCTCGAAGTTCCGTCCGCGTCTCGACTCGTGGGCAACGGAGCTTAGCCACCATGTTGATGCGGATTTCCACGGAATACAACAAAACGTCTTTAACTACCTCAAAAGGAAGCGTGTCAAAGCCGGAGAGGCGAACCGGGTCGCACAGGGCAGCCCTACGTAGTCTTGCCACCCTTTCTAGAATAGTGGCAAGACTACGTACCTGGCATCTGTCTCGTGTCTAGGTGGTGGGTGATATCGGTGCGAATAGTGTAACCCCATCTATTGACGACATGTGACTCTTCGCGGCAAAACTTCCCTTGGAAGGTTGGGTCTTGACCCGGAAAATGCATCCGCCGCCGTTGAAAGTCCTGCACACGCGGTTCTAGGAGACAGTTTATCCCTCTGTCCCAATCCCAACGAGGTTGCGTCATGGCCTCCCACAGTTCCTCTAGTCCTTCTGTATCATCAATAAAGCGTAGTATTGAATCGCGAGCCAATAAAGGCATATACCTCGGTTCTAAGTCCAGAACGTAAGAAGGTACATATATATTGCTAGTACTACAATAGACTCTATCGTCGGTGCGGTAGTGCCTGATGAATGTATTGTCTGAGTATCGTCGTTTTCCAAGTACTCGATCCATGGCTAGTTTCCAAGGAATGCTATGGGAGTAAGTGACACACACGGGCAGTTTCCAAAGTCGAGACGGTTGGCGAAAGTACGAAAGAGGAAATTCAAGTACGAGAGGATGTTTAACGAATGGTGGGCTCGAGTCGCCTCGCAACGTTTTCGATGTGTTGATGCTGAGGCGGTTGAGAACCTGACCTGACCAGGAGTAAAGATTAAATGATGTTTCATGCTATCTAATCACGGTCGCAGGACAATGGTAGAACGAAATTAAAAGCAGGAAGAGAAAAGAGTCCAGAAGAAGGACGTACAGAGGTAAGAACAATACTCTGCTCTTGGTTTAAACTACTTACCTAACTTACATGTTTCCTAAGCCTTCCATCTTCCGCTTGCCAACCTACCAGGTAGTTACTGGCAGATTCCGAAGCCACCGAACCAGGCAGACAGCAGAGGCGATGTGATATAGAGGGAAAGGGCTGTGAATGATAAGCACCTCCTGTCGAGATGCATTCACATTCGCCAAGAGGATTGAGCAAGAGAACACTTGGCGATCGTCACCTTCCTATCTATTCCATCCGGGGTATTCCATATCTAAGGTAGGTGCCTATATCAAAAACACCAGTGTTCCCAAGGCCAAAATCAGCGCCACGGCTGGGCATCCAGCCACCTGAGGCGCCTTGGAACCATCATCCGATGCCTGCGCGGCGGGAGCAGCGTCGGTTGTGGACTGAGCCTCTTCCTCACTCACAACTTCCGAGGCAGTTTCCAGCGCCCCTGTCTCTGTAGTCGATCCGTTCAGCATACCGGGCGTCGTTGTTGCGGAGGAGGCAGTCGCTGAGGCCGCTGTCGAGGCCACCGTGGAAGTTACATCGCTGGGGAGGGCCTGGGGGCTCATGAGCCATCCTCTGGTGCCGGCATCTTCAATACCCTTGAACCACAATTCGGCCATCTTCTGGTACCCTTCGGAGTCGGGATGTGTTCCGTCGACAAGATCGTCCGCTTGCGGCCCGTCGCTTGAGTGCATATCTACGAGGATGACCTTCCTCGATTGGGCTGTCATCGTCTCGGCAAGCACTTTGAGCTGTTTATTCACTTCCAGCACTCTCTCTTCTACATCCGAGTCCCCATTGACCAGCAACGTGGATAAGATGAGAGTCGCCTGGGGAGAGGCCGTCCACAGGTACTTCAGCAGCTCCTCCGTACGGTTCGCCGCGTGCTCGATGTCGTAGTCTTGAACGCAATCGTTGGTTCCCGCGTTGATGGTGATGAGATTGGGCAGTCGCTCGGGCACTGACAGCTTGGCCTTCTCCAGGACTTGGTCGATTCTCAGGCCATCCCACCCTTCGTGCTGGTTATCGTCCATATCTCCAGACTCGCGTGATCCGACCATGTCAACCTCATTTCCATCAGCTACAAGAAGGTCTCGCAGCGCTTTGCGATAGCCATTTCCATCCTCGGATCCTTTGCCGTTCGTGATAGAAGCACCGAGAGGCATCAGTCGTAACTTGACGTTACCCCCGACCATGACCGTGCTGTCATCAATTGAGGCGGCAAGGGTAGCGTAAGCTTAAAATAGGACGTAAGAACCAGGCCTGATGTTGTCTTAGTCCGGGGTTCACTCACCTGGCATAGTGAGGGCCAAACCAAGAACGGCCAATTGCCCAAAGGCCTTCAGAAAGGTCCGCATGATTGTATCTGAGCAGTAGCTCGTAGAATCTGGGAGACAGATGAGAAAGGAAAACATCAATCGCATCTGGGAAGCCGCAGCTGTTTATACCATGAGTGACGCTAACAAGGCGTCAGCCCCAATCCTCCATCTACATGCAACGGAGGTGTAACCAACCCAGAGCTGCGGATCAACACAACCCCACTGACAGACACTGTGGAGGCACGCAGCCAGGGCAACTACTGCGTACCTAGTACTGTACATAGACCTACGATACTTGGTACGGCAGTTTGTTGCCTCACTTGTGGTACTGTTCTGTGGGGCTAGTAGTATAGCCTATGACGTGCCCTGCTTCATGCGGCTCTTGGCAGACTCTAGTCAACAGCTCCATGCCAATGATGCCAGTTATTAGCTTAAATTTCGTCCCCTCTCATCTCCATGCGGATGCCATTGGCAGTGGTGCCGCCATTAAGGTATTCATCACATCAAGTGGCCACAGTGTGTTCTTTCTTTAGACTGCATCTGCACGTCTTGTCGCCACCGTCAGTTGCTTCTAACAATACCTAACAACAACCTGTCATTGTGCTGCAGACTTCTGACCGATTATCCTGCAGGCTTGTGCTGAAGTGCGTGTGTGTTTCAAAACAGGTGGGTTGCATGCGGAGAAGATGGCTTTGTTTATTCTTCCATCATGCATGTTTAAGGGGCTTCGATGCTATGGTGCCAACCGAAATACAGTCAACGAGAAAACGGCAAAGAGTATCAGACTTTGCATAATGAAGAACGGCATGATATTGGAATTTCTCGGTTATCCCAAGTCACAGCCTGAGGTATAGGGTAAGCGCAGTAGCAATCAGGCGCTGAGGCCGCAAGTGGGGAAATAGTTAGGGGTATCTCCAAACGCCAAAATCAATCTTGGAGACTTCTCCAACAAACGCGTTTCATTCACTGGCGCGCAAAATGTGCGGCATCCATGTCGCCATTTCGTCGTCCCCCGACTCTGTCATCTCGTCTGAACTCATCCAATGCCTCGCCAAAAGAGGGCCTGATCACACTGGGACAGTGCAGAGGCAGGTTGTCGGTAGGGGCAAAGAACAAAGCGCGCGCTTCCTGACCTTTACATCGACGGTGCTTTCGCTTAGAGGCGACCACGTGGCCAAGCAGCCGCTGGCTGACGCCGCTTCCGGATCCATCCTCTGCTGGAACGGCGAGGCATGGGGTATTCGAGGAGAGTCAGTGCATGGGAATGACGGCGAAGCAGTTCTGGCCTTGCTGACCGAGGCGAGCCGTAGTGCGGCTGCCTCAGACGCCATCCTCGATGCTCTACGTGCTGTGGAAGGTCCATTTGCCTTCATCTACTTTGACGAACCTACGAAACGTGTGTACTACGGTCGCGATCGATTGGGTCGCCGTTCGCTGCTTGTGAAGGCTGGCTTGCCGTTTGTCCTCTCTAGTGTTGCAGATACCCCAGTCGATGGCTGGACAGAGGTCGAGGCTGATGGGTGTTATGTACTTGCGTTGGACGAGAGTGCCTTGCTCACCGAGATGGCGCCAACTCGACATGACTGGGCACACGATCCTTCTCTGGTGAGTCGGCTTTGCTCTGGTATCACCAGAATTTTATTCTTGCTACTTACCTCTGCAGGTGTCAAGCATCGGAATATTCAACACAGAATTACCACAGGAGCCCTTCAGGCTGGGTCTCAACTCAGGGCCAGTCCAAATGCTACAGCAGCATCTCACGGAGTCGCTGAGACTGCGCGTGCTTGACGTGCCCTTGCCACCTCGAGCGTCTGATACAGACGCAAGGGTTGCGGTTCTTTTTTCGGGGGGACTTGACTGTAGCGTTTTAGCGCGGCTCACCCATGATCTCGTGCCTCCAGAGCAGTCCATTGACCTGATCAATGTGGCATTTGAGAACCCCCGCATTGGAGCTCAACACCCCGATTGTTCCCGAGACGACTTATACGAAAAATGCCCAGACCGGATGACGGGCAGGAGCGCGTTTTCAGAACTCACTAAAACCTGCCCTGACCGAGGTTGGCGTTTCGTCTCGGTATGAATCTCAGACGCGGTATCGCTGTACCAGATCAATAAACTGACTACGATTAGGTGAATGTGCCTTACACCGAGACCCTGGAGAAACGACCTGAGATCGTACGACTGATCCACCCGCACAACACGGAGATGGATCTCTCGATTGGATGTGCGCTTTACTTTGCGGCTAGGGGTTGTGGAGTTGGCGAAACGCTGTCGAAACCTGATGGCTATAGCTATTCGACGACAGCGCGCGTGCTTCTATCTGGACTTGGGGCAGATGAACTCTTTGGAGGCTATGTTCGACACGCGACAGCTTATTCCCGCCGGGGGTACTCTGGTGTTGTGGAAGAACTGAAGCTCGACGTAGGTCGCCTGGGCAAAAGGAATCTCGGCCGAGACGATCGAGTGATGACGCACTGGGGTCGAGAAGTGCGATTCCCGTACCTGGATGAACGGTTCGTCAAGTGGGCAATTGAGTCTCCCGTCTGGGAGAAGTGCGACTTTGAGAATCAAGATGGCCAAGCCGGCGTCGATGCCGAGAAACGGGTGTTGCGACTCTTGGCGAGGTCTTTGGGGATGGAATCAGTTTCGCAAGAAAAGAAGCGGGCCGTAAGTGCACTTTGCAACTTGGGTTGTAACCTGCGCCGTATCACGAGCTAACAAAATGGCGACAGATTCAATTCGGCGCCAGGACGGCCAAGATGGAAAGCGGCAAGGTGAAGGGGACGACTCTTATCTCAGGGTGAAATAAGGGGGGCATATTTCTGAAAGGGACCAAGTGGTCTGAAACGCGACGGGTGGTGCTCGGCGATGATGACACTCACAGATACTTCCGAGACGTTGCAACGGCAAGACAACTTCAAGCTCACGCGCGTGTGCGTTTGCTGCTGTGCCGAAAATAGCAGCTAACCCTCCGGTGGCATGATGGTTTTCTGCATGAAGATGTCGATGAAGTCGTAAAGGCAAGTCTGAGCCGAGCCATCAGTTAATAAACACGTCAGTTAAAGACAAGCATATGCAGTAATTCTCCGAGAGGGACCAAGCTTCCGTGTTCTCTGTCATGAGCGAACCAGGTCAGAGCTGAAGGCGAGCCAAGATCAAACGTGAACGAACCAGATCAAAGCAGATCAAACGTGGAGCCACGGCCTGAGTTGAAAACGGCCACCATAAGAGGCAATCCCTGGCTTTACGACTGTACAAGATTCATTCTGTGATGGCATCAATCAACGGCGCAGGGAATGGTCTGAGACGCGCCAGGTTGTGACGGGTAGCACCATGCACAGCTCAGGGACGGCTTTTAGGGACAGGCAAGACGGCTGAAGGGACCTACAGCACTAGTGGGACATCTTTTAGTGGAACGGCTCAGGAACAGCCCAGGGAGGTTGATGCCACCAATACCCTGCGCCGTATCCTGCGCTACGGGGCTGATAGGGCAAAGCATGAGCTGGGAAGAGCGAGCATCTATGCCATTTTTAGACGAGGTACGGGGCATCTCGGCGAGCTCGCGACCATTTGCAACCCATTGCGGCCTGTAGAAGCTCGAATACGGGTTCGTGGTGCGACAGTCCCCTGGCGCGGTGGCCTCCCAGGCGTCAGGGATTTCGGCCATAGCGGTCTTCAAATACGCGCTAAATCGGCCTGTCAGGGCGGGTAGCACGGGTGGGACAGGCAGTTTAGGCACTTGTAGCGTGCCGCAGCGAAGAGCCCCAAAGCCAAAGTGGGTGCCCTGGCGGCTCGCTCGAACGCCCCATAACAGCCTGGCGCTCAGAAAACACCGCCTGCTCGCCAATCGATGGCGTGGGATGTTTTACATTCATCATCTTGAATTATTTTCCTGTCTTTCTTGCCCTTGATTTTGACTCAGTTCTGCACTGACGTCCTGTCGTTCATTTATTTCGTTTCTCTCCCTCGCTCTGCTTCGCCCTTCATTCGTTCCGTCGCTCCTCGCCCTCCTTTTGACGAGCTTGGGCGGTCTCATTCTACACTCTGCAAAAAGCTGGAGGCGCGCTGGACGACTTCTCCACGCATCAACCTTGGAACGCAACAACGCATACTACAACCCGTCCACCAGTATTCGCCACGATATTATTTTTGTTCTTTTCTCGTTCTAGTTCTCGTCCTTGTTTCCTAAACCCAAAATACCCCTAATTGTCAGCTTAATGTTCAAACTATTCGTTCAATTTGACGAGCAGAGCTGCTACTCTTCCCACACTACATCATCGGCCGCTGGCAACTTCAGATCTCGACCATCGGTATCCTTCGCTATCCCCAGCTTCGACGACGACTGCGACGGCGGCTTCACCATGGCCAAGGGTCGGCGCCCCCCACCTCTAAACCTCAATATCGATGCCCGGCCCCGAAGCCTCCCGCGGATATCTAGGACGCCCGCCTGCAAAGAGGCGACGCCGCTCTTGACCCCTCTCCCGGAGGATGACTACGAGGATCCGCCCGAGCCCATTGTCCGGGCCGTGCGCATTGCCGTCGACTTTATGCACCTGGTTGCTTGCATGATGTTGGTGTTGATGATGGCCATCTTCCTGGCTACGTCCTCGCAGGCTATGACGTCGAGCTACGGGTAAGAGAAACCACAACCAATTGAGACCGGAAAAACAGTTGTTTTCTTTGGAGGCTAACGGGAAATTCCTTCTACAGAACAAAGGCCTTGCTGCTTATGATAGCGCTGGCCGGTGACGTCCTCCTCGACATGCGGTCAATCAACCTACACGACCGGTCCTGGAGCGACTGGGCTCTGGTGGCGAGGTCGCTCTCGTCATCAGTGTATCTCGGCATTCTGATCTCGTTCCTTGCAGCGGAACAAGTCTTCCCGGCCGACTACACATACTGGAATCTGGTTCCCGAAGAGGCCGGTGAGCCGGTCTTGGCCCTTCTGTGTGTCATATTGTAAGTCCTCCGCCCACCCTCTCTTCCCTTCTTGATCCCCCCCTTAACCCCTCTTGATTTGGGAGACACATGACTACGTAAGCGAACGAGTTGCTAACCCTGCTGGGTTTCTAGAGGATGGGATATTGTACACTTGATCCTCTCCCAACGCCGGGCGGGATGGTGGTGGGCGTGGGCGCGGGCGCAGTGGCAGCGCGGGCCGAGCAAGATCGGTGGAGGCGGCGCTGTCATGGGCGGATGGGATCGGAACCGGGGCGGACGGGCGCCCAGGCGCACAATGCGAGGCTGGACCTGGAGCTGTGCGTCATGAAAGACATATCAAAGAGGCGGGTTGTCTTGGAACTTGGGGGCAAATTTTTTGTTTTTTGTTATTGCAACCAAGGTCCCCCTGGTTCGCGGGTTCACGGTTCATGGGGCGATGTCGAGCTCTGTCTCATTACTGGGGATAGGCTCGTGATGTAATTCGTAGAAATTGACGACGAATGCGGGAATACATCAACATGGAGATACGGAACTTGTGTGTGTACTGGAGACTTGACATCATTCGAATTCTCAGAGCCGGTATGTGTCTCCGATGGTGTCCCCTAGTGTCTGCCTCCTCCCTTTCCTTACATGACGTGAAGCTGCCAAGCTGGGTCTCCTCAGATCCGAGATCACGTCGCAGGTGGTGGAGCTGTCGGCAGTCAGTCTCACTCGGAAAGGAGGGCATTCTCCATGCATCAATGTGAATACATGAACCCAGCAAGTGTATAGCACACCGCCTTCGGGACTCGTATTGATGGCAGGATTCGGGACTTGGATCAGGCGAGACTTTGCAGCAGGAGAAACGGCACAGGGTTGAGGGATTGAGGGGGAGCGAGGAAGAGCTCGAAGGGTCACGGCATCTCCCCCCAACCTGCGGAGAATAAGTGGCGAGCTGAGCGATCCTTGTGCCAGCCGGGTGCAGGAGGAGCACGGTGATGTGTTGCCGGTGGCAATACGCCTGGTGTTGGTGAGCTGTAAAGACAAGGTCCAGGTTTGGAAGCTGTTCGTATAACTTACGTGTGAGAAACTGTCTGGACGTCCTCTGTAGCTGATGTGGAGGTTCGAGGATGGATATGTAAAAACTCAAGCTTGGATAGTTGGATAGCTATGTGAAGGCTTCGTCAAGCTTGCCAATGGGTAGGAGCCAGAGTGGGCACGGCAAAGTCAAGTTACCGTCTTGGCGACAACCCAGGTCTCCCTTGGAGAATGCGGGTTCCGGCAAGTCGGCAGCCGGAAAGCAATGCAACGATACCTGGCGAAAAAAGATTTTAAGATACTCTGCTAAACCTTGGAATGGTCTGGGATAACTGTATTGGTATACAAACTCAAGCAGGGAATCCCGACAAAGCCATGCTGGAGTCATATGAGGATCATTTTGGAATCACATCAGAGTTAAATGAGATCAAGGTTCAAAGTTAAAGACGCAAATAGAGACCAAAGTTAGAGAAGCAAAGTAGTAGTCTACTACGTTACAGCTGTCAAAAAATAGCTCGCTCCATGGGTTCAGATAATCAACCAGGGTTGTCGTCAATATGTCAGTGTCGTCGATCAGCTCGGTGCTAGGGAGCATCTTGTCCGGGTTTTCTGCAAACACTGGGTGATGGATATCGGCTCATACAGCGGCGAGGGCCCGGCCGCAATATTGCATGCTTCGATAGGACCATAAATCCCCGAGATCAGGCACAGTAGCGCAGGTGAGGCGCCGCTGGGCTTCTGGTTCTGGTGTGTTTAATGAATGATTCCACCCCCCTTTTCATGATCTAGGCACCTCTAGCTGGCTCAAGGCCGCTCAAGGCCAAGTCAGGCCATTCAGGCCATTCAGGCCACTCATCACGGCCGCATGTGGCCAATCTGGGGCCGATCCATAGCTGAGGATGGAGCTAAAACAAATCAAAACAAAACACCCCAAAAAGGCGAGCGCTTTCGCCTGCGCCAGGGCCATCCTTGGGATAGATAGATGACTAGCACGGATCGAAAATAAGCACGACGGACAAAGACGGCTCAAAAGAGAGTGCCGCTGTTTACTGCCCTGAAACATATTGTGGCTTGGAGGCTGCGGCGATGGCCAGCGGTTCAGTTTAGCGGGCCAACAGCGCAGCGGCCCCGCTCCTCCACGGTGGGAGATCCGCTCCACCTGAAGCCTACCGCAAATTCCACCGGAGCGCAAAACGCACAGAACAGCAAGCCATCAACATGAGCCATCAGCGCGAACACAGCGAACAGCACGTAGGAGGACGTAGCGGTAGAGGATTCCGAAGTGGGTGCGCAGAGAGGACTATGATTAATCGGGTGAATCGATGGTCGTTACGAGTATCGATAGCGGCTGAACGGAGTAGAGAAAACAACACACCGTCAGACCTGAAACGCAATGGCCAAAAAAGAACTACTTGCAGCTTTTGCTCTTCAGCTTTGCATCCTCGGCTTTACCTCTGGCTCGCCCCTTCAGAGTTCAGCTGGGTTATGACCATCATAGGTAAAAAATAAAATGAGCGAGGCTGGTCTTGATCCTGCAACCGTGCATGTGATCGACGAAACATACCATGAAAGCGGGAGAGGCTTAGACGTAGTAGCATAGCAACGTACTTGAACTCTCCGAACCTTATTTCCGGTGTGTCTGATTTGGAATACATGTTCTTTCTCGCTATCAAGTCGAGGTGTAGGGACAATGGCGGTTTTCATGATTTTGATTTCTCCATGGTAACTCATTGCTTCGTGGTTTAACAATGCAAGCCATAGACATCAAATACAAGCCCACGTGCAAGCGGTAACAAACTCGACATCATCCTACGTAGCGTAGGCCATCAAGGTATAAGAAAGTTGGGAAGGAGCTAGTGGGTAAAATGAATCAAAGGAACAAAGCAACTGGGGAACATAATAGGCACAATGGGGAACAATGGCTGGAGCACTTGTCGACAATCTCGCAAGGCTGGGCCTGTTTTAGCGGTGCTGTACTTTCCGTCACACCTCACAGGGCAGGAGTACCAGGGCAAGGAAGGTGCCCGAGCAAGTGGGCAACTTAGAAGGGAAAGAGCCAGGGTGGTGGCCGATCTACCGAGGATGGAGCCACTATCGCGAGTTCCGTGCTTAAATCTCCACCCCCGCAAGACTCAAGAGCTTCACCAGCATCATCAAAGCCTTCTGCAACTACCATTACTGCCTGCAGTAGTGACATTACCGCACCCTCTACTACGTCTTTTACTGCATCTTCCACCACCTATGGCAAGCAAGCTTTGGGTCTCGAGAGTCGGCCCATTGGACTGGTTTGGTGCGCGCTATGGTTGCGTTGAACTAATTAATTGCCCGATGGATATAGCCCACCACAAGAACGGGTTGCAGCACCAGAAGGTCTCGCCCACACTATCGCCCACTAGCGTACCCTCCTATGACCGACGGTTTCTGAAACTGGGGGTCCAAAATTCGAAGAGATTACCTCCAGGATCAGGGAACACCAACGCTCGACCGCCATCTTCTTCCTATCCTCCGAATGGACCAGGAGAAGCCCTGTCCGCAGGCTAACAGCACGACTACCGGCTTGACCGCAATGACGACCTAAATTTAGGAAGCATACAATGTACAGGCTCACATACCGACTCAGACCTGATCTTAGCCTTGTAAAGCTCCTGTCGGGACCAGGTACTTGCGTTTCGACTGGGGCTGGGACTCAAGCTCCCGCTTCCCCTTGTCAGATTCTGCATGGCGATAATCGCCTACGCCGACTAACATGCTCATCTAACGCCGATACTCTGCGCTTGGAGATGCTATCACTGTAGCTCAACGGTCGTGGTGCTATGGTGCTGGTGCTCGCTGGAGAACTGAAATCATTATTAGCCGGCTCACGGCACTGCAAGCACGCTCTGGTGGCCGATGAGCCATTGGCCCCTTTCGAGACAAACGTGCCATCCGTCTCTCAACACCCTCGTACTGCCTAGCCATTGAGACCCCTTGCTAGCAAGCTCTCGCATGGTGTCAATGATAATAGGCCTCACTGATGTGCTGAACCGATTAGAGGCTCTCTTCGTAGGACCTGCAGCCTTCGGAACTAAGACTCTCCCGACCGGGGCCGTCGTTGTTTGGAGCTTGGCATGCTCGGGCGCCAGCTGAGCTAGCATGGCCCTGGGGTAGTGACTTTTTCTGATCCGTGTGGTGTTGATAGAACAGGTCTGTGTGACGAAAAGACTCGCCGCTGTGAGCTACCGCGGTATGTGCGTGTGGTGGACTGGAGAGATTGCTTGTGATGGGGCTAGGAAGTCCTGACTACTGGGGGTGTGTCTGAGCGGGAGTGGGCATCAACCCCGAATCTTGCTGTGTGTTGTTCTGGACCAGAGCCGACGATGCCGTGGTAGATCTCCTGGCGTCTGCCCAAGGTTCTCTTCCCCTTTGGCAATCTATATAAGGTGTTGATGGCTCCGACCAGAAACACATCTCTCTTCTCATCACCAACACTCACTTCGATACTTCAATAACCTCCTCCTCTAGCCTTCCGGTTAAGTCCTTCGTTCTTCACCTTAGCTTTCTTCTCTCGCTCAGAAAGCCCCTTCTCACAATCTCATTATCATATAAACATTTTAGTTCTATTACTACATCCTCTTCAACATTCACCATGTACTTCACCAAGTTTGTCATGACCCTGGCGTCCCTCGCCTCGATGGCCTCAGCTACTGCCATGCCCCAGTCCCCCGCCGAGACCAGCCTCGATCCCCGTGACGCTGGCAGCATCTTCGAGCGCACCTCCTTCAAGTGCCCTACCGGCATGAGCTACTGTGCCTGGACCAAGGCCTGCTCTTGCGCCCCTGGCAAGTCCTATGACTCCAAGAAGGGCTGCTGCACTGGCACTGCCATGACCGGCGCCTGGCCGAAACCTTCTGCCAGCGTCTATGGCTCCGTCAATGCCAAGCTCGGCGCCTACTGCGCTTGCTCCCCTTACAAGATTGTCAAGTACGACGCCTCGCACTCTTACTGCAAGGCCTCGGTCAAGAACGTTGTCTTCCTTGCTCCCATTGAGATCGATGCCGAGATCAAGGTCTACGGCGGTGCTGCCATCTCTATCGGTAGCTGCAGCGTCGCCTTGAAGAACACTTGTGGTGGTCTTGCTGGTCTCTACCTCGAGTCCGTTACTGATGCCGTCGCCCTTTTCAACACTGCCAAGTTCGGTCTCTCTGTGTCTGCTGGCGGTGTCGTTGGCGGTGTCGTTGGTGGCATCGTCAACACCGTCAAGAGCCTAACCTGCTGGCTTGGACTCACCCAGTGCGCCACTTACGACTGCGTCTCTTACTGCACTAAGGGCTGCAAGAACTACATTGACGTCAAGGGAGCCATCGGTGGCCACCTCAAGGGTCTCGTTGGTTTCTGCGTCCTCCCTGACGTTCTCCTCATTATCGGTTCTGCTGGCGCCGTCATCAACGTTGTCATCGAGCACCTTCTTTGCATCGTCGGCAACATCATCAAGAGCATCCTCAGCACCTTCGACTGCGGCTGCAACTAAGTCCTTAAAAATCGCCCCTGAGGCTAATCAAAACGACATCCATCTCCCTAAAATGTTGGAAAGCGAACAGTGTGATAGTTTTGAGCGGAGGATAAGTGTCTGGTGGCTGGACTACCGATCTACCTACTATTTTCGATCCTTAAGATCTATATGTCCATAATCGTCAATGAAATCGAGTAAATGACTCTCAAATAATGTTTCGCATTTTGACGTCCTTGCGCTCACATGTCATGTAAAAGGATCATTGGTTTTGGGGGTTGTATTACACCATGATTTGCTAACGAAACTCCCCAAGTACAGGCCTAGGATAACACGATTGGGAACGGGGAAACCTCCACGGGTATTAAAGGACCCTGATAGTACATGGCGATCACCACATCTGGCCGACCTAACCCCCTACTGCTTCTACAATCTGTTTCCCAAGGCTGTCCACAAAGAAGTGACTGAAGGACTCCTCATCGTTCTCATCCAAGAGTAGCGATTTGTCTTCTGTGTCTGGCAGTAACAGCTTCGCGTACATCCCTGTGTCAGCTTTGGCCCATGTTGGCGGCAACACGTCGTCATCCACTCCGGGCATATCGGTGACCACTTCTATGACCCGAGTGCGCTTCAAGATCTTCTTAGTAGCCTTAGCCTTGGGCCTAGCTTTCGCGTTCGGGAGCACATGTCCGTGCCGAGGTTTTTCATCTGTCCTCGGCGTTCTTGCTGGGCGCTGAGCGCTCGGCAGTTCCGCCTCCCAGTCGGGCGAATCAAAGATGGGCAGGTCAGGGTGCCTCTTGGACACGGAGACCAGGAGATCGACAAGGAGCTGCGGCTTCAGTTGGTCACACAGGGAGAGGATGTTTAGGAGATCTGTTTTCTTCATTTGAGAGAAGTACTCGTTGCGCTAGAGAACGAATTAGTTGTTGTTGAGTATATCCGCATAGAAAAAGTTCGACTTACTGCAGAGTCAGGAGCACGACCGGCACCAAAGCCAACAAGCTCAGGCTTAGCGGGGACCATTCCTTGAGGGAGGACGGCCAGTCGTTTCTGGCGCAATCTCGCAATCTCATCTCTTCGTTGGTGATTTGTCTTCCCCCTGAGCCTGACTGCTTGTGTTTGGTCTGCCATGCACGTTACACACACAAAGTTCAACAACTTTATCATTTCGTTGGTGACTGCAGGCAAGTGGCATTGCTGGTGCCAAGATTTGAGGCATTGAATGCATGCAACCAGCGCATCGTCTGGAGTCCAAGACTGCCCATCGCATTGTGAACAACTCTGAGAATTTGATTCTTGAGGCTGATTCTGAGCGTCAGGCGACTGACTCTTGGGCTGGTCGACCAATGGGAAAGGGATTGTGCTTTGAGTGAAGTCCACATCAATTGTCGAATCTCGCTTTCTCTTGGTGCGGGCGTTGAGAGGATCCCGGTTGCTTGAGTTTGGATTAGACGTGACCGAAACTGTTTGATGAGTGGCTGGTGAGGCGGGCATCGGCAGCTTGAGAGTAGTATTAATTTCGGGAGTTGGCCTCAATCCAAAACTCTCCTTAGAACATTGGGAAGTGAGCTTCATTCGTTTTAGAATGAAATTGTTTGATGTTGAGAATTGTGAGACGTATGATGTCTGGCGCGTTGGCGTTGGCATTTCTATTGGCGTTGAAGGGCCTGACCCTTCAGCCGTTAAGACTTGGATGCACCCATTGTGATCGAGCGACCCAGTACTCTCTGCTTGATTTACTTCATGTGTCGTGTCGACCATGTTTGGACCTTTGAGTTGTCAGCTGCGTCCGGGGATCCTCGAGAAGCATGGGGTGACCAATTCCGGACCTAGGTGCTAGATTCTCTGAGTGGTAGGAAGGGAGATGATGTCCTTTTTGCTCGCCAAAAAAATGGCAGAACAATACCAAGAATCACGCCTTTATGTTGCTCGATTTAAAAAACGTTTGCGTTCAATGCGGCATCTGGAGAATTAACGCGTGTTGATGACAGTCACAGTGCGAGGGATGGGTGACGGTTTGAAGTTGTCAATCGGTTGGTGCACGTGCAGGTCACGTGCAGCCATTCACTCAGCCCAGCCCTAGGATTCAACGACATCTATTGTCAGGGCATCTGCCATCTTCATGTGTCTTCGTTGGACTAATTTTTGTCTACAAGCTTCATTATCTAGTCTATGCAATAGCGCCGCGCTGCTTGAGCTTGGCAACCTCGGACTCACTGAAGCCCAAGTGCTCTAGAAGGACCTCGTTGGTGTGCTCACCTAACGTCGGAGGCGGACTGCGGATGGTTGGAGGAGTTTCGGACATTTTAATAGGCGTGTTAACCATCTTTATAGTGCCGCAAGTTTCGTGCTCGACCTCGACGACCATATTCCGGGCCTTTGTATGCTCGTGATTCAGGGCTCCCTGGACATCATTGATGGCGGCATATGGCATCCCCCTACCCTCGAAAACTTCGAGCCATTCTTGTGTCGTCTTCAGCCTCGTGATATTCTCGATTTTGCCCTCGAGTTCCTGGCGATTTGCGACTCGGTCAGCGTTGGTTCTGTACCGCGGGTCATCCTTCCATTGAGGCTCGCCCAAACCGTCCGAGAGGACACCGAACAAGCGGTCATTGCCGCCGCCAAAGAGAATATCACCATCCTTGGTCGGGAATGCCTTGTACGGAACGATGGAAGCTTCGAATGTCAGCAATGCACATGCGAGACGGCCACAAGACTTACGATGAGCCGTGCCCCATCGGCCCGAATCCTTCTTCCCGCTGATCAAACAGCTGCTGGCGATGTTGGCCAACGTTGCCGTCTGGCAATCACTTAAGGCTACGTCTATGTGTTGGCCCTTTCCGCTCTTTGCCCGCCCAAGAAGCGCAGCCATGATGCTGTTGCTAGTGTAGAGACCGGTGGTGAGGTCAGTCACAGCCACACCAACCTTGACGGGGGGCCCATCCCGTTCGCCAGTGATGTGCATGAGGCCGAACTCGGCCTCGACCATGACGTCGTATCCTGCCCTGCTGGCGTACGGCCCTGTTTGGCCGTAGCCGGTGATGGACGCATAGATGAGAGCTGGGTTGATTTTGCGTAGCGTTTCATAGTCCATGTTGTACTTCTTCAGCGCCCCGGGGAGGTAGTTTTCGACTAGGACGTCGCATTTGGCAGCTAATTTGTGAAGGATGTCGACTCCTTCCTGATGTTGAAAAGACAATGCCACAGACTTCTTGTTTCGGTTTGCCTTGAACGATGATAGGACATTAGGTCTCTAGTATTGGAGGAAGGAGGAATACAAGACGTACTCCTATGAAGTAGGCTGACTCGCCGGGTCCTTCTGAAGCCGAGCCGGCCTTGGGCTGTGCGTATGGAGGACCCCATGCTCTGGTATCATCGCCACGAACAGGGTGCTCAATCTTAATCACCTCAGCGCTGAGTTGCACGGCGTGTTAGCGGGCTGCAGTGCGCGGCCGACAAAGTGACAAGACAAATTGACAATATTGCTCTGGTCTTACCCGAGATCTCCCAAGATTTGTGTACAGTAAGGCTGTTCAAGTCAGCTTATCGATCCAGGCGGAGCGTTGTTCCACGCAGGCTTCTTTCACTCAGACAGACTTACACCGGCCAGTACACGGGTCATGTCAAGCACGCGGATGCCCTCAAGCGGAAGGCCTGTGGGCGCGGCGCTGGAATAGCGGCGGTACGGAAGGCCGTAACCGTAGGTGGCGCGAGCCCAGGCATTGGCAGGCTGCGCCCGGAGGGATCTGGCAATGTTGCACAAACTCATGTCTCTATTCTAAGAAATTGGTCTGAGCGGTGCAACTTGGTGATGAAGATGGACGCGGGGCGGTCTTAAGACCGGCGATCGGAGTGTTGTCGGCGGCTAAGAGCGGGAGGATGTTCTCTCAGTTGGATCAATCGCAAGTTTCGGGGCTCCTCGGTACCTTAATGCCCCAGGCCCTAAGTAGAGCGACGATACCGGGCCGGCCAATCAGTGCGTTGCCTCTGCCGGTGCGACCTCCGCGTTTTGGAGCGTCTATTGCCGGTTCCGAGAGTTGATCGCGGTGCCCTTCCATTTCGGAGCCGACCGCAGCCATTCACGGAGCCATTTTGGGGTAGTTTTGGTCAAGTATGCGCGACGAGACGGCGTAGGTGCTGAAAGGCCGCCTTGGACGGGCAAATGGGATCGGCGTAGGTGTGCGGGCGCCGAGAGTGCGTCTCTCCCCACAAAGCCATCTATGGACCATCCCTATCATCCCTACGGCTTCGATTCTGGTTGTGCTTAGAGAAGGGTTGACGTCTTGTCGCAGCCACGCTAGGTACAGTAGCACTATCGTCGTGGCTGAAGGCGACATCCATCAGGGGAACGCCACAGTGGTGTTGACTGGGTTGGGATCTCGCCTTCACTGATGAGCCGAAAGAGGCGACGCCGTGAGATGCTGCGAACCCGATTAAGCAACCTCTGAAACGACACCGATCTGCTAACCGGGGAATACGAGAATGTTATCCTTGCATGGGAGCAATTGGGTTCTATCGGGATGGGAAAAAGGCACGATCCTACGCTTCGTGTTTCTTCTTGGCCCTCGTGGCCGAGATACGAAGACGTTCCAATTTCTGTGGAAGCCTCGATCTTCCCCAAAACGAACTGCCTTTGCTGGCGTGCCTCCCGGATATGCAGCTTGCATTTAGCCGCTGTTTCGAATTCGATTTATGAAAAGGTGAATGGCTAGATTGCCACCCGCGACCATTTTTGGGCGTTGGCATAGCCCTCCTCCAAGCTCGTATTGCGGCTGATCCAACCAAACCCTGGACGGGGGAGAGTCTGCCCAGTGCCGGCAGTGCAAATCATGCTTCTGAGGTCTAGGATGTACTTCGTCGTTATCTCTCTTGCGCATTGGCCTCCGGCTGCTCAATGATTGATGCCCTTTTTCTTTCTCTTCTCTTTGTCGGCTCACGCTGTAATTGTTTTGTCAACTCTGCATCGCCTTTGTGTGCCATAAACGGTCCGTTCGTTGCCCAGCCATCTGTGAAAAATGATCCGTCCCCCATTGAACAGCAAATACATGGCCCGAGACCATCCACAACAAATTCCTGCATAATAGACTTTCGCAAGCATCCCCCGCCTCAGGACACCATCATCACTGCCCCCGGCTGCATTAATGCCGGTAGCAGGATTCTAGGCGCATATCCATGATCCATCCTTAGCCTATCTGACAGCGGCCATGGTCACACTGACCCTGAACACGGCTGAGTGTCACCCACCGAGGGCCCTGGTTGGTGACGCCAATTATAGAACCTCGAGGCCTCTAGCCACTAGCCTCCAGGCTCTAATAGCGCCCCAAGTGACCCGGTTGCTCCAACCCAAGTGCCAGTATTTGTAGTCCCGCCCCGACGCCATTGAGCACCTCACACAGATATATATCGCTTGACAATATTTAGATTACGTGGCACTGTGTGGCTGTCTGCTGTTGGCGTTCGTTCCCCATCGTCAAGGATCAAGGTGCTTTTCGTGGGGAGACAAGGCTGTGCTGTTGGCCACAATTCCTCCACTTATTCATTTCCCCAGCTCTCGAACATCTTATATAATACCTCGCCAACCACCATTCGTTCCCCGGCGACACAACGGATGCCAATTCTTGGCTTCATGTGTTTGTCATTTGCGCCGTTACCGCTCTTGTTTTTGCAGCCATGGCTATCTTAGCGTTCTTGGTTTCCTGCCTGGCGAAGAAGGGCCGCCAGGACCTGGAGGAGGAGGAGGAGGAGCAACACAAGTCTTTCAAGAGCTTCATGACCATGTCCAAGACGAAGAGCGCAAAGAAACGAAAAATTTCAGACGCCGACAAAGAGGACCAGGACGATATTCAACGACAGGTCATGATTCGGAAGTCGCTCGCCAGTCGCGCATCATCACGAACGACGGACCGAGTGGGCAAGGGGAAAGTGCCCGTGGAGGATGACGAAGACGAAGACGACGAGGAGAAAGACGACGACGAGGAAGAGGAGGAAGAACATACCGACCGACACCGCCCAGGCGGCCTCAAGACTGACTGGAAGGCATATGAAGCTGATCTTCAGCGTAATCGATCCGTTCTGATCCGTCGTCACCCAGGCGTCGATCGTTCCGGAGGGGGCTCCAGCACGACGCCTCTGTCACCCATCACTGCAACATCGCCAACATCACCAACATCACAAACTTCGCTCATTTCTCCCACATTTTCTTTGTCACCCCGACCGAGCCCAGCTCCCCGTCAACACACTTTTCCATCCATATCCCGAAAGCCTGTGGCTCGAACAGCGACCGCCATGGCGGAACGTTCTGCACCTCTAAGTGTAGGAAAGGCAGAGTAACAACACTCAGCGATAAAGTAATAGTCCATCCACATAATTTTCTGGCTGCTCGGGGAGTTTGATATGATTACATGGCGTATGACTTGACGCGTACATGAAGGCGTTTTGCACAGATGTGGGGTGTAATTGGTGGTAGATATCTCCTGGTTTTGAATTCATGCGCAACTTTTTCTTCACAAAGTCCTTCCAGGACCGCTTTATCTATGCGCCAATCTCGTTAGTGACTTCAACAAATGCCTCCCACTGCTTCCAAGCCTGGCCGCTCTTGAGAGCCCAGCGAGCCCGGCGTACGCCTTCCTTCCAGCGCTGGCCACCGGGCCCACGCTCTCGAACAACTTTGCCGTCATCGCCGGGGCCCATATCGCTCATGTCGGCCTCACAGATACCGGATGCCACCAGCAGCGCTGCTGTGTTCATAAGAACAAACTCAAGGAGGGGGGCGTCATCGGGAAGCTCGTTGTGTAGAATCCCAGAAAGAATCTCTGCGTTCTCGGCCGGCTCCTTTCCAGGGGATACGGTATCTAGGGGGTGAGCAGTGAGGCCAAAGTCGCTGGGCTGCAAAGTGAAGTGCTCAATCCCCACTTCCCCGCCAGGGAATGTCTCCTTCAGCATCCAGCAAAGGGTTCCGCCAGCGCAGCTGACCTCGTCAAGCTCCTCCTCGCCGCAGATGACCAGGGCCTTCTTGCAACCGGCAATTTTCAATGCCTCGGAAAATGCAGGGCCAAGGTCTTTCCTGGCGACACCAATGACGCGGGCCTCGAGGACATCTTCAACAGGGTTTGCCAGAGGACCAAGGTTGTTGAAGATTGTCCTCCAAGGAAGCTGTCGGCGGATAGGGGCGACGTAGCGCATGCCTGTATGAAATACGGGAGCGAATAGGAAGGTGTAGTTTGTGGCAGAGTACGCCTTAACCAAGGTATCTGGGCGGACGGCGCTGATGATGGGAGGGCGGGGCTTCATGTTGTTGATCAAGTCGGCGCTGCCAGACTTGGAAGTGCTAGCTTTGTTTCCATGTTTGGATACCAGAAGCAGCGCTGAAGCAATGATGGACGCCGTTGTGCTGATGTTGAAGGTGTTATGTGAGTCACCACCAGTTCCAACAATATCACACTGGTACAGTCAGTCCCAGTGATTTCGTAGTGAATTATTGGGCTTTCGAACTTACGAGGCCGCCATTGTATTTGCCCTCTTTCTTCCCTCGGCGCTCAATCACCTCCCTAAGCTCCTTTACGGGGATGTCTGCGGCAGCCTCTCTCATGACACGGGCACTCTCGGCCAGAACATCGGCTCGAAAGTCCAACCGTGTGAAGTGAAGCGCCATGAGCAAGGAAGCTGTTTGAGCTTCCGTTACTTGGTTGGTGAAGAAATGAGAAATCGCCTCGGCAATCTCAGCCGGAGAGACTTCATGGCCGTTGGGCCACAACTTGGTCAGAAGCGGCTTGATATCGACGGGTGGAAGGGCAGCCTGCCCACTGCCGTGATCTTGGGATTGAGAGGACATGGTTGCTCGGCTGAGAAGAGTGTATAAAACAAACTGTAGAAAGACAGTGAACTGTAATGAATGACCACGAGACCGATGAGAACGAAGAGAGTCTCAAAGTTGATTGATCATGCTTTGTTTGAACCCTCTGACTCAACCAGATGTTAAAGTTGCTCGGTCGG
Organism: Dactylonectria alcacerensis; assembly: GCA_029931735.1. Classification (NCBI taxonomy): domain Eukaryota; kingdom Fungi; phylum Ascomycota; class Sordariomycetes; order Hypocreales; family Nectriaceae; genus Dactylonectria; species Dactylonectria alcacerensis. The sequence goes on from JAPMUZ010000002.1 coordinate 3,233,699, forward strand.
TAGTACGTACCGGCTAGAGTGCGGAGTGCGCTAGAGGTCGTACTTGATTGGCTGCCACGTTTGCTCCAACACTAGCCTTACTTCGGTCAGTTTGCACCTGCAGCCACCTGTGCGCCGACTGTGGCGCATGTCAGGCTGCCAAACCGCTGAGTCATCCGATGGAAAGGTTCGTCAGGCTTCCTCCGCATTTGGAGGCACAAAGCAACCGCCTCAGTCTCACTCCACCGACTCTCATTTCTACCCCCAACAACGTCCTCACCCTCACTCTCTCGCCGTCTGAAGTAGGTCCGCATTCGCTTTTTTCTCGTCTTGAAGCTGCCGGTCACTTTCGCAGCGATCGCGACGACCACTTCGACCCGACTCTTCGTTGATCTGTGGCTCTTTGCGAACACAGACGCCTTCACTGGTTCCGAACAGTCGGTCGGCAGAGTTTACACACTCCCTCGCTCCCTTGTTCATCTCCTTGAACATCAACTTTTGCCCGAAAACATCGATATACCGAAGCATCAACACTGAACAGACGAATCAGCAGTTACTGTTCACCTGGTTGCCTTATCGTCCGACTCGGTATCAAGCAGTGTCGCCTGGCGATAGTTCGACAAGGAGGACTCTTCCCTCTACTATATAATATCAAGCGGATCCATCATCGAATTTTTATTCAGCGATCGACCCTCTGACCATCCCGAACACCTTCTCCTAGAGTGGGCGCTTCACCCGGCGTTCACTTTCCTTTCAGCGCACCCAGCCGCCAAACTGCATTCACCGCTCTTCGTCCAGTTTGTCAACGATCGCCTCTGGATTCGCGAGTCTAAAAGACCCATTTGCACAGTTGCGAGAGTCACTGTCGAGAAAAAACGGCAACAACTGCGACGGCGGAGAAAGGAACAGAAACGATCCCGAAAGGTCTTCAGCGAAGTAACTAACATCTACACATCGCGACCGTATCAGCCCAAGATGCTTCCGCCCGGTGCTGGTGATGCAAGTGGCGGGGCATTCCAGGAAGATTTGAGCAACATCCTCTGTTGCCCAGATTGCAAGGAGATCCCCCCGAATCTGGTGGAGGAGTTTTCGAGCGGTGATATGGTGTGCCAGAGCTGCGGAGTCGTCGTCGGTACCCGAATCATCGACACCCGCTCGGAATGGCGTACCTTTGCAAACGACGACCAGGGTGGTGATGATCCCAGCCGTGTTGGTGGTCCTCAGGATGAGTTTGTGGAAGGACAACAACTTGCCACCACGGTCGCCTTCTCCGAGTCTAAAGCCCATAAGGCTTTGTCCCGGACCCAGAACAACACGAACCAAGACAAAGCTCAAAAGGGCCTCATGCAGGCGTACAAAGAAATCGTGTCCCTGTGCGAAGCTATTAACATGGGCCAGAACGTCTCGAATGCTGCCAAACACATCTTCAAGCTTGTCGACAAGTACAAGTTCATGAAGGGCAAGCCACAGGAAGCTGTCATTGCCGGCTGTATCTTCATTGCTTGCCGACAAAACAACGTGCCGCGAACCTTTCGTGAAATCTTCAACCTCACCAGCGTTAGCAAGAAGGAAGTGGGTCGAGTGTTCAAGCAGCTGCAGAGCTTCTTGCAAAAGCTACAGGACACTGAAGGCGAGGCCACTGGCCTCAACACCGTCACCAACTACGAAAATACGTCCGTTGGTGCCGAAGACCTGTGCGGCCGTTATGTGTCGCAACTTGGTTTTAAGAACCAACAGAAGATTTCCAAGATCTCCCGAGACCTTGCTGAGCAGGCCAATGACATCTCCGCCTTGGCTGGCCGTTCACCCCTGTCAGTTGCGGCGGCATGTATCTACATGGCATGCCACCTAGTCGGCGAGCCTCGTGCGTCGCTCCCGATTGCCAAACAAGCCGGTGTCAGCGACGGTACCGTCAAGACAGCCTACAAGCACCTCTTTGCCGCTCGCGAGCAGCTGATCAGGAAGGAATGGCTCGAAGACGGTGGAAGCATGGACAACATCCCGCAGGTACAAGTGTAGGTCCCTGCCAACGGGACTTGCTCTAGCAATACCGACGCAGTGCTGGATGAGGCGATTGGGGTGAAGGTCTCGACAGGACTCGATGCTTAGCTGTTTTAGGCGGGCATTGGCGTGACTGTTTGATGTGGCCCGCACTTAATACTTTGAGGCGGAGTTCTAGGCGATCTGTGCCTTTGTTCGTTTTATTTTCTTTCTTTAGTAGACAGGGCCCCAGGGACATGGCTGGCTTGCGCACAGAAAAAGACTGGCCTCACGAGACTTGCGACAGAGATTGATACAGTCTGACATTCACTCCGTTTAGCGAAACATGGTTGATGAATCAAGCTTCCTTGGAGTCTCGTGTCTGACAGATGTGATGCCGGCCCCCCTGTCCAATGCACGTGGGGGCAGACGCAACCGAAACCCATGTAAGCCCATACCCTGCATGGACTTGGCAGGACTTGGCAGCATTCGGGTGGATGTTTTGAAGAATTGACAAGTCAGCCTGCGTAGAGCCGTATATGCCGTCGAAGATGGATGGTGGACTGGCTTAATGTGCGCACAGTTCCCGTATGTGCGTTGAGTGTATGCACAGGCCTCGAGGATTTGACACGCGTACTCCTGAAAGTATGATCTGTTGCTTATGGCAAGCTTTCGTCGAAGGTTGTTTGTGGTTGACCATTCAGAGGCGGCAATGATACTTGGGACATAGTACTTGCATAGTGGCTACATAGCATGGTGGTGTTGACGCTCGGCATCTGTAGATTCTGCTCAGAGTTCAAGGTACCCACATGTAAGTGGACTATATATACACCCATCTATGAACGCGTTGTAGGATACACATACGGATGTCTGCATATGTATGTGAAAGCCACAAACGCACGTCGGGCCTTGAAACGGGGTCATCGGACTTATAATGGTGAGTTACATATCTTTGGTTCCGTGACATCCTGCCAGCCACACCCTCCTCCACTTCTACATACGAATGGGGTTTCTCTTCCTTGAAAGTGCACGGCCGGTTTATCACGGCGGTAGGATCCCATTTAGCGAAGCGGTAGCATCCGAGTTTGAATGCCGGCATTGAGGGAAATAGACGGGGCTGGATGCCGTGGATGTGGCGGCAAGACTCTGAATTTTAACTGACGCTCTGGTCTGGTATTCCCCATAACTGAGGCGCAAGAAACAGGTCAAGGCTCTGTTTTTGAAACTTTCGGGTCCCCGGAAACGACGGGAAGGCTGGCTAGTACGGACGCCGTCTAGCTTGGAGGAATTGGAGGAAGAGGCCGTTGAGGAGGGGCGGCGTCAAGTACAGGACCACTACGGAGACTAGTCGGCAGTCTAGTCGGGCACGCTACGCAGGTAGTTCAGCTAGTGTCCACTGTCCATATGACAAAAGGGAAGCAGCTGGGTCGTGGCATGTCAGACATCATGTGTTGGATGCGTTAGAATACGAAACCACCACTAAGTAGGTCGCAACCAAGACCTCGATTCATGTTCCCAGGCATCAGTCAGAAACTTGCCTTGAGGTGAGGTGAGGGCTGAAGAGAAGAGGACAACACACACACACACACACATACACACGCACATACACACACACATACACACACACATACACACACACACACACACATACACTCACACACACTCACACCACACACCTAGAGAGACAGAGAGATGAAGACGAAAAATCCAACCTGGCATGTGAGAAGGTCGGATGGAATTACCTCAAGTGGACGGGGCATCGGATCATGACCCAGGTTTGGAAGCCCCACACCCTGTCAGGCACAATGCGAGTTCTGTCTGTGGATGGATGATGATGACCTGCCTACCCAGTACCTTGTGCTGGCCGGGTGCACGAGCACGAGTAAGAGCGAGCACAACGAATACTACGTAGAAGATGACAAGGAGGGATCATGACGACTAACATAAAGCACAAGGCGAATCGACGAGCGTTGTGTTGTTTCAACATGAACTTAAGTTAAGGTTGAGAGAGAGCTGAATCGTCAAACAATGGTCAAAGCAATCCGTGGCCGACGGCATTCCATTTCGGGCAATTGAATCAGAAAACCATACGCCATCTCTCTCATCTTTTTTATTTTTATTTTTTTCTGTAATTCATCTTCCCTGCAAGGTGTCCGAACCGGGGTCCGCTGCGACTGTGAGAGATGCATGCTTGGATGGCCCAGGGCGGCTCGCTGATGTGCTTCTTGGCATTACGGATGTACCGCGTGTGTGCCCAGTGTGTGTTGCATGGGGTGGGGAGATGGAGACGGTTCAATGTGCTAGACTGCGCTTGGGAAGCTCAGGCCTCGGGACAATTGACAAGAGAGGGTCAGAGGCCAAAGAGAGCGAGGTCAATAATTGCGAGCAACCTTGTCAGACGATGGGACGGGCCAGGGGGTCGTAAGATACCTACATTGATACAGTACCTTGATACCTAGCGACCTAGGTTGATACCTACGCAGGTAGTATGCAGTACGTACTGCTATGTAGTATGTCCGTCCGCGACAAGCTCCATTTGCAGTGCCATGTGCTCCATCTCCATCTCCATGAGTAGTACTCCGTTAGTAGTCCCGTACATGCCTGGCAGCCATGTCGCTTGCTCGCTCGTTCGCCCGCTGCCTGTGCTATTGTATGCCGGCCCGGTGCACCGTGCTTGACTAATTATAACACCGAATTCGACGATTGCGTATGGGGGAGGACGGTGGGATCCATCTCTCTTCGAGAGCCTTGCGAGGACTAGTACACAGGTAGTAGACAAACGGCCGTGATGCGAGCTTTAAAAGGGATCCATGGCCGCCGCATGTTTGGCCGCATTGGTTGCCGCACTTGGTTGCTGGTTTACTTGTCAGGACGTCATCCAGTCATCCAGTCGTTACAGTCAGAAGAGATTGATATCCAGCAGCAGCAGCAGAGATTGATACAATCTTCTTGTTGTCTTTTCTTTAGCAATGACCTCGCCAACGGCGGTTTGGACCGCCTACTTGTGGCGCCTGATGGTGAGCATGTTGGCTCCTTCAAGTGCGCTCCTGCCTCTTGGTGCATGGGCGGCGTCGGTTTGGGGATCGCCCGTACCCGTACCCGAGCTGTATCTATTACAACGACAGCAACAGCAGCAACTGCAACAACATCAACAGCAACAACCCCAGATATTCGCGACAGGCCACCACTACCGGGACATCAGCGAGTTCAACTGCTTCAACGCCAGCCTCCCCAACATCACCATCTACGCCACCGGAGGCACCATCGCCGGGTCGGCCAGCTCGGCCGATCAAACAACGGGGTACCAGGCCGGAGCGTTAGGTGTACAGGCTCTCATCGACGCCGTGCCACAGCTCTGCAATGTCTCCAACGTGCGCGGCGTGCAGGTGGCCAACACGGACAGCACCAACATGAACTCGACGATGCTGCTGGCGCTGAGCCAGCAAATACAGGACGACCTCGACAGCCCCTACACGCAGGGCGCCGTGGTGACGCATGGCACCGACACCCTCGAGGAGTCGGCCTTTTTCCTCGACCTCACGGTGCAGAGCGACAAGCCGATTGTGGTGACGGGGTCGATGCGGCCAGCCACGGCCATTAGCGCTGATGGCCCAATGAACCTGCTCTCGTCGGTGACGGTGGCGGGCAGCGAGAACGCCCGAGGCAGGGGGGTCATGATAGTGTTGAACGACCGCATCGGGTCAGCTCGCTTCATGTCTAAGTCCAACGCCAACCAGCTCGACGCCTTCCAATCTGCCGACGGGGGCTTCCTCGGCGGTTTCGTCAACATCCAGCCCGTCTTCTACTATCCGCCGTCGCGGCCGCTTGGCCATCATCACTTTGACGTGCGGCGCATCCGACGCTGGCGCGGCGCCGACGCCAAGCTGCCGCAGGTCGACGTGCTCTACGCCCACCAGGAGCTCAATGTCGGCCTTTTTCAAGCCGCCATCGACCTAGGGGCCAAGGGTGTCGTGCTCGCGGGCCTAGGCGCTGGCTACTGGACCGATTCCGGGTCAGACGAGATCCGGCGTGCCCTGCAGGACGTCGACATCCCCGTCATCGTGAGCCGCAGGCCGGGCTGGGGCTTCGCGAGCAGCAACGGCGTCGAGGGCGGCATCGGCGCAGGCTTCTTGAATCCGCAAAAGGCACGAATACAGCTGCAGCTGGCCCTAGAGACCGGCCTGGAGACGGACGCCATCCGGCCCATCTTTGAGCATCACGGAGTACACTAAATCGAATACCAGGAAAGGGAAGGGTTCGTCTTCAATGAGGGATGGGTGCAGACACACTCGCATGCATACCCATCACCCATCACCCACCACGCTACCCATCACCAACCAACACCACCACACACACACATACACGACTCTCACGCAACTTTCACACACTCACATATTTACCCAGTCACACACACACACACACACACTCAGTCATGCACATACACTCAGACACATTTGCAGACACACGGACACACACACAAATCCACACACAACAAGGCTGGTCCATCTGTATCACCACATTCAACACCCCGCGCTATCCATCCATCCATACATTGCACACGCCTAGACTGCCACACAAAAATGCATTCACACACAATCGGCAAAAGCTCAACAAGGATTCGCACGCGCAACTCGCACATACCAAAAAGGGGAAAGGAACGATTTCGTTCAGGGCACATCGCCGAGGGACCCGAAGCGGTGGCTGCCGACAAAAGTCGATGAGGAATACATTCCGCCGCGCGGAGCAGGCTTGGAACAGGGGACTCCAGCTAGCGGATTGGGTGGTGAGAAAGCGCGAGCAAGGGCAAGGGCGGAGGATAGACTTTTTGAGAAGAAGGCGCCCTTTGGGGCAAGGGCGTATCTAATCCCTAATTGTACTGTACGAGCTATGACTTTAATGATATCAGCATTAGGTAGGTAGGTAAACAAAATCCGAGGCATCTCTGTCGGCTTTCTTGAAGTCTTCATTATCCCGTGTCGTTGAGTCGTGTTAGTTCCATAATACTACTAGTATATCCCACTGCTAAATGCGTGTTAATCACTTGCCTTACGGGAATACGGGCCAACGGGACTATGCCGATGTCGATTCAAGCGCCGTTTTGCATGTTTTTTTTTGTTTTGTTTTGTTTTGGGTCCCCCCATCCTCCGAAGTCCGGGGCATGGCTTGCCGCGTCTTAAGCAGCCGCGCAAGAAGCAAAAAAAAACAATACGGAGGCGTGGGCTGACAACCCCTGTAGAGCAACAGGTAGCCGCAGGCCGCTGTTCCCTCCCTGGCGCCATCGGAAAAGTCTAGAAGACTCAAAGGAACTCTAGCGCACCAAAGGACGTGTGCTGGGATGATCATCCAGTGATTCCTGTTCAATCCGTTGCTGTCCCCATCAAAGGCCCGTCATCGTCAAGGGGGTCTCTCAAGGGACGTTGTCGTCAAGGATTCGGAAGGCCAGTGGAGTTTGGTGGGACTCTGTTGCGGAAACCTACCTGTACGTAGTATGATGCCATGTCCTCTTGAGTACTGCCGGACCACCTCCACAAGGTCTCCGCAGGGGGATAAGGTTGCTAGGAGCTAGCAGCGCAACTTGGCAACATGTTGAAGATGATCTGAGAATTATCATGGGGCGCATCTACGGTGGCAATCTCGCCCCCCTCACCCAATTGGGACCGAATGGGCAGCCTGCGGAAGCGAGAAAGAATTTGCCCGGGTTACCGGGCTTTCTGACAACGTTCCCGAGCCTCTTGGATTCCCTCTTGGAGCTGCAACCCCGTCCCACCGTTCGGGATCTGATGAGAGTAGTCGCCAAAACTGGGTGCAAGACAAGTCTGGGCAGAGGCTAGGGGGGGCAGGGGGGGCCTGGAGCATTGGGGCAATGAGCCACAAGCGTTGCCCGTCAGGGGCCCCCAGTGGGCTTCCGGGGGGTACGGAGCTGCCACAGGGCATAAGGAGGGGCGCTGGGGCCGCTGGCGAAGTTGGTGTCATTGGGGCAGCGAGCAGCCGGGGCAGTGGTGCTATGCACCGCTGCAGGCAGCAAACCGTTGGTGGTCTGGCCCCGCTACAAGCGCAACACAACTGCAGCGAATGCATCATTTCAACTGCAGTTGACGGGACTGCATCATTTCGCACCCCTAGACCCCCTAAGGGTCCCACCTACGTGGTGGAGGTGGTGGTGAAGGTGGTGATGCTGGAAGATGCAAAGGTGGCCTATCCATCCATGATCCATCCATCCATCCATGCCCTGTGGAATTCCCTGCCAATTGCCATGCGAATTGTCCCTGAGAGGTTGCCCTGCGCATGTCTTTCGCATACTTCGCATTGGTACTTCGCATGCCGGAGTGGTGTCGTCCTGTAGGTGGCCCTGATGGGGATTGTATTATGGAGATATATCCAGGACATCCAGAACGGGTTACGGGCCCTAGAGGTTAAGCAGCTCAAGTTGGGAAGGCGTTGGACGATCCAATCCCATGTATCTCATTGCTGTGAGCCAAGTTATGGACGTGTGCTGACGCAGGTTGATCCAATCTTGGAGGGAATGATGGATCCGCCTACAAACCGCAGCACGCACTCCACCAACCACTCTTCGCTGCCAAAAAGTGATGCGAAAAACAAATGGCACACTTTAGAAGCATGACAAAATTACTCATGCACACTAGCTAGTGTCGAACCGTCAAGGTGATCGGCACTATTGTCAGCCAAGTATCCTTACTACCAAAGGTGTGCCATTTAATTTTCACCCCGCTTGGGCTGCTCGCTGATGGTCCACGAGTTCGATTCTCATCGTCAGCCTGGTCAGCTTAGTGCTCCATCTAGTGCCCCCATCTCGTGCTCGGAGGGGCGGAGAGACCGAAAAGAGACCCCATCTCCATGGTAATCTAATCAGCATCGTGACCCAGATAGGGATAGAGTACCAGTGGGTGCCTTGGAGGTATGCACAACAACCGTTACCTCCGCCGGAGCCTCAACCTGCAATCCGCACTGCAGTCTTACAACTAGCCGTCCGCTCAGCGCTCAGTACGCATCGTCCCATTCATTTGTGGTATTGAGCCGCCATCATTTCAGCCGCACTGCGCTGGGACTCTCACTCTCTCTTGGGGTCGCTGCATGTACCTTTTTCCAGTTGTGTAGGGGGTAGAGGTACACACGTCATTCTTTCAGCCGCTGTCTGTTCTTCGGGCCAACCGGGGCATCCTTCGCCCACCTACAGAAAACCACGCCACGCCACCAAGCCGCGTCCAACCCAGCCCGGCTACGTCGACTACCTCCAACTACGACTACGTGCATCCGACGTTCTCGATTAGCCACCGACGGACGCCCCTCTCATCCCATCAATCGACAGGTCCCGCAAGCCTTGTCACTGGATAGCCCTTCTTTCACTTGCCAGTCGCCTGCTCTTGGCACCATACTGTCCATGCATGGCAGCCGACCACGCACGTCCGTAGTCGCATAGTCGCTGTCGCATAGTCGCTGTCGCTGTCACTCGTTTGGTTCCATCGTCATGCCGCAAGCCCGCTCCGACCAGGAGAAGGGCCCGGGGCATACCGTCTCGGACAGGGCTCGCCGTCGCACTCGGCTGCGAAACGATGCTACCGCTTCCTCTACACCGGTACCGGTGAGCCGCCACCTGAAGGATGCCGCCGCCGCCGTCTATCAGAGGACCATCGTCGAGATGATCCTCCGCCGAAAGCACATCGTCGCTTCCAATGATGGCCGCCATATCCCTCTCGAGCTCGAGCACGGGAAGCCTCTCGTTGATACTAACCGCGGTGTCTCTTACATATCCAACACCATCCGAACATCCCGCTACACAGTTTGGGACTTCGTGCCGAAGCAGCTTTTCTTTCAGTTCTCGCGTGTGGGAAACTTTTATTTCCTATGCGTCGGTATTCCGCAGATGGTATGTGCCCACTTGCCAGGCGTGTTCCTAACTTGTGACACGGACTTTGGGACTTTGGGGCTGACTCTTTGGACTAGATCCCCGGCTTGTCCACGACTGGATCATACACGACTATCCTACCGCTCCTGTTTTTCGTTCTCTTGACCATTGTCAAGGAAGGCTATGACGATTATCGACGACATCGACTTGACGAAGTCGAAAATGCCTACTTCGCTACAGTTCTCGGCAAGGAAGACAAATACACGGGACGAGTCGTGGTGAACAGTTTATGGAGGCGCTACAACCCATTCATCGTTAATTCAACATCCGTGCCTCGTCCAGTCCCCGACGAGGAATTCCAGGGTACTCGATGGGTTCCCGTGCGATGGAGAGATATCAAAGTTGGAGATGTCATCAGGTTATCCCGGGACGAGCCCGTTCCTGCTGATATAGTGTTGCTCCACAGCGATGGAGAGAACGGAATTGCGTACATTGAAACAATGGCTTTGGATGGAGAAACGAACCTCAAGGCCAAGCAAGTCACACACGCCCTAGAAGGATGCAACTCAATCGAAGGCGTCTCCAAATGCGCCGCCCAGTTCGTCATCGAGGATCCGAACCCTGATCTCTTCAACTTCGACGGTCGTGTTACTGTGGGCGATAAGACCGTCCCATTGACCTTGAACGAGGTAATCTACAGAGGCAGTGTGTTGCGCAATACCAGCTCCGCGTACGGTATCGTCGTCAATACCGGCGAAGAATGTAAGATCAGAATGAACGCAAACAAACACCCCAAAGCCAAGAAACCAGCCCTCGAAAGGGTTGTCAACAAGATTGTCATTACCTTGGCTGTTTACGTCATTATTCTGTCAGTGGGAGTGTCAATGGGATACGTCAAGTGGCAGAAGGATACGGAGAGGCATTCTTGGTATCTGAACCAGGCGGCGGTTCCGTTCTACCAAATCATCATCGCCTTCATCATCATGTTCAACAACGTCATTCCGCTCGCCTTGTACATCAGTCTGGAAATCGTCAAAATCGGCCAGCTCCTCATGTTGAACTCGGATATCGACATGTATGATGAAGAATCAGATACTCCTGCTCGTTGCAACACCAACACTATCCTCGAGAATCTGGGTCAGGTCGGTTACATCTTTTCGGACAAGACCGGCACTTTGACAGACAACATCATGAAATTTCGCAAAATCAGTGTTGCCGGAACTGTCTGGCTTCATGAGATGGATCTTGAGCAGAAGGACACCGCCGAGATCGAAGCTATTAAGCTTGGGGATGATGACTCGAGCAGAACGCCGTCTGTGATCAACCACGAATCTGTCACAGTAGTTATCCCAGAGGAGCAACCTCGGCCTCTGAACAACATGCTGCTTGCATCGCCCACACGATCATCCATGTCGCCCACACGACCTTCCATGTCGCCCTCAAGACCTTCCATGTCGCCATCTCGACCCTCTATGGGCCGCAGGTCATCGTCACAATGGCGTTCAACAGGACGGCCAGACCATGTCCAGCCTGACGTTACAACAACCGATATGATCGAATATATTCGACTTCGACCGAATTCGGCGTTCTCTCGCAAAGCCAAGCAGTACATTTTGGCAATGGCACTGTGTCATACCTGCCTGCCTGAGTATGGTGAGGATGGCGTATTGGGATTTCAAGCCTCGTCTCCCGATGAGCTTGCTCTCGTGAGAGCTGCTCAAGAATTGGGATATCTTGTTGTCAATCGCACTACCCAGACAATTACATTGCGGATCACATCCCCGGAAGGGCGAGAAGAGGAGCAAAAGTATCAGGTTTTGGATGTAATTGAGTTTAGCAGCGCTCGAAAGAGGATGTCTATCCTCGTTCGTTATCCCGATGGTCGAATCGCCGTCATCTGCAAAGGCGCCGACTCCCATATTCTCCCACGCCTCAAGATGTCGGCCCTTGCCAAGCAAAAGGCCACAGAGGTGCGGAAAAGTGCAGACTTAGAACGCGAGTTGTACCGTCGCAGCGAGCAGCAAGAGCAACGCAACAGCTTTGGTGGAAGGCCTAGCATTACAATTCGCCGCAACCCTGGAATATCAAGGGAACAAAGCACTAACAGGCGTTCAATGGCAGACCGGAGCAAGTCGTTCGAGTTTAGTAGACTTGCTCGTCGGTCCGAGGACAAACCTCGCCTCTCCATCACTACTCGAGGTGTTTCGATCGACGTCCCCAAGAGCCAATTCTTGCACACGCCAGTCCACTACCAAGCCCCGGTTCCCGATCATTTTGATTTCCTCGACGACCCATCCATCTATGATGATTCGGAAGTGTTCACCAAGTGTTTCAAGCATCTCGATGACTTCGCTACGGAGGGCCTACGAACACTGCTCTATGCGCAAAAGTTTGTCACGGAGCAGGAATACTCATCATGGAAAAAGACCTGGGACGCTGCCACGACCAGTCTTGTCGACCGACAGGAACTTATTGAAGCTGCGGGCGATCAGATCGAGCAATCTTTCGATCTCGTCGGCGCGACCGCCATCGAGGACAAGCTTCAAAAAGGAGTTCCGGAAACCATTGACAGACTGCGCCGAGCCAATATCAAAATCTGGATGCTTACTGGCGACAAGCGAGAGACGGCAATCAACATTGCGCACTCAGCTCGTCTTTGTAAACCAGGATCTGATCTCTATATCCTCGACATAACCAAGGGCGCTCTCGATTCGCAACTGATTGCACTGTCCGAGGATCTTCAGGCCGGCTCCATCCACAGTGTGGTGGTCATTGATGGCCAGACTCTTGCCGCTGTCGAGAAGTCGGTGGAGCTTTCAAGCGATTTCTACAGCGTGATGTTGCGAGTTGATTCAGTCATCTGCTGTCGAGCCTCTCCCGCGCAAAAAGCCCTCCTCGTCCGCACTGTCCGATCTCGATTGAAGGGCACTTGGGGCAGCAAACCACGAGGCTTGACACTGGCTATCGGCGACGGTGCCAACGACTTAGCTATGATTTCGGCCAGTCACGTCGGAGTTGGCATTTCCGGCAAAGAGGGCCTGCAAGCGGCGCGAGTAGCAGACTACGCCGTCGCACAGTTCCGATTTTTGCAGCGATTGCTGCTCGTTCATGGGCGGTGGAACTACGTTCGCACCGCCAAGTTCATTCTTTGTACATTTTGGAAAGAAATGTTCTTCTATCTTCCAACGGCTCAGTATCAGAGATATGCTGGATACAGCGGTACATCCCTGTACGAAGCAACGAGCTTAACTGTATTTAACACTCTCTTTACCAGTCTTTGTGTGATTTGCATGGGAATATGGGAGCAAGACCTCAGAGCAGAAACCCTCTTGGCGGTTCCCGAGCTTTACGTCTTCGGCCAACGAAACATGGGTTTGAACATCTGGAAGTTTGCCAGGTGGATGCTGCTTGGAGCAATTCAGGGCGTTGTCTGTTGGTATGGTATTTGGTCTGGCTACGGTTGGATCTCGCCGGCTGCTCGCGACCAAGGCCTGTACGCCTTGGGCACGCTCACATTCACGGTTGGCATTCTGTGGATCAACTGGAAGCTCTTGTATGTGACATACTCTTCAGTTCTATTTCGTCCCCCATGGCTAACGACCACAGCATTTTCGAAACTCACTACAAGACTGGCATTGTCATGTTTTCTTTTTTCCTCACTACATGGGGCTGGTTTGCTTGGCTCTCCTTCCTCGATGGTGTCTATGCCCCCAAGCCATCCGGCACGTATGCGATCCGCGACGGTTTCACCACCCTCTTCGGGGCCGACGCCGTTTGGTGGTCAACGGTTTTCATTGTCCTCGGCCTCGTCGGCTTGATGGAGATATTGGTCAAGGCCGTGAAGCGCCAGCTTCTCCTGCTGGGCCTATGGAACTGGCCGCCCTGGAAACAGAGCCGGGCCGGCGACAACATCGAGGAATGGGATGTAGAGCTCTGGCAGGAGCTCGAGCAGGATCCCGTTATGCGACGGCGGCTGCAGCGACTATCCCGGGATGAACCCCTTGACGGGGAAGATGACCTGGATCTCCAAATTGATATAGAGGACACACGAGGAGGGTAGGATAGACTCGGGTCTTGGCGTCTTTGCATTTTGCGTATTGTGATACCCGTTAGAAAAACGAGTTGTTGGGTTGTTTTTGGTTTAAGGCGTCGCTCAAGGCTGCACAGCTACTTTTAGATTTTGTTAACATGTTTACCAGGCACACCAAAATAGGTATAATTTTACAACGGCTCTTTGTTTAGCCCTCTATGCAGCCTTGACATTGATCCTCACATCCGCCCCAGGCCGTTTCAGTCTTTCTGCGAATCTCTCTCCGAGCAACGCGGGCGTTAGGATGCCTCCCCCGCATTCATGGGCCGGCGTGCCTCCCTCGAGCAGCAGTAGAGCAGCCTCGGTTAATGACACGCCGGTGAAGACGTACGAATCCCCGTCGTACGCAAATTCCACCTCGACCTTTGGCGCTGCTGCATCTTCGGGAGCATCGGCAACCGCAAGGGTGCGGTAGCGGAAGTAATGGCCTGCCCGCTCCATGGCAGACGGGCCGGTTCCGGCCGGGAAGAGCCGCTGGCTGACGAAGGTACGCAGGGGCGATATTCGAGCAAGGGCTGCGCTGAGGAGCGAAAAGGCCATGCGGAAGCTCCAGGCCGTGAAGGCGTTGGACATGCGCATGCTCGACGAGAAGTAGAAGTCATGGCCGTAGCTGTCGGGACGCTGCGAGGCGTGGGCAACACCGGCGTACAGGCCCCAGCTGCGGCCGACGATGGCCGTCTCGATGTCGGCCTGAGTGTTGGCGATGAGCACGCCGAGGCCGTCGACTCTCTGCACGCCGAACGCGTTCGGGCCCGGGAGGACGCCGGTGGTGGAAATATCAGCGGACCGGCGCTGAGTCGGCGCTAGTCGGAACGGGGCCGAAGCCGCGGCGATACGGGCCGGGCCGTAGGTGCCCGTCAGGTCGCACAGCGAGTTGATGCTGCCGCCGCTAAAGCTGCCGCGCACGTCATCGAGTGAGGCGAGGACCTCACGGGTGCGCAGGCCGAAGGTCTTTCGGATGTGCTGCACGGCGAGGTATGTCGAGAGGTCGGCAGGCACGGCGCCCCAACCAGCCGTAAAGATGATCTAGATGGTTAAGCCAGTCTGGCCATGAATGGATGAAGTCGACTCGGTACCTTTGCACCAGAGGCTTGCGCGACCTCGTCATACTGGTCAATCATCTCCTGCAGCCAGGGCATTTCACCACTGCTGTTGGTTGCACCATGAGCTGCTGTGCATACATAAAAAGGGCGAAAGACAGGAGGGGAACTTACCAGTCAACGTAATCAGTTCCGTTTTCGGCACACGCCTTGATCACCGAAGTCCCGCACGTCGATGCATACGGCCCGATGACATTGACAATGACCCGCGTAGACTTGGCGAGTTCTGCAATGGCGTCGTCCGAGGCGAGGTTGAGAGCGTGGAGCTTGCCTTTTGGTAGCGAGTTGTTAGCGATTGCATACGAGCAGCGACGTCACTCGGCAGGTTTCAGTCTTGGTGGCACGACATACATTTCCCTGCTTCTCCGTACTCGAGTTCCCTGGCAACAATCTCAAGCTTGGCCTTGCTTCGACCCGCAAGAGCCCAAGTGACAGTCTCGGGGAGGGCCTTGGCCATATACGCAGCGCACAGTCGGCCGGTGTACCCCGTTGCGCCGAGGAGAACGATATCTGTCTCGCGTACCATGATTCTGATGTATGTACCTAAAATGGATAGGAATCCTGATTGCAGGAAATCGGGTTTCAAGGCTGGAGAAGTCGATATATGAAGTTGGAAGTTCGGTCGAATGACGGACGAGTTCGCATCGGAATGTGCCCACTTCTCGGGACAACACACGGCCGGCCCGGGGTTGGTGTCAGGCGATCAGCCGGGCCCGGTGCAAATCAGGTCCGACGACATGCAAAGAACGACGGGGGGAGGTCGAAGAAGGAGCTAAATATGGTCGTGTTCTCGGGAATATCCAGCATGTGTCCAATAGATTCAAAACAAACTGATCATGACCAGTTGACAATGTTTCAGGGATTGCCATGTCTCATACTACCCAAAACCTCTATAATCCCACCCTGTCTCTAACGCCATTTTCCCCCTCCTTTTGTCTCTACCTATTCGATGGTCAATTACCGCCTCTCTAGATCATCCCCCGTATCGCCGCTCATCATGCCGTCTGGCCGCTCAGGACGATCAGGCTTCTTGCCGATAATCTCCATGCTTCGGAATGTCAACACCACCAGGATCAAAGCGAGCAGCGCGATGACAAAGTTCGCCCAGCTGGCGGCGCGCAGACCCTTGAGCGACGGCTCGTCCCAGGGCTCCACGGGCCCGACATTCTGGATGTTGACGCCTCGTGCAGAAGCCATGGTCGAAGTCTGTACCGCCGTGGCAATGGCCAGGGCAATAGCACGGCCAAACATGCCCGAGGCATTTATGAGAGCACCGCCTACGGCTTGGTCCTCCTGCGGCAGTGCGCGCGATGTAAAGAGCGTCAAGCACGGCCACGCGGTGTCGGCGCCAGCTACGGACAGGATCATAGCTGGTAAGCCCCACGCAAAGTAGGACGTGGTGGGTGGGATCGGAACGACATAGAGCAAGATCGCGATGCACACACAAGCATGGCCACTAGCTAGGATGAAGAAGGTGGGAACACGGTGCAGAAGGTGGGCAACGATGAATGCGATGATGAAGCCGCCGACTCCGGTCGGGATAAACCGCAACATGGTTTGTAGGGGGGACAAGCCCTGATAGTCCTGGAAGTAGTATGTGGCGTAGATGAGGAAGTTGTTGAATGAGCCAAAGAAGAGGCCCATGATAACCATAACAGCCGTGAAGCGCCAATTGCGGAAGACGGAGACCTTGACAAGGGGTGGGCGCGTTGTCTTGGTCTCGAGATAGTGCTGCCAAAATCCGAAGGCGATGATAATGACAAAGGACACGACGATAAGAACGAGCACCCAAGGCGTGGTCCAGCCGACGACGTTGCCCTCGGTCAGGGCGAACATGAGGGCCAACAGGCCGACGGTGATGAGAGTAGCGCCGATCCAGTCAACTGCAGCAGTCTTGGATCGCAAGCTTCCACGGTCCACCGGAGGCGTTGGTGGGACGGGGATGAATATGATGCCGGCGACGGATATCATTCCGGCCATGATGGCGAGGGCGCCAAACACCCATTTCCAGCTGGCCCATTCGGCTATGAGGCCGGAGACGAAGTTGCCAAAGACACTGCCCAAGGGGGCACCGGCGGCTGGATGGCGAGTTAGACCGTGACAGGCTCACAGTATTGGCAGGAAATACACTCACCGTACGCACTAAAAGCATAATTCTTGGCCTTTCCAGGCGGGAATGTGGTGCCTAGGATCCCAATGGCCGTAGGAACATTCGCAGCAGCCCCCTAACAATCCTATAGTCAGCCTACAAAACCCTGTATAAAAGTCGTCGAAGAAGTCGGACAGGGAAACTCACAAGACCGTGCAGGCCGCGGAACAAATCGAAAGGAATCTCGGAAGGCAAGAACGGGTTCACGACACAGCAAATTGTGACCCAGATGGAACCGAGGATGAAGATGAGGCGCTTGCCGTAGATGTCGGCGATGCGGCCCCAGAGGAGCAGGAAGCAACCAAACGCCAGGACGTATGACGACACGATCCACTGCTGCCGAGTGTCGGGGATGTCAAGGTCGCGACCAATGTGTGGCAGAATGATGACGACGCTCTGGCTGGCGAGGGTCTTGGGATGGAGGTTGTTAAAGGCTGTTCGGACATGGGGCCGGGGACGCAAGAGCTCAGCTCAAGCACTGGGCGTGCACTCACATTCAAAAACGAGGCGCCGGTAACAGTCGCCACTAGGGCAATGCATTGGCCTTTGGAGAGACTGAGCTCGTCCTTGGATTCGATTGAGTCCGCGCCGTCGCCGTCGCCTCCATCGGAGCCGTTGTTAGAGTTGAGGTTGTTGCTTGAGTTCCGATTC
The DNA here is from genome assembly GCA_029931735.1 of Dactylonectria alcacerensis. Classification (NCBI taxonomy): domain Eukaryota; kingdom Fungi; phylum Ascomycota; class Sordariomycetes; order Hypocreales; family Nectriaceae; genus Dactylonectria; species Dactylonectria alcacerensis. The sequence goes on from JAPMUZ010000002.1 coordinate 3,251,512, forward strand.
GACGTCGGAATAACGATAGTCTTTTCCAGGTCCGAGTCAACTGCCGCGGCAGGCACGGATGAACCCACGTCCGCCATCGGCTTCTCATTCCGCCCACCAGCAGGAACACAATTGATAGAGTCAACAGTAGAAACCACAGTCTCCGAGGAGGCGGGTGCGGCCTCGGGTTTCTCTCCAGGAGCCATGGCTGAGGCAAGCAAGCAGTCACTCAGCCAAGGCGAAGACGGCGAATGGGTGCAAGAACCCTAGGTAGGGCCGTCACTTGTGTTCTTTTCTACACATCATCCTGCAAGGGAGCGGTCCGGAAGAAGTATCGAGGGGCCCCGGCATGATATATATACTACAGTACTGTACACCAACAATCACGACAAGGGCTAAGATCCTGGGGGAGGGGGGGCAGCGGAAATAATGCAAGATGAACCGAACTGGTCAGCTTTTTCGATGGGGGTGGATGGGTTGGTGGGGCCACGAACTTGGCGATGTGAGATGGCGAAATCTCTGGACTCTCCAAAAAAAATGCTGATGGACGAAACAGACCAACGAGCGTCTGACGCCTAGAGTACGGCGGGGCTCCGATGTGCGGAATGCCATCTTATGCATGCTAGATGATAGCTAAGTAGGCTCGGTGAACCTGTCATGGGAATTTGGGCACGCACATACTTACGCAAAGTAGGCTACTCGTAACATGGATCGAGTTGGGGGAGGGTCTCACAAGTTCACAACAGCCGGGTTCAGCTTCCGAAACTAGTCGACGCGCCGGGCAAGATTTCTAAATCTGCAAATATCGGGCCCCCGGCCATGCTCGGAGATATCAGTGGTCATCTCGTAGACTAGTAGTGGATGAGATATGTTGCAACCTCAACATAACCTTCATTCACGTCCCCATGTTCATAAACACCATCTTTTCCTCTCCAATTTTTTTCATTCATTGGATGTCGAGCCCTCAGTAAGGCTGCTCAATCTCAATCCGTTTCGTTTGTAACCTGCCTGGCGAATCCCTATCCTGCCAATTCACCCGGTCCTGTCCATCCTCATCCCTTCATCCTTCGTTCCTCGTCCTGCCTTCTCCCAAAGAATACAATGCCGCAAAGGAACACGTTCACTCCCCATGCCTGCCCGCAAGTGCCCTCCAATTAACAATTCCCGCCGTTGCAACCCCCCCGAAAAACGACCAAAATCAAGCAAGCAACGCGTGGGAACAACGCGCAATCCCGTCGGTCCGGCAAAAAAGACAAGATGAAAAAGCCATGACTGTCACTGACTGACTGCTCTTCTTCTTTTTCATCGCCAATGCCACCCTGATTCTTTTTTAGGTGATTCTCGAAAAAAGAAACAATCGTACACGTAGACACATTGAGGAGAGAGAAGAAATGACCGCGGTTCTGTGCGAACCGTAACGCATCCGAAGTGCTTATTATGTTCCCTCCCGTGTCTCGCAATCTCTTCATCTTCTTAGCCGCATGGTCATAATGAGCCGAGTCCCAGTCCTCGCATTGTGCGCATCTCCTGGGTCCTCTGGATCATCAAGCCACCAGCCAACACCCATGGGGCGGTTACGGCCTCGCCGCCTACCTTTGCCCCTGGCGCTACCACATATTAATGGTAGTTGCCTCCCCAGCCTCCTCGCTGCTGCTGCTGCTGCTGCTGCTGTTGCTGTTGCTGATTGCCGCCGTAGTAGCCTCCGCCGCTGCCGCCGAAACCCTGGCCATACGATGCATAGGGGCTGTTACCGTGCTGGCTAGCGCCTGCGTTACCGCCCATACCATAAGCATTGCTGCCGTGGAGGTTGTGGCCTTGGAGATGGCTGGGGTATCCGCCGTAAGCACCCATCTGGGAGTTCTGGGGCGGGGGAAGACCGCTCTGGGCCGTAGGAGCATTGTTGGTGGCCGAGCCGGGTCGAGCACCACCAATGGAAGGCGAAGGGCCAGACGAAGTTTTGGATTCGCCGAACGGCTTCAGTTCGTCGGCCGCAGCACCGGCGCCGGGTTGAGCCTGGCTGTTGAACGACTGGCCCTGAGACTGGAAGGAGGAAGCGCCACGGGCAAAGCTGTCATGGACGCTGCCGAAGGTGCTACCCCCAAGTCCAGGCTGACTGGCAGCCTGGCTAGTAGCGGCACGACCATAGTCGCCGAGGCCAGAGCCAAGACCGCTCTCCCTATGGAGAGAGGACTGAGCAAATGCAGCAGGAGACGATGTGTGATCGTAAGGTGCGTTGGGTGGAACGCCGTACGACTGTCCGTACATAGCGCCGCCCTTTCCGTATGGGCCAAAGTTACCCTGACCATATCCGGAGTAGTATTGGTGGTAGTAGGGGTTGCTGTAGTAGGGGTGGTTATAGCCAGGATATTGTTGACCGTGAGACTGAGGCTGCGATCCCTGGGCTGGCTGCTGCTGAGCTTGCTGCTGAGCCTGCTGGGTAGGCTGCTGAGCCGGCGGCTGAGTCTGAGCCTGGGCTTGGGCGGTGGGGTTGGGAGTGCTGGCGCCGCTGTTCTGGGCATCGTTCGCGTTTCCACCGAATCGAGGTTGGTTGTGCAGAGCGCCGCTCTGAGGGTACTGGCTGAGGTTATCTGCCTGAGAAGCCCCATAAGCACCGAAAGGTCGCTGGGACGGAGCCGCAGCGTCCTGTTGTCCCTGAGCTCCCTGCTGGGCATACTGCTGGCCGTAGTAGCCGTAGGGGTTTCTGTCGGGTTGGTTTGCGGTGTAGTAAGAGGCATAGTCGCTAGGGGCTGAGCTAAAGGCGCCACCAGGCTGCTGGGGCTGAGAGGTCTGGGCAGAGAAGTTATCGTAGGGAGGCTGCGAAGGTGTGTTCTGTTGCGCGAAGGGGTCCAGGGGTTTCTGGGGAACTGCGGCGGCGTCCTGCGCGCCGGTCTGACCGAAACGACCATACTGCTGGGGGTTAGGGACAGCAGGTTGAGTTGGGATAGGTGCCTGGGAGACAGAGGTCGCGGGAGCTGCAGGATCGTTAGCGAAACCACTCGGAGCTTTGTGGAAGTGTGTAGATGTACCAGCAGGAGCCGCGATCGGAGGGACGGAGGTAGTAGCGGGCTTTTGAGCAAAGGCCTCGGGAACGGGGGCTTGGGCAGCGGGGGGGAGCGAGGTGCGAGGGTGGGCGACAGGAGAGTCAGCCGGGGGTTGAGCTCGAGTCTCAGGCTCCTCGCGGTCTCCATCGATGTCCTCCTCGCCGTCATTCAGGTTGAAAGCACCAAATTGGACGGCGGCTCTGTCAACTTCTCGGTTGCCGGGCATGCGCACGGCCTCCTCCTGGTCAAGTACTCGCCGCTGGTGGTGGTGATGGCTAGGGGTTCGGTTGGTTCGCTCTGCGGTGGCCTTAGCCGCAGATGTGGCGAAGCCGCTGGCCGGAGATCGTGGGGCGAGATGTTGCTGCTGAGCAGCAGAGACAGGAGTAGCAGTGAGGCTAATGGGGTTCTGTCGAGGATCCCAAGAGTCAGCAGCGGTGCTTGCAGCGGTACCGGTGGGTGGTGGCTGGGAATCGTCAATAACCTGTTCCAGATTTGTTTCGGTAAGTTCGTCCTTTGAGGGTGGAAGGGCGACTTCGGGTTCGATCACGACCGTCTCAACAGGGGGAGCGGGTTCGGCGACGGGGGTACGTTCTGTCTCGGGCTCGGCGGCGACAGGCTCAGGTTCGGTTTCGGGCTCAACTGGTTCGGTGGTAGGTTCAGGTTCAATGGGTTCGGGAGCGGCCTTGGGTAGAGGGGCCTCCTTCGGCTTGGGGGGGGGAGCCTTGGGAACAGCCGACTGACGGAGCATACTAGCCCAAGTCTTGACCGGGGGAGCGGCGGCGGGTTTGGGAGACTCGGTGGCAGCGATGGGAGCGGGCGACTCAGCAACTACCTCCTTTTCCTCGGTGGCATCAACAATGGGCTTTCCATTACCCCAGGCAGATGACTCCTCTGTAGGGACAGACAATGGCTGGTTCTCCTTGCTCCGGGCGCCATTAGTAGGGGGAGCCTGGGCAGGTCGTCCTCGAGTGCTGCGTCCTCCTCGCTCTGTGGCCCGGCCGCGGCCGCGGCCTCCCTCTGAGACGGCTCGGCCGCCACGGGCGGCTCGGGAGCCCGTAGATGATGCATCGGTGCTCGAGGGCGCAAGACTCTGGTCCTTGGCCTTCGCGCGGGACGCCTTCTTGGGCTTGGAAACTTCACCCCATTGAGAGATTGAACCTAGGAGAAATACACGTTAGCGAGTGAAGCACGTCGCAGGATAGCCAACAAGCAGGTTGTGCACACGCAGCTAGCTAGGTGGTGTGTCGTGTGCAGTGTGTGTGCATTTGACATGACATCTGCCTCTGCCTGCCATATGGCATCTAGCAGCAAAACAGCGTGGCAGCTTGCGGTATGTTGCGCAGGGGGAAAAGGCCACACATACCCTCGGCGATGCGGGTAACAGCTTCATTCTCGTCGCCGTTGGTCTCCTGGAGAGCAAAGAGGACATCGGCCTCGGACCAGTCGGGGAACATCTCGCGAATTACCGACGTCTTGTCACCGTATTGCTTTCGGAGCTCACCAAAGTCGCCGCCTTCGTCGTCGAATGCACCGAGGGACTCATCGGCCTTGTGGTCAAGCTTGTCGCCATTGGTTCTGCGGCCGCCTCGACCGGCGAAACCGCCTCTGCCACCGCGGCCAGAGCCTCTGCCGCGCGAGGCGGATGCCCGTGAGGTCGCGTCGGACATGGGGGATTTGAGTGTGGAAGTTGCGAGAGCTGTGCTCGAGGAGAAGGGAAGAAAACAGCGGCCCGTCAGCTGTCCTCTGCGGGAGCAACAGGCAGGAGGGAGGAAATAGTCGACAGAAACCGAATCGAATGGGGGATCGACAGATGGGGCGTCGATGAAGGGGAGGCCGGGTGATGGAGGAGAGTTGGATGGTGCTAGGTAAAGGGAGGAGAAAGAGGCACGAGGTTTTCCCCAGAAGTAGACGAAAGTGTTCAGGTAGAAGGTTTTGCTTTAGCGGCTGGTGACGCCCCAAGCCCCAAGCCCCTTGGTACGGCCGACCGCGTCGGCTCAGGCGAGACAGCCAGCAGCCAGTACCCATCACAGATACCTGCCAGCGGGCACGGCCAGTGGGGACGCCGCAAGCAGATCGCCCACAGAAGGCGCACTCGTGTGAATCAATCGCCTACTCACAGGTACTGTACATTTGCATTGAGGGCCGCACAGGGCAGGCAGGTCTGGGCACCCCAGCCGCATCTCACCGCGCCCTGCCGCGCCTGGTTGGTCCAGTTGAGACAACCCCAGCTAGGCCAGGTACTCGTCTGTCAGGTGGCGCAACGGGGTGGCCGTAAGTACCTGAGCACTCGGCGAGTAGCAACTTGGAACTCCCCGGCCTGATACCTGGCCTTGCCCTGACAACGCGCCGTAACCCTGTGTCACTCTTGGTCGCACCGAGGGTACCACTTGTCGTTGCCCTCATTGTGCAACCATCCCAATGCCAGTGCCGTGCCCTCTCCATCTTTCCCATCCTGAACCATCACAAAGCCAGCCTTAGTTCCAACCAGTAGTCGATCAACCAGCACCACCAAGTCCCAGCACCAGGACGCACTAACTCTTGAGAGATCCTGGAACAATCGCCCTCGCTGCGGCCGCCACCCCAAGCCCACGCGAGCACGCAAGAAAATAGAAGACGGGGCAAGCAGGGCACCTCCAGTGCTACGCGGTAGGGCACCAAGGCGATCATCCGAAAACTGCAGAGCAGAGGCAGCTACGCCCATTGTGGATAGACGAGGACAGGGCACACGAACAGGGAGTCAAGTCGCTGCTAGTCTCCAACGAGGAGGCAATGACGCAGCGTCGACTGACAGCGGACAGAAGTCCAACTCCATAAGATCACAAGACAGCCCTGATCAGTCAATGGACCTAATACGGTATACGCGTAGGAAACTGGAAAATGCAGTCCACCTCCAGCTTGTTGGTGCGAGGTGTGAGGAGCTTGCCCTCATGTCAGTCACGCGTCAGCGTCAGGTTACAGAGAACCCTTCGCTTCGCAATTTGTTCTACTAACATGTACTCCTTGCATTGGTGCATTGTGCATTGTCGGTGCCCGTCGCCTTCGCCGAGGCACTCCAAAATCCCCCAAAAGGCATTGAGCATCTCCGCCTGCTGCGGCTGCCTGCAATTGTAGTTGCCTTTCCATCCGTCACGTTACAACGGCGTCCCATGTAGGCCCATATCATGAAGGCCCAGGTACGCAGCCACGTCTCACGTCGGCTGCTTGCGCTTGCGCTTCCAGGTCTGCCCAATGCCTTCTCCAACCTGAATGCAAGCAGCAGCAGTCCCAATTCAGAAGTACAGGAGTACAGGAACCTCGTACATCGCTACTCCGCACCGTTCGACGCTGGATCTCGATGCACAACCGAGTTTCGGTACTTTGATTGCGACCCAAATTTGGAGCCAAGGAGGCCTGCCCTAGCCACTCAGGGTTAAGCTCAGCTCCACTCAAGCTCCTTGCTCCCAGCCCAGGCCTATTCAAAGCGTCCTAGTTGACACATCCACGCTGAATCCGCACCCATTCTAGGTACCTACCTACCTAGGAGATTCCAATGTACAGAACATGCAGTACCTGAAGGCGACTTTGCCGCGGGGCACCACAACTGCAACCTGGGGCTCTTTCGGTGCTGCCCGTATCACATGACACTTCATCCGACCCCACCTGGATCCTGCGAACGCTCGTTCCACGATGGCATCATGATGCGCTTCAAGTCAACCATCACCGTCTCACCACACGTCCATCCACGGCGATCCACGGGATACTACGCTAGAAGTAGTGCCGCAACCTCAACTCCAACTCTCGGGCAGGACCGCCGCCCATAGTGATTCTCGCTTTCCCAATTGCCCCCGCCCAACATGTTTTCCACCAAGGCAACCCAGTCGCTTAAGAACCTCTTCGCGTCCTACCACGAGCCCCTCCCCCTCTCCAAGCAGCAATCTCAGAAATTGCTTGATGGTCTTAAGACTTCCTTCCGGAAGCAGCTTGACAACGAATATGGCCACGCGTCAGACAGCCCGGCCAGCTCGTCTAAATCCAAACATCCTGATGCGAATCAACCCATCCGACAGTCCGCCGCAAAACAACACTTGAAGGACATCCTCTCCAATCCCTTATTTAGTTACAATAAGGACCTCAACTCAACATTTCCTTCTACTCTGCCTCCCCCGAAACGCGATCCCATGCAGGTTTTCGACCATGCCGTGGCAAGAGGAATGATGACCCCTAAAGCTGCGATTGGCTGTATGGTTGCCAAATCCAAACAGCTCCATGCTCTCGAGCCGAATGGCAGTGCATTATCCTCATCAGGCACTGCTTCCCGGGTTATCAGATGGCTTCGAGCTTCTGGTTCGGAGCAGGACTTGCGCTTCCTCGACAACTTGACTTTTGTTCGAACCCTGGCTCCGTTTCTTGTCGCTGAAAACTTGGAAGACGTCGCCTGGGAGTGGCTCTCACGGACCGTCAATGATAGTTCTGGGAATCTTCCTAGCGGGAAGCGTCTTGAGAGGGCGTCCAATCTGCTAGCAGAGATTGTCCGAACTAAGTGCCAGCCTCAATACGGAAATCTTGATGCGGGGATATCGACAATGCTTCGAGCCCAAGAAATGTTCCGAACCAGTCCTCTACTCTCCGATCTACTTGTTTTATCTTGGAGATCTGTCTCCTGGTTTTCAACTGTCGAGGCATACAGCCGAACCGCGCCATCCGAGGAGCTCTTCGATGCCCATATGGCCACGGCAGACCGCCTACCACGGCCCTTTCTCATGGAGCGAGCACACCTCCACTTGTATCACCCAACACACCCCGATCACTTCCCTGCGCTTCAATTCTTCCGGAACAAGGAAAATTTCCAAACTCTAGTGAATGCCATCGGACGAAAGAAATCCAAGCCTGGCAACTTTAGTTCCGTCTCGTGGCTAGCGTTCCTCGGACAAGATACCGTCAGCCATCTCACACAGACAGGTAGAACCCAAGAGGCTCAGGGCGTTACAGACCTCCTTCAGGCAGAAGTTGCAAATCTATTCAACGACAAGCTAGAGCCAGCATGATCACACATGAATGCAAGTTCAATATCCGCCTACAGAAAACAGTCGTGTTCAGTTGTCAAAACTGAAGGTCTGTGTTTCGGTGAAAGCAAATGGTGTCTGAATATGAGACTTCAAGATGAGATCTCATTTTACCTACTCATATCCGGCACGATGCAGCCCCAGGTCCTTCCGTCGCGTGGATAGGCTCATGGTCAAGACGCACGCAGAACGCTGGTCACGTATGCCAGGGGGGAGGACACCTACAGATGGGACTGGGACAGAGAGCGGTGTATATCCATGATCACCACCACGCCCTATACAACATATATGCGATATCCAGCATCAGGGACCAACTTACCCCTATAAACACCATAAGTGTACAAGTTTAGCTAGCCATCACCCAGTACAAGGGCAGTCACCTTGTTGAAAAGATGGGCAGAAATCATAAACACCTTTTATTACACTCTAAATGAAGGACTCTGCTATGCTACCCGGTGGTATTTTTGTAATTGCACGACAACTTTTAATCGAATTCGCATTTCACATCAATCCGAGAAGCCCTGCCACTCTTCTTCGGCCGACTCCTCGTCATCATCATCGTCTTGCTCCTCAATTTCGAAGGTACCCGAGATGTCCCAGCGATCACCCTGTGCGTTCTTGCTGACGTACTTGACGAACTTGAGGGTGCCGCTGTCGCGCAGGACAATGGTCAGCTTGTTCCAGGCGGCGGCTTGGAAGAAGAGGATGTTGTCGTCGTCGTCACCACCGGTCTTGTAGATGGCGGCGTCGTCGTTGGCGTCGTCTTCGACAGCCATGAAGATTTCAGCTCCGCCGACTTCAGCAGTTTCCTTAGAGGGTTGCACCTCCTCAACAGCCCTACCCTTGCCCTTGCCCTTACTCTTATCCTTGCCGTTGAGCTTGGCTTTGGCAGCCTTCTTCTTATTTTTGGGTTGAGGCTCCTCCTCCGCCTCTTCCTCTTCCTCTTCTTCCTCCTCATCGCCCCAGCCAGGCGTAGGGGTGAAGCCGAGGTTGAGTTCCAAGCGGCCCTTTCCTTCATTGCCTGTGGCGAGAGTGTAGTCCATGCCGCGGCGGAAGCGTCGAGCGAGAAGGTCGGCACTCTCGATGGTGCAGTTGGTAGCCAACTGCAGCCACAGACGGAATTGGCGACTGGGCAAGAAGACGTTCAACAGCTCGGTGATGGGCGACTCCTCCTGAGAGGTGCAGTCTGGGCCACTGGGCTGCTGGTAGAGGAAGCGGGACTTGTGAGGGGGTTTTGATACCCTCCACGCAGACGTCTTCTCGATCACGACGGTATCTTCCAACGCAGGCTTCTTTTCTTCCGCTTCAACATAGTCCTTAAGTCTCTTGGCGAACTTCTTGCTCAACAGGTCTGGCAGAGTTATAACGTAATCCACATCGAACTGTTTCGAGATGCGCTCTAAAGTGTCCGGGGTCAGGTACGTGGGAGCCATGTACTTGAGGAGGAACTCCAGATCGGCCTCGTCGAAGGAATCCTCCGCATGGGGCTCATCAAACGCGATGGGTTGGGGCTGAGGCTTGTCGTATTGGGCAGGGTTGCCTTGAAGCTGCATCAGACCACTATTCTTGGCATTCCGCTCCTCCTCGCCCTCAATGTAGCCATCTTCGCCGATCTGGGGGATGTGAAACCATCCGCTGATGGCCATGCGAACTCGGCCGCCCTGCTTCTCAAGCTCCTCCTTGGTCTTGGCGTGGTAGACCTCCTCGACGTCGTGGAAGCTCTCGCCGGGCTGGACGGCGAAGAAGCTCAGCTGGTTCCAAGCGGGCGGGATGACCTTGGTGACGTCAGGCAGGGGCGTCTTGGCGACCTCACCGTCCTTATCCGCGATCTCCTGGACGGGGAAGAGACGAAGAGCGCCTCCCCACTCGGGCTGCCAGGGCGTGTCGGGATCAACGAGGTAGAGGATGTAGCTGACGCGACGGCTGCCGATGACGTCGTCGTGGCAGAGCAGAAAGCAGCCGGGCGTGTAGATGTTGATGGCGAGGTCGGTCTTGCGAGCGCTCAACGGGCCGCAGTTGGTGATGTGGGAGACATAGTTTCGGAAGGCCTCGGAGTAGATGCCGTCGCGGAGTCTCAGAAGCGAAGGCAGCTTAGCCAGGGACTCGTCGTCGAGGCCGTCGAGGTTTGCGAGGTCTCCCGACTGGTGGATCTTGTAGATGTCAGTCTCCTTAGGGGTGAAGGAAACGTTGGCCTTGATCTCTTCGCGCACGGATCGGAGGAGGGAATCGTCCATGAGACCGTTGATGACAGCATGCTTGTAGGGGGCAGACTGGGCGTACTGCTTGGTATATGAGTCGAGGACATCCTGGTCAAAGAGTCCGTCGCGGAATCGCTTCTTGGCCTCGGCAGCACTCAGAGCTAGACGTTTACGAAACTTGTAAGCTTGGAGGCTCTCCAGCGACGGCGGGGGAGGGGAGGGACAGGAATTGGGTGATGCCTACAGGGCTTGGACCTCTTTTTGGCGGCCGCTTTGGCACCGATCTTGGTCTCTGCCTTTCTTTTCATGGTGAACGACGCAATTGACTTGTTGCGAGCTTGTCGGTGAGAGGGCAGCGCCGACGGAGAAGGCAAGCTGGGAGGAAAAGTGCGAGGCGCAAAGGCGAAGCGGAGCGAAGGTGGGCTGACGTCGCCAATCTATAAAATTTCTGGCTCCGAAATCGACCCATGATGGATCCGACCGCCGGTACCTTGTCTCTCGAACGAGAGAAGCCCTCGTGCCCTGCACCCCGTGACGCACATGATAACTGTTTTTGTGTGAATATTGCTTCCTTCCAAGCGGTCAATGATAGTCAATGATGAGCAATTGTTTCATTAATTGGGTTGCAGACGGCTGACAGACGCTCAGTGTCAACAAGTAGAGGTCGACAATACCCGTTCCTCGTTTAAGCCGATGCCGCCCTCTCAGCGCTACTTACCCGTGGGCCAAAAGCATCATGACCGGTGTGACCAAGTTGGGATGCAGACCGTCTACTCTAATTCGGCCTCTTGCTCGACCGTCTAGTGCGTGCAAAGAGCTCTCCAGCTGGGTTTCTCTATTCCCGAAGGAAAAATTGCGTGGCAGGATGTCGCTGTTCTTGTTGACCTCTTGCCAGGATTTCTGGGCTTTGGCTGCATAGTTCTCATGATCAAGCTGTCGCAAAGACCGTCAGACGCCTTATTTCAGACCCAAGCTCGGGCGCACACAAGTCCAATGCTGCGAAACAATATCGTTTCTCTTCATCAAAGGAAGCTTTGCAGCAAACATATATTAGATGTACATATATTAGCCATTCCACTTCCTAGCTTCTATTATAAGGAGACATCCGTTGCGCCTCTCTTTCACTCCTTCTGCGACGATCCATTGCCATGCAGCTTCGGCCCGTCCTGAGCCATAGCAAGCTTCCTGCGCTGACATTGACATCGATCAATCCCAACGTATAAGGTCTGTACAGGTCCTATTGCACTCCGCTTACAAGGCCGCGAGCACGGCGACGATGGCACCCAGAAGGCCGCCAGCGCTGCTCAGGCCAGTCCCGGCAGAGTCGGTCGAGCTGGATGAGGCCACAGCTTGCGTAGCAGTACCCGTCTGGCTGCCTTCGGTCGCCGAGCCAGTCGCTGAAGCTGTCGTTTCTGTGTTGGAAGAGTCGGCCTGGCCTGTGGTACTGCCAGAAGCGGAGGCAGAGGCAGAAGCCGCAGTGGAAGCAGAAGCGGAAGCAGACGCAGAAGCGGAAGCAGAAGCAGAGGCGGAAGCAGAGGCGCTGGCGGAAGCGGTCTTGCAGACGACCGCGTCGGGAACTGTCACATCCACTGCGGCGCAGATCTGCTGAGCATACTTGACGGCGGCAGCCTTGCCGTCAGCATCGCAGTTCGCGTCAAGACAGCAGGCGATACCATCGAGGAAGTCGTCGTTGCTGCAGATGCACGCGACGTCGAGAGAAGCGCATCCGCCGATTTCGTCACCACTGGTGTACTTGGTGATGCATGAGTTCTAGATGGAGGCGCATTGATTAGCCGACAGTCGCCTGCCAATCTCTACCTAGGTACTCTCTTGTGCACACTTTGGGTGTGATGAAAGCCACCGTCAGGGAATAAACAGCCGCGAACCAATCCCAGGATGGGACGCGACCGCAAGGGAGACTTTAACAGCTTACCGCACACTTGGGGATACTTTCGGACTGGGCGGCGGCCAGGCCAGCAGCGAAGGCGACGGAGAAGACGGAGAGCTTCATCGTTGGGAGATTCTTGCGACGACAACAATTACAGATCGAGAGAGGGAAATGGGATGAGGATGAGGTTGAAGAACGAGATTGAAATTAGGTAGTTCTTATTATTTCCTTAGGTATGGAATAAGTGCCTACTTAATTACCTGGCTGGCACCTACCTCGGGTCGGCAGACTAACGATTGGACTTCAGCCGGGGAGGTGAGACTGGTCAGCAGACGGCCTGAAGTCGGCAGGTGCACAAGTACTAGGGATAGGTAGCTTTGGTGGGGGAGGGCGCTGGGAACGGTCCATCTGCAATCCTGGATGCTTCGGCAAGCTAGGTACGAATACGTCGCGACATGGCAGTAGTCAGGGCGAAGTTAGAGATAGCGCAAAGCCAAAAAGCCTACGGCTCATGACCCCAGAAACACCCTAGAAACCGTCCAAGCTGTCAGTCACACTGTCACACCGTCATGATGAGCCAATCAATCCAATGTTTAGCTCTCGCTCCACTGACCACTGATTGCTATCGACGGGGTAATTGCGCCCGGATGGCGTGGAATCGTCGGGGACCCGGGCCGGAGAACTGGGAAACTCAGTGGGACATCATCAAGGGAGTGAAATAAGCCAGCATTTTACCCGCCTGCATCAGCTTATCCCCGAGTGTCACCGTCGCAAAACAGTAAATGCTCGGGTTCAGCTTTCAATGCTGATTCAACTGAATCCAACTATTGATTTGTGTCTGGCACACCATACGTACTACTGCCTATACCGTTTTTGGCCCGTGTCTCGCTATTATTGAATTCCACCGACATGGATGATGGGGTCGCTTCCAAGGGCGCTGACTTAGAGAACTGGGCCGCCTACCAAGCCGTGATTCACGACGTGGCTCGTTATGAGACAACAACCTTCGGAACAGGCCAATCGCCAACGTGTAGCCGTCAACAGTAGCAAACAAGCTAATGCTTCATCGCCACAATATCAGAAGTTGTGTTCATAACATACGGCGCCAGGGTAACAACCGCATCATCGACTTGAGCATCTGACATGTTGCAGATGCAACGACAATACTTCCGTGTAACCGTGTCGCTGCCATCTCTATAGGTATTTCTTCTGTATCACACCGCGCCCGCAAAAATGTCAGGTCCGTATGTAGCCCAAGACTTGCACGGGGTGGACTAAGTTACATGGTTTTGTATTCTGGCCTGCCAGCCTGCAAAACCGATACCCGATGCAAGACAACGCCGCTCTAGCCCGGACTCTCATCCCTGACAGCAAGGGACCTTGATACTCTCTTATACTCTCTTCCCTTGCTTGATGAGGTCTGACACCTTCGGAGGTAGCACCAGAGCGCTTCGGTCGTTTCTGCGGTAAAAGTCTACCAGCGATACTGCTGTCTTCTCTGGTAGATCCTCGTGGATGAAGTGACCGGCTTCAGGGAATACCTGCAGGGCATACTTCCCTGTTTCAGGCCTTGTCAGCTTAGGAAAGAAAAAGAAAAAAAAGGTTTGCATTTTATACCTTGCATCTGACCAATGGTCAACTCAGTATCAAGCCGATCAGTTCCGGCGAGCAGGAGTAGTTTTCCACCTCTCGCCTCCAGGAACTTCTTGCTCAATCCCACAAACCAGTCCTCCCAGAAGGGCTGCGACGCTCCTAGATTGGTCCGCCATCTCCAAGGCCGCGTCGGGTCCTCATTGGCGTTGAACACTAGCAACGCGGGGACCGATGTTCGAGCAGAAACTGAATTGCGGATCGTTCGCGATCTAATGTGCCATTCGATGCCAGCCTGTAGCGTGGCGAAGCCCGCCGGCCGGGTGGAGAGATAGGTATGCATGCTCTGCAGGGCATCGATAGCAGATCCCTCGACCACGTCAAGCACGGTGTAACCAAGGAGAGATGCCCCCAGCTTGCCTGTCTTGGCCAGGTCGGTAACGACAGCTCCACCGAGAGAATGGCCCACAAGGATGATGGAAGGTAATCCTTTCCAATTCATTTCTGCCTTCGTCAGTTGGATCATGGAATATAAATCCGAGGACAGCGTGCCAAGTCCAAGATCCAAGTCCTTGCCATCAGGAGAGACCGTCGAGCCATGGCCTCTGCAATCAAGAGCAAGAATGCCTGCTGAGGAAAGCCGTTTCCGGATTTCACTCGCAACTACTGCAAATGAAAGCCCCGAGGATCCTCCGCCGTGGTGCATCACGAATAGAGGCCCCTTGTCCACTGGGGATGTGAGATAGGCATGATAAACCACTGCGGGGTCGGTTTCTGACTTCAGAGACAACTCTCGCTCAAAGTAGGTTGTCCACGGGATTTGCTCCAGGGTCCTGCCTCGGGAAAATCTGCACACCATCAGCCTCTCTAGGATACGTGTAGTAACAAGCAGGGCAAACTACCCTTGGGGTCTAGCAAAGAGTTTCTGGTTAGGCGAGGGGATAACTGTGCCTGTAGATGACATAGACGAGGCCGACGATGCTGACGAGGAGTCGTCATCTACTGGCTCCGGTAACTCAGCAATCTGGTCAGTCTCCATTTCTTCGTCCATCTCGTTGAACATGTCGTTTGGAATGCCCATCTTGGCCTTGGCCCAGGCTCGTTGCAGGTCACTCATGACGTATCATGAGTCGAAAGCTGTATAGAGGGTAAGAAACGAGCCATCCGCCATGCAGGATAGCGTGCTGGTTTCGGCGATTTTCTCTGAAGTCGCTGCCTTGGTTAACGGACTATAGGCAGGAAAAAAGACCAGCCTTCCTTCACCTCATCGGCAGTCTCTTCCCGCGCTCTGTGAAGTTCCGGCTGCTGGTGGTGAAGTTGGGCCTCAGACTTGGCGCCAGTCAGCCGACAAATCGATTGGTGGCGAGGAATGGGGCACACAGTGTTTTTTATTGTTGGGTTGCTGGCACTGTGCATTTTACCCATATTGTGCATGGCCTTGACAGTGCGCATCCTGTCCCCTCACGATGCCCGATGTTGTGGTGGTGACTATGTAAACGGGCTTCTTATTGATTGGATTTGCCAATGAAGCTCAAATATGTTCTGTCATGCCATGTGAGGCGGCTCGGGGCTGTCGCTTTCTGGGATGTTGTCACTTGTCGTCGCTACGTCGTTGAGCGATGTAGTCAAGCGCAACAGCAGCAACTCTGTAACGTATCAATTACCCGTCTATCCGCCGTGGCCCGTTGTTTCATCCTCTTGAGTCGCGTTTGCAGATTGAGCTTCGAATTTACTCGCATTGAACTTGATTTTCGATGTGAGGCTACTGTAAGCGCATCTATCCAACATAGCTCAAGGTGCTAGGGTTAGCAAAGATACTCAACCATAGATTCGACCTCGATATTCATGAATATGTATCGATTTAGTCCGTCTTTACCTTCTGCCTTGGGTTGCGCAGTTTGAGTTATCAACTGGATCGTGAAGGAAAACAGTGGCTTTCTTGATGTCGCTGAAACCATGTGACACGTCATTGACTTAACACAATCATGCTTAGTGGCGCAAATTAACTTTCCCGTATATCTTTTCATACAGGTAGACCAAATCACGCCGAGAACATAAGTGACCATACAGTAACGTGCTATTATTGTATGTCTTACCTATCATATCTATGGAAGGTATCCCTGACATTGAGGGGGCCTACCCTATACTACCCACGTATTCTGTCAAGTTTTCGACTAATCCTAACCACTGTATCACAAAGTGAGCATTTCGGCTAATGCGTGTTAATAATCATTCGCTGGCTTCAATAGAGATATTGGGTCATTCGTGTGTTTGCCAATAACTGGGAGTTGGTGTCGATGTGAGCAAAAGAAAGCAGCCTGGCGATTTCAGGCATACCTGTTCAGACCGCACCAACTGATGTAACACCCACCTCTTCACCCTCAAACTGATGGTGGCTTCACCAACGAAGGAATCTTGGCTTTTTGTCAACACCGAGTGCGGATTTGTCAGTACGTGCATACCCCGGCTCGGCTTCACCGGGGATGGTGTAGCAAGGGCGATGCCAGCCACGAAAAATCCGAGTTCTCATTTTCCCATCTGAGAAGAGGGCAATGTTGGCTTGGCAATGCCATTGGCATTAGACAATCAGGTTAAGGATTTGCCAGGGTCAAAGACGGCCTATAAGGGCAGGGAAATGACTGGAGAGGTCTAAACACAGGCGGCATGACAGAGAGGGCTGAGACAGAAGATGAGACTGCAAGCTCCGTTGTCATGGCGAAGGGGGTGACGTATCATGCATATGCAGGGGATCTATCAACTTGTCTTGTTCAATGCATTCGAGGCTGCAGCCATGATACAGTCAAAGTTGGTGGGCATTCCACTTGAGTAATAATGATTTTCTCCCAAAAGCCTCGATCCTCAAGAATCTCTCGCGTG
Organism: Dactylonectria alcacerensis; assembly: GCA_029931735.1. Taxonomy (NCBI): domain Eukaryota; kingdom Fungi; phylum Ascomycota; class Sordariomycetes; order Hypocreales; family Nectriaceae; genus Dactylonectria; species Dactylonectria alcacerensis. The sequence goes on from JAPMUZ010000002.1 coordinate 3,268,127, forward strand.
GGGGGGGGTTTCTGTCACATTACGCAGGGGGGATTTTGGAGTGGGAACTGATTTCGGGTAAGATCGCCAACGAAATTTCACAGCAGCAGCTGAACCTAATACCCGGTATCCTAGCAGGGGATGATCAGAGGTTCGAGGACGAGGACGGCGAGGTCGGTTATGTGGGATCGATTGGGTTGCGGGGCTGGTCGTGGCAACCTAGCTTATTAGATGCACGAATGACGTTGGGAGTGTCTATTGAGCAAGTGAGTATGCAAGTGACATGTAGAAAATGACGAAAGCTTGACTTGTCTTGGGAGCGGGCCAAGTCCAAGGGTCATCGGAGCTTTTACTGGGACAGCGTTGGTTGCGGTCAGATATCCGAATTCCGATCCGGGCGTGGCGTCACCCATTATACCGCCACGACCGCATGTACTGAACCCCCAAGACAGTCCATTGAGGGCCTCGGCCCCTCCTCACATCCTGCAGCAGATATGTCGTCGCTCTCGTCAATGCCAATTGCCATCCCTGATTGACCGCTCCTTGCCGCGAGACTCGGAGGCACCTTCGGGGCAACAAATTCGCTCAAGTGCAGAGCGGTAACGGGTCATTGTGTTGGGTCCAACTTGTTACCTGCAAAAGCAAAGTGCATTGCTTCATCGTCAATCCCAATGAGTTACATAAGATCCGAGACTGCGGAGAACCGAGTTCATCCACGGGAGGAAAGGGTAGAATTTGAACAGAGACTGTGGCTGATGTTCAACACCGGGACATCCCCCTTCGACGCAGTTGGTATCGACAACAATGGTGAGATGGAACTTGGCCCTTGTGTTGAAACTCGATATCTAGATGTCCATCTTCGCTTGACTAGGCGTTTTAGAAGAATTGAGTCACAATTGTAGCTGTTCTCTCCCGACAGAAATGTTCCGGGTCAGGAGGTTCGACTAGATCAGCGATTAGGGACAACGTCAAGGGTCCCTGGAGTAAGTCGGCCGCGCCGAAAGTTGAGATCAGATCCTCTGCCACACAGTAGCTAATTGAAGGGAAGAAATCCACTCGAACGGGTGGGCCGTGAAACATTCAGTGGATCGGGCCTTGTCTTTCGCGACTGGTGGTGGGGTGCGGTTGTTGAGAGGTTGCCCCGCAGATGTCTGAGTAGAGGGGGTCGAAACCAGCCTTGGTTCGTTCTCGTTGCCCGGTCGTAATTTCTTTTGATTCTTTGGCGATGGGGTCGAATGACTCGCTTTGCGAAAACGAGAGTAGATACTTGACTACTGCTGGCGCGCAAAAATGTGACATGGATACATAGTGTGGATATCTGGGTGTCATACAGTCAATCCCGTTGGCAAAGAGTTCTCACAACGACGCGCCATAATGCCGAAGGAACATGGGGGCAAAGTTTTGTCACTTAGAGTCCGTTCTTTGACTGCGAATACCTTACCCTTGTTTGATATTTCTACGGGCGTTGTGAAGAAAAAGAGATATTGAGGCGGCACTGGTAACGCAGATGACACCTATGTGAGCTGGTTTTTAGCGGGCTTGTGACGCTGACCGGGCTCTTGGTCATATGGCAAATGACGATCCACCTGAAAAGGGAGAAAAGCGAAGACAAAGGGTTCTCAATTAGCTTACTGGAATATCTTGGGCGAGTTGACACCTTCCCTACTGAGCTTGTGTTAGTTTTGGCGTACGGAGAAACTCTAAAAGAAGTGATTCTAAATAGAGAGCACATTCATGTCAACTGACATAGCTAATACGCCGACAGACTACGTCTTGTAAGACTTACATGTGCGCATTGGAAGAGTATGACGTCTCTGAGCAGTGTTTCGTCGGAGTCGCTGCCAAACTATGCGTTGGGAATGGCTGAATTTGCAAGAGAGATCGGACGGGTGACCGATGCTCTGAGAGACGTGGCCCTAGTGTGCTCCGTACCTGGTGGTTATCCCGTCTCCCATTCTTGGTAAGCGGGACAAGTCGTGAAAGATGGAGAGACGGATGTTGCTATGGCTGGAGGACCTTGGTATGTAGGGGTGCATGCTAGGCGATTCCCCAAGCTGGATATGGCCAAATGCAGCCCTGTAGTGGGGACAGATCGTAGTGGTTGCACGGGACAGGCCGGAATTGCCGCACTGATCATGCCGAGGGCTCAAAGCGGCAGTCGTCCACGGGTTGGTAAGGCACGGATGGGTTGATGTGCCGCTGTGGCGTGGTGGTGTTGGGCTCGCGAGATAAACGCCATCCGAAGCAGTTTGAAAGGGAGGCCTGACTTAGGCACGTAGCTCGAAACGGGAGTGGCGAAGACGGCAAGGGAGCGTAGGCGTTGAGGAGACACTCTGAATCGACAAAACATACAGTGACGTCGCCTCGAGGAGTCCACGACGCAGTAGAACGGGAACCCCGAGGATTTCGACCTGCTCGGTTGGAGAAAGAGTTGTCTAGGTTCGTAGGGTACACGGACGGCTGGGACGTACATTGCAAACCGGCCGCAGCGATGACGGCGTTCCCTAGTGAACAATGTCGAGAGCGCCTGAAGATGTAATTCTCTGTACCACTGCGCTTATATACCAAATGGAGCGAGTCTCGTTGGCCAAAAGAGCCACCAGGCCATTCGTTGACTCCTGGACGTGAGTGCTAGCGGATGAAAGTTCGCCTCCGAGATCGAGTCATGGACATACCACGTAGGCAAGAGCATAGTGTGAACTCGCACTGAAGCTTTCAATCCTATGCCCCATGAGGAGGGACTTGATGATGGGTGTGGCGTAACTGCAGTGGGGCTTTTCTTGGGGGCTCCCGAAGTGGAGTAACAAGGGGCACAGGGGCATGACACGGCACGTGCAAATGCGGGAGCTCGATATCCCGACGGACAGACCCTCCACCTCTCCCCGGGAGCATGGACCAGCCCAATTGGGCCAGGACCTCACTTCACAAAGCTACTTCGTTGTACTTCCCCGCCACCAGACAGGCCTATCCTCGCCAATGGCAGTGCCATTTTATTGTCTTCACTCGCTAATCGCACCGGCCCTTCACGGGCATTCGCTAAGGGCCGGAGTGGTTTCGTCATAGCCATCAAGCCGCTAGCCCGGCGACCTGGTTGCCCTTGGAGGCCTTCGAGCAGAGACTTGCATAGTGATTTGCAGAATGACTCGCAGGTTAATTCGTTGAGGCTGAACCTTGGGAAGTTGAGACTTTGAATGGGGACAGCATTCTATGCATTGATTGGCATGCTGAAGAGCGCAGGGTCGCTGATCCAATTGATCTCAATATGGACTATTGCAACCGCGGCTTCATTGTCCACATCCCAATGGCCATCGACGTTACACCCATCAGGCCTCCCGCAGGCATCCGCTCCCGCTGGTGTCAACGAGAGCCACTTGATGCAAGCCGCACACCGATCGTGATCTCTCAGATCAGCTCACCCTGGGAATTGAAACCTGACAGGTGGGGAACCTGCTTCCGGCTTGTCCATCTTGGCTGCACAACATCAATCTTGTCAACATGAACTGCGCGGCCCCCCAGCATTGTCAGCAGCATGATGATGTGCAACACATTTGAGTCAACAACTGTTCCTTTGGAGGCAACGAGGCACAACGGGACTCTCCGCACACCTCCCTTTCAGGGGTCCTTTGAAGCGACTATCCTCCTCCCCGCCCAGACGCCCTATAATGCAAGCCTCTAACGCCTCATGGACTTACTAGCCCGCGTGCCATGTAACTTTTGTCCTCTGCAGCCGCCCTTTGATGCCTGTCTATGGTGCACTTTGCCGAAGCCTGCACTTCAATCTCGCAGACCTGACGAGGATGAAGATGGACTGTGCCTAATATTCAGCTCGGCTGTGTAGCATGAGAACGAACCTAGACGACGATCCCAGTCGATGCACGGACGAGCCATGTATAACCTCTCTGAACCTAATCCACGATGAAATGAGGGAACCTGGGGCACGATAAGGATACCTCATTCTGCTAATGAACTGGGATGTCTCTTCAGCAGTCAATTGCTCCAAGGCGGACCCGGGAACGGGGTACTGGCATACCGCAGGCTCTAATCGACGCGGCGTGAATCTCTGCGAGAGTGACGTATGGAGTTTCTTGGATTCACAACAAAAAAGGAGATTGAGGCCTCGCTGGGTCCTGACCGGACAAGCCGGACAAGATTCCACAGCAATTAGAGAAGCAGTTAAAAAAAGGAAAAAAAGGTGGCGGCACCCTGCAGTAGCTGGCCGACGACTTCTTTTGCCCCGGTAGAGACAATCTGACAATGCTTGCGCACCAGGTTTGCTTTTTCCTAACTACAGGAGGCGCTAGGATATCATCTCTTTTGATTGCCAAGCGGAACTAAATCCCTGGAGGTGATGTTCTTGTTCATGGCTTACAAAGAATGATGAGAAAAGAGACAAAGAGGTACTTGTTGGTACAATTCGGAATGGAGCTCTGCTCTATATTACCTGCGCAATACCTGGACGCCTTTTCGCACTGATGTGTGTGGGACAAGGGGGGTTATGGCTCATCATTTGCCATGATCAATTCTAATGAAAGACACCAACCACTAAGATGAGATTACCTCCGTTCCGTGGTTTTGAATTCCACAAGTGGAATACTCCCCTGTCGTCATCGCCTGGCACTCTTGTACTACTCTGTACTACATGGATAATCTGATTGGGAGCTGCCTACCAGGCTCAAGGAAATGGTTGGCAGTGGGACACTGCCCCCGGTTCGCGCACACCCCTTTGCAAGCAAGTTACTGCCAAGGGTCCTGTACCGTGTGCTCTTGCAAATGAAGTGGAAATGGCAGTAAACTTTCAAAGCTGGTGCCTCATGCGCCCCAAAAAATATGGACTTGGAATCGGCGCAGCCGATTGATCAATGCCGAGTCAACCTGCATCTGGGGAAGCAGCGGATACATCACGAGGCTTTGGAGGAACGAATTCGGACCAATCTCAGATCTCATCAATGCAGCAACCGGGATTAAATCGAAGAAGCCATTAGCTGGAGATCTAACGGCCTTGGGTTACCCGCGAGCGATGATGGGGCGGGTAGCATCATCTAGCTCCTGACGTGGTTCTGTGCTCGTTGAGTCCATGGCAATCCTTCGTTTCGTCTCGGAAGCACGCTTCAATTGACCATTCCCATGGATGGCATTGGTCTCTAGTCTGGAAATCCTTGTGGAGGCTAGCTCCGTCAAAAAATCGGAGAGAACAACCTGGCATCCAATATGTCTGGTGACCCCATTGCTCCTCAACGCCTCTGGAGCCTCACGGCTATTTTCGCCCCCCCTCCCCCTTCCAACTCTTTCGTCTTCTCCGAGGTGGACTTCCATGTGCATTTGCCAATCAAATCAAAGCTCCGGCTTAGGGGGTGTCTTGGTTGTCCGCCGCCGTTGCTGCGACGGTTCATTCCCTGTTGACGAACATTCTACGTACTCAACATGGCGTCTGCCATAGCGGATTGCTCGCATCCTCTGATGCTCACTTCAATCCTAGGCAGAAGAAATGAAAGGCTGAAACAAACAAAGTTCAGAGAACTGTTGATCCTTGTATTTTGGATACATGCGCTCACAAAGTCAATCGATATTATTAGTCGGTGGCGGACAACGCCAACTCGCCGTCACCGTCCACTCACCATCCACCCATCTTACTCGCCAATACTGAGCGGTGAATACCCGCAGAGCTGATCATTCTAGCTGGTCGGTTGATGCATGGACACGATCTGTTCACACCCCTCCCTGGTCCGCTGCAGGCTTAGCTGCCGCCCGCCATCGTTGACGGTGGACTAGGCAAGCTCCTTGACTCGGGCTGCCGCTAGAAGTCGATCTCCTCCAGGTACAGGATTCAAATATTCACGGAGGACCACATTGACTGTATGGACTTGCTCGAGCCATTAGTTGTGTTTGGTTCCGGCCCTCAGTCTTGTTTCTGTGAAAACCACTTCTTCCGATTGTCCCCTCTTCTTCCCTTCCGATCCTCCCCTCAACTCATCGCAAGCATCTCACCAGTGCATACCCCTTGCGGCAGACTGCCGAATTAGCTGGAGGGTCAGGAGAGCCAGTCACCTTGCCAATTCGATCTCTCTAGCCCGGGTTCCACTGCCACCGAAGGCTCCTCACGCCCTCTCAATTGGTTGAGTATCATCTGTCGCCCGTTCCTGTCTTGCATCCTGCGACTCTAGGGCACGATTGCTTCTCTACCTATTGCATCGTCGACCAATACTGACAGCTCGCCTGTCGTCTATCATGAAATCAGTCTCAGGTTAAGGATACGCTCTGCGCTAGATCAGTTAGACCTTGCCACCCAGTGTTATATCGCGGCCGCCCCCTCAGCTCGTCTAGGGCATGACACTCGACGTTCTGATATATCAATCACCCCCAACACCGCAGTCGAACACGCCTCCATCGCCGCCGCACTCTCTTCTTCTTGTGTTCAAATCATCAGTTTTCAGGCACTGGAAACTCGTGGGCGGTCAATTCTGCGATCAACGGAGCCCATGACCTTATCATGTCGTCACATCAATACCCCCTTCCTCCTGCCAGTTCCGTGGCAGATGTTTCGCAACCAGCCTATGCTCCGACATACCATACACTGCCGCAGCAACCTTCCTCAATTGGTATGCTGTCCACTACGGACTCTTCATACCTGAGAAGGATGCTGAGCTAACTTTGAAAGTGCCTTACGCCGCTTCAGGTGCCAGGCCTTCACAATCATCGAACACCAGGCTGCATCATCAACCCACTCAGTTCGGGACCCTGACAGACAAAAGGAAGAACAAGCTGGGTTACCATCGAACAACGGTTGCTTGTGGTATGTTTTATTAGGTGCTACATCTCTCTGTCACGCTAAATTCTTCGAGGCAACTGTCGACGGCGAAAGATCAGATGCGCTCCTGGACCGCTTGACGACCAAAACCGTTGCGCAAACTGTGTACGCATGAACAAAGATTGTATCTTCTATCCAGTCGACCAACCTCCCCCAACAGAACTTCAAGCTGAGCTAGCACCACTCACATCTTCGACTGAACCGAAGGGGACGGCCTCATTGTCCCCAGAAGCATCGAGCGGAAACCTAGCAAAGCACTCGGGAAAACACCCGCTTGGTTCCATACCCCAACGAATGAGAAAAGTCCTTCCTTCCAACTTCAAATCTGGCAATGTTGAGGTACATTCCCCCGAAGCCAGAGGTGAGCTGCTCATTCTTGGGAATCAAGTACATACGCTGAAGTGTAATGTTCAAGTAACTTTGGGATCGTCCATGAATAAGACAGTCGATTTTGGAGGGCAACCGGTAGCGAACTGGATTCACGCAGACTTAAGTCGAAGCCCAATCTCCAATCCCGCAGACTTGAACCAGACATGGAGAGGATACCCCCCGGAATCACCAATGAGTGCTCAGTTTTCTCCGTTTGGTCCTGCAACCCCAACTTCTACATGGGTACCCGGCGACGCAGAATCAGATTCTCAAGGAGATATGCCCTGGGGAAATTACCCGCCGCCTGGTCGCTCGATGTCATATGGTGGCGAACCCCTGACAGGTCAGCACCCGATTCAATACCCACCGGGATCACAGAGTCGACAGTTTGACCGGAGAGCATCGATGTTTCCTGACATGTATACTCCATCAATGGCGATGCCGATGCCTGGGATGGAAACAAGTGGAGGCCTTGAAACGGATCCTTTGGGACAGTTACCGGCCGGAGGAACCCTCACACAGGGTTTTGGGGCTTGGAACCAACCGCAACCACCACAACAGTCGAGTTATCCATACCCGGCTTGGGGATATGGTGAGCCTGGCCAGCCAATGCAAGCAGAACCTGGGCATCACCTTTCCGATAATGAGCCTCCACCTGACGTTTACTACCCCCCCAGATGAAATCTGCTTCATTTTGAAGCGTCGTTTGGTAAAACGTCTGAAGCCAATGGTTACATTACCCAGGTTGACGAATAACGTACCGCAGCGGCTTCAAGGCCATTAATTTGGCGGAAGCACGGCCGTATGATGCCAGCACTCGTTAAGATGTTCGTGCAAGCTCTCTACACTAAAAAAAATGTACATGGTATGCGGCCTTGTTGATCAAGGCTAAAAGAAAGAGTAGATTAATGCCCTGGAGTCTACACTTGCACCTTCAGGACAAGGGCATGGAGTAGACCATAGACTAATCGACGGAGCTAAATTCATGAAATAATATTAATTATATGAAACCATGAAGAGAGCGCTACGTGGTGCAACAATTGCCAGGGTTAACTTGAAGTTGATTGAGCAGCTACCCTAACAGACATTGTGCATTATGAGTCCTTTCCACTATTGATTGTATCGCGCGTTTGGAATCGATTGTGGAAGGTGTCTGCAAAAGGAGCTGGCATAAATGGACTTGGTGGCAATTGGATGCATCTGCGGTTGAAATACTTGCGGATCGACGCGCTAAGGAATTAAAGTTAAGGTGCAAGTCACGCTCAACTGATCGGGCAATTTGGCCTTGCGCTTTCCAACCATTCTTGTGTTCGTTCTTCGCTACGGCCGCATGACTTGCTCGTGCAATGATTTGTGCCTCTCGGATTAAAAAAAAAAGTACGTGGCTTTGATAACTTTGTGACCATGGTTCCTGCTTCGCTGATAGCACGGGGATAATTTGTAATTTCATGAGAGTCTGACGTATCAACAAGTCGCCAAAGGGTCTAACTGTATTGCGGATGATAGGTATGCTTGTGGGAAATGGGGTGTTACGTATGCCGAACAAGAGGCATGAAAGCGTTTAGCGTCCGCCGTAGAAACTGATGAGCCTTGTCTCTCGATCGGTGCGTATGGGTGATTATATTCAAGCCTAGATAGTTGATATATAAACGCCGATATAAGGATTCCAAGTCCTCGTCCGATTCATCAAACACTCATCCTCCGAAACCACAATAACAAGCCACATATAAACATAGACACAACCTGAGCCTCATCTTCTTAACTTATGAAACAAGACGCCATGTCAAGACCATTAATGTCACGTAAGCACTCAAGCTGAGTACTGTCAACAAAGCGACACTATTGCCGCTTGTCCGAAACTTGCGCTTGAGACTTCCATCTGCGTACTTGGCAGTGAAGAACTGATGGTTACCCTCATAGCGACGATATATGGCGACTAACATCACCGCAACACCATACACGGCAAACAACGCGCCGATGGGGTAAAACTCCGAGGTGAAGACTTTGAGGATGATGAGGGCGAAGGAAAACTGGCCAAGAGCAGTCCTGACATATGCGCCCTCGAAGGTGCGTTGGGCGGCACGGATCTCGACGAGTCTGAGAACAAGGCATTGTTAGGACAGAGTCATGACCAAAATCATCATCATCATCATCATATGGGACGATACTCAGATCTGGGGCCGATAGGGCGGGTCCATGCGAAGGTCAATGCTAGGCAATTAGGCAGGGGGCAACTCACTCCTGGGTCGTCAAGACTACCGAGCGTGCCCGGTGGAGGCGGAGGTGAAGATGCTCCTCTGGGTGTGGCTGATAACAGATAATTAGCGTCAAGTCAAGGCCTACATCTGGCTATCGAGTCGGGCGTGCAAACCTGGAACATTGCGGATACAGTGTTGGACAAGAGTGGATTGCGGAACCAACGAAGCGACAGGGCGGTGCACGCAAGCAGAGATGCAGAAGAATTAGTGACTCAGATGCACGAGGGGCGTGTAGTAACAGCAGTCGCAACAGCGAAATGCGACGCCTTGAGCGAGATACACTGTGAAAACGCGAGATGCGTCAAAGCTGGAGTTGAGGTTGAGGTTGGCGATGATGCACCCTAATTTGGTTTAGCGCCTTAAGGTGTCATGGCACCTTCGAGGTCATCATATCACACCTCATCCTGACATCCAATTAGACGGGACCGAGCGATGTCACGTGGGATTTTTGAAAACTGATGAATGATATCACGTGATCGAATCAAAAATGGGCTTCCTGAACCCCCTCCCCCCCAAATCCCCACTCACAAGCAGATCGCTTCTGAGGCTCCGTCGCAGTGGTAGCCACATCGAGACAAGACGAGGTGGAGTCGGACCTGCGCTCCGGCTTGTCTGCTGGCAAGTACCTACCTTAGCCGGCTGGCTTGTGCTTCAAAAACCTCCGCAAGCAAGAAGCGCTGGCGAGGGATTTCGGCGGTTATGGTTGCATAACTCGATGAGGGAGGCCCGCAACTTATACCGGCGCGTCTGTGGCTGACAATCGCGTTTAAAGGTCCAAATCTGGACTCCAGCTGGGACCATGAACGCTCTACTCTTGGCGGGCCAGATATTCGCAGTTAGGTCACCACCATTTGAACTCAGCTCGGAATGCCGAACGGACAAGACTGATGCCACGCATCGGTCCCAGCGAAACACCACGACTTACACGCTGAGCCAGGCACCTACAGGTGCTCCGTGCTCCTAGCTAAGCATCATTTCAACGTCGTTTATCGTTCCCGGCCCAATCAACGGATGGGTCATCGACAACTGGAAAACCGGAGACGAATAAGCACTGAGCGACATCACAATTGTCAGTGAATCGTTTCTTCTTTGGATAGCTGCGACCAGACATGGGTTGGTTGGTGGGCTAAGTTTCCATTCTGCTGACGGCCGACTGGCCCATGCAAAGAGTCCCGCACACGCCTTTGGACTGTGACCAGGCGCCAGTGCTACGGCTCATACCGGAGTCTGCACCACTGTGCGTGCAAAGCTTGTCAGGATAGTACGCTGTCACAAGGCAGCATCCTCGCTAAATTCTGTCTGGGCTGTTCCAAAGGTGCCTGACGGCCAGCAGATGTCCTGTGCGCGACCTACCTATGCACGATACAGTGAGCCTTACGGACCATGCAACCAATCGTCTCTGGTTAGTGAGCAGGTTTTCTTCTTCTATACAAAAAAAAAAAAAATCAAAAAAATCGAAACGAGATAAAATCTGACGATACTTCAGGAAGGTTTAGGTGACAGTGCATTAGCAGATGGCTACCCGCCAAAGAAGGTTTCCAGAACTGGTTACAGTCAAGCGCAAGAATCGACATGCCAGGGGGCTATGCTCCGTGAGTCCGCTGGGCAGACGGCAAGGGCGCGACACTGATCTCAGCCCCACACGCTGAAAGTGGAAAAACTAAAATTGAGCCCAGCGATTCACTGCCTGGGGCATAGGAGCGGCATAGGCTGGGTCTCGTACATCCAGCCTGGCTTGTGTGACACAATCACAATCACTGAAGTCATGGTCTAGCGAGAAAGCCGGCGCCTGGATGGCGGTGAAAGATTCGCAGAGGCTCGCAGAGTTATTTGGCCAACCATGGACTGGTACTATCCCTTTGACTGTGGTAAGGCTACACTTAACCCATAGTCCGCATAGAGGCCCGGAAGATCAGTGGTACGCTGGTTGACTTCAAAAGGCTAGGTGGCTATGCGGAGGGTTATGTATTTCAATGAAGATCTCTAACAGTCGTGACTTCTAGCACCTCATAAACTAGGTAGGACCTCTTGTACCTCGTCTTCCTCTCCTTTTCGTTGGATTAAATCCCTGCTACTAGCGTAAGTGTAGCCTTAGCACAGTCAAAGGGATGGCTGTGGCCTGCTCGATCCGCAGCTCGACGGAATAAGCCTCGTTTCTGCCTCAAAGTCTCACATCACTAAGGTATTGTGACATTGAGCCCGATAAGGCTGAAGGACACCACCCCCTGATGGTGCGCCCCGGTCTTGGCTTGGTTCGCAAAGTTTGGGGATTGCAGCGACGCAGCATCAGGCGGCCCAACCCTGCCGCGATGTCAAGCAAGCCAGCATAGGCACTGCCGTGGATTAGTGGTACACTCGGCAGAGCAGAGACTGTGCGGTATTTCGACATGGGCACGAGTGCGCCTCGGAAGGTTGACAGCGAGTGTGCCAGACGCAGAGAGACACGGACAGACACAGACAGACGGCGTCTGAATGGCCAGGCGACGGGCTGTAGCAATCGTCAAGGGTGGGGTTTGGGGCGTGGAGCTGACACCAAGAGTGCCTCGGCCGTCGAAACGCCCCATCCAGTAAGCCTCGTGGGAAACAAGTGACAGCATAGCGAGGTACCGTCTCCGGCCCGCGAAAGTTGCTGTTGGCCCAAGGTATCACAGCATCGGCCCGCTGCAAAAAAAACGCCAACGCACGTTTCACTGGTGGCACCCAGGGCTCTCCGACAAACTTGCTATGGGTTGATCCATCTGTGATTCATCGGCGTGGTCCATCTCGGGGTTTGAGAGAGACCAAGATGCGTCCTTCCGGGGTTCACTGGAACTGAAGCACCCCGGCGTTCCGCTCCGCTCTACTGGAGGGAAACAGCCCCTCTTTTTCACTTCGATATCGCTTCCACTTCAGCCCCGGCAGCTTTGGACACGATACAAGTGCTGCAAGCGTTTTGCGCCCGACCGAGCGAGAACAGGCCAGACCGGTTGCGAGCGTGACATCCAATACAGCCTGGGCGGACCAGATCCCCAGCGCCCCCGTCCAACTCATCCAATCTATTCCCAGGTATCTACCTAGGTACCTAGGTACCTTAGGTACCTCAGATGCTTCTAGTACAGTGGGTAGGTACTGACTACAGTGCTAATTGCCCATCCAACCGTCCCGCCAGACTTACCGCCCACCTTCCGCCTCGCCGCCCCTCCATCCCGTCTGAACTCGTCCTATCCCATCTCAACCCACCCAGAACGCCCACACATCCAAGCCTCACACTCCCATCCACCATCCCCCATTTCAATCTCATAGCCTCTGCCACATTTCGCATTTGCTCGTTTGCTACTGGAGGCCTTCCTGACCCGGATCGTCACTGTTTTATCGCCAACTGCTCGTCCTTTTTCAACGGGCCTATCCTCCCAGAACTCGTCGCGCAGTCCACATTGCCACAGCCTACTTGCAGCGGCCCCTCCTCGCCCTTCACGCCCTCTACACCCTCTCCGCCCACCAAACAACCCGTGCCCTCTCTGCTCTGCATTATTGTTTCCTCTCCCTTCAACTCTCCTGCACGCCACAATCTCGCCCCGGGCTTGGATTCTCCCTGCCGTCTGCCGGGTTCCATGGTACTTGAGCTAGCAGGGGCAGTCGACCAGCCTAAGCGCTCTTGACCCGTCCGTCCCCACGCGCGACGCCGCATTCCAACTTCAGCCCTTTCCCCCTCTCTTCTCCCAACGCAGATCCCAGGCGGCATCGCTCACCTGCACCAGCGCAATCCTTCAACCGCGCATCGTCTCTCCGGATTACCTGCGTTGTCGCGGCTTCGCGTGAATTTGCACCGGCCTCTTGCTTCAGGTCCTGTCGTGTCTTACTCCGTCTCATCTTCGCCGGGAGCGACCCGTGACGCCCACAAAGCCCCTCCTCATCAACGGTGCTTCTGGTCTGAGGACAATGATACCCAGCCTGTGATCGAGCTTCGGGAATACACCTACCTACCTAGTCGAGATCTACCCTTTGCATATATACCTACCCTCCTCCCAACCCGCCCACCCCTGATCCGCCGCAGTCATGACTTCGACCTTCACATTTCCCCCCGCAAGTCTCCACGACCAAGACCACAACCCTCCCCCCCACCATACCTTCCCGCCTTCAGACAAGCATCGCCCGTCGACGTCCTCCGTGGACTCATCGAATCAGTTGCCTGTCTTGTCGCGTGTCAATAGTGATTCTCTCTCTCCAACCATCAGCCAAGATACCCCCGCAGGCTCCAACTCGAACTATCCTAGCGACTATAGTGAAATCGGCGACGACCCCTTCTTCGGCGCAGACTTCAACACCTTCGACGGTGCCACCCCATTCTTCTTGGAGGAGCAGATTTCACTCGACTCGACTATCATCTCAGGGACTCCATCATCAGAAAACCTACCGGACCACTATGACGAACTAGGCACATATCCCTTGACACCTGAGCACACTGCGTCAATTCAAGCTACCTCACCGCGGAGCGAGCTTAGAAGTGCTCTTAGACTATCTATCGAGTCTCGAATGCCACACTCAATCTCTCCCCAAGAGCTTCAGAAACCTTTCAAGTCGGAACCCATTCTTACCCAGCCGACCCAGTTGACCCCGAGTCAAAGCAGCAGTTGCCGGTCGAGCGAAGACGGCCTAGCACCCGCTGCCGTTCCAATGTCGGCCCAAAGCCCAATGGTAACCGTCTCATTTTGGGGCAAGGACAACGATACCTCGGCCCCACCCGTTCAGCGCTCTCTTGAGGACAGCCCAACAACGGTTCGCGGATATGCTGGTGATCTCATCTCGACCAGTGAACTCCCCTCCGCGCCTCGCGATTTGACCGGTCGATGGCAACCGAATCCATCAACCGGTCAAGCCGGTGTCGGCCCTGAAAATCGAACTTCGGAAGAGGTCCCAAGCGCCAATGAGATGGCTGCTAATCGTGAACTTGCAGAGCGCAACGATGTCGTTGGGAAATGGCTATCGGAGGACTTTAGCAAGCTAAAAGTTGACCCCGCTACCGACGACATTGAAGCCCTCGACAAGCCACAGGATAATCCCGAAGACACAGTACCCTTCAACCATGAGACGAGGAACAATTATATACCTGGTCAGACTTACTACACGAGCAATGGTGGAGTAATTAGCCAGGAAGATTACGACATGATTGTGTCGAACCGCAACTGGGCCGATGCCCCAATGCATCACTCTATCAGTGACACCAAGTACCAACCGGAGACATCGCAGGCTGCCATGCAAAGATTTGAACGAATGTGCCGTGATAATGACTCAATCGTCTCCAGAGCCGCTACCTGGGGAACACGACGACGCAGCCTTCCGAGCGTCATGGATCTCGAGTTGGAAGAAGGGAACAGTGGCAATATCCTAAAGAAGTTCTCCATTAGTAGCAAGCCGGGTGGCCTACTTAAGGATTTGCGAGGTCTTGTCCGACGACCCAGTGCCAACCAGCTTCGGAAGCGCAATAGAGGAGGAAACGATGAAGACAGCCTTGGAAGCGATAGCCGGGGCAGTCAGGACTCGAAACGTGACAGCCTTACTCCGGGACGCATGCCCAGTTGGGCAGGCAAGAAGCAGAGACCAACCGTGAACACCGCCACTGCCCTGGTATCCATGGCGAACAACTTTGCTTCAATCGGGGCAACCCACACTCGAAGCGGCTCCATCAGCGCTACGCCGGTTACGTCCCCAAAGAGCCCCTTTGGCGGCCTCAATGTCAAAAACTCCCTTAGACGACCCCGAAGCAAATCAGATCTTACCAAGTCCACCCCCGGAAATCTTCAGACCGAGAGCCATCCAAGTCTAGTTTCGATGTGGAGAGGAGCCGGAGGCCCACCTGTCGCAAACCTGGCGACAACTACCAACAACGAGGTGGAAGAAGATGATGAAGAAGAAGAAGAATTCGGCGACGAGAACGAAATGAAGGGAAGTGCAAACATCATTGATGGCATTACCCCTGACATTGCAGGATTCCAGCAGCACATTCTCAGCCTGAATCCGTCACTGGCTACCACAAACAATTTCCTCGTGGAACGAATTGCGCACCAACAAGTGATTAGGTATAAGCAACTTTTGAGATCAAAGGTTACACATCTAGGCCAAGGTGCCAACTGCCCTTCTGGCTCTCTTTGCATTGCCCTTGGTGGATCTGCCTCTATCCTCGATCAGACCGGCGATACACGAGAGCTAGATCCCCTTTCGACCGTCCCCGATGACGATGGCACTCCCACTGAAGGCAAGATCAATGAGACAAGCTTCCCTGTGGACATTCCCATGCCACCCACGACACGTCTCCCAGCCGAGTTTGAGTGTCAACTCTGTTACCAGAGCAAGAAGTTCCAAAAACCATCTGACTGGACGAAGCATGTACACGAGGACGTCCAACCCTTTACCTGCACTTGGGACAAGTGTCGCGAGCCAAAGATCTTCAAGCGCAAGGCTGATTGGGTTCGACATGAGAATGAGGGTCATCGACATCTCGAGTGGTGGACTTGCGATGTTGAAGGCTGCCATCATCAGTGTTATCGCCGAGACAACTTCCTGCAGCATCTTGTGCGGGAACACAAGTTTCAAGAACCTAAGGTCAAGACAAAAGCTGCTATGAAGAGATCTGGTGGTATCGACCGAACTTGGCAGAAGGTGGAGCAATGCCACATGGAAACACCAATACGACCACAAGACGAGCCTTGCAGATTTTGCGGCAAGGGGTTTCAAACTTGGAAGAAGTTGACAGTCCACTTGGCCAAGCACATGGAGCAAATCTCATTGCCGGTTTTGCGTCTTGTGGCAGCAAAGGCAGCAGAGCTCAAAGAAGATACGATCATCAGCCCAGTCCAGGATCTTCCACCGCGAAATATACTCCCTACACCTGTAACGCAGACTGCTCCAATCATGCAATTTCCTCCAGGAATCCAGCAGCAGATGACTCCCAATAACCAGCAGGCTGCATTCCAAGCCCCCAGCCAGCTGGTGTATCCGGTTATGCCAACCGACCAGTTCCAACAACCTAGCTTTTACCAACACCACCAATACGAAAGTATCGGGCAGAACCTGCAATCAACTCCAATGGGCCTGCATCATATGAATCAAGGTTACGACCAGACGAGGCAGATGCAAGAAATTCCTGTAACGACATCAGGTTTTGTGCAAACGCCTGGTCAGTACATCCCGATTCACAATACCGGGATGGAACAGCCATACCCTCAGATGAACGCACTGGGTCTCCAGAACCATGGGATGCCCATGGGTCAAATGGGGTATGATGGGATCATTGATCCATCAAGCACAAATGGAAGCCCGTTTAGCGGGCACGGGTCAATGTCACCGTACCAGCACTCTCCAAATCAGAATGCGAACAATGGAAATGGGCTGTGGGATGACAAGCCAATGTACCGATGAGTTGGGTGTGGTGGAAATTATCTTGGCCTATTTTGGCAGGCGGTTTTTGTCTATGTGAGGCAGGCTAGGAATGGAAAGCGGTCCATGACGAGGTTTTGTTTATCTGGGAAGCGTATTGGAATCGACACAACACGTATTCGTTTGGAGGAGGCGCAGGTGAGGAAATATCTTAAGTTTATCCGATCTAGCTGGCTGTTGATCTCAGCTGCCGATTCTGGCGGCTCGGACTTCTTTTTGGGATTTTTTTTTCTTGGATGGAAGGGTTTTATGTGGAACATTATTTGATGACGAGGGTTACTGCAAAGGGAGCATTGCCAAGATGAAGGAATATGGAAATGGCGCCTGGCATCTTTTTAAATACACCTGCTATATACTCCAATTCGCCTGAAATGCCCGAACCTAACATTGGATCTATCATTCGCATTGTTTCACACAGTTGCTGACAGAGCTGTTAAATGACGAAGCGGTGGGCACACGAATGAGGACTGCTTGGGCGATTGGAGAGCAGAGCAGCGCATCATGGGTTTCGTGACCCAGCAGGGTGAGCTATGGTATAGCGATATCCTCTTTATATCGATACTCGTATTACTATAACGATGGTTCACCCTGGTATGTACTAACCCAGCGCCCGCCAAAAAACAACCCCGCCAACGTCACGAACCAAACCCCACTCACTACTCTCGCAGTCTCTGGGCATGAGGTGAGCATCATAACCCTCTCTTCGCACTATCACTCCTTGCTACGCATCACCAGGCCCTTCGCGTCCCTTACCATGGCTCCTCAAACCATCATCGCTCCATCAATTCTATCGGCCGACTTTGGAAACCTCGGCCATGATTGCGCTCGCACCATTGAGCAAGGCGCTGACTGGTTGCACGTCGATATCATGTAAGTCGGATGTTTCTAGGCCAAAGCTGATGGGGTGACGCTCACCAATACTCTTTGATGCGTAGGGATGGCCATTTCGTCCCCAACATTACCTTCGGCCCCCCCGTAGTTGCTAAGATTCGCGGCCATGTCGAGAAGCCTCAAGAGAACCATGGACGCGGCACCTTCGACTGCCACATGATGATTGCAGAGGTAAATGCCTCCCCACGCGAATCGGACATGGAGGTTTCCGATGGGGACGTGGGCTGACAAATGATATCTAGCCCAAGAAATGGGTCAAGGAGTTTAAGAAGGCTGGCTGCGATCTTTACTGCTTTCACTACGAAGCCGCTTTCTCCTCTGCTGCAGAGAATCCCGAGGACAAGACCGACGAAAAGACGAACCCTAAGGCACTGATACGATACATCCACGACCAAGGACTCCTCGCTGGTATCGCGATCAAGCCCGACACCTCGGTCGATGTCTTGTGGGACATTTTGGAAAACGCCGATGAGAAGGAGCTCCCGGATGTATGACAACCCTCCGAATGATACACCAGCCACACAGGAACACGTAGATAAGTGCTAA
The DNA here is from genome assembly GCA_029931735.1 of Dactylonectria alcacerensis. Classification (NCBI taxonomy): domain Eukaryota; kingdom Fungi; phylum Ascomycota; class Sordariomycetes; order Hypocreales; family Nectriaceae; genus Dactylonectria; species Dactylonectria alcacerensis. The sequence goes on from JAPMUZ010000002.1 coordinate 3,286,388, forward strand.
CACGCGGTAATAGATGGTTCTGATCATGACCGTCTACCCCGGATTTGGCGGACAGAAGTTTATGGCGTCAGAGCTGCCGAAGGTCAAGGCCTTGCGAGAGAAGTACCCCGAACTGAACATTGAGGTGGACGGTGGCCTGGGACCTGGTACAATCGACCAGGCTGCGGATGCTGGAGCCAACGTTATTGTGGCGGGCAGTGCTGTATTTGGAGCAAAGGACCCCTCCGAGGTCATTGCCCTACTGCGAAAGTCAGTGGACGATCGCAAGGCCAACCTTTAGTGAGTGCACTGGGATGATTCATGTGGGAAAGCGAATAGACTGGGAGTTGGATGTTGATACGAGACATGATAATAGGGAAAGCTGAGAAGATGCAACGGCAACCGTACAATTGAGTATTGAGTGTCATTCGATGCAGAGGCAGTAAACATGGCTGGCTGATTGCAGAGGCCGCCAGTGTCGTTGCAGTGCTGCTTTGCTGCACTACATCATCTACTACATACATAAAAGTACGTAGTAGTGCACAGGGGGTGAAGTTGTAAACGAGGCGGGCAAGACGAAGGAGTCGACTGGGGGGTGGTGGAGAAAGGACACAGGGAGATACCATAACGCTTGGGCCGTCACTGGATTCGTCGAGTGTTTGAGGTTTAGGGTTGTCAAACTTGGTGGTGGGATTGAGTGCAGACGATGGGATGGACCAGGCTGATAATGAAAGAGTTTGAAGCTTGAAATCGTCTCGACTGCGTCTGAAGGTAGAAGCGAGAAACGAGGTCGAGTTCACGACTGCGATGCGTAAATAGCGGGAGTTCTAGATAGAGCTGGGCGTGGAGAGGGAACCATGATGGCCAAGTTATATTACCGAGATTTGCATGGCGCGTCACTTTGTACCTCGTAACGAATCTCGGATCCCTGGCGGGACGGACGGATAATTGGACGGCTTGCCAGGTTTATATGAACATTTTGGTGGATTGGCCAACCTGGCGTTGCCGAGCGTGCCATGGCCCAAGAATTGGAGATGTGCAGGCACCGACACACACACCAAAGATAGCAACACAGCAGCAGCAGTGGACAAAAAACTAGAATATTCGGGTTACGTATTAACCTTTGGAGCTAGCTGAGCTGTGGGCGAGCTTGAATTGTGCAGAATATGAAACTGCCGATGGTTAGATCAACAATCGAACCAGGCCACTGGCGCAGGGGAAGTGGGCTTGACTCTTGGTGATCAGGGAAAATCAAGAAATCCCCATCACGTGCAGCGGGCGCATCTTTGATGACAAGCCAGGGTCGCCTGGCACATCATACATGCTGTGTAAGAAAGGGCTGGTCTGAAGCAGTTGATGCTTCGTAGGTCAAGGCTGGATGCATACTCTGGAGCGCTGTGATGACTGGCGCTGCTGGAAGAGGAAAAGGAACAGCACTTGTCTGTCGCCTTTGGAGCCCCTGGCCGCAGGTTACGAGGTTCCACTTGGCGATGCTGTATCGGGTGGTTGATCGTCCGGGTAAGGAGCGAGTTGCATGACACGAGCACAAACTACGGTGGCTTTAATAGCATAGCGCACTATTACATATGGCACTACTCGTACCTTCACATCTGTCTGGGAATCTGGACTCGGGCTTGGTAGACGGGACACGTGAGGATGTCCTAACTGGGATCAAGCAAGGGAGCCATCGAGGATCCATCGATGATCCATCGAGTAAGCCACAACAGATGATGAGATGGGGCTTTATTTTCGGGGGCCCAGGAACCCAGCAGGGAAGGCGGACCAGACTCGTCAAGGACCCCAAGGTCACCGAAGAGGCCATGAACGTGATCGTTGGCGTGAACAGTTGTGTACGAAGTACGAAGCGGGGATGGGGCCCCGTAAGACAATTACCAAGTAATAACTTGGTGACGCCGGAGCCAGGAGGACCAACTTGCAAGGTCAAAAGCTTGGCCATGGCTGCTGGGTTTCAGAAGTGGCCGGGGCAGAAGGGGCCGGGGTGGTGTCAAGAGCATTGGGCGGCTTGGTTAGCGTCGCCGTCCCGTTTAACGAATGAATGGCTGGTTTCTGAATCATGTTGCCGCCTTGAGAAGGTATTTAGCAGGAGAGCCGAGCCAGCAGTGACATCCGAAGCAGTGCTGTTGGAGGCTGGATGGGTATCTTGTTGCCGTATAGTAATGCGTATGGCTGGCGGTGGAGTTGTGAAGGCTAGGACAATACTTCGTACGCATGTCCCAAGCAAGGGCAGTGGTGGATCGCCTCATGAGTCTCATCCAATGTCTTTTGAACGCATCCGGGGGGTTTGCTTGCACGGAGGAATAAGTAGAGATATCCGAAAGCATCAGAGCCAGGGCCAACCAGGGCAAGACAGGGCACAAGACATTGCCAACACAGGACTAGCCAGCCGACTGCTACAGTGGTTACGATGTGCTGGACAGCCTGGACCAGCCAGATGAACCGCACCAGAACACACCGCTGCAACGTGCCATACGAAGGAACAAAGTATCAGCATTCCCAGGTATTCTTATCCAACGACATGCTGGGAGTCTGGGACTGCCAGGAACGCCACGCAAGGGGTAGCCCCTGGAGGGTGGACTGGTGGGCCGGCCTAGGGGCTCTGGGGTCCACCCCTGGTTGCTATTCAGGGGATCATTGACCGTGGTTCGACAGCCACCCAGAGCCCCTTCAGTGGGTTTCCTGTGGGCTCCAGTGGATCAGTGGACCACCTAAAAGACGGCGGCACGGCCAAGGCCCCTTAGCGCAGCCCCAGCCAGGCCTCCCGGGGGGAGGAGTGGGAGGGAGTGGCTGCTCCAGGGGTCCGTTTGGGTTGCATCCGTCCTTCCTTGCAACCACACCTTGTTCCATCCCGTCTTCGTCTGTCTGAACCCGTTCGTCTTGTCTGTTTTGTCTTTCTTCCGTCTCCTCTCTGCTCCGTCATTGCATCCATCCATCGTATTCCAGCGTTTATTCCTTTGCCTCTTTCCTTGATCATCATTTTGTCTCCCCCATATCCTGTCGTGCGTCTCTGTGTGTTTCTCCAAGTCTCACCTCCACTGCCTAGTTTCAAAAGGGACATGCTGCTTAAGTTGCGGCATCGTCGTTTCCTCGCCTCCCACTTCAGCGTCACATAAACATAGAAGCTCCTCACTCCCTCGTTCCCACGGTCGAACACGACAAAACACCATCGCCTGTCCACCCGAAGGGCTGGCGAATCTCCTCAACATCCTCGACCCCATCAGCACCTTGCAAGACCGTGGGCCTCTAGGCAACTCGTTGCCCATTTTCTCCTTCACTTCTTTCCAGGTTGATCCTCGGCCATCTTCAGCTTCTTTTTGTGGTTGATCCACCCACCCGTTTTGTTTGATTCCATACTAGCACCTCGCATTTGTCTATCTCTATCTTTACCATTTCTTTTATCTGTCGACTTTTGTCAATCAACGATTTTTCCTTGTCTTTGATACCATTCCTTTAACCTCCGACGACTTGCATTACACCGAATAAACCGATACCGTCCTTGGATACCCGTCGAAAGCAATATCAATCTTTCAGTCTATGCCGTTCAGGCTTGATAACAAATATCAACAACAGGCAATCACGATCTATTTCCCGAGTCTCTAAACTAGAACAGCTCCGTTTGAGCAACGAAATTTTCGCCTTTTTTCAAACTCACGGTCTCGCGACGATGGTTCGATTTGGCTCAGCATGGAGCACGTGGAAGGTGGCAGCGGTGGCCACGATTTTGTCTACGGGTGTCTTGGGCAGCAACGTCCTTGAGACATCTGGTTTTTCTGATTGCGGTTCAGAAAACGGCATCAGTGTAAAAACTCTGGATTTGAAATACGACGAAGACTCTCAGATGGTCGTTTTCGACTTGGCCGGCTACAGTAACAAGGAGCGGAACGTGTCGGCCACTCTCTCGGTTGTGGCTTATGGTAATGAAGTCTACCAGACTGAATTCAACCCGTGCAAGACAGACACATACATCCAGCAACTGTGCCCACTTCCATCGGGCGATTTCTCCGCTAGCGGCAGCCAGGAGATCTCCGACGAATGGGCTGGCAAAGTCCCCTCCATCGCCTTCCAAGTCCCCGACATTTCGGCTCAGGCAACTCTCAAGCTCATCAGTCTGGACACAGAGGACCAAGTGGCTTGTATCCAGTCCGAGGTCACCAATGGCAAGACAATTTCCCTCCCTGCCATTAAATATGTGGCTGTGGGCGTTATTGGAGCCTCATTTGCCCTCTCTGGTGTGACGGCCGCGTTGTCAGGTGGCGGTGGTGGCAGTGGTGGTGCCGGCACTCCCAGTCCCAGCTTCGCTGAGACCCTCGGGTGGTTTCAAGGCATGGCCATGAATGGCATGTTGTCTGTTGACTATCCCCCGGTCTATCGAAGCTTTACTCAGAACTTTGGCTTTTCCGCCGGAATCATCCCCTGGTCTACTCTACAGACATCCATCGACAACTTCCGTTCTAGCACTGGCGGCAATCTCACCAATGACAGCTTTGAGGTTCTTCAGAACGCGACCCTAGTCTACACGGACAACTCGACCAGCTCTGTGAACGAAACTGCCTTCAGGGTAAAGCGCACCTTCACCGAGCTTCTGCTTGCCCGCGACTCGAGTGACTCCGACACAGATATTACCAAGATCGAACTGACCGCTTCGGGAATTGCAGCCTACGCGCAGCAGCTCAGTGTCCCCAAGTCGAACACATTCATGACGGTGCTCCTCATTGTGGCCATCGTCGTTGCCGCGATTGTGGTTGGCATCTTGCTTGTCAAGGTGATTCTCGAGTTCTGGGCCTTGTTTGGCAGCTTCCCCAAGTCTTTGGCTGGATTTCGCACCCACTACTGGGGATCGATTGCGCGCGCAATCACCTCGCTGATCTTGCTGCTCTACGGAATCTGGGTGCTCTACTGTGTATTCCAATTCACACAGGGCGATTCTTGGGCTGCAAAGACTTTGGCTGGCGTCACCCTCTTCATTTTCACGGCAACGTTGGCATTTTTCTCCTGGAAGATCTGGAGCACAGCCCGCAAACTGAAGAACGCCGAAGGTGACCCCACCGGTCTGTACCAGGACAAGGAAATCTGGGTCAAGTATTCACTCTTCTACGAATCGTACAAGAAGGACTATTGGTGGCTCTTCGTCCCTACTATCGTCTATCTGTTCGCTAAGGGTTGCACCCTTGCAGTTGGAGATGGCCACGGCATGAGCCAGACGATTGCCCAGCTAGTAGTCGAGGCCTGCATGCTGATTCTGCTCTGCTGGAGCAGGCCATTCGAGCGAAAGTCTGGTAACGTCATTGGCATTGCCATCCAGACGGTTCGTGTCCTGTCCGTGATCTGCATCCTCGTCTTCGTTGAGCAGTTTGGCATTGCACAGACGACTAAGACTGTGGCCGGTGTGGTGCTCATCGCCGTCCAGTCGACCCTGACAGGTCTCTTGGTGATTCTCATTGCGTGGAATGCTATCAGTGCCTGCATCAGGGAGAACCCCCACCGAAAGCGCAGAAAGGAGATGGGTAAGTTACAAGCCTCGCATCAAAAATAAAATAAAAAAATCTACGATCGTGACTAACAAGGCGCAGAAAAATTGCAGCGTGATATGGACACTCTCACACCGCTGGACGCACGCAACTCGCTACTCCTGGACCGCAAACAGGACGGTAATAGCATCAACATGTTTCCCATGTCCAGCGGGCTAAAGGAGAAGGATTCCCGAAGATCTTTTGGGCGCGACCGATACTCGGACGCTGAGGAGGGTTACCAGACGGCAAACCTGTCGGCGAGTCCACCATACCAACGAAACTTGACTCCTTTGGATGGCAACGAAGCCTCACATGGCCTCGTCCAGGGCGCGGCTCCCGTGGGTTGGAGTAATCGAGACCCAAGCCCCGTGGGCATGGGACGGTACGACAACTACGGTGGCTATAACAATTCGAACCGGCAGTCTTATGGATACGCAAAGGGGGGTGGATATAGGGGGTTTTGAAACAGGGGGGTTCAAGACATAGAGCGAGACCATCGCAACGGTACATAAATGGGATTCCTTGTACAATAACGCTTGTATGGCCCGGTTGCGTATAATGGCAGTCTGAGCTCATGTGCATTACATTTGGAGGGTCCAGTTCACTTTCATTCATGGAGGAAGGTATAAAGCGAAAGACTTGTTTACCACGGAAGCGCATCACTTTTTGTCAATATAGAACCATTTAACTCTGCACATTTTTTCAATGATGATTTTTAGAAAACTGTGGTGTTGATTGATGCCCGTCTATTAGTACCTGTAAACAGCCACGCCATTTGATCACCGATGGATGCCATGACTTGTTCCTCCAGAACATCACTTCTGCCTATCATCCATGTCCTTTGCCCCCGTCCATCACTCTCCGTGCTTGAGCAGATACGAGTTGGAGATTGCCTTGAAGCTAAAGTTTCCATCAACGTGCTTCAGCACGATGCCCTCCCTTTTCCGGCCGTGGATGCCCTTGCCGTCGGCCCGGGCCACCAGCTCGGCGACGCTGGACGCAATCTCGCGGAGGGGCCGGTACCCCTCGACGGCGACGTGCCGGACGCCGAGCATGGGGGCCCAGGTCTCATGGACCTCGCGCGGGGGCAGATACCGCTGGGCGTCGATGTCCCAGACGGCGAAGAGGAAGAAGGCGTGCTCGCCGGGGCGGAAGCCCTCGAAGTTGGCCTGGATGCTGGAGCCGCACAGCTCGCCCTGCAGCGCGACGTTGCGGCCGCAGCGGGCGAGGGCGTCGGGGATGCCGGCGGCCCGGACTGTTGCCCAGAAGAGCGGCGCCTCGCGGTTCTTCTCGCCGAGCTCCCGGTTGCGCGAGCACACGCCGACCCGGCCTCCGGCGTGCTCGCTGGCGACGCAGCCCGGAGGCAGCGCCGGGAGGAGGCCGTAGTGTGGGCTGTCACGGCGCACAAAGTAGACCGTTGCCGACGAGCCGTCCATCTTGGTCGACTCTTGGAACACGGCGTCGCGCCACGGGCCGTTGAAGACGCCGGGTAGGTTCTGCACCCGCTCCTGCTCCGTCTTGGGCACGAAGTCCGGGAACGCCGCCGCCGCGTCCTCGCCCGCCGTCTTCTCGAACTTGCGCACGCCGAGCACGTCGTCGAAGCTCATGCGGCGTGTCACCACCTGCTCCTCCATCGCCGCCTGACCGCCCAGCTCGCGCAGCAGCCGGTCCATGACATCTGTAACCTCGGGGAAGCGGTCCAGCGTCACCAGGAGGCCTTGGGAGATGGCCTTGCGAATGCGGGCAGTGCGGATGCGGATGTCCGCCGGCGGGTGTTGCGAGTCCAAACCGGCTCCGGCTCCGGAATCGGCTGTCTTGGGCGCCAGGAACGCCCACCGCTCGTCGGACCCGGGCAGCAGGCTGTCAATTTCAAAATAGAGGCCGAGGTCGCCCGGCTTGAACTGGCCCACGGCTACAACGCAGTTCCAGCCGTCGACGGTGGCCGTTTCGATGCGATCGGCCCCCGGGATCGGCGTCAGGGAGGCGACCCGTCGGACGGTGACGAGCTTCCGTGGCATGTTGGGCCAATGTTTCGTCTCTGACTTTACACGCGAGTCCTGTTTTGGTAGATCCGTGCGGAAAAGGAGAGCTCAACGATGGGTATTTAAAGACGACGGTGACTTTAAGGTTTTCCAGAGGCCATAGGCTCCCATTATATACGAACAGAGGGTTCTCGGAAACCAGTCACCTCGCCGCTTACACCTCGTACACATGACAGGAGAGATGAGTCAGTCCATATAAAATTTCCTTAAGGTCATCCTATGTGGAATCTTATCTGGAATCCTATGTGGCTGAGTCAGGATGGTATTGGTCAACACTCAGCCTCACAGGCCATGCGCTCAACACTAAGGACTACGAAGCTCGAGTCACACCGCGGAAATAGCTAGAGTTGAATATGTGAATGGTCATTGTCGCCAAAAACAGTATCATCACGGGGGACTTGGGACGGCGAAGAGTAACGGTAAATCGGTTCTGGTATTTATTTCATGACGTCGTCCGGGGGGGCTATGTAGATAATGCAAGGCATGCATCGACCGCCAGACCAACCCTGTTTTTTTTTTCATTAGCACATATTGCATCCATCATATGGGGAAGAAATATTCGGGGGTACAGGGAAAAGAAGACGTTCGTTAACATACCTTCCTTCCTTCTGATACACCACGTCGCTGATAATATCTTTGTCAAGGTCTGGAAACATGCCAGCCAGCGTCTCGACAACATTGGTGTGCTCTGCGCGATGCAGCCGCTGGGCTTCAGCTACTTCTGCACTAGCTTGGCGCGCTGCCGCCTCCTCTGCTGACAAGCTATGCCCTGACGACGGACGTTGAGCATCTTCACGTGGTTCTTCGTGACTAGGGCGAGGCGAGAGGCGTTCTGGTGGCGCCGGGGTGCGAGGCGCGCTGCTAGGGCCGGGAGGCGTCGAGGTGCCTGGTTCCTCAGCAAAGATCCGGCCAATAGTGGATAAAGGCCTTTGAATCGACTTCAAAAGGCCGCTGATTGCCGCCCTGTCTTCCCCAGAGTACCCATCATTGGATGTCGACCTCCGACCTTCCTGGGCATCAAGTGAGGTACGGTGGGATGACTCTCCAGGAGTATGAAGGGAGACTTTTTCATTGAAGACAGGTTGCTGAAGAACCTTGGGAGACATGGCCTGGTGCCTCTCTGCGATGGCTGAGACGGCTGCCTCGACGTTCTTCTCAAATTCATCGTCGGTAATGGTAAGTGTGGTGCGGTCCATGTTCTCAACGAACTGAATAGCTCCCATCTGCCGCGGCGTTAGAATCATCACCAGTCGCGAACGAGCGAGAATACTCACGAGAGATGATAAATAATAGCCAGCTTCGCCGCCAAGCTTCTCCTGGTTTCTGAACCGCAGGATATATTGCACATTAGACACTAAGTGTTCAGGGTTCGCTTGCAAAACAACATATATAAGAAGGGGCATGAAAGAATCAGCCGAGGAATCCGACTTGTTGTGCTTCAATAGGCCTGTGACGATGAGTGACGTATTCTTTCAATGGTTTGTTTACTCACCAAATATCACTTTGCAGCAGTTAAGGACACAGATGATCTTATCCCGGGGCGCCCTGTAGGATTTGATTTTGAGGAGTTCTGCAAGAGTCAGCTTTCTAACATCTTGAAGGGATGAAACCGGTTGGCCGACCTTGTTGTGCCAGTTTCAGGAACCGCCGTCCGCTGTCGCCAACTGGCGGAATATCAAGATGATCTTCTCTTACCCATCCGTAGATGTTGATCTTCTGGGTGACAATATCATCACGCTCGACATCTTCCTGGTGTTGGCCCCGTCGTCCAGGGCCCAGCGGTGCATCCCCACCTTTGCGTTTCGGTTTGGCACCGGGAATGGGCTTGGGCGGCATGATGGCGGGGGAAAAGGTTTGGGTGTACAACCTGTTCATGACCAGTTTCTCCATGCCCTCGCGTGCGTTGTCGAATTCGGCGTCAGAAACGTCCCTCCACACTTCGCACTGCGCCATCTTGTTGGCAATGAAGGCAAGAAAGTCGCCTATGATCTTGACCTGCTCATGGACCATCCACTGACGTTTTCCGAATTCGAATAAGAAGGACTTGAGATACCGCGCTACGGGGTCTGCCTTCTTGTTCCGCAGCTGTTCTAGGAAACGGTGGAAGTCAAACGCCTGAGATGGCTCCGGTTCCGGTTCCGGAGGCGGAGGTCGAAGGCTCTGGACGGGAGAGCTTGGGTCAATACTCGGGGTCCGCTCCAATCTTGGGCGTGGAGGCGTGCCATGCACGCCATCTTTTGGAGGGACAGGAGGTCCTTGGTCCTCGCCAGGGGCATGCGTAACCCCGATATTCGGAGGAGAGGCCGTGCTAATGTGTAGGCCTTGGAGTTGTTGCAGGTTACTAGCAATCGTGGATGCTGCCAAAGGCTCCAGACTCGACTTCCGAGGTGGGTGCTGGACGGGATTGCCCAGCATGGGCGATGCGATCTCCAACCTGGGGCTCATGACTTCTTCCTCACCAGGCCCACCGCCTAGCTCACTAAACTGCTCCATGATGCTCTGAATCTCAGACCGTGACCCGCGTTCCTGTTCATCCTCGCTCGTGTCTCGTTTGTCGTCGTATTCGGCGTCGGACTTGGATGGGGAGGCGTCTCCGTAATAGGGAGAGCGTGCGGCATTTGAAGGAGTTCGTGAGGGCGGCTGTGAGGTTGTTGGGGTCGCAGGCGTGGGGTCGACATAAGTGGACGGTTCGGCGGTGAGGTACTGCGTGTTGGCATCGTTCGAGGGAGCGAGCGCAATGGGCCTGAGTGTGGCCATGGATGACGACAGGGCCTCAGCTGCATCGTTCTTGGCTTCCTGGGGTTCGGCAGCCTGTTTTCCCTTAGCCGCTGCTGAGAGCGCCTCGCTGGGAGCATCGGGCTGTGGCAATGCTGGCACTGCAATCGAGGCCTTGTCCTGCAAGTCGATCAAATCACCAGGCTCTGGTGTGCCTCCCACCTGGGCGGGTAGCGCTGTCGAGCCGTGGGCGTCATTATCTGTCATGTCGGCTTCCCCCGCAGAGGGGTCTGTAGAGACTGTCACCTCGCCATGGGGGTTGCTAAACAGCGTCTCGTCGGGGACAGAGTGGCTGGAGGGGTTGACTGAAAGATCCGGCGAAGACATACACGACTTCAGGGGAGCGGATGGTGGAAGTAGAGATGGGGCGGTGTCAAGGAGGAGGGTCGGGGTGCGTCAGGTGGAGGGAGCCAGCCCATCCGCTTTGCTTGTGAGGCTGAAGCCTGGGTGCTGAGCTCTCCAGGTTGAATCGACAAGGCGGGGATGGGTGAGCTGGACCTGAGTGATGTTAGAGAGGTGGGGCAAGTGGGAGCCAGCACGGTATCGAAATGAGGATGGTGGTTGAAGTGAGCAAGATGGAGGGTCTACGGAGGAGCTAGAGGAGTTTGAAGGGGGTTCAAGAGAGAAGAGAGGGTACCGAAGCAGACTGTTGACGGTATTGTCAGTGTTGAGTTTGGTATATCGGGATGGGTTGGCGCGACATGTCGCCGAGGAATGGAAGGGAAGCTGGTTGGAGGGTCCTTCTCCACTACTACTCTGTCAGCCACACCCACTGAAGAGGCAACGAGCAAGTGCCTACCTTATGCGTCCTATCGTCGGCATCCTTTTTAGTGGCAGCTACTACGTACCTACAAGCATGGTCAGGTGGGCGCAGCTTCCAGTATGGCGGGGCTCAGCGTCACACACATCCATGATCCAGCCCTGTCGGCGACCTTGTTAGTGGCTTCGCTGCCCTGTGACGTCGCATTAAATTAGTGGCCCTGCATCCAACACGCCGAAGACTCATGCCGTTTGACTTAGCTCCCTCAAGGCTTCAGCCCTTCACCACCCAACTTTGAGGTGCCTCAACGGGTTGTCTCTTAGAGCAGCACTCCACCTTATATATAGGTACCATACAACAGACTTGCGATTTCCAACAACATGTGAATGGGACAAATATCCCCAAGACCGCCATCTCTGCTTCATCACGCTCGTCTCATCATGGCCGCTGACACTACATCCACCTCCAAAACCTCACCAGTCCCCTACCGGCAGATACGTGCCCTCTACGACGACACCACCATCACAGTCTACCAGGCCTACAAGTTATCGATAGCCCAGGCTGCTGTCAAGTCCCAAAAACTCAATGCCTCTCCTGATTTCAAACCCGGGCGTATGACGTGGGTCAAGCCCAGCTGGGCTTGGATGATGTATCGCGCTGGCTACTCTCACAAAGACCCTGGCCAGTCGCGCATTCTCGCCATCAAGATGACACACGAACACTTCATCGGTCTGCTCGAACGAGGCGTGCTCTCTACGCATGTCCAGCGAGACCAAGCAACGGACAGCAATGATCAGATATCCACAAGTGGAAAACGCGTCAAATCCAGTGATATCAGGATCCAGTGGGATCCTGAGCGCACCCCCAGACTTGGAGTTCTGCCATATCGGAGCATTCAAATTGGCATACCCGGAGCCTTGAGCGAGACGTGGGTCAACGAGTGGATAGACGAAATTGAGGACGTAACAGAGACGGCCCGCGAGCTAAAAAGGGTCATTGACGAGCAGCCAGATATCACAACGGAGGAGCTGGTGAATCTGGGTCTAGTTCCCAAGGAGAAGCCGTTTGACGTTCCTGAATCAGTGCAGAAGAGGCTTGAAATGATAGCACCCACCTCCCTAGTCAAGTCGTAAAGACCACTTGCCACACCTAGTAGAATTAATTAACTATATCTTCTACTATAGTCAGCAAACTTTATAAAGTTGATTATCAGATATTGTCACATTTATCGTCGCCTCGGTCTCAGGTAGCAATTATCATGATGACTTGTTGGTGACAAATATTTTCGTTGGAGCACAACGTACGCGTTGCGTAAGATTGCGCAATTGTGAATTGATGCGTATAGAGAGCTAATCAATACACACGTGGCAACTTGGCCACAGTTTTCCCATAATCCATCAATTTACCACAATGTGACTTGTGCTTTGTTTGACAAGTGAGCTCTAGCCTTTTTTAGCACTGTACTTGATCGAGACTGATGTCAGCTTCAACATTTGACGGACACGGGCTAGTGTCAGTGAGAGTCATCACCCTGCAACGACCTACTCCAAGTGAACTACAATTGATAGAAAGCACCTTGCCTCTGACAGATACCCATGGTTGATCCCGGGCGCAATCGAGCAAAGGACATGAGACACGAAGAAGGCCTTACTCAACGCACTGGGACACAAAGGATACACACTGTCACCTAGAGAGTATGCGGCTACTGAACACCCAGTCTCTAACTGTTGAATTCTTTGCTGGAAACGATGTCCCGGGATATGCGATTTTGTCGCATACGTGGGGAAAAGATGAGGTGACGCTCGATGATGTCCAGAAAAGCAGCCATGCAGAGATGCTGAGCCTCGAGAGATACAGCAAGCTGTGGGGGAGCAGCGGGATTGCGACGTCGTTTGGGCTCGACTACATATGGATCGACACCTGCTGTATAGACAAGAGCAGCAGCGCTGAGCTCTCAGAGGCCATCAACTCCATGTTTCGCTGGTACGCGGAATCGACCGTATGCATCGCTTTCTTGGAAGACGTCGACGGCGAAAGGAACTCTGATGGGACGCGCTCCATGTTCAAGCAAAGTCGCTGGTTCACCAGAGGTTGGACCTTGCAGGAGCTCATCGCTCCGAACAAGGTCGTCTTCTACGGCGACCGCTGGGTTCCCCTTGGCACCAGGGATTCCTTGAAGAAGGACATCGAGGAAGTCACTAGGATCCCCGAAGAGGTGCTTGAAGCAACTACGCAGTCAAAATACAGTCGGGATGAGAAGTTGCGCCAACTATCTATTGCAGAGAGGATGAACTGGGCGGCGAGGCGAGAAACGACGAGATCGGAAGATATCGCCTATTGCCTGCTCGGTCTCTTCGACATCCACATGCCATTACTCTATGGCGAAGGACAAAAGAACGCATTCAAGCGGCTGCAGGAGGAGATTATCAAGTCGACTGACGATGAGTCTATTTATGCATGGTGTACTCCTCGACACTATTCCGAAGGACAAGACTTTTGGGGGTTACTTGCCGAAAGCCCGGCTGCCTTTGAGATCGACCATGGCCTGGACGACATCAATGGCATGGTTCCCAAGCGATCCAAGTATATCTCACTGCGATCTGGGTTTTCTACGGCCATGACCAATCGAGGTCTGCATCTGGAACTGCCCCTCACGCCGCTGCCGACGGATCAATCGGGGACCATTTTTCTCGCCTTTCTAAATTGCGAATTACGGAGAGGACAGGCGTCAATCAACCCAGCCATCTTACTCCAGAGAACCTCTTGGGACAATGACGCTTATTTTGTAAGGATAAGACCCGACGTGTTGGTCCTCTCCATGATGAACAACATTATTCTTCCCGATGAGCTTCTGAGCATTCTTGCAAAAGACACAGTTGAACCTCTCACGGAAGCCGTTTCCCGACAGATCTTCGTGCCGCATCACGCCCCGGAAATCAGGTATCTGAAGGGTATAATATTCCACCCCGAGATGAAAGATCCAGATGAACAGTCGCCTTACACCCTTCATGTCCAGTCCCGATCGCCCACATGGCAATACTTCTACGACCTGTCCAAGGAGCTCTCAGGCTCGCCGGATTCCTACGAAATCAACTTCGACACGGCCCCAGGGCCCTCCGTGGAAGACTTGACGAGCCCTAAGGTTCTCGGCGTGCTTGAGCTTGGCTTCGGCGGTGTGCATGGCTCGCAACCTGAGAGAACGTGCTTGGTCGCTGGCATGGAGCCCTTGCCCCCCAATCCATTCGGTACCAAAGCGCTGTATTACCTGCCGTGGTACGCATTCGAGAATGAATCGCGGATCTCCAAGAATGACTTCGAAGGTGTTTTGGACAAGTCTCGGCGGAGGGACTCCATGAAGATGCTGCACACTGTGAAGGCATCAATTGGATTGGAAAGCAAATACTCGAGCCTTTTTTATTGTATCTCTTTGGAGATAGAAAAGAAGGCGAGTCAAGAAGGTGGCATTTTATGGTTCTAAGTCAATTGTACAGCCAATATTCCAGCTTCCAAGCACCCATAGATGATATTGTCGAAGCGTTGCCCAAGACGCGAGCGGTAGACTGGCCTCCAAGTGGCCTATCTTGCATTTGCCTCTTCGTTTATTTACCATACACCGAGCCCCCTCGCAGGAGGCGCAAGTTGGAAGGTAAAGCCCAGGCAACAAATTGAATGATTTGTCTAAGTATTCGAACATTTCGTACATGGCGGGATGACTGCCAACCCGCACTTAATGATTAACCCATCCATTGTCGCGCGCCCTCCCCCTCCTCCAACATACCGAGCTTGCTCGTCGATCGAAATACAATGCCGGCCCAAATTCAAATCGATAAAGTGTCCAGAACGCCCGGTTCCGCTTCGGTCTCTATCTGCTGATGGTGTTTGTTACAAGGCAATCGCGCCTCTTCGGCTCTCTCGGGTGTGTAGGAGTCCCTGAATTCCACAGCAGATGAAGAAACCCTGAATTCGGTTAGTGAGTGCGCGTCGCTAAGGAATTGATAGGGTGATGGATCGGGTCGAGGCTACGTACAACGTAGACGATTACGGCAGTGAAGATGGTGCCGGCCACTGCCTTGCCATCCTCAGGATCCTCCTTGCCGCCGACAAACTCCTCATGTCCACTATGGAATAGGATGGCGATGACACCGAGGATGACGATGGCGAAGACGGAAAGGACGGTGCTAGAAAGCCCGATGTTAGCTGCGTCATGCCGTGTGGAAGCTAGGAAGGGTGGGATTGGCGCACCAGGACCACGCGTTGAAGGCGCTGACGACGGGCTTCATGATGGGCAGAATATGGAGATCGTGTGGCCGTGGCAAGAAAGGAGGCGAAGGCGTTGCGAGCGAGCTGGATGGCGGGGTGGATGTGGGATATGTTGATGGCGAGACCGTTTGAAGCTGCCTGCTTGAGGAGTGTCCCTGGCACTGGTGTTGGCGACAGCCAGGTACCTTGGTAGTTCTTGCCTCACTGATAAGGCGGGAAGCATGCGCCACATCATGCACCCCGATAAGAGGTGCGCCACATTTACTGCGCCTCATCAATCAATTGTCGCAATTCGATCCGCAGGATAAACATGTTTTTCGATTCGGCTGCTCGACATCTCAAAAATGAGACGCAAATGGATGTTTTTTTTAGTATTTTAGTATTCTTGCTCAGTGGGCGTCAGCCAGGCCATGCCTTTCTCTGGCCAAATTCCATAAATAGTACGGAGTAAGGTACAGCCAAGTGTCCAAAACTCACCGACAATAGGACATTGTTCGCCAGCTGACTGCTTCCGAATCAAAATGGTTAACCCGAAACTCAAAGGAATGGCCTGTTGTTGGCGCTGCTGTAAATGCTCATTGGGACTGCTGCATACGCCTGTTTGAGTACCAATAGTTCGTGCATGTTGCATTTCTTGGCGGACAGTAGGCAGGCTGCTAACATGGTTATTTTTGTTGAACGCATCCAACATGGTTCTGGTTGCATTTACACTAGAGAGCCTGCATCAAACAACCGCCCGGCTGGGTGATTGGGTGGTACCTCAGAGATGATCACGTCGAGCGGGCGCAATAAGATCGATGGTAGAAGGGATATGACGCAGGTTGGACATCATGCAGTATATCCCTTGATCTCCACATTGAAGCAAGGGATGTAGGGATGTATGCAGAGACACGTTGGAAGCAGCCTTGGCGCTGACGGACAGACACTTTGCCAGGGCCAATGGTTTACGACATGGCCTGCACGGCATGAAACGAAACGAAACGCCTCTCAAGCCAAGGCGTCTCCTTTCGTCTCTACACCCGCACCTCCAGCTTCGCCCAGCAACTAGAATGTTTGATCACTGCCGTCTCCCGTGATGGTCAAGGGGAAAACATCTCTCCATGATGCTGCCGATTGGCTCTATGACGCCGCCAAGACAAAAGAGCTAGGGAACAAGCACCTATGCTCTAGCATGTCTCTGGCCACAAATCCGATGTTTCTTTTTTTTTCTTCCTCTGGCCTTGCACACCTGCATCTCTCGGAGCTAATCGTCCTGTAATCACAGGCGCCAAGTGTATCATGTTCCGCCTTGTACAGCGTCGCACACGTCTTCTAGGCTTCCGCTCTAATACACAATCAAGACAATGGACTTGTTAGCACCAGCATGGTCGCTCCCGGATGAGTTTCAAGAACGGGATCCGGGCCGTGCAAACTTTAGCCACGGGGCGAGTACGAGCGAACGAGACAACATGGAAGCGGGCCGTGCGTCTTGCAACTCTTGTTCAATAGAATCAACGCTCACGGGTGAAACCAAACGCCATGGCGTCCATGGATGATGGATGCCGAGATGCGGCGTTTGCTGATATCCAATGGGCACCTCGGAGGATCGGCCCAAAAAGACGTCGCCTAGCCATCAAGCCATCCAACCATCCGACAAGCCTACCATGATGCATCCGTCACGTCCTTCCACTGCCCTCCCCGCGTTTAAGCGTCGCATCAATTCGCTGAGGCTGGCCTAGATGTAACAGAGGCTCTTGATACAGTGCCTCAGGTAAGTATCCTAGGTCGTACGGGAGCAGCCCGCATTAGCTGTGCGGTGTGCACGGGCAAAGTTCAACCGCAGCAGCTCCCAAGCCTCCCAGCTTCCATCATTCCAGAGCCAGCCCGGCCAGCCTTATAGTCCCATCGTTCTGCACCTGCCAGCTGCCTGCCAATCCATCACACTGTTATTTCAGACTTTCTCACCTGCCGTGATTCATAATCTTTCTGCCTCAAATAATCACGCCATAATTGCCTACCTTACCTCCCTACCTATTTCCTTGCTCGACTCTTCTCTCCCTTGGCGACCTTCCCTTCTTCTCGCCCTTGACAGCTTAGCAATAGTTGTCCTTCGAAAGCACCACCACCTGCCTCACACAACAGGAACATCCTTTTCAACCTTTTCTAACCTCATCATAAAAAAATAATCTCACCAAAATGCGATCTTCTGCTGTCCTTGCTGCCTTGTCCATGGCATTCGTCAGCCATGTTGCTGGCCAGAATGCTGAACCCGTCACTGACAACCCCGTCGGTGTCGTGTACAAGGCCACTCTCCCCGAGGAACCCTTCTTCAAGAACGCTGCCCTCGATGGAAACGTCAAGGGATTCATCACTGCCATGGCCGCCGAGGATGGACACGGTGTCCGATTCAAAGTCAAGTTTGAGAATCTTCCTAAAGAAGGCGGTCCTTTCCGTGAGTACCACAATCTTGTGTGTTTGTTGAGAATGCGAATGCGCAGTCATTTAACCCAAAAGATAGTCTACCATCTCCATGTCGACCCTGCGCCTGATGGCAACTGTACCAAGACCCTCGCCCATCTAGACCCCTTTGAGCGTGGAGAGGAAACCCCTTGCGACAGCTCCGACACCGCCTCGTGCCAGGTTGGAGATCTTAGCGGAAAACATGGCAACATCGGCACCGATCCCTTTGAATTGGAGTACACTGATTACTTTGCCTCCACCAAAGAGGGCATCGGTGCCTTCTTTGGCAACCGGTCCTTTGTTCTGCACTACGCCAACAAAACCCGTCTTACATGTGCAGACTTTGTCCGTCTGGAGGATGCCGCGCCACCTCCTTCTAACGAGACTTACACCCTGCCACCACTGACCACCCCGACACCCTCAAAAACGATGGTGACTACGCCATCTGCAACTGGTACACCATCCACGACTGGTGTCCTTGAACTACCATCTTCGACAGCTACAGGCATACCATCTACAGCTTCCTCAAATATGCTCTCAGCATCTTTCCTAGTGACAGGAATCACTCTCCTTCTGGCCTTCCTATAGTGAGACTTTATGATTGAATGCATGTGCGACGTACAGGGAACATCTAGGAGGCTGAAAGGGAAAGGGTATTAGGAACGGGGTTCTCCGAGTGTGAGAACCGGGGCCGAGAGTTAGGAGTTCGCCGACACTTCGATGTGGATTTCTTGGGGAAGGTGGAATCCGGGGGAGGCTAGGTCAAGGTAGACAGACATCTTTACTTTTAATCAAGGACTTGCTTCGGTCCGATACAAGCAGCTACCTGATAGGAAAGAGGAGATCCCGCAGTTTGCTAAGGTGATTGTTTAATACTACATCCGAACCTCGTCAGATTGGACCATGTTTGTCGTGATCGAAATTGCTCTCTAGATGTAGGAATGGTTACGCCATCAACAAGACAAGCAAGCCAAGTACACTGAGTAGTCATTCGCCAGCCGCAGGTTTCCAAACGACGTTGCATCTCGCGAATCTGGCTCCATGGTCGTTCCAGGTCACATTGGTTGAAAATGGCAGCCTAATTGATAGTGCTAGTGTTAGTATGAGCTTGCGCACCACTTGAGGACGGGATGGAAGACGGGTGGCGGTATCGGGTTTCGGAGATCCCGAACAAGCATGTTTCTCTAGCTCTTTTGTGGCAATAACCCCAGAGCTGGGAGTGGAGCAAAGGCAACTGGGAAAAGAAACGTCTTCCAAAAGCTGTCCAGTAAAACCCATGGGCCGATCTAAGCTTGGTCCGAATTGTCATCCCCGGCACTCACGTTGCTGCCGTTTATCCGACTCCCGATGCGGCTTCTGACACCGAATTACTGTTCTGTGAGCTGGTTGGTATAGGCCCTAGGTATCTAGGTCAGCACTTGCTGTCAATGCTGACACACATAGAGAGGCATGCCAAACATGTTTTTGCAGATTATTTGTTGTCATATAGCAGAAATGGAACTAACACGACAAGATAACAGTAGGGCTGAAGCTCGGCGACCAGCATAGAGGGAGCCAATGCGAACTACGCGCCTCCACCTGGCCGGGCCACGGACTGATTGACTGACAACGAGTTCTGATTTGGCAAAACTTGACAGCTCAACAAATGCCCTGCCCTTAGCTTCACGAGAGGCAGGGCAAGGGAGGTCAAGCCACTACACGGTTGATGGGACAAGAATAAATCGGCACTCATTTGAGCATCTGGGAATGAAACCAACCACGTTAGTTGGTCGCCGTTGTTAGCGGCGATGATGCTAGCGGGGCAAAGGCTCCGCGCCAGTTCCCTTCGAAAGCTTTGGGCGCCCAGCCCTAAGAGGGGCAGATTTCTTTACAAAATGGCCAGAACCTCTGTCGCTCATATCATCTCGTCAATACATTAAAGGCATCGACTTTAACACCGAATGTCTTATCGGTAACACGTTATTTGCGACCAGCCGCAAGTCAGTGATACTTCAGAGTCGCCGTCCATTGGTCGCCGACAAAGACAGAATCGCCGAAAGATTCAAAGTCGCCGAAGGCTCAAGGTCGCCGATTATCACTGGCAGAGGGGATCTCAAGCTTCCAGACATCACCTGGAAGCTCTCATTCAGCCCTGCGAGATCTACCGTACCTGTACCCTCTTTTCACTGCCCCAGGCCTAACAGGGATCAGCAAGATCCTGAGCAAGGATTCCGTCCCCATCTTAATGAATTTGTTAGCGTGCCTCGGGGACAGAACACACTATCTGTTCCTCCGGCGTTCATGGCGATATCCGTTGCAGCAGTAGGGAGACCCGGCATCGTGGCTGAGAGGGAGCCTCCGGCGCCTGCAAACATCTCGTCATGTTCAGGGGAGTACGTGTCTCGCGCCAAGGCGTTGGTAGACTTATTTGTATGAAGCACCTTTTGCATGTGATGTATTTCGGATAGAGTATATATCCTCATAAAGCCTCACCTCACGATGTCATGTTTAGCCCCCAAGCAAAAGCACGAACCCGGTCACTTTTACCCACCTCGGACTCCCTCGGACTCCTTACCCCTCCTGATCGTCCAATTCGAGCCCGGAATCCCTCACATCTTTTCCAAATCCGTACCTAACGCATTTTCTTTTTCAGCTGCCGCACGACTTAACTTTCACACTATATTCTCACTCATACACACCTATCAACTTCACACATAACATCAACTCAGACTCACAATATTGCCAGTCCTTTCGATGCTTGGCTCAGAACTTGTCCCCTCGCCGACGGCTGCTCCGTCCTACATGCCTTATTCGCTCCTGGTGCGTAGCCTTCCCTGATGGCCAAGATGCAACTGCCTAGGTAGCCTAGTCGCGTCTTCTTAGCCTCGCGAAATCATGACCCGCACCCCCTTCTGAAAGAACAATTCCTCACGAGGGATATCAGTTGGCTTCTAAATCCGCGTCCAGTGGCATGATACGTGTCACACTATATGTCATGAACAATGCTAATAGCTTTGCCGTATAGGTCGAATCTTCATCACTGCCTACAAGACCAAGAAGGTCAGTGACAGGCCCATCAAACATGGAATACAATCCAGCTGTAGACAAATTCCGGGATGATGAGTATCCCAACATGTCCCAAGGTATGAAACGCTAACCATGGCCCTCGCCTTGCAAAATCGTGTTAATGCAATCTCCCAGGAGCATATCTCGATCATGGAGGTGCTACCATCTACGCCCGATCCCTCGTCAGTAACTTCTCGCACGCAATGACAAGCAACCTCTGGGGGAACCCACACTCTGAAAACCTCCCTGCGAAGTTGTCTGGAGAAATGATCGACAGCGTGCGGATCAGGGCCTTGGAGTTTCTCGGGGCTGATCCTGAGCATTTTGACTTGGTCTTTGTCGCAAACGCCACTGCCGCCATCAAGCTCGTTGCCGATGGCTTCCGCGATCTTGGGGAAAAGACACCCAGCAAGAATTTCTGGTACGGCTATCACAGGGAGGCGCACACCTCCCTCATCGGTGTCCGAGAATTCACAGTCGGCGACTACCACTGCTTTGAAGATGATCACCAAGTAGACCGCTGGTTGGAAAGCCCTGCCAATAGCACCGTTCGAAACTCCAAGTCTACGGGCCTGGGATTATTTTCTTACCCCGGACAGTCCAACCTCAGCGGTCGCCGACTCCCAAAGGAATGGCTACGGATAATTCGTGAGCATCCGCAACTTCGAAACACCTACACGCTCTTCGACGCTGCCGCCCTCGCCATGACGAGCTCTCTAGGCACACTCTTCCATGACCCCAATGACGCCCCAGACTTCACCTGCCTCTCGTTCTACAAAATCTTTGGGTTCCCCGACCTCGGCGCGTTGGTCGTCCGTCGGGCATCAGGTCATGTGTTGAATATGCGAAAGTATTTTGGAGGAGGCACAATCGCCCAACTTTTCCCCCTTAATGGAGACAAGCGCATCACAAAAAAGGTCCCTGGTCTTGGAGACCGGTATGACATGTGGAACATCCACGATGGCCTTGAAGATGGGACACTTCCGTTCCACAGCATCCTGGCTCTTGGCTTGGCCATCGATACGCACCTCCGACTCTATGGTTCCATGGTGAGATGCGCCCCGATTTTGACAAGAGAAACAATCTGACAAGACAGGACGTCATCTCTCGACACTGCAACTACCTTGCCCGTTCTCTATACAGAAGCCTCCTGGCACTGAGATATCCCAACGGCTCCTCTGTAGTAGAGGTCTATGTCGATGACCCGAACATGTACGGAGATCCCTCACGGCAAGGCGCGACCTTTGCCTTCAACGTGATGAGGCAAGACGGCACTTACGTTCCCTGGACAGATGTGGAGAAACTCGCCAATGATGCAGGCGTATATATCCGAGCAGGAGGTAGAACAGTTAGCAATAATATTCATGTTCTTTCGCTAACAATTCTCAGGCGTCTGCTGTCCTGGCGGCGTGTCGAAGGCCCTCGAGTACGAGGAGTGGGAGTGGAATCGGATGTTCTCGAGCGGACATGCTTGTGGCGCGAATGAGATGGCCATCATCAACAGGCGGCCTACTGGGTAAGTTTGAAGCGATTTCTTTTATCCCATCAGAGAGCAGGCTGACCTGGATCAATAGCATTGTCCGCGCCAGTCTCGGCGCGATGACCACAAAAGCCGACATAAATGCGCTGCTCATGTTTCTTCACAACGAATTCATCGAGGAAGCGTCTGAAGCGCGATCAGCACTGTTGGAGCCAAGTAAGGAAGCGCTCCGCCTCCCACTCCGAGACATCAATACGAACTATAACAACAATAGCGTCTCCTATTTGAAAGAGGCCTAACCTGATTGTGTTTTGGTTGCTGTCATCTCGAGCCCTCAGCCTGGCATTGTCTTACTAGCCATGCATGTCTTGGTTATTGTTTTGTTTTTTTGCTTTTGAATTGCTTTTCTCACCACTGGAAGCATAGCGGGATGGGGAAAAGGAAAAGATGGCGTTTGGTGTTTCCAGAGACCCGCCGTGAGGCAGACATCTTTGTACATGAGATAGAGGTGCGGGCACCGACACTAATGATGAGAGTTTGATGTGTGTTTGAGAGCACCCGTTCACCACGTTTCTGGCTATCGTATATTAAGGAGCAAGATGGCTTGTCAGCTCTCCGGGATGGAAAACGTGCCTGTCATGGGTGTGTTTGTTCTCGCACATTGTCGTGTCGCACAACAGCCAGCCCTAGCCGGGGGGTGACGCTATATCGAGCAAAACACCGTTGCGGCAGCCCATATTGCGGTGTGAGAGCGCCATAAGCCAATAGTCGATTTGCCACGGAGGCGTCTGCAAGGCGTTTTTCGCAAATCACATGCGGCAGCAATGGGCTCTCGGTCCCTAAGGTAGGAGGGGAGTTTGTATAAGTAGCTTGCACAGCAGGTCGGCAAAGATTGGATGCGGCCAACACCTTTCCAACTCCTTCTACACACAACTTTGACATGCCACACGCACGTGATCCGGAAACTCAACACCAGAATTGCTCCTAGGTTCAATAGCCCATCTCCCGGGTATTACATCATTCCCACGACGGCGATTCGCGACGTCGGTTTAATGCCCATTTATTTACAGTTGAACTAGGCAACTTAGCTTCATGGAGGGGCCAGAGATTTTCTCATTTTGATTTAACGATTTAACCCGTCCCATCCCCGCCTCGAAGAACAGGAGCGGGTGCAGTATTCAGTGTGCAGTGTGCAGTGTGCAGTGCTGTCATTTTCTCTTCGCATACCTTACCTCGACCTAATTTTTTGGCTGGCAGTGCCTCTTTTCCTACCTATTCTCGGCCTCAAATCTTGATACCCACACATCGCCCACCCAGCACAACACCACCACTTTTCACCCCAGAGGTTTGCACACACTCACCTACTCCGAGCGGCTAATACTGTTTAACTCACGTAAAATCCAGCTCTTCTCAATGCGATAGACTCCGAGCTTGAGCAATGGCCAAAATGAAGAATAAGCAGGTGACTGGCGATGAGGAGCAGCTGGCGCGAGGTGGCTCGCCCTCAACATCAACGCGAGCGATTCCTCAGGCTCCAGTCTCCAACACCAACAACAGTGCAGCAGGCTCCAACAGACGTCCCCAGCTGTCCAAGCCTGCTCTACCAATTTCGCTTCCTGCTGCTTCCTTTTCCATATGTCGGAACAAGTAAGTCCTATTTTTGGGCTGTCAACACTGCAGTACTCCTTTACGGCTATCTGTCGGCCCATTGTAAGCCAGCATCGTGGAGTCATTTTTACTAACACGGGGGGAACAAGGCACTGGCGATTCATCTCCTCATTTGTCGGCTCCTGGGTTCAGATGCCCATTGAGATGCTTGAGGCTGTTGCCAACATCAACTACAACCACCCACGACCCCGGCCCGTCGATCATGCAGTCTTATTCGACATGCTCAAGATCCGTCGCCTCATCGATGAGGCCACGAACCTAACCGTGAGGGCTGCTGGCGACATTGCCTCGCCTATCTTGACTAGCGTAAATGGCGGCTTGCCTGCGACTGGAACCGGAGGCCATGTTGGAAGGCTAAGTCGTGAGCGAAGATTTCGGATGAGAGAGCAGGCAAGCCAGAAGCTTGCTCGCGCTTATCGTCTAGACGAGATAGCAAGCACCGTCGCCACGATGCAAAGCTCTTCTCCTCTAGAAGAAGTTGGTGCCTTGGTCTTGAATCGTAATCCAGAGGACCCGGATGCAAAGTATGTGCACTTCTTTCATGAAAAGATACCCACCCGCCAGGTGGTGTCGTCCACCTCTCTGCAGCCCCTGGTGGACATTCTATCCGAGAGACCAACTGAGGTAGAGGTGTTGCGGACAAGAGCTACGGTAAAGGCCTTCAAGCACGACTACGAGGGGGCGGCGCAGGACCTCACACTTGCTCTATCCATCTATCGCTCCCATCTACAGCCTCACAATCCCATCGACGATGACTTGCGACACCAGGAACAGCAGCGGATCGGCAGACGGACTCGGGACATCATCTTGGCAGAAAAGGACCAGCCTAGCAGCTTAGAGGGCCAGTTTCTTTTCCAGCGAGCCACGAACTACCTATCACTAGCCTGTCAACATGTGGCGGGCGGCGTGCCGTCACGCCATGACGCCAGCGACAATGCCGAGTCTAGAAACTCGGATGTCAACATCCCCATCAAGAGGAAAGATGTCGAGCCCCTCGTTCCGAGCAAAGAGTCGCAGCAGAAGCAGGTTGAATCACGCAAACTTGTCAAGACCTACGCGAAGCGAGCATTACGAGATTACTTAGCTTTCCTTGCGCAATTCGACTACGCTCCATATCAACCTGTCGTGATTGCAAAGGCCTGCAACGACCGCATCAACCTCGTGGCTCATGGCGCCCGCAACATTCGACCCTCTGAATTCGTTTCGCTGAAGGAGCGGCCTGTATACTACCCCCTGTCTGATCTCTTCGCAGCAGTGCCGCCGCCGAACCTCCCGGCTTTCCCCCCCGATGATCTCATAGCAGCTAGAACGTCGACGCCGACGGCTACTACTGCTATTCCATTCGACGAGAGGACCTATGAGTGCGTCACATATCATCCCTTGCTATCGGATGCGCTGCACGCTCTGCTTCTCTGTCATTGCCTTAACCAAACGTCGGCAAAGGAGCTTCTGCGCCATTCCCTTATGGTGGCTCGCCTTATTCGTCTTATGGACGGCTATCCCGTCTTCCAGGAGTGTAGGTCATCCACAAGAACGGATTGGGTCGATGTCATCCGCCAAACCGAAAACTGGCTGCAGCTGAGCGACCCTTGGGAGTTACTCTGCGCGCCTGCGCCTCTCCCCTTCTTCGATCCCCTTATTCCACCACAACCGCTAGGCCCCAGCACTGACCGGGCCGCCTCAGCGGTGGCTGCGATGCTCAACAGAGGGCCGATAGAAGGCACAGGAAAGAGCAATGATCGAGAGAAGCCCAAGGAGAAGACAGGTCAGCAGGTTACACAAGATCCCTCCGGGGCCCGCCAGGGCGGTCATGGCGCAAAGGGCAGCTACACCATGGCGCCTGGCCACTCCGCACACACTTGCGCACACACTTGCTCTCACGCCAACGAGGAACTCGCGCGCGCCTCTGTCGCCGCATGGAACACGATAATCGAGCCGACAGTCGCCGCCCACCGATGTCCCGCGCCCGAGCCGAGGCAGTACCCGGGCCTCCAAGAACGGTCCGCCGCCGTAGCCCTCTGGGTACGCGAGGCCCCCGTCATCACGGGCATGGCGAAGCGGAAGAAGCGCGTCAAGAAGCCCGGCCAGGCAGAGTCCCAAGGCGGCGCCAAGTTAGCGCTTGACATTGCGGAGCCACTCGGGTCGTAATAACAGAACGTTCTTGCTTCTTGCTGTCTCATCGTCCTTCTCCAATACCGCAATCTTTTTTGTGCACTAGTTTGGTATCTATCATTCAGGCTAGATAACTTGTCGTCAATTTGCTCGCTTGGGATTCACACGGAGGGTGTTAGGGAGACGGGCGGGTGCCCAATATAAGGATACCCTTCAATTGCTCGGGAGGATATGAGCAGACAGACCGAATCACAATAGTCGGCTTGTCACTGTGGCAAAGGATGCATAAAACTCGGGGCTTGAGGGAAAATGAATCTATCATTGACGTAATTCGTCCCAAGGCAGGCTTCTAATGCTGGTAAAATATCAAAGCAATAAACGCCTCCCAATGCATGTTGACCTCTCCTTGCCGTCCACTAAACAGTATCCACAAACTCTGTCAAAGTGCGCTCAATCAATACCACCTCGTGTTAGACGCCGCGCCGCTGCTAAGAAAGGCATCGATGTCCGTCATGCCATCCGTCTCGAGCACGTTCATGAGCTCGAGCTGCTGCGACTGGGTAAGGCTGCCCTGGCGGGCAAAGTTGTAGTCGACCTGGGGGCCGGCCATGGCGGCGACATCGAGGTTCTGTAGGCCCAGGCCGGAGCCCGACATGTCTCCGTAGTTACCGGGAGCGCTCATGCCGTCATTGAAGAAGCTGTTGCTCATATTGTTAAAAGCGAAGGGGGAGATGAAGGGCGGCGGCGGAGAGAACCAGTCGCCAATACTGTTCGGGGCGGGCAACGGCCGCTGAGCGGGAGCATGCTGGTTTGTCGGCGGGACAGAGAAGGTCGGTCCGCGCTGGGGGAGGCCGGGCTTTTGCGGGGGAGACATGTTGGTGTGCGCCGAGATTGGAACGGGAGACGCGTGCTGCATAATGGGAGTGTGCAACTGTGACATGGTAGTCGGCGGAGACAGCACTGAGCTGGGCGTCGTCATGTTGCCGGTGAGGGCAGAATCGGGGGGCGTTGGCAGCTGGTCAGACAAGTGGTCGGGAGGCGACGCCATATGCTGCTCAGGAGTCGTTGTCGCCGGCGGCGTCGGATCGTCCGGAGCTCCGTCGCCGGACTGGGTGAAGTCGGGCGGGAAGTACGAGAACCTCCGGCCCGTCTGCTCGTTGCTCGCCGGGTTGCGGAAGATAGAGTTGGACCGGAAGGTAGGTTGCGGCGGCGGGAAGTTGGGGTCGAAAGTGTACGTGTTCATCGCCTCAGGGGGTGAGTCGAACACGTAGCTGAACTGGGGCGGGTTCGCATAGACAGGCTGCTGCGAGTTCGTCTGAGAGAAAGCCTCTGGGGGCGAATGAGGATCCGCAAAAGACGGAGGCGTCGTGAAAAAGCTGGTCGGCTGTCCTGGTGTCTGGCGCGAATCGTAACTCTGTAGACACGCCTTGGAAAATATCTGGTACAGCTGGGAAGTGGACGCAGTCCCAGGCCATCGCTCGGCGCAACGATCTAGGACATCCAGGCACGCGCTGACGAGTTTTTCCACTTCTTCGCGAGTGTGCTCCTGTCGCACAATTGGGTACGAGACTGTCCAGAGGAGGGTATTGAGCGACATGTTGACGGTCAAGAGAAAGACCCAAGTGATGTCGATTCCGCTTTCCATCTGCTTAGACGACAAGTTAATGATGAATGCGGCGCTTTCGTAGCACAGCTTGGCCGCCCGCGGGGACGGCTTGGGGACCTGAGGAGACGGCCGGTACATGAAAATTCGCATCTGGTGATATCGGCCAGTGAACCTATCGAATGTGTTAGTGATGAAATTCTCAAGCGGTGACAGGGTCGCCTACCAAGGCTTACACCACGCAGGGTTCTCGGGTGATGCGTCCAACCACTCTCGGTTCATTTTTTCCACTCTCTGATACCAAGGATGCGAGTCGTTCTTCGGTTCGGGCCTCTTCGTTTCGTAAAGTGCCCTACGAATCTCTGCCTGGCACATTCGCATCTTGTAAAAGTGGATAGCCACAAGCTTGCGCTCGCTTGGGGGAGCCGGCTTGATGCCGTGCACGGTAATGTTCTCATCGTCGACAGCCGAGAAGAATTCTACATCCATGCGATCGTCGCCTGTAGCGAAACTGTTAGGTCGCCCCATGCTGTGTGCCAAGCCGTACTCCATGGCAGCCACTGTCCAGATAATGCGCCGTCGCAAGTCGATCGTCTTGGGGTCTAGGTTATAGCCCGTGGAAATGGTCTTCTCGCTCGCAAGGCCTTCCTGCTGACAGATTCTGGTCGCAAGGCCAACCACGTAGTATATCGGAGTCCGAGTGGGCGTAAGAAGGGAGTATTGGCCCATTAAGACAAGACACTGCAGTGTCTTGAGGTCCTTGGGTCGAATAATATCCTCAAAATATTGCATGGCGGCCAAATAGTAGCTATCTGCTAAGCCAGCGTATTGGGCATCCAGCTTCTGCAAGCTGATCGCGATGACCATGCGAACGAGAAAAGTCCTGTGAGGATCATTGTCGCCGTTATAAACAGCCTCCATGTCTTCTCGCAGATCTCCTTCGTGCAGTACAGGCCAAAAGAGTTGGGCTAGAAGCAGTCAGTACGATAGCAAATTCTGGTCTCACATTATGTTGACCACCTCACCTTTTTGGTTAAAAATTTCTATCAGCTTGTCGGCAACAGCTCTGGTGGGTAGGTTCTCGGCGGGATGTTGGCTAATCATGGGATAACTCTTCCTCCTATTTGCCGCTGGCCCAGTCATTTGGATGGACTGCATGCGAGCCTGTCGGGCGCGCACACTAGGGATGAGGTCGGAAATACGCTTTGAATCAGTATACCGTTTAGCCTCCTCCATAAGAAGCCGCGTCATGGCAATACCGCTGCTCGGTCCGAGGTATCGCGGGGTCTCGTCACCGCCGTTGAGACGCACCATTCCGCCGGGGCGTACAATATCCTCGGTGCTCCTCGGAAATTCGTTATCTTCGTCGGTGTACTGACTCAACTCGGCCTCCAGCGCTCTCACCCTGTCTTGAAGCTTGATGACATAGTATCGGTTAATCTTGCGGCCTTTGGCAGCATCCAAGTACTCGCAGGTCGAGCCAGATCGTTCGCATGGCAGGCAGCGGGGCAGGGTAGGATCACATCTGGTTTTCCTCTTGAACGGGATGTTAGCATGACAGCAGTTCGTGGCTTGCGAAACAACATGGGACAATACATACCTGACGACATCGGCAGCACGCCGTCAAAGTATGAGCAATGCGATGGCCAGAGGCATCGCCGTCAGAGATATCGTCCTGGGGCGAGGGAGCTTTGCGGAACTGCTGCTGCTGCTGCTGCTGCATCTGCGGTGGTTGCGGCTGGTGAGGATGGTTCATGAAGGCGTGGTTCATACGGGGACCAGCATGACCCATGCCTTGCCGAAAGATGGTAGCGGCGTCCATTGGCGAGTTCGGGAGCGCACTGCAGCTCTCAATCGTTGTTGCTGATATTGCGCAATGATGCCAAGACTCGAGGATGTTGGAGAGTTGGAATCGTGGGCGCAGCACAGCAAGTCGCGCGGTCGTCAGGTCGTACAAAGGTAGGCACGGGTAAGGGAATGGAACCAGGAGACAGCACCAAGAACAGAAAGAGTCGGGGCAGGGGAGAGCGATCAAGGCACGACGGCGCGGCGCAACAATGGAGCCTCTAGTGCGGGGGTGTCTCGTGAAGGAGGCTGAACTCTTGATGGTGCAGGGTATGGGAATATGAGTTGAAGTCGCCGAGAAGTCGTCGTGTAAAGGGAGAGTCGTGGGAAGCAAAGCTCGTTGCCTGGTTTGAGGGACAAGGAGTCGATGCAGACGAGGAGGGGCAAGCCAGATGGGAACACCAGACGAGCAAGCCAAGGTGGGCAAAGGTGGGTGTGTGGATATGTGGGCGTGTGGGTGTGGCAGATTATGAACGTGCGATGGCGGATTGGTCTAGGGTAAGGTAGCTTCCCCAGGATGGCCCTCGGTTAGGTACTACGGCGGAAAAGAGATGTCAAGAATAGCGTTCTTGGGAAAAGGAGAGCTGTTGATGGCTGAGAGAGGCGTCATGGAGTCTGGGGCTCGGTTACGAGTCCGGGCACGCAGAAACAACATCAACGTACGTGATAGGCCCGCTGTCGGGAAATGGCAATTTCAGATGCGGTGCTAAATTTCATTTTCAATTTTTTATTTTTTTTATTTTTTTTATTTTTCGAGGTTCTAGCTCATGTCGGAATCCCGGCATGCTCTATGGAGACACGGAAAACACTTCGGAAGTGGCAGAGAAGCTTCATCGTCCCAACGCAGGGGGGCAAGGGATGAAATCATGGAACTGTCGCCGGTCCAAGGTGGACACCATTGAGGAAAACTAGGTAGAGTTTTGCCCCAGTGGGCTAGCTTAAGCTCTAGCGCAGATCTTGGGTTGCTGACGAAAGTTGAAACGAGCCTGGTAATCCGTCGACATGAGAACCAACAGGCTGGGCTTGGTATCAAAGTATTTCAAGAGCGTTACAGGCGTATTATTGGAACTGTGACCTCGCAGTACTGGGCAGAAAACAAGACGAGGTATAATACGAGGGATATTGGTGTCTGTGCATCTACGCGTACTGAATATGCAAGCATCCAAGTGCAGCATGAAAACGTGATGTGATAGTGGATGAGTCTTTTTGTTGGCGATTATTAGTAGCGGCGGTCTCTCCCCTCAACGTGTGCATCCACTACTATTGGTGAAACTCCGAGGTGAGAAATCATGACAAATATTGAGCTGCTCTCTTTCTTAACTAGCAGTTGGCTTGGGTTTTCACAGTGATTTTTTTTTTTCATTTCCATGGCGTGCTTGCTCTTACGATCATGATGCTAAAATTTCCCCTTTTACATGCTTTCGGCAGAGTATATAGTTTGTCGCCGGCGCCGTTTTCGACGAGTACGAGAGTGTGGCCTGTGATGAAACACCCTGGATCCACTACTCCGTCTATAGTACAACAATAATTAGGGGACCGATCCCTCCAAAGGCTCTAGGCTGCGATTCCCCCGTCATGGATTGTTGCATCTGCCGTGGGGCAACTTACGTGTGCCGGGCGAGGGTGAAGTTTTCGCTGGAGGGAGTATGGCTCCCGCCAAAAGACACCTCATCTCACGCCATCCATGCCCGCTAGGTAGGGAGAAAGAAACAAGCCATTGCCCCTCTTGATCCGACGTGAGACAAGAAGTCGTAGGAATTTGAAGTGCCATCTTCAGTACTCCCTGTCCAGTCATAGCAATAACTATTAATCTTAAAATACAGAGATATTTATCGCGTTTGCTCTCGTTTCGAGTACGGAGTAAGTAAGTAAATAGGCATTCGTGTCAATATTACTTTCGCTCTCGGTCCAGATGCGGCGATACTGATTCTGTCATTTCAAGCAGACTGACCTATCATTGAACGTACAAGCAACTTTGTCTTCCCTGTCTCTTTCCTCCCTGTCCTTCTTCAGGGCGGTCGGTAGGTGCAAGGGACGGGAGGTCGGGATTAACTTGCCTTCTTGGCTTCCAGCCTCAAAACCCTATCCCAATGCGCTTCCCTTGCCCGCTGCTTCTGGGTGACAAAACACCATCATGTCCCCATCATGATCAAGACCGAGACCAACACGGCCACGGCCACGGCCACAACCTCCGCAAAAGGTATCAATATCCCACTAGCTCCTCTCACCCCGTGTTCTGCCCAATGATCCATCCCAGCTCCATCGCCATCGCGCGGCGATGATCCAGGGTCACATCCGTCCAGACTCCAGAGGCACCCATGTCACGCCTTAGCGCCCATGCCCACCCTCGGCTAGGCCTCATGCTTTGTTCCGGATGCGCGCCAGAAGCAAGCATTGCTTTTGAGCTGCTGTCTCTGCTTGCAGTCGTCATTCGCGAGTGAGGGCGTGTGTGTCCCCAGCCATCGCACGCCAAACCTAAATGGCGACAGAGCTCGATGCCGAGACACGCACACGTAGCTCGAGTACGTAGACTGGCCCGACAGCTCACCATTGTCACACAGACGCACACAAGCACTCGCACGCACATGCGTCGGCTCACGGGGTCATTCTTATCCCCCCCATAATACCATCTCATCTCGCCTCACCTTATCTCACCGGACCAGCCTACCAATTACTGTTAGGTTTGAACGGCGGATGCACTGTGCCTAGACGGCTTGGAGTTTGCCACCATCTAGACTACGACATATCCGTAAGCTTCTATCACGCACTCCAGCTCTGCCCTGCAGCTCCAGCTATCATCGCAAAAGCTGGTATCCAACCCCCCCCCCCCTCCATTCCCCGAGCCATCCGAATCCGTCGCTTCGAGCCCTTCCTGAGCTCCTGCCCTATCGATAGGACCGTGCGCTGTTGCTGTCGCTGCCCGTGCTCCGGTTGTACGACACCCAACCGTCACATTAAATCGTCCACCTGGGGGGAACTGCCCCACTTGAGAGAGACAGAGACTGGGGTCCAATCTCTCCCAAGCTCCATCGAAGATTCCATCTCTTCATCCTCCATCCTTCCCAGTTCTACTAGTCCGGGCCTGCTACGAAGTACGTACCTACCTGCCCTTGCTGCCCACGCGCCCGATGAGCATGCTCTCGCCGAGCTAGGGTCCTCGACCGATCCATCCTGGCTCGTCTCATTCCATCGCCCCAAAAACATCCTGCAACCGCCGACTCAGGCTCTGCATTGTTGACGCCACGACGCTGCGACAGCATCCATATCGCTGGTACCGCTAGCATCTCCAGATACAGACAAACAGACCACCAGTGTTTGATCTTGCTGACGGAATCGCCAACTGCCGACATCGAGCTGCCACTAGCACATGGAAAGAGAGCATCATCACTTGGCCACTCCCAAAAGCCTCAGCCTCACGTTATCACCCCGCTCGCCCCTCACTACCAGCAGGACCACGCACAACCCTCCAGTCAACTGCTTCTCTAGCTATCAACGCAAGGCTAAGCCCCAGCCTGACCTGACCACTTGCGGCTCTTCTCTTAAACGGGTAGCCTGGCCTCGTGCTACCTGCAGCTGTCCCGCTTCCTGGTGGAGAAGTCAAACGACCTACCAACCGCACTCCATCATTTTATCTTCTGTCTCTCATTCTGAAGTCATTCCACCGATCTCAATCAACGCGCGATCTTTTAGTCCGTGGCAGTCTCAGTAAATCCACTGACGACGCTGCTGCTGGCGTCAGTACCGTAGCAAAATGCCCCGCGCGAGCTTCTCCCACAATCCCCTCCTCAGGGTCTCACGTCCCGTCTCCGCCTGCTCTCGATGTGAGTTTCAGACCCTACCCTGTCGCTGTAGCCATTTATCAATCGCAAGTACTAACTTGCTTTCTTTCAAGGCCGAGCTGCCAAGGTCAAGGTGATTTGCCACAGTAACATGTCTGTCTGCACTGTTCTCTCATGACTAACGTTGCTGGCCAGTGTGATGGCAAGCTGCCTGCATGCACAGCCTGTGAGAAGGCTGGCCGCGTGAATGAATGCTCTGCCGCAAACGATCAGTTCGCTCGAGGAAAAGAAAGGAGGTTCGTCTGCCATCAAGTGTCTTCCTTGCGCCGCTCAACTACTCACACATACCTCGTAGTTATGTCGCCGCCTTGGAACTCCGCATAGAGAAGCTTGAGAAGCGCCTTCAGTTTGCAAAGTCGCGCAAGGCCTCCGTGGCCATGCATGACCCGGATGCCTCGACAATTAACCTCCAGATGGATAGGAGGGACTCTCTCGCTGCTATCCGTGCCGCCATCCATCGCAAGGCTGCCCGAAAGCGAGAAAATTCTGATGTCAATTCGCTCGTCTCCGACTTTGGCTTTTTGTGAGAACTCAAAACGAACCTGATTGACCAGTCTTCTAATCCTATGCATAGATCAGTCAACGCAACGACTCGGGATTTTGAGCCTACTGCTAGCAACATGACTTTTGCCAGGCTCGTCCTCGCTGCCACGACTAACGATGCTCTGCCAGAGTCACCCGAAGCTCGCCTTCCTCCAAGGCAGACCGCCCATACTATCGTTCAGCATTATATGAACACCATCTACTCATTATTCCCGTGTTTCTCAGAAACAGGCTTACTTACCGCCCTGGATGACCTGTACCAGCAGGACGACCGTGTTATCAAGGATGCTGACTGTTGGATGGTCTACATGGTGCTGGCCATTGGTTCCACCTCACAAAGCCGCCAAAAGGGGGATGAGTACTACAGCAACGGGCTAGAGTTTGCTTCTAGAGCAATGAGTTTTGCTGATGGAGCCTTGGGACCTGGATACGTCACCCAGATTCAATCTCTGCTTCTCCTTACGCAGTATGCCATGCTGGACCCCGCTCACTTTGATAGTTGGCACCTAATAGGATTTACGGCACGAGCTATTGTTGATCTAGGCTTCCATCAAGATCCTCCCATGCCCGCGGTACCTGACAAGGCCGCCCTGGACATGCGACGCAAGATCTTCTATTGTGTGTATGCGCTTGATCGGTTAGTCAACCATCCCCAGCCTGTGTGGCGACTGCATGACACATGTCATACTGACTCATCTCTAGAGCCATTAGTATGGTGCATGCTCGGACGTTTTCCTTCACCGATGACACAGTCAATGTCGCATTCCCACATGCTTCAGGTCTGGGGCGCAAGGCTTCTGTTCCTGGCCCTATCGCTGGACCGCAGTCACCAGACCCAGCCCTGCTGCTCTTCCAGCTTCGGCGTGCGCAGTCTCACTGGTACCAGGAACTGTATCAGTCTGGTTCAGTTCCTATGCAAGATCCCATCTCTTACATCTGGGATATGTGCCTGGATATGCGGGAATGGGCCGAATCACTCCCCCCCACCCTTGCCCCGGGGATTCGACAACTATTTGAGCAAGAGCTACGATACAGTTACGTCTACTGCATTGCGCCTTCAGCCAGGGCGCCGCAAATCACAGACTACAATCGCATTCTGATTTTTGAGCATTCAATGGCATATCTGGACACGAGCCATGAAATTGCACATGGGTCACAGAACCCAGGGTTCTACACATATCATGACGTGCTGAGGATATACTTCATGGCCAACCAGTTTCTCGCGGTTCTCAGGGACGCAGAGGACATGCTACTTTCTGGAGTGCCGGTTCCCATCCCTATCCCTCGCCCTGGCGCCGCACCGGCCCCTCCGCTACCACGACGATTACAGCCTCAGGGCCTAACAGGGGAAGATAACCTCGATCGTAGCCTGAGATGCTTGGAAAAGGTTTCACAAACCTTGGGTACGTACGGAGATCGCTGGGAAGATGCGACAATGTGGAAAGAGAGCTTTGGAAGAGTCTCTGAGGAGGTGGTCGAGCGACTGAGCAGGCGAAAGCAAGCGCGAGATGCTGCTAGAGAACAGCACCAGATACAATATCAGAACGGGGGCATGCAGCCTCCGCAGGTCTCTGTGCACATGCAGGGCGGCCAACAACCTCAGGAAATGCGATGGGTAGGCGTCGACGTGGCACAAATGATGCGAGGAGGGCTTCCGCAATAGGATATAACATCTTTAAGATATGCGCAAGAGTTGAAGATGGGTTGCGGACAATACATGGAGGGAATCAAACGCCGCATTCTCTAATCCAGACACACTTATCACTGGGATTGTTTCCCCACGATGCTAGGATGCTGTCATGAAGGGGCGTTCGAGGTGTTATCAATGAAGAGGAAGTCAATTAAATGCACGTGTTGATGGTTGACTGTATATTAATGCCCGCTATCAAATGAGACGAAGACGAGTCATTGTCGAAGAGCGTTGTATGTTGAGCGGACCGTTCCTAGCCAGGATGGACTTGAAAGACCAGAACTTACCAGCGCCTTCTGCTCGCGTAAAGACGCGCTCTGATGTTGTGCTTCATACTCGCCCGGCTTCTGTCCCGAGGGATCGCACAATGGCGTATCAGTGTGATGTAAGAGTGATAACTCAAGGGAGGACTCGACGTTAGACATGGTCGTCAAGTGTTTGGTCACGCTAATTAGTTGTAACTAGACAAAAGCAACCGACAAATCGTAGGCTGAAAAAAGTCCAAAATTCTCAAGGGGGTCAAACCAACTTATCTTATCCTTATCGCGGGTTTGTCGTGTCGCTGATTCTGTAAGTCTGGGGTATGGGACAACTACAAAGTTGCCTTGATGTAGAGCAGCTCTAAGTCACCCAATAGACAAATCTTGGGTGCTACCCTGGAGAGATTTACTTTCTGGAGCCAGATTGATCTGGCCATCTTCATAAAGCTGGGCGCGTCTTGGTTGAGACTAATGCGAGCGTGGGGAAAGGGTTCACGTTGCAACCATCTGAACGAAACGTGGTTGGAGGAGATGGTGTGGTTCACTGCAGCTGTGCTGGGGTCGATCATCATAAATCATCAGGGGTGATTAGGCTAAGGTTATTCCAATACTTGAGAAGAAAGAAGTCTGGATATAAATCATCCCACCCAAGTGAGAGGGTTGCAGATGAGGATGGGGTTTGCTGGTGTTGGGCATGAAAGTTGGCAACAAGTGCGGAATGGAGCGGGGAACTTTTGCAGCCTGCTGTCTGCTCAATGAGGACAACCGCTTCGGAAAATGACTAATGTAGACAGACGAGGTCTATGAGAAGGGTTGTCGCCAAGAGTGATTGGGCAACGACTTTGGGAAGCGAATCTGGGCTGCGTTTGTGTCCCCATGACTGGTGAGAGCGAGGGGAACAACCTGGTAAGATGACAGGGGGAGGGGGCAGACAACACGGCACCTTGTTTAGTAGCAGATGATTGACGGATGGCGCGTCCAGAATTCGGACGGGCTATGATGTTAATTCTGTGGGATTTTTTGTGCCGCAAACTGTTGGTTTCGAAACCACCTAGGTTCCGGTACTACAGGTAGGTAAATTAATTAGAATAATTAGTCGAACTTTCCACGGAGCGAGACAAGATTCATGTGACAGGGACTAGCGGGCGGATGTCTTTGTTGTGATGGGTGGATAAATGTTTTGATGGATACTAGTCTTGGGTTGAGCTTTGTTTTTAGACTGCGTCGTAACTTGCGCTGCGAACGGCAAGGCGCGAGCTTCGGACGCAAGAATGATCTGGGGCGCATCGATGCCGGGGACGCCACACGACGCCATTTGCAGGCATTTTTAGGGCGTGGACCAATCTCAAGCGGTTGAATCGGAATAGCGGCACGGGGTACACATGAAGGTTGATGGCACTGCGCACGTAGTTGTCCTAGTAGGGTCGACGGGCGGGTCGCGGCATGCCGGGGCTGTGGGAAATCCCTGAAAAAGGCGTTGAAACCCTTGGACGTGGTCGGAAATCAGCTCTTGAGAGATGGAAAAACCCCCAATGTCTGAATGGGGGCGGTGGTCGGGGGCGGCGTTGGCGTTGCGATGTGGTGCGGGAGGACGAGACGTCGTTGGCCGATATGGATAACTCGGCCATTTCTCATCTCTTGGCTCTGGAGATCCCTGGCGCCCAGAGCGAGTCTCCCGGGACCCCACGGTGCAGGAACACGTAGTTTGGGTAGTTCGAGCCTGTTGGAGGTGTGGTCAGCGGCACTGGTAGCCTGGGCACTGGGCACCAGGGGATTGTCGTATTGCAGCGTTGGGCGGCCAAGACTTTTTTGGGGTAACGAGCATTGGGCATTGTAAGCGAGAGACCAGCCAGCAGGGGAGACGGACGACGACAACACAGACATACTACGTGGAACGGGGGAATGTTGGCGGGGGCAAAAGTGGCGGGGACAGAAATGTGGAATCAGAGAGTGAAGACGAGACTGAAGAAGATACGAAATGAAGAATGTCAGGGGGCGATCATGTTGGATTGCGGTGAGTGTCAGGATCCTCTCTGGCAATCAACCACATGGGATCATTGATAGACGGCTACGGCGTTGATTCCCACCTTTCCAGTGTCCCCCCCCTACCTCCAAGACTTCAGGAAGGCGGCGATGACGCGTGCTACTGCATACGACGATAGATCTTGATCAGGTCTTGGCCAATTTAACCGCATGTTGTGTGTCTCGCTACCGAGTTCTCTTGCCGAGGAGCCGGTCGACCAGCCCATCCTCAACGACCGGCAAAATGGAATTGGTGTTGCTCGATCTTGGGGTCACTGTTCTGAGGTTCTCCTTCTCCTCTTCTCCACGAAGCTTAAGGCGGGATGCGGGGAAAGGCGGGAGCTCCGCACGGGGGGGGAGGGGGGGGGAGAATGGGGGAGGAGTCTGGAGACTGATGAAGTAGCCAGCAAGGGGCGGCATGTAAGTCAGTCAGGGCCTGGGTTGCGAAGGCGAAACTACGAAATAGCACCACAGACTTTCTGGCGCCTTGTGCTATTCCGGACGGAACAAATATTCCCGCCAATCAGAGTGGGAGCAGACGGCGCCGGCCTTGTTCGTGACATGCGATCTCGCGACGCCCCATTCAGCCGCTTGCCAAGCGACCAGTATATGTGCCAAGGGAGATGGCCCGAAACCCCACACCACTTTTTTTGGGTGGGCTGCCCGCCAGATCACCATCAATTCTTGGCGGGCGCCGCAATGCCAATTCCAGAGGCAGACTGGCCACGACGAGTGGCCCCGTGGGGAGGGATTGCCATGTGCTGCATGCAAGCTACAACGGACGAGGCCCGAGGCCAGCGAGGA
Source organism: Dactylonectria alcacerensis (assembly GCA_029931735.1). Classification (NCBI taxonomy): domain Eukaryota; kingdom Fungi; phylum Ascomycota; class Sordariomycetes; order Hypocreales; family Nectriaceae; genus Dactylonectria; species Dactylonectria alcacerensis. Next base: position 3,325,082 of record JAPMUZ010000002.1, read on the forward strand.
GCGGGTGGAGAAGGCATCCTGACAGGGGGTTTCGAATGGATAAAAAAAAAGTATGGGTCGCGGAGGGTCAATGGCGGCAACAAGCCGGGAGTTGTGCTGGTTTCGGTCGTGGGGATAAGAGGAAGACGGAGAGGAAGATGGCAGGCAATCGAATTATTTCTGGATGTTGGGGGCATCGATGATGTTGTTGGTAATGATGATGATGATGGTGAAGACGTATCGTGAAGATGTATCGCGAATACAGATGGTGATGGGATGCATTCATTGTAGCTACCCTAGGTACCTGAAGGGACAAAATCACGCCGCTGAAACACAAGTCCACAGGCTCGAGAGACCATCTGTTCGTCCATGACTCCTACTCCAACTTCTGACTGACATCCCACCCCCCTTTACCGCTACCTCCCAGTAGCTTCTCCTCACCTCACCTCACCTCACCTTTTTTCCCTGTCTCGCCCTGGCTTGACCTTGAGTTTGCCTGCAATGTTCGTTGCATCCCCAGCAAATGCGGCCATGCGTTTTGCATCTTCTATAGGCCAGGTTCCGACGTACCAAATCCTTCTCGTGTAGGTATCCTAGGTACGGCTGCAAAAGGGCAGCGGCCCTCATGTAAGGTGTGTACCCGAACCACCTTTCGCCGCCATGTCCCTATGTGATGCTACACTGCAATGTACACGACCTAGTTTAACGTCCCCGTCCCCTAGTCGCAACCTGCACTTAGCTCGCTCAGAGCATCGCCGGTGGAGTCGCCCTTGTCAATCTCTGGCGAATTGGCGAAGCCTCTGAATCGTCTGGGTCCGGGGCACGAGATGCCGGGCTATCCATCCTGGCTTTCTAGCCATGCCATGCCATCCTGGGGAGACGCCTGGGGAAGATAAAAAGACGGGCCGTTGTCCCTCGTTTTTGCTCGTTCCCCAGGAGCCTTCGCACATCTCTCTCTCCCCATCCCTTTTTGCTCATTGCTCATCGAGACAATCCTTCCGTTGGGATTTGATCTGTCTCCTGTCTGTCAAGTCTTCGTTGACCTGATTGACCCACAGCTCAAGCCAGTGTCAAGAGACAACCCTCGGTTTCCGCACCGCTCTTCGGAGATATTACAACATCGACCTCTGATAACATCGCTGTGCAACACCGCCAAGATGATGTCTAGGACGCGCGCGTACAACTGGTTCATCTGCCTAGTCGCTGCCTCATGCATGACGCTCTATGGCTTCGACTCCAGTGTTTTTAATGTAAAGCGCCACCCCGACTCTCTAAACAACCCATGTCATTGATACGTGATGGGGACCGGGTGGTCACGTGCACGCACAGTGGGCACAACATCAAGTGGTCGGCATCACGAGGATCACACGCCCTACGAATAGGAACCTATTCAACATGACAGTCATGGTATCATATAGCTGACTCTATTTTCATAGGCGCTTCAAGGCTCTAACAACTGGTTGACCTGGTTCAATCTCGATATCGAGAAAGACTCGTATACAATCGGCTTGATCAACACCTGCTACACCATCGGTGCCATCGTCAGTGGCTTCTTCATTGGTGGCCCAATCGTATGTATCACTCCTTTGGTTCGTTTCGAAACGTCACAATGCTGACAACCGAATTCAGGCCGACTATCTCGGTCGACGATGGGGAATGGGTATCGGCTGCTTCGTCACCGTTGTTGCTGCCATCATCCAGGCCTTTGCCCCCAAGGGAAAGCTCAGTGTATTTATCGTCGGCCGCGTATTGATTGGAATTGGTCAGGGAACGGCACTCAGTACGACTCCCTCTTCCCTAACGTTGCTCTGCCCAGGAAACTAGAACGATAACTAACACACATTTTCCAGCCGCCGGTCCTGTTTACATCAATGAGGTTGTCCCAGCTCAGATTCGTGGCAAGGTCATGACCTTCTGGCAGCTCAACTACTCCGTCGGTGCCTTTATTGCCTACTGGATCAACTATGCCTGCTCCTTGAACCGCGAGAAGCTCGGCCAGTGGGATTGGCGCATGGTTGTCGTCTTCCAGATCATGGTCCCCATCATCATCATTGCCGCTTTGCCCTTCCAGCCCGAATCGCCCCGCTGGTATGTCAAGAAAAACAGGGTCGATGAGGCTCGCACCACCCTGCGCAGCATTCGCGATACCGAAGAGGAGGTTGAGGAGGAGCTCCTGGCCATCCGTGAGGCCATCGAATACGAGAATGAGATGATCAGCCCCGGTTACTCAGCCCTCTTCAAGGACAAGTCCGTCCGCAAGCGTTTCGGTCTTGCCGTTGTGCTCAACGTTGGCCAACAGCTCACTGGACAGGGTACCCTCAACACTTACTCTACTCAAATCTACAAGAAGGTTTGGGAGTCCGAGACTACTATGTATGTCCCCACCATTTGCTATCGTCTCGATCTGAAAACTAACCACTGCAAATAGTAACCTGATCAACGCGCTCTGGGCCACCTTTGGTATCCTCTTCACCCTCAACGCCGCTTGGACTGCCGATCGCTTCGGTCGTCGCTGGCTCTTCATGGTCGGTGCCCTCGGCATGGCCGCTTGCATGTTGATTGTTCCTGTTATCGGCATAGCCACTCCCAATGATGCCCAGGGCCACAAGTCTCAACCCGTTGCCATCGGCATTGTCATCATGCTTTTCCTCTTCATGTGAGATACACCTTTCTGCCCAAGCCCGCTTGTCTCACCTTACGCATAACTGACACAATGATAGTTTCTTCTACAAGCCTTCCTGGGGTGCCACTGTCTGGATGTGGACTGCCGAGATTTTCTCCGCCAATGTCCGATCCCAGGCTATCGGTATGGCTTCTCAGTGCCAAAACGTTGCCAACACCGTCTTCCAGCAGTTCTTCCCCAAGTTCCTCCAGAAGGTTGGCCTCAAGTGCCTTTTCTTCTTCATGGCTGTCAACCTCCTGCTCGCCGTATTCGTCTACTTCTTCATCCCTGAGACGAAGGGTATCGCGCTCGAGCAGATGGACGTCATCTTCGGTGGTACCGACCACACTGAGAAGGGCGCTCAGATGCTTGGCGTGGGCTTCGAGTCACAGCACAACCCCATCGATACCAAGGACGGCGCTGAGATCCAGGAGGCGGAGCGCCGACGCGAGGGTGTCTAAGGGCGGCGATGGAAGTAACTTCTTCGCACGTATCTATATAATGTGAGAGAGATATATGTGTATATGGACGAACTTGTGAGGATATATATAAGACGAAGACAGGAGTACTGTCTTGGAAGTTGGTTCAATACCCAGTCACATGACATATATGTTACTCTAAGTCGATTTTCCTATTCTATGTGAATTGTCTGGCTATCAAATTAGATATCGGAGACCGTCGTCCATTCGTCGGCCAGTCACCAGTTCATCCGGTGTTTGCTTAATTGCGGCTGCATAAGAATTGTTCATTGCGAATTGCAGGGACGGGAGTGCTTGAACCCTAGATGTTGTACGGAAGTCGCTAAGGAAACATCTCAATGCAATCTCGACCGTTTGGTTTCTTCATTCTGAGGTTCCGTCAGTTTGCGGATGCCAGTCTGTAGATATGAGCAGCTTAGTTCCGAATGCTCTCCAGAGTTCCTGCCACATAGCGCTGGTGAACTTGGAGTTCCGGTCGGAAACCTTGCCGAGCGGAATTCCCTGGTTGGTTTTTTAATGAGCTCGGTGTACAGCGCTCGTGCTCAGTCTTCCACGGTATCCTGGCTATTCCCAGGGATTTACAAGCACACCTTGGAGAACTTGAGGCAAGCAAGATCTAAGTCCAAGTAATCTCTAAGATATGCCAGAGGTTCTAACTGGCTTAAGGGTATATGCGGCAGAGGCTGCGGCGAGGGCTGCGCGAGCCCTCGAAGTCTCGAAGATCCCATGCTTCAACGACCACGATCTGATGACGCCTGCCTCCAGGACGTCCTTGGCCACCTCGTGGATACCGAATGGAACATCCGCGACCTGGCAGCATTGGAACTTCACCCGGGGCAATCACACCATGTCCCAGTTTGGCCAGGGAACTCGCGTAGCCATGCAACTCACGGACAACGGCAATGCCTGTGCATGCCCTTAGCGGAGGCATGGAAGTTAAGACTCTCAAAAAAAACGTGGAAATCCAGCCATCAATGGAAATAAAAGTCTACATTAGATCTACAATAGATCGGATAGGAGGCTGTACCAGACTTATAAGACAGGAGCCAGCAGCCAATCGCGTGTCAACTATAACCAGTCTCCATTACGACTTCATCAAACACGCCGATACAGTACCACGATTTCGCATTGCCGGAGTCTGGTCGAATCCACATGGTTTGCCCGAGAATAGCAGCCAGGACTTAAAGAAACTATTCCCAAACTTCCTCGAGGGCCTACTAATGGTCTATCTCGGCACGTACGACCGAGTCAATCGGTGTACTGTGGCAAATTTAGGTCCGCTATTTCCTGATGCATCGTACACACTCGTACAGAAGATTCGCAACAGTCTTGAACTGCCACAATTCCGCTCTGCTTCCCTCAACAGAGCATGGCCATTGATCCAAGGCGTTCATGGTGGTATGGTAGTAGCGACTCGTTGTGCAAACGAAGAGTGTGGAAGGATCAAGGTCAGACAAGTCAAGCCAGAAGAAGGATTCACCGCCACTGCAAGATTCATAGCTATAGACAGCCCGTTCTCCCCTCGATGCGCTGGGGCATTCTGGATGTCATCGGGTACGTCCTCCTTGGACAGGTTGGGAATGATGATCGGGGTGTCCATCTTGATCACGAACGACGAGGAAATGCCAGCAAACATGACGGTGCCCGTACCTCCCAAGGAAATGTTCTGATTGCACGAGTCACGGGCGGCTAAGTTCGGTGCATCGATGTCAGTCGATCGGCGCTTCCAGGGTCGGGCGTCAGCATGTACTGGTTGCCGGCCGGAACTGCGTAGATTGATCTTGACCTTCTTCCCGTCAACCTTTGCGTCGAGGTTGATGACCATAGTGTAGGTAGAGATGGGTGTTTACTCGTCACACTATCTTGACTCCCATGGCGGTGATAGTAGTGATGCCTTATTAAGGGAGGCAGGACGGAAATAAAGCAGCTTAAGACTATAGCAAATCCTTCATTGAAGTATATATAAAGTATTATAAAATAATAAAGATAAACTAGTAATATTTTAATAGTTAATTAAATTATATATAACGTACATAATAAGCTTATATAATAAATAAGCTTATATAATAAATAAGCTTATATAATAAAAATGCTAACTTATAAAATTAAAACTTTAATAAAAATATAATAACCCATTCAATCAATTAAAACTAATTACTATCCTTATCTGCAGAGGTTTTAATTATAGCCTAATAGGTCCTTGCATTATGACCAGCCTTTCTATAAGTTCTATAATGCCTTTCTTTTAGCATCGCTGACCTCCCTTGACTACTACTTCTTAACGATTTAGCTACTACCTATGCATTAACATCTCTCTGATCTATCTTACCCCTTCCCTTATTTACAGTCATCTTCCCTCCTTAATATAGGTGGGTTCTTTTTGCTTTGCGCTGCTTATTAAGGGTCTTATTTGCCTATCAAAGGATCTGGTTTTCAGACTTTAATAATGCTATTTAATGCATTATTGCCTTTATTCCCTTAGAAAATGACTTAAGTGCTTTAAGGATAGATACTAGAGAGCTGCTTTAATGCCTTCTTACTCGTTTTTTAAGGTATTTAGACTGCGAACTGGCTTTAAGTACTATCTTTAGGGTCTTTAAGACCTAAGGGTTAGGAAGGCTGACCTCCTCTATAACTAGTATTAGAGTCTATAGCTATATATTAAGCTTTAATATAATATTTTCTAGGTCTAAAGGAGTAAGTCTAGCCCTTTAAAAACCCCTTTTAATATTACTCACTATTATAGTAGTTTAATAGGCAGTATAAAAGGCTAGGAAGAACTTAGTTTTAGAAATATAGGTTATAGAGTATTTAATTAATTACTTAATTTCTTAATTATAGGCTTTTTTAAGTAGCTTAAAGCACTTAATATTAAGAGGCTAAAGTAAATAAAATGAATAAAGCAGTAACGTACTTGATAAGTGAGTGGGCCAAACAAGCGAGTGGGCCACGAATACTGTGCACTAAAAAGAGCTAAACTTTAAATTTTTAAAACTAGCTATCTAATTATTAAAAATAAAATAAAAATAATTTTAATTATTTAATTAAAAAGAAAACTATGTAATAATTTTTTTAAATTTTTAAAAAAATTCCTTTATATAGAAATAGCAAGGTATACAGTGCGAATAAGGATTTTTAATATAGCTTATTAAGTAATTTTTTAAAAAAGCTAAGAAAATTCATATTTATTTTTTAATATATAACAGAGCTATTTCTATAATATTAGCTATTTTACTCTTAGTTTTAATTTTAGAGAATATTTTAAAGATATTTTCATTTAAGGTGTAAATGCTAGGAAATTTCAAAGTGGCCCACTCGCTTGTTTGGCCCACTCACTTATCAAGTACGTTATATAAAGCGTAATAATATTATTCTATTTATAATACTTTTTAAAGTTAATAGAGTAGTGACTTTTATACTTATTAAGGATTAGAAGATAATAATAACTAGTTAATTAATTCTTTATATAATAGTTAAAGTACTTAAGCTACTTAAGACCTATTTTATTATTAGTCTAGCTATTTAAAGTTATTATAATAGCCTAATCACTTAGGAGGTTACTTTCTTAATACTAGCTAGTAAGGTAATATTAGCCTATAGTTATAATAAATAGTTAGATTGTCTAGCCTTCTGTATTAATTACTTAAATAACTATAACCTATTCCTAATTTCTAAACTAAACTGATTTTAGATTTTTATACCTATCTATACTTATAATAACTATTCTACTTATAATTATACCTATTATAAAGCTAGTCTTATTAAAGTTATAAATATTAACTAAATTAATACTATATTTTATAATTATATTCTTTATAAGCCTAAACTAATTATAAATAATAATTAGATCTTTATATTTAGCTCTTTAATAATTATATTTATAAAAAAAATACATCTTAAGCTCTTAGTATTACTTAATAAAGTTAGAAGCCTAGCGCTTACTAATAAGTAACGCATTATAGTTAGTAAGCAGTCAGTTAGCTATTTCTTTAATATTATATAGTCGCAGGGGGAATCCTTATGAATCTAGGTTAAGGATAAACTGAATAATAATCTGCTCCTCTAGATCGGACAGCTTGCGCGATTTAGGGATCTAATCGTGTCTGGATTGAATCCCCTTCTGCTAGCGCTATAGCAGCATACGGCCAACTTTGTAGATCTCTGCAGTGCGTCAGAGCTTTAATTTCGGATCATTTTGAAGGGCCTAAAGCGTAAGAAGGATTCTACCCTTAATATTAGGGTTAGACATATTTCGTGGTTAAGAATTAATTGATTAAATGGAGAAGATGTAGGTTAAGGGATTTTTATTACGCAAGCTTGTTTGTTATACAAGCTTATTATGTACGTTATTAAAGTAAATAATAAGACAGCTTTAAAAATTGTTTTATAAAAATACTATTTTTATAATATAAATTATGATATAAATTATGATATAAACTATAAATTAATTTACTATAAAGAAAGTATTTTATATAATCTGTATCTAACTTAACCTCTTTCTTATTGATAAACGAGGAATGTTAATCTGTTGTACAATTGCAGCTCGGGTTGCAGCATGTAACTATCGTTGGCCGTTCTGGTTGCGGCATGAATTCAGTTCCGTATTTTTTTGAACTGATTGTGGCATCTCCTGCATCGGTAGTAGGCTGCGTCATGATGACCGGGGAGATAGTTGAACCTACCTCTCCAGTTTTCTCTGGCTCGACCGTAATTGGGATTGATACATCCAGGTGGCGATGGAATCTATGGTGTCCTATCTCACCGCTCATCGCCAGTCGCCGTGTAGTATTCGTGGCATGTGTTGCATCGATAGAAGCTAGGAATACCTTCTACATTGTGCCAACGTCCGAAGATTGCTTCAGTTCGATCGCAGTATGGATTGAAGCATTCTCGTGTTGTCGGGGTTCCTCCACCTTTTATCCTTTCCTGGCCCTTGGTTGCCAAATGCCCTTCTCCGGGAGTTCTTTCGAAACCATGAACCCTGAGGTGACTATGACGGTGAATACATCGGACAAACGCTTCGTTATTTCGGTGTGCTTTCTAAAAACACCACAGGGCCCAATTTAAATGCGTCCGGTTACAAGCAGGATTGGCACACTTCCGACCTCAGGGGGGGGGGAAAGCATACTATAGCTTGCGAAGTGTTGCTGCTTTGGTCGTCTTCGCTTGGCTTGCTATTGCAAGCTCCGATAGCAAACACGACAAAACTCGGCATTAAAGGTCCGATCTAAGTACCTTTTACTACTAGCCAATATAGGATGTCGCCCGCATTGGTTATTTGCGCATTTTGCTATGCAGTATGAGCCACACTTAAAGCCGCCGCCGCCGCTGCCCTCAACAGGTTTCCAGTGGGCAAAGGAGACATATCGGCCGCATTTAACACATGCGTAGAGTTAAATCGACGGTGTTGGACAGGTCTGGCAGGGAGTGCTTCATTTAGTATATTGTGAAGTATTTCTGGAAACTCCTATCTATAAATTAAGTAACTCCAATCGCATGGGAGGTATCGCTAGATATTCGGTTTGATATTTTTGACGTAGAATTTGAAGCTCTTTTTGAGGATAGAAGTGGACTGGCAGTTTGCATTTGCGCAGGCTGGGATCGTCTTTGCTCGCGTCGCCTGGACACCCTTATTGTTTCCGAAGGAACAACGTACAGTGTTGCAATTAAGGCATGACTTCTCTCCACTCCAGGAGTAGGTTGTCGATGCTAGATGATTGCATCTATCGCAATTGACTTCCTGTTCTTCTTGCCGCTTCATTCCTGGTTGTTGGGATTGATTCCATTCTTTCCTTGCCCCCTGAGCAAAGCGGTAGCACTGTCGACAGCGGATAATAATTTGGAATCCGTATAAACCCGCAGTATCGGGAATCAAAATTCCGCATTCGGAATTCGAGCATTTCCGTGGATTTCCTCGGGCAAGCCAGCCTGCATTGATGCTATTTCCATTTCGGACCAGACCTGTATCAAAACATCCATTCGCGCTTCCTTGTCGTGTGCGGATTTCGCCGTTGTAGGTAGATGCGTGAGACTAACAGCTCTGACAATACCGCCTCAAGGAACAGCTGTGGAATACGTACCACATCAACACGGTGCCGAAGCCTGACGCCCGTGCTACGATGTGAAGTCATCACGCAAGTGGCTGGGTAGGACGGATGGAACGGATGGAAGGAACGAGAACGCGGGATATTCCCCGAGTCTGCTGGTGATAATTAAACCATCTTGGGCTCTCTCGGGAGTTGGCTTCTACTCTTACCTAAGTTACGCATCCAACTGAGGAGCCTGGTTATGCTATGCCGCTGTGTGGTGAGTGGAAACTATAAGATACAGTACTAAGCCAATCCAATTATACTACAGCGCAGTACTACGGCTGATTAGCGCCTCTTATTAGGAAGGCAAATAGAGTCGTCGAGCGGTCGAAGTCGTAGACGGCCACTCGTATTAACTCGAACAGCCCACCGGGATTCCGCCGGAGCATCCCACCGGAGCAAACCCCACCACCGGGGCCAGAGAAAGCTCGCAATGGATCACACTGACTAGTCTACATACTCGAAATCTCAACTGCCCGCCGGAAACCACATCATCTATTGTTGGCAGCACTGCAATGTGACCAGCTAGTTAGTATACTCCGTTTACAAGCGGATGAATCCAAGACCAGACTTCCCCATACCCCAGGCTTGTTTCCCCGGATGAGGCTTTCACTAAGCGTGCCGGTCTTCCGGACATGGATATATATCCTTCTTGCTTGGCAAACCGCAAGGGGAAATTCTATCTACCCAGCAGAGTCTCAGAGTCTCGGAATCTCACAATCTTTGTCAACTACAGTCATACTTTGGCATAAGCCATCTATAAGCCAACATGCTCTTCTCTCTTTCTTCCCTTGCCGTCCTTTGCCTGGCCCACGATTCTTTCGGGGCTGCTGTGGGCAAACGCGCCACCGTTGGAGGCACAGCTGTAGTCCATCTGGATAAGTCTTCGGGAAGCCCTCAGCAACTCGCATCCGGTATTCTCTATGGAATCCCAGATCAGCAAGGCCAAATTCCAGATAAGTATTACACTGGAATGGGTTTCAAGTACAGCCGAGCTGGTGGTGCCCAACTTCCTGGCCAAGGTTGGATCGGTTCACTCGATGGTTACAAGGTAAGCGAGCTCCAGCCACGGAGTTGAATATCATGACATGTCAGTTCATGGAACTAATTATTTCCATTAAAGACACGTTTTCAGTCTGCTTTGTCAAACTACCAGACTACCAGAAAGTACGGAGGAACTTTCATCCTCCTACCTCACGACATCTGGGGCGCCGACGGCACGCAGGCTTCAAACGTGGTTTACCCTGGCGACGATGGGGACTGGTCTTTTTATGACAAATACCTCACTCAGCTGATTTCTGACATGAAGAAGAACAATATGATTGACGGTGTTGTCATCGACATCTGGAATGAGCCCGACGGTACAGGCTTTTGGAATCGCCCGCAGTCACAGTATCTTGAGCTTTGGGGAAGAACTTACTACAAATTCAAGTCAGTCGCTTCATAGCGTTCAATGTCTAGACATCACGGGTTACAGCTGCTAATATTAAAATTACAGGAAAGCTCTTCCCCGTTGTGCAACCTCGGGGCCGTCATTGGCAGGCGCCCCTGACAAGTCCAACACCTGGTGGACCAACTGGGCAGCCTTCATTGCGAAGAATGGAAGCATTCCAACTCAGTACAGCTGGCACATGGAAGGAGGAGGTGGTGACATGCAGTCGTCGGTTTCGACCTACAAGGATATCCTGCAGAGCAATGGTCTTGCCACTGACCACGTCATCAACATCAACGAGTACGGCGTTCCGTCAGAGCAGGGCCCTTCCGGCAGCGCATGGTGGATTGCTCAGCTCGAGCGCGTCAACGCCTACGGCCTTCGCGGCAACTGGCTATCCGGCGAAGCCCTCCACGACTTCATGGCGAATCTTCTCGGAAAGCGCCATGCTGACGACTCCGCCTACGACTACAAGGCGGGCGGCTACTGGCCCACGGGAGCCTGGCAAGTATACAAGTACTACACCAAGAGCATGGCCGGCACCCGCCTGCAGACAGAGCCAACTGCAGACCTCCTGGGTGAGGTCTACGCCACTTTCGACTCCAAAAAAGTTCGGCTTCTTGTCGGTTCCCGTGGGGTTACTGGCACTTTCAATATCCAGCTCCAGAAGTTGTCCGCTCTTGGGCTTCCCTCGAATGGAACGCTCCAGATCCAGACCTACGGTTTTCCGGGCACTACGGACCGTTATGCTCGGGAGGATACGCCTTCCAACCTAGGGGTTTATGGACATGAGTACAGTGGTGACTCGGTGTCATTCCCTATCTTTCAGACGGATGTGTACACAGCATATGCGTTTGAGTTTTCCCGCCGCTAAAGATAGTCTTTATAGCTTGGACATGAAGATATCTCATGATCAAGCACACCGAAAGTTTGAATCACAGACCCAACAGGACATACTATTACCTTGGATCTTGTCTCGAAGCCAGAGTATAGGTGCCAACTATCGTTCAACTTAGCTATTGTTCTTGGGGGTTTTCAGGGTCTTTTAGGGGCCATTACTATAGTTAATAACACGGTTGGAGATAAAGCAATGCGTCATACGACCCTGGGCTTGTACAAGATGCCTCTCTATGAAACTACTGCGTTTCCTTTTCTTTTCACTTCTTTTTTCTTCTTCTTCTTTCACCTCTATAGCTAGGCTCTTGATGGAAGTGGCAGCGAATTGACAGCTCTTAGGGGTGATGGGGATTGGTGCTTAATGGACATTGGATTTAAGGCAAACTCAGGGCAGCTTGGGTAACGCTCCAGGTTCAAGCCAGAGATAAATTTACAGTGGCCGTAGTGCCGTGCAAGGGTCTATATAGACAATGAAGCCGCAAGTGGCTCAAGCACGTCAAGTTGACGACCCGTCGCAGGCCTCACGGCCTGGGGCGGGTGCAGTAGTCGGCGGAACAGCTAGGCCTAATGCTGTGCAAGAGCGACGGCAAGCTCGCCAAGACGAACCGACTTAGGATCCAGGCAATCTGACATTATGCCTCCTTATGTATTCTGTTCTCATGGGCCTTATTTAACATACAATCTGATATATTTCTTACTCTCCATGTCCTCTTTTTTTTTCTTTTTTTTCCCTTTCTTGTTCTTCTTTGTATCTACCTAAAAGGCGGGACGATTCATCCAATCCTTGATCCACGACTTTCTACGGACCGTCGTCGTCGTCGTTCCATCAGCCGAGGTCTGGCTAGTTGTGCTCTCTCGTCGGGTAACCCCGTTGCACATATTGGAACCAGACAACGGAGTCGTGGTGGTCATGACTCTCCTGTTGTAGGCTGTCAAAGCAGGCGTGAGCATCAATATCCCACAGCAGGGCGGCGGTGCGTACGTACAGGATGCATCATTTCGGTTAGGGTTGTTTAGGACGGCTTCGAGCTTGGCCTTCGCTTTCTCTGCTGCGGTAGGCATGGCGTTTGAGCCGGATGGGTGGTCTTTTTAATTGGTATTTAAGTGTCGAAGTTGAGCTTTTTCTAGCTGTATGCCGCAATGGAAGTCTGATGAACTACACGACATTTCGAGAGGGGGCATTTCGTCGCTTTATCCCAAACTTTGACGTCGGCCTCGTGACCTTTCGTCATTCTACAACAGATGCAACATAGTTTGTTAAGCCGGACCTTCATTCGACAAGCCGATTTGATGGTTGGTCAAAGATCGTCAATCATTCGTCGAGAGATTCGCCAAGCAACGTCAACAACGCGGGGTAGCCCAACATCCAACATCTTTGGCCCGTTCCATCAACTCAGCGTTCAGCTCGCCCACACTCTTCATTAGCCTTGGCTGCGATTGGAGAACTGAACGGAACTCAATATTCCTTCACAGTTTGAACGATGGCTGTCAAGGCCGGACACTGTAGGCTGCCTAACCCTCTCTCGTGACTCAGCTAACAACCGAAATCTGTCTCTAGGCAATTAGATACATAGTTGTCTATCTACATCCGTATATCACGGACCAGATCCGTTGGACTAAAACACGATCTGTCATTTAAAACTCGCGCCAAAGTCCAAAACTGCTGTTCAGTCCTCCGACAATTCGAAAGAACTCTGAAACTCGCTCAGAACTCAACAAACAACAATCCTTGTCTCTCCTGGAGCTGGACTCTTAAAAGCAAAGATGATGCAGCACATGAGTCACGACAGAGAAGCTTAGTTGCGTCTAACGTAACGAGGGTGTTTAGTATGCTAAGTAGTTCAATATGGACAGACGAAGTAGTAAAGATGAACAAGAATCGAAAGAGGGTTAAGGGAAACCAACACAGCAGCAACAGGACCCGTCTCGCACCCGCGTTTTCTTATGCTCGTATGCTCGCCATCACTGGCCACTGCACCACTGGCCATGGCAGCCTTGCTGTTTCTCGCAGTGAGTAACCCATAGTCAAAGTCAACAGGCCTAACGGAAACTGCTCCTTTTTGCGCGCGTCTCGAGGACCTCAACCCAAGGGGTTGAGTGACGACTTGGACTCTACAGGCACTGAGAGTAGTAGTCGTTGGCCTTGACACAAGTGTAGGGAGAGACACAGGTCGTGCTGCCGGTCCAGTTCTGGCCGCCGCACTGGCCGTAGTGGGCGACGGGGGTGCCGGTGGTGCCCGTCGGCTCGGGGTCGGTAGGGTCGGTGGTGCCGTCGGCGTTGAAGGTCGAGCCGATGGGGCCGAACTTGATGTTGGAGAAGGAGACGGAGGAGTTGGGGACGTTCTTCTCGAGGTCCGCGGGGACGCCGGAGGTGGTGGCGCAGGAGCCTCGGGCGGCGCCGGGGGAGGTGGAGCCGACGGGGTAGGTCGAGTCGAGCCAGAGCATGTTGGAGTGGTGCTGTAGAGAACAATAGGGTTAGCTTTGGAGTTATAGAAGGGGTTGGGAATGAAGAATATGGGGTTGGTGATCCTGGGAGCTTTCTTAGAAAGACTTACGTCGTGCCACAAGCTGAGAACCAGAACCATGGGGGCGGCGAGAGCATCGCTCATCTTGGAGAGACCACCGTGAGCGGCAAAGGATCCCTCGTCGCCGAAGACGGTCTTCTGGGCGGCGCAGTAGTCGGCGGTGATGGAGTTTCCGCTGATGCCGGAGATGGTGGAGTCGGCGTTAGCAATGACTTTGCCGTTCTGGACGTAGAAGCGCTTGATCTCGGACAGCTTGCCGTTGGAGCCCTTGATGAACTGGGTGACGACAGTCATCTTCTTAGTGGTATCGACGTCAAAGTTGGAGCCGGGTCCGTAGAAGGTCTTGTCGCCCTGGCGGTAGGCGTTGAAGTCGCAGCCATCAGGATCGCAAGTACCAGCATAGCGGGTTTCCGAGTAGGTGCCACCGCAAGCGTTGCCAGTGCAAGAAGTCTGGGTGAGGCTGTCGCAAGGGTGGGGAGTATAGGCAGTGGAGATGTCGTTGGCCTCCCAGATGTCCATCTCGGGGCAGCACGTTCCCAGGTTGCCGACACCAGAGTTAATGTCGCTGGTGGAGGGGACCCAGCCTGCAACGTTGGCCTAAGTTGATGATGGTTAGTGAGGGAACCAGATATCAAAGGGTATTGGGGTTGAATAGGGGAATATTAGAGTATTAGGGGTTGCATAGGACTGTATATCAAACAACTTACCTGTCCGTTGATGAACTTGACATCACGAGGGCACTGGCTGTCGCAGTATCCAGTGCCGTACTTGGCTCCGGCCTTGTTTCCAGAGTACTTGGCCTTGCCACCGTCCTCGTCCATAGAGACAAAGTACAAAGCGCCGTTGAGGCCACAGCTGATGCCGGAAACATCGACATCAAAGGTGAACTCGTTGCCCAACAGGGTAAACATCTGGTAAGTGTCATCGTCCTCCATGAGGTAGAGACGGCTGCCAATGTTGGTGCTGTATGGACCCTGGGTCACGAACTTGAGGTTGAGGGCGTTGCCGCTGGTGGTGGCACCGTAGGTGCCGGCGTAGTCGGCTCCGTCGAGACAGCACTTCTCAGCGCAGACGGTGTTGCTGGTACAGATGGAAGTGTCCCACTTGTTGCCCGTGTAGCAGTTGGTTGACGAGGTAGTCTGATGAGTCCATCGCCAGTTGGCGTCGATGACGACCGAGCCGGCAACGCTGGAGCAGCCGCTGGCGGTGCATTGGGACCAGTTCAACTTGGGATGCGTCTCAGCGGTTGATGTGCAGACCTGCTGGGCCTTGACGGCAGCGATCAAGGCCGAGAGCGCGGCGACGGTCTTATACATGGCTGGGAATGGAGGCTTTAGATGTCCTTGTTCTAAGTTTGTAAGAGCTGGGGTGAGTTGAGGAGATGAAGATGAGCTGGGGAGTAATGTTTGATGCCGAGCGGCGTGAGCTCAACTTATATAGACCTGGCGTTGTCTATGAAACCTGTGGAGCCACACAAGTTCGAAGCATCTTCTCCAAACGAGACGATCCCTCAAAGGCAAATCGCCACCGACACAAACGCTCGGGTGTATCCTTCGGCGGACGCAACACCGAGCTCAGACTATCGTGAAGACAGACCCAGCGGCTCTGGCTCTTCCAATTTTCCGGAGGGCGGGCTGTGTTCGGATTCCGGGCCGCCTCATCCTTCAACCAAGGTCACAAGAAAGAGCGACATGGCTCTGAATCTCGGAGCGCCTTGATTCGGAAAGCCATGGAGGCCGTAGGTGGTAGGCATAGATGACGGGCAGCGCGGGAAGCCACGTCCAGGCGAGAGTGCCAAGTACGCGCAAGTGTCGGGGGTGGTGGCTCCGTCTATACTGAGGAGGACTATATTGAGGAGATGAAGAGGAGACCAAAGTAGGATGAGGCCAAAGCAGTAGGAGGCCATGAGAGGAGGCCACAAGGCCAAAGGTTGCCGCCTAGCCTCGACTTGTAGCCCGGCCTCATAACCTCCGTTGCCTACATCAGTCAAGGCGCATCGTAGGGCCGTCGAAAGGGTTTCCACTTGTCGGACCAGGGGCTATAATCAAGAAAAAGGGACAAGGGAACCATCAAAAGAAAAGGAACAAGGTCGGTCCTTGCCGAGGCATGTGCGCCATGCATGCCAGAGTCCGGCCTCGTCCCGTCTCTTCATTGGCCGACTGTCCGATCGGGACACGGAGGTCATCTGCCGTTTAAAGCGGGGCCGCCCCCGGACCGGGATCTCGACCCACCCCCAGTTTACCCAGCTTCCAGGGCCCAGGGTTTCCTCCTCGCCCTATCCCACGAATCTTATTGAGACTCCCAATGTTTGAAATAAAACTTGACCCGCATCATTGTGACCTCGAGGGTTCGCACGAGTCTGTCCTTTTTCCGCTCCGAGATGGGCCCATCGGAGAGAGGGTTTGTTCAAAGTCCCGGCCCTTCGGCGTACAATGTCTCACACGTACGAGAGACGAACGGCCAAGAGTCTTGTTTTCACCGCATCCACCGTAACATCCGCTTTGGGGAACCATTTCAGCGGCTATCGTGCGTCTTTAGTTGCGGCCCGACCGTCAGGGGAACCGAAGTGTGCTGTCCCAGGCCTCGAGAACGGGCCTTGAGAACGGACCCATCATTTGTTCCTGGTGGATGGAATCGAGCTTGCTCGCTCTCGGGTCCGCGATCCGAGGCTGCTTAGGGTGATGTGGCTGAATGCGTCTTGGCCAGTGGCGCACTTAAATCCCGGTGCCTCGTTTATGCCTCTGTTCCGGGGGGGCTCGATATCTACGCGAGCAGATCAGCTACTCTGCTACAGGAAGCTCAGACAGATAGCCGCCGATACCAAGCTGATGGCAATAGCTACAGTATGAGTAGTTCTCCGTCATGTCTAGACTAACACCAAGATGCAAGATTGCGAGATTCCACAAACCTAGTTGACGGCCAACTGAGCAAAACATTCAGACATGTTTGATCTCGCTCAGTAACACAAGCTCCAAGCTCCATTCCCCACGCTCCATGCTTCATTTTCCACACTCCACTATCCACTATAACAGCCCCGTGCGGATCATCGATGGAGTCTCGGCACGTCGGGACTAGGCCCGTCAGTTTCCACTTCCAATACCAGCCTCAACCTCACTCTGCCTCTACTCGCCCTCGTGGCCCTCGTACGTCTCCCGCCATAAGATCAGCTGCAGCCCTAGACTATACCGGGTCCTCGCTCGCCCAGTGACCACCAGAACCTACTCCAGGTGCTGCCACTGTGAGGCGCGGTTGTCCGCTCCGCCGGAGCCTCGCGGGCGAGCTCCCCAGGGCTACATCAGATGCCGCTTCCCGTGACCTTCTTCAGCCCTTCCCCACAACTTGCGTTGGTTCTCCAACCGGCATTCTCGCAGAAATTAGATATGGGGTTGCAGTCGAAACGAACCTCTCAGACGAGAACCGTCGTTGCATTGGCGGTTGGGAATACACCTGTGATATGCAGGCTTGGGAGCGGAATCACAGAGCAGGGATAGGGCCAGCGGCCAGGGCTAGTCGAGCGTCGGCTCCTTCGGGCTATCACACTTTACCTTTAAGAGGCACACAAACTTGAAACATTCTTCCTTTGCACATTGTCCTTCATTAGCGGTGGTATATTGACTGGTATATTGGCCACACCCAGACTTTTCGGCCTGTCGTCGGCAGTAAGTTATTACCTTCATAGCAACATATTCCAACTAAAACGCATGACGTTGAGTTCGTGCTGTTTTGGACAATCAGGGGCTTTTGACATTTGGCTGTCACTCGTTTAACCTTACGCATGCATGAGTTACGTGGCTGGGTCATCACAATCCCGTAGTCAAAGATAATGCGAAGCGAATTGGCGATGAAAATGGAGGACTCTTATTGAGAGACAGGCGAGACCTATGTTGGCGAACATGATCATGTCACTTTGTTGGATCGTGATGAAGGACGTCAGGGTTGCGCTATTTTCTAGTGTCATCTTTAATGGATATTAGGCCTCTGCTTATTCAAAATACAATATCGGAGTGAAGGATGGACATGACAGCAGATGGCCCTGTGTTTCTGAATGCACGGAGACGCGGAGGCGATGTGCCATGATGAGAGCTATCACGCCATAGTTGGCAAGGCTCAGTGAGACAGAGCTTGTATTTCAAGATGCAGGATACGAAAAGACATATAATGTGATCTGATGAAGTGTGCAAGTGCCGAACCAGCCAATTAACACCGCGAGCATCATCGCGCCATTCAATATCTAATAACAAACCCTACTACCCTAAACCTAATGGGCATTCTCGGATTCTTGGCCTGGATTTGAAGGTTACACGGGCCTGCATTGAGTACTTGGCCTCATTCTACTAAGCACACGGATATGACTTATCATTCCAAAACAGCGGCGTCAAGTTATGCAACCGAAGCCACCGTCTTGGAATTCCACTTTTGTGTTGTCTTGTTTCAACTCATTTATCCATGAGATTCATCCAGCACCGCTTTTCACAACTCGCGAGACGGCAGACAATCACGTAACCCCTTGTCAACTGTACTCAAACCAAACGCTATGCGATGTGCAATAAACCGAGAATTGAATAAGGCAGTTATCAATGGTGGAGTGATTCAGCAACTCATTCGGGATTTGTTTTTCTTTTCTTTTGCGTAATTCGGCACCGTGCCGTCTTGGCGCTTGGGGGTTACGTAGACAGCCTACAAAAGAGGAAGGCCTATTGACATGTAAGTCAACGAACGTATGTTATTGGATTATTTGACGCCCGGCTACGCTGCTTGATGGGTTTGACTGCTAATTCTGTATTGGATCTATCCTAGTCCTATCCTGGGGTTTATCCCATTTCTGTCTGGACTTTGTGCCCAGACGGCCAACATTGCATGCAAATAGACTGACCTCTAGATTATCAGTCGATTCAGAATGCTTCTCTTGTCACCTTCCGTGTCAAGGCCAATCATCCAGGCTTGGTGTTGAAGAATGTCAGAGATAAAACTGCAGCGAAAGCCCTTTCCTTTAACCCCCACGGCTTGTCAGTAGCCTCGACTCGCAACCTCCACAATACGAGGGCAGCCTAGGCGTCAACTCTCTTCAAGATGCGGCTCTCACGCCTCTTTGCGTTCCTTTTCCTCTCCGTCGGCCTTGTCCTTGCCGACTTCCGCCTCCACTGGGGCCAGTGCTCTGGCATCCTCGGCGGCGAGTCCTATTCCAAGCACAGGGCCATCAGAAAGGGTCACTGCAACGGCGCCTGGTGGGACGGCAACTGGGGATCCAAGACCATGTCGTCCAGGAATCCCTGCAAGACGTCCGAGAAGCTGCTATACACAAAGACCTCTACGACGACGTACAACCTCTACCGCGCGTCGGCCCCGACCAAGAAGGTCGGCAAATGCACCTTTTCGCGGAAGACGCAAGCCTGCAACAATGCTCTCGAGGCCTGTGTCATGATCAGAGACGCCAAGTGCGCGACGCCTATTTGCAACTCCTATGATTAAGAGAATGAGAGCAGCGTTGTAAGACGAAGACAGAGAGGAACACTCAAGCAAGGGCCCTATGTCGCGTGGTATTCTTTTCCTCCAAAGAGGTGTTTGACGAAGCCAAAGACAAGGGTCGGTCCGGAGGTCCTTTTGTTCAGAAATATTTCGTCTTGTTATGTCTGTTGTGCAGTGGGATATAGCTCGCAGCCCTACCGATGAGGGTTCATTCGCTTTTAGCACAGTTATTAATGTCATTGTTAGTACCGTATTGAGTATCGAAACGATTCTCCTGTACCTTAACAAAAAGGTACCAAGTAACTAAAAAGTCTGATGCTTACTAAATTTCGTAGAGCTAGGCTTCAAATTATACACATTAGCAATGGTGGTGTATAACTTGATTTGGGTGAAACCTGCATGTAAGTTGGTTGGCCCATTGACGAACACCAAATTGAACGACACAATGCCTCCGATTTTTTGTAGTATAATACATAGTTTAACACGCCTAGGATATCCAGTTTCTCAAAAATGCTAGACCCGAGGATCCGATGAGCCTTGAGAGCTGGCCCAAGTCCATCCCATGACCTCGGCCATTACCATGAGATGCATGACTACGGCCGAAGGGGTTGCAACCTATGCGCGCCATCAAACTTGGTCCAAGTCAGCCAGGCCACCAGCTTCATATACTCTACACAAGATACCAAAGCCCTAAGTCTACAACCCAACCCTCTCCGCTGCCAAAGATTCCCCCCTGAGAAATTACTAACGTCAAAATCCATTCCGCTGAGGAAATCCCATCCCTCCCGAGACGCCAAAACACTTGCCCGCCAAATATCCACCGCCCCAAGCTTTTGCTCGCAAAATTAAGACTCCAAAACATGGTTGATAGGCAGTGCCGGTGTGCTGTCTCTGCTACGCGTACGCAAATCGAAACGCCCCGTGTCGGGCACGAGGAATCTGCCGCACCCGGTGGATTTGACCCTTGTCTTGGCAAGGAGATTGCAGAGGCACACGTTGCTGCTGGGGCAGCTCGACTGCTGGCTTCTCTGGAACGAGCCCAACAGCAGTTTCCTAGGCCGCGCGAATGTCGAGCAGATGCAGGTTCTTGGTTTGGCGAGGAAGCCGTTGGTCGCGTTCGTATAGGAAGCCACAGTTGGCGCATAGAGTCTAGAAGATGGTTAGCCAGTCTGACAAGATATATGACGAGCAACAAGAAAATGCAAAAGGCCTTACCCTTGGACCGGCTGGGCCATCTCGCACAGCCCAGACACTTGTTCCCCAGATCCGGCAGTGCCAGCATCTCCATTGGAGTCTCTCCTGGTCCGTCAGAGCACCTCCTCCTCCGTAGCCACCGACATCGGGGGTGCCTCGGCCTCCTGGCGTCCCGCCGCGTCCCAGCGGGCTCAGGCTTCTAAATCGACGCTTCTTCTTGGATCGTTCGCCGCGGCCCATCCTCTCCTCCTCCAGCTCTACAGGAGCACCGAATGGGGTCCCTCCAAGCATGCCTGTTGTGGAACTAAATCGTGCCGTCTCGCGGCGTAATCGGCGGACTTGTCGTTCGCGATCGCCTTCTCGCTTCTCAATCTCCTCTTTGCTCAGGATCTCAACCTTGGGTTCCCAATCATCCGCGAGTTGTTCGGGGTCATATCTCCATCCCGCGTCTGTTCCGTGCGCGGCGTCATTTGGTAGCTCTTGTTGAAGACCGCCCCATCCGGAAACAAGGCCGCCTGCCTCACAAGCTTCCTTCTTGAGGCGCAAGACAGCTTCGTAGATGGCATGAGTCATTGCGGGCACCCATTCACCAGTCAACCCGAGATCCGCACACGTCATCTTTGCGAATGCCTCTGCTGTGCCCGGGGGGTGCAAGAGAGACCATTCAAATTTGTCTGTGTAGAGCATTGAGGCCAAGTTGAGGCTGAGGTTGACAATGCACCGGTACGTGTCATCGGGGTTGAAGTCGTCCGAGTCGGGGAGGATGGGTGTAGCCTCAGCAGTGACACCCGGGGCCTGTGTCTGGGTTGGGGTAGCTGCTCCTCCGGTCTGTACTGGAGTATCGGGCCTTGATGACCCCCTTATAGCTGAGGCAGGGGAGTCGTCGCGAGACTTGATGGCCAGACCTGGCCTAGGAGTTCCATTCACCGTTCCGGCCACGGGAACGCTGCTTGTTTGTTGAACAGGTGGGACTGGCTGCTCAGTGTGAAACAGCGGGTGCAGTGCAACACCAGCATACTCTTCGAGTTGCGTCCGAATCTGCTTGCTGATCTCTGCGATGACTAGAGGTCGATTGGGGAGGTCGAGATCCTGGACCAAGGTTTGCGCAAATTGGTCCGTTGTGATGAGGGTTTCGTGAAGATTCCAGCAAAAGATGTCTCGCAGTTTGTATGGCACCGTCATCTCCTGCGACCGGTATTGGGGCAGCGAAATGTCGACCGAGGCAGGGTTTGGCGCCGGGAAGGGGGCCTGGGGGATGAAAGCCGGAATGTCCAGGTCGATTCGGATAGGGATCAAGGTGAGTGGCAGGTTTGCCTGGGCCGCATTTTGCTGGTCGCTTCTCACGGGGCGCGTCTTGCCCATCCAATCGCGCCAGATTCCCTGGACCTCGACGGGATCCTTGGTGTCCTTGCCAGCCTTGTCCGCCAGCTCCTGCCTGCTCACAGAATCCTCCTTTCGCAGGCTTCGTAGGCCAGTCGGTCGACGGCGAGGATCGTCGCTATCGTCCTCGAGGTCGTCGTAGCCATCTTCGGCGTAGTTGATGATAGTTGTTCCTCGCTTCGTGGTCCGCGATATCGGCCCGGCAGGCGCGGTGCTGGGGAGGACGGGGGTGAGGAGGGAGTTGTTGTAGCCACGCAATCGCGGCGCATAGCTAGAGAGGAAGGCCTGGGGCTTCGATCGTTCCATTGTGCGCGCTAGGAGACCCTCGGGGTCATCTCATGCTGGGGAAAAGGGAGCGATGAAGACGCGCAACGGGGGGGCAGGCTCGCCTTGAGCCTGGACCCGAGAAACGAGAATTCGAGACTCAAGCGCCGGTGGGAGGACGGCAGGCGCAACGAGAATGGCAAGAGAGACTCGACAATGGCGGCGTTTTTCGTTGCGATGGCGGCTCTCGTCGGCGAGAGAGAAGGCGTGGTGGGGTGGTGGGATAGGCCGTGATGGTATCGAGGGTTGCTTGATGGAGTCGCGACCTGGATGACCTTTTTCTCAATCGCGTCGCTGTCTGTCCGGACTCTGCTCTGGCAGCCACAGCAAAGGTGGCTGTGTTTTATGTAAGCAAGCCACACCAGCCACAGCAGAGAGCCCGAACCATGTTCATCAGGTAGCTACCCTATACCCCCACATCGCGCAAATTGAGGAACCGAAGTCTCAACTCCACATACCAGATCTGGTAATGAAACGAATGGCTCACTTACACGGGTTGATTGTTCCATTTCCCCCAAGATGAATTTGTCACCAGTTATTATGGGTGGCTAGCTAGGCAAGCGCTCCTTCAAAAATATATTGAGCCAGGATTTGCATTTTTCCTTCCAACCATCCGTTCCTAAAGCAAGCAACAGTTGGGTTACCAATGCAAGTACAGTCGGAACGACAACCACATGCCCACGAAACCAGCCCTCAGGTATCTCGAAGCAAGGATCGACTCGCCCAAATTATGTCCCAGAATCGCCATGTCACACAATGCAATACAGTTTTCGACCCTTTTCGCCAGGCCCTGATGGTCAAAGATGAAATAGTCATACCCATCACTAGCCTGCAATACCAACAACAAACCTGATAGCCACTGGCATGGGTTGTGTGTGGCTCTGGAGGGCTTCTAGAATGGCTTCTCCCCAAGTCTGAGTCGGGGGCCCCATTAGCAAAGCCTCAGCAACATGAACGGCAAATGGTTGACTTACATGTTTCCCTGTGGGAGGAACCGGCACACGTTGAAAACTTTGTAGGCGTCGGACACGCTGTATGCCTGGGCACAGCCAATCTGAGTCGTATCCGCCCACATGCACTGGGCTAGAAACTGATCAGCAACCGAAAAGCGCAACCACAACGATCGGCGTCTTACACCAATGAAGCCAGTGCTCTTGTCCTGTCTTTAGGGGCTGCCCATCATACAAAGTCACCTGAGAGAGCCACTCTCGCATCGCAGTCTGGAGAGGCGTGTCGAAGGCGGCGTCGCACTGGCCTGACTGGTGCTCATAGATGTTCTCGCCTTGTTGGGGTCTGAGCTGAGCAGGGGCGTGAGAAAAGGGTTGGGCGCCTGCTCCGATTTGAACAGCCCAGAACTGAGCGTACGCGGCGAGATCGGAATTCCAAGTCAAGGGAGCCACCCCCTGGGCTTCGCGGGCTTTGTTGACCATTTCAAGAGCAAGTGATCGATCGTCAGCAGAGACAGTTGAGGCCGCCAGGCACAAGACGAGGGATGTTAACACGCGAATGATGTACATGGTTTTCTCTGCAGACACGAGAACTTGTGAGAATTTTTCGACAAAGGAAACAGGACTCGAAGGGAGGGATCAGTGCGAAAGGGTAGCGACGGATGGTTGAGGACAAATGCGTGTTCGTCTGAGGTCTGAGGGAAGTGCCTGAGCAGGTCAAAGGAGAAGAGATGTGAGGACGGTGTAGCAAGAAATTTGGATGAAGGAGGGAGGTCACTTTGGCACCATAGAGAGATGAATGGGAGGATGTGACTACGAGGGGTTGTTTAGTTTGACGAAGGTAACCCCGATTGCCTCGTGGCTCCTGTCAAATGGCTTCTAAACTGGCAAGTCCAACCCCGATCTTCTTAGCCAATTGCCATACAATCAACTGCCACCAATATGGTATAATTTGGGAAACTACCATCTATCCGATTATGGAAAGTGGAAGCGGTCGAGGTAGAGTGGGCGTTTATTGCATTCATGAGCCTCGGGTGCCGTTGCCGTGTAAGTCAACTTAGGCTTGCCATTTGTTGAGATGCCTGCCATCTTTGCTACAAACGAACGAGCGGAAGAATAGGCAAACAAGAGAGAAAGAATCTCAGTTCAAGTTTCAAACTATTTGACCCTCTCTACAGATACAATTAAAGCAAACGATCACTAAGCATTTTCTAAGAAATTTAATAATTCGATGACATGTTGGGGACACTCGATGGGAATCACGCTGGGGTTTGGCGCACGGACCAGTACCCACCGCCAATGACGTTTCGCCGCAGATCAGATCTCGCATCTTCCATCAAAATATTTCCATCAACTGCTTCTAGCTGTATCAACTCTTTTCAAATCTCCTAAAACTGTACACTACGATACTATCACCACAACCCAACGTTATAGAGCGCATCACAACAGCATAATGGCATCGCGAACAAGCCCCGTATTCTCGTCCATTTTGCGCCAGCTCCGCG
Source organism: Dactylonectria alcacerensis (assembly GCA_029931735.1). Classification (NCBI taxonomy): domain Eukaryota; kingdom Fungi; phylum Ascomycota; class Sordariomycetes; order Hypocreales; family Nectriaceae; genus Dactylonectria; species Dactylonectria alcacerensis. The sequence continues at coordinate 3,349,961 of JAPMUZ010000002.1, forward strand.
CCCAACCGCAACGCACATCCTCCCTCCGCGCACCTCTGCCACCCCGCAGTCGCCTCCAACGACCCTTTATCGCAAACACCATTGCCGCTCGCGCAGCACATTCGATCCCTCGCCCGCCGCCTTCAAGGTCCTCGCAGCCTTCGGAGCCCAAGTCTCGAGAATCATTTCACACAAGCGAAGGTAACGGCAACGGTGACGCCCCCAAGAGCGAGGGCGCCCGCCCCGAAGTCAGGCCCGAATACTACCAACTCTCCTTCACCTGCGTCCCTTGCGGCCACCGCTCCCACCACAACGTCTCCAAGCAAGGCTACCACCACGGATCAACGCTCATTACCTGCCCCGACTGCCGTAACCGGCACGTCATTAGTGACCACCTCGACATTTTCGGCGATCGCAAGGTCACCATTGAGGATATCATGCGCGAAAAGGGACAGCTCGTCAAGAGGGGCAGCCTGGGCGAGGACGGAGATATTGAATTTTGGCCCGAAGAGAAATATGCCCAGGAGGCTAAAAAATCCGATTCTAACGAGAGCTCATGATTCCCTCTGCCAGGATGGGGCTGTATAAAATATGGTGACGATGTACGATACGTGGAAAAGCATTCACCGGCGTTGGATATATGATGATTGCGGATACCTTTCTCCATACAAAAATACTGCACATAGATAGAGCATACATGACTGCAACTCGTATGCTCCATTGGAGATCTGATATGGCACGCGCTCTGATGCGTCATATATAAGATAAATAGATACTGCAAATGCCATTATAAACGCCTCTAATAATATATGCACTTTTGGTGTGCAGGGGACTCCGAAAACGCCGCCTAATGCAACATCATCCTTCTCACCATCCCTTGTACGACTGCCTCATCGACTTCTGCTCCTTGGATCTCATCTTCATCCTCGACTTGTTCTTATCAAACTTCTTTCGCTTATCCCGTCCAAACTTCTCAGGATTCGCGAGCGCTTCGATCTTTCGCTTGCTCGAGCGTTGCTGTCTCTTGGCTCGCACCTCTTCGCGAATCTCCAACAACTGCTTCGTATAATCGCCTGTGCCGAACTTCTTCTGCAGAGAGTCCATGAGAATCTGCGCCCTCGTCTTCAAAGCGTCGTGCTTGGTCTTGAAAAGCTCGTCAGAGGAGTATGGCGGAGGGATAGACGGGTCCGTGAGGTTGTGCATAGGTGTCAAGATCGACTTGAAAGAGGGCCGCAGGCGCTCCACCGAGGACCTACGGCAAATGGTCTCAAGAACCTCCATCGCCGCCGTTTTCGGAGTGATGGCCACAGCCCTAGGCGGGATCTCTCTTCGAATAATGTGAGATAGTCGCCAGAAGAGATACTGAAGATCTTTCTTCTTCGCCTGGACCTCCTCCTCGGCTCCCTCCTCTTCAGCTTCCTCCTCCTCGTCTTGGCCTTCCTCTTCATCTTGGCCCTCTTGGTCTTCATCCTCCGTAGCCTTGGGTCTGAGGGGCAGACGAGGACCCAAGAAGATGAGGACCTGGGTGGCCTCAGCGGCGAGTGCCTCATCAACATCGCGAGTGCCAATCACGCCGAGGGCAAGGCGGACAAGGTCCTGAACCTTGGCCAGGTTCAGGATGAGGCCATAAGAACCCTCCACAGTTTCTCCAACAGGGACATTTGCCCCGTGCTTGGCAAAGTCCGCCAGGTAGAGGCTAATCAACCCAATCGCTGCGATTCTGACCGGGGTATCGGGGTGAGCCAAGCATTTAGCAATATTGGTCCACAGCTTTTCAACATCGCCGGCGAGGGTCTTTTCTGGGAACACCGTCATCGACACTCTAACAACTCCCAAGGCTGCCTCTAAAAGACCCCCGTCCACTTCGCTGATGTCATCAGTAGCTATGAGGTTGGCAATCTTGCCAAGAACAAGTTTGAAGTCTTTCTTGTTTTTGGATGCGTTTTCGTGTGACTCGACGTAGTGGCCGAAAACCACGAGCGCCAGTCGCAGAACTGCTTCATTGTCATCCTTGCCCAGCCATGATCGGAGAAGTCCCAAGAACGTCTGTGTTCGTTCTTTGTCGGATTTGCGGAAGATCTCCTTGATCAACTCTGAGGCTGCAAGCTGACACTTCTCGCTATCATCATTGGCAAGCACAAAGAAAAGTGGGAGGAAACAAGTGGCAGCAACCTCTTGAATGAAGTCATCCGACGATTTCATCAGCAGCAGGTGCACAATTTCCATGACAGAAATGCGACCGCCTTCTCGCTCATACTTGAGGTTGGCAACGATGAAGTTTAGTTGCTTAGCCCAGCGTGCCTTCTTCTGTGGGTATTCTCGGATGAATTGAAAGAATGCGCCTCTGGCTAGATCACGCGTGTCCTTATCGTCGTTGGTAATCATGACGGTTCCGACGTAGTCCATAGTATCGTAGACAGCAGCGGTCTCAAGATGACGGTCCAGAACTGATCGGAGGAAGTTGAAGGTGACATGTCGGTACAGCGGTTCGGTCAGATCGTCCTTCAACTTTCCGAGCAACAAATCCAAGGCAGCATCCTTGATGGCCACATCTCGGCGGTCTCGCAGGACGACCGCCAGCATCTTGAGAGCAGCCTGAGCTAGCTCAGTAGTGGTGGAGACATCGGTTGAGATGCTTTTCGTGGCTTCCTTGACTGCGACCTTGTAGATGTTGGTAGCATCATCGTTGGCGAATGGGACCTTGACGATGACGGCAAGAAGTCGGAAAGCAGATATCTTGACCTCATCCTCTCCTGCCACCATGATATCGCCTAGGATAGGGATAAATCCGGTGATGTTGGTAGAGTTCCGTAGGCTATCATGCTTCTTGAGAACAACCCTCAGAATATCGATGGAGAAACGGATGAGCTTGTACGTGTTCTTTGTCGTGCGGCCTCGTTCACCACTTTTCTTAGCGCCTCTCTGAACGAGGTATTTCTTTATCCTGGGGTCAATCTTGATTTCAACTTCCGGCTTGCGGCTGTTATAGACCTCCTGGATAACCTCGTAGCAGAAGATGAGAGTGTCACGACTCTCAGATGCCGGGTTTTGGAGGAGACCAGCAGTGATACGCGCCATGAGTGCATCAACCTTGCGCACAATCCTCAGGTCAACCTTCTGCATCAGGAGGGCCTGAAGAGGCTTTGTGAGATCGATGAGACGGTCAATTGAGGCATTCTTGGCAATCAACTCCATCGAGTCCTGACTCTTGCTGCTCTTGATCTCCTTCATTTGGCTGATGTAGCCTTCCGCATCCTTCTCTTGTCCAATGACGCCAAAGACGTCATCCATGATCACTGCCACAATGGATGGAAGGCAATAGTCCAAGTCTCCAGGCGAGTAGCTGGGTGTCGCTGCGACCAAAATCGAATGCATTGTGTAGGAGAGGACGTGCAGCTGGTAGCCCTTGGTGAGTGCACCTCGTAATTCTCTGAGCATGAAGCCGAAGAACGATGAACCAAGGTTGACAGCAATCTTGACGAGCGTGTCGCGAGCCATCTCCCGTGCGTCCCAGGATTTGCTTCGCAGGATGTGACTGATGTCCGTCAGGACACCAGCTAATTTCTGAGACATTTGGTCCGAAGGTAGTAGTTTCAACAACTTGACGATAATAACACCAACTGGGACACGGTAACTGACTTCAGACTCATCCTTTTCATGCAGATGCTTGATTAGAGATGGAAGGAACCAGTGCTCGACCTCTGTGCTTAGCCTCTCAGATTTGGGGATCGTAAGAGGCAATCTCAAAGTCGTTGTGGGAGAAGCATCGGCTTGATCAATGTCCATGGCCTCGGCTGAATCATGCTCTGAGGCGAGAATGAGTGCGTCTGCAACCTTGCCCAACAGGCGAAGGGTTTGCTTCTGGAGGTCGGGCTTAGATCCAACATAGCCAATGTACCTCTGAAACGTTGTTCTATAGTGCTTCCAGTCGAGCGACGCCGCAAGAGCGCCGATGGTATTTGTCGCTTGTGCACTCAACCCGTGGTCATCAGTACCGTCAGTGCGGCCAAAAATGAAATGTTCTAGAAGGGGAATAAAAAATTGCGCCAAATTCTGGCTTCCCATTTCTTGCTTGGTGTTGGCAACCTCCAGAATATGCAGAGCTTCCAGTTGCCTCGAGGTCGCAGGGCTCAGGATGTTGAAGAAGAACGTCAGTTCCGCAGACTCCTCGTTTCGATCACCCAGAAGGCCACCGAGATCAGCAATTGGACCCCACTCGGGGAGGGTGCTGAGCATGAATCCAAGCACTCTGAGATGCTCTCGTCGAACAGTTTCAGAGGTCTCGCGAGCTCCGGCATAAAGAGCAGGCATAACGACATCTTGGAGATATTTCTCGAACTTTTCTTTTCCCGATAAGGATGCGCATGCGGCTGCGTCTGCAACGAATCGTCGGATGCCATCAGCAGAGTTTGAAGCGAGAATACCAAACTCCGCATCATCTTTGATATAGAAAATCAAGTTTTGAAGCAAAGGAAGCCATTGCTTAGGGGTCAGCGGATTTTCTCGTTCTGTGGAAATCGCAGTGAACGCCGCAAGACGTCTGTCATAGTCTGGCTCCTCAATACGGCCCTCTTTGAATGAGTTGAGTGTGGTACAGAGGCTGGCAACCTCAGAAACAGTGGCATCCTTCTCGGAAATAGCCAGAAGAGTTCTTGACAGAGACTGACGATTCTCTATATCCTTGAAGTAGCTGAAGAGAGAAGAAATGGTATCATAGACATCATCTAGAAGTGATTGGTCCTCGAAGGCGCTTGAGCGGGAGACGTATTGCTCGATAATCAGCAGAATTCTGCCTTTGAGTCTGGGGTTAACTCGTCTTGGGGGTTGGTTGAGAAGGAAGACTGAGATCTTGACGACAGCGTAGATGTTCTTGGAATCCTCCACAATCGGGGCCATCGCCAGAATGGTCTCCACGCAGGCTTCCAAGAGATCATTGCTGAATCCAGAACTATCAAGAACGGTGCTGATGTTGGACAGAATTGCTCCTGCATTCGGGTCTAGGATCTCAGCCTTGATGACCTCATTGAACTCGGATTCCTGAGCGGGCGCGGTCGCTTGCTTTACAAGATTCCGAATAATTGACAAAACGTGGATCTTGACCTCATCTTTGGCTTTCGCGATGGACAGGCATTCAACAACCTTGGGAAGGATCCCGACTGGGAGTATTTTCTCATGAGGTGCGAGAAACATTGCCACACTAGGAAGGATGGACCAAGTTGACAGGAGCTGCAGCATACCGGAAATGCCTTGGGCTGTTTCGATTGGCAAGTTTTCAAGTCTTGGGGCGACAATTTCTTTGAGGATGATGTCCTGATAAGGTCCCCATTGGAAAGTCTGGGCATTTTGGAAGAGAGCCACAAGACACTTCAAGCCAGTAGATCGGGTCATTCTGAGGAGTGACTGGGTGCTGACCTTTTCTTCTTCCTCATCCGGTACATTCTCCACATCCTGGGCACTGCCACTCAATTGGCGGCAGGCGTAAACAAGACAGTACAGGACTGCATTGAGAATCCTTTCCAGATAAGGTGTAACGTTGGTGCCCAGCTCAGCGATCACGGACGAGATCATGTTGAGGAAACCGACTTGTTTTCGGGCAGGAATGATGGGCTCATCAAAGGTTTTCCTTGACGCCCCGATGGCATTGACATCCTTCAACTTGCCAGTAGCAATGTCGAGGAAACTTCCCATATCTTCGACTGTGAGATTCCTCAGCACTGCAAGTCTGGTAGCGTGCAAGCCGTGGCGACCACTCGCAGCTCCCTTCTTGGAGATGGAACGGCCATACAGCAATCGAAGAAGGATGGGCATTAATCCGGCTCTGTGCTCTGCTTTAATGGCAGTTTCGTCCTGTAAAAAGACGGTGAGTTCGTTCTTGAACCGGGCCTCATCAAGAAGATACTCTAGGTTTTCTTGGTATGTCTTGACGGCTTCTTGCTTCCAAGTAAGTATCGCCTTGAGAGCAAGTTTCTGGATCTCGGCGTCACCATTCTCCATCAACAGTAAAAATGCAGCATACACCTCCTCATGCTGGTACAGAACCCTTGGGTTGGTGAACTGGGAGAAGACGCCCATGATACCCTTTCGGTCTGCCAATGACCAGGTCGCCCCGTCGGATTGATCTTGTTCATCCGTATCATGAGTTTGGTCCTCCTCGCTTGCCCAGGAAAGGAAGTGTGGTACAAGTTGACGAGATCGCTTCTCAGCAATGGCCGGGATAGCATTGAAAACCTTCAACGCACGAGACCTAGAGTTACCAGCAACGGCTTCTGCTGTACGTTGATTCTCATCGAAACTTTGTAGCATCAAATCGTCGGGGTGATCAATTGCGGTCTTCACGTCGGCCGCCCCTTGTACCAATCGGCGCAAGTTGGTGCACTCAAACTCAGAAACAAATTGCCGACCTGTAGTATGTCCCTCTGGTTTAGATGGACCCCATCTCGTCGAAGGCACATTTAACCACTTGAAAGCTACTGCGCAGACAGCTTCCTCTCCAGCCTTACTTTGTGTCACCTGCTTCATAGTCTCGACTGCGTCGTCCCAGACTGGTGACATTTTGACTGTCAGCATACCGTACAGGAACGCCGGTATCGCTTGCTGCAACCAGGATTTGTCCTCAAACGATGCGTAAATGATGCCGAGTTTTCGAAGAAGCATGGCAATTGTCCTTGTGTGTCCGAGGTCCAGGGGTGTTTGTTCGACCTCGATCATGGTGTTGACCGATTCCACCGAGTCCGGCACGGTGTTGATCTGCTTTAGAAGCTCCAAGGATGCTAGTCGGATCTCGTGTGATGGGGAGCTGAGGTTGTCTACGAGAGACGTTACTACTGGGTCCTCCTCAGCCGTAGAGTCATCGCAGCTTGTGCTATCTTGTCTCTTGATCGTATCGCTGGATTGTTGTATTTCTTCATACGCAAGATAGGCATGGAGGAATCCAACAGACTGCGCAAACCGGGGGACAGCCGCACGCAGCAAAGGGCTTAGCGTAGCATCAACAGAGCCAGCAGCCTTGCTCATTCGTAGGTAGGCGTGGAATCCCTGGCCAACAATGAAATGAACCTCGTCTGACGCCAGGGTGGAAGATGGTCGAAGCGCCAGCTTGAGTTTGCGCAGGAGCAGCTCTGCAATGCGAGCATTCGTCGATGGATGGACTGTGGTCAACTCCAGGATTTTGAGAAGACCCGAATACTTTGGCAAGCATCTGTCTCTCCAGACTTGAGGATCCTTGTTGTAAGGGCCTCTCTCGGGGAAGGGTGAGATTTCGAGACGCTCAAACTTGGAAACAATTTGATCTTGCCAGCCTTGAGGCAACCTGCAGCTATCCTTTTCACCTGGAGGAGGGAACGCGGAGTTCTCGACCATCTTCGGTAAGAATATGCACAGCATATCTTCGTTCTGTCCCTCAGACCAATGGGTGGTGATGAACCTGTACTTCATTAGTGCTTGGGTTAGGATTCGGGGATTATGACATGCTTACTTCTGGAATTCGCTGCGAAACAGACTTCCAAATCGATGAGTGTTCAACTCGCAGAAGTATGAGCAAAACGGAATAAACCATTTCATGAATGGTTCCCTGTTCAGCGATTGCACAAGGGAGGTAAGATATGGAATCAATGCATCAATGGGAGCATTGTGCCAGATGATGGCAATGTTAGAAATGACAGAGGTCCATACTACACCATGCGCGGCTTTGGGTACTTCGACGGCCGCCTTGGTGACTTGGGCAAGCATATCAACCAGGTTCCGTATAAGAGGGGTCCAATTACTCAGTCGAGAGCCCCTGCGAACACCAGCAAGGGTGCCATAGATTCTGACAAAGGGCACCAGCTGCCATTGACGATCCACCTGTGGTACCTGGTTCATATTTTTTTCAACGTTGTCGTGGATGGCGTTCCCGAACTCTTCGAAGGTGTCGACAGTCGCATGATGAACAACAGCAGTCAAGATGCCACAGACAACGTTTGTCCATGTGGTTTCATCGGCGAGGGAGCGCTCACTCTCAGGAATAGCGTTGACGAGAGCTGTGAATACTGCTGGACCGGTCGAATGGATGGTGTACTCGGTACCCTTGATTGCCTCGGCAAACATAGTCATCAATCCGTCTTGGTATAGAATGAATTGGCGGTCACCGACCACGCTGCAGAGATCCTCCTTGGCGCACTCGATGAGAAGTGTTAGAGCGGTATCCCGGTGGGACGGCGCGGCGGCCTTCTTAACCAAGAAACTCAGAGCTTCGGCAGCGAAACGCGCGATATGGGGAGGATGTCGAGACTTTCCGAGGAGCGCGACCATGACCTTGAATGTAGGTCTTAGGTCGGGAACCAGGAGTTTTGAGAGGTACTTGAATAAGAACGCCAGGGCACCAAATGTCCACTCAATGACCTCGACATCCTGCGGCTTGCTGGCGACAGCCACGATCAAGTCCAGACTTCTCCCATAGTGCTTCTCGAAGCGCACTCCCAGGTCGTGAGAGAAAGCCGTCAAGAGGTCCAGCAATGGCTCCAATGCCTCCTTCTCTTGCAAAGATATGTAGTTGGCCAGCAGGTCCATTATCCTCTGCTCGAAATGGAGGAGTTGAGGGAGGCTCTCGCAGAGCGGCAGCACCTCGCGCTTGAAGGCGACGAAGGGCTTCGAAACATTGAGTTCCGACCATTTTTGCAGTCCCGTTTGGAAGTAGGAGGTCGAGGTCGACAAGTCTTCGGTCTCGAGATCATGGCGGCGGACCTTGCGAAGCGGCTGGAGGGAGCTGAATTTTGAGATTTTGGTAGTAAACGACTCCCATCGATGGTTCTTTTGGTGTGGAGTCGAATTCTTATTATTCCGGGCTTTTGTAATGCGCCCGGACGAGTTGGTCGGCATCTTGGCGGTATTGCAGACCGATGCAGAGATTTGCAGTGGTTGCAATCCTATAGAGAGAGAATGAGCTTCACAACCGCGATACGCTCCCCGCCAAAATTTCCAACTTTTTTCTTCGGCAAATGAGCGGCAAACCCGATAACGAGGCACTAGCGCAGGCGGCCCCATCTCGACCAATGAAGCACGCGCCGCAAACTCTTATCTCTCTCCAGCTACAGTCAAGTACTACTGAGGACTCGAGCAACCGTCATCTCTCACAGCTTCATCATTCGTTACATCGATTGTAGGCACGACGTCGCGCGCAGAGCCGCACCGCTTTAACAGCCCAATATGGCTGCACCAAAGATGTAAGTCCTCTTTTAGATCTTACTCATCGGTCGCCGTATCTAACTTTCTCTCCACAGCATCGTCCTCGGAAGCCTCAATGGCCTGCTCGAGCCGGCGTTCAAGAAGCTCGCGACTCTTCAAGCTAAGAATAACTTCGCCCTAGCCATTTTGACAGGCGATGTCTTTTCGCCTTCACACGACGACGAAACAGTCACCGGACTGCTCAACGGCACCATTGCGGTCCCTCTACCCACCTACTTCACCGTCGGCAACCACCCCCTACCCCCACGGATCGTGGCCAAGGTCGTGGCCGACGAGGAGATATGCGAAAACTTCCATTTCCTAGGCAAGCGCAGCACCACAAAGACGTCAGATGGTATTCGCATCGTCGCGCTTGGTGGCCAGCTTGACACAAACTTGGTGGCAGGTCAGTCCAAGGAACAGCATCTTCCCTTCCACTCAGAGGATGATGCGAAGGCGCTGCGTGGTGCGAACAGCGCCGACATCATGTTGACCACGATGTGGCCGGCCCCTGTATGGACTGGATCAAACAAAGCTTTGGATCCAACGCAACAATCATCTCTGGCTAGCTCGGCTTCTACTGGGAATCTTTGCGCCGCGCTCAAACCTCGATACCATATCTCCGCCTCCCCTGGCGCTTTCTTCTACGAGAGGGAACCTTTCGTGCACCCGACCGAGAGAGAGTCCGACAACCCGTCTGTGACAAGATTCATCTCAATGGCTCCTTTTGGGAATGATGCAAAGGCCAAGGCTATGTATGCTTTCACTCTCAACAAGGGAGACGCCTCCATACCAGTCGGTGCGACACCGTCGCCATTCAACGCTAAGCCGAAGAAGCGGCCGCAGAACGACGATTCGTATAGCCGGTATGACCACAATGATGGACACCGCAACCGACGACAGAAACGCCGCCATCGATCGCCTCCCCCAGGTCCCGACCAGTGCTACTTTTGTCTGTCTAATCCTAACCTCTCTGCCCACATGGTTTGTAGCATTGGCGACGATGCCTACATCACAGTTGCCAAAGGCCCACTACCGCTCTCCACGACCTTTGCTGAGCAGGGGCTCTCCTTTCCGGGCCAGCTCATCATCATTCCTCTCCCACACGCTCCCACCATCCCCAGCATGGGCTCCGTGTCTGATGCCGAAGGAGAAGCCGTCAAGGCACACAAGGAGATGACTCGCTTTCGCGAATCTATCCAGGCCATGATTGCCACCAAGAGCTCTCATAAGTTAGGCGTCGTCACGTGGGAGATTAGCCGCGACCGCAACGTCCACCTCATCTGGCAGCTCCTCCCGGTTCCCGCAGACTTCATCCGCCAAGGCATCGCCGAGGCTGCCTTTCGCGTCGAGGCGGAGAACCAAAAGTATCCCAAGTTTACCACACAGGACCTTCCGCTCGAGAAGCAAGCCGCGGCAGGCGACTTCTTCCGCGTGTGGCTGTGGGCCGACGACGGTGAAGACAAGATTAAGGGCAAGTCTCTCGTCATGCCGCTCCCTTCAGATATGCCCTACTTCGACCTGCAGTTCGGGCGACGGGTCATCGCCAAACTCCTGGGGCTGGAGGATCGCGGCCACTGGAAGGATTGCGAGCAGACGGTCGAGGAGGAAACCAAGGACGTCGAAGCTTTCCGGGAAGCGTTCAAGGAGTGGGACTTCACCCTTGCCCAAGACAATGGCGACGCGACTATTTGATACCCTTAGAATAATGAATGCATGGGATGGCGTCTCAAATTTGACTTAGGGGGTAGAAAATCATAGTATCATTTGATGGGATACGTGGATGGATAGGTGTACTGGCTGCAGGAAATCTATATCAGAGTAGAGTTGGTATAGAAGGAAGTCACACCTTTAGACTCTAGCCAGTTCAAGACACCCCATTTTTAAAGAAATATCAGTTGGTATGATAGAATCCATGAAACCCACAAACCAATGGACGGCGATCTGCCATGTCGCAGGTGATGACCCGTCAACAGAGTGCCCAAGCCACTGGAACGGTGAAGTCAAGGTCTTGAAAAACATGATGGGAGATGAACAACCTAGTATCACGACAAGGATCAAGCAGCACAAGACACCAAGCTTCAGATCATGTGTTGCACTTCGCTGATGACAGGAGACGATGGTTAACTTTTAACGTTTTCCCTCAATTGTAGTTATGACCTAGCCAGGGGAGAGCCCCTTTAGGCAACGTAGTGTACAACCAGCACACCAGTAAAGGTAGCCGTCCATCGACATCGAAAACCTCCACTCCAGCTAGTCCTACAAAAAAGTACAGCAGTGACAAGACATTCTTGGGACTGCAAAACCAAAAGACGCGAGCTCAAAAACAGCCGGTCCATGAGGGTGACAATCTTCCCTTTAATTCTTTTTCTGGGAGACTTTTTCGGAATTTGTGTTAGAACAGAGAAAATGAGATATTGAAAACCATTCCGTAGGTTTGGGGGTATAGACGCAACTACCGTGCGCGACGTGGTGTATCCGGGGCGGGCGATAATGGTATCAGAGAACTGCCACTAGTTCTATTGTTGGTGACGGTTGTGCTCAAGGAAATGAAGGCGTCCATCATTTATTCAGATGGTCTTCGAGAGAGCATCGAGACCGAGACATCGGAGTTGGTTGATGTCTGTGCGACGACGCCACAGTTGCAGGGAATTGTATCCCGCGACTTTGTTTCAGGAATCAGAAACGCAAGTGTAGAACCGCCAAAGCAAATGCAGTTGAAAATGAAGAACGCGCGCCCAAAATGCAGAAGAAAGCCTTTAGCTTTCCGGGTAATGTGGTGGGTCCGTGAATGGACTCCTTGAGCGACAGCGTCGCCGTTGTAATGTCGAATCCTATGGATCGACTCGTCTTGTGCGTAAAACAAAGGGAACAAAAGGTTGTCGAAAAAAGAAGAACATCGAATAGTAAAGACTCGCGCCAAGATCTATTAGCGCAGTGGTGGTCGTTTCTGGTCGTGGTGGTACTATGAGCATACAATGAATTAAGTGTAGGCGGATTGCAAAGGCGATTATGGCAAGTACTGAGGCGAAAGACACGTATTAATGCGGTTGTTTCGTCCAAGCCTGGTCGATAGATTCGCCCTCAAAGGCAAGGGCATGCATGCATGGGTAATCCAGTGTGAATATGTGCGTGATGGATTAGTTGCGGATGTTCATAGTCCTTAGAGCTGACTCGGTGTGAGACCAGCACTGAATGAGTCGACTCTACCACGTGCTCAGCAGACAGTGGCAGATGTGCCTAGGAAGAACCTAGTAGGAGGCCATGCGGCGAGTGTGTGTTCTCTCTCCGAGGATAGGAGAGTTACCAATCATGGCAATGGGGATGTGTCGAGACATGGGTCGGCTCGGGGCCGTCGGCGACTCTTCGACGCAGCGCTCGCGCTGTCCGAATGCGAAGGTCTGGGCCCGGCTCAAACCTTTACGAGATTTTAGACGACCCATTTCGCGTTCGCAGGTGCGCTGATGCTTCTCATCAGACATCTCAACGTATTCTTGGGGGTAGCATCGGTTGCGGTGTTCAGTAAAGAAGCCGCTATATCCACCATCTAGAATGTAGACCTCGGGATACGTGAGCTTAGGATAGAACTCTGCATTCACAGTGCGGTCTTCAGATCGGACATGACGAGCCATGAGGGGAGCTCGGTGGGCAGAGTATTCGCAGTGGAAGATGACCAGGGTGCGTCCGCTCATGGGAGTCTGGAAGAGCTGGCTGGTGAGCAAATCCTTATCATTGTAATTGACAGCCCCGTCAATGTGACCGCCGTCGTACTCATACTCGAATCGGCAATCAATAACCATCTTCTGGTCAAAATGCTCGTAGTACTTTCCGTCCAGGACGTCCACGAGGGTCTCCTTGGTGATGCGCGGGATGGTATCCGTGGGATCATCAGTCAAGAAGTGGGGAAGAACAGGCTCCTGAGTCTCCTCAACATCCATGACGGACTGGAGGGCAGAGCATGTAGTCTCCTCAGACTCGGACTTGGTCTTCATAACGTCAGCAGGATGCTCGAACATGCTCAGTGATCGGCGAAACTGTTTGCGATTGCGGAGAAAGGGGTTGGACTGCCGACGGGTATGGCAGTTCATAGGCGAGCCGGTACGGTGACCGCCCGACCCGACGAAGTTGGGGAAGGGGTGTCTCGCACGAAGGCTAAGGGGAACAGGAGCACAGGGGCTGTTGGCCGAAGAGGGTCTGCGCTCTGAGGGAGGGGAGGCGCTCTCAAAGCATTCACTAAGAGAAAGGTTTGAGCTGGTGTGGTTGAGACGAGAGTCAGTTCCGAAGCGGAAGGCTGGCAGTTGACTACTGTCCGATGACCGGCTGGAGGCGGAAGAAGTACTGAGACCTTTCATCCGTGTCAGGGAAGGTCTTCGGGGCACTGCAATTCTGCGGCTACAGATGAAAGTCAGTTATGGAGACTCCAAGGCAATGCGTAAGATGTACTGACTCGGCCAAGATGGGTTTGGCCGGCTCTAATGACGATTGCCGAGAGATGGGAGCTGGAGAATCTAGCATCATCTCATCGTCGGCAATAGGCGTAGAGCCGGGAGTCGGGGACGTGATGTCGATCTGGCTGAAGAAGGGCATCTTGTGAGGAAGGGGTGAGACCTCCATCAACTCGGTCAACGGGGCGGGTGACGACGAGGGAAGGGGAGGAGTCGTGACATAATCTGCACTTGGAGGTTAGAATCATGTTGAGTTTTTCAAAGCAACCAATTCTTACCACGACCTTCCATTCCGGTGATGGTGTGGGCGGTAAAGAGAGCTCGACGAGGAGTTGGGAAATGGGGACTGCCACGAGGTTAACGCCTTGTACAACACAGATGGAAACTCGTCACGACGAACCTTGAGTCATTGTCAAGACGGAAATTCTGTGACAAGTCGGCGGCGAGGCTGGCAGCGGGAGATGACCCCCGGATGTCCTTCACGTTGAAGTAGTCGGCCGTGCTCTTATGCAATTGCTCGCGAAGGCTCAAGGGCCCAGATCCACTGGAGACGCCAGAGAAGTGGGAGTGAGGACGAAAGATGTCCCTGCCCCAGCCCGGAACGGGCATCGGGCGGTGCATGGCCGCTAAGGGAGATGAAGCCTCCATGATGGCGATGGGCTAGATAGAGGTCGAGTCCGAAGAGGGTCCAGTTGACGAACACAGCGTGCAAACCGAAAGGGAAGGTTGCAGTAAGCCAATGCTGCAACAACTTCTCAAGAGATGCAACGCAGTATGTCGAGACTATATCCACAGCAATGGTGAGGCTCGTAAAAAGCAGAACGAGGGCGAGAGCGAGAGAACGTGAGGATGGCTCGTGGCGGGGTCGACGTCGTCGTGGGTTCGTTATAATCGTTCGTGGGACATTTGAATGAGGGATGAGCGAGAGTCGAGGTTGATTCTTGCGTCGTGGGGAATCGTGACGACGGAGAGAGACACGGACACGGCAACGTCGTGGATTGAGGACGAGGTCGAGGTCGAGTCTCTATCTCGTCGTGTCCTGCAAGTGAGAGAGAGAATTCGTCGGGCTTTTGCACCCAAGGGCCCAGAATGACCGGGGGTGGTGGCGTTGCTAGGCGATGGAGGAACCGAAGCAAACGCGCTTCGCTCTCGTACACGGCAGTACCGTCTAGGCTAGTTTGGTGGTACCTAGAGCACGCAGCACGCAGCACAGCACACCGAGACACACGCTGAAGCTTCCGTCCGAGGACCTAAAGAAAAAAGAGAGAGCGAATGGCTCGTCTTCTTTTTCTTGTTTTCCCTTGAAGTCTGTTGGTCGACGAGACGAAAAGCGGTGCCCGAGGTGTTGGCGACGAGCCGTGCCGGATGATGGAGGGGGGAGGGGAGGGAGAGGTGGTGACGGAGGGCCGAACGGGCGGATGGGTGGGAAGGGGGAGTAAGTGCAAGCCTGGTGCGGGAGCAAAAGCCTTTTCAATGGCCGTCCAACTGTCCAACACGACCCGAGTCGAGGCAGGCCTAGGTGGATTTTTCTTCCCAAGTGATGCCAGGTTGTTAGGGGTGATTTGGGTGCGGTGCTTCGGTCGGTGCTTGTTGGTGCTCCTGGGGCACCTGTGGACTTGTGGACTACGGGTCTAACGGGGGGGGGGGGGAACAATGCTCTCTCGCCAGGGCTGTCAAGGGGTGGAGAAGGGGGGGGTAAGTATTATCGTCCCCTTCCATGGGGGTGTGAACTACAGCACCTACGTAGTATGGTATGAGCGAGTGCACGCCATGGATGATTGTTATCGCAGGTAATACTACGTAGAGCAGCTGCTGAGCCGCCCCGACTCCTCATTCGGACACAGACACTTAACACTTAACACTGACACTGACTGATACAGGCAGGCTCCCCCTAGCCCAGGTGCCAGGCCCAGGCCACCCCGCCAACTGAGCAATCACAGCGCACGCCAGTCGTCCCTCAGCCAGCCCGCTGCCCACCCGCTATCCCACTACTGTCGCTGAATGGTCGCGGCCCTGGACAGCCTAGGGCGGTTGCTCAGTGGAGGTGGAGACGTCACTCTTGGGGGAACCCTGCCAGGGCGCTTAGCGGCCTCACGCTACCAGAAGCTCGCTGGAGCTCTCACCCCTGCTGCCCTGCTACCCTCATCCCTCCACTGGAGCCGCTGGGGGGGGGCTGCTTGGCTGCTCAGCTCCAGCGCGTCGACACCTAATTCCAAGGCCCGGGGCCGCTGTACTCTTCAGCGAGTGTCCCTACGTATACTGGTAATATCACCACAACCACCAGCTCGGTCACCTCCAGCCAAACCCACTCTCACCTGCGCCGTCGCTGGGATTACCCACCCACCAGCCCGAGACCTTTACTATGTAGTACCCACCAACACCTGCCGTTCCCTGGAAGCTGGAAGCTAGAACTGCCCTGCTTTCTTTGTGACGCCGTCGAGACCAAGTTAGTTGCTGCTGGCACCCGCTGGTCTGGCACACACACACGCCTTGCACAAGCGCAATCGTCAAGTTCGCATAAAGAAATCCTCCCCCAAAACGCCCCCCGGCTTTCACGCACAAGGCTCTGCCACATGCCGTCCCGGCTCTCCCACGCACGAGGCACCGGCTTCCCGGGCTACTACGCATATGTATAGTGCATCGTCATGGCCGGGAAACCAAGAGGCGGTGAAGGCGTCAACATTAGAGACCATGGCCTGAGATGCAACCAGCCGTCCTGCCCGTCCCGCTGTTGATGAGGACCCTGTTCCAAGCAGTAGACCCAGCTTCCAGCGTCGTCGACCCAGTAACAGGATGCACTGCGCGACCAGAAGACGTATCGAAATCAGAGGATGCGCGCCACCCTTGCCCTCGAAGCCGACCTTGCTTCTGGTCGTTGCCGTAGCGGGTTATGCCAACTCAGCCGCCTCCTCATAAAGTCCACCTACGTACATGTCATAGCACGTAGTACATCGGTAGTATTAACAAGTAAGGAATAACTGGGTGGTCAATTACGACATAGTACTCGGCTGCCGGCCCATCTTAGACAAGCTCTTTGTTTTGTGTCTGAATAACGATTCTCAGACTGCAACATTGAAAAAAAGCCTTGTCTAGGGATGAAGTAACGAGGCACGGTGCTCCGTACCATAACCAGGGTTTGAGGAGCTGTGACCCCCAGGATGGCAGCATGCCTCCGCCGCGCAGTTACGACAGCGACACAGTCGGAGTCGGGTACAGATTTTTAAGATTGCCGCCGCTGGGGAAATGGTCGTCACTTGGGCTGGCTGCAATAAAGGGATCCTGTCCGTGGGTTGTTGTTGAGATGGGATGGGATGCTTCCGAAGAGTCGGTCAGCGATTGCTAATAATAATAATTCCACTTTGATTTATTGCTTTGAGTTTATGACTTACCCGCCCTGCGTCTTTGCGTCTTTCCGCCCTCTCTTTTATCTCATTCACTCCCTTAATTATCGCCAAAGTCTCTCTCTCCCTCGAGACGATGTAGTCTGTGATCAGTCAGCAGTCGAGTCGAGTCTTTGTCAGACCGTGTCTTTGTCCTGTGGCGGCTGTCAGATGTCCTGCCTGCTCCCTTTGGTGTCGGGTTCTACCCTCCTAGTGCTAGGAATAGCATAACTCGGGATGGCAGGCATTCCCATGCCCGCAACCCGTTCCGCAGTCGGTCATGGTGCTATTTCGGGGGGCCGTCGGACAAGCTCGTGCCTCGAGAGAGGGAGGAATGACGTTGAAAAGAGGCTGGCTTTGTGTCTGGCACAATTCATTACCCCGGGACACAGCCATACACCACCTGCTGGACGAGGCACACTCTATCAGTTGGTAAGTTACTAACGTTACGTGGGTGCAGGGCAATGCTCAGGTTAGTATGGAGCGTCAAAGACAATCCATCCCCAAAGAGCGAAACCGATGGATCATGGGGAACACTGCGGCCTGCGCCCCGCTCACACTGGTTCATGCTGCTCCCCCGGCTCTCCAGGACCAGCTCACGCATCTCGTAACTTTTCCTGGCAAGCTGCCAGCTTTCTTGCTTGGACTCTTCTGCTCCCCAAGCTCCCCAAGCTCCCCAAGCTCCCCAAGCTCCCCTGCCTTGCTTGCCTTACGGTCCTTTGTCAACCCCCCTGGCTGTTTCGATTGCCCTTTCCGTCGACCTTCGCCCTGGACTCGGCTGACCCCGTCTTACTCCCCTACCTAAATGCTTCTGGTCATCAGTTGCGTGCAACCCTCCAGGCCTCGGGCCGTTCCCCCGACAGAGCACCTCGTCCCGGTGGAAGCGGGTGGAAGCCCTCCCATTCGGTGGCAGAGGGCAGAAACCCAACCGGTCGAAACGGCTCCGTGCACACTCAGCTGGGGAGAATCCAGGGTCCCTCAATTCTGAGACAGTGCCCTGGCAGTTGCTGGGCTTGGGGCGGCATCAGAAACAAGCCAGGGTCGCCAACCGTCCAACAAGACGAACGGCAGGCAAAAAAAAAAATTAGTGATTGTGCCTGGATGGTGTGGTGGGAACAGCGAGCGAGACGCCCAGGCAGATGACAGAACTCCCAGCTGCCTTGTTGAGAAGAGAAGTATCTGCCGGCGTCCAAGCCCGGATCCAAAAGATCCAAAGGAGCCAAGTCAAGTCATCAGTCTGCAGCGCCAAGCGCGAGACACAACTAGAGAACCAAGTGTATTACCAACGGACCAGTGCCGAGACTCGAATACTCGACTGTCAGTGGAGGGAGAGAGTACTAGAGTAGCGCCGAGCCCTGGCAGGGCGAGGGAGGGGGGCGTGTAGTTCGTGCTGCAACCCGCCCAATTGCACGCTGCATCATCGATATTCCGACATTTTTACCTCTCTCGATGCCTTGCAGCGACCTGCATCCCGCTTCAGCTCAGCCCAGCCCGCCGAGCTGCGAGATCTTTCGTGACGAGCAGGCGGAGAATGGGAAGCGAAAGGTACGGAAGTATTGCGTGCGTCTTGCCGATCCTGATTCCCGGTTCTGGGTCCAATTGACGTCGTCCTTTTTGCCATACGGAGTTCCTTGCATGTAGAATGCGCGACCAGCTGCCGCCAGACTGCCTCGTGCTTCCATACTGATTGGTTTTCTTGGTTCGGGATCTCGGCGTGCCATCCACGTGTGAAGGATGACACCTCTTTTTTTTTTTTTTTTGGTCTTTCTTCCTACACAATTATAACGTTGTGATAATCGCGATTCACTCTCAGCGTCTCATTCGAGACGCTATACCTGCTCTTTACCCTGTGAGGCGTCATGTTTGCCTCTTTGGTATCATGTTGGCGCTGGCAAACAGCTCTGTCTGTCGCCATAGTGGGTTGCCGGGCTCGATAGTTCACGGGAGTCCCGAACCCACTTCGCCTCTTGCTACATGCACCTACAGGCTACTCGGCAGCGCCAATTGACATTCGGACATTGGGACCGTCACGCCTGGGGCGCGCTGATAACAGACCTCATCATCAACTCCGCGCTGTTTGTTGATCTCCTCCTCATTTCCAAGCGCTTGAACCCAGGCCAATCGGTCCCGGTTCGCCCAGTTTCGCCCCCATGAATCAAAGAATTCCCCCCGGGAGTCAAAGAACCATCGATCAATGCATTGATTCCGTTCTGAGCCAATTGAGGGGCCTTTGCATCCCAAAACGGAGTTGCTGGAGCGTGGGCGCCGTCATGTGTCTCGTCTCCCTTGTTCCTCAGCGAGAGTTGGATCCATACGAAGTAATCCATTCATGGACCCAAGCTCCGTTGCGCCAACAAGTGCCGACCATGGCCAGTCAAACCCCTCCTCTCGAAACAAAGCTCCTTGTCTAGCTGGAGCGACCTTAGCACAGCCTCCGCCGTCGCTGCTGATGCTATCGCTGACACTGCAGCAAGCTTTCAGCCTTTCCAAGTGTCCGACTGGGGGAGTCCCTGTCACCGAGCCCATGGGGTAGCTGATGCCAACCCGACGCAACCTCTCTCGCACAATTGATGTGCCAATTGATACGGGCTGCCACTGCTGGACGAGATAGAGATACGTAGACTTGTCGGCAGCCAAGGTTCCGTGCTTGCCACTTGCCTACTCGGTCTGGACTCGGTCGCTTAGATGTGGGCTAAAGTGCTGGTGCTGGAGACTTGGAGCCTTTGGAGTTAGAAACTTATTATTAGGCCTTTGCTTTTTGAGACAGGGCTGATTACTTTCACCGAGGTCCAAAGTCTTTAGCAGTCAACCTTTCTCTTCGTCCCATGAGCCCGTCCGTCTGCGTGCAAAAAAAAAAATTAATATTTTTTTTCCCTTTCTTTGGTGGAGGAAAGCTCCTCTCTAAGGGCCCGCTCGACCTCAAACCTGCAGTGCAGCCCTTCAATGCTCTCCTCTGGTTCCTGATCCCACGGTGTGCTCTTAGCGATATGGGATGGCGAGACGCCCGTTCTTCACCCTGTATGACTATATAGTAGGGCAAACAGGACGGCAATCTCGATTGCAACGATGTGAATCAACCTAATCAGTCTCCCTGTGGAAACGCATCCTGTTGTCGGAGATTTTCCTTGACTCGGGCGTTTGAGTCAATCCTTGATCTAGCGCCCCCTTCAATGCACAAGGGCAAGACCAACGATCCGTATCCGGCACAACAAGAGATAGACGCACACTCGTGTATGCGCTCGTGTTCACACCCGTGTCTCTGCCTTGCTTTGGAAGGAGCCAAGCAATATGCTGGACGTGGGCGACTGGCATATCAGTGTATCAGGCCGGTCAAGCCAAGGCGGCCCCTCGTCGATCCCATGTCTTTTTCCGATGCCCTCCTTCGTCCTGCGATTGTCGTCAACGTCACTCACCGTGGACATGGGCCTCCGACCCAGTGGCCGCAGGACAACCCATCGTCATTGCAGTCCCATTGTGTGTTTAGTCCATACAAACCGGGAAATCCATCCAAGGTTCCATATCCCAAACGTCGAGGAATCTGCCATGAGTAGGACACACTCTCTTAACTTTGCTCCAAGTAGAGAGTCTCTGGGCCTGTCTAAAATCCAAACCGCATCTCAAACCCTGGGCTACGGCAGCGAGACTGTCGCCAGGCTGACGCTATCTGTTCGCGCATGGCCATATCGAGTATCCACGCCACGGGGCTACTGCGTGCGGGCAAGCCGAGGGGATCCCAGCTTGCGTTGTCCGGGGCTTTTGTTTACTTGCGCATCAAAGACAAATGGGATCGCGAGGACGAGTTGGACGGATAATAGCGAGCTGCAGCCCAGCCCACACTTGTCAGAGACTCCGCCAAACGGCCCAATCGCCTCTCGCAAGCGCATCGCCATGCCAGTTCACAGCCGTCAGCTCGTCCTGAGCTCCCCTCCCGCCTCCCAATGTGGGAAGGCTGATGGCTAAACTCCACCGCGTCACCCATGCCATTCTTCCAAGCCTCCCACCCCCTACCACGAAAACTGTCTCCTGACCCTCGAAGTGAGGGGTAAAAGAACCAAAAAAAAAATGCCCGCATAGTAATGGTGTGATGCATTGTGCAACATCGTTTTGGATCTGCCAAGGGCTATCTGCGGCACAGCCCTGTGATGCAATGCAGCGTGGTGAGAGCGGAACGGTGCGGTGCGATGCGATTGCAGTTCCAATTCGTGGGGTAAACATTGAGCCCAAGTAAACAAGTCCCAACGTGACGCGTTTTGGTCTTGTTCCCCAGTCAATTCGCGCGCAGTCACGTGCATCTACCATCCAGCCCACTATCCCACCCGCATCCCACCCACTCTGGCTGCTCCACGCACATGCTTTTTTTTCTTGCGTTGCCAAGTTGCTGCTTCCTTCCGACGAGGACCTGTGCAAATCCCCGACACCGGCCCACTCCGCCCGGCCTCCATCTCCTCCAACCTCAAAATCTACGGTCCGTCTCAGTTTTGCTTCTGTCTAGAGACGACAGGTCAAAAAAATCGTTGTGGCAGACACTAGCCGGTCAATAGCCGAAGGCGCATTAACGCCTCGCTCGTCTTTAGTCTTGCGACGTAGATCCTATGCCTCAACCCTTTAACCGAGCTATGAGCAAGGGAGGCAGCTAAGAACATCTCCCACGCAGTACATAGTATTACGCTTCGCTCCACGACATCGGATGAGACCCTCTCCCTAGTCCCCTAACTCCTATGCAGGTCTGACCTACGAAATGAGTCGCTTGGCCGATCTCAAATGCAGAGCACACGTGTCGCATGGTACAGGTTCACTTTGACGACTCTAGTTTATTCATTGAGGCTCAAACTCATTTCCGCGGTATGCACGAAGCTACGCCGCCAAGACATTCAAGAGAGACTGTCTGCAAGAGACATGTCTCGCCGCATGCTAGTCTTTCCGCATACCAGTCTCTCAAGGAACCATATACGTTAATCTGGCACGCGGTCGCCTAATTCGAAATGACCCTCCCGGAGTCTAGGTATTCCGCCACAATCCCAGCTACATATCGTGGGGCCCTATCCTATGGAGCAAGAGGCGTGGGGAATGGCCCGTAAAAACCTCATCTCTGCTCATTTCCTCGTAGCCCGCATCCCAGAACCCGTCTCGCCAAGTTCCGTCATCGATATTCTCTTCTCATCCTTTGCAACTATTCTCATACCCATAGTTGACCCACCAATAATCTAGGTTCTAGGTTCTTCAGTCTGAGCGAGCCTGGCCTTCGTGTCATACGCCTGGACGAACACGTAGCCCTGTGCCGCCAGCGCTGCGGTACGCTATCCGCGAGCACAGACGGACAAGTGTTTCTCTGGGAAATGAATAAGGTGTCCAAGCTCTCGACTAAGCCATTCAGACATGACGAACCTCAGCTGAGAAGTATGGGCTAAATCTGGTTTGCACTGGTTCTGTGATGATGTAAAAGTCACAATCCCCGAACCTCTGAGCCTCCAGTACCAGTTCGACTTTTTTTTTTTTTTTTTTTTTTTTGCGAAGTCTCATTATGAACCCGCTGCTCTCGTTTCCGTAAGTAGGGATGAACAGATCGGTACATGCTCTAGGGTAGTAGGGCCGGGATGTTCATCAATAATCAAGGTTTCATGCTCTCCAAACCTAAACGGATGACAAGCTATCGTGTTAATCATCAATACGAAAGCCCTGATTCGGACATGCCTCAGCTGTCAGATCTGTCTTGAGGTCTGTGTCACTGCCAAATTTCCATCCAGCACAAAGTCTCTTTTTTCGATTACTCAAGAAGACGTTCCTTTGCGAATGACAAGATGCTTTGTTTGTGTGGCTTTTGTTACATTTGCAGCCAAATGTTCTGACCTACCTCGACTAAGGATTGAGCCCCCAGTCCGACAGTCCCAAGCAAAGGTATCGGGCGTACGATCTCTTCACACATCGACGCACGAATCGCTAAATACGGCCGTCCACGAAGCAACCGGACTAAGCGGGATCGATGAAACACAGACTTGAGCCATGCCGCCTAGTTGAAACGACTCTCGGTATCCTCGGCTGTGTAGGGTACTGGGGAGTGGTTTGCGCCTCAGAATTGAGTTGCAGGGGAGTAACCCTATCCCATATATCTCAAACGCGAGCCCTGACCGCATAATGTTCATATGGGTCGATATCAAAAATCCGCGTCGGTACTAAAGCTTTGGAGACGGGAGGCTTGCAACATCTGACTTCAGCTTTATGCATCCATTTTGCCTCGGGATACTTCCATCGACTGAAAGTACCGAAACGACAAAATCGCGGTTCTAGCCGATGCTTCCCACACAGGCTTCTTAGGGTGAAACGGGATACTGCATGCCGCATTGAAAGTTAAAGAGGCAGTGAGAAGAAGTGAAGGTGAAAATTTGCTCAACCAAGCATCATCGAATGGAATATCATACGTGACCCGCCATGCTAGCAGAGCATACCAATGACTCTCGCCGGACATCCGGAGCTTTCAGTACATCCCAATCAGCCATGTCACAGTCCAGTTTCGGGCGAGACAAGTGAGGAGGGTACACAGTAAATGGCAATAAGTCGCTTGTGGAAGTGTAGAAGCCTCACAACCGTGAAACAAGGCTGAGCAACGATGTAATGAATGTGGCGTATATACGGCATGAACCCTTACAACTTACCGTGATCATTGGCCGAGATTATACCTAATTCCTCGCATAGAGAGAAGAGACACTTGCGTTACGGTGAATCAGACACTCTCAATGGAAGACATGGTATTTACTGTCCGCTGTTTCATGGTGGCGGAAAAGATTCCCGAGCTCTAGAGTTCAACATTCTTGCTCCCCATATCTCGCTTGATCCGAATCAAGTTTGAGCTCTCGGTTATTGCACCATTTCGACCAAAATACTTCAAATAAGATGGATCAGAGTTTACTAGGCCAAGCCTTGGAGAATTTGGGGCAGGAACTCAGACGTGAGACGGGGTGAGCGATGCGAGGCGGAGACAAAATAAACACACACCACCCCAATTGACTTTATTCCAGCATTTCTTGACATGGAGTGTCGATGGTTTCCATACGTACCGTGCATATCTTATATCTTGTTGCATTGGTCAGGTTAATTGGGATATGGTGAGCAGAGTAGGCCAAGTAAAGGAGTATTGCGAATTGACGAACTTTCCTATCGCGACAGCGCAGCGGGCTTACTTCGGTCTGGGCTTGTTCTAGACCCGGAACAGTTGATAAGTCGACAATAGTCTGAAGACTGAACAAAAATTTCTTAGAATGAATTAGAGACTAGGATCTATGTATACAAATCATTAGAGAAGTATCCAGCTTTGCTCGACTTCGATCGATATTCAGGTGTACATGGATCCAGGGTAGGCTCGGTGTCGTTCACCTTAAATACTATGTACGACCCCATCGGTAGCGCCCCCCACGTTATTTAAGTGGGATTGCGGGGTGGTTCAAGGCGGTGACGGCTGGCACAATTTGCGTTCCAGTAATTTTTTTACTAGCTGCTGCGACCGCATCCAAAGATTGGCGATAAGATCACTACATCTCCATCGACTCGCTTCATTTGTCTGCCAACACACAGAAAACATGGCAAGCAAGAGGAAGCGCAGTGCTAAAGAAGGCATCAATGGCACCCAGAAACCCCAGAAACGGACAAAAAAAGACAACAGCATCAAAGCGCCTCCCGCAAAGCAGCCGAACCTGACCCTCGATAAGTCCCCGTTCGTCGAGACACCATTGGGCGACGATCGTAAACGAGAAGCTGGCCTATACGACCTGCTGGGTAGCGAGGATGAATCCGAACGGATAGATGCCGCTGATTGCATTGTCTCAAGTTTGCTTGGCGGGGATGGTGTTGCCGAACCAGTCTTGCAGAGACATCTGGACCGTCGCCTGTTTCGCGGACTTGCGAGCGGCAGGAATGCATCCCGTCTCGGCTTCAGCCTGGTAATTACAGAGCTCCTGGGACAATTGTTTGGTGCAGCTGCATTAGCCGAAACAAAATACACGGGTCTCACTTTCGAGAAGACACTGGAAATCCTGGCAGAGAAGACTCAAGCAATTGGAAACATTCCCGGCCAGGAGGAACGAGACCACTGGTTCGGACAGCTTTTCGGGATCGAGTGTTTTGTGCGAGCTCGCATTCTATTCAGTGACGCCTCGAGATGGAACGCAGTATTGGATCTGCTACTGAGACTCGCTACTAAGAAAGTCTGGCTGCGATCCCAGTGCGGTTGGGTAATTGTCCAAGCCATTGAGCAGATGAGCCAAGAGGATGCAAAGGCAACGTTGGAGTCAGTGGCAGAAGCGGGCCTGGCCAAGACCCCCGAGGGTGCAGCTGTCTGGCTCGTGGCCCTGGATCGGTTCCCGAGCATCAAGGTGAAGCCTTGGGAGCACCCGCTGTCTAAGAAGTCACTTGTCGATCTTGCTGCGGTGCTGAGAGAAAGCTTCGCACAGGACCAAGGGGAACAACGCCAGAAGAACAAGCAAGCTAGCTGGAGCGCGCAATTGCATTTTGTGTGGGATCTTATACTGGCACATTATGTGCAAGGGGCGGAATCAGGGTCTGCGGATTTTGAGCATTTCTGGGCCCGCGTGGTCGATGGTAAGCTCAATGAATCTCGTCAATACTTATTAAACCTGGATGCTGACTTTTCTAGACGGCCTGTTTTCTAGTAAAGCCACGGATGGTCAGAAGTTCAAAGGCTTCTCCGTTCTCCAGAAGATGCTTGAAGGACTTGTGAACCATCACTCTCACATTGAGTGCCTCTTCAGCAAGAATCTTACCACCTGCTTGATGAACCAGGCTGCCAAGGAGGACCGCTTTCTGCATCGTGCGGCGACCAAGGCACTAAAGGCGATCGAAGTAGTGGCCTCCTCACATCCTGCTACACTTGTGCCGGTTTTGAGGAGTCTCTTGGGCCCACATGGCGCCTACAATTTCGATCAACGGACTAGCTCAAAGACCGTGGAAAAGATCTTGCAACTGATCACCGAGGATTCTGCGCCAGAAACGCTGAAGATCATTCGACAGCCCATTAGTTCTCTGAACAAGCTTGAGGATGAACAGGCAATATCCACGCTTCGTGTCTATGCCGACTACCTATCTAGGGTGCTTAATGCCTCGGCTTCATCTTCGTCTGGTGAAATGAAGCAGAAGGCTTTTAATTCCGCTTTGCAGGAGTTGTCCCAACTAGCATATTCGCAACCTAAGCACATACCAGAAGCTGCTCTGACAGAGGCGATTCAGGAGTTGTGCCGGACTCGTCTCGAGTCTGCATTTGCGAAACTTAGTCGAAATACCGAGGATTATGAGAGCCTCTGTGCTGCTGTCGCGTCTATTGACCCTGATGCAGTAGCCATGTCTGAGGAAATCAAGACTGCTGTGGAGGAAGCGTTGGCCCGGATGCAGAAGCTCCTCAAACGAAAGACGAAGGAAGGGAACGAGAAGAGTCTCTCACAAGGCTTAGCTATGCTGCATGCCGTCTCCATCTTCCAACTCTACAACCAAGATCCGGACGCCATGGAGGTCTTGAACGATCTTTCTCAGTACTCGGACCGACTCAAAAAGGGAAAGTCTGCGGATAGTGAGCCTGGAACGTCGGAGCTTTTGGTCGAAATCCTGCTGTCAATGGTTTCGCGTCCGTCGTCGCTGATGCGACAGGTCTCGCAGCAAGTTTTCGATGCCTTTACTTCTCACATCTCAGCTGAAGGCCTGGAGCTGCTCACTGGTCCTTTGGGCTCCGATGAGAACACCAAGGGACAGAAAGAGCTGTTCAACACTGAAGAAGACATGGAAATTGACGAGGGCGAGTCTGATGATGACTCTAACAACGTTGAGGATGTTGAGGATGCCTCTGATGTCGAGATTGACTCTGATGTGGAGTTTGTCGACCTCAATGAGAAGAATGGCGAAGAACCTGACGATGACGAGGATGAGGATGGCGAGGAGGACGGCAACGGCAATGACAATGAGGACAAAGATGACGAAGATGAAGGACCTCAAGACTTGGAGGACTTTATGAGCAAGATCCTGAAGAGCCACCGCCTCGACAAGGACGCCGAGGCCGAGTCGTCTGACTCGGACGCCGACATGTCTGACTCGGAAATGTTCGCCATCGACGACAAGCTGTCAGCCTTTATGAGGAACCGCGCGCAGGCCAAACCCGACTCCAAGAAGCAGAAGAAGGACGCCAAGCAGTCTGTCGTCAACTTCAAGAACCGCATCCTGGACCTGCTCGACATCTACGTCCGCAACGAGGCCCTCAAGCCCCTCGCCTTCTCGCTGCTGCTCCCCATCCTCAATCTCATGCGCACCACCACTACCAAGCCACTCGCCTCCCGCGCCTGCGAGATCATCCTCAACTACCAAAAGGCCCTCAAGAAGGCTCGCAACGCTCGCCAGGATGCCGAGGCGCCGCCCGCCGACGACCTGCTGGGCCTGCTCCTTAAGATTCACGCCGAAGCCGCAAAGGACAACGCACACGCCTACGCCAGGGCCGCCAGCGCGGCGAGCCTCGTCGTCGCTTCGGCGCTGTACGCCGAGGACACAAGCAAGATCAAGGACGTGGCCGCGGTGTATGCCAATTCGCAGTCGGATTGGGTCCTCGGCGAGGCAAAGCTCCAGAGCTCCTTTTTCGCTGACTGGAACAACTGGTGCCAGAACTTGGCCTCGCAGCCTCACTCTTGATACCCCCCTTTGTGCTAGAATGCGATATAGACGGATAGATAGGGAATGGAAAAGCAAACGTGTCAAAACATGTCAGACACATGGGTGTTGGATGCCTGCAGATGAACCATTAAATCTATGACCCTGTCATCGTGATAGTACAAGTGCCTTTTTTCGTTTGACACAGCCTGCTACCTCTAATCCTCCATCTTATCGTCGTCCTTCTTGTCATCCTCGTCGTCGTCGTCTAGATCGTCCTCGGCCTTTGCTAATCTCTCAGCCTCCTCACGGAGCTCCTTGGGAACCTCCATATGTCTGCCCTTGGTGGGGCCGTCGATGGTGCTGATCCACGTCATCTCTAGCTCAAAGTCCTTGTCCTTGTTGTCCTTCTGCGCTACGTAGATGATGCGCGCGGCCTCCTTGACGGCTTCGTGGAGAGTAATGTTGCCCGCAGGTAGGTCGAGCTTCTCGAGCTCAGCCTTGGCGGCCTGCCGGCCCTTGCCCGTTGCGGCACCATAGTAGCCCCAGTACAGACCGCTGGGCTCTATCATGTACAGAAACGGACCGCCGTGCTTGCCGGGAACCTTGCCGCCGGCGCCGCACGAAGGTCCAGAGCCGACCTCGCCGTCGACGGGGGTCTCCTCCGAGGTGTCGACGCCGCCAACGATGGCAGTGATGCCGAATGGCCGAACGGAGCCGTACATGGTATAAGCCTGGAGGTAGCCGCCCATGCGGGAAGCGAGATCGGATGTGGGGATGGGGGTCTTGAAGTTCTGTCGCCAGCTCTGGGCCTCGTCGCGGGCGCGGTCGACGAAGTGTCGACCATCGGGAACCATGCCAGAGTAGACCTACCGAAAGGAACCAATCAGTCAACCGGCACAGGGAAAACTAAAGGGGAAGCGAAAGCCTTACCGCTCCAATGTGGCTGTCGACGGTGCCAATACGCTTGTTGGCACCGGGTTTTAGAAGCTTGGATGCGACGACCTTCTCAACTGCCAGGACAACGCCGTCCTTGGCTCGAATACCAATCGAAGTGCCGCCATTTTCCACTGCCTTGACCGCATATTCGACCTGAAAGTTCCGTCCATCAGGTGAGAAGATGGAGTTAAGGAGATCGTAGCCCGTGCCTATCGACGTCTATGGAAACGAGCATCTGGGGTCAGCAAGCTGGGGGAAGCTCTCCCTCGCGGGGGAAGCGAATGGGAATTAGAGACAAGTTGGTAGCTTACCATGGTGACTGTAGGTTTTTGCTAAAGGGATTTGTGTTGCGGTAGGAGGGAGAGGCAAATGGCGTTGTGGGAGAATTGGGGGAGCTTGGTTCGAGGAGGCGACGTTGGTGATGGCGTTGGCTTGGAGCTTCACTTTCAGGCAGCCCGAGAGCTGCGTGTTGCAGTCGTTCTGGTCTGCCGGCAAGGCTGGCCGTATGGGTGCCTGAGGCGGCAATGCCGGCGAGGCTTGAATAGTTGAGCCACATGTGGCGTCGAGGAAGCTAAGATGCGGGAGTGGCTTGGACGAAACCCACTTGCCCCTCCACAGCCACGGCGTCACATCGCGGTCCCTGCAGCCGAGCATTCGGAGATGTGCGTGCTGCAATGCCCTGGGATCCGTAACATTTTGTAGCAGAGCCTGGAGTTGAGCGCAGTACGTACTTTTTCTTGTCCAGAACTTTACCTTGTACTTAAGGTAGCGGGTGCTTGTGCATGTCGTGAAACGATGACATTGCCCCACCGCATATTGGTTGCCCACTTCTGCATCTTGGAGATACCACTAGATGGAAAGAGCACGCAGGAGGATGAATTATTTCTTTACTAGATAGGGTGTCCGTCATACATTTGTCTCTCCTCTTCTCTCCTCCTCCCTCTTCGTTCTTCGTTGGACTCGGTCCTTCCGACTGAGAGGGGCCGAGTCTGGCCCATTTAAGACCGGCCCTTGGTGGACAGGTTGCATGTATTTGTTGGGCTGAGGGGCTTCGTAGCGCGAATAGAGAGCCACTACAGAAACACTACAGAAATGAGTCTGTGACCGGCGGTGAGTTTTTGGTAAAGTGGCACATGTTGAGGTGGGTTCGCTTTGTGTGATGCTCGTCCAATGAGTCAAAGGAGTCATGCCGCGACTCTCTTTATTACTAAATAAGAGAGAAAGAAGACGGGCGCATAAAGGAGACGGAAGACGAAGCGTGAGTGAGGCATCTACACGTATCCATCACGACCCCTCATGGATCTCCTGTGTCTCTCAGGCATTGCTAGATTCCTTGCTCGGCTAGCTTGCTTGTCTTTCTTAGGTAGATCTGGCACGTCCCACGCCGTGTGGCACCGGCTCATTGGATCGACCTGGATGGGCGGGCAGGGGCCAGACGAAACCGTCTGATGGAATGGCATTGCGGAGCGGTTTTTCACTTGGGGTGGGAGGCGGGGGTGAGGGAGAGAGAGAGAGAGCGTTAGGAAGTGAACGGCATGAGTTATGAGAGAGTGAGCGTGTTGCATGAATCATCGGAATTAAAGCACCAAGAAAGGGAACACTTCCTGAGAAATGACAGCGTGAAGCCCCCCGAGGCAGCCGTGAAACGTGAAAACTGAGAGCGAGGGCATCATCGAAAGCTCTCACATCGGAGAAGCATCATGTGCCCTGTGTCACATTGCCCCGAGTGGTGCGTCATGACACTTGGTACTGCTTGTCCTGTATCACGGTCCCCTAGGTAATAGGTAAAGAGACCTCAGCTACGTGTGATACGTACCTACGTATAGTCGTGCAATGTGAAGTGCTAGCGGTTTGTCGGGCTGGTGCCTCCTGTAGTTACATGGCCTGGCACCTGGCCTAATGGCCGAGATGGCTCACGGGTCCCTTGCAATCTCCACTAAAGCTGCCGCGCCGCCCTCACTAGGCGGTCCGCTACCCAGCTGTCCGACGTCCTGTTGCAGGGGAATGTAGGCTGCCATTCCCTCCATTCCCTCCTGTGGGCGCTGTATCAGTACCTAGCGGTGCACGGGACAGGGCCTGTGGCATCCATCACGGCCTGTCATCTCCATCCGTCAATGCTGCTTCCAACACCATCACAATCGCCATCTCCCTTCTCTTCTCTTTCTCCTCTTCCCTCTACCCGACGCATAACTCTCCCAAAAAATACCCTCGCCTTCCAACTTTGACCATCCCGATTCTTCTTTATTCACGCACGCACGCTACCAAACAAACAACCCACCCTATTTCTTTCTCTCTTTCCCTCCCACGGACCGCCCTTCTTCTTGTTCTCTTCTCTCCCCCACCTTGGCCCCGGCGCCTGCAACCCAACCCAACGGCCCACCGCTCTTAGACACCCCTCCAAGCCCAATACAGCGTCCCCTGGAGTCGACATCTCCCGCTCTCTCCCTATTTCATTCTTCCTTTTCTTCGCGCTTCTTTCTTCTACTTCTTACTCTCTCCTCGCTATTCAAAAGAGACTTGCTTAGCTTAGTCAAATAAAACCAACCGTTTTTGCCCCCAACTGTCCTGCCGCAAGACCCTCGAATCCCTCGTCATCAGTCACACACCCTCCGCCTTCCTTGCCACCCCACCATCAACCCCCCCAAGCATCATCGACCTCCCGAACACGAACCCAAGAACAGGAAACAAAATAGCCTGAACTTGGGCCAGAATTTCTCGCTTGCTCTCTGACGAGACCAGGAAATATTTAACAAGGGATTCTTACAGATCCGCCGTGCGTGCTCCCAACCCGTTCGATCTGCATCTGCACACTACCGTGCAACTTACCCCATCAGACCATCTCCGAGACTCCTCCGTCTAGATCCACTTACTAACTCGATTCCGATTCACAGATCAGCCATCATGGTTTCAGTTCAGTATAGCATGCAGATGCATGATGAGCTCGCTACTCTCTTCTCTCGCAACCTCACCTTTAACCCAGAGCTTCAAGCTCAGCTTCAAGCTCAGGCCGAGGCTGAGGCTCAGGCCCAGGCTCAAGCCCAGGTTCAATCTCAAGCTCAAGTCCCGGTTCCCCAGGAGGACCTCCCCAAGCCCATCATCTACTCCGTCTCTCAGCACTACAACCACTCAGCTCATATCGTGAAGCCGCAACCTGTTCAGCAACAAGAAGTTCGAGAAGAGCCCCAGAGGCACTCATCGGAGCCCCCTCAGACCGAGGCACCAAACGCCGAGACTGTTCTCCGCAACCACGGTGTCGACCCTCAAACTCTCACGCCTTCTCAGGTTCAACTGTTCAGGATCGCCGACCCGCCTCAGCAGATGAGGCTCATCGAGCTCTGGAGCATCTGCCCCCCCGGCAATGGTGGCGATATCCCGGCTCTGGCCTGGAGCAGCACCACGGTAGCACAAGAGGAGCAACTTGCCCAGATGCGTTATGAGAGAGCAACCCAACAGAACCAAGTCATGAGCTTGGACGGTACCGCAATCCAGGGCGGCGACAGCAGGTGGAGCCAGTCTTACGACAACGACTCTTCTGAGCCCTACATGCTCTCAGGTTACGAAGAACTTATGCGACGCGAGAACCAGCGCCAACTGGAGGAGCGACAAAGGGATTCGCACAGCCACTTCACCTCCCCTCCTGCCTACACGCCCGCGACGGACCCCGTCTACATGGGTGCCGATTACATTCGCCAGCAGCAGCAAATGGAGATGGCAACCCAGTACGGTGCCTTCCAGCAAGATGCCATGGATGTTATGTAATTACTAACCTCACTCTCGGGCTGAGAATCAGAGAAGAAAAAAAAACATACATATATAGCAAGCATCTGGCCAAAATTCAACAAGTGGTCGAGATAGGTAGCAGCCCAGAGGACGAGGATTGTTTCTTTTTGTGCTTCGCTTTTCTCTTTGTTTACGTTATACAACACAAGAATGGTGGAAGGACATGGATGTTGGACGGAGACTTGAGCTGTGGAAATAATTGTTTTTACAAATACTTGTCAACCTGGAGATTGATGACTTTATGGACGGATTTCTTTGGAAGGACTGGCGCTGAGGGATGCCGTTTTGTTTCTCATTCGTTATTAAACTACACAACTCCTGTCTCCCTCACACCCTCCATACATACCATTTCAGTGTATGCTGACAGCATGTTTTTTATAGAGAGAAGACTCATGGCAGCATTTCGGTTAGCCAGAGGTACGTCGTTCTCCCCGACAGCATACACTCCCAAGAACCCCCATCATCCCATTCCTACCCCTGTTTTGCGTCTAACCATGACTTGGCCTGAGATAAAATTGATACCATGTGATATTTTCTTGAACTGTGTTCCTCCCAGTCCTCTTTATTGCGCACCGCGGTTATATAATAATACACGCGTTTTCTACTCTCAAACATTACTAACATCTCGAACATTGCTTGCATGTGAATCATCATGATCAGTGGCAGAGGTGTAATCAGTGTGTCATGAGAAGTTGGGGTTTTCGAGGACCAATATATGAAGGGGTATCGAATTTGTGTTCCGGGCTTCTTAATTATTATAGATCGTGATAATACAGTTATCTATATGAGTCTAAATGCCGGTCTTCTCGAGCTTCTTTGTCAGCTCCTCAACATCCTTGTCCTTGATAGTAGGCTCCTCCTGGGCCTCCTCCGCTTCCTTCTTCAGCTTCTCTACCTTGTCCTCCTCCTCTTCCTCCTCCTCTTCCTCCTCCTCGCCTTCCCCATCGTCACTTTCAAGATCGCTCAGGCTGTCGACACCCCAGTCGTCCTCAACTACAGTGTCGCCACCGAACTTCTCCTTTCGCTCCTCCAGCAACTCCTGAAGCACAGTGATCGACTCGTCATCCTCGGAGAACATGTTGCCGTTAAGCTCGATTCGCCTCAAAGCAGGCAGACCGACGTTGGCAGCACTAGCGAAACCCTTTAGACCGGGAGCAGTGATTTCGTTGAACTGCAATCGAAGGACCTCCAGCTTCGTATTCTTTCCTTCGGCTAGTGCCTTGGAGACCAACACGGCGCCCTTGCCACCCATGAGAGAGTCGCCTACACCAAGCTCCTGCAGCAGGGTCCAGCCAGCCACAACCTTGGCCAAGGCCTTGGCACCAGTGATGGTGAGGGTGTTGTCCTGGAGATCGAGAATTTGGAGCTCGGTAGCGTGGCTGAGACCCTCAGTCAGAAGGTGCGAGATACCCTCTTGTCGGATGCCGTTTTGGACCATCTTGATGACCTTGATTTTGTTGTGGAAGCTATACGTCTTCGCCCAAGCCGTCATACTTCCGTTCTCGAGTCGGTTTCGGCCGCAAATGACAGTCTCCAGATCGGGAACGTCCTGCCCCTCCTTGCGAGCTGCTACCTTCTTCGCATAGAGCTCCGAGAGGGAGTCGGCGATGAGGATACCGGCATGAGGGCCGAGGCCGTTGTTGTTGAGGTAGAGATGTTGGAGGGGAACGTGCGAGGCCAGGAACGCAACCAGGGGCGCCTG
Source organism: Dactylonectria alcacerensis (assembly GCA_029931735.1). Taxonomy (NCBI): domain Eukaryota; kingdom Fungi; phylum Ascomycota; class Sordariomycetes; order Hypocreales; family Nectriaceae; genus Dactylonectria; species Dactylonectria alcacerensis. The sequence continues at coordinate 3,384,019 of JAPMUZ010000002.1, forward strand.
GGTGTTCAAGCCGAAAGCGTTGTCGTTCAAGTTGATAGTGTTGAGCTTAGGAAGGTTAAGTATGGAGGTGAGGAGAGAGGAGAGAGCTTCGGGGATCTCGTTGAGGAGTCTTCCGGTGAAGATATCGGCGAAGTTTGCCACCTGGACGCATCGCAGTTAGCAGGGCAAGCTTGAAACTCGAAGTCGAGATGTCATACTTGGAGGTTCTTCTTGGTCGCAAGGACCTCGCCAAGCAACTTGCAAGCACCGACACCGAGGGTGTTTCCTAGGAGCCTGACTTCCTCAACATCATTTGCTCGGAGTTCGGCGATATAAGGCTCAAGGTCGGCCTCTGAGTCGAGCTTGAGACCCTTCCCTTCGAGGGAGTAGAGCTTGGTGGAGGAAGGCATGGTAAGATGTATAGAAGAGCGTTAAACGCAGCAAATGTGTACCAGGTATTATGCAGAGTGCGAATCGACAGAAAGGCTGCAGGACACGCAAAAGAATGTGTGCCTAGGCGTGCGAATGAAGGTGGGGGTGGGGTAATTTCCTTACAGCAGGCGCTACCTGCGAAGGCGGGCTTTGAAGGCTGCCATCACCTGGCAGTGCCATTACTACCAGGGGTGCAGCCTGTCGGGAAAGTCCGGCGCCTGGCACACAGCTGGCGAACAGCTGCCGGAACACCGGCCGCTCAGATGGAAATCGAGCCTTAAGATCACGTGATGACGACCAATCAGCGCCGGCCCATTTCGGACCGCTCGATGGGTTTTCTCTGATGCTAATGATCTTTTGCTGAGCCCTTTTGTCTTCCGACGCCGAGTACGATTCCCCATCGCCGTCTCACATTCGATTGCGGCTCATCCTGCAGCGACGGTCTAGCTTGCCCATCATGCTCGCCAGGTCGTCCATGCGCTCGACGCGCATCCTCAATGGCCTCAAGAACGGCGCTGTCACTGCTTCCAAGGTATGACACCATTCGTTGGCATCATCAAAGCCATTGCCGAGGGAACACCACCACGAGCCCCAACACGCGGCAACCACGCCAATCGCACCCAAGTGGCCATAGAAACAATGTATCCGATCGCTGACCGTGTTTTGACTGCAGCGTGCCGCCTCCTCGAGCTCCAGCGCCGCCGGCGAAGCTTCTGCTACCCGAATGAACTTGGCCGCCGCCGCCTCCACCTCCCTCGCCCTTGGCTCCATTGCCTGGTACTACCATCTCTATGGAGCTCCCGTCGCCTTTGCTTCGACTCCTGCTGAGGAGGGGTACGTGAATTTCGAGTCCTGATGGGCATGCTGGTCGGGTTGGCCCAATCCGGCCATGAGGCATAAACGCTGCATCAAACGTGCTGTGCAACGAAAACCATCTTGCTAACCCGCCACGATAGTCTCCACGCCACCAAGTACCCCTGGGTTCACTCTCAGCTTTTCAAGACCTACGATCATCAGGCGTAAGTCTTGGTGACGCAATTGAACCGTTAGCCCGAAATGCTGACCCCCCTGCGATAGTCTTCGCCGTGGTTTCCAGGTCTACCAGGAGGTCTGCGCTTCCTGCCACTCCCTGAGCCGAATTCCCTACCGATCCCTTGTCGGCACCATCTTGACCGTCGACGAGGCCAAGGCTCTTGCCGAAGAGAATGAATTCCCTGGCGAGCCCAATGACGAGGGCGAGATCGAGATGCGACCCGGAAAGCTGGCCGATTACTTGCCCTCCCCCTACAAGAACGAGGAGGCTGCCCGCTTCGCCAACAACGGTGCCCTTCCCCCGGATCTGAGCCTGATCATCAAGGCCCGTCACGGTGGCTGCGACTACATCTTCAGTTTGCTTACTGGTTACCCCGAGGAGCCCCCGGCTGGTGTCGTCGTTGCCCCCGGCATGAACTTCAACCCTTACTTCCCTGGAACCGGCATTGCCATGGCTCGTGTCCTGTACGATGGTCTCCTCGAGTACGAGGACGAGACCCCTGCTTCGACCTCTCAGATGGCCAAGGACGTTGTCGAGTTCCTCAACTGGGCCGCCGAGCCCGAGATGGACGACCGAAAGCGCATGGGTATGAAGGTCTTGGCTGTGTCCGCCTCCCTGTGGGCCGTCAGCGTGTGGGTGAAGCGATACAAGTGGGCCTGGGTGAAGTCGAGGAAGATTGCCTACGACCCTCCTCAGGATGTCAAGGTCCGCCGTTAAGGAGGCCCCATCACAAGTCTCATTTGTATACTAGTCGCCCCCTTAGAGCAGCTCCTTTGTCGGTGGCGGGTAGAAAAGAAGCAAGGCGTGAATGGAGGCAGGGAAGAAGATGGAGGGTACAGTGTAAATCAGATGAATCATTTCCAATACCTTGTTTGACCCAAACTACGCCCGAATCACATCTTTAATTGACAAGAGGAGGATGTGCCTTATGATATCCGAGTCGTGTAGCGTTTGCAGATATTGGGTCACGATAATGACATGTTTGAATCTTGAGGTTGGCAACAGTGGTTAACCGTACGTTTACTTAGTTTAATTAAATATTCACTGAAGCTGACGTTTCCTAACTACCGTAGTTTTATGTGAGGATATCGGTTGATATGACGGAAGTTCGCGGGTACATTAACGGACAACCCAGGTGCGTAAGTACCCCCTTAGGTATCTTGTAGGTGGTAAGCCACCCAATTGCATTTCGATATGCGGCCGATGGTCTTGTGGCACCACCTTGCACCGAGTGTGGTCGGATTCTCGAACCAGATCTGTTCATCAACCTCCTCCAACTGCCTGGGGAGTTGGGGAACGGCTTGAGGTGGCGTCTCAATAGCAGGTGATTTCGGTATGGATCGGTGTTCCAGCGCCGACGCTCCGAGCCAGGATCCAGGGGTCGACAACCTCAGCCGGTTAATATTCAAACACTTTTAAATCTACAAGTGAATAGCGAACTTGAAAGCTGTGTTGGCTAATCTGTAGCATCTAAGTTACTACGCAACGTAGTTCATCATGTATCATGTATCAAGCCTGGCATAGAGGTAGACTAGTAGGTTGCAAGGTGCCCGGGTGTGAATGCTAATAACTTCCCTTTCAGTGAGAATCCTCACGAGGAGTCGCCTTTACAAGGTTCAAGCTCAATGAGCGTAGGAAAGCATCCGCTGCTAACTTTTCTGGGCAAGGTAGTTTGGCTCTGTTAAGCTAGCTGGTAGGCTGGGTAATCCCTCAGTGACGGAGAATGCTACCGATTGATTCTCCATTTGCACTGTACGGGTTCACGGTGTGCGAGAAAGTTGTGTGGTAGTCCCCATCACCCCCCTGTAGAACTGCCTGCAGCTCAGTGGAAGCCACCTGGAGTGTGACCCAGCTCCAGGGAGTCTAAGCGTCCACTGCGCTACAGTTCTAGAGTGCCCGCGTCTGCCCGCCTGAAAATGGGTCCTTGCAACTGCGTTTGCCACGACAATTCAACCAGGCAAAACAGGCGCAATTCATTGGGCCCGCATCTAAGAGCCTGCCTGAGAGGCCGGAGTCCAGCCAACCCCCTCCACCTCCCGGGCCACGCTTGCCGTGGAAAGGTAAGGCCTGCTCTCACCATCCCCCGTCACCTCCATCTCATCCACCTCATCCCATCCAGCCATACCCCATACTCTTCCCTCACTCTCGCCCGCTCTTTGGCTCTCGCCTCTCACTTCGTCTCCTCCTCTACCTCTTCACCACCGTCCGCCTTAATCGTGTGGCCATCTATCCACCTCATATTATAGCCGCCCAGCCCCCGAGACCTTGCACCGATCTTCGGGGTCTTCCGCGGAACGACGCCCGCACCCAAAAACATGCCCTTCGTCGGCGAAGACGTCCACACGGGGCACAAGCGAAGATGGGATGCCGACGATGAGCGGAGTGTGTATGCCCTCTATGCCTCCAACGAATCCAACGACTTCTTCGTCCTCAACCAGCGCCCGGAACTCGCGCCGCGCAAGATCCTCCCGCTGGCTTCCAAGCGGGCACGCATCTCCGAAGACGATATTCTCATTCACGACTCGCTCCCCAGCTCCTCTTCCGCCTCCCACCGCCGACGGCGATCGTCGCAACTCAGGGTGTTCCAGGTCCAGCCCGCATCCGCCAGCCGCTTCGCCCCCAAGCTCACTAGCACAATCCTCTCCCCCTGTCACATATGCCACCGACGGCCGACCAAGAAATCAGATCTTGACTCCTTTGCCCAATGTCAAGGCTGCGGTGAGCGGGCTTGCTTCGTTTGCATCCGCGAGTGCCAGGGCTGGAACCTGGATGCCGGTTCAGTGCTGTCCGAGCAGGAGGTGCTTTCGCGGTCCTTTCACATGGACGATGTAGACGATCAACAATCCCAACAACAACCCGAAAACCAGTCCGCCGGACACGAGCCCAGGAAAGGATGGGCTGCTGGCGGACATCGAGCCGTAGTCTGCAGTCGGTGTTGCATCGAGCGCGGCGCCGAAGGAGATGTGGCCTGCCTGGGTTGCCTTTCGCGTATGGAGGGGAAGTAATCTACCAGAGTGGAGGGTACATCTAATGATTCACGGCCGATATATTCTTGTCACCCCTGGGCGAGTGCTTTACGCCGTTTCAATAACACTCACGGGGCCATCGGTTTTTTTTCTTTTTTTTTCTTTTTCTTTCTTTTTTTTTGGATGGCATGCTGCTGGTTGGAATGGGAAGCCTTTCGAGCTCAAATGAGGTCCACACATCTGCATTTTATGAGGGAAAGGGTAATGGGAATCGGGACGGGGCATTGGAGTTTTGTTTTCCTGCCTAGACGATCTCGCTTCATGTGCATACGGTCTGAAGACTTCATCCAGGAATCACCATACATAGGTAGATAGATAGTCATTAAACAACATGGGAAAACCCATCACATCAAGGTTGTCATCGGGGACTGTGTCCGCCACCAAACTGAGAAAGATCTCTTCCATGTGAAGCAAATTGTCGATGTAACGTCTCGAGCCCCGCCATCTAATTGCCGTTTACTTGTACACCGTATTATATTACACCGCGCTATTTCTAGTTGTACTGCATGTACGTCGCTGTCGAGTTAAACTTGAGGTTGCCCTTGATGACCTTGTCCACTGCGCTCAGGAAGTCCTTCTCCGACGCAACCTTTCTCCTCGCACGGATGGCAAACATGCCAGCTTCCGTGCAGACACTTCTCAACTCGGCACCGGTCGCGTTGGGGCAGAGACGAGAGATGAGCTCCCAGCGGATGTCGCGCTCGACGGACATGCTCTTGGCGTGGATACGGAGAATGTTGGCACGGCCCTCGAGGTCGGGCAGTGAGAATTCGATCTTTCGGTCGATACGACCGGGTCGCATGAGGGCGGGATCTAGAGTCGAAGGTCTGTTGGTGGCGAACATGACCTTGATATTTCCTCGGGCGTCGAAACCATCCAGCTGGGTAATCAACTCCAGCATTGTTCGCTGGACTTCGTTGTCTCCACCAGCACCATCGTCGAATCGAGCACCGCCAATGGCGTCGATTTCGTCAAAGAAGATGATGCAGGCCTTCTTCGTTCGCGCCATCTCGAAAAGCTCTCGGACCATCCTGGCGCCCTCACCCACGTATTTCTGGACCAGTTCACTGCCAATGACTCGGATGAAGGTGGCGTCTGTTCGGTTGGCAACGGCTCGGGCGCAAAGAGTCTTACCGGTTCCTGGAGGACCGTAGAGGAGTGCTCCCTTGGGGGGATCGATGCCCAGGTTGACGAATCGCTCAGGTGATAGCAACGGCATTTCCACGACCTCTCGCAGCTTCTCAACCTGCTCCTTGCATCCGCCGACATCACCGTATGTGACGTCTGGCTTCTCCTCCACAGTCATCATCGTGACGCTCGCATCGATCTTGGGCGGTAGGGGAAGCATGATCTGGTACTTGTTGCGATCGACACCCACGCGCATGCCTTCCTCGATATCTGTGGGACTGACTCGATCGCCAAGCTGGACCACGAATTTGGCGATTTGCTTCACGTTGATCACGTACTTGCTCTTCGACTCATCGCCCTTCTCGTCGGCGATAATCTTTGTGCACCGTGCAACCTGGAAAGGCTGCTCCTCGGACATTCGTTGACGGTCGGCGGCGACATCCCATAGATGTGGTGGAGCGAGTCCGGTATCCGATTCCTATCGCTGTTAGACGCTGGTAGTTAGAAGACGGTCGATCCATCTAACCTTGACACCGATCTTCTCGTCCACGCTTTGTTGCTTCTCCTTGATCTGCTTCTCGAGTTTCTTGAGAGCTGTTCCATATGGCGCGGCGCCGTATGTCTTGAGGACTTGAATGTCCCTGCACCCCAGTTAGCGAACCCTAGGCCAAAACATTATACATACTGTGTGCGTACTCGTCTGTCAAAGGGGTAATCTTCTTCTCCTCTACCTCATCGTCGGCAAACTTCTTCTGGTACTTTTCCCAGTCTTGACCGGTTGCGGAAGGCTGGGATTGTTAGCAATACAGTCAGGATGTTCAGATGGCACAGCGACTGACCATCGTGAATTCCGCGGGTCTGAAGCTGCTCTATGTATTCAAAACGATAGCGAGTTCTGTCTTTGTGGTGGTTGATGCAGTTGATGAGTCCGTCTGGAAGGGGAAAAGTGGTCGTCGTGGTCGCTAGTAGTCGGTGTTTGGAGATGATGAGGGTCGTGGAAGGCATTCCGTAATCTGGGTTGCCTTGAGCTTGAAGCACGGGCCCCCTGCCATCAGGCTGTTCAGCGCTAACCCCAGCAGGTTAGTACAAGGCACATGCCGGAACTGGAGGATCTCAGCCCCCGATCCAAAAATTCTGGGTGGCATTTGTCGCCCGCAGAGTAGGGCAGGAGGCGGGACATCTCAAGGTTACCGGATTCTGAAGTCGTGTTCCTACAAAGCCCCGCGATCTCACAACCGTCTTCGAGGAATCCCGGGTCCGCCACCATATTGACAAAATGTCTGCCCCGGCTATATCATCAGCTCCCGCAGCGGGAAGCTCTAGTAATGCCACTTTCCGTGTATGGCAAGCTCTCACCAAGCTTTCGAGCTGCCCCGCTGACCATTCTCTAGGACAAGGAGAAGCCTATGGCGGTCCGCTCGTCCAACATTGTTGCTGCCCGAGGTACGAGGATCTGTCCCTTGGACAATTTTCATATAGACTTACACCTATCTAGCTGTCGCCGATGCGATCCGAACGTCTCTCGGTCCTCGAGGAATGGACAAGATGATCCGAAGTGGAAAGGGGGAGACGATTATTACAAACGACGGAAACACGATGCTGAAGAGCATGTCCGTGATGCACCCAACAGCTAAGATGCTGGTCAACTTGTCTGGTGCTCAGGATGTGGAAGCTGGCGACGGAACCACTTCGGTCGTCGTCATCTGCGGAAGCTTGCTTGGTGCCGCCGACCGCCTGCTTTCCAAGGGCATCCACCCCTCAGTTATCTCGGAGTCCTTCCAGCGAGCCGCCGCCGCCGCCGTCGACGTCCTTCACGATATGTCACAGCCCATCCAACTGACCGACACCGCCTCGCTTCTCCAAGCTGCCAACACCTCGTTGTCGTCCAAGATCGTTTCCCAGTACTCGAACCTTCTCGGCCCCATGGCGGTCAACTCTGTCACCAAGACCATCGACCTCAAGACTGCTGACAACGTCGACCTGAGGAACATCCGAATCGTGAAACGAGTTGGAGGAACCATCGAGGACAGCGAACTGGTTGATGGCCTGGTCCTCACCCAGCCTGTGCTGAAGAACGCAAATGGCCCTGTCCGCATGGAGAAGGCGAAGATCGGTTTGATCCAGTTCCAGTTGAGCCCTCCCAAGCCCGATGTACGCTTTCCCATCCTAGATACATAACTGTTCTATGCTTACACCTCCCAGATGGAGAACACCATTCAAGTCAACGACTACCGACAAATGGACAAGATTGTCAAGGAGGAGCGGTTATACCTCCTGAACATGGCCAAGAAAATCAAGAAGGCCAAGTGCAACGTTCTTCTCATCCAAAAGTCCATTCTCCGCGACGCCGTGAACGACCTATCACTACACTTTTTGTCCAAGCTTGGCATTCTCACAATCAAGGACATCGAACGCGACGAGGTCGAGTTTATTTGCAAGTCAACTGGCTGCAAGCCCATCGCCGATATCGACTCTTTCACCGAAGACAAATTGGGATCTGCTGATCTGGTGGAGGAAGTGCACTCGTCTGGGTCGCGCATGGTTAAGGTCACCGGCACCAAGTCGGCGGGCAAGACTGTCTCTGTGGTGGTCCGTGGTGCCAACTCCCTAATCCTGGAAGAGGCCGAGCGAAGTTTGCACGATGCTCTCTGTGTGGTGCGCTGCCTGGTCAAGAAGAAGGCGCTTATTGCCGGTGGTGGTGCCCCTGAGATTGAGATTGCTGCCCAGCTCTCCAAACAAGCGCGCAGCTTGACCGGCACGGAAGCCATCTGTTGGAAGGCATTCGCAGATGCTATGGAGGTCATCCCCACGACCCTGGCGGAGAACGCCGGCCTGAACAGCATCAAGGTGGTAACAGACCTGCGACACAGGCACGAGATGGGCGAGAAGAATGCCGGAGTCAGCATCAAGTCTGGAGGTGTCAACACAAACATCTCCAAGGAGAACGTCTTGCAGCCCCTGCTGGTGAGCACGAGCGCTATCGAGCTGGCGGCGGAGACTGTGAAGATGATTCTGCGTATAGACGACATTGCATTGACCAGATAGATAGATATCCCCGGCAGGATGGTACCTTATTCTGTATGATAATACCAAAATGGGTCGCAAATCTGCTGCATGACATGTTCTTGGATGCACGTGAATCTCTAGAGCGTCGAATTGAAAGACGATGTGGTGTTGGCAGCTGGTGCGTAATTGGCTGTAGTCATTGATGGCAGGTGCGGCATACTGGCTCTTGCCCCAACACGCAACTGGGGCAACAAGTTCGATTTCGCTTTGGTCCCGACTCTGCACTCAGGCCTCGCACAACGCTCTAACAAATCCAGGCAAATAATTACTATACCGTGGTCTGCCTTTACTTCGCTTTCTATTGTCCATTCTGTTTTCCTCTCTCTATCATGGCTGCCGACGATGAGTCCGATTACTCGAGCGCCAACGATGACTCTGATCCCGCTATGATTACAATACATATTCAGCAGCGCATTCTACAAGTAAAGGATACTCTCTCTGTGTGTTTCGAAAACACGAGTGCTGATACTTGGATACCAGTTGAAGAATGACCGAGAGAAGCGGACCAAGGCCGTCCTCCAAGAGTCGAGCATCGCTTTTGATAAGTTGCGCACGCGAGTTGTGGCGTACGAAGCAGAGCGGCACCAAAAGGAGTGAGGCTCCCTCGCAACCTGAACTGTGACGATGTAATCGATTATACTAAAAGCAATAGGTCCAAGTGTTACGCATCACACGTCAAGGCACTGGCCGACGCTACTTATCGCCGGAAGGACATTGAGGCTAGGATGCTGAGCTTGGTTATGAGGATGAACTCATATACGAAAGAATTGGAAGAAATGATGATGAAGGGTTACCTTGGACGGGAGGAAGATATGAAGAAAGCAGGGACCAGAGGTCGACGTAGTGGAGAGCAAGGATGTTGCGAGAGCCATTAAGACGCTGCACCTAACAATGGCGGGGCAGAATTGGCATAGAGGAATAGTCACTCGACGACAGCCAAACTCGACGAGGTAAATCAAATGCAGATCTCCAATTGGTTTTAAGATTGTCTCATGCTCGCAAGCTTGTGTCGAGGCCAATTGTCATGTTTTGCATTGTAGAGTTTTGCAAATACACTTGTCCAGCGCAAGGATAACACCAGCAGAGCCGGGAGGTCGGCGACTTTCGGCTCACGATAGAATCACGCCACTGTCGATTGCGTTGCGAACCGGAGAGGAATACCTTGAATTGCTTGCCCAAATGTCTACAATATAGTGTACACGGTCCTCAGTGACCTCCTTCCTAGTCTATTTTTACACCTGGAATCCGTATCCCGTCATACAGCTTCGGTATTGTTCGACCAGCGACTTGCAGTCGGCGGCAGGGTCCTTGGCATTGGAGAACAGCATGCACTCGTCGCGCTTCGACTTCTCGTCCTTGCACACGCAGCAGGGCTGTGAGAGGGAGCATGTTAGAATTGGGATCAAAGTCGGCTCGGTTTCGTCTGCGCTTCGGCTTGCTTACCTTGGGCTTTGAAGGTTGCGCGTTGGCCGTCGAGGAAGCCACTGCGGCGGACACGGAAGCTGGGGAAGAGTGTTAACTTGGGTTGACGAGTGCGAGCGCATTGCGGGTGCATCCTGGAAACAGTTAGGTCACGTACGAAGGGTGGCAGCTTGGGCGTCCATGGTGCTCGAGCTAGGAGGTGGCTTTGGTAAGGAAGAGGGTGTAGACTGTGACGCTCCCATGTTTAGAGATGCGTGGGTTTGGAGGAGAGCTTTAGCAGCATGCCATCTTTTTTTCCCGAATGGCGATTGTGAGCAAGTATTCAGATTACTGGTCGATTTCTAAGCTGGCGCTGACCAATCATTGAACGACACTCACGTGGCGTTGCGATGATTTCGCAATTCACTTTCTGACGTCATCTTGGGCGGAAGCGTGTTCAACTCGCGATTTTTGGGGACATAGATCTCAATAGTTATAGCTAAAACCTTTTGAATAGATGATACTAGGTTATGCTAAGTCTCGAGAGTCATGTTTGACATGAAGATCATTGAAGAGTTGTATCCTGGCAACGAATGCGACGGCTCCACCCGTTAGCTCCGCGTTTTGAGTGTGCTCCATCAGCCTATGAGGGAGGGTGGTTTGCTTCAGGCCAAACAGGAGTTGGGCTTTTCCACTCAGTTTAACTCCGATCATCCAGACTACTTGCCACCTCTTAGAAACCAGCTGGGACGTTTCTTTCTAAGGTATCGCTCATACACTGTGTAGGCGTCAACACTTACTCAAAATTAGAGGTGTGGCGAGATCTCCAATCAGTTCAATATCCTAGCTTTTTAAGGCACAACGTTGACCTCTTGCTATCCAAACCGAACATGGCAAAAAGCACAAAAATGTAACTGCCTTGCCTGTTGTGATTTGCACAGTTCTTCACTAAATCAACCGCTTTCTAAAAGACAGTTTAGGAGAGGAATGGAAGTCTTCAACACATCAGATGCCAACACATTTTGATACCCTTGCATTATACGGTCATACATTCCCTCCGCATCTCAAAGCTGACCTTGCTTGAAACGATTCTTTCTTCGCAACGGCGGTAGGATAAACAACTTGACATTGATATCCTGAATCACTGAAGATATTTGATATGCATCGGCCGATAAACCGGCGCTTTGAGGTATGCTCCATTAAACCAAGACGATTCTCAATGAATTTCTGCTTGTCCAGTTATCTGATTCTACCCATTTTCACTGAGAATGTCATGACAATGATGGCACCATAGTATCTGTGGAGGAAACGGCAGATATCGAATTCTTCACGGTTGTGCTGAGTATACGACTCGCGGATCCTTCTATCACTTGAGTTTCTCTATCAATATCAACAACGTCCATGTCTACGTTTATGTTGCTATCAAATCTTGGAGAGTCGCGGGTGTCACTCGAGAAGACAGATGAGTATATTAATCCACCCCATTGCTTCCGTGGTGGTAGGATTGATTCCTTCAGAGCCAACCCTCCAATCCTTGAAGGTGCTCCACAGCTAGAGAAGGCCGGAGGTGGGGCCAGATATACGGTTCTAGATCTTGGTCCGCCAAGCAGCTTCAGCAGGTCTGAGCGCCAGTGATAAAGCATCGTCACCGGAAGTACGAGCATCTCCGAGGGTGAAGATGGTAGGCCGCGTGGAGTTTTGTGCGTTAGGCGATGGCATGTGGCAAGAGAGTCGCGAAGTGTGACTCAGCCAGTGCCTCGTCAATGCACCGGAGGCCGCACCTACCAGCCGGAGTTGTGAGGAAATGTTCCAGGTTTCCTCGAACAAGGCAAAGAGGCGAGCAGAGCGACACAACCGGGGCCAGGGCTCCGGGCCATCGAGATCACCGACGCCGAGCCCAGCTATGGCGAGTGTCGACAAGTGTTAAGGTGTCCCGCTCGTCACCAAGCCAGAGGCATCCGGCTACTGATTGGCTATTTCCGGCGCCGTCGGGACCGATCAGCTACCGATGTCCGCGATCTCCCAAGTCTCAACACCAACTTGGTATGATATCTGAGAGGGAGGGTGGACGCGCGGCAACTGTCCAGCCCGACGCGGCTACTCGGCCGCCTCTTGGTTGGTTTCTGGTCGCTCTTTTGGCTCCCGCACGCCTCAGAGTCCGTCTCCGAGTGGTGCGGCAACATTCTCAGTGGTTCGATTGAATGCCATTCGCGCAATCCAAGCGACCCAGCCTCAGCCCTACTGCCTAGAGACGTTACGCGTGTCAGTAGGTGTACGTGTGTGCCAGTCAGTGCAGTTACGTGGGTGTGTTTGCCTCCCTCGGCCTCGGCGATAATCTCCAGCATTCAATCGGTGTATTGTCGACATCTGGGGAGTATATAACAGCCCTGCTTCCATCCCCATTGCTGCTTCGATTCCCCATCTCCATCTCATCTTCATCATACAGATCAAGACCTCTCGAGATTCCATCCCCTCTACTCTTCAACACCAACCCCAACACTATTATACCTATACTACGAGCAAGTGCTTCATCATGAGTTCTCATCAGCAGCAGCCTTTCTCCATGCCCTTCTGGGACTTCATCCAGTCGCTAGATCCCAACCAGGCCTCGGGTCGTGGCGTTGATCACAACGCTCCTCCTCCCTACCCTCACTTTGGCGCAGGCTTCCCCTTCGGCGGGCCGGGCCATCACGGCGCCCGCCCCCCTCCTCCTCCTCATGGGCCTCACGGAGCTCATCATCCTCCTCCTCCCCCACACGGCCCCGACTCCGAATGGGGCCCGTGGTTCCACGGGCCGATGCCCAACCATTGGGAACCTCATGGCCGCCGAGGTCGTCGCGGCCATCATCATCGCGGCGGCATGAACGAAGGTGAGCCTAGCGGCGAGGAAGGCTGGAACTCAGCCTCTGATACCGAGCGCGATGTCGACCAGGAAAAGCGTGATTCCACCGATACCATGCCCGTTGATGCCCCTGACCCTGCCGAGGTCGCCCCCGAAGATGCCCAGACTCTCCCTTCCCGCCCTCATCCTCGAGGCCGTGCCGGCCGCTGGGGCGGTCGATGTGGCCGTGGAGGTCGCGGAGGTCGTGGTAGACGAGGTGGCTTCGGCGGCTTCTTCCCCCGAGGCGGCCCCGGTCCTCATCACGGCCCCGGCTCTCACCCTCCTCCCTTCTCGGGCCAGGGTTCCCCCTTCGATTTCAGCGGCTTCATGCGTGGCTGGGCCAACCACCCGCTGTTCCAGAACATTCGTGACCATGCCCAGCGCTTCCAGGAGGCGCAGTCTGGCGAAGGTAATGATGCTATCGACTCTTTCGCTCCCCCCGTCGACATCTTCGACACCGAGCGAGCTTTTGTCCTCCACGTCGCCCTTCCGGGTGCCAAGAAGGAAGACGTTGGCGTTAACTGGGACGCCGACCGCAGCGTCCTCAACATTTCCGGTGTAGTCCACCGCCCCGGTGACGAGGAATTCCTCAACACCATGACCTCTAGCGAGAGGAAGGTGGGTGTCTTCGACCGTAACGTGACTCTCCCGCCGCCTGGTGCCGATGAGCGCGACGAGGTTGATGGCCTCGGCATCACGGCCAAGATGGAGGACGGTGTCCTTGTCGTCACCGTGCCCAAGGCCGAGAAGGAATGGACTGAGGTCCGAAAGGTTGACATCGAATAAATTTGATTCGAAGGTCCACAGTTCTCCTTTGTTTTGATATTTTATGGTAAAGAATTGCAGTGAAGGATATATAACTACAAATCTGACCAAAAAAACGAATATAATAAAATTGCATTTTGCGGTGGATTCTTCTTGGCCTCTAATAATGTGAATGAAATTGTGATGTCTAGTCTATGCCTTGGGTCCTTCATTCAGGCAGCTATCGCAAAAGCCTTCACTCTCTAATATCTAAAGTGAATCCCATCCATCACAAACGTTGGCAGATGCTTACTATCCCGAGTCTTTCAAGTACGAAGACGTTCACGTGGTTCATTTTCGCCCTTGCAAATATGTGAGTCACAATTGTGACCCAGGAACATTTATTGAACTCCGCAAATTGGGCTTCTGAGCTGAGCCGATTTGAAGTCGCTTGGGGGCAAATCCAGGTGTCTTGGTTCTTGTCGTCAATATGCAAGTTGCATATTTATAGTATCTATTATGTCTGTCCGTCATAACAACCACTCCCCGAATAGCTCAGCTGGAAGAGCGTCTGACTGTAATTGCTACCTCGTTATCAGAAGGTCACCTGTTCGAGCCAGGTTTTGGGGACGTTTCATTTTTTGCTCTATGAGAGTCCTCCGGCATCTAGGAGCGTATTCATGTTCTCTTTTTGTTCATTTAGACGCCCAGGACCTGGTTGGTTTGAGACTTTTTATTTTAGGAGTTCTTGTTGTCTCGGACAATTCCACACATTCCAGCACTGACCCCACACATTGTCACTTGAGTAGCAGACATTGCAAATCAACTGAGTTTATTGAATACACCACATGCTGAAGAATACCAAGAGAAAGGAGCCGGGATTCATGAAAGCCACTCTATACGTGACGTGTAATATTCAAGGAAAGTTGGTGTGCGTGCTCAGACTGCTTCAGTCGAACGAAACTCATCTGCGCCTAGGCCTATGCTAAGGGTATATGCTAGAATGAAGATAGATTAGGGGGGGGCCAAGGTCACAAGCCCTCGGGTTCCCAGCTGGTGGTGATAACAAAAATGCTGCAAGTGTTTATATAGTAGTGTAAAAAGGCCGGGCAGTTTTCTCATTCAGTCTGTAAGTCAATCAATGTCCTCCAAAAACAGAAAAACTCCGGGTATCCGAACATCAGTCATCAATGCGAGGGGGTGAGATCCCTGAAGAGCCGCTCTACTCGGAAGGGTGTGTAGCTGTCACTTCTCCAGCTCTCTGGTAATCTCCTCGCGAACGTGGCGAGACCATTTAAGGATGGCGGCCTCGAAGTCAATCCAAGCCTGGGGTCCGCTGTTGTAAACGATGCCGAGGGCATCGACGGTGAGAAAGACCTCAAATCGCAATTCTGCCGCCTTGGCCCAGTAGCGCAGGTTGTCGGCGCACCGGTAAGGCTTTTGGGTGTCGGTGTGGAAGGTGGGGATGGTGCCAAAACGACGTCGCGATTTCTTGACGGCCGCGTTGTGAAGCTTCACCAGGCGCAGGCCGTTCTGGAAGCTCTGGAGGAAAGGTGTCGGAATCTCCGCTGCCTCGGAAACTGGAGTCCACTCCGGGAGCGGCTCGGCGTCTCGGTCCATTGACATGAGAAATGCCCGTTCACGCTCCAGCTCCCGGCCAGTCCAGTCGCCAGTCAGCCAGGCCCAAGTCTCCCTTTCCTCCCGCTCTGCGTCCTCAATCGCCTGTTCCTGCTTCAAGATGCCAAACACACTTTCAATCCACGAAACCATGGTCTTGATCTCCTCGTCCTTCATGCCGTCTTTGAAGTTCCGTGTAGCCATCTGCTTCAGCACCTCCATGACAGCCAGGAGATCGGCTCGGATCTGCTTCTCGGGTTTGATGGCGTCCAATCGGTCAGGAAGCTCGTGAGCTGTATAGTATATCTTGGCTGCACGGATGGCCAGGGTGACAACATCTAGAATATTCATACCCTGGAGTTCATACCAGCCCTGGGTGTTCGCATCGGGCATGTTGGAGTATCGGGGAGCCTCAGGGTGTGCTTGAAATGTACCTTCCTTCCGCTGCTTGGCTTCATTCAAAGCTGCAGACGCGTCGTGCAAGCTTTGTTCCAGTTCTTCCTTGAGCTCCAAGATAGATGGCGGCTTGACGATTGGCTTTTCCCTGTGGTGATAGGTACTCACAGTAGGAGGGAGCATGCTAGAGTCCGTCTCTGGGAAGCCGTCATAGTAGTCGCTCATGTCATCAACGGGAGATTCAACGATGCCGCCGGCGCCAAAACCATGAGCACCAAGGTCAGGACTACTCCCTGTAGAGGCGTAGGTGGAGTCGTAGTCAGACCCCCCAAGGATCTTTGGAGTGGCGCCAGAGGTGTCCAGCGCAGAGAGATCCAAGGCACCTCTTTGCTGCTGCTTCTTACGAGCCAACTGCCCACCCTTGCCATCAAGCAGACCGGTTCGAGCAAAGTAGTATTGCAGGTGCGCAATGCTTCCGAGGCTCATGACACTCTCACGCGACCGGGCACTGGCAGCGAAGTCGGTGCCCTGAGGCCGCATATATCCACGGCGGCGGGTTCGGCCATCGAAACTGTAACTAGAGTGACGATTGTTGACCGCGATATCGGGGCGGCGAGACGGAAAGCCGGCAGAGGAGTGACGGTAGGGGGGCACACTGCCCAGGGAGTCTCGGGAACTGGCATCGGTGCTAGAGCCGTGAGACCAAGATGAGGTCGTCGAGAGACAGCGAGAGAGCTCAGGCAGGGCCCCGATAGCGGGAGTGGGCAGCGTGTCTGGTGGAGGCGAGTCACAACGGAAGGACGGAGGCTCGTTGGGGGTTGCCATGATGGATCCGGGCATGTCTTGGGTCTCGTGAAAGGGTATATCCGAGTTGTCAGTCTGGCTTGTGATTTGATTTGTGAACCCCTCGATGGAGTAATGCAGTGCACGAGGGTACGGATCTTCGGGCGGAGGGTGTGTGGCGAGGTGTCGTCGATGAGTGTGGAACACAGCACTTACACGCCAGAACAGACTGACGATCAAGCGAGCTTGGAGTGACGATCCAGCCGCGCAGCAGCAGCAGAAGCGACAACGATTGCGATTGCGATAATAATGAGCGGCAGCGAGAGGCGGGCAGAAAGTGACAGCGGCGAACGGAAGTTCAATCCAGGGAACGGTATGCGAGGCGAGAGGCGAGAGAACGCGATCGAAGGGGTTGTCGGGATTAATTCCAGGGGTTTTGGCGATGGGGCGACGGTTCGCTTTAGGCTGGTTGGCGGGTTGGCGGGTTTAGTTTGGGCGGATTATTAAAATTACGCGCCAAAAGTCTGGAAAAATGGGCCCACCACACCAACACCCTCATGGTCACACCCTGACTTCCAGCATCAATGAAGCAGCCAAATGAAGTTCAATTGAGATAAAAGCTATATCATATAAAAGCCCTGGATCTGAGGATCAATATTTAGTATACCAACCCTTGGCGCGACTCACAGCGCGTAAGCGGCGCTCCAGTGACTGCGTAAGCTTCCAGATAAGGTCAGGATCTAGGGCCTCCCACGCTTCTTTGATCCAAGTGATCATTTTGGCAGTATCGGCTTGGTTTTTGCGTAATTTAGTAAATTCAGGATGCATTCTCTTTAACTTGGCCTTGAGAGCCTTCCAAATATACTCAATCGGGTTTAAATCAGGTGAGTGTGCTGGCCATTTGATAGGAATAATACCGTGTAAGAGAAGCCAGTCTAGGGTCGACTTTGCGGTGTGAATCCGGGCGTTATCTTGCTGAAATTCATCAAAGTTATCGAGAAAGGGAAGGAGCCCTTCTGTAAGTGCTTTTCTATAGCTCCAGGCCGAGAATCCCTTCCTTTTGGTCATTAGATCCCTCGTCATGACTATGAAGTGTGTCTTCGTCCTTCCAGCTATACCTGCCCACACCATAATCGACTGACGAGGTTTCCCGTGAGATTCATAGTTAACGAGGTCCTTACGGAACTTCTCATCAGGCCTGCGGAAGACCCAGCCGTCGGGGTTGTTCGGGGCGTTCTGAATAGTGCATTCGTCACTGAAGCAAGACTAGCGGGAAAGTCAGCGGTTGAAGACTCTCTCTTCTAGGCTAATTTACTAGCAAAAGCTCGTCAATTCTGGGAAGCCAGTACTGAGCAAATTCTAGCCGTTCCTTCGCGTTTTCCTTTAGTAGCAAAATCCGCTTCTTTGACCGCCATTTGCGGCGCCAGTGGCTCTGAAGACGACGCTGTAGGGTCCTCTTGCTAACGGCTACTCCTAGGTCAAGGATCACGTCATTCCATGTAAGATGACGGTGCCGGTTGATATATGAGTTGATCCTTATGATCTGTATCGCCGTGAGTTTCCTAGGACGCCCTTTTCGTGGCCTAGAGCCGTTGTTGTGATATGTATCCCATCGTCGCTTTGTCTTGTAGACTGTGCTCGGCGTGGTGGTGTAATCCTCAGCAACCTGCTTGAGGGTTGCGCCGGCCCGTAACTCGGCCACCATCGCAGCCCGCTGCTCGGGAGAAAACTCATGATTGAACTGACGATTTCCGCTTATCTCAACACCAAAAGATCTAGTCACAGGAGGCATGATGCTGTCAATTGAGCTGGTTGAAGTGCAGGGGTTGGATGAGGCAGATTGCGATGGTGCGGGGCTAGCGACAAAAATTTCCAGACTTTTGGCACGTGATTGTAGCAGGCGGATTGGTGGATCAGCGGAGGTAGCGGAGGTACCTCGTAGCGGATTGGTTGGTGGGCCAGGTTGACAAGGGCTCTCTGTAAGGGAAATTGCGTCGGCGCGTCCTTCTTTTGGTGCCGGCAGCGGGGGGTTATTAGGGCAGGAGGCAAACGTGTGAGACCAGGCACGATAATTAGGTACGAAGTAGGTAGGGTACCCAAAAAGCCAAGGTGATTAACGTGATGTTAGTGCAGTGGGATGGCTTGGATGTCGTGTGGGAAAGGAGAGAGAGATCGATCTGGCGTCAGGATGAGTACTGCGCGATGTCGTCCAAGAACGATATTGGTATTGTGTTGTGTCGATGCTGACGTGGACGGGAACAAAAAAAAAAGAAAAAAAAAGAAGAAAAAGAAGAGAAGTATCATATAAACAACGCAGAAATGTAGAGAATGAGAAGTAAAAGGGAAGAAAGGGGCGTCGAGAGGAGGTGTGATGGTTGTTGATGTGCTTTGCTTTGCTTTGCTTTGCTTTGCTTTGCTTTGCTTTGCTTTGCTTTGCTTTGCTTTGCTTTGCTTTGCTTTGCTTTGCTTTGCTTTGCTTTGCTTTGCTTTGCTTTGCTTTGCTTTGCTTTGCTTTGCTTTTGCTTTGCTTTGCTTTTGCTTTGCTTTGCTTTGCTTTGCTTTTGCTTTGCTTTGCTTTTGCTTTGCTTTGCTTTGCTTTGCTTTGCTTTGCTTTGCTTTGCTTTGCTTTGTTTTGCTTTGCTTTGCTTTGCTTTGCTTTGCTTTGCTTTTGCTTTGCTTTTGCTTTGCTTTGCTTTGCTTTGCTTTGCTTTTGCTTTGCTTTGCTTTGCTTTGCTTTGCTTTTGCTTTGCTTTGCTTTGCTTTGCTTTGCTTTGCTTTGCTTTGCTTTGCTTTGCTTTGCTTTGCTTTGCTTTGCTTTGCTTTGCTTTGCTTTGCTTTGCTTTGCTTTGCTTTGCTTTGCTTTGCTTTGCTTTGCTTTGCTTTGCTTTGCTTTGGAAACAGCGATGAAGCAAAACGGCCAAGCAACTCGCGTGCGGAGCTGACGGCCGGGAGAAGGCTTCTAGTTTCAATCTGACCGATTGACAGTAATTTATCACCTAAGCCCAAGAACAAAGATAGAATAGAGGGGGGTGAGAATGACAGCAATCCGACAGCTTGGATCCAATCTGGGATGGACAATAGACACCTATTTATTTTTACTCGTCACTGTCATCATTACCATCATGGCGATGGCGTTCGTGACAGAGATCGAGGCCCGCCTTGTGGTTTCGTCCGTGTCATATCCCGGGCAACCTACTCTGTATCTGGCCTCGGCGTTTCCCACGCCTAATTACTACGCACGGGTTGCTCTCTAATCTCCTCCAGATTGATTGGAATTCCCATCCGGCTTCACCTCTCCCGCTGCCTACGCCCCTCAGATGAACCCCCTCACAGGTGGCTCATGATTCACATGGCGCGGCTATAAGGCTAAGGCCGTGGTCAGCCGGGTCTCACTCGTTGCCATGGACTGCTATCAGCGCCGACCATCGTGGCCAATAATTTGGTGTTTGAAATCCAGGTGCAAGTTGCTTCCCCCCTCACCGATCGAGCCAGATTGACCCGATTGCCCTGGCCGACATCCTTGCCCCGCTACCATTCGGCATAACCGTGCTGATGGTTCCAGTTCCAGTTTTGTACGCTAAAATAAGGTAACCAGACGACGTCGTCCGTCAGTCAATCGGTCATCCGCGTCTCCCAGCAGCTGGGTACAACGTAGCAATTACCTACGAAGTAGGTATACAGTACTTACTCCCCCGATCCGAGCTAGAATTCCTCATTAAGCCGTTGGCTGGGCACCAGGGACGCAAACGGTGGTTCGGGAGGCACATAGCGCTGCAGCAAGCCACGGCCCAGGGGTTTGGCGGGAAGCAATCAATCCATTGTTACCAGGATTTGGTGACACGCTATCTGATGGATGTGGCAGGACATTACCGGCACACTAACACATGGCTCCGCGGTACTGTACCTACATTGCATATGCATAATCAGAGGTAGCAATGGACTTTGTGATCCGCATCCTGTATTCCTAGTAAGCTCATTCGTCGATTAGCAACCTGCCATCCGAACAATCCATGCTGCATTCTCGAGGTATAACACGGGTCAGGTATGTCCCCTAGCCAACATGGCTACTAATTAGAATGATATTCGGGGGTTGTAGGTGATCGATGCGTTTGTCTGTTCTTGGTGCACTCTTTTCCGACGTCAATCGTTCTTCGACTACAGTGTACTTACATAGAGATGCTCGTCATGCCTGCCCCTGGGTATCTATGCATGCACAGTCACAGAGGCAATAAGTACATCCAGGCCCGTTTACTGTGCTCTGCATATCGCAGCAGCATCCACTCGACCACTGTCTAATTGAGGCCTGCCAAACAGTTTTGCCTCTGCCCACTGGTCCCATGACGTCTCTGGATCTCCCAAATAGTTCCAGAAACGACCCCGCCAGACTGGGGCAGGGTCGTTGGTGATTGATGAAGAAAAAATATGATTGTCCATCCGGCCTCCCTGGCCTCTGGCAGTGAGTAACTGGCAACTGGGCAGTGTGATGTCGCTCTCATCCAAACGGCACAGTTCTCATCCCCCGTCCAAAAAAGATTCTCGAAAGCACTTCGAGCTCCGGCGATGCGAGGGCCCCTAGTCGTGATCCAGGGTGTCATTGCGAGCAATTACATACATACGAAGTACCGCATACTAGGCCCAAGTCGACGCAACATGTGCGTGCGTAGGTAGACGGGACCTCCCGGGACGGCTAAGGCCTTGCTAGCCGCAATCTCTCCAGCAATATCCCATGTCCAACTTTTCCTCTGCCTGCATTCGCTTCCGAGTCGATGCCGGGACATTCCCTGGCCATGTGCATGTGCAGTTGTTTGGGCAAGTGTTCCAAGTTCCCAACTAACACACGCGTTTTTATTATCCGCAGCACATGTTTGCTGATATTTTCCGAGACGCGACTGATCATCTAGCGACCGACAAATGGGCGTGACATGAAACTTAAAGAGGCAGTATGGTGATCCTACTATTACCTCTACGTCACGTGGCGAGGAGAGAGTTCCACGACGGGACGCCATCAAGAGTAACCGAAGGCCTTGTTGCCCGGACAAGACAAACTAGTCGCAGCGGCGGATGACAATCACTGATGTAGATTGAAACTGGCTTGGCGGGCGTCCAGGGGCAGGTACTTCCTTTGACGAGCCTGGCAGGGGAGAAGTACGTGGTGGTGAAGCTATCCAATTAATCCCATTCTCGGGCTGTCAATCCGTCAATCTCAAAACGAGCCGAGGACCAACGGGAGCCGAGAGTTGCGAATGGTGGCGATGGATTCATCAATGATCCATTAGACTATTGCGTAGCAACTTGCTCGTGAATTCAATTCGCCTCTTTGGCATGATCACCAGTTGCTTTCTCTTATCATGGATGTCGCCAACTGCCTCGTCCTACAACGCATTGACGGACCACGGCGAAACGCCTCGCATCAACTTCTTGTTCTCCATCATCACACTTCTCCACAACAACCACCAGCTAATTAAGAGCAGATGCGACACAAGACGCGCAGAGAATGATGGCCCCCGTTTGATCCTAATGGTCCCTTTCTTCATTATTTTGAGATTATCTGTCTGTCTCGGGCACCATCAAGCTGCCTGAATCAGCTTGTTGTCCGTGATTCCGTAGCCCAAAGGCCTCGTCTGGCCTGTCGTGTTTCAAGAGCGTCGGCGTCCTCTTTCATTGCGGCCCCGTTGTTCACCTAATAATTACTCGACATTACTTCGCACCTTATTCGACGTATCCAGCCAACCCCAAAGTCTCCCCAATCTATCTACCTTGACCTGGCTCTTCTCATTTTCCTTCCCCATCCCTCCCGCCTATCTCCATCTCGTTTTTATCTTCTCTTCCTCCATCTTCATCCTCTTTTCTTCTTCGTTCTTCTGCTCCGCTCATCATTGAATGTCCCGCTACTTGATAGTACATCACTCCGATTGACATTTTTTTTTTTACCCCGCCCACACCCCTCGCTCGCCTTGGCTTCCTTTTCTTTTTCTACGCACCAACGAACTAGAAATTAACGGACGCACCCGTGACCATCAGATGAGGCCGCGGCATTCGTTCACCTACCAGCTTTCACCTGCTAGACCGATTTCGTGTACCGACGACAACACTCACCCATCAAGTTCCGATCTATTCTTCGACGCTCGGGTACATTGACTGCCGCCTATCTTTTCTACAGCCGTAGATATCATACTACTCGCGTACTCAGGCCTAGCTACTGCCGACTACCTGCTACTGCCGCCTAATTACCAGGCTGCCGTACCTGGACGGGTAGCCCACCTTAGCCCTGCACTAGGTACCTAGACAATTAGTCTACCCGACGCCGCCCACTGTACAGCGCATCATTGCACGCCTCCTAGCAGCCGATCCTCCTGCAGGTGCCTGCTTTGCTTTCCAACGGCGGCCTCCCGCTTCTCCAATCGCAGCGAGAACCACTGCTGTATTTCACGCTCACCAGTGGACTCAGTGGACTCAGTGGACTCAGTGGACTTAGTGGACCTCAGGCCATCTCCCAGTTCTCCACCCCTTGCTGTCAGCCACTTTGCTCAGGCCATTCCTTCTCGTCCGTCTCCGTCTCTATCTCTTGGGTCTCCCATCCCCCATCCCCATCCCATTCCATCCCAACCAAACATCCTGGTCTTGTCACCTGCAAGCCTGTCCAGCCAGCCTGTCTGTTCCTTGCTCGCGCTCTTACTTGGTCTTGCTTGCTTGCCTGCTGCTTGCCCCGGCACTTTTTCGAGCCACTCCAGCTCTGCTTCTGCTCTACCCTTCCTTGGCTTTATTTCGTTCTTGGGTTATATGCACTCCCGCCCTGACCAGAAACAGTTACGACGACGCAAGTAGAAGAAGAAGCCATTTGGCCCGCGAGAAGAAGTCACA
Source organism: Dactylonectria alcacerensis (assembly GCA_029931735.1). Taxonomy (NCBI): domain Eukaryota; kingdom Fungi; phylum Ascomycota; class Sordariomycetes; order Hypocreales; family Nectriaceae; genus Dactylonectria; species Dactylonectria alcacerensis. The sequence goes on from JAPMUZ010000002.1 coordinate 3,407,366, forward strand.
GACACAGAAAGCGCATCCGTCAGTACGAAGTAAGAACACGACTGCGGCCTGGACCAAACCCGGGAATCGCCCCGCAACCGGAAACCCTTGCCACGGCCTCCCTTTCGCTCCCATCCAACTATTCCTTCCACTCTACATTGCCCTTGACGCGAAGGTTTGCCCACCTATCGAGTCGCTTGTCGAGTCGCTTGTCAAGCTGCTCTCGTCTCCTCGCCCATCTTTACTCGCCGCCTGTCCACTCGCCTGGACCTCAAGAGAGAGAACAGAGAGTGAAAACCAATTAAAAAAAATCTTGGTCTGGCGCTCTCCCCTCCCTCTGCTTCTAAGGGGGCCGACCCTCGCGATTAAATGAGTACCGGTCATCCAACCACGACGACCATTGCCGTCGATCCTGTCGCGGCTCTCGACTCCAAGCCATCCAACCCAGCCATCAACTCGGACGATCCGGCCCTTCCCAAGACGCCCTGCGCCAGCACCGACGCTGGAGTTGCCCCTGGAGCTACTGCTGCTGCTGCTGATGTCGGCGTTGACGTGGGCCTGAGCCACGGCCTCCACCCGCGCGACCAGGACCATGATGCGCCTGTTGCCCGCCTTCTGAAATTCGCAGACGCTCCCGCTCCCACCCAACTATCTCACCTGCCCTTCAACCCCGGCTCGACTGATCCCTCCTCCACCCACGCCCTGAACGCAAACTCAAACCTCCCCTCCGCTACAGCCGCTACAACTTCCACGACGAATTTAACGACTACTCCCTCTACTGATAATACCACTTCCGTTGCTACTACGTCTACCACCTCCATCGCCAACGCCTCTCAATCCTCTTCACCCATACCTTCCTCCGCCGTCCGGAAGCCCTCTCCTGGCTTAGCTGCTCGCCTCAAAGCTCTCGGTTTTGGTGCCCCAAAGGCTACTTCGCCTTCATCTACACCGCAGTACGACCACATCGGTCGACTCGACGAATCCCAGCTCCGCCAACTCGACGAACAGCATCAGGCGGGATCCCTCAGGTCTGTCATCGCCAGGCGCGGTCGCCCCTGGAAGGGCGTCAACCTGTCGCCCCCCAAGGCCGCCGCCGAGCTCGACCTCTCCTCGCCGCCCGACACCGACGACGATCCGCCCACCGCCAGTCTCCTGCCCGAGATCAATACCCCTGAGCCCTTGGACATGGACACGTTCAAGTACCGTCTGCCCGACCACACCAACGGCAATGGGACCAAGGTCACCCTCGAAACCCGTCGCGAGCACATCGACCGATCTACCGCCCCCCCTACTCCCGACGATGCAGACCTCCCGCCGCCGCCTCCTCCTAAGGACACTCCTAAGGACACTCCTACGGCCACTCCTGCCCCAACTACGCCCCCGACCGACTACACCCCAAGTCTCAACTCATACTTCACACCTGGTCACAACCGCCCGGGATCCATATACACATTGTCACGCGTGTCGTTTGCGAATCAGCTAGCTCAACTCACCTCGCTCCAGCTGCCCGATGCCGACTCGTTATCGAGCCAAGTCTCAGCCATTCCCACTGCTCAAATAGCGGCCAAAGCCCTCATCAACGCTGCCGATCAGATCAGGAGCTGGATATACAAAGCTTCCGAGGTGGTCGATGGACTCGACAGTGAAGACGATGTTGAATGGGCTGCTGCTGGAGGCCGAGAGGGACTGGCTGAGGTGGAAAATGCCATTACCCGCTTCGAAGACCTGGTCAACGCCTACGTCGGCGCCATCGAGCAGCTTCAGAACCGACAAGATATTGTCAATGTTCCCCTCGCCGATTTGAACCAAGCTGTTGCTCAGATGGAATCTGTTATCAAAGAGTGGGACAAGATTCGACTAACCCTCCACATCGTCAGGGGCCAGGTCGAGATCGCCATGGAGTGGGAGGAGCTTTGGAACAGCGTTCTCGGTGACATACAGGGCGAGATGGACGAACTGAGCAGGTTAGTCTTCGAGATGGAGGAGCGCCGTCACAAGAGCCTCATGGCTGCTGCCAACGGCGATGGTGTCGATATCGGCGATCTGGAAACCATCGTTGAGGAGACGCCTGCCCATGCCTCCCGCCTCCAGGCAGGCAATCGCTTTAGCATGCCACCAGCCTTCCCCATGAGCCCCAGCTCTCCCGGAACGCCGACTCTGTCACAAGACGATTCTAGCCTCCTCGCCCTCTTCGCACGCATGCAGCCTCTCAGGGCGTCGCTCGACTTCTTGCCTATGCGCCTGTCCGTCTTTGAGAACAGAGCGGATCAATCCTTTCCCACGGCCTGTGAGGAGCTTATGATGCGGCACGATAGTCTCGACAGCAGCTACAAGAAGTTGGAGAAGGACGCCGAGTCCCTGCGCAAGGAGCTAGGTGAGGATCGATGGGTCATTGTTTTCCGCGGTGCTGGACGTCAAGCTCAAAAGATGCATGAATTCGTTGAGCGATCTCTACACAAGCTCAAGGAAGCTGTCGAGTCTGGGTTGCATTTGACAAACCAGCCCGCCATGTTGAAGAAGTTGGAGAGCTACGAGGCAAAGAAAACTCACTATGGTCCAGCCATTGAGCGGATTCTGGCCATCATCGACAAAGGCGTTAGTGATCGGCTGACAGTGAATGGGGAAATCTTGCGACTACACGCCGACATGCAAGCGCGATGGGATTCTCTCAAGCTCCAGATGAGAGAAGCCGAAGCCATGGTCGACGAGATCCAGGCCGACAAGGGTCAACAGCTTCGCGACTCCATCTCTAGCATGCTTTCCAACGATAGATCCACCTTGGGAAGCGGACGCGAGACTCCAGGAAGCTCACCGCCATCTTCGGTCATCATGTCGACTCTTGGACTCAACCCGCGCACTCCGACCTCGAATCCTCCCAAGCTTAGGTCAGCGAATGGCTCCAAGGCTCGTCCTATCCCTACAAACCGACGCCACTCATCACTCCCCGCTCCCACCGCACATCTCGGCAGAAAACCTGGCTTTTCTCGACTTTCTACAGTCGCCAGCTCGTCGTCATCTCATAACGCCCCCGCGAGTAAGCGGCCTGGCCCAGCTCCGACCAATCGCCCTCGATGGAACGGCTCGGCCAACACCAGTGACGTGGACACTGGTCATAACTTCAAACCTCTGAGCCTCACAACGCCGAGCCCGTATGCCAAGAAGAGCCCAGCGACCGCAAGATCTGCTAGTTCGGTCACACCGGGTTCCGCCTCGAAACTTCCTACCCTGCGTAGCCCCATGGCCCGCGCTTCTTCAGAATCACCACGAGTTTCTTCTCCACGAGCTGAGGACACGCCCACTAGGACCGGGCATTCCCGGCTTTCGTTCCGCGAGCGCCTTGCATCCCCTGGTCCATATGCCCAACAGACCTTGGCCAAGCCGCGACTGGCATCCCAGACTGCTGTAAACGCACTCTCCTCCGGTCGAAGGTCTTCGCTCCAGGCAGCAAGGTCGGTGCCCTCCAGAACTGAGACGCGGCCTAGCAGGCCAGCTAGTTCCCTGGCCTCCAGCTCGAGGAGGAGCAGTCTTCTCCCCCAGCCGAAGGGCGAGACAGGTCGTGCTAGTCCCCAGGCTATTGCAGGTGCTCGAATGGCTATGAACAAATCGAGCCCTGATAGTAAGGATCTGAAACCCCGATGGCGACATTGATGAGACTTCTCAATGTGTCTCACCTTTCAGCAACACCTTTGTTGCATTCACGCTTACTCTTACGCCCCATGAGAAAGCGGCTTAACTTGTATCAATGTTACACGTTCTCTGACGACTTGACTTAATCAACTGTTCAGAATGTAATTATCTCGGCCCGAGGCAACGGGAGCCAGGCGCGCCAATTTTCGAAGGGAATCCCATTTTTGCTTACATAGCATGGCGTACCGGGCGAGGGAGAGTGCTTCGGACCAACGGAGTTAAGGGAAACGGCTACGGAGAGTGACCTTGAACCGAACTTGACTTATTTCTTTACGAGGATATTTTCACATGTTTGTGGAGGATCACTCCTTGTCTTCATATATCCATGTTCTGACCCCCGAATGGGCAGCTTACGTGTTGTAATTAGGGAGAAAAGGACGGGGCAGTTTGAGCTATAGCTGCAGGGTTCGTTGCTGTTGAATTAGGAGCGTTATACCCCCAATACTGCTGTGTTTGAGTAAACAGGTTCAAAAAAAATATCTTGTGAACGGTCCAGTTCAGGATGGCTGGCGGCTTTCAATATCATGTTGACTCATCGATTGTGCTCTGAATGGTGATAATGCATGCACCTATGCCCCGTCAAGTGGGAATATCTGCCGCCTCTACAGGTGTATATAAATATTGGATGTTTTGTTGATGTATGTAAATGCCGATTCGAATAGAGAATCACTCCTGATCGCCACCCATGCAGAAACGAAAGCAAGCCAGGCCAAACTCCTCGAAATAACATCTTCCGCGCTTGGGAGTATTTAGTTGCAGTCATGTCATCAAAACGCCATCCTCATCAATGTCATCCATTTTTCCCTGTTCTATCAATGCCATATTTCACTCACGATGCCCACATCAGGGCGAATCCTGCCTCACAGGGGCATCAGTCCGATTCCGCCGCTGGCCTTTCGGACAATCTTCCTTGCCCCCACGCTGGCAGCCCTCGACGTGGTGCTCGATGAGCTCGCCTTGCGGCTACCACCAGCGCCCTTGCGTTTAGACACTCCGCCTGACGACCTTCGGGGCCACTTCTTGGCCGAGAACTTTTTGCCTCCGCCTCGGCCGCCGTATGAGGACTTGGGCTTGCTCTGGTTCGGCTGACTGTTCAAGCCCTGGAGTTTGTCGTGCCATGCTTGAACGTTTGCCGAAGGTGCTCCGGAATTGTTGCCGTTGAAGTAGTGCGAGTCTTCCCCTTCATCATCGTCGTCCATGCCATCGTCCGCTTCAACCTCTGAGCTGATCAAGTCCACAACCTCCTGGTTAACGTCACCGTCGGGGTTATCAACCATAATCTCTTGGAACATTCCGTGGTGCCTTCGCAAGATATGCAAAATCTTTGGACCATGCTCCTTGACCTTGTCGGGATCAATGCCGGGGATGCGCTTCATCATGTCCAGCGAAACCGTCCAATGGATTGCCATTTCCTGAAAGTCGCGTTCTGTGAAAAGGGGCTTCCTCAGTTCCTTTCTGTTGCGAATGTGCTCCTCGATTTTCTTGGCCTCCTGAACAAAGCCATGAATAATGTCCTGGTGGATTTCAGGCAATTCTTGCAGCCGCGCATCAGTGGAAATGGGAGGTCCCAGTCTCTTAGACGGAGGCCTCGCTGGTCGATGCTTCGGTAATTCGTTGAACGCGTCTTCCTCGTCATCATCCATCTCGTCGTCGGGCATGACAAACCCATCATTCTGATAACCGGTCGCCGCCATCGCATGCTCCTCATCGTCGCTTTCAACCACTCGCGATTTCTTCCTTCGTCTGTCGATAGGGGACGACACGTATGTTGATGGGACAGCGAGGGTGTCCTGGTCCTTAGCCTTCTTCCCAGTCTTCTTTGCCTTGGCCTTGGTCGATTTGGAAGCCTTGGCTTCCGATACTTGAATGGTAAGCATCAGTTGGCTCTGTCCCATGAGAAACTGTCTGGCCCTAGGTCCAAGCTGCAAATACTGGATCGCCACTCCATAATTTCCAACGACATTCTCTTCGTCAAACGCTTTCTCTGCCGATAGCTTGTCGATCACTCTCACAAGCTCATGTTTCTTCAATCCCTTAGCTGAGCCATAGAATTCGTCTGATAAATGTTGTTCCTGCGGGGGGTACTTTTTGCCCAGCAAGATCTCAGCACATTGCGTCGGCGTCAACCGCTTCTGTCGTTGAACCACTCTGATTGCAGCGATGGCATACTCCGAGAAATCTTGTTGCTCGAATGTTAAACCAGCTTTGCAATTATCGCACGATTTGTGGCACTCATCGGGTGTAAAGTCCTCGCCAAAATACCGGAGGACCTCAGTCCGCCTGCAATCGGACTTGTTATCACAGAACGCTGTCACGCGATTCAGCATCACCATCTGTCGCTCCTTTTGCTCAGCGTTGCCATCTCCGTCTGCAATCAATTTCTTCAGGACTCTTATGTCCCCCTTCCCGTAGAAAAGAATGCAGTCGGAAGGCTTGCCGTCTCTGCCTGCACGACCAGTCTCCTGATAGTATCCTTCCAAACTCTTGGGAAGCCCGTGATGCACGACGAATCTCACATCAGGCTTGTCAATTCCCATGCCGAAGGCAATGGTGGCGACTACCACTTTGACGTCTCCCTTTTGCCAGGAAGTCTGCACCTCGACCTTCTCTTGGGGGTCGATACCTGCATGGTAGTGCCGCGCTGTGATACCATGATTTGTAAGCTTCTCTGCGACATCCTCGGCCTGCTTTCTTGAGATAGTGTAGACAATGCCACTCAAGCCAGAATATTTAGATCTGATGAGGGAGGCAATGCTTTCCGTTGCGGTGGTGTTTGACCCTTTTGGAAGGACCTCATAGTACAAGTTCGGCCGGTTGAAACTCTGCGAAAAGGTTTTGCAGTTGGGCATGCCCAGATTATGCCTAATGTCGACGATCACATTCTGCGTCGCGGTGGCTGTGAGGGCCATCACTGGTACTTCCGGATACCTCAACCGAACCTGACCCAAGGTTTTGTAGTCGGGTCGGAAGTCATGGCCCCATTGACTGACACAGTGTGCCTCGTCTATAACAAGACGGGCAAGCTTACCCTTGCGATACAGCGTTTGCATTCCGTTATTGAAGGCATTGTTCTTGCTCACCATCTCCGGTGTAACGTAGAGAAGCTCAACAAAATGCTCCGGGCTTCGCTCATTGAAGGCACTCATCACTTGTCTCTTGTATTCGGCCGAGCACTCTCCGTTGAACGCGACAGCCTGTATTCCGAGGGCTTTCATATGATCAACTTGATCTTGCATCAAGCTGATCAAGGGAGACACCACGATGGTGACACCTCGAGTCTTGCCGGTCTTGATAACGGCTGGAAGTTGATAGCAAAGAGACTTGCCACCACCCGTTGGCATGAGGACAAATGCATCTTCGCCACCCAGTGTAGCATTGATGGCCTCGAGCTGGTTGTGTCGGAACCCCCTCATTCTGAAGCGATCCTTCAACATCCTCTGGACTTCGGGAGACCATGGGTGCCGCATTAGTTCAGGTGGTATCCTTGCGTCTGCCACCACTGGGGTAGCCTGCTTCTTCGAAACGCCTCGAGATCTCATTGTGGCAGTAGCGTTTCCTGATGTCTCAGAAAAGACCATCCTAGAGCCCTGAGACGGAACTCCAAGTGACTGCCGAGTCTCATAGTCTTGTGCGAATGCAAGCATATCTTCGTCGTCACTGAAGTCACTAAATTCATCGCGAGTCCGGTATTGGCGGTTGCCTTGAGGAGTCCGTCGAGTAATCGCTGGTGCCGCCTTAGCCACGGGTCGCGATGCGGGTTGGAGCACGTCGTCATCCGTATCAGAAAATCCTTCATCCGGTACATCAAACTCGACATGTGGGGGGAGCGCTGGTTGTGGTCGACTGCGGGCCTTTGAAGGCATCTGAACATCCCTCGGAAAAGGCAGGAACGACATGTCGTCCTCATCTTGAGAAATCAAGCTCATCCTTGGCGGCACCTGGGTTGTCCGGTTTGTTCCACTCCAGTTTTTGCTTTCATTGGTTTGGGGAAGTTGGGTTTGTTGAACCACTTGTGATCCTGTCTCCATCACAGGCATCGGCTCTCTTGAAGCCGCAGACATGTTGACAGTACTTTGGGCTGTTGGTTGAGTACCCATCACGACAACTTGGCCAGGAGCCGAGCAAGGACTAGGCTGAGAGCTTTGCACCAAGGCATCTTCATCCAGACCAGCATCGTCCAGAGCTCTGATAAGAGACTGCTCCATCTCTTGGATTTCGTCAGTTAGTTCATCTAGTCGAGTTTCATCCTCATCCGTATCAATTCCCTCAGAGTACGCTTGGGCAACTTGGCTGACAAGCTCTTCGCGTTTTTTGCAGAGCGACACGTAAGAGTCTGTTGGGTCAGCCAGGTCCTTGATCGCCTGCTGCTGTTTCAACAGCCGCTCCTTCTCCGACTTGATCTGACTCCTCTTGTCCTTCGGCCACCGTTCGGTGATCGCCCTCGAAAAGTTTTCAGCATTCCGTCGGATCAATTTATCGACGATGTCGCCTCTCTTGGCCAGGAGATCCGGTTCGGCATATAGGCGGGCAAGAATTCCAGGTGTTTGACTCGATGAGGGGGCAGCTTCTTCTATCGTGTATTCACTCAAATCATGGTGGCTGGCACCTCTAATCTCCATATCGGCTGGTCGTGTCAAGGATAGTTTTCTCCCTGAGGGCGAATCTTGTATCATTTGCGATACTGACGGAGACTCTTTCTTCGTGACCCCATGTTGGACAGTTTTTATGACAGATGCTCCTAGGACGACTAGTGAGCTGTTGTGGGACGGAGGTGTCATAAACTCTTCATCGGAATCGGGAATTACTAGCTCATCTTGGCATGTTGGCTGTTGAGATATGTGAGCCTGGTCTGTGTGAGCGGGTATGCCATCGATGCCGGGGGAGTCAGTCGGTGAATTTTTTGCTCTCTTGCGGCTTGCAGGGGACGTGGGAACGACATCCGCTACCTTATGCGTAACTTCACGGGAAGATTGGGATTTCCAACTCGAGGCCTCTGTTGGTGAAGACGGAAGCACCCTATGCTCCTCTTCCACTGGGCCGAGCCGCTTGCTCGGAGATGGGGGTTCTACCGGAAGTTCACGTATCCGACGTGCTCTTGCACTGCTGGTACCAATTTTTCGTCGCGATATTGACTTGCTTGGGCTGGAGATTGGCGGGTCGGTTCCAAGGAGTTCATAGACATCGGGGAAGTCGTCCATATCGGCAAATTCCTCCTTGCTGACATCGTTGCTTTTCCTTTTCTTTCCACTCGAAACAGGTAGCTCGGACCGAGAGGCGCAATCATCTCGCGAAGCTTTGATGTCGTCTGCGAACTGCAGTGAATCCGACGATGCAAAGGTGTCTGCAGTCAAGTCCATGCATTCTAAATCGTTGGCGTCAAGGTCTGGAAAGTCGGGGCTGCTTGCATGGTGACTTCGGGGGGGTGCAATCTGTCTCTTCGGGGTAGGTTCATATTTTCGGCTCGTGAGAGGACTTCGGGTACCTAGATATGTTCAGATGGAGTTCAACTAGCCAGCAACTGTGGTCGGCACTTACCGAGTGCATGTTTTGATAGTGAGTCAGGTTGGAGCGAAAGGTGCTTGGTAGACGCGGGGGTGAGAAGTTGTGGCTGAGGCTTGGAAACAAGACTTGGTTTTTTGGTTTTAACGCTCGACGTCAGGCGTGCCATGGCGTATTCTGTCAATATCACCTTCTCCGTATCCCGCAAAGGCTTGCTGGTTTCACACAAGCCATTTGATCCGCTCAACTTGGCACGGCGAGGGGAGAGGTCGGTTTTTGAGTCGATTATAGTCTCGATTTCGAATTCTTGCGTCCCCGAAGATCCACAGGACTGCGATTGAGAGGCCACTGATCCTGAGGTGTCGCTGGCGCTGGGGAACGTGAGGGTCAAGGGCTTCGGGAGGTCTAGGTTCTTCAACAGCCAGGGCAGATGGTCTGCGAGATTGTTGCGAGTCATGAAGTCGACAGGGTATTGTCGGTACGTCTTTTAGCTGCTGTGGTTGAAAACATCTGAATTATCGTTCACATGCAAACGTGGGGGAGCTGCAACATCGAGACTACCGATGTTATCGTGATTCAGTTGGGGTGCACGAGTTATTCCGCGTCGCGCGTTTGTTAGTCAGCAGATGCGTCCGCACGTGACCCGTCGACCCGTAAAGTGGTTTCGCGCCATGTCCGCTACCCTGGACCGCTGTACCCGATTAGACATTGAGGAACGACATACACAATTCGCCGTTTCCCGTGAGTCTTTGTGATTAATGCTGGTATGTTTTTCCTCTGGGCTAGTCCGAGGACCACCGGACTGTATAGAATCTAGTAGAACTTCACGTGAGTTCATGAATGATTACGCGTTGTGAACCGACTTCTTAGCCGGCGAGACCGCAGCAGTATCGCTGATATAGTCACTTAGGGCTGTGAACGATCAAGATCGCCAAGACCAAGACAACAAACAATACAACAAGCGTCGCTATAAGATCCCATACAAAGCAATACCCTTAACATAATGATGTAAAGCTCACCTGCTTCCTACTTGCTGGTCGACGACCGGCCGCATCCGGTCAGTTACTCTTAACGCTGATTGGCCAGTGCGGAGAAGGAGATACCTCTCTGGTGTAGGTATAGAAGGACAGGGTAGCACCACCATGAAGAGCTGAGGTAGAAGAATGGTGATCTCTATGCTAGACTCTAGCAAGATATCGACGTCAGTTCACGTACTACGCAGTGTTCGTGATGCTTGATGAAGGTTATTGATGAGGGACCTAATCGTGTAGCAGCTGTTCGGCGCAGTCTGAGTGGGGCGGTAGCTAACGCTCGCTAGTGCGGACCAAATTACACACAAGAACATAATTTTCATTTGCAAGCGCTCCCTCCATCGTCTGATGCAACTGGCAGAGTGCCTGAGTGGTTAAAGGGATGCACTCGAATCCTCGCAATGCATTGGCTTCGGCCGCGCAAGTTCGAATCTTGTCTCTGTCGCGGATTAAACTTTTTTTAGTCACCTTCACTTTTTGTTCGTCTTATATTCATGCAACCCTCGTCAGTTTTATTTAGTCGCGCAACATTTTGCCGCTCAACCACGCCTTCATGCTATAGATATCACTTTGACCGCCGATGATCCGGACCGGAGTCATCGGCGTCCCTTGCGGCGTACTTTCCAGCGGTCCTTGGCGAGACCAAGCTGGATGGACTCTGAGCACATCTCCGCAAGTGGAAATGCATTCCAACCGCAGCCTGAACCTCCTATCGCCCGACCGGGAGCGTCACTGCCAAACTATAACTATACTGTGTATGTGCATTGATTCAAACCGTTTGCGGGCAAACCTAATGCTGAGTCTATCTTGATCTGCTAGTTCAGCTGCCCTCTCTAGTTCCCATTTTCATCACTAAACAGGCGCCTCGCCTCCGCAAACTTGCTAGCCCTGCTGCAGGGTGCGGTTTATGCCTCGACCTCCGGCCTGACCGAAGTCCCGAGCTGTCGGAGATCATCGTAGCGTTCAACAACTTGACTTCCGAAACGGTTCAAATTTTATTCATTCACTGACTGCTACCGTTTCGTACAGTGAATGGCCCGTGTCCTCTTTCGTCCATATTCGTCTTAGTGATTCTTGCTTAAAATATGTTGTGGAATGTTTTGCTCTGATACTGGTCTCGTGAACCTGAGAGTGTGACTGGACATTCTCATCATATTTGCATCATAGACAGAGGCCGAGCGTCCGGATCATGACGTTAAACGGACACAAACTGGATGATGCGCCATGTGAGGATTCGTAGAACTTGGCAAAAGGGCTCCCAGCAACAACTGGTCTTAAGCTCTTGGCTTACATGACGAAATCGTAAACCGCCTCTCTCCACTCACTGACATCTTCCTAATTTGTTTATGTTATCGTCCCCATTATGATTCGGCCTAGCTTCCCGTCCCAAAACAGGACAGCAAGCTTGGTAAGCCCAGGAAATGGGGACAGCTCTGGAGAGCTATGTCCAAGGCTGCGAGCAAGGTTAGGCTGCCAGTGTGACTAGACAAATTCTATTATTTATGCTTCCTCTACAAGCGGCCAGATGACGGCCACGAAGGTTTATCCGTCAAGGATGCAGTTAGAAATGATGTGCAGCAAGGTCTAGTTCTGTTAGGACTTGGACCCTTGCTCGGAACTGAGATCGAGAAGCGGGCCGAGACGGGTAGCAAACAAAGCATTCCTGTATAAGCTTTTGGATATTGGGCCCGAGAACCTCGAGCGCCCCGATTACCTCGTTCTTGTTTGGAAGAAGAACTGCCGAATTGGTCAAGTAAACAAAACAATAGCAGAAGAAGCCTGAGCCTCTACGAGTTGAAGGAACACATGATTGTCATACGTGATAGACCTAAATTATCTAAATGACAGACCCTCTACCGTCCCCGAATAGCACAAAACATAAAGTACGTATGAGATCTGTCTCGGACGATGTTTCGGCTGTCAAAGCGGGGGGGGGAGGGTTAGACAAACGTCGGCACTCGCAAGCTGAACAACTAACGAATCGGGAACTTCTTGAGGGTGGATGCCTTGTCATTCCACAACAAACTTTCTGCCTCTCGATGGTGGCGTTCGATCTGGCCTGCCCCAATAACATTCCATCTGCGGAATAGCTCCAAAAAATGCCGGAAGATGTGGGGATATTGCCTAGTTCACATCGTATACGACATACTGTGAGAGATGGGATCTACGGGACGGGATCTGCGAGATGGAGATGACTTCCTCGGGGATCCGTCCCTGAGTATAAAGTCCCAAGTGACTTCCTCACTGTTGCCTTCATCTCAACTCCCTCAGCAATCGCACCGACCTGCTAACCAACAGCTTAACAAAGTATCTCGAGAACCAGACTCTTGATACCCGTCACGATCACGAACACGACCACACTCTAGTCAACCGCCAAAATGCGCTTCTCATTTGGTCTTGTTGCTATCACTGCTGCCGCTGTGGCTAATGCCCTGGTACCTGCCTCCCAACTCACCGCCGGCTTCTCCAACATTACTGCGATCACACAGGGCCTGATCGGCCCCGCGAGCAAGATATCGTCCCACAACATGGGTCTCTTTCTAAAAGGGCGAGGACCCGTGACTGTACGGCACATAGCATATCTTTCTCGATGACGCAGCTAAACGAAAACAGGATGTCGTTGCCGGCCTCAGCAAGGTTGTGCAGCTCAGCACGAAGCTCGTCAGCGATCCGTCTTCCTCAGCATCAACAGACACGGACAGTGGAGTCAGTCCCAGCGAGATTCTGGGAAGCGCTGTACATGTAAGAGTGTTTGTCATGCTCCCAATCACCCGTGCTCACACAAATCACAGCTTACTGCCATCACCACTGAGCTACTGAACACACTCAGTAAAAAGGGCAAGCTATTTTCCAGAAGTCCCATCGTCAGTGTCCCTGTCAACGACGTCCTCGTCAGCACCAAGAATGCCGTCAGCGTGAGTAACAAAATCTAGCCCGTCGTGATTTTATTTTAACCAAATATGACAGAATCTCCTGACCATCACCCTCAACTCGCTGACTTCTGGCCCGGCTGCTACTGATGGTACACTCGCCAATGCCACGCCGTCACTGGCTACTACGCAGGCTGCCTTCGACTCTTTGAATGACGCTTTCCGAAGTGCTATCACAGCTACCAGGGTCACTCGCAAGTAAATTTACATATCGCATAGCGAGCGCCTTGTTTTTTTTTGTTGCAATTAGCGGGCATAGCATAAAAATATTTCGATAAAATAGAGCCAAGGGGTTAGATAATCACTTATTAGAGCACGGGGTGAACTGTTCAAGGCATCGATGCTCTCATTGCATGCTTTGGCGGACACTGTTGCATAATTCCGCACCAATAATATACAATACTTCGTTAAACAATCCCTGGTCGGGCAGATTTAGAAAAGTGAGGCATGAAGTCAAGAAATGCACATGTAATTGGCATGCTTTGACACTAAGGTATTCAATCGCGAGCTGAATAAATGGAATGGGACCTGTTGTTCTCTTCGGCTCATTGGGAATCTTGAGCGGAAAGGCTGTTACTCTCAGTGCAATAGACAATAAAAGCCCCCAGCATCGTTAATTTAATTGATGGCCTTAGCATGAGCTGGACAATTGTAGCTGCGGCTGATGAGTGTGACCCACCCAAACCCAATGATTGTGGGGTCTGCTCTCGCAGCTGAAGTTGTGGCTCCGACTTCCAAGCCGGTCAATGGATGATGATGAGTGGTCAGGAGGTTAATGTTTCGGGATCATCGTCCGGAGCAGTCGGCGTTTCCTTCCTTCAACAGCAAGGAGATGTCTCTGAGGTGTTCTGTGGCGAGTGTCTGCCTGGTCTGGTGAGATGGAGGGTAAGCCGTGAAACGTGGACCTCCAAAGTGAATCATCTCGTGACGATGGGATGCACAGAGTTTTCATAGCATTGGCCGGTGCAAAAGGAAATGGCCCCTCTCAAATTCACGATGCATCACTTGTGTCATGTGGTTCAGCGTGATCAAGGTTGTGGAGTTGACGTCGCTGGAGGATATTGCCCCCTGTTAGCCAGGCACCAGCGGGGGGCTGTGGTGCGAGAGGGCCGCCAGAGACCTGCAGCTTCTGCAAGCACCTGGCGATCACGGGCTTTCGCGTTGCCCCTAACCCTGCGTTCCAGGCAGCAGAGACCCCTGTAAGGTATGGCCCAGACGCCCGAGGGGCTCGCGTCGCGTCTCGGCAGGCGTGCTAGCCTGCTCCAGGCATAGTGGGATGCTGTGCTCTGCACAGCTGCCAGCCTTTAGCGGTCGGCAGCGGTGTGATTTCTGTGCAAAAGCGTTGAAGATAGTCTCGGCAGACCAGCTCAAGCTGCAGCAGCTAGGTAGGTAGGCTGGAGAGATGGCTTCAGCAAGGCCAATGGCTCGGTGCATTGGCTATAAAGCCAAATTGAATCCTCCCTTTGGAGTCCAGACTTGCCAGACAAGACCACACTCACCTCATCTTGTGTCTTCTTCGCATCTTCAATTCCTTTGCTCACAATTATCCATTGATTTTGTTTCTCAGATTTATCGTCTGACATAACCGCTCTCAACAAACGCCCATAGCTTGCTCTGTTTGCGGTGTGATTCCGCTCTCACTGGTGCTTCAGCTGGTTGCGCTACTGCTACTACTACTGCTCCCTCCCCCCCGCGCCTTCCCCTACCAGCGCCACTTACACCTCCCCGCCTCTGTCTCAAACAGTCGACACCCGTGGCTTCGACCTCGCCTTCATACCCGGCTTCACCACAATCTTTCATCTTCATCCTCTATTTTTCGCTTTCACTCTCACCCTCAATCCTCTCACCCTCAACCTCTCCATTCTCCCCTATTCCTATTCGTTCCACCACTCTCGCACCCCGCTGAGACTATGGCCGACCTCCCACAGCTGCCGGCTCCCCACGCGGAGCTGGCTAGGTACATCTCTGAGCACCCTGAAAAGCCCATGACAGAAATTATGGCACCCTTCCGAACTTACGAGGCCACTCTGCGTTCGGTTTATGCTCAGGACCGCCAGAATCCAATCCTCAACGACCCTTATCTCAATGTCCTCCCACTCTTCACCGAGGACACCAGTCTCATCGCGACTCGTGCTCGAGACCTCGAGGCTGAATCCGAGGAAGAAAAGTCTAAGTATATCATGGCTCTCCCTGAGGACAAGCGTCGCCCCCATGGATCTCCTGCCACTGTCGCCAATTTGGCTGCGTTCCAGCACAACTTCAGTGTCTTCTCCGAATCGTCTATGGTTGACATGGACTGGAGCAACGTCGTCGCCGCTGGTTCGTCTGTCGTCAACTGCCTCCTTCCCGTTCCTAAGCTGTTCAACACCACCAAGCGTAAGCTCCGCGAGTACTACCATGAGAAGTTCTGTCCGGCATCCGATGTTGATTTATTCCTCTACGGGCTTGACCATGATCAAGCTATCGAAAAGATCAAGCAGATCGAGAAAGCCATCCGAGATGCGCTTCTCAACGAGGTAACCGTGGTGAGGACCAAGTATGCCATCACAATTGCCAGCCAGTATCCCGTTCGCCATGTACAGGTAAGAATCTATTAACTCTGGAAACCTCTTTGGCAATTGCTGACAGCCCTAGATTGTTTTGCGTGTCTACAAGTCTGTCAGCGAGATCCTCACTGGCTTCGACATCGACGCTGCTGGCGGAGCTTATGATGGAAAGCAAGTCTACGTCACTCCCAGGGCCCTCGGCAGTTTCATCACCCAAATCAACCACGTCGATCTCACTCGGCGCAGTCCGTCCTATGAGAACCGTCTCTCTAAGTATTCTCATAGGAACTTCGAGGTCTACTGGCCCGATCTGGATCGGTCTCGCGTTGACCCTACTATCTTCGAGAGGAGCTTTCAGAGGACCCTTGGTCTGGCTCGCCTCCTCGTCCTCGAGCGACTTCCCACCACTTCTGCCCGAGAGACCTATCTCAACAAGAGACGAGAGGAACGTGGCCGACCAACTGTCCACCGAAACAACAACACTCTTCACGGGAACATCAAAGACTACCACGAAGACGAGATTGCCGACTGGCTCTCAGAGGAGGACATCAGCAACTACCACACCTTCACCGTTCCCTACGGACAGCATTTCAACGCCAAGCGAATCGAGAAACTTTGCTATACACGCGATCTCCTTCTCAATGCTGAGTGGAATCAGCCTTCCGAGCGAAGCGTCTACTTGCATCGCCATCCAGCCTTCTTTGGACGCGTTGAGGACGTCATTGAGGATTGTTGTGGCTCTTGCCCGACCGCTGTTACTCCAGAAGAGATCGAGGTCGCGGAGAAGGAGGCCGAAATTTATATCAAGGGCAAGGTGGTCTTTCTCATTGACGACCCTGGCAGGCAACAGATTGGTTCCTTCAACCCCCTAACGGAGCAAGATTGGACTGATATGGCATATGTTGGAAACACTGCCAGACTCTGCCAATCAATCGTCGATGGTGATGTTGACGATGTTCTCAATTGGCTTAGTCAAGAAGACTCCGACCCCAACAAGCGAGACTACACAGGACGATCGCCACTACACCTGGCTGTCATGACATCTTCCCCAGAGGTGGTTAAATGCCTAGTAGACCATGGATCTCGGCTCACTGCACGCCTGGCTGACGGAAAGACGGCGCTGCATTTGGCTGCGTCACGGGGTAACGCGGATATCATCAAGATCTTGATGGAGAAAAGCATTGAGAATGAAGAAGCTGAAAATGACCGACAGGATCGGCGCCGCAGCGCTTCCAAGGCTGCTAGTCAGGGCAAGAATGGAGATGACCAGAAGGAAGAAACCATGGAATCCGACGAAGAAGTCGTGGGCTCTGAAGATGAAGCCATGGACTCTGATAAAGAAGCCGTGGACAATAAGGATGAAGCTATGGACGATGTGTCTGATGAGGGGTCTGACGGTGAGCTCATTGACGACGAGATGACTGACATGGACACTGCGTCCATGGCCACAGGATCTTTTGTTAAAGTCAAGAAGGGAGAAGACCAAAGCGAAGACCTTGTTCCAGATGAATCGGAGGATGAGCCAGACTATTACCAGATTGACGTCTTGGCATGGGACGTGCCTTGCTCGCCACTCCACCTTGCTATCGCCGAAGGCCATGAGGATGCGGTGAGGCTTCTGTGCGATTACGGAGCCGACTCCATCCTCCCAGTCAAGTTTTTGAGTAACCAGTCGTCGGACACTGGTGCTATCTTGACCCTGACATTGGCGCTTTCACTTCCACAGGAAAAGGCCAAGTCAATGGCCCAGCTCCTTCTGAAACTTGGTGCTATTGCGTCCCAGGGCGACTCCAATGGTTGCACTGCCTTTCACAGATATGTAGCGAGTGGAAAATTGGATCTGATCGATACGCTCTGGGACAACGATAAGGCTGGTGTGAAAACAGCCATCAATCACATGGTCTTTGGTGGAGGCTACTGGGATCCAGAGACCATCGCACCTCTTCATAGCGCAGTCGAGCATGGTGACCCCATTCTTATCCTCAAGTTGCTGAATGGAGGCGCCGGGGCTCAGATTGACTTCGAAACGTGGTTGAAAGCCGCCAAAATCTCACCTACCCAATCCAGCCACATGGGAACTCTGGAGCAAAACGAAAGGAAGTACAAGGAATCGTTGGAGCAGCCATTGATTACTGCCATTCGATCAGGCAACACGGATGTGGCAATCAAGCTACTTGAGCATGGCGCTGATCCAAACTGCCTTACTGGAAAAACCGAACGGTTGATTCACAATGAGTATCAGCGTTCGTGGAACAAAGGAGAATCGGCGTTGGACCTGGTGAAGTTCTCACTCACGAAACTTCGCGAGTACACAGGCGAGAAAAACATAGTCAAAAGTCCAGTTCAGATCCTGGACATTGACACATACTTGGGCAAATTTCCCGAAGGATCGTATTCTCGGTGTGTTATTTCGTTTGACATCGACAAGACGAAGCAGAATTTCAAGAAGCAAACGGAGATCTACGAGAAGGAAGTGAAACGGGTTGCCGAACTCAAGGGCGCAACAGAAAAGATCGAGGCAATCAATGAGGCCCTCAAGGGTTTTGAGGCTCTTGAGACGGCCATCGAAAGCCGAGGAGGAAAGATCTTTGCTGAACTTCGCCCCGACATCAAGACCGAAGAGCGGGGTTCTAGAAACCGCAACACCTTGGAAGATTCCCCTCCCAAGCCTTATGAGTACATCTTCTCGTTCAGAAATGATAGTGAGATGACTGTGGCGAGGAGAGATGGCTACATTCAGCTGTAAGTTTCTTTGGTCGTTTTAGTATTACGCCCTCTAACAAGACATAGGATGGAAGCAGCGTGGGAAGGAGATGTCGAGAAAATCAAGGCTCATTCCCTCCAAGCTTGGGGTCCAGAGCAAGATCAGCCACCCCTGAAGCTTGCGGTGTCTGATAACGTTGGAAATACGCCTTTCTCGCTTGCCTTCAATCGTGGACACTATGAGGCAGCCCGGGCAGTACTTGAGATTGTGAAGGCCCAGTGGTCCCCGCCCGACAAAGAGAAGGTTCGTTTCAAGATGGAGACACGCGATGAAGATGAAGAGGAGTACTCCGACGCAGACTCTGATGCAGGAACCGATGACAGCGAGCCTCGCATCGTTTCCGAAACGGTGGCACACAACTTCACCATCGACAACATTGGACAAGTCTCGATGCAAGTCAAGTCCCAAACAAAACCCCTCCAAGTCATCGCTGAGATGGTTCCTGCCTTTAAGTCCAAGGATGGAAAGCTTGTCTTTGAAGAATTGAAACAGAGCCTCTTCATCCACCTCATGAGCAAGGATGATACCCCAGGACTAAAGGCCCTTCTGGACATGGCCCAACACTATGCTGGCCAGAAATTTGAGGGAGAAGATGACGATAATAACGAGCCCTCGTCTGGGAGCTTCACACTTTCCCAGTACGAGTTTCGTTGGGCAGTCGAAAATGGGAAGACCCAGCAACTTGCCTTGGTGATTAAGCGCACTGGTGCAGGAATCCCACTTGACCATCTTGTCAAGAAGAGCGGCATCGAGATGAAACGGAAACCACGATTTTACCAAGGACTGACGGTTTATGGAAAAAAACGGCACGTCGCATTGCTATTCCCGAGTAAACTACGGACGTGATGCTAACCGAACACAGAAATGATTGGGCTACTGCTGGCCGGAATATGGTCGTTAAGACCACGGGCCTCAAGACGCCGCCATTACTCCATGCTGCCCTTGGTGGAAGTATTGAGAGCGTCGAGTTTTTCCTCGGGGATGCACCACACAGGCTGTACAGCGAGTTTGGCAAATCCAAAGCTGCCCGAGAAGACTCCAGACTCAAGCATCTGAAAGAGAGTCCTGGTGGTTTTGACCGAGCCATCTCCAAGTGGCTTGGAGCTGACAGTACGTCTGATTCTATCCCAAGTTTGACTCAACGTTAACCTAGTATCTAGATGATCTTGTCATTCACTGTGCAGTTTTGGCCCAGCCTTGTGATGCGGCAAACGAGGTGCTTGAATACGTCATCGAGGCTTGCCCAGGCTCACTTGAGAAGAGGAACTCGCAGGGTGACTCACCCCTGATGGTAGCCTGCCGACTTGGCCGGGTTGATTTCGTCAAGATACTGGTGAAGGCGAACGCCGATCAGTCGACTCGTAACCTGAAGGGCGAGAACATCCTACACGCGGCAGTTTCACGCAACCCCAAGGCCCATCAATTGTCTCGTCTACTAGATGTTTTAGACTCGGGGCTCCGGAGCCACTTGTTCTTGCAACGGAAAAATCTCCACGAGAATGGAAACAGCCCTCTTCACACTTGGGTTTCGCAAGCCTCAGGAGTTCAACCAGAGAACCCTAACCGCTATCGATATGGCTCTTACTACAACAGCTACAACAGCTACGCTAGTAAGCCATACAACAAGGAATGGGACGCGGTTCAGGTCCTCAAGCTGTTGCTCGAATACTCCAAGGGCGAGGAGTTGGAGATGCTGAATGGCGCGGGAGAGACGTGCTTGCACACAGCCATTATGCACAATATGCTGTCGTTGGCACATGTGCTGGTGAGCTTCAAGCCTCGACTGCTTTATCGTGAGAACGCGGTTGGCCGTACACCGGCAGAGATCGCACACGACCGACTCACGGGTGTCAGGTTCGCGAAGCCAGAGAATTTGAAGCTATGCAAACACAACAAGGCTCTTTCACTGTTGAGCAAGGAGCCGGAAGAGTTTGCTTACAAGACCAACCTGGGGGTCAAGACGCCAGAGGAGACACAGAAACTGCTCACCAGCCTGGGCTTGAGCGCAACCTACAGCGCAGACGAGATTTCTAGCATTCTTTGCTCGATGGGAGTGAGTAAGGATTGTCATGGTAATAAACTGAGCGATGTTGCCACGAAACAGGTCATGTGGGATCTCTGTCTCACTACGATGGAGCAGCATCCTAACAAACGCCGGTTGGTAAGCCTCATTGAGGCCAACGACGTGGCTAAGAGACTTGGAGAGAAGTACTCGGCTTCCAGATACTTCAGCGTTCAAGCTCGAGAAGAGGAGGAAGATGACGAAGAGAACAGGGAAGACAAGGAAGACAAGGGGGACAAGTCAACGACGGATTTTGCGACAGATCAACTGAATTCTAGGCTGAACGATGCGTGGAAACAGAAGGGTGAGAAGAAGGATGAAAATGAGGATGGGTCAGACGCCGAGTCGAGCGGTGGAAGCTATTGCTCAGATTGCGGGGAGTATCATTGAAGGTGCGTTGGGAACTGTGGAAAGACTTGGAATGGTGAGTTGTGAGTTTTGTGTGTTATTCCACACATGATTTAGGACGCGGTCGGTCAGGTTGTTAGTGTTTTGGAAGAGAGATACTCTGAACATTTCAGAGGTGATTTGTTTTTGATTGATTGCAAATATGCCAATTGTGACTATTTGATTTGCCTCGAGAGACTTGACAGGAGATGGTTTCCAGAGACCGAGTGTTTGAAGTGATAAAAAGTCAAGAAAAATAAAAAAAGCAAACGCCCATTTGTGTTTGTTCCGCGTATGGCGTACAGTATCCATCAATTCATGTTGCGAGGGGATAAAAAGCAGTGCTCGTATTAGTGTAACAGAGCTGCGTGAAAGTGAGCAGCATTTTGCGAGTTACGTAGGCAGCAGGCTGGCTACCGTGGGAGATGTATCAAGCTTGCTAGGAGACGTAGATGACAGCCTGAGGCGCACCATCTCCCCAGATGCCAATGACGGCCAAGGCAAATCCGAGGCCGGAGAGGGCGGTCCTAGCTAGGTAGCTCTTAGCTAGACCCTCGACGCTGACGCGGACCTCCTCGCCGTTGACATCATCAATGTCTTCCTCGCTAGCGGGCTCGCTGTGGGAATCGCCGAGGACCTCGTAGCTAGCCTCCATACGGGCTCGAGCCGAGGGCTTCACGGCGGGCGCGGAGGCGAGGGTACGGGGAACAGCGGGCTGGGGCACGAGGGACGGTGCGACGGTAGAGAGGGCGACAAGCAGCGAGGTATAGAGGAGATACGGGTGGCGAGAAGCGCGAGGGGCCAGGACGAAGCAGAGGAGGAAGGGCGCCGAGGCGAGCGAGGTGAGGGCGAGGATGGGCGTCTTCAGGGCCTCGGAGAGGGTGGCAAGGCCATGAGAGGCGGAGGCGGAGGAAGGCAGGCGGAGGAGAACGGGAAGGGCGAGAGTCGAGACGGAGTAGGAGACGCCCTTTGAAGATGCAAGTGTTAGCTGACATGTGCATTCTGAGGTTTGGGGCAGCGGGGTGGAGTAGATTGCGTCAAGCAAGAGGCAAGCGTGGCGGCGCAATGGGATCAATGGCAACAATGGCGGCAGGGCCAGACTCCATGAGTGAAGCCATCGCCACGCCAGAAGGCCCTGAGGCTCGGCCTGATGCTGATGGCGCGGGGGAAGATGTGACGATTCGCGAATAGAGGGGGTGGGGTGAAGCGGGTGCACGGAGCCATGCCCGATGACGCCCCAAACTGGGGGGCTGGTACGACTTACCGTCAACAGGCCGAGCGACACGGTGCCGACGAACTTGAGCAGGGATACGCTCGTCGAAGCCATATTGGAGGCTTGTCTTTCTGGTGGTTATTTTGGTGGCCGAGATAGGTCAGAATCGGCGCGGCAAGGAAGAAGAGAGGAGGAGGCAATGATGATGGGCAAGAGAGTTGGTTGAGCCGGGCAGTGGAGGGATGAGGTGATGATGGATGAATGGGGGATGACTGCCCGGAGCCACGCCGCTTTTAGCACTAAGCCCCACCCTACTTTTAGTCTCTTAGGCATCGTACCTACGTCGTACTTAAAGCCAGGGAATGACAACTTACATGCCCAACGATTCCACCTTCCTTGAGATGTTCGTTCAAATGTGGGTATATTAGGTAGGTAACGTGCTTGTTTGCACTACCTCGAATCTGGGTTCTGATAATCACTAGGAGAATGCTCATTTTGCTGCCAACACCACGTATCAAAGTCACTGTGACTCATCCTATCATCTGAAAAAATAGCAACCGAGGCTAGCTAAGCACCCGTCAGGCCTAGTTATTCTCCGAAGAGCGATGGCGCTGTAATGCGCCAGATAGAGATATCCCATCACCTACAGATATCACCTAAATACGAGATCCAACGAACGAAACTCCCATGCTTCCGCACAGGCATCTCATATGGAGAGGTCGACGGATCATATCCATCCAAGTTGGGCAGCGAGACCATGCACAGCTAAACTTTCCTGTCACGGCATCCAAGAAGCCAACGTCCACACATAGAGGGTTTTTTCCTGCTTCTCGCAGCGGCAATAAGAATGATAAATGAAAAACCCTCACCCAAAGGCGACTTTTTGACTTGCACTCCGAGTATCTATTTACCTCGACATCACGGGACAGCTTTTCTCTCCACTAACGCCGCCCACAGCATCAACAGCGCCCTAGCCAAGAACCATCTCTATCTCGATCAGCCTTCTAGCAATATGCGAGTACTCCTCATCGGAAAAGGTGCCCGTGAGCACGCTCTGGCGTGGAAGCTCAGCCAGCTAAAGACTTCATGAGGCGATACAACATCCCCACGGCAGAGTATCGCAACTTCAGACACTACGACGAAGCGAAGGACTACCTGTCGACCGTTAACCACCGGGTAGTCATCAAGGTATCTGGTCTCGCTGCCGGCAAGGGGGTTGTCCTTCCAGAGAGTCAGGGCGAAGCCCATAAAGAGCTCCGCGAGATCATGGTGGACAAAAAGTTTGGCGACGTGGGCGAGGAAGTCGTCATCGAGGAGTTCCTCTCGGGTGATGAGATCAGCATCCTCACATTCGTCGATGGTCACGATTTCAAATCCCTCCCGCCTGGCCAGGACCACAAGAGAATATTCGACGGTTCAAGGGGCCCCAATACCGGTGGAATGGGCGTTTACGGACCCACCGACTTTGTGTCCCGAGAGCTGATGTGGCAGATTGACAGAGACATTCTGGCCCCGACAATACAGGGTCTCGAATCTGATGGTTCGTTCCGAAGCTCCCCGTTCCCGTCCCTTTTAACACTCGCACAACTCCGGTGGATATACTTACATCCGGTCGAATAGGGCACCCTTTCCGCGGCATGCTTTTCACAGGGATAATGGTCATGCCTACAGGCCCAGAGGTTCTCAAGTACAACATCAGATTTGGCGATCCAGAGATGCAATCTCTCATACCACTCACTCATGGACCCCAGCATCAACCTAGCCGATGTCTGCTTGAGTTGTATAAAAGGGACTCTGGGCGACCAAGACCTGCGTGTCCAAGATGGGTACGCCTGTAATGCGGTCGTGGCCTCTGCAGGCCACCCAGGCGAGTATAGGCAGGGCCACAGGGTTGAGATAACCCCATGTCCAGCAGGTGAGTGGCCGAGAAATGATACAGGAGCTTGATGTACAGGTGGGCTTGCTGACCTCTACAACAGACACGAATATCTTCCACGCCGGGACTATCCTTCGAGACGGTCACTTCGAGACAGCGGGCGGACGAGTAGTCTCTGTTTCTGCCGTCAGGCGTACTCTTCCAGAAGCGGTCGAGGCCGCGTATGAAGGAGTGCGTTGCATTGATTTCCCAGGCATGCAATACAGGAGGGACATTGCTTCCAGGTGAGTCAATGATACGAGCCACCTTAGATGAAGACAACACGATACGGATGCTGACATTGCATATCTCACCTAGACTTGGCTCAGTCCAGATCGACCCCGACGACTCTCATTAAGTCTTTACCCGCAACTCCGGCAAATGAAAGTTGTATTTCTGAAGAACATTATTCAATTTTTGCGACGAGCTTACAATGTCTGTCGTCGATGAACCTCAATACAACATGGATGGACTGGCTCCCTCTTAATGTGTGTTCTGAAATATAACCCCCCAGATCTTACTAAGTTCATCAATTAGTACGTGCCAAGAAACACCCAACAAGACCACGGTATGGGAAATTCGCCAGCTATGCCCGAGTCAGTCAAAGGTAAATAAACTCCGAGTCAACCTGCAGCAAAAGGAGTCATGGCAACATCCAAACCCTCTGGGCACGCCTAGTACACAGGAGTCTGAGGTTGCCCGAAGTTACGAACTTTCGACGAGCTTCTCGCACCATTTGGTGAAAGGTGGTGTAGGAGTACAGAGGTCGCTGAACACTGATTCAATGTCGCGATACAGCGCCCGCTAGTTGAACCCGAGTGAGCCGAGCAAGAGCAAGAGCGGCAAGAGCGCTAATCCGATCGGTTAAGCGCCACAGTCAATTGTGACGATGCCCACCAGGCCGACATCCCGAGAATTAATCCGTCGCTGATTGGCTGCACGGGCCAGGGGAGCTTGCCTCGTTCCTGCCCACCCAAGGCACACGAGCTATATTCACGCGCCACACTCATGCGCCACACTCAAACTAGCCCGACCTCGGTCAGCCACACAGTCTCCATTCGAACTGACCCCACCACAGCTCAAAACCAAACCTCATCTCTTTTCCAATTTTCTGTCCTTCCAACACCAACAACATCCAACCACCAAACAAGCCAATCCGTGAGTCCCACCCACCGCTTCCTCCTCAAGTCCTCCAAAATCTCGCATGATGAGCTCCTTTTTTCAACCCTCCTCAAGCTTTATAGGAAGAGCCGTCTGAGACTGCCCCCGTCACCGCCCCGTTCTACCGCTCTTGATCCGTGGTCGACCCGACCTCCTGCTGTGCGGCCGCGAGGCCTGCACGCGGGGGGGCCCCGGTCCTACGGGGAGGGAGTGCGTGGCGGAAGCGGCCGGGGAGCGGTGGTGCTTATACACTGGGTTTCTGAAAATTCGAGATGTTCCTGCAGCTTCATTCGAACTCGTCGATGGTGGATCAAAGGCTAACCCATTGACAATAGGTTTCTTCCGTGACACGATGTCTGGGCGTATGCCAAGAACAGTACGGTTTTCTATTTCGACTCAGTCGCTCGATATTCCTCATTGTCGTTGCGGGTGGTGTCTATGAGGAGCTTGTCCTGTCATCTCGATTTGAGACTCTGCCGGTCTCGTAGATAGCTCGTCTATAAATGTACATTCGTGTTACCCTTCCTACCATAACAAAGCACCTTGC
The DNA here is from genome assembly GCA_029931735.1 of Dactylonectria alcacerensis. Classification (NCBI taxonomy): domain Eukaryota; kingdom Fungi; phylum Ascomycota; class Sordariomycetes; order Hypocreales; family Nectriaceae; genus Dactylonectria; species Dactylonectria alcacerensis. The sequence continues at coordinate 3,433,087 of JAPMUZ010000002.1, forward strand.
TCTGTGACTCTCCAAGAACTCCAAAATGCATCTGCCCCTTTTCTTTTAAACATCACTGTCACTATCGTCTATGACGGCTCGGCGGCCACGGATTGTCCGCCTTGTTCCCACGTCTCCCGTCTTGGTCCCTACCAGCGCGTCGATGTCAGGAATATCCTCGCTGTCCTGCGTCGCGTCAAATTGGGTTGGCACGAAAAAGGGCTTCTCTATTTGATCAGGGGCAGAGGGCGTAGGGCTGGCCGTTGTGGGCGACGTGAAGCGTGGTTCTCTCATGCTTGACGTAATGTGGTTGTCCGAGACGATGAAGTCGACCAGATCCCCGCCGTCGTCCGACCCATCCGTTTCCAACATGTCGCTATCCCGTCCGCAATCGTCTCCAATCTCATCACTGTTTATCCCTCCACTCTTTCGCTGTGGTTTCTTTTTTCCCTTACCTTTAGATTTGTTACCCTTCCTAGGCCGCCCTCCACGGGCAGGCACCATTTCATTCACTTCATCGTCTGCCTCTTCCTCTTTATCGTTCTCTTCATCTTCAGATACGTCCAGGTCCACCACAGGTCTGATTCCTGTAGAACGCGAGGCTGCTTTTGCAGATACTCTCCTTCTTTTTGGCTGAGGCTCCGACCTAGATATAGGCTTCTTGTTTTGCTTCCTCTTGGCTGGAGCCCTTGTTGATTTGGGCGACTCGTCTTCCACCTCACCATCAGAGTCAACGAAGGCTCGGACTGGAATCTCGCGGTAGTTGCTGGTATCTACCAATCGGCATGGTCGTACAAGGCTCTCAGGATCGATTCCCATCTTACGCCACATCTTGACGCATCGCTTTGTATGAATGCCATGCTTGACTCTGACAACAGTGCGCAATCGTCTCTGGAGCTCGGGATACGCTGTCATGCTCGGCATGTCGGTCTCTTCGACCACACTATGGTTGAAGGGCAAATCGCGATACGCTCGGTTAAGCTCCTTAAGCTCCTTGTCTCCGAGGAATACACTGTTCAAATCAGGTACCGGGGCAAAATCATCCAGCTCCGGGTTACGTCGTGGTTTTGCTTGCCGTGGTTTGGTACATTTGCCTTTGCCGAGAAGGCTAGCAACTGTCTGAAACCCAGTCTCGACTCCATCTGGCATGTGGAACTTCTTGGGCGGCACCTTTTTGCCACGAGGGGCTCGACGCTTTTTGGGCTCGGGCAGTGACTGGTCCTGAGTGTTCTCAATTGGAATCTCAACATGCCGTTGGTCCACTTCTGGTCGGAATTCCCTAGGCACTATCCTCATCGAGAGATCGAAGCGAAAGTTGAACCGACTTCCCTCGCAAATCAGCTTCTGCATCTTCTCGTAGCTGTCCTTGGATTTCGCGAACTGATCTTCCTCTTTTCCCCGCATCAAAAGCAGCACGATGTTTCCAGCGCGTTTCCGGCCAGTTCGACCCATGCGCTGCAGCATTCGAATTGGAGATGCGGAGGAATCGTAACACACGATAAGGTCGACCTGACCAATGTCGAGGCCCTCTTCACCAATTGATGTCGCAACAAGAACATTAAAATGTCCTTGCTTAAACTTATCGATTGCTTCGATCTGCTGCGCCTGTTTCATTCCTTCTCCTCGCTTGCTGTCTGCTTGCCCAACGAAGATACTAGCCTTTATGAGCGGTTGGTGTTTGTTTAACATGCGCACGATATCTTCCGCAGAGTCTCGATACTCGCTGAAAACAATGACGCGTGTTGCTGATCCTTCACCGCGATCCATGAAGTGATTCAGAACAGTGTCAGCCAAAGCAGTCAGCTTTGGATGACCCACGAAGCCATCCGTCTTCAACCACTTCGAGATCCTGTCCATCATCTCTTGGAAGCTAGAGTCCTGAATGAGCTGTCGTTTGTATTTGGAGCCCTTCTCACCCTTGTCTTCCTGCTCGCTACGGAGGTCGGCAATATTGTCGTAGAAGGGTTTGATGCCATGGAAGTTCAGCAGCTTGATCGAATGCGCAATACTTGTAAGAACGCTAAAGATGGCCCTCATCATGAACTGGACCCCTTGGTTCGTGTGTTTCCCTCGTGTAGCAAACCACTCCTTTTGAGCTTGCATCAGGCCGTATGCGGTCATGGCCATCGGGCTGCGCCCGTAGTAGATGTTCTGCGAGCTCAATTTGTCGGTCATAGGCTTCAGGGCTTTTGTGAACAGCTCACTGACGAGCATCATCTCATCAGAAGGGTCCAGCACAACCTGCTCAACATTCCTCTGGTGAACATATTGTCGAATATCGAGGGATTCTTCTGTGCGAATCTCGCAATGCGAAATCCCAAGGTTGTCAATTACCTCTTGCACCGTCTCAATCTTCGAACCAGGTGTGGCTGTCAAAGCCAAGACTCGGAAGCTCTTCGAGAAGCGACGGATCAGCTTTGTAACCTTCGCATACGCATATTCCCCCACAGCCCGATGTGCTTCGTCGATGACCATCAGAGCAATTGACTTAGGATCCGCATATCCATGAGAGATATCGTTCAAGAGAGTTTGCGGAGTCATGAAAAATACTCGTCTTTTCTGCCATTCGTCCACTCGCAGGGCTGGGGGGATGTCGCCTGTCAACAACGTCGTCTCCGAGCGCGGTATTCCGGCGATGTTGTAGCAGGCGTCGATCTGTTGCGCCACAAGGGGCTTCGTTGGTGCAACAAAGACGAGCTTAGCTTGCTTGGTCCAGCGGTAAAAGTTCAGCATCACAGTCGCAGCGATGAAGGTCTTGCCAAGACCAGTAGGCAACGCGACGAGGGTGTTGTTGAAGAGGCTGTTTTTCACAATGCTGAATTGATAATCTCGGGTGGCACCTAAATTCGTAGGGTATACCCAGGTTTTCATAGCTTCTTTATCGAGTTCATGATGACTCGGCTCCTCGCGAGGTAGGTCAACGCGAAAGGCCCTTGTAGTAGCGGATTGGGATAGACCTGGATCATCTGGAAATAGGGATCCACCAAAGAGCGTGGTTTGTCGATAGTTTCCAGAGTTTGCCCGGCTCAACCCTGAACGAGAAACTGATCCTGTTGAAATGGTTCGGGTGGGTGCTCGTGCTGGGGCAGGCTCCGGTGATAAGAATGCGTCTGAAGGGAGGGCTTCCAGCTCAAGGGAAGCCACGACAACTGGATCTCGTTGGACTTTGGTGGCCAGCGAGCCATTTACAATGCTTGAAGATGATAGAACCGTGCCTGGAGGACCAGTAGACGACGAGACCTGGTCAAAAGCAGTGAGAAAGTCCTCATCCGCGATCCCGTCGTCGAATTCGTCGCTGTCCATGGTGAAAGTACGCGACCACAATGTGAAAGGCGGGAGGCGATCCCTAGTTTCAACTCCCCGGGACTTAAGGCACCATGGCTACCGTGAGTGAATCGCGATTTTGCCGTGAAACCTTGAGATGTTGGTGATCCTAGGCTTGATGGATGAGAGACGCGTCGCTACAGTTGATCGTTCTGAACTGGCGGGTTAAGTGCAGCGCGAAATGGTTGCCACATCACGTGACCTTTCACATTCGTGTTGTCCAGGGACAACATCGCTACCTAGTTGAAATTCATTTAAATCGAGTACCATGCTAATTCAAGAAGGCAATTACAAGCCGTCAATTCTCATCGCGAAGTACTATTCCTGGAGCCATTACCAGATCTTTCGAGTCGCAACAACAATGCTCCCAAACCGGCTACTAACCCGACGCTAGCTCAGTGTAACGGTTCGAGGCATTTCGTCACTATTTGCCATCCAGACCGACATTACCAAATGAATATCGCGTAAAGATAATTAATCATTTCTACGGGCTAGAACGTGACAAAGGCCCTCTCCTTTAGATTAGTTGATTCAACCACAATGGTGCATCCAGGACAATGCAACAACACTTGCGGTTCATGCGCTAGACCGTATTAGGCACAATGGAAGCCTGGGCGCCTTGGAGCCTAGAACTGACTAACTGTAATAGGTAGCGCTACTTCAGTGGGGCATCAAGAAACTCCCACCTTCTCCTCCAACTCCAACTCTAACGCCTAGAGCGGGCAACCTCTTTCAACTCACCACAGGAAGGAGACGAACTCCTCAACCAACACGAGCATCGCGACCCCCATCCTTTGCCCTCCGAACCACCTCTATAAGAGACTCAAAGCAAAACCAGCAACGCCGCGCGTGTAACTTGCTTCAACGACTCGCCGCCATGGCTCCTCGAGGCCGTGTGGGTGCTCCCTCCGTTCGCGAAACGCGAAGTTCGGCCGTGAAGTCGAAATCAGCCAAAACGACGAGGGGCGGTATTCAGAAGCGAGGCCGCGGTTCTACTCGCACCGACGGCGATGGCGATCTCGACATGGACAGCGCCGGTGCGCGCGCCAAGAAGGTTACACCTTCCGGCAGCTCGAATGCGCCAAGAACTCGAGCTTCTACTCGTTCTACGGCATCACAGAGCGCAAAGGTCCCTTCGCGAACGGCTCAGAATGTGCTAAAGCATTTGGCAAATGGCTCTGCAGCATCTCTGGCCTCGCGTGTATCGGGTGGCAAGGGCAGAGGGCGACAACAAGATTGGTCCAACCTGACGTTTTTGCGCGTCGGCGGTCTCAAGCAGAGCAAGGCTGCGAGCAACCCAGGAGGAGGCCTGAACGATCTACTCAGCTTCATGGAACGAAAGGCCACGTCATTCCTCCCCGTCGCCGGACGAAACAAACGAAGCATCGCCATCAAGAAGGTATGTTATTGACAAGTCTCCAGGTGCACAAATACGCGGCTGTAGTCCCAGCTCCATAGGAGCGAGGCAACGATGATCAAATTAGGGCCATATACTGCTAGCCGAAGAACACCCTCCCGCATTTTGGACCATCAAACCCAACACGGCCGCTAACTCGATGTAGAGCCATTACGTTGGCGACTATGTGTACGTGGGGGCGACCGACGCAGATGCTGAAGAGTTGATCAAGCTGAACACCTTCACTTTCGCTGGCACCCCATTGGAAGTTGTCAAAGTAGACGATGTTCCTGGAACGGGCAACAGATCCGTTGAATCCAAGGACACGCAAGAAATACGATCCACCCTCCAGTCGATTCTCAGCCAACGGTACTTGGGTGACAACAAGCTTCTCAAGCTTGATAGCCTCGCCTCGGACACAAATCTTGTCAGCATTGGCATGTTCGACAGCCCAGACCGAGCCCTCAAGACATTCAAGGGCCTCATGGTCATTTGCGACGACCTTTTCAAAACCGCCAAAGAAAAACAGGACGCCATTGAGAGCATCAGTCTTGCTAACAACAACATTGATAACGTCGTGCAAGTAGAGGTGGTGGCCACAACATTTCCCCATCTCAAAAACCTCGATATGAGTGGGAATCGAATCGCCGATATGCAACACATGGAAAGCTGGAAAGGAAAATTCAAGCACCTTGAAACTATTTTCATGTCTGGCAACCCGATCGAGGCATCTGACCCAAACTTCCAGGCGACTCTACTCGAATGGTTCCCAAAGCTACAGAATGTGAATGGGCACCAAATTCGAACCCCTGAACAGATTGCGGAAAGAGAGGCTGCGTCGAAGCCAAAGGCGATCCCACAAAATGGCCCCGATTTCCGTGATGTCGGTGGCGTAGGAGAAAACTTTCTCCTGGAGTTCTTCACATGTTACGACAACGACCGATCTGGTCTCGTGTCGAGACTCTACGACGAAGACAGCCAGTTTTCTGTCTCTATCGATACACGTTCTGTCAGGAATGCAGACGCCCCCCCACCCATGCCTTGGGGATCGTATATCAAGCTGTCTCGGAATCTGACCAAGATTAATCATCACAACGCCCGAGTTCAGCGATTATTCCAGGGTGCCAACATCATCGGGGATGCCTGGAAGACACTCCCGCTCACTCGACACCCAGATATCAAGCAGGAGCTGAGCAAGTACATCATGGACTGCCACCCCATGGCTGGACTGGTGGATCCCAGTGGTCAAAACCCAGTCGGAGTTGACGGCCTCATTATTGCTGTCCACGGTGAATTTGACGAACACGACCAAACCACAAACGCCACTGGCAAGCGCAGCTTCTCGCGTACCTTTATTCTAGGTCCTGGCAAACCAGGAAGGGGTGCAATCCGGGTTGTGAGCGACATGCTCTCACTCCGAGCCTACAGCCCGCTGCCCAACGTCTTTGCGGCATCCGCGCCGGGGACGGCAGCTCCCAACCAACACCAAGCGATGATTGTGGAGCTCTCGAAACAAACCGGCATGACACCACAATACTCCGAGATGTGCCTGACTCAAGTTAATTGGGAGTTTGATAAAGCCTTAATAATGTTCAATGAGAAGAAGGTGAGTGGGTCCTGATTGTATTTGTATGACGAGAGACTGACTGGTTTGCAGGCACAACTTCCGTCAGAGGCGTTCGGCATAGCGGCTGCTTGATGAAGGGGGATGATTTGTTCTGATTTTCGCTTGTGGAAGATCAAGATTCGTTTTCAATGAGTTTCCAAGCATGGTTTCTGGGGACATGAGGACTAGGGTATCAGGATGACATGCAAGAATAAAAAACAAAGGGGTGGCGGGCGGTATGAGAAGCGATTGTTGGTTCCATGTCGGAGTTTACAGGGGCGATTCGGGCAATCCATTAGACGGCTTAAAGGGGGTGATTCCAGCCGGCAGAAATTGATGAACTCCTCGAAGTATGAGGTTCGGCTTGTATAGGATAAGATTTCGGGTGTAACAGACAAATTGATACATGACACCACATTTGACCACTGAGATGGATAATAATAATATGACCTGTTTAAATATGCGGCACGTTTCGGGGCGGAGGTTTGCTCAAGTGAAACAAACAAGACCATGTATGAGGCTTGCCAAGATCAACATTCAATTAGCCAGCTTGCGATCTCCAGTAAAACAATGAAGGGGTTAGATGCCGACGAAACAGAAGGGCGACACAACTCTACTTGGGTGGGGCACAGCCGCAGATATTACAAACAAGTCCTCATACGGGTAATTGAGCTTGACAACTGCCGTGAGATAGGATATGTATCGGTTAATCTAGATTAGATGAGGCTTCACCCCGGAAAAAGAAATAGGCAGTGCCTGTGAATGGAAGCTGAGACTACAGGCGGCCAATCGGGCACTGTAATGAATAAGCCGGAAAGATGTGACATCACACATACGAGCCGCGCGCCTTGGTTCGCCATGGTGTCGCGAGCAGAAGCAGATTACTCAAAAAACCATGAACCACTCATGACGTGCATTTGCATAGTCGAGGTGCAGGGTATAGGTCGTCACTGGGCTGGCGCTTATGAGGCTATCGTGATCACGGGCGCCACTGGCTAGAGACTGAGATTGGCTGGACGTAGCTCCAGGAAGCGGACGGAGACAATCATGGGGAAAACGCGGCGGCAACGGCCGATTGGCGAGGCCTCTCTATGACTGACCCGGTGGTTCATTACAAATGATTCATGCATTCACTTACAATGCCGTAAGAATGTGCAGCGAGGTCTATTTTCTGGCCGCCATTCCCGATGAGCTGGTATTCTTTGGCATTCATCCAAAGTGAGTCAAGGATGCCAAGTGCTAACTGTAAGCGGGTGAACAGAATGAGATGGTTCAGAATGAGGTCGATAAACTCCACCACTAGGCGTCGCTGGCGTTAAGCCTCCGTCGGCGCTTCAAAAGGTGAATCATGAATGATGCCGAAAGTCTTAGGTGTAGGGTGGGTGAGTGAGTGGAAGTTCGGTGCCGAGCCTCCGCTAGACGGATCAAACCTGTTTGTAAACTCATCAATAGTTCGAGAGTTGTGCTAAAACATCCATCAGGCCACTTCTACTCCCCTGGAGATTGCTGGAGAAGCCCGGCGCCCAGAGGTTTGCGCATCTGGCAAGCATGCCTGGACCACGCTTTGACGATCTTGATAATTTGCGCTCCGGCTCCAAATTCAAAGTTCTTGGTCGAGGATTGTCAAGGAGGCTTAGAGAATCGGTCACGTCCAGGATCATAGCTCCATCTGAGTAGAAACTCCCCGGGTGGAAAGCATGACGTGCGTTGGGGCTAATGAGACGGGCCTACTACGTAGTATTGAGGTCGCGATTGTGTGAGACGCCATGGCTTCGGAGCAATTGCAAACGGTGGAGCGAATGTCGTCGATGGGACGATGAGGATCGACATTGTGTCCTAGACTTCTCATGCTCCCTCGAGACTCTAATCACAGCTGCCTGGCCTGTTAGCCACAGAAGAACCACGAGTACTACGTACACGTTTCCATACTGGCAAAAGCACGTACGAGGCATATACCACCTTTGCAGTCTGGCAACAGTTAACCAGCAGTCGTACTAGGGTATGCATTGTTCGCAATGTACGACCCGAAGGAGCTACCACGTTCAGTAAAGAGAGCCAGAGACAAAAATCGACCAATGCGGTACAGTATGACATGTGCCCAGCACCGTACCCGGGCGGGCAACTGTACAGGGATCAGGGATGACGCATTTAGGTGGTGGACAGCTGCAAGGGGATGCTGCCCTGGCGCGTTTCACAAGACAGACCATGGCTAGTATGGCTTGTACGGGTGGAGCGCTCGAATGACCCTAGACATGCTAGACATGCTGGCGATGCTGGTTGGTGGATTCTGGATCAGCGTTGTACCTGGGAGGGCCTAGGAGGATAGCCTGGATGGACGCGGCACGGTCGAGTGATCCATGGCGTCCTCACCATGAGGGTGTCACTCACCAGGGCGCGGTGCAACATCGAAGGACTCGCAAGCGAACGGGCGAACAGCCGAGTCCATCGTAGTCGGTGCAGGCTTGGACTGTCTGCTGCTTGCAACCCATAATTATCGTTGACGGATTTGTTCCAATCTCGCTCGCTCGGTGAGTCGCCGATGGGTCGTCGTCGTCGACCAGCAACAAGCGAAGTCCAACCGTCCCAAATTGGAAACAAGCTTGCTGCAACAGTTGTTTGTCCCCGTCGTGACGGAGCGTGTCAGGTTGAGAGAATGCGCTTCTGTCAACTGGAGAAGTAGAGGAGGACGAAGCCACCTGGTGGTGCTGGTTACGTGGACAGCATCTGCAGCGTCACTCATTGAAACCCTTTCCGTCTGGATCTGGTAAGGTATGTCTCTCGTGCCAACGTGGCATTGGTGGGCATGCTGATGCGTACCGGCGGGATGTGTCGCCCATGTCGACGATTCCAGAATACGATGTTGAGCTTGCAGACACGAGTGAAAGAGCGTGCCAAGAGGCATAGAACACGGGCGACGTGCCGCCTGATGGATGTCCCATAACTCGTGTTTGTTCGCGTGCTGCTGCGCATGCGCTATCGCAGACTGACGCCCGGCGCCCGTGGGTTGCATTGGCGCTGCACGCGCTGGCCGTTAGATCAGAATAATAGTGAGCCTGGCAAGGCTATCACACACGCCAGATGGACAGAGAGGGTTGATGGGCGCTACTAGCAGAGAGAGAGAGCAGAGAGGAGTCACCTGCAAAGATCCAATAGTCGCTGGCCCCTATTGCTTCGAGGTTGCGTTTTTTCGCTGGATGGCGATATAGCCGTATATTATTGCCCTCCGAGGGATTATCGAGCCGTTGGGAGTGCATACCCTGAGGCATACCCTGAAGCATCCCCCGAAGAGCCCTCCGAAGAGCCCCCTGAAGAGCCTGCTCTGATCCCCTATCAGAATAAAAATTGCTCTGAATACCCTGAAAGCATCGCAAGCTGCTTGTTGATGCCACCAATTGGCAGGTTGTGCAGGCCACTGGGACCCTGCGCGGAGGCGTCATGGAACGTTTGTTGTACAGCGTGATTGGCGAATGGGAGACGGGGTGCCCCTGAAGGCTTACGGCTAGGGGAGCGATGGCTGGTGGGTGAGCATGGGGCATGAGGCGTCGAAGAGCGCCAGCCTCTCTGGGCTCCCCACGCCATCCATTCAAGTGATCAGGGTCGCACAGTGCCTGGGAGAAACATGAGAGGACGCAGGCACCTCACTTCGTTTCTGACCTATCCGAGGGCCCAAGTCCCTGCAGCGTGTCGACGGCGCGTGGTCAGCCCGCCCCCTGTCGCTCTACTTGGAGCTATCTCAGGTACCTACCTATGCGGGTTGGCGGGCCATGGCTCCCTCTGAGCTTGCGGACGAGGGGAGGGCTTTCCTCCGAGTTCGCCATCGTCGACCTGGCCCCCGGAGCGTCTTCAGCGCGGGCACGGATGACGACAAGGGGCACCTTGGAGCTTAGCCCTTGTGCTAAACGGTGCGAGGCATGGGAGACACAGGTCGCAATAGGCTGCTTTTGCTGGGTACCTTGGCACCTTGGCTAAGGTAGCACGCAGTGTGTCCCTTGTTTTGGTACTCTTTTTGGCCCTGTCTGGTCCTTCCTGGGCGGCGCGATGCGGCCTGCCGACTGGCTCCTGCCCCCCTTGTGCTTACCCTGGCCCAGGCTTGTCTCGCTCTCTGCTGAGGGCAATGGACATTACATGGGGCATGGGCATGGGCATGGGCGCGAGGCCGTTTGTCTCGCCTCTGCCACTCCGCTCGCCCACCGTCTCGTCTTGTCTCTCCATCTGTCTCGCTGCTCTTCCCTCTTGCCTTTTCGTTTGCTGCATTCGTGCTTGCTCCCCTCCCGTGCTTTCCCGCCGCAGTCATTCCAGACCTCGCATCACCGTCTGGCACGAGAGCGAGAATCGAGGCCTTCAGCCTATGGTCATTGTCTGAATACCTTCCTTCCCCTTCCAATCGCGAACCTGCGCTCGACGTCTACCTACATTCCAACGTTCTCCGAGGCTGCCCAGGGGCACCCGCCGACACACGACGAACCCATTCCCGCGACCTCGACGACGCCAACCAACGCCATCCCATCTCAACTCTCGGTCAGCTTCTCGCGACTTTGATCTCTCCTTCTTTCTCGGTTTCTTGTCGACATCTTTGCTTCCCCCCTCGCGCCCGTGGTGTTGAGCCCTCCCGTCGTCGACAAACGTCCGAATACTTTCGTTTGAGTTCCGTTGCAAACAACCGCTCCTTTGACAACAAGCTGCTTGCCTGCTGCACTCGGCCAGCCTTCCAGCTCTTTTCCCGCTCCTTTTTGTGGGAGCACGACACCATCTCTTCCAGCGTATTCTGTGTCCCACTCTTTTCGACGCGCCTCGACGTTCTTTTCGACTGTCGATCCTCGAACCCGACGACACTGGCCCGTGGCCGCACAATCAAAGACATCCGCGACGACGACTCCTCATCCCCGAAACCGAATCCACAACGTCATGTCCTTGGAAGATCGTTAATTTCAGTCTGAAAATCTTGCCCGGTTATCCTGGGATCTTCCATCGCAATGAGTTTGCCCGATCCACCGACGTCGCTGGACGGCTCTTGCTCCGTCATCCACGACGGCACTCTTTATTCGTACTCTCCCGCAGGGTTTTTATCCCTGTCGCTAAGCCCTGGTGCAGAGTGGGAGACGTTGCCCTCCGGAGAGACGGTCACCGGGGCTGTTTGTGTTGATGCTTCTAGCGCCGGCGTCCTTTGGGTCGTTGGCGGCACTGGTTCGGATTCGTACACCGGTCTGCAGAAGTTCACCTACTCAACTGGCGAGTGGACCACCGTCACCCCAACTTCTCTGGTATCCAAAAACCTCCAGTTCCATGGCGCAACATATATCCAGGACAGCGACGCCATTCTTATCTACGCCGGTAGCTATGACGGAGTACAGACTGCATCCTCCGAAACATGGACCATTCAGGCTTCAGAACCCTACAACATCAAAGCTTATAACCCTAGTTCCCATAAAGCAATCAAGCCTATTTTGCTCAACTGGAGTACTGCCGAAGCTTGTTTCGTTGGAGGTGATACTGCAAACACCGCCGTTCCCATCTTCAATTACGACAACGGCTGGAGAGAATTTAGCACCCTTGCCGAGCCCCTTTCCAAGGACTCATCGTCAATCCAAGCTGTCATCGTGGCTGGTAGCGACAACTCCAAGAGTCTCCTCACTTTCGATCTCTCGACCAAGCCGAATGAAGTCCGCCGATTTGTTGTCCAGGGCGAGGATGGAGGAGCAGTTTCGAATTCTGCCGCTATCTCTAAGCGCGATCTCACTATCAGCGACTGGCCCACATACAACTCTTCGCTTGCACCGACTGCCATCCGAACCAACTATGCCATTGCTCAGGGGGACGGCACTGTCGTATTCTCAGGCGGCAATGCTGATGAGCCCATCGCTATGTTTGACTACAATGAAAACGCTTGGCTGAACGCTACACAAGAACTCAACGTTGCAGCTCAAAAGATTGAGTCGGAGAGTTCGTCAACGTCTTCCTCGACTAAAACGAAAACCTCTAAGACTAAGTCGACCTCGACTTCGACCAAGTCACACACCCATACGTCAGATGCATCGTCAACCTTTGCTACCTCGACTGTGTCATCAACTGCTACAGGATCTCTGACACTTTCCGATGCTAGTGCCTCAGCCACCTCAACTGATGCTGCTGCCGCCGCCGGTGGAAGCACCGACGACAAGGGAGGGCTCAGTTCAAATGTTGTGTTGGGTGTCACCCTCGGATCGATTCTTGGATTCCTCGCCGTCCTGATTCTGCTGCTATTGTGCCTGCGTCGGAGAAAGAAGGCTAATAAGCCTATTGATCACAGCCGAGGCCTGTCTTCTGATGAGAAGGCGCCTATGGTCTTCCACAATGCTCCTCCCCCAATCTCTGAACCCGGCCATCTCATCGGCCATAACTCCACTATGTCTCAGGAATCTTTCTCGTCTATGGCTATCTTGATGGGTCGCGCTGGAAAGCCCAAGCAATCAGGCTTGAGCCGAAAGCCCAGCCACGACACTACCCGAAGCTCCGTCAGCACTTTGCACAAGCAGCTGAAGGCCACTATTGGAAAACCTGTGTTGCAAGAGATACAGCATCCGGCTTTGCACAATGAGTCCCGGGGAGTCGTTTTCGACCCCAATGTGGCTGAGCCTCGGCCGCGACAGCCAGGGCAGATGGAGACCGAGGATGGAATGCGAAGAAGCTCTGGTTGGAACCGATACTGGTCTGGCGGTAGCGCACTGCAGATTCTCGGCTTCGGTGGCCCTAAGAGAGCCACAGGAGTCTCCGATGATCAGAGCTCCCACTACTCGCAATCCACCCAGAACCCGCATCGCAACCCCAGAGTTACTCAAGACTCGGCCACGGTACCGCCTTTGAACTTTGAATTCCGCCCCGAGTTCAACCGCGTCAACTCAGGGAGTCCTGTGGTTGAGAAGTACGGCAAGATTCCCTTCACAGAGGGAGTCGCTGGCAAGATCGAGCGCCCTTCCTCCAAGGTCTCATCGTCAGGTTACTCAAGTGGGATCCCTGAGAGCGTCAACGAGCAATGGGAGTCAAACCAATCAGCAAAGCCCTGGGGCGCCGAACGGGCGACCAGCAGTGTCTACAACCCCAGCTTCTACTTCGGGACACCACTTTCCCCCAGCTTGCCGCCACCAAAGAATCACCCTTCGGGCGTGAGCAACCAACCCCAGCTCGCCATGGCATCAACATCCGACATGAGCTGGCTGAACCTTGGCGACCGGCAACAACGAGTGTAGAGCAGACACAGCCTTGACGAATAGTTACGACGCCCAAGTCAGGTCCTTTCTGCGCACGCCCTTGTGATGAGCCACCGATATACCCAATATGCTCATAGAAGTATTGTCTCCTTTCCTCAATAACTACTCGAGGCTGCGGACAAGACCCTGCATTCATTGCGTGGGACGGTCCAACAGCAGCACCGCCACCGGTAGCTCGCTCGCTCTTTTCTCTTTTTGTTGAAAAAAAAATAATGCACATCATCGTGCAACCTCTCCCTCGCTCCTCATGCGGAATCACTTCCTCGGAGGAGAGACAGCTTTCTTTTCCTTTTTAAACAACCAACGCATGACTCGGCGTCGACATCTCTCAGTCTCGACTTAATCTGTCTCATATTCGTTTCTGTTTCCTACGTTTGCTTTTTGTTGTACATTCTAGACTCTGACCCGGGACTGGTCAACCTTTTTTTTTTCTTTTTCTTAGGATCGTTGTGTTCTTATGATACCACCATCTCCTGTTTCATGTAATTGGCTTAGAAAGCCTGGCGGAAGACGAGAGGGAAGAAGGGGAGCAGAAAAGACACAGGGTTGAGTGGTAGTAGAGAAAAGGCAGGGGACGTGGTTGCTGGCCGAGGTTGAGCGGCGGCAACTGATTTTGTATGTATCATTGTACGTGGAGTGGAGTAGTAGTTGGAGTAGTGGAAGCAGAGGCTGCCAAGCCAAACTTCAATAAAAACGACGTAAAAATCATATCAAGACGTTCCTAAATCCGCAAATGTGGTTTCTGCAGGTGGTGGAGGTGAATAGCTGACGTGTTGGGGTTGTATGGAGTGATTAAAAATGTTGGAGGTGCGAATGGTGAATAATGGCAATTTCTACTTCGCCTTGGACAGCTCGCTGGTCTAGCGTCCTCGTATCATACTACGTATTTTTATGATGATTCTACCGCAATATATTTCGAGGCCTAGGTTTCGTGTCTAGAGTCCTTAGTGGCACAGAAACATGTCTAACGGATACTCAATGCTCGCCATGCTCTAGATGAAACTCGTTGACACAAGACATAGTGAGACTGAAATCCCGTCGAACCGGGCACCAATGATAAAGTCTTGTCGGACGACGGGCCGTCCCTTGTCTACTAATGAGGGTTGTTACGACACTTCCATTTTGGTAAGTCGAGCGTTCGTTTGTGAGTGGCGATCATGCCACCTTTTCTGTATGAGTACTTCCTCCCTGCGTATCGCACTGGAATGATACACCCATCTTGCAGCCTGCGTCATTTCTCACTATGAATATAACTTGCGGCAAACGGCTTCGAGACAGGTCCAAGGGTCACGACTACCTACGACCGATTGAGCGGGACCAATACTGTAGGTAGTGCCATGGTCAAGGGCCCGACTGGTGGACGACGCTAAGTCTTCAGAGAGAAGCCTCCTTTTTCCCTGATTGGTCCGTATTAGCAAATATAAAACTCACGAGCCGTGACTGGTCGAGTCGGTTGTTGGCCACCGTGATGTTACTGCACTGTATGCTTCTATCGGGCAACCAGCAGGATGGGTCGGGGTAAAAAGCCGTAGTCTCCTGTATGTACGGCGCACCCGTCTCTCCTGCTACAGTAGCAGGTGGAGCGGAGCGTGGGTACCTAAGCCAATAGGAAGAGGGGAACTGATGCGCAGGATGTTCTGGAAGAGACAAATCACACCAGAGAGTAAGCAACCACCAAGCAACCAATCCCAGGCCTTTTGGTGACTTTTTTTTTTTTGCTTCTGCGGGCGGATGGAGGGGCATCACGTTTAATTCTCCTCGGCTGGTCGGAGCTGAGACGAGGTGCAGCGTGGGGGCGGCGTGGCGTTTCGGTGAGGATTTTGGGATTGCCGCATCGGGGCTCTGAGTTGGGGTACAATTACACGAGGGAGTTGTATGCACGGATGATGAGCACTTGAATTCGAGTTCTGGCAAAGACCATTGAAGCTGTAAAGTAAAAGACAGAGGCCTGTGAATGTATCCATGGTGCAAAACAGCATCCGAATCTAGCTTAAATCCAGTGGAGAGAAAAAAGGCACTTAGTTAGGACGACAGACCCAGGTGAGCCATGCCACTTCTTCCCGTCTAACTTGGGTCTGTCTAACTTGGGGCCGTTTAGCTTTGCCCGTCTAGCTTGCCCGTCCACTTCGTAGCTCAATCCCATCGCCGTCCGTGGCTGAAATCCTGCCGGGCGATGCCTGGATATACGGCAACGAAATTTTCTCGGAGCGAGCGCAGGTGGTACGTCGACGGAAGGCGGATGACCAACGACCAGCGGATGGTTTGAGAAGCCTCGTTGGACTGGATTTGTGGAGGGCGTTTTGTTAGGCTGTCCATTTATGCCCCCCTCTTTCCCTTGGCCCGTATAGTTGAATAGTTGGTTTGTGTTGAGCGGGTTCTAGCTGGCAGTGGCCAGTGACTGCTCCCTGGTCCCGAGTTGTCCACCATGCGAACAATGGATCAAGGCTCAAGGTACAGTTGTCTAGGGGCCGTAGTGAGGCTGAGGCTCCTAATCGTGCTGGGTGTTATTACAGTGCCAGTGCGTGCATCAAACTCATGGTAATCGGTAATTACAGTGACAGGGGGGGTTTGCAAGAAAAGGTCAGGAAATATGACAAACCTCCACACACATTCTCCAAATGCTCACTCGCCCCATCCATGCCATGACAACCCCTAGATGCATGTTCATGTCAGAGTGTCGCGGCCGAGTCGCTTGCCTCTGATGGCCTAGAAGCCCACTTGGGCGCCCAGCATCCACTCAACGGGTTCTGACTTCTCCGGAGGAGAGCCCTTGTCACACGACAACGAGGAGGACACTGTAATGATGATGGAGCGAGGAACGGGATGACAAAGGGTTGTTAGACACTGAGCAGAGACGCCAGGGCGGGTCGGTCCACTGCTGCAGCGCGCAACCCCCTAGCTCCAGGGTCGGATACATCCCGAGACGAGAAGACGGCAGCAGCAACAGCAGTAGTGCCGCAACAGTTCCAGGGCGAGATGTTGATGCAGACTGACATCGGAAAGGCATCCGCGGAGTCCCGACAAACCTGGAGGATCGACGTCGGTAAACTGTAAAGGATGGCCTACAGAGCAGGCAGCCTGGATAATATTCCAAGCGATGATGACAGCGGCATTAGCATCCAAGACGCAGGGCAGAATTGCCGTTTGTTGGTCTCTCAAACAGAACAACACTTTTGTGAGTCAAGTGTGGCCGAGCCTAGTTGAGCCGCCGAGTCGTAACGCAACCCTGGGCGCTGCTTCGAGACCCCCAACCAAGCGGACCAACCAGATACGCCGGCTGGAACAAGATCGCCTGGACGTCGTTCCCAGGCCCAGGACCTGGGGTTGTATGTGTGTGAGAGTCGGAGTGCGATCCGTCTGATCCCGTGATGTTAGTGAGAGCGCTTGTCAGCACTGCACATCACTGTTGAGGAGCAATTCGTACCTACAAATGCTCGGAATTACATTCGGGCTGGGACTTCTGGCAATCGTGCCTCTCCACTGGCTTCGCTTGTACCCTAATACCTGCGAGGTACCTGTGGACGACTCCTCCATGCCCCGGAGACTAAAGCACAGATCACCGGATGCCACTAACGTTAAGCATCTGCACCGTCCTGGCATCTTGAAGAAGTCCCAGAGGACGACCTCTTTTATTTTATTTTATTTCCCTTCAAGGGTTCCTGCCCCGCGCCCAGTCGGACGAGTCGCCGGCTGAGACTTGGGTGCAAGTTTGGAAAGGAGGGGGTGTCGCTTCTCTGCGAAGCTTCCAGTTCGCCGACGAACAACTGAGCCGCTACGATTTCCCTTGGCGTTGAGCCTACTCGTTTCTGTTCTAGGGCATTCACTGCTACAGAACAGTGAGCGGTAGGGAGTCTTTTGGTGTCTCACGTACCTTTGGGATACCTGCTGCAGCTCCTCAGCTGCTGGAGGCTCTGGACCCTTCTAAGGGCCACTGCGCTTCCGCTGCCCATAGCGTATGACCCCTGTAACGTCATGGCTAGTTCCCCACCTCCAACAGGTCGTCCAGGGCCAGCCTTGCACTCACCTGCTGTTCCCACCTGACAAAGGCTCTGGTTTCGGGGACGGATGGTTTACGTCTGCATCTCACAGGGTTTGGGCGTGCACCGAGAGGCGTCAGCCATCCCGTCATTATTTGCAGCTGTCTATATAAGCTTTAAGAAACGGGTTCTGAACTTCCCCTCTCGACGGCGTTGTTAAATTAGGTGCGTACCTTGTAGTCAAAACTGGAAGCTGGTGCGGGAGGTTTCAACTTTCAGGTGTTGAGACTCTCAACGGTGCACGCGGGGGGGCAGCAGCCACAACCACAGGGAGGGGTTCACTCACTGTAGCCACTTGGCTTATGCCTAGGTACCAACCTGCTTTCGTACCCACGAATCCATTACACCAACTGCATCCACTTCACCTCTGCAACCCACTTGAGCACCATCCACCACACTAACGAGGCAAGTCATCCAACCAGACAATCCCCTTGAGCCAAGGCAGTTGTCCACCCTGGTTCCCCCTGTGCTACCATCCTGTCCATCCAGAGTGCGTGTCATCGAGGATTCGAGGCGGAATAAATGGAGAGGGCGCCTGTTCTGTTGATTCTTGCAACTTGGGTGTGAGCCCCCACTGTTGATGTCTTCATGTATCTGGTACTTCTCAAGTACTAACCAGCGTCTCCACTTGATTCTGCTCCGACCATTTGTCTTCACCCACTCGCCCAACTCAAATCGTTCGCTCTCCCAGGTGGCTCTATCGACTCAACTCACTCTAGCTTGTCCCTCGCTCTCGGCCAACCAACCACCTCAGCGCCCATGCTCGTGCCTCGCCCACATTCGCATCCGCATCACGAACCACGAACCGTCATTCTCTCAAACCCTCGTTTCGCCTACTTCCTCTTGGTTCCCCAACTCTCTCCGAGCCCTCCACATTTTCAGCTTCAATCTCACTTCGCCTTTGCTCACTACAAGTCGCAATCGCTGCGCTACCGCCGTTTTTGGTGACCGAGTGTCGTTCCTGCAGCCAACTGTCCCATCGACTCCTCCACTCAGCTCCGGTCGCAAATGAGGCCCCGTAACCGTCTCCTCTGAAATATTCTCGTCCGACTCCGAGGCTCGTGTCGCTCGCTCGTTCGCACGTCACACGACACCCCTCCGATCTGCGACTGCGCAATATTCATTCCCCGCCTTCACCTCGCAATCCACGGCGTCTCACACACTTGTGACGCTCTACGAATATTCGCTCTCAGTCGACATCGACGGCCCCTCCCGGCTAGTCATTGGCCCGAACCTCGCCGGCACTTCGGACATGATGGGCTCGACAGCTTGGGATACGCAGGGTCAGGCCATGGCCGGCACTGCTGAGGAAGATTTTGGACAGTTCCTCGACATGAGCGGCATGGCGAACCTTGGAGATGGCATGCACTTCGACTTTCAGGGTTTCCAGGATAACACCGCCCACGCAATGATGAACCACCAACCCCGCGATGCCGCCGACACCATCATGGCCGACACAGAGAACCAGGGCATCATGTCTACCAACACCTCGCTACCCATCACAACTTCGGCCTCACAACCCAGCATTCCGGCTCACATGATGACTCCGAATCCCGATCCCATTTCCAACATCGACGCCCAGATCCAGTATCTCCAGCAGCAAAAGTTCCAGCAGCAGCAGCGTCAGCTTCAAGAGCAACAGGCCGCCTTCTTCTCCAACCATAACCATTCCGTCCCCCCGACTCCTCAAAGCCTTGAAATGCCCAACAGTGGGCACTTCTATTCCCAGGCTGAGCAGGTATCACAACCGGGCGTCTACGACCCCGGATATCACCAACGGATGAAGGAGCAAGATGTGAGACAACCTCCCTCTGGCTTGCTGCGTTGCCCCACCCTGTGGCCATCAACAGGGCGTCCTGCTAATGAATGACGTCTAGATGGCTTTTACTCCCCTCGTCTCACCTGCCGTCACTCCCCTTGACCCTCATTTCAACCTGGATAGCTCATCGTTCACTGTTCCAGGTGCCTACTTCAGCCCTCTCACGTCACCTGCTCTCCACGCTCAAAATGATACATCCTCCATCTATGAACAGACTCACTCAAATAATTCGCCCATCGATATGGAGCTGGATACTGCAGCTATCCCCGCGGTTGGAACTGGAACCATGGACCTCTCCAAGAAACCGAGAAAGAAGGCACCAGCAAAACCCAGAGGCAAAGCCAACATTCGCAGCTCGCCCATTGTGAAGCCC
The DNA here is from genome assembly GCA_029931735.1 of Dactylonectria alcacerensis. Lineage (NCBI taxonomy): Eukaryota > Fungi > Ascomycota > Sordariomycetes > Hypocreales > Nectriaceae > Dactylonectria > Dactylonectria alcacerensis. Next base: position 3,452,865 of record JAPMUZ010000002.1, read on the forward strand.
CAGCGAAGGAAAACAGGACCCAGTCCTGCTATCGTTTCCCAAGTCCTCACTGAGGTAGAGGAAAATGGGAACCCAGCCTTCCTCCCAATGCCCGCCGCCTCCACCGAAACTTCGCCCGAAGAGAACGCATCCGTATCACCAGAAACCCTTTCTGACATGCCACCTCCGCCTGTCCCGACGCGGAGATCAAACAGTAAATCCCCGTATATATATCCTCAGCGAAGTGGTCAACAAACACCCGTCTCTGGCCCAGCAGATTCGCAACAGGCTCCCGCTACTCCCGCGTCACTGATGAAGCTCCCCGCCTCTCGGTCAAATAAATCGTCCCCTGGCCACCAGGAGCACGCGGGAACTGATCATATCGAGTCTCTCGAGCTACCAGAATCAGTTTCCAATAAGAATCTGGGCCCTACCATCACACGCACCCTCCTACAGTCCACCCTCGTCGAATCTGCGGCCTCCAAAGGGACCAACCTCCAACCCTTGCCATCCCCGAGCTTTCCTCATCGCTCCGGTACCGCCTCTGCAAGCCAAAGTCCCCAACTTGGCCCTGGCTCGTCAGGCCCCGCAACTCGCAAGACTCCGCAGCTCGCTCCTCGAACCAGCAGGACGCGCACCGGTTCGGTTCATGTATCGCCAGCGCTACTTCCCAGAATCTCCCCGAATATCAAGCCCCTGCTTCCTGGCACCCCTGGCCTGACTTCTGCAGAGAGTGCCGCCTCTCAACTCCTCATGTCTAAGTCCAATTATCAAAACATCCTCGAGGGTAACCAAGTCCCCGGAGTCTCGTATCCTAGCGAGCTGTCGACCAACTTGACATCGAAACGTACCTCACACAAGATTGCTGAGCAAGGACGAAGGAACAGAATAAACTCAGCCTTGCAGGTCATGGCGGGGCTTTTGCCGGGTGGTCTTGACCTTGGGAGCGATGGGGGAGGAAGCGGCGACAAGAAAGATTCAAAGCAAGCCAACGCGCAAAATAGCAAGGCCAGTGTGGTTGAGAATGCGATTGTGCACATGAAGGACCTTCAGCGAGAAAACGTGGGTCTGAAAGAAGAACTAGCCGAGCTCAGAAAACAGCTAGAGCAGCTCAAGGCGGCAGACAAAAAGGACTGAGGCTTCAACACCCAAATATGGTGTGGATTGTTTGTTTGGTCACCAGTGGCTTGAGCCAGTAATAGCCTGGGTCTCGCGCTGGTGGAGGAACTAATTGAAGGCGCCGACTGTGGGTTGCGGGTTCAGTCTGGTCTTGGATTTTGAGAGGAGGAAGCGGGTCATTTTGGATGGGTAGACAACGATGCGCAATGATAGATGGCAGATATGGAGGAAATGGGGGGTAGAATCCGGGATTCATTCAAGTCGAATGAATTATTTGGGGTATGGCGGACGGCAAGGCTGGTGGGTTAGCGGTTCAGTTTCAACATGGAGGATCATCCTCACCACTGCTACGAAATATACCACACATGCAACAAGGAGAGAGACCAAAGGGGCGATGCCTCCAACGGCAACGCAAGATTCAGGTTGATTGCCCAGTCTTTTGCGGCTGACCCAAAACATCAGTGTCTAGTTGTTCCATGACTTCCAACACAAGCTTTAGGCTGTCCATAAAAGAGTTGACAGCGACACGCAACATACGGTTGGTGGTCGCCTTGTAGTGAACATTGAGGACTCGGGCGTCGTCGTCTGAAGACTGGGGAGCGGATGCGACTGTAAACTCTCGAACGACAAGCTGGGAGAGTTCGGGGTCCACTTGGAGGGCTTTGAGTGCCGACGTGGCCAGTCTCGAAGTGGGGAGCGGGATATCGAGAGTTCTGTATCAGAACAACAAACAGGTTAGCTGGTGTTGTTGTGAGGTATGCCGTGGCCGTCGCCAGGGAAGCAGGCCGGGGGTGTGGCTAAGGGGGGGGATGTCTTGCATCGAGCAGGGGAACTGGGGATCGAAAGTCGCGGCCATGGCGGTCACGGGCAGGGCATCCCGGGCTTCGGCAGAGAAGACGAGGGTGAGTTGGGGAGTGGAAAGAGGCGGGAAGTAGGTGGCAGAAGGTGGGACGAGGTGGGAGGAATGCGGGCTGATGCGCGAGTCGCAAACTTGGGTCCAGTGGTCTCAAGCAGAGCCGAACGAGCGGATATCGTGTGCTGTCACTGTCACCGTTGCGTTTCTGTTTTTGCGCGCGGGGAGATGACTGGTGGGGTTGATAGGCTGATAAGGCGGATGTGGCTGGAGCGGGCTGCGACCCCGATGGATGTTTAGCTCACGAGCAGCAGAGGAGCATTTCAGGAGGTAGGGGCTGGGGTTGCGGCCAATGTGCAGCCACAGGGTGGCGGCGCTTCTTCAATGCCGTTGCCATGGGGACCGTTGCTGGCCCACGCTCAACGGGAGCCAGTGCTGTTTTGAGCATGGGTCTCCTGCCAGAGACAGAAAATAACAGACGGCAAACCCATACAAAAACATCGTGGGCCCATTCTGGAACCTGTATCGTCAACCACAACCTTCTCTTCTCCCGCATTCTCCTTTCCTTGGTGCATCTCTTGTCCGTCGCGGCAGCCTGGCATATCATTTACCTATCCAGCGTCCATTCGAGCTACCACTTCAGTTCATCTCGTCTGCCATTGCCCTCGCCTCCAGCCACCGTCACCGCTTGCCGTCGTCACCGCTCGTGCACATCGTCACTTGCCCATTCCCAGGCCCTTCGCCTTCGCCTTCGCATCTGGTCCTCTCCAATCCATCTCTGCACCCTTCCGACCATTTGCACCTGCTATTCCACCCGGTAGCCGTCGCTACCAGCCACCTCAGCAGCCGCCCGAGGAGAAGCGCAAGCCTGGAACAATGGCGCCTTCCTCCCGAGTCGCCCAGAACCATGGGCAGATCATCGAGTACATCCCAGGTATGGCATGCCTCAACTACTATACCTACCTACCTCTTTAGCGCACGTTTTATGTCCTGCCCTGGTCGCAATCGCATCTTGATGCTCCAAAGCCATGTCGCATTGTTATCCCATCTCAGCCTCGCTGCGGCCGACCGGCGGCCCGCAGCGAACAGGCCTCGTCCGCAACGCTGGCATCCCGCAACCGACCACGTCGCTAACGCTCATCCCAGATCGTCTTTACCTTGCCTCTTACGTCCATCCTCCCACAGCCGATACCCTTTTTCCATACCCAGAGCAACCCGTCTCCTCGAGGAAGCGTGCGCAGCGAGGAGTCGAGCCTACCCCGCTCCCTGCCAACAGGACACCGCCGTGCTACTTCACGGTTGATGACACTCTCCTCTACAACGCCTTCCACCATGACTTCGGCCCTCTTCACATCGGCCACCTCTACCGCTTTGCGATCCAGTTTCATGACATCCTTGGTGCCAAGCAGAACAAGGATCGCCCCATTGTGTTCTGGAGCGCCGCCGACCCCAGAAGTAAGCCCACCAAATTTGCGACAATTACGCAGAGGATCGTCAGACTAACAGAGACTCCCTCAATGTAGGCCGTGCCAATGCTGCTTGCATGCTCGCATGCTACATGGTTTTGATCCAGAATTGGCCCCCTCATTTGGCGCTGGCCCCGATTGCGCAGGTTGACCCTCCGCTGATGCCCTTCCGAGATGCCGGTTATAGCCAAGCCGACTACGGTATTAGTGTCCAGGATGTCGTGTATGGTGTGTGGAAGGCCAAGGAGGAGAAGTGCTGCGACCTCGATAACTTCGACTTGGACATGTACGAGAGGTTCGAGCGGGTCGAGCATGGCGATTTCAACTGGATCACTCCTCATTTTCTCGCATTTGCCTCGCCTCAGCATACCCCAGTTGCGAAGATCACTGAGGGCTCTGAGATGTATCCTTTGCTGCCTCGCACGCTGGACGCCGTGGAAGCTCACCCGACTCTTCCCCAGCCTTTCAAGAACGTCCTGAGCCACTTCTCCGAGAAGAACATTGGTCTGGTCGTGCGACTGAACTCGCACCTGTACTCCCCGTCCTACTTTGAGGCTTTGGGCATCCAGCACCTCGACATGATCTTCGACGATGGCACGTGCCCCTCTCTCACAGTCGTCCGCAAGTTCATCCGGTTAGCACATGAGACTATCACCGTCAAGAAGAAGGGAATCGCTGTTCACTGCAAGGCGGGTCTTGGCCGCACTGGCTGCCTGATTGGCGCCTACCTGATCTATCGCCACGGCTTCACTGCCAACGAGGTCATCTCATTCATGCGATTCATGCGACCCGGCATGGTGGTGGGACCCCAACAGCACTGGCTGCATCTCAACCAGGGCACCTTCAGAGAGTGGTGGATCGAGGAGCGGGTTGAGCGCAAGCTCAGGAAGGAAATGGCTGCTGCCAACCCTGTGCCTAGCACGCCCATTCGTGCCATGCAGAAGACGTCCCTCCGAAATGGCCAGGCTTCGACGCCCCCTAACCGCAGCACCTCGAACCGCACGCCACTGAGCGAGGTTGATCATGACCGCAATAACATTGGGGTTCAAGAAGACTACCTCCCTGCACCCACCCCCGGCCAACCACGCAAGACTGGCCGAGGCGATCGTCACCACCCGTACCAGCGATCCACGTCGTTCCAGACCACTGTTGAGGAAGAGCATGTTGTTGAGAAGGAGACGGAGATTGTGACGATGCACCGGCAGTCCCAAGGGTCTGAGTCGGACGAGGAGTGGCACCTGCGGATGCGCAGCCACCGAAAGGCATCGCGGACGCCGGGCCGAAGCGACAAGACACGATCTGTCAGCCAGACGACGACGACCATCTACACCATCGACAACGATGCGTCCCAGGATGCCGAGAATATTGGTTCCATCCGCACCAAGCACGTTGATCGTGTAGCCAGCACTCCCACCGTCATGACCAAGGTCCGCGGCAGCAAGCGCCAGGGCGAGTCACCTCTCCGGGCCAAGGAGAGCGCAGGCATTCGGAAGACGAGCGGCAGAGTTGGCAGCGCCAGCCACGCCACGTCGGCAACGGCGGCTTCGACCGCCCGCAAGGTCTCTGGTGCTTAGAAGGCCAGAGTCAAACGGGCCTAGGTTTCTCGGCACATATCGGTGCACCGTAATGGGTTGTGCAACTATATATAACGATCATGACTCACGGACGTCACGACCGATCTCATGTCCTGCATGTATTGGCGTTTCAGGCTGGAAATGGAAAGGATTGGGGGTGTTTGACATTTCATGTCTAAAACGATTTGTCTTGCGATTGTTTCTTGAGGGTTCTCGCCCGTTGCCATTCCCATCAATTACTCAACACCTCTTTATGAGCATCCAAGCATCATCATTTGCCCTGGCAGGAGCTTTTCTGACCAGGGAACGGAGTGGGAGTCGAGGGAGAATGAAAGAGAAGAGATTGTGTGCCACGGGTCAAACTTGCGACGGCGTATGGGCAGGGGAGAGGAGTTTTGAATTTTTTTTCTTCTTGCTATTGTGTATTCATTGTACCAGTCCGTTTTTGCCTTTCTTTGGGCCCAGACATGAGACAGGGTCATGGTAATGGTTTTCGCGCATAGGGATTATGGAGCAGCATCAGAGACGATTCCAGTCGAGCATATATTTCAAAGGACTGAAATAGATTTCGAGTATTGTTCACATTGTGTCTATCAAGCCGGATATGTTGGTGACGAATGGCGTTTGCTGTAGTTTCTAGAAGCAAGCTGGAGTTTGCTAACGCTCACAAGCTTTGCCACTGTTTATTTATGGCTGATCTAATGGCCTTCATTCAGTAGGGCATTGGGGGATTCACATCATGGGCATCATCATACGCGGATGCTTTCTAAGGTAGTGACAACCGTCTCCATCAACTTCCCAGCCTCGCTGCTCGTCATGTGCTCATCAGCCTTGAGGCACATCTCGACAACTTCACGGTACCTTCGACCGACCTTGCTGTTCAAGCCTGGGACGAGGGCAGAGAGCACGACCCTGTCACGCCAGCGATCGGCGGAGTAGTGAGGCTTGTAGTAGGCCTGGAGGACCTTCCAGAGGCCAATCTCGAGCAGGACGAGTCCGAGACTGTAGACATCAAAGGGCTTGCAGTGCGGCATGCCGCGCAGGGAGGCCGGGTGGCGGTGCAGAGTGGCGATGGAGGGGTTCTTGGAGACGACGGAGAGGGCGGTGTCGAGATCCGGGCGGGAGGCGTCGAAGCCGGTGAGAAACGGAGTGGCGATGTTCGGTACGAGGGCGGCGGCGGCAGTGGACTCGTGGGCCGACTTGGAGGCGGCCGAGGGGAAGAAGAGGATGTTTGCGCTACATAGCGACTTGTGCAGCCAGTCGAGCGAGTGGAGGGACCAGAGGGCGACGGCGAGGGTGTGGGCGAGGCTGACTCGGTCGTTGAGGTCTGGCGTCTTGAGATCGGACGAGGCGATGAGGGCGTGGAGGGTGGAAAAGGATGGGGCCGGGGCTTTATAGACGAGGCCGTACCGGCTTTCGGCCGCGTCGTCGGTGTAGCCGACGCAGTTGATGCTGTGCAGGTCCGGGTGGCAGTCAGAGGCCGAGTGCATCATGCGGGCGAGGTCATCGAGGCGACGGACATGAGCCACACGCTCGTCGATGTCGTCGCGGTCGTAATCGACCCATTCGACGATGACGTCGCCGGCCGTGTCGTGCCGGCCGGGGCAGCGCCGGCGGTCGGCGTCCTCGGCGATGTGGAGCGCCGGCCGGGGCACCTTGAGCGCGAACGTCGGCTTGAACGACGCCTGCGGCTTGGCGTCCAGGTTGATGCGCAGGCTCTTGAGCGTCGCCGACGCCGTCAGCTGCGGATACACGCCTGTCGCCGCCTTCTCCAGCAGCGACAGCTGCGCGAGGTCGCGCTGCGCCGACTCGAGCAGCTCGTGCGTCCATGACCGCTGAAACGATGCTACGTGCGACGGTGGGAAGAGGCGCTCGAGGCCGTCGTTGAAGTCTATGTGAAACAGAAGACTTTTAGCCAGTGGGAAGTTGAATGGGGGTGGGGTGGGTATGAGGGGACGAGGTAGTGGTGGTGGTGATAATAATGGTTACAATGGTCATGGTGATGGGGTACCTCTTAAGTCCTTGAGTAGGATCGTAAACTTGTCCTTGTCTAGTAACCCGTGTTAGTCGAGATGATATGTGGTCAAAGGGGGGTGGCTCACCCACCTGATATCACCCATCTGGCTCGGAGACCAAGCTCCTTCTTGAAGCTCCTCTCACTGCTCGCGGTCGAAGACTTGGAGAGACCACCGTCGCTCGGTTTCTCATCGCTAGAGCCCTTCCTCGACGGCACGGGTGACGGCGACGGTGACCTCTTGCCCCCCTTACCCTTGGGCTTGACTTCCAGGCCGGCACCACTCGAGCCGTGATCAAGCAACCCATACCGGTCCTGCAGCTTCCGAAAGTCGGTGACGGTGCTGTGAAGCTGCTGCAGGATGTCCATGGCGAGGCGTCGCAGCTGCGGGTTGCGGGTGCTGTCGAGATGGGCCTCGAGCCGGCCCTCGGCGACGCCCCAGTCGCGGCCCCAGACGACGAGGCGCATCTCCTCGATTCGCACCTTGCACGCGAGCCGTTGGCTGTCACCGTCGAGGTTCGCCGCCGTCGCGAAGAAGCTGTACGCCTTGACGCACCCGTCGAAGAGCTGGCCCATGACGCCCACCACCGCCAGCGTCGTGCCGATGATCTCGCCGACGCCGGACATGGTGATGGGGACAAGAGGAGGGAGAGGAAGAAGAAGTAAAGCGTGGTGTAAAGCGGAAGAAGGGAAACGGATAAGTCCGGAGGCTGGAGTCGGAGGAAGCCTGAGCCGGCACGGAGGTTTTTGTCGGACCACCTCCGGACTACGGACGGAACGGGACGTCGTCGGTGCGGGGCACGGGCGGTGTGGCTGAGAGGTTCCTACCCTGGAATGACCAGGCGATAACAAGAGTAAAGAAAAAATACCCACATGTGTGAAGCAGGGTTTAGAGAAGCAGGATGCCTTTGGCAGGTGATATATGAAGGAAAAGGGGGCCAAGGACCACTAATAATGTACGACGTCGAGAGTAGGGCGGTGGGGGGTGGACTACTCCTTGTTTTATGTATCCCTACATCCAGAGAGGGCAAATGTCGTGTCCAATGTGTGTGGATTCAGACCGATCTGCTGGACTGGCTGGCACCTGCCGAGTTTAGACAAGACGCAAGCTAACCCACCCGGAAGAATTAGTCAGTTGCAACTGCGTCTATTTTGCACTATTGGTTACCATGTCATCATCCACAGGTGTCTTTGTTTTCGCCTCAATGTAAGCGAAGACTATGAATACCTTGCTACTATGCTGCAAACCGAGGCCATCACGTGATAATATCCTAGAGATACACTCCGTCCCAACTAAATGGCGGTTCTTATAGCGATAACTATAATATAGACTGAAGACGTCTATGATGATTGGCATGGGGACTTGCACGAGGACTTGCACCAATCAGCCTCCGCTCCTGAAAAATAAGAATATTGTCATTAACTCAAACTCCAGTAATACCTTGCAATTCAACTCCTCCTAGACACCTAGAAGACTACACGTATGCATGATCAGGGTCTCTCTTTTTTCTCTTAGTTTCTTTCTCTCTCCGTCTCTTTCATCGTCTCTCTCACATATCATCACCGTAAATACTTAATTCCTCTCATCTTGCTCGCTACTAAACGGGATTTCTATGATCCATTCATATATGAGAAACCTGGTGCTCCTCCGCCTCTTCATGACGTTGGCGGCGGCGACCCAGGGAAACTTTTCATGCCCTTCCCAAGAGAATTAGAAAATGCCTTGCCAACGCCGGACACCTCGGCGCCCAACTTGTTGTTGCTGTTGGCTTTGTATGCCCTTTCTGACTTAGTAAACCTTCTTCTTCTCGTCGATACTGAACTGGCCAGGGCCGCTGTTGACCAACAGGAGAAGTCCACCAACAATCGACAGAATCTGGAAGAAATCGTACTTGGCGAAATCCTTGTGAGGGTGATGCTCGTGCAGCTATTGGCCGAGTTAGTCATGAATACCCAGCAAACTCTCTGCTGCATTTCAACTTACCGTCCAGAAGTTGTTGACGAAAAGGTTGAAAACGCTAAGGATGACGACCAGCAAGGTGGCGCTGTACTTGGCCTTGAATCCAACGACGACCATGACACAGGCAATGCCGCCCAGGATCGAGACGAGAACACGCCACAACGACCACTCGCCGCTAAAGACGAAGCCGATGAAGAGGAAGATCAACAAAACGCGGCCAGCCAGCTGGAAGTACATCTTGCGGTCCTTCTCATCCAGCGTGGGGAGGCCCGCAAACGCCTTGGTCTTTCGCACCCACGAGTCGGATAGGACCATGACGAGACCACCAAGAACTGACAGGTTTCGGAAGAAGAAGTTGAGATCGAAGATGAGACCGTAGCCTAGGGCCTGGGTGACGACGACGGCCATGAGGCCGGCGACGGCGAAGTCGGAGTGCTTTCGGATGATGACGAGGCCGGAGCAGGAGAACATGGCGAGGACGTTGACAATCAGGAAGACGTGGGTGATTCCGGTCGGGACTGTGAGGTGTCAGAAAAGCCCCCCTCCGTCCTTCTCAAACACGAGGCCTCTTACTGTGTCTGTAGTCGCGTAGATACAGGAGCTGATCGGACCATTGAGTGATGATGCGGAGGGCATCCTCAATGAATGTGACGACGATCAGGAAGCGTCCAATGGCTGGGAGGTAACTGTATTTTGCGATCGCGTGTTAGCCCAAGCCTGCCCTGTCACCGATCGGGACTCGCGCAATTCAACTTACGGCTTCAAGGGTTCGCTGTAGGTGTCTAGGAGGTCCTCAATCTTGCTGGTGAAGGATTGGAGGACGCTGCCGCCCTGCTCGGTGTCGTTGGAGACGCCTCCGTAGGGCGCGGGGCCGCTGAGGCCGTAAGATGGAATGCGCTGCGACATGGCTCGAGACTGGTGTGATTTTCCGTACAGACCTGCTGACGACCGAGGGCGCTACGGCTGTAGTGATGGAGAGGGTAGCGGTGGTGGCGAAGCAAGAGGAGGAGGAGGAGAAAGAAGAAGGAGAAAGAAGAGTGAGGGCGGACGGAATACGGATTCAAAAGAAGGCGTTCGAAGGGACGAGGTTTCAAAACAGCTAGCAAGGATGCGGAGGAGCTGGGTCCGTAGCTGGAAGCTGGAAGCTGGATTGCGACGCCGCAGACGTTGAGCGGGAGGATGAATACAATGGCGAACGACAAAAGAGAGAAAGAATGCCAGGGTCGAAAGGAGGGGTCGCAGTAATAAGCTGTCCTAATGGCCGTCCAGGTTGCAGGTCTGAATTGAAGATGACCTCAGACTCAAAGGCGAAGGCAAATCGTACAACGGTGTCCTTTCGAGATCCCGTGATGATGCACCTCTCCGGGCCCACTTTTCGGGTCGCCCTGGCATTTGCGCGTACCTGGTGCGGGTCAGCGACATGTGGCAAGGCGTAGACGGTACGCGGTAGCTCAGGTACCCCTCGGACCAGGGGTACATGCGGCCACCACCCCCCTGGGGCTTGCAGGGTTGCCAGCCAAGCCAGCCAAGACACCAGAAGCTTTTCCACTGCTGCCGGCCTACGATCGTGGTGGCGTATTAGCAGCGTCCTTGCGTCCTCAAGCAGGCGGGAGCTTGATATCTTTCTTTCCCCATTCATATCTAGCCGGCCTGCTACGCATTTGTGGAAAAGACGGACATGGACAAAGCGGGAAGATATGACGCTCACTTGTTGGCCGGGCCAACCGGGTTTGTTGTTGTCATGGGGGGATAATGGGTAATGGGTATGAACGATGCATTCCACCTCTGGCCGTCTCTGGCCGTCATGGTTACGCTTTCGTCGAGTGCTGGCAAACCTTTTTGGGTTGGTTACCCTTCTGGTTCAAGTAGCCTCGGCTTCTGAGGGTACCTACCAAGAGGGCACACAGAGGGTGATGCAACTGTAAATTACTCCCACTCCTTTTACGATTGCGACATGGAGGTGGCGAGGCTGGCTCTGGCCGTAGTCTCTGGTCCGTGGTGTTAAAAATAGGTGGGCAACACGGAGAGAAGCTAGATAATACGATGGAAAAATGGCAACGAACTATTACAATAACCATAGAGGGTTAGTAGTCAGCGGTCAGCTGTCTACTTTAGGCAGTTTCCAATCCGTCTGAGGAGACCAGTGCAGGCAATCAATAATCGAATTCCTGGTTCAATTGAGATCCAAAAGGACATGCATGGTCCTATTGAGGCCAGCATACACATGTCCGTGGTACCTATTTGTAGTACGATGGTGAGACGACTGATAGCCAGCGGTCTAACAACAACGGTCCACGCTGCTTCCGGCCAATGCTAAACGCGGACTATCGACTACACCCATCATGGAAATTGGTTTCCATCTGCGAATGAGTATTCACAGATTACTAGTCCTGCCAACTCGACAAAACCATACAATCCTGATAGTCCATACGTTTACCACGCGGTGAGGCCGCTACACAGCATCCATCCTTCATCCTGAACTGTTCGCGTTACTCTCATCCAAGATCCTCAACCCGCCCGTGTCATCATACTCGACCCTCCCTTCGTTGACAGCCCTCAACATCTCCTCCCGCAGCACTGTGCGCTCTCCAGTTGCAGGTTCCCACTCCCAGCCCTCACGCATCCACATCCAGCGCAGGTACGCTCGAAGCTCCTTGTCGGCTGGCATCACCCTCATCCACTCGGGCTGGAACTCGGGCTCCCTGCCCTTGCCGTTCCAGTCCTCTGCCCGACCCAGCAGTCGATCTCGGCAGAAGATGCGCCAGCTGTCGATTGCATACTTGCCCTTTGTGAGGTGACCAATCTCCCACTCCTCGAGGTCCTCCGTGCCTTGGGATGATGAAAATGGCTCGTCGACTGCTAGGCTCGTGCCCAGTGTTGATTGTGGATTAATATCTCGACAATCATAGTTTTTGATCTTGTACCTGACATTGGCTCTGGGTGGATCTTCTAGGAACCCTCGCGCATACTTTTGCATAAAGGCAACCCGAACCACAGACAGCCCCAGATGACGGATCATACCAATGAGCTCTTCAGCATTGGCAGAATCTGCCACCTGTTCTGGAGACGGAAAACGTTCCCTGACCTTGTAGAACATGGGAATTGCCAGCTTCCCGTTTGTTTTGATGAGAAAAGTGACGGCAACCAGCAACCAGAATGGATCGTCTGCAAACTCTTCTTGAATGATGCCAAACTTTGTTGACCTGAGAGGGGCAAATGGAACTGTAGCGACCGTGCCTGGAGGCGGTTTCTTTTTGGCTGGAGATTTCTTCTCTGTCGGTGCTGTAGACGAAAAGTATGGTGATATTATGCTCGCCCGCCTCACGATAGGAGTTGCTTTAGGGAGATCTAATGGCTCCGCGATGGCGCCGTGATTTTGACCAAGACGCCCTTCTGCTTGATTGTTCATGTCAAGTGATGCAGCACTCTCTCGCTTCGACAATACCGATGATTTGCTACGACAGTAGGTCTGAGAGGCGAAAGGAACGGAAGATAAATGAGCTCTACTGCTCCGCTTCCGGCTTTGCTTGGAACATTGCTCTTCAGAATGATCTGACCAGTAATGTGACGCTGTTACACGTCCCATTGGCTTGGTAGGTGGCCGAGGCGATGAGAGAACCTCATCGTGGTCTCCATCACTTGGACTAGGCGTTATTGATGGCGACGGAACATCTGGCTCTGGTTCTAGGATTTTTGCTTGGGCAATGGAGTTAGCTATCTGCCCCCCGGTTTCATCGACGGAAGCGGAGGAATCAACGCCATTGAAGATGTCCCACACATAAGCAAGAGCGTCCTGTCCGTGTAGGTTTTGGCCGTCAGCGCCGGGCCGTCGTCGGAGCGACTCGGTGCATTCGATAAGGTAATGTAAGTTCTCGGCTCCGGCCACTAGGCTCTGTCGGAGAAGGCTTTCGGTCTCCGCCGGTATCCCGAGAGACTCGATGACGTCGGCGAGAAAACATCGGGCGTCTTGCCAGGCATCGAACACTGAGAGGTTGTATTCGGACATTTTGGCGACCGACTCCTGACTGCGCGATGTGAAGAGCTTGAGCTTGAGCGAAGGATACAAATTGCGACAACGCCGCGAGGGCGATGGGCCCCACGGAAGATGTAACTTTCGTCTGCCTGCTGAAGCGTAAACAATGAGAAGACGCCGTCGGTGGAACCAGTTTGGCATACGACCCTGAACTAGACCCTGTACCAGGCCCTGGCGGAAGCGTGAGTGTATTTGTGTTTTTTTTGGGAAGGGTTTGTTAGAGCATATTCAGTGTTGGCTAATGAGCTATTCACGTTTGCGGCCGTTGATGAGGTCAACCTGATAGACTCAAGGTACCTAGCCGGTCCAGCCACATCACGCGTAACGAGGGTCAGAATTGGCTGTTGAGCCAGCGAATCAAGGGTTTATTTAGACTATTGGGTAGCATGGTTAGAAGCTGCACTCTTACAATCAGGATAGTGTTTAGTACAAACGGAAGTTACCTTGCTTGCCAACCGTGGTAGAGTACATTTAGCATTTACGGGTTGCTAGATTATCGTGACACGTTCCCTGTAATACATGCATGAGATCTACGATATCTCGAGGCTAATTCATGCCGCGATTCCGTGAGACAGTTGAAAAACCCAACGGCGGGCGTGTCCCAGTCCAGGCTAGCGACTCACTTGATCACGCACTAACTACAGGCGACCTACAGCACTTGAGCACTTACGCCGTAGGGAACCCACCACCTGTAGCTTTTTTAGGGGGGGGGGCCACAGTGTGTGTGGCAGTGGGACAACCAGCGCCAATGGGGCGGCGCCGCAGCCCAGCTGGACACACGTGTCCTGCAAGCTTCAGCTGCTAGGCGAAAGGAAGGCCTTGTTTTTCGGCAATGAAAGTGCCGTCAGAAGGCGACCCCCGGCAACGACGGGGGAATACTGTGGTGGTTGGGTGGCTCACCGAATACTTCACCTCCCAGCCTAATCCGCGCCCAGCTGCATGTACTCTGCTGGTACCTGCCTCTGCAGCACCCTGCTCGTACGCCCTAGGCGGTTGCCATGCTGGTTCTTGGCCTTGCGCCTCTGCGCAACGGGGCAGGTCAATGGGCACCTGGCCTGGTCGCGTGATGCGCACGGCTGGAAGTCACTTCCCTCAGTGTCGAGAGCACTCTGTAGTAAATTCTAGCGTCCGGCTTCAAGTATGGATCCATCCCATCAATTCATCTCCTCCACGTATCTCTTCGTCTTGTTCAATCGCTGCTCTTATCTTGCTGCCCCTGTTGCGGCGCGAAACCCACGCCTAAACGCGCGAACCTAAGGCATCCCCGGTGACGCCGGCACCCTAGAGCCGCCTTTCCACCTTCTTCCAATCACGCCAAAGTCCAACTTCGGCTAGCGCCCTTCTCTCATCCTGGAGCCTTGTCGGACCACCCACGACCAAGGTCACGTGGAAGCATTGATCGCCCCGACTGGTTCCTTCGCCAGTCCTTCGCCTCGTTCGCCTCCGCTCACGCACTCATCCCATTCTTCGCCATCTCTCCAGCGCCATTCCCCCCCTTCCCTACCGAATCCGATCATCGTCATCAGCATCATCCAAGAGATGAGTAGTCGCGGCGGTAAATTAGCCCCAGAAGTCAATCGGTAAGTCGTCTCGCGACAACGCGCGCGTTATCCGCCAGCAGTGGCGCCCCACGCCCCATTCGCCCATGGACACACATCTTGCACCGCCCTGGGACCACAGATCTCCCTATCAGAACGTCACTGACCTCTCCCAATAGAGCTCTGTTCGTCAAGAACTTGAGGTATGCACCAGACGATATCGAATCCGCCATCTACGACTGACCGATGCCGATTTAGCTACAACGTCACTCCAGAGGAGTTGTTCGACTTATTTGGAAAATTCGGCCCAATTCGGTATGGCTCCATTTAGCACGGTAACGACGACAGCCTCGTCGAGTCAACCGAGTCGACGACGACAACATACTGACAGTTCTCTACAGCCAGGTCCGTCAGGGCATCGCGAATAACACCAAGGGCACTGCCTTCGTTGTCTATGAGGACGTAATGGATGCCAAGCAAGCCTGCGACAAGCTCAACGGCTTCAACTTCCAGAACCGCTACCTAGTCGGTGCGTCACTTCCCTTACGATATGCGCGCCTCGCCCAGTCCACCCCCCTTGCTAACAAGACTACAGTTCTATACCACCAACCCGACAAGATGGCCAAGTCAAAAGAGGACCTCGAGGCTCGTCGCGAGTCTTTAGCTCAGCTCAAGAGACAGCACGGTATCGATTGACAATCCGACCGGCCTGTGGGTAGCCTGCCTAGGAAGACTCCTTCCTCATCTGCAGGCCGGTCCTCGTCTTCTCCCAAATCTGCTTCACCTGATCAGAAGACGATTCTTCGAAACGGCAGACTGTCGACCAACGCAACCAGCAAGGCACACGTCAGCAACCGAGCCGTTCGATTCGAGGATGGGATGCGTCCCACCCTGCAAACATGTGCCTAATGTATCCTGTATTCTATTATTTGGGACCCCCCCTGTGCCTGGAACCGCACACGTCATCTTTGGGTGGATTTGGCTCGAATTCGACTGACACGCAAACTCGCTCCTTTATCGGCTCTGGGAATGGTGCACTAGGGAAATTGAAGGTTGATTCAGCATGTGGCGATACGACCAGTCACGACAAGCTGCTTTTGGGACCCGGCCTGGGATAATTGGCCTGATGACTTTTTTGACTGTGGATAGCTTCTTCGCTTCAAAACTGTGGCCACGAGACTGAACTATTTTTCTGTGATCGTCGCAACCTGCTCGATGGTTCCAGGACCGTACAGAGTTGTGACGTTTTGGCTTTGACTTTTCTTTTCTTTTCGTCTATGTAACTCAACCGTTGACCGTCGCGGCGGACGTACACGCAGACAAGGAGTCGAACTGCTCAATTTCAATTTTGATGCTCTTTGTCAACCACGATACTACGCGTCTCAGCAACTATTGCGACTTATCGTGTATACATGATATCATGGGTCTCTGTTTACTTCAAAAGTGGCCGATAAACCACACAAATGCCTGCCCTACTACAGCTTAGCTCACGAGCAGCCTCGCTCCGAGCCGATGTATGCATCCATTTTCAGGCGGAATTATCAGTTGGGTGGGAATCCTCGCCGTTTTGATGTAGTGCTGGTGATTTCGTGGGTCGCCCTCCCAAACTCTAAGAAACCTCACATGCTCCTCAAAAGTTCCATTTTCAGACTGAAGGAGGTGCAGTAACTCCAGGCATCTGCTTGACTGAGTCACTTTGGACTTTCGAGTGAAGGACGGAGCCCTATGTCATGGTCACAGACCGGCGGGGTCATGTTGCCGACAAGCAACCTGCTTGTTAAGTGTAGACCCGGTGGTTTGGTTCATGGCTTGCTGCGCCTCATTGACAGTGTGACTGCATGAATGAGTTGGTATGGATGGATGTGTATGTGATTGCGGGTGGAGACTCAAGGTCTATGATGCCGCGTCGAAACTGCCGTGAGCGATGCATCCTGGAGCTCCTGGTGGGCATGGGCAGGTTTGGGGGATATTGGTTTTCCTTGCATAGCCTCAAAGGTTTTGTCCTTTTGATCCCCACCACAAGATGCATGTGGGCTGTACCAGGCGAGAGATCTGCTTACTAGAGCTCGAGATGACGCCGACCTTTCCGTCGAAGCTGATCACTTGATATGGTCGACATGCGGAGGACAGGTGAATATTGATCAGGGGGAGCTGCAGCCAGCACTTTCCTAAGCCACGGCCCGACGTTGGTGTACAGGTCAGAGAAGAGAATAAGTGATATGCCGCCTAATGCGCCGAGACGAGATGGCTGAAAAACCAATACCAAAGGACTGAGTAAGCATGGCCTCGATGACGACCAGAGTCTGCCCTGGGCGAGAATGCCTCGTCTGTCGTTGGGCCACGGTAATGGGCCGCATAGATATTGCGCTTTGGGTTCTTCCCCGGTGCCACCTACGCGGAGAGGGCAGGGTAGGTAGGGGAGGGCAGGGCAACCTTTTGCCATAACAATTGCAAGTGGACTTGAGGAAGAAGTAGGATTCACTTCACATAAGGTACCGTCAAAGCGGAAGCAGACGACGGAACCATGGAGGGTGGTCGCATATTGGGCCGGGAGCGGCGGCTTCTGAGTGGCTGTCTAGACGCCCAAGTATGAGAGAGTGATGCTAGAGCCTAGAGAGGGCACGAGCGAAGATGAAGATGCTGGGCTGAGCAGCAGCCCCCAACATGACCAGCGACGGTAGCGGAGGGGGGCGTTGGTGTGGCTGTGCCGTTGAACCAACAGACGTGAAAGCTGCTGCAACTGCTGCTGTTGCTGCAACTTCCACCTAACTCGATAACCTACCTACCTTAGCTCTGGCCGTTTCTCTCATCCTCTGTCTAGGTAGGTAAACGGACACAGTGTTTCGAATTGGCCGCCCGTCTCGGCCGCAGGAATACTGCCCCCATATCCACCAAAGATGTGCTGTCCCAGCTAATTTGCAAGTCTGCCTGGGAGATCTGCCTGGCCAGACCTGTCCAGTACCAGTCTCCCTCGGCCGCATAGGGAACAATGGAAGCACGGAAATCACCGAATGTTAGCTGGCGGGACGTTGGTGACGGTATGATGAACATGGAATGTAACATTGTCGACCAACTCTTTACAATTTACAGGAAAGCAACATGGAAAACCGTACGGCATTATCGAAAATTGAGGTCGGAACACCCGCTTCTTCTGCCTAATGCCAATTCATTCAATTGCCAACTCGTCATGACACCTGCAAAGTCGGCCCGCCGTCGGGAACAACCATAACCACTACAACTGGCACCCACTCACCTGAACCGAGCTGGGCTTGGGTCTGGCCCCCAGCTTTTTCCTTCCCAGCTCATCTTCACAGCCACAAACTAGAAGCCTGTTCACCTCTCGAAACTTACCATGATAGTCCGCAGCATCGACTTTTTTTCGGTCGACGCAAAGGAAGACCACCCTGGCCAGGTTCGTCGAGGCCGATGCAGAGGAGTCGTGTGCTTTTCTGCTCCGAGTTGCGGTCGGCTTGGCTTCTGCCCGCATTGATGCGATGCAATGCCCACTTCCATGGGTAAGTCCCGTGTTTCCCCACGTACCGGCCTCTACCTCATGCCTCCCATCACCAACCATCGTCGGGCCGCATGTGCGGCCTTCTCTACTCACCTATGACTTACAGCCTACTTGCCTATACCAACGTGATCCATGTCTCGCCAGATCCTCTACCATGCTATATAAAGCCTATGGCAAATCCGCCTCACTCGTCGACTATAATCCATCCTGTTCAGGCCCCCTCGCATCACATCACTTCCCTTACCCTGACTGATCTCACTCATCAGTCCTTCATGTCGCCTCCCGTGTCTCGGTTTAGCAAGTTGACTCTCGAGAGCATGCCTCTAGAAACTCCACCAAGGGCCCGGGCCGAGAGCCGCGCCGAGGAGGAGGAGGAGGAGGAGGAGGAGGAGTCAGGGCAGCAGCAGCACCTCGACCAAGAGCTGAGCTCTGAGTCAGAGTCGGATTCGGACGTCTCCGAATTTGAAGATGAATCACTAGCTGTGATCCGGTCTCCGTCGAAACTAACCTATCTCATCGACCACCTCCCCAAGTCCACCCAGGACGCCGTTCGCGATGCCTTCATGGAACCGCCGAGGATCGCACTCCAGAAGTGTCGTCGCATCGACAACACCTATGCGTTCCAGATGACGGAGGTTGTTACCCGCTCCATCCGCATTCGAGCCCCGGAAGACGGCGTCTCGCAGTTGAGCTGCTCCTGCGGTCAGCGAGAGGAGCCCTGCGAGCACCTGATCTGGCTGCTGGACCAGGTCGTCAAGCAGACCGTGTACGACCAAGATACCGCCCAGCCTCTGAAGATGACCAATGGCGGATATCCCAAGGAGATGGGAGACCCATTCCAGAGCATCGCCAGCCATCACTTGGACCTCCTCGCCGATGGAATCCACTGCCAGATCATCGACCCGGACTCGGAGTACGACAACGAGCTCGACCTGTACCGGACACAAGAAGCCCGCGAGCTCCTCGCTTCGGTGTACGGCGTGCCACCGGATGAGTACCGCCCGGACATCTTTGCGCATCCCTCGGTCGGCAGGAAGGTCTTCAAACGCCGCGACCTCGACCGCACCGTCTTCCGCATGCTCCTGGACGATCACCACTTCTTCCACTACTTCCACTCCCTCGCCCGCCCCACGGATCCCATCAACGACCCCTTCCGCAAGCTCTCCCAACGGGTCGACCACGTCCTCCGGGATCTTGATGCCCACGCGGCGGCGGTGGCGGCTGCCACCTCCGCCTCCGCCGCACCACCGACCCCGGACCCGTCTCGAGAGACTCCCCGAGACGTCCAGTGGGCCGCCGCGCACATCACCGGCGCCGTCCGCCTCATCCGGCACGAGATATACACGCGCGACCGGCCCCTGCAGCCGTCAGAGTCCATCTCGGCCGCCCGCAGCCTCGTTCGCATCCTCGAGTCCGTCGTCGCCCGCAATCACGACAGCTACGCCGGCGCCGCTCGCCGCGACCGCAACCTGTACCTACGCCTCGTCGGAGACCGCGACGAAGACTTTGTCATCGGCGTCCTAGCCTTGCTTCCGGAGGCCGCGAGCCAATTCCTCAACGACCTCGAGGACGTCCTGGCCCAGATCGGCGTCCATGGCGCCCCGGCCCCCTATGCCACACGGTTTCGAGCCCTCCTCGACAGGCTACGGACGTCGAGCAGGGGGTCCGGCTTGAAGCGGTCGTCCGGCCAGGGTCAGGGGGCCGATCGCCAGTCCAAGAGGATGAAGTGAGGTATGCAAGTAGAGTCTATGCGAGCTAGTTTTCTTATGTTTTGGCGCTGTGGAAGGCAGGGGAATATAACCAAAATGGCCGTTTGATACCCTTCGGGCTCAAGGCAAAGGCTCTCTTTTAGGATCTTGCAACTAGGTGACGTCACCACAAATAGATTAGAATGGCAAGGATGGTGTTATAGGATTGTGTGTTTGTAGAAAAAACAAAACAAAGCTATCTGCAATAGTTCTCCCAGGCTGATGTTCTGGTGGCTCTAGGTTACTAGGGCTCGTGATTCCTCTCTCAAGCATCCCTGACAACCCCCAAGGCGTAACTTCAAATTTCGATGCCTGCCTCGTCCCGGAAGGCCTCCAACTCAGCGAGGACTTCCTTTAGAGTCGGCCGATCATAGAAATTCTCCTTCCAGTCACCTCGTTTCATACCCTCCATCCTCTCCTTCAACCATCGCTCCGACACCTCAACCTCCTTTGTCCACCAATCACGGGCAGCCTCTTGGACCTTATCCGCAGTCGAGAGACCTCGGTTCTCGGGGTCCCGTAGTACTAGCTGGTGGTTCTCCCTCACAATCAACTTGCTCATCCCGGGTTGTCTTCCCCGGGTACAGCGATCGATGAGGCGTCGAATACGCTCTGGGGTTCTGGTGTATTCTGGAAACTCCACAATAGGTTCCCATCGATATGAAAGCCAAACAGCCGCCCGCTGGGGAGCACTGTTCCCCTCGAAGATGCACCAAAGCACTCGGCCTAACTGATAAACCTCGCACGCTTCTTGTTCGATCGGTGTGAGACACTCCCAAGGGACATTGTAGCCATTGGACGGCCACGAGTACCCCTCGCCTACTCCCATCAAGTCCCAGTCGGGTAGCATTTCGGTCAAAATGCCCTCATACTTTTCAGTGACTTCTTCCGGAATTTCTTCATCAACGGCAAGTAGTCTCATATATTCGAGGGCGTTCACTTCGGGGGCGGCAAATTCGCACCAAACTCCCCGTTGTTCGAAGTCGACCATAACGGCATCGCGTGATGACGATAGTACTATGTTGTCAAGTCTCAGATCTGGGTAATAAATGCTGGATGTTGAGCGAAGGTGGACCAGCGCGGATGCGACTTGAAGCGACCACTTTGTCTCGTCTGCCAACGAAATGTTGTTGTGTACCCTGAGAAAAGGGATTAAGTCACGGAGACTTCCATGAGTGTGATACTCGAGCGTAAACCCGACAACTGCGACTTTGCTCCCAAAGCTGCATTTCTTTGTCACCAGGTGGGCTGGCCGAGAGATGATGTTTGGGTGGGGTTGAATAGTGAGAAGTTGCTTCAACTCGTGATACAGGTACTTCGTATAGCTAGTCAGGGCCTTGAAGATCCATGTTCTGCCTTGGATTTTGACGAGACAGACGCTGTCATGCAGCTGAGACCCGTACGACAGCTCGCTGATATCGATGGCGGGGGGGAACTGTATGTCGCTCCCCCAATATTCCTTCAGTGACTGCACCGATAAGAGCTGACGCTCCAAGTGGTGAGTCGGAGCAATGATGATCCTTGCCTCGGCAACATTTACGGGGAGGTTGTCGAAGACGATTCTAGAACCGAATGGAAGGTTGGCAAAGATTTTTGCAGGGTCGTGCTGGCGAGAGGTCCAGTGCTGCAGGATCCGGAGGATGTGACGGGTGATGCCCAGAATGGCGATCCTGGACCCGCTTGTGGTGTGGAATGCAACATCGACATCTAGAACATTGCGAAGATCTCTCGAAAGCTTGGCTGGCTCAGGGATAAAGACATCGACCCTCATGGGCAAAACGTTTTCTAGGAACAGAGGCACAGCGTAGAACTGGCTCCCAAAGGCAGTGCAGCCATCGATGCGCCACAGGGGACGTTCCAGAGGCGTGAGACTGTCGATGCGATTCTTGGGGTTCAGCAACGATTCATGCCAGCTAGGAGAGTAGCCCCGATCTAGCGCATCCTGGACAGGGGTGAGGGGAGTATCGGAGAAAGCGGCGGTAGGATGGATGGCATCGTGGATGGACTGTTGACTCAACTCCATGGTGCAATTGGGCAAGTACACCGAGACAACCTTGACCCTGGAAAAGTATCGTCAGCCTAGATAACGTTGCACCTCGAAGGCAGTAAGCACCTGTGGTATGTATAGTCTGCTGACTGGCAGGTAGGTAGGATGTGGCGGCTCAAGCATACGCGGGTTGATTTAGACGCAAGGGAGTTGGAGTCCAGGGCCTCGAGTGAGTCGATGGAGTCGACGCAGTCTCAGCCAACACACCCTCAACAAGCCATCAAGTCCTCAAGGGGGCCAATACGAGATGAAGAGAGGCCCGGAGCCAGCAAGCCCAATAGTTGAGGGGCGGGATGCGGCGCAAGACTAACTCTGGCGGGATGTTAGAGCGTGCTGTCGTGCAAGTGCGGGGGCGACGGTGAGGATGACGCAGTCAAGTTGAGAGTACTAAGGCTGTAGTACCTACGGAGTAGCTCTGCATTTGAACTGTCCTGCAAGCCAATTAATTCGGCTTCGTCCGCCTGATCACATGATTGGCGTTGCATCTGCTCAGAGAAAAGGGAAACGTGATCCATCACACTATTATTGAGCATCAGCTCATGGGCATGGGGCAACAAACGAGACACTCGTTCCGACCCGTTCCTTTGTAGTTTCGAGTAGGACAATATTAGCGGGGTCATTTCAAACCCGTGGAGATGGCTGTTTGAGGGGGCCCACCTGTCAGCTATCCACATCCTCCATCAACTAACCGCCCTCGCGTCGAATACAACCTAGTCACTGTTTCAAGACCAAAGCAAGTCTCCGTTTTTATCCAGCTGCAAAGTAGAACGCCTAAGCAGCGGTGGAGAGGACTAACGCGTCGATGGTTCCCTGTCCAGCCACAATAAGCCGCCTAGTCAACCTGCGTAACGCAAGGCAAAGCCGCATAACGCACGAAGAATGGGTAGCCTATCCCGGTGGTTACACCTATGCTTCTTCCATAGCGGCCTCTCGTCATCATTTGGTTCTGATTGGAGAGAGCGTTGTAAAAAAAGGTAACTGGTTGGCGCCTCAAAGGTTGAGACGTCCGTGGACCACGGGCCGGCGAATGAGTGTGGGCCTTCTGTGCTGCAGTTGATGAGTACCGACCTACTTACCTAGGTGCTCAGACGCGCTAGATATGAAGCTTTACCAGGTGCAGGAGTTAGCATCAATACCGTGGATGGAGAGGGGAGTGTGGAAGGGACAAGGTAGTTTTGTGACGGAACTTCCCTAGAGTCCTACCTTCTTAGGTATGTTACCCACACCGCAGGCATGCCTTGCACGGCTAACACGGGCTGCTACAACGAAGGAAGGGAGTGAGAAATGAACATTATCTACCTAGGTAGGTACTTGAAAGCATAGGGGCTGTGAAGTGCCGAGAACATGGTCATCTCATGGGACTCTTGATGCGACTTGCCGTTCCGGCCAGCCTAATGGATGTATTAGTGGGGGCTGGTAGGAAAACTGCACGGGAAGCCACTTACTCGGGTTGTGCAAAGCGCACTGGCTCTGCGCATCACGAGCTCATCTACTGAACACGTCATTGCTGCATGAAGAATGACATCTTTGATTTGATCAAAGGAAAGTAGAGCCAGCCATCCCGCACCAGAGGAGGGTGGTCCCTTTCAGTGTCAAGATATCACCTTGTTTTCCTAACAATGAGTGTCGGATTTGAAGCTGGCCTATGCTTCAAGACCGGCGGTTACATAGGTGGTAGTTAATAGACTAGGTGAGAGACTAGATTTATGACACACATTTCTGTATTAAGAAACATTACGATCGAGGAGTCCTATCGGCACTGCGCATGAATGGCTGTGTGGGAGCAAGCACCGATCACCCAATGGTGACGACGATGGATGACCAGACGCCACTTTGCAATCTCAGATGACACTGTAACTACCTTGGCTGTCGGAGGAGGTATATCATGGTACCTGACTTTTCTGTGAAGTGACTTGCGGACACAGTTGCGATACCTTCGAAGAGGTGCATGTAGTAACACGGGACTAAAAATAATGGCGGTCAAGCTGGGTTGAAAAGCAAGATGGCCAATGATTCGTTAATGATTCGCATGCTCTTCAGCATTAACTCTAAGAAGAGCTCTGGCAGGGTGCTAAGAAAGAGGGATCTCGCCCCTGCTGCCGCATGGCTAGAGCGGGGAGGCTTCTGAGTGGCCCATTGCCATGTGTTGCAGCACACTGTCTCAAACAACGGAAGATTGGTAAACGAGGCTGGTATGTCTCAAAGTAGTGCGTCGCACAGGCTTTGACAAGCACAAGGGGTGCGGTTGGTTGGAAGCCGGTAATGGAGGTCCCAGATGCACGCAAGGGATTCTGACATACATGAAGGGGAACGATTCTTGGTTCGCCTCCAGAGTGGCGGGAAGATCCATGGTGGTTTGCTTGCTTTAGTGGGAGTGAAGATCGGGCGACTCATCCGGGGACAACATAGGTAGCCTTTTTTTTGTTTGGGGGGGGGAAGAGTGGTCTCCTCTGTTTTAAGTTAGGGTCCTTTCTCAACCGCTGCTAAGCACGGGAGGCAACGGGCAACGGCTCCTGCCATTGACCTTAACTTCCTAATTAGGCAACCAGCACACCCGGTGGCTCTTACCTTCCCGTAGTCCCCGTCAAGCCGTTGATTACCTACTCCATACCTGGTGGTAGCTTCCGCAATGGAGCACTTGGGCGGGGACGAATACCTTCAACCACCAAATACTAAAGGCACCTGATCGAAGAATGGCTAAGATATCTTCGCTGGACAGTGGAAATTCCAGTATCTTCGCCACCTCACAAACTTCACATGCGCCTGCTTTCCCACCCTTTTAATGATGTTCAAGCAAAAGACGGAAGGAACTACCTTGTCTTGTCCAAAGACATGGCACTTTGGCAGCCACCCACTCTACTACGCACCCATCGTCAGCGTTCTATCCGTGTCACTTTGCCTGCAGCCACGAGACAAGCGACAACAGCCGTCACCAAGATCCTGCTGGATCCCAGCTCTTCGTGTCGCAGCCCCTGCCAAATATCACAATGCTTGATGCTAGAGGAGATCAAGGCCTGACCCGCGTTGGCCTGTTGGGTAAGGTAGTTGGACTGTTGGTCTGTTGACCTGTTGGTCCTGCGCCTAACACATGCCAGTCGGTAGCCGTTCACGATGACGAGCTATCACAGCAGAATCAACGGCGGGATGAGTTTGCGTGCGTCTCTGGCTCTGATAACCAAATTATATTCGCTACCCCCTTCTCGCCCTAAAGCAATCGAGAGCACCAGAGATCTAGATGCTACGCAGCAAAGTAGGGTGAGCATCGGTATGATGCCTGCTCTACGATTACTTGATCACGTTGAGGGATATTGGCTCCCGCCTCACCGGTCCCCCGCTTCTATCTCTTGATCGTACCAACCACAGCTTTTGGGTGACGATGGCGCACAGCGGTCTCGTCACATGGCATTGGTGGAAGCAAGCATTGCAGCCCTCGTAACCCGGTAGCCGGCCACAGCATCTCCGTCACAACCGGTCAGCGCCCAGCGCCCAGCCGGCCAGTCCCATCAATCAGCGATGTGAGGCCGTGGGTGCAATGGGGGTCTTAATGGGGGTCTGGGTCTGGGGTAGTCTGAAAACGCCGGTCAGCAGGCCCTGTTGCACTTGCGCCTCCACCAGCTCCGGCTCGCCTCCCCCATTCTGGTGCTTGTGGTGCTCACGATCGTGTTGAAGGCGTCGTTGATGAGGCTACTCCCCGAAGCAGCGATCTCCTGGCGACCACTCCCTACCGACCGAGTCCGCACTGACCAGGTTCTTGACGCAAGCCCTGTCCGACCGACTCCCTAATGCCCCATCGGCCTTGTTGTATTCCTGGGAATCTTTTGACGGTATCGCGTCTGGCACAGGTAGTAGATACCTCGGCGTTGCCCTGCTTGCCCGCTTGCCTGCCCGGACCAAATGGGCCCGTCCTGGCCGAGTCGATTTCGCGCACAATAAAAGCAAAATGATACCCTACCCACCCTTGGGCTGTTTGTGTGACCAGTGCAACCAGTCCGAACGCTTCCATGTTAATCACATGGCCGATTACATGCATCAACGGCCGCCGTCCCTCCCAAAATCCCGTGGCAATGGCACTGCTTGCACGGCTTGCACGGCCAACTAGGAAAGGAATTCATGATGGATGGAAGAGCAAAGCACTGCTGTATGGCAAATGGGCATTCAAAGCCACAAAATCGAACCACTCCACGCTTCCACAGTGTTCCAACCTTTCGATGCCCGGTCCCAGTTTCCTACGACCCCTCCCTGCCTTTCTTTGGCCCTTTTGGCTGGGCCCAGGCGCTCTCTCCACCTGATCTCAAAGCCCAAAAGCAGAGGTACGTCAGGACTGGGCCGAAATAATGAGAGTGTCCAAGCACTGCAACCAGACGGGCCCCTGTCGCGTGCCCATGGCACCCCTCAGACCGGTCAAAAACAATTTAGCACTGGCAACGCTGTCGTCTTTCTCACCGAGTCCACTCTTCTCTCTCACAGACTCGACCATCTTCACCCTTCCCAGCAGACCGTTGAACCGCCGCCGCTTCAATCGTTTGACGCCCAGTCACTACGGCCACCACACCGCCAGCCGCCAGCCCACTCAGCCCGCAGCTCGCATCGGCTGTCATCCCTACCTCTATCGCGCGGCCGCAAGCATATCGGCCTGTTCGACACACCAGGCGCTCCCTCCAGAACCTGCGCCAGTACCACAACAGCAGGCGTCAATATCGACGGCAGCACCACCGCCCAGCCAAGGCTTCGTTCGCATCGCTTCCCATCCCAACAGGACGTCCCGGAAGCCTCCTAGGAACGGCCACAGGCAGTACGCACACCAGAGTCGCTCCGCGACACCACCGTTGCTCGCTTCTCCAACTCTCATTGAGCCTGGAGCGCTGGCTGGTCTGCCCTACCTACCTACTTATCTCCTCGCTGTCTGGCCCCTCACCCCCGCAGACTCGCCTTTTTCACTGTGTCGGCCTCTTTCCCCAAGTCTCACTTAGCTCATCTCATCGCAAGAACTTGTCTCTGTCGACCTGGCGCTCCACTCGCCGCACTACAGTGATTTGAATCTGTCTGTCCCGGTGATGGCTTTCGTGCCACCTTAGCCTACCACCACCCTCCCCCCTTCTCACCCCGGCGTCGCTCAACCTCGCCCGGTGGCCTTGGGCTTAGCCCGACCGACCCTGACGCTCCTTGTTCCTGCTTGTATACCCTCTACTTCGGTCCCCACGTGGTGGTACCTTGACTTTTGCTTTTCGCTGCTGCGCAGCTTTGTTCCACACCCTGTCTCACTGCAGCCATTATGGTAAGAGATTTCCTCTCCCCGGTTGGCGGCAACCTGCATGGGTTATATCTTTGATCCCTTCCCATCGGTCGCCTTTGTGGTCCCCCGTGGTCCTTGCCAATCAAGTCTGCGTTTCCTTCTTGCCGCCCCATAGGCTCTCGTGCCCATGGCGCCCGGTCAAGAAACTTCTTGACCTCGCCCCCCAAGCCCTCTCCAACCACTCCTTCCCACCCGAATGTGCGGTGAATTGATTTGTTCATAGAATTCCCATAACCCTTTTAAGCTAAAGAGGGCTCACTCCCATCTGGAGGCTGAGGCTCCAGTATCCTCGCCGTCATCCCTCAATTCACCAGGAGAATTCGGTTACGCTTCCTTGCCCATTGAAGTCCGACTTCAGCTTGAACAACTTGCCTTATTCTATGGTCTTTCGTCTGGTTTTGAGATCCATCAAAGTCTTCTACATGACCAGTCTCGGAAGAAGCCGAGACTGCATCAACATATTCCAATGGCTCAAGAAACCGGATCGTCCTTGTCCCAGGAATCCCCTGAGAAGTTTCGTGCACCAGTCCCTTACGGCCAGCATCATCTTGACCAGTATGGATCAGCATCAGGCTGGGCCGAGACTGGATCATCTCCAATGCCGTCCCCCGGTTCACCACTCGCCAAGCGTATGGCAGACTTGAGCTTGCTTCTATGTCCTTGCTGTGGATTTGGCATGAGGCAGCTTGACAGTAAGCATCTTATCCTTCCTTCTACCCCATCTCCTGTGGCTCTCTGAATCACGCCAGTAAAATATGGCTGACTTTGTCTCCAAGGCTACCAGCAACTCCCTGAAGTGCCACCAGTGGTTCAGGGGCCAAGCAACCCGTACGTGGTAGAGAAGCCGCCATCAATGCAGGTCCCAACATCTGTGCCCTACGGGTCTGCAACTTTGGACATGCCACCGGAGATGTCCTTCGCGTACACGCAGACCGGTCTAACTTCGCCACCTCTCACCGGGTTTCCTCTGGTTCCAACCCAACCAGAGCTAGCAGTTCCACTGATCAATGGCACTAGCCCAGGGCAGCCGCATGGCTTACAGGTCACCGATTATTACGTCAGCCAACCTCTCAAGCAAGAACCAGACTTGCCAGACCTTCCGAACCACCCCGTGATGCAACCGGACCCCGTTGTGCCTCAAAATTTGCCCGTAATCCAATATGGGCCAGATCTTGGCCTTGTTGTTTCGCAAGACATGGCACAACAAGCCCTGGTACCCGCTACAAACATGTCTCAGTATGGCCTTGTTCCGGTGGGACAACTCGATGAACCTCTTTCTCAAACCATGCAGACGACTGGTTGGGGCGATGTTTGCCTGTTAGATCAGTCAGCCCACTTTGACATCCTTTTGCCAAATCAGCGTGGGGGAAAACGTGGGCCGTTTAAAGACTTGCATCTCCGTGAACAAACGGCTCGGACTCGGAAGATCGGCTCGTGCATTAGATGTAGGATGCAGAGGATCCGAGTAAGTATACCACCGCTCTTACATGTGACTTCTTCTGTGCCAAGTCTCGTTTTCGTGAGGATGCTGACATGTCGCTGTAGTGTGATAAAGATGAGGAGGAGGAGGGTGGTCCATGTTTGACCTGCAAGAAAGTATCCAACTCAAGGGCAGGTCGATTCCCCTGTCTAAGATACAAGATCACCGACATCAGACTGTTCAAGCCCGGCCAAGTTCCAGGCTACGAGTGGACGCGGAGGTGGAACAACAACATTTCGGACCCGATTCAGAGTTGGGAGTCGGAGGACCTCAAGACCATTCTCATTTCGGATGGCCTCTCTGCCAAGTGCGTCTCGGTTCAGGTTCGACGCTTCATCCCCCAACCTGGGGACAAGCTTGTACGGACGTGGGACTACAAGGGAACCAAGCAGTCCGTACAGATCCCACCCTATGCCTTGGTGAAACTTGAAGATGTGAAAACCGCATACTCGACGCATATTCAACAAAGCATGCGTGACGCCTTTAGTCACATATTGGGTCGTCGGGAAAGCCTGCTGTTCCAGACATATGACCGGGCATGGCGCATATTCCGTGATCCGTCTACCCCCATGGAGTGTGTGGATATAATCGGCCTGACGCTGATGCTCTGGATGTCGATCCGTCTGTCGACAAGATCGAGCTTCATCGTCGGGGTCGAGACGTTGGGGATGTCTCATGACATTCTAGACAAGACGAGTCCAAATCAGGGCATGGTACCCCTCCCGCCAGTGCTCGGGGCGCAACTGGATCTTGTGTTGATTCACCATATTCAGTCAAAACTGCGCAGAGAATTGCTGGACAAGCTTCAAAAGATGATACAGAAGAATAAGCAAAGCACTTGGCTGGTAACTTACCTTGTGACTTTCATTCTTTTGCACAACACGGCACTCATCACTCAACATGACGCCGGCTACGCTAAGAAGCACGGCATGAAGGTGAGGATTTTGGAACTAGAGAAAGAAACAATGCGGGCGAGAGCCACTTTTAATATATGGCCTAGCCTACGTTACCTAGGTCGAGAGGTTGCTAACGCTCTGTGTGATCGCAGCGACGATTCGCCCGAGAGGACAAGGTTAAAGAGTATCATCTGGGTGCGTGAGACAAGCCTCCCTTATCTCCCCCTGGCTGTCGACTGGCACTGGGCAGACTGTGGATCAAGATGAGAGGCTAACACTGGCCGCAGGTGCCAATATCCTACTGGCGCATTTCCACTACTGCAACAAGGGCATCTATCCTTTCTCAGAGGGGTGCAAAGACCAGGACTTGAGAACCCTTGCGGGCTTGGATGAGGACAAGATCCAGTTCGTCCATGCCACTAGGGCATGCGCTAAGCAGAATAGTAAGTCGAACCTTGCCCCCCCTCCCCTCCCACCCTCTCCGGTACCAAGTCCCTGGAGCAACGCTAACTTAGCATTTGCACCATTCAGTGCAAGCCTGGGAGGAACTCCGGGAGGGTACGGCCTATGAAGATGATTATTTCTTCATCAGCCAACTGTTTGAGGAGAATTGGCAGCCTCGCACGATGTCGTGATTGGAGGGTGGCCAAGGGTAGCAAAGGGCTCAAAATAAGACTAGAGAACCGATGTGCATGTGCTGCATGGGATCTCCACCGGACAGCAGATTGGTCGGGAGCCGTGAGAGCCGTGGCAACCGTGAGAGCTGTGGTAGCGGCAGCCAAGTCCCTGAGACGCGGCGGACCTCTTGCGCTGACACGAGCAGGAGTTGCCCCTGTTTGTTTGATTGTTAGGCACGCAGACACGACGTACGTACCGGGGTAGTATCAAGCAGGCCAACAAGGTACTTACTGTGGAGGATGGAGAGGTGGCACGAGGACAACTTGCACCAAGAGGAGGGAAGCGCGAGAGGAGGCTGGGGCGAAGAAATGGACGAGCACGAGGAAGATTGTCCCAAGATTGTCCCAAGACTGTCCCCCCTGATAATAGGACGACGGCATACGGCTTCGGTCCATGTCGATGGCCCGCGTGGATGGCCCGCGCACTCGGACGCACACGGTCAAACGCCGGGGACCCGCATCGCAGCCGAAGCTTTGGTTCACCGGTCACAGGTTGTACATAACACGGCGGCGGTGCGTGGCTGGTTGCCAGCGGATCTTTCTTTGCACTGTGCGTGTAGGATGTGTGCCGTTGGAAGATGAAAAGAAGAAAAAGAAAAAAGAAAATATCATGGCAATGTGCTTATGCACGTACCCATCCATGTCCATGTCGGTGAAGCGCCAAGCGCTGTGCTCGCGGGTGTTGTATTTATTTTTTGTGAACCCTTGCGTGTTTGATTTACTCCGAGACGGAGCGATATCGCAGTGGCTTGTCTGACCTGGGCTTGTCCGAGACATGAAGCTCTCCAGTAGGATCATTGATGGACGGGATGAGGCTACTACACAGCCAGCCACCTGTGAGTTACCGAGACGACCAGTCAGCCAAGTTTGACCGAGCGGCGATAACTGGTGGGGAGGAAGAGAGGGACGGACGGAGAGTGGACGACGGGCTGTGTAACGGACAGTAAGTGTGACGATGGGACGGGAGAAGCGGGAAGCGGGAGAGCGGGAGAGCGGGAGAGCGGGAGAGCGGGAGAGACGAGCGATGGCCGACAGACGGGCCATGAGAAACGGCAGCTATTCGAGACGATGGATATTGTAGTGGCCTGGTTTTCTGGATTCCCACAATCCCATAGGTAGGTTGGCAGCAATTAATAACCCGGCATGCCAACAGGTATTCTGGCAATTCCCACTTTGTTAATTAGGATTAGGACGTGCAACGGTGCAACTTGACGGGTACACATGCCTCGTGATGCCACTACTGCCGTCTAGACCGGTTCCGTGCACCTGCAGAGAGTGCAGAGAGCGCAGAGTCGGACCTCCTGTTCCCACCTCCCCGGCGCTAAAGTCACGCCAGGTCGTGGGTCAAAGGAGCTTTTGGGAGCTTTGGGAGGTTTAGGAGCATTTTTAGCCTTTCGATGGCCTGGCAAAAGTCAACAGGGTTAACAGGGCTAACAGGGCTGTGGGCTCGTGGACTCGTGGAGTTATGGAGCACCGTCAGCCCGGTCTAGAGCCAGACGCAAGCCTCTTTTTTTGACTCGGGGCATTGACATTGGGAAGGCGATCGTCAGCACCCCCTTCCCCAAACCACCGCCAAAGCGTTTTTTGCTCTTTCTTCTGCGCCGGGGGGCTTAGTTTTTGGGAAGCTTACGACTGGTGACTGGTGACCTGTGACTCGCCTAGAGGAGGGGGTGGGAGGGAGATGAAATTTTCTTTCCTTGGTTTTTCTCAGGTTTTGTTTTTTTCAAGCACACCGGCCAGTGATAGCTCGACGGGTCGTCGAAACCTCTGGGCTCACCTTCCATGCCAGCGCCCTCCGTGGCTTGCCTCGATCCTTGCAGTCGCAGACTCATTGCCACGATCGGGTATCACGAGGAAGGAGACAGGAGGCAAGAGACCTCCTCTTTGTGTTCCCGCTGGTCTGAGGTAGGTGGTCAGACGTCTGACCCGTTGACGCCGTGGGACGGGAGGAGCTGCCTCCCGCTTCGAGCCGATTTGTTGTTTCGTTTCGTATCTCCGTCCCGTACCTTAACTTAGTAAGGCACCGTGCTCTGCAGTCTAGTAGGTTTCTTGCTTGCTGGGCTACCTGCCGCTTGGGCGTACAGCGTGGACACGGCATCGGGTTTGGATGACTTGTCATTACTCAACCTTCAAGGTCGGAGGTACCTGCGTCCTGCCAGATGTAACAAAGCACACGCCTCAAGCTCATGTAAGTCTTTACGTGCCGTACTACCAATGCCAACGCCAAAGCCATACGCCCAGACGGGACGAGAAAGGGGCTCTGCTAGGTAGCTGTCCGCCTCGTCCTTCAATGCCGTTCAATCTCCCTACCGCACGCGACTATAATAAGGCATCTGTGTATGCTCCTCCTCTCGCCTTGGTTCTCCCGTTCTCTCCGTACCTTCCCCTCTACTCATCTCATACACCGGTCCTTCTCACTTTCTTCTCTTGCAACGTCATTGCCCCTCCTTAGCCCTGCCCGGCCAACAAGACTACAAGGCCAACGAGAGCAACTGCCGTTACCGCATCGAGAGCTTCCCTACCTATTGCCTACCTACTTAGTACCTACCTCCTACGAGACTGGCTCCTGCTTCCTCTCCTCCCCTTTCCCATCCACCCCAACCAAAGTCCTCCAGCTCTCCCACTTCTCCCAACTTTCTCATCCTTCTCAACTTGTCCAACTCTCTCAACTCTTCAACATCGTTACTCAACTGTGCCCACTACCACTCAAATACTCTCGCTTGACCTAGAGCTTTACGCCACGACATCTTTGATCATCAGCTTTGAGCTCATCCATATTTGTCGTGAGTTTCCCTTTCGTCTCTTTCATACCATGCGGTGTTGGTGTTGGCCCCCGTGTTGATGTTGCTGTTGCGATGTTGCGATGTTGCGGTAATGGTGGTGATGGCCTGTGCTGATTCGTTCTCCAGGAAAAGAAACGAAAATCGCACCAAAAAACCACTCCAGTCAAGATGGCATCTCTAATGGCTGTGCCAGTCATTGGATCGGCCCCGGCCTTTAAGCTGGGCCGTGCGGCCGCTGGGCGTCCAGTTCGTGTGGTTGAGCCGACAGGGCTCCCTGACGGGTTCCCACGGGTCCTGGATCTTCCCATGGCGTGGACCGGTGCTCAATTTGTGGATCATGAGTCTGATTACATCCACCAGCTCAGTGAATCTGATCTGCAGGAAGCTGAAAATGCTCTCAACCACTTCAAAGGTGTGTCTCTGGCGGTTCCCCACGATGGAGGCTAAGACACCTTTCTAACCTCAAAACAGCCTTAGGCTTGGACGGAGATCTCGTCGCGCGCGACAACTTTCCCCTTCCCACCCTTGGCCCACGACTGGACCAAATCCGCCGGGACATTCACCAAGGCAAGGGCTTTGGCGTCATCCGAGGCCTGGATCAACAAAAGTACTCGGTCGAGGATCTCACCGTTCTCTATCTTGGTATCCAGTCGTACATTGCCAACCGTCACGGCCGACAGGACAAAAAGGGAAATATGATGGGTGAGAAACATCCCGCAAATTGTTCGCTTGGCTGCATCACAAGACTGACACGGACCAGTTCATATCATTGCCGACAACTCATCCCAGCTCAAAGCTGGACACCACCGTCACTCCACCTCTCCTCTTGTGAGTAGCCACGCCTGCGCCCACCTTGCTCTCTGAGCACGCCTGCTAACTTGTATTCCAGACCTTCCACAACGAGGAAGCCGGCGACGTTGTTAGCTGGCTGACGCGCAGTACGGCAGCCTCTGGAGGTAAATGCATCATCTCCTCGGCATACACCGTCTACAATGTTTTGGCCGCCAGTCGTCCAGATGTGATCCGCACGCTGGCTCGATCTGACTGGCCATTTGCCATGTAAGTGCCATCATCCCCAACCCTGTGCTGCCAGCCGAGCATGAAACCAGCTGAGCATGAAACCAGCTGACACCCGATGCTCTAGGCCACAATTCCAGTGCAGACCCATCCTCTACTACCACCAAGAGCGATTGATGATCAACTTTGGCCGGGTCCCACTCATGGGCAACTCCGTTCATCCACGCCCCGCAGGTCTTCCTGGGGTGACGGCGCGCCAAATTGAGGCTTTGGATGCAGTTGAGGCCATTGCCAAGGCTGCGCAGTTGGAAATATCCACTCGCGCTGGCGACATGCACTTCATCAACAACCTTGCCATTCTTCATCGACGAGAGGGCTTCGTCAACGGAGAGGCGCCCAAGGAGCGCCGACACCTAGTCCGCATGAGACTTCGTGATGATGAGCTCGGCTGGGAACTTCCCGCAGAACTGAGACAGGAGTGGGCCACCGCGTTTGAAGAAGTCGGGCCTCAGGTCTGGCACATCGAGCCCATGCCGGAGGGCTACTTCCCGCTGCGCTCTCAAGCGAACTAAGGAAACGAAACAACGATTGAGACTTGTGATGAGGCGTACGCGTGTGTCTGAAAAGTTTCTATTATTAGTACGGTCATCGGGGGCATCGGTTATGGACTCGGGGGATCAACAGGTATGGGCCAATGGATGGCGTCGGAAGGAATTGAATTTGTGCAAAAAGGACATGTTGCATGCAGCCTGATTTGCAGGCAACCTGGCTTTAGGTGTGTTTAATCCGGCGTCCTGTCACGAAAAGCAACAACGCGTCGTTGGTCTTGGTCGACCTTGGCACTGGTCTGGCATTGGGGATTTTTTTTTTTTGCCTAGAACCGGAAAGTAGGAGTGGGGAAACAGACTAATAGGCTGTGGACTACTGGAATCGAGTTTTATGGCAATGACCTAATGAGAGCAATAGCAAGGATGCCATGAATTCCCACGTTTGGTGTCTGGCGTCCAATGTAGAAGGGGGTGTGACGGTTCGCGGCTTAGATCCAGACCCTGCATCTCTTGCTGGGTTGGGGGATGTTTCTCCTGACCGTGCATGGATCAGAGCCTAGCATGGGGCAACATGGGGCAGGCAGCTGGGTCAGCATGGGGGCGGAACGCCATGTCTAGCATCGGTAGGAAATATCGGGTACCTCAGCAGGTATGTTGGCTATGGCAGATTCCATGCTGATCGGGGATTGGCATGGCGACTGGGTGGGTGACTAAAACGTACCACTCTGTACGCATGCGGGCACAAGATAGCGAATAAAAAGATCGTCGTCATTCATTTTGACGAAACGTGGAGGTCTGATGAGAATCGGGGGCTTAAGACGCGAGGTGGATCGTGGAAGGGGCAGGCTGAAGGGCACCTAGGCGTAATTACATGCAAACTCGCCTAGAGTGAACCGAGCAGGACGCATGGCTACGACGCCCACGCCGGTTGTGCCAGATGGGCGGGAACCGGAGATGAGTCCGTGCGGGCCGATATGAGAGACCGGTACACGGAGAGAGAGAATCAGTTTAAGCGATGTGAGATGGGCTATAATAAGGCGCGAAGAGATGGCTCAGATGGGTGCAGTGTAACAGTGTAGAACATGGTGGGAAACGTCAAGACGGTGGCTCTGAGCCTGTGGAGACGCCTTGCTACTGGAGACCGAAGACATAACTCCTCGGAATCCATCTCGGAGCATTGTTCCTTGCCTGGGTTGATGCAACGAGGATGCGGTGAAGTCTGGTATGCGTGTGACGGTGATACTGCCCAATAGTATGTACGGATGATAACCCGGCGCGGTTTGCTTTTGCTCGGTCTTGACATGCCTTGTGTTGTTGCTTTGCCTCATTGTCAGGTTGACCTTGTCAGACCCTAGTTGGATCTTCGTTAATTGCTTCGTCTTACCCCGAAGTGCACTTTATTAGGATTGGCTTCCTTTTTTCATGCTACCGTTCCAGTTTCCTTGCTTCTTTGCGATACCGTTGCATTGCTTCTTCGGCAGAGGACATGTCGTTCGACGGGGCTTGGAGATACAAAGCAAGTTCAATAGCGGTGAGGAAGTTTAGGGGAGGCGACAGGAGATACAAGCAGGGGCGAAACCATGGGAGCAAGGGGGAAGTAGCACAAGCATCGTCGGTCCCGGATGGCTGCTAGTTCCGAGTCAAGGACGGGAAGAAGAAAGTTACCGAAAGCACCAGTGAGTGGCGGGCGTTGGGCGAGGCGACCCGTAACGACTGGCGGAGACTTGCAAATAGCTGAAGACGAGACGAGACGAACCGTGGGTCATGGAAATGCGCCGTTGGCCGTTGGAGTTTTGGTCCGTTGGCAAGGTTGATGTGATGAATCGGTGAGCGGTGCAGTTTGCATGAGCTAAGCGTTGCGGATGCGGAGTGCGGGTGTGATGCGATTGCGATGACGATGCGATGAGATTAAGATAAGTTGAAGTGGAAACAAGTGATGCCTGAGCAGATTGAGTCGAGAGTGGGGACGCTGATGCCCACAGGGCCACAGCAAGGCGGCGATTGATTGGGCACAGTGTGCAGACCAATAGCTTAACAGCCCCCTCTGTTTCATCCCACGTCTTGGTGCCCGCCGCGTCAGTGTCCCATGGATCGATCGATCTACGGGGCCTGAGGCTCGGCAAGCCGGCCAGAGCCCAAAAGGGGGTGTTGCCAAGCCCAGTGCGCAGACCCAGTGCGAAGCAAAGGTGGGGGGGGGGGGGTTCTCCACCCCGTGGATTCTCAGCTCCATAATTTATTTTCTCAGGGTATACACCTACGAATGGAATTGACCCAAATGACATTGTTTCCCCCGCTGCTGATGTTGGCTCTTTCCGCGGATGTGCAGATGCCAGAACCCGCCCAATCATTGGCCCTCGTGCACGGACCCCTTGTCGCGCTCACCCATCCTACACCATCGACCACAGCCCTGCAGCATTGCCTGCGTTCGCCTCAACGCCAAAGAAGCATATCCACAGGGACCAGCCAGGACAGTCGACCAACCAGTCAACGGAACGCGCCCGTCTAGCAAGAGGCGTTCGGCATAGATCCGAGCTAGCAATCATCAGCTGCCTTACGGAGCCCACGCCCTAGGCCTTTCGTCTTCTTTTCGCGCCCCCTTAAACTGATCGAGGCGTTCCAACTCTCAGCCCCCCTTTCCAACCACTCGGGCTTCCATCTGGTCTTTGAACTCGAGCCCTCAGCTCCTTAGTGGACAACTGCCGGGAACGCCAAGGCCTAGCCGTTACGCCACTGATACGCCGAGGCATCCCGCATCCTCATCGACGCCCACGTCCACGTCCACGGATTCAGCCCCCTACCGCGACGAGACGTCGATGAGCCTGTTAGCTCGCCAATCCACCCCTCTCCCGTTTATCGCCATTTCTTCTTGCCTCTTCTCTCTTTGGATTCTTACCCCCCGTCGCCGACACCTCGTTGACGTCACCTCAAGCAGGACGTTTGACCTAAGGCATTTGGACGTAAGACTGGCATTGTCCTTGTTCCAAATCTAGCATCATGGCCGCCTCGTCAGCGCCTCGATACCAACTGGTCCACCAGGATGAGGCCCAGATCGATGCTAATGATGACGGCCGCGCCTCACCTCCCACACCCCCCGTGATGCCCCGTGGACCCAGTCGGCCATATCGGACCCTCACCCTCATCCTCTCTGGGTTGGTCGTCATCCTACTAGGTGCCAATCTCTATCTCACCTTGCCTTGGGCGTTCTCCGGGCCCGGGTCCGGCACGGGCTGCTCTCCACCGGACGTGCCCCAGTATTTCCAGACGTCTCCCCAACTGTGGGCCGGCGCAACAGCCACCGGCCGGCCGGCCTTCATGGCCCAGACTCGAGTGTTTGATCCCACCAACACTTTCTTCCCCAATGAGCCACTGCAGACGGCCATTCCCGTTGTTGGGATGAAAGATGGCAACGAGAGCATCTTCCACAACATGGGCTATCTTTCCCCTTACCACCCGAGCCCTGGCTTTGGTGTCGACGAGTATCCCCTGCCAGAGGGCGCCGAGATCATCCAGGTCCAGATGGTGTCTCGTCATGGTGCACGATACCCGACTCCTAACTCTGAGGTCGCCGAATTAGGCGAACTGATCGCCAATCACTCTAGCAAAATCAAGACCAATGGCCCCTTGGCTTTTCTCAACGACTGGAAGTATGAGCTTGGTCACGCGATTTTGGTACCGAGAGGACGGGAGGAATTATTCCAGTCCGGTGAGTAACCTGGCCGCTGGGCCCATCGATACAATGCCATGGTCCTCTAGCTGACCGACATTACCAGGTGTTCTGCATAGCTATATGTACGGAGCCTTATACAACCCCAATACCAAGCTCATTGTTCGGACTACTGTATGTGAGAACCGTTGCGGAACTAACAAAACATGATTCAAACTCACATATAAACAGACTCAAGACCGTATGCTGAAGTCCGCCGAGAACTGGATGGCTGGGTTCTTTGGCCTCGAATGGTGTGTTAAAACCTAACCCAACGAATTGCCCCCCCGTCTTACGCTCAACAGGACCAAAAATGCGACCATTGAAGTGATTATTGAGCAAACGGGGTTCAACAACTCCCTCGCCGGATCGCAAAACTGCCCCAATTCTGATGACAAATCCTATCTGGAGCCTCTTAGCACTTGGTATAATATATATCTCAAAGACGGTGCGTTTCCCTAGCTTTGTCTCCAAGTACTTTCTTTTCTCATGCTGTGTTTTCAGCCACTGCTCGATTCCAGAACATGACGGAGGGGTTTGACTGGACTCCTAAGGACGTATACGCTGCTCAGGCCATGTGTCCATATGAGACTGTCTCATACGGCTTCAGCAAATTCTGTGACCTATTCACGTATGAGGAATGGATTCATTTTGGCTATTCGATTGACTTGGCCTTCTCTGCTGGAAGTGCTTTCAATCATCCCACCAGTGTAAGCTCCCAATCATTACGTTTATGATGCGTGAATCTGACATGCTCTTCCACTCAAAAGCGAGCCGTGGGTATCGGTTACCAACAAGAGGTCATCGCGCGCCTCAAGAACCATACTCTGGGTTACTCTGGTTCCCAAATCAATACGACACTTGATAGTAGCACCGAAACATTTCCACTGAACCAGAGTCTCTACTTCGATTTCTCTCATGACACCAATATTGTCTCCATTCTGACTGCGTTTGGCATCACTCAGTTCAGAGAAGAGCTCCCTGCGGACAGATATCCCGGCGAACACGAGTTCACCGTTGGCCATATAACACCTTTTGGCGCCCGACTTGACATGGAGATTATCAAGACGCCTAAACCACTTGCTGCGAACCGGGAAGCCTATGAGGAGGGGGAAGAAACCAAGTACATCCACTTCGTGTTGAACCAGCGTACACTGCCACTCGGTAAGAGCTTCCCCGAGTGCGGAGCTGACCGCAAAGACGGATGGTGTGAGTTGAAGACGTTCCTAGAGGTGCAGGATAAGATGTCTGAATTGGCTGACTTTGACTACGCTTGCTTCGGGGACTATGAGAAGGTGCCCTATGGTACGGTAAAAGATGGCAGACCAATTCGATAGTGTCACCCTGTTTGTGGCTGAGATGTAAGGTACTAGGTGAGTAGACAGAATTTGTAGACACTTAGGTAGAAGACTTGGGACTTGGGGCGACTTGCGCATATCCCCTGGAGGGATCAATCACTCAGTATGGGATATTTGGCATCGCGTTCAGCTGGGTATTTTATTGGCTAGGGTTCCACAGGTTTTGGATAGGTAGTGGATAGAAATATTTTCTTTCAATTGTAATGGACTAACCAACCAAACATGACTTTCACTGTACATCTTTCAAAGGACCAAGTGGGAATTGTGTTTCGAGAAGATATTGACATTTTGATCTCACGACTATCTCAAGTACCAGACTGCAGAAGTTGTTATGTGTCCAAATTGACTTGCATGTCGCTTTTTCAAAGCCGGATACATCTACCATGCGGGTATTACAATTGTACATTGCGAAAGAAAAAAAGAAAAGAAAAAAAAAGATGCTCATCCAAAAAGACGCCTGTGCCGGCTTGCCCCAACGACCGATTTGAAAAACAAAAGAAACGCCGACGTCTAACCCACGCTACAACTCAATCAACTGCGAGCCCCTAATCACGCTTCTCGTTGGTGCTCTCCGGTGACTTGTCAACAGAAGCGGCCTTGGTCACGGCTTCGTCAGAGAGGCTGGGAGTCTGCATCATAGACTGGTGCTCGTGAATGCCGTGGGTGGGCTCGAGGACATCACCATCCTCAGCGGGCTCCTCACGGTGGGGGCTCCAGGCAAGGAAGTCACGGCGGACCTCAACGTAATCGTAGGAGAACTCGCCGTGCTGGTCGTCGTCCATGCCGAGGAGCTCAGCCTCTTCGGAGGCGCGAAGCTTCAGGCCGGGAACGAAGTCGATAAGCTTGGCGATGATGGCGGACATGACGAAAGCATAAGCGGAGCCAGCGACGATGGCGGCGATCTGCCAGCCGAGAACCACGTAGTTGCCGTCGAGGAATCCACCAGTGAGGCCGGAGTTGACGCCGTCAAGGCCAATGACCTTGCCAGTGGCGAAGAAGCCGTTGAAGATAAGACCAACCATGCCGCCAACACCGTGCTCAGCGAAGACATCGAGAGAGTCGTCGATGCGGAGCAGGAACTTGACTGGAAGGAAGTTAGTGAGGTTTCTTGAGAAGTTGGAAAATCGGTTCACTTACCCTTGGTAGCAAAATTGCAGGCGACACCAGCGACAACGCCGAGGATGATGGATGCCCAGGGGTCGATGAAACCGGAGGCGGGAGTGGCAGCGACGAGACCAGAGATGGTTCCAGAGCACCAGCCGACCATTGACCACTTGCGGGCCAGGCGGAAATCGAGGAGGCACCAGGTCATGGCGGCAAACATGGCAGTGAGGCAAGAGTTCCAGCAGGCCATGGCAGCACGGAGGTTGGCACCGAAGGCAGAACCACCGTTGAATCCGAGCCATCCAAACCAGAGGAGGATGGTGCCGAGAGTGATGAGCGAGATGTTGTGAGGGCGGAAGTTCATCATCATCTTCTCGTTACGTCGGCCGAGAACCCAGGAGTAGGCGAGGGCGGACATGCCGGAGCCGATCTCGACAGGGACACCACCGGCGTAGTCGAGGACACCATTCTTGAAGCCCCAACCGTTGGCGTTCCAGACCCAGTAGGCGAGAGGACAGTAGACGAGGGTGGCCCAGAAGAAGACGAAGACCATGCTGGGGATGACGCGACCACGCTCAGCAACGGCACCGACAGTGAGAGCGGCAGTGACGGCGCAGAACATCATCTGGTAGAAGGAGTAGAGGAGAGCGGGGACGAGAGGCGAGCCGACCGAGGGGGCTCCGAGGACCTTCTGGAGGCCGAAGTGGTGCATATCGCCGATGAAAGGGTTGCCGGATGTCTGGCTGAAGGCGAGGGAGTAGCCCCAAAAATACCACTGGAAGACGATGACGCTGAAGGACATCATGACGACCCAGAGCATGGAAAGAGCCGACTTTCTTCGTGCGAGACCGGAGTAGAGGAAGGCGATGCCGGGCACCATGATGAGGACGAGACAGGCGCTGACGAGGATGAAGGCCTGGTCACCGGACTGGTACCATTGGTTGAGGTTGGTGGTTGCTGGATGAGAGGTATACGAGTTAGTTTGACTATTCCACGGTTTTCTCTTCTTCGATTTCGTTTTTCCATGAATTGGTATTCTCATGGGATGGGATGTAAATGGCGGACATACTGGGATCACCGCCGACCTCGTCGGTGCCGTTAAAGACGGCCGGAGCCCCGACTGACGAGTAAGACATGGTGGGCGTCGATGGAGAGCGTGTGTTCCTTGATTCGGTATATGGGACGGATTGTCACGATTCGTCGGTGTACTCAAAGTTGGAGGTCAGGAGGAGCGAGTTGTAGATTGTTTCCTTGAGGTAGCAATGGCGACAGCAATGATGAAAAGAAGTAATAATCGTCACACAGAGCGAAAAGAGTCAGGGAGTCAAGACCCGACAGTGGACAAGGTTGGACAAGATGGAGACTGTCCGAGTCAAGGGTGGGGGAGGAGACAGGTATGGATATGTAGATAGATATAGAGATGGATGCGAGAGATGCGAGAACGGGGAGAGGCTATATATCAACGAGGGGACGACGGAAAGAAGCGAGAGAGAAAAAAACGGCCTAGAGAGGAGCCCGGCCATGGTCCGAAGCTGGTGGATTGTGGACTGGAGGACGTGTGGACTGGTGGACAAGCCAAAGCCACGCGTGGGCAAGGGCGGATTGCAGACCCTGGACGGCTGGAGCATTATCGGACCAAGATAGAGTCAGGCCTAGTCGTGCGTAGTGCCCCCGGGCGAAGAGCAGAGATACGTAGTGTTGGTACGGATAGATAGAAGAGATTGTTGTGTCGTGTACGTACAGATTACATTGGAGCGATACCCGATGGTTGTGTGAGTGGGAGAAAACACACATAACCAGATGGACACATAGTTTAGGGGTACGTACCGATGGCGCTGGGGCGAATAGCTGATAGAGATAGCACCACCCCTCCTTGTCCCGGGACGCCCCCCCTCGTCGCCTGGCCAGGTACCGGCCTGATTCCCGTGCGATTAGACTCGCAGTGGAGCAAGAGCAGGCCGCTTTTGGACCGCAGGTCCCTACACCCACCCTCCGTCTTCCATGCCTTCCTTCCATCTCTGCTTGAATGAACTCGAACTTGCCTGGGTTGCTTCTGCTGTCCTGGAAGTTGCGTCCTCGATTGAGTGCTCTTGCTCCGCTGGGCTGGACCTTGGGCTCGGATCGATGGACCCCTCCCCACCCCCCCCTCCCCTTCCCTCTTTCCCTCTTTCCTCCCGGTCCTCCGCCTGGAAGGGCCCACTCAAGTTCCTTCCTCCGTCCGGCATCCCCCAGAAGTACGCAAGACGACGACGAAACCCTGGGTTGGGCTGAAACTCGGGGATGGCCGTGGGAGAAAGAAACGGTTATTATTCTTTGAATATTAAATTGTTGGCAAATCCCGTCTCTCATCAGAGGCACTGCCGCCGCAATATCACCGTATCTCTAGCTTCACTACGTATACTCGACTGCATGAAATCGTGTCGGTGCTTTTTTCTGTGCTTGCGGTCCTGATAAGCAACCGACCCGTCTCTGCACAATGCAATGCACCATGACCGCCGCCTTCAGCTTCTTGACAAGCCACCTAAACCCCAAAGCAGCGTGGTGTAGCATACCCAAGACGGGCAGCTCTCCTGTGCTCTCCTGCGCTATCAAACACGCCACCAGAAAAATAAGTACACAAAAGAAAAAAAAAATGAAGCAAAAATCTGACAGGAAAGAAAAATTCTAAATCCTGCTCCCATCGATACTGGGGCTCTCAGCTGTCTGTTTGTCCGTCGTCCCTTGTTCTCCTCATCTGCATGCATTACCGAAAACGGGGGCGTGTGAGGGAGCCTGCCTGCATGTGCATGTGAGTGGGCATGGGGATTTTGAATCAAGCAATGACGGGTACAGTCCTCCGGGATGGCCGTTGACGTGTGATATCGCTTCCTACCCCATCCTCAATGGGCGGCGCCGAGAGCTTGCTTCACTCAGGCCCCTTGGCTGGCTCGCAAAGGCGTGGGGTGTTCCCCCCAAAGAGGCTTGCAAGGTTGTATGGGTTGCAGGGTTTATGTAGGAGAGCGAAGGGAAAGACTGAAGGAAAAAGATGGGGAAGTTGGTGTATCGATTGATTGACTGACTGAAACACCACTCACTCACCGACACAATCACACACACACAAAAGAAACAGTTGAGATAAAGCTGGCGATGCTGATAAGGAACCGAGATTTGCGGCAGCTATTCCATCCATCACAGGAATCGCCTTGTCTCGCCTTGTCTTGGCGAGAGTGTTGGCACGCTGCAAGACCGCCGTACGGGCCTGGGCGGTCGCCGTGGCCTGATGATATCTTTGTGGCTTTTCTCCCTGCCGCTCGACACTCCGATACTGTGTCGAACTGGTCATGATGGTTGTCCCGATATCCATCTTGGCTTGAGCTAATAGACGAGGGCCCGAATACGTAGTAGAGAAGATACCGACGGCGCGAGAGGCGGTGCTGTCGACGCTGACGACAAGACACACACAAGACAGTCAACGCTAGATCGCTAGATCGCTAGATCGCTTGATCACTGGAGGGACCATGGACGGAGGCAAGCCAGCTGCAATTACACATTGTCCGTTGCAAAGCCAAACGATGACCGCCGCAGGTCGGCATGGCACTCGTCATGGCTCGCCGTCTACCATCCCTCCCCCGCGCCTTGGTTTGGTTTCACTGCTTTCCTCGTCCATCTCCGGGGCCTGAACCATCAGCTCCAGCCCACGCAAGCACGGCTCTAGCTCCAGTGGCGGCCCCAGCTGCATGCAGTTTATTTGTTTCCCCTTATACCCGAGGCCACTGTCCGGATCTCTCCGAGGTGAGTGGATGGGAGACAGTCATTAAGAAG
Organism: Dactylonectria alcacerensis; assembly: GCA_029931735.1. Taxonomy (NCBI): domain Eukaryota; kingdom Fungi; phylum Ascomycota; class Sordariomycetes; order Hypocreales; family Nectriaceae; genus Dactylonectria; species Dactylonectria alcacerensis. Next base: position 3,497,370 of record JAPMUZ010000002.1, read on the forward strand.
ACAAAGAGAGAGAAGAGTTCGCGTGGTGTGGCAGCTGCCTCTCATCGCTCTTTCCTTCTTCCGCTTGCCGCCATGGTCTGATGACGCTCATTTGTGCGTTTTTACTCATGGGGAGGTATCTTTCTGTTTTGTGGAGAAAGCGAGATAGAGGCTGGAGGTGGGTGGGTGTCTTGCATGACCTCGGCGATGAGGTGCGACGTGATGTAATTCCTAATCAACCGTTCTGTAATTCCCCCGCAGCCCCAACTAGGTACCTTTAGACGCGGAAAGACAAGATCCTTTGGGGGCTTCAGCGTGACAGATACAACTACGGAGGGTAGGTATTCTTAGATCCCAACCAACCCAGCCGCGGGTGAAGACACTTACACGGATCTACGCATGAACAGATCTACATAGTACACAATTGGAGGGTCCGCAGACCGAATGACCCGCACACTCACAGATCTGCACAATCGCAGCAGCAGCTTTTACCCGTGAGGTTCATCTTCCTCCTCCTCTTTACATCTAGTCTTTTATTGTTTGTTGCTTCTTCGAGCCGGTATGAAGCGAAATACAGGAATCCACCACGTCAGGCGAGGCGCCTTGCACGTGTAAAGTATGAAGTATCTTACGAGAATGGTGGATGGCATCTCGTACAAAGGTTATGGTTCGTAGCTTCCGCGCCAGATGCAGATGGACGATGTTAGGCAGAGGGGAAGAAAAGTTTAAACATTCCTTTACTTCATCTTCATCACAAGCAAGATAAGGAATTCGAGATCTGGATGCCCTGATTGGACAATGCTGGCGAAACACACCTAAATCACACACACTATCCTTTGGGGGATGGATATCTATCTACACGCCACCTAAGCACAGGCCATGGCCCACCACACGCCACACAGCTCACCTTTCCGCTCTGGGGGCAGGCTCTCTCACTGCTCACTCGTCATGCTCACTCGTCGTTCTCCCTCCTTCGTCGAGAATTCCCACCCTGCTTGCGTGCCTCTTATTGCAGTACTTCCGGATATACATCTTGAATAGCCTGTACGCCCTTGCTTGTTGCAGCTCCAGTCCCCAATCTTCAGATAAAACCCATCCCTAAGACAGTTCTCTGCCTCAGGCCAACGCGCCACGGCCCTCTCTCGCACGACGCACGACGCAAGCAGGCACTTGCACTTTATACTTGCAACCACTTCAATCTCACGCGACTCGCGCCTCTGATAAGAGAATCGTTAGCCAACACCAAGAATTCCCCCCTCATTGGGACGTCCTCGATACTTGAGGTTCGAGGCTGGAGACGGACCCGAGTTCTAAAATAGAGCCCTGGCTCAATTACCACGGACTCGGCACAAGTACCTACGTCCCCTCCACACCCGGGATTTCTCCCCGTTCCGCTCCCCCCCCTCAACTCTCCCCACCCCCAGCGCACCTTGTTCCTTCCTTGCCTTGTGGGGGAGCGAGGCGGAGCTACGTCGATTTGGTGACACAGAAGGTGATTAAATTATTATTTTTGCTAATTGCTAACACCCGCCAGCTTGCTGACCATCCAGCGTTACCCAGTAGATAAACCCAGATAACCCAGATAACCCAGAATCCCGATTTCGTCCCTCCACCGGTCCCCCCTCCCCTGCCACGAGCGAATCGCCGCTCGCCGTTTGACTCGAATGGCTTTGCCAATGCACATCTTTTTATTCTTTTTTGTTATTCCTCGTTGTCAGCGCGCCATCCATCCATCCATCCACCCATCGCCGCGCATCTCTTGGCTCTTATGCGTGGGTCAGCGGTCCCTTGCGCTGCCCTGCACACCTTGCATACAGGGACACCACACCTCACGCCTCGCTTGGCAGCCTACCTCCCTCCCACGATACCCATCGATGCCATGAGCAGCGAAGCGGCTTCTAGTTATGTGGGTTTGGGATTCGCATCTGTGTTTCCGGATGTGAGCAAGACCAGAAAGACTGGTGTCAGTCCTCCGGCTAACGTCTCGTTGTCATGACCTACTAACTTGAGGCGTGGTGGCATTGCTGAAACCCGGCCAGCGCCTCGCAGGCATCATCGAAGACACGCAAACGACCGTACTTTCTGCATCCGGACGAAGTACAACGTTCCACGTTCCACCGAACCGCCTCACCCCCCCTGCGGGCCCCCGGGATTGCCTTCACCGAGCAAGGTCTGGATCATGGCACGTCAATCCATGGGCAATTCAAACCAGCCTCACAATCATCTCGCTTTCTCTCGAGGTCAGGGAGGAATCAGACAATCACTGTCGAAGCCTCGCCTGTTGTCACGGGACTCGGCGACACTGCTGACTGAGGTCAGCCCCCAATCGGGCTTCATGCTTATCTACGCCATTGCGCCACCACTCTGCCTCGCACATTCAGCTCGTACAGATCAACCGCGCGGGACATGCCTCCCCGAGGATAACATCTTAGCCGGTGCAAACGACCCAGAAACCCATTGCATCCCCCTTCTACATGTCTCTTCTTCCTAGCCTGTCCCAGAAAAACATTTTGCCTCCCCCCCGTCTTCTGTTTTTCGTCGTTTGGGCCAAGCATCAAAGCCACTTGAGCCTCCCTCCCTCCCGTGGCGCCGGTCGATGCCAAGTCAAAATGTCAAAGTTTTCCATCTTATCTACGCGCTGCCTCGGCCAATCACACGTCGTCCCACAGCAGGCCAACACAAATTCCAACTCGTCATCCCTACGAGCGCGGAGAACTGTGCAGGAGGTGCAGTGTGCACGTAGTAATCAAATGCCCTGCGAACTCCCCATCCCACTCCCCCCTAGTCACGCATTTCTAGAAGCCCTCACGTCCTCTCGTTCTCCCCCATCACCACCCAACCAGGCAATTCCCCCTTCCACCCCTTCCTTCCCTCCCCCGGACTCAGTGGGCCCTTTTGCTGCGTCCCGCCGACCCGGGACCCCGAGATACGGATCCACACTCGAATACCTAATTCATACTTGTCACCACTCCCGACAGCCCCGATCTCCCCCGTGCCCCGATCTCCGACCCCCGTCGATGCCGTTTCCACCCTCCATCAGCTCCGCTGCGTCTTCTCTCCATGCGTGCTCTTTATGCATCTGCTTACAGAACTTCAAACATCGTAAATGGACATTTCCACTCGACAGTGCCCAATTCATTTCGTCATCTACTTTCACTTTGGAGAAACCCCCCTCCAGGCTTCATTATCCCATCGTTACCCCGCTCATCTCCTCGTGGGGCATCGTGACGGCAATGCATCGTGTCCACCTGCTCCATCCTGTAAAGTAGCAACAGCCGCTACTCACACGCGTTGTGCTTAGTATCCACCGACGCCTATAATGCCATCCGGTACCGGCCGTCTAAATCGCCGTTCCTTACACATATCCTATTTTTTTTCTGTGACATTTCGAAACGCTCGCTAACACTCAATGGCCAACTCTGTTATCAAGACTGATGCTTGATTAAATATCAATAAGTATGCCTGCAATGCCTAAAATCGAAACTGATGAACCCGCAAATGCGAAACCGTACCGCTCCATCGGGGAAACCAACCATGCGACCCAAAAAACTCCGCAAGTGCAACCTACTTTGTCGGTACCAGTATCAAGGACAGCGGGTATGGATGGAATCCACCTTATCCGTTCAACTCGAACACAATCTCAACACAAGACTTAAACAACCGCAACAAGGCCAATGACCATTTCGCCCTTCAACCTCACAAACGCCAAATTTGTGAAACCCTTAGAATATGCACAGTTTGCCTGTCTCATCCTCCCGTGAAATCTCGTACGAGAGGATATCGTGATTGCGATAGTGCAACATCAGTCGATATCTCTGCGGCAGCGCCGCATTTTTCACCCTGCCGTCGATGTCGGCCACCTGGACCGGTCCCAACGCCATGCCGTGTAGTGGTCGGAGAACCTTCCGGTGTTTTTCTTCATCCGGCTGCGTAGGTAGGACCCATTCCACGCGGAAGCCATGTTCCCAGACTCCTTCCGGCCGCTCTGCCGGTACAGCCATTCGAGTCAGCGTCAACAGAACAACGCGCCCTGTTGGCGACCCGATGACCACAAGCCCCAGCTCTGGCGCATGGGCAAACATATTGAGCCGGCTGGTGGCATGGAAGTGATTGCGGTGGCCCGGGTCGCGAAAGTGTCCAAAATTGAGGGCATCTGGGCATAGGACGCCACACTCTTTGCGGCCCGTTTCCTCGGAATAACAGAACCCTCGCATCTCGATATCCTTTTCGTAGGTCCGCAGTAGATGAAGCTTGTTGGCGTACTTGGCCATGGCCTGTTCGTCCTGTCGCGGGCGAGTATTGTATTCAAAAGGGCGCTCTAGGAACGCCAGAAGCCGGGTCTTGTCCCGTGGGGTCGGATGGACAAGTCCGTTGTGCGGGAAGAAGGTCATATCAAGCCGGGTGGGGAATGAGTCGGATGAGCCACCATCGAGCACTTGGGTCTGTCCATCCAATGACACGCTACCTGTCTTATGCGTATGCAACGGGGGTCCTGCCTCGTTCATGGCTGCAACCCCCCCCTGGAACTGACCGTATGCCTCCTCCAGCTCGCCAATCGCATCATCAAGCTCCCCGAACGCTTCTTCAAAGAACCAGGGGCTTGGAAGGATGACATTCATCGGTCCACCCACTGGGTTCAGGGTGTTCATGTCATAAGCATCAATCACGGCTCCGGCTTCGTCAACATCGTCCCCCTCCTGGCCTTCCTCCATCTCATCTCCCCCGTCGTTGTCCGCTTCTGATCCCCCAAACTCCATGTCGCTTGCGTCGCTAACATCCTCCAGCAAGCCAACAGCTCCCTGCAAGTCTAGATGTGGCAAGACCAGGGGTGCAAGTTGGTTGATGTGTGCGAATGCCGCCGGTGGTAAACGACACGGGTTACCAGGTATGTCGTTCAGAACCCTTCTGACATTCACCAGAGGTGGCCCGACTCGGCCAGCCGGTTCGTAAATGACATCTACCCTGCTCGCGGACAGTCCAAACAGTTCTTCGGTTGTCTCAACTTGGACGAAACTGCTCTCCGGGATGGCAAAAACACCCCAACCTCTGAGATTTAGTTATGGCTTTGTCAGTTCGACTGCAGCATTCACACTGGCTGCGACTGTTGTGCTCACCTAGAAGGGGCTGGGTAGAATTCCTCACTCTTGAGGTGGGGATGGCAAAGGGGAGGTATGTATATTGGCGGCTGCTTGGTCTTCCATATGGCAGCCAGCCACATTGCCCCCTTGATGTCAATGGCGCAAATCTTGTCCGCGAAGCCGTCGTCATCGTCTATGAAGCAGACATTGGGGATATTATCTGCTTGAGTACCCAGCAAAACCACTATCCTCCAGTTCCGGGCTCGTTGACGAACATTTGCATCAGGCTGGTCGCGGAAAGCCTGTGCCAATGACTCCTTGGGCACAGAGCGATCTGAAGCAAGACCAAAGGCAAAGACTGTTACCTCGTGTCGGTTCGAACTGACAGCTATGAGGCGCGATTTTCGATGTACCGCTAATCCCCATGCAGAAATGCCAACGTTCTCGTGAAAGAAGCATCTTGCTGGTCCTTTGGGCACTGCGCCAGCAGCTGCGCTGCGGCGAGTGAAGACGCGCTCTGCCACCTCCCTGACGTAATAAGCCACAACATCGCCATCGTCGAAGCATGCAACGACAACTTCCTCCTTTCCCAGAAACCCCGTCACGATGTTATTCACTAGGTGCGGCCGCCGGGTATCAAGAAATCCACCAATTGAACGTGCAGCAACGCTGGGCTTAGGGGCCAGTTGCAGGTCGGGTCGGCGGGGAAGGGTCTGTGTTGGGACAGTACGGGGTCTATAGACAAAAATTCGGCCTTGGTACGTGACAAAATAGAGCTGAAAGATATGTCAATACTGGAGCAGAGGATTACGACAGGGTCGAGGCCGGTCGATAGGGGGTGCCAGAGAGTCGCACATTATACACCTGGGAGAGGGCCGTCAGGTTGTTGCGGAACTTTTGCATGCTAGGAATGAGCCTATAGATGGATGAGGGCGTTTCCTGCTCGTCGTCTGAGTCGGGGCCGGGCCAGGTAAAGGGCATCTCGGGGTTGTGAGGATGCATGCCCAGCGAGGCCCGTTCGCGGTCGCGAATGGCGATCTTTGCGCCATCGCCAAACTATGGGATTCATAAAGAAGCAGCCGGTCAGCAAAGTAATGGAGTCCACCTGGACAGCAGCGTCTACATACCCGATCTGTGGCGGTTTGCGCATGGCATTTGCCGACCGATACGTGCTTGAAGTTCCGGGACGACACGCAGGTGGGCGATGGGCTTTCCATCAGCGGTAGAGAGGGGCAGAGGAGAGCCTCGCCTTGAAGTCGCACATGCGCATTCGGCAAGACGGGTGGAGGTTACGACCATCCACAGGGAAGGAAGAGTGAGCTCAGACGGTTGCAGGAAGCGGATCGGATGGGACCGGATGTCGAGGCTGGGTTTGCGGGAGGGGCAGAAGAGACAGGCGAGGGTGGTGTTGATGGTGGGAGAGACAATGGGAGAGACGACGGACGAGAGGAGAGGTGGGGAGAGAGCTGGACCAGAGAGGTGGAAAGGTTGAGGTTGCGATTGCGTCTGCGTATGGTGTGTGTGTGTGTTACGTTGCGTTATGTTAGGTTAGTGAGTGGCCCGCCCGCTTGCTGATGCTTTCACTATCATTGCCACTAATTACTCCACTGCTCCGCTGCTCCTTCTCTTTCTGCTGGTCCACGGGGCCGGCAGGCGGATGGTGAGAGGTGGGAGCCGATCGGGCAGGAGGCGACTCAGGCGAAGAGCGACCGGCAAACAGGCGAAGGACGGGGACAACGTCAGTGCACCAGACAAGCGAGGAGTGACCTACGATTCCAGCGTAGGTGAGGTACGTACGTACGTAGTAGAGATGGGTACACAGTAAGGTAGTCAGGCAAACGAAGGGTCAGAGGTGACATGACAAGTCCCAAAGTGGGTGGGAATATGCATTGGCGGGGCCGTGGTTGCACGGGAAAACGAGTTCACTGGCTCAACTGGCTCGAGGCACCTCTTATCGATAAAAGCGCTATAGCGGCCGCCGGCAGAATGGGCGACGGCAAGTGGATGCTGACTAGACCAAACAGTGCTAACCTCGGAGGTAGGGATGTCTTCTGCTGGAGGCACCGCTGTAGCATGCTGTAGCTTGCTGTAGCTTGCTGTAGCCTGCATCAACACATGAGAAAGCATCCAATCGAGCACGCTGTCAGCGGCTATTCCCTTGGCACTACTCAGGTAGTTCGCCCGCGTTCCTTGACACCATGCAAGCCTACGTAGGTACCTACAGATACCTACAGTAGCATGTATGCATGCACGGAGGGCAGGATATGCTCGCACATCGGTGCACCGCCTTTGTGCGACGAGCCTCGAGTGGCTTCATATCGAAGATGGATGTGTGTTACCATGCTGTACGTCCCAGCGTCTTGGCGTGATACCTGGGCTCGCCAAGGTACTATTAAGCGGAGTAGCCCACCAATGACCTTTCATCCACCGGCATCGCGGGACATCTGTTCCCATTCGGTGGATATGTCTCATGTCTTCTGTGAGACAGTAACAAAATGTCTTCACGGCCACGTTCCCATGCCTGCAGCCGCCACCACCGCCACCAAGCAAATTTCCTGGTACCTGGGGACAAGAAAAATTACTGGAATCATACAACCAACAACATGCAACCGATGACATTGCTATTTTCCTTTCCTCTCCCCAATCCCGGGGACCCGGTTTATTCTACATCCAAATCGTGACGAGGTATATCCAAACCCATATAAATCATAAGTGACCCCTCAAGTTCTCAACCACCAGTCATATAACCCATTTCCCATAAAAAGCAAAGCCAACTAACTCTTCAACGCCAGAAACCCCGCGGTTCTCGTGTTAGATTGCCGCAACTAAGCGCTCATAAGATCCACCATGTCCTTCATCCGGTAGTCCAGTACCGGCGTTACCCAGTCGTCCTCGACTAGCGAGTATGACTCCGACTCGTTGCCCGCTGGTTTACGCGGGTTGATTGCCCAGTACCCAAAGTCAGCGTCCACACCTTTGAGGAATCGCATCAGGTTCTGCCAATAGTTGGCTGAACCTACTGAGGGGCTGCGCCCAGAGCCGATCTCGCCTACCCACACCGGCGCCACGTCGCCTTCGAGCAGATATCCCCAGTTGTACCGCATCGTCTCAGCGAACGACTCGTACGTTCGCTGAAGAAACCGGCCCTCCGTACTTCCCCAGCCGGACCAGGCGTACACATGTGCCGAGTAGACCAACCGGTTCTCCACGTCCAACTGGACAGGCCGCTCGCCGGCGTGAGAGAGGTCGTTGGAGGACTCCGTGCCCTCGACAATAACCAGCCAGCTCGGCTTCATGGCCAGGAGGCGGTTTCCGCACTTTTCAGCCGCCGGCGCCCACTTGGACCATGGCATCGTCCCCCAGAGTCCACGGATTTCGTTGCGGAGATCGACTCCGATGACAAGCGGGTTATCAGTCAGCGGCTGCATGATGGTCTCCCAATGCTGAATCCACTCTTCTTCAGTCTGCTTCACACTACAGAAGGAGCCCAAGTAGTCGTTCGCCCATGCTGCATCACACGGATTCGCCCCGCAACACCAGGTGGCGCTGGTGATGTGATTGTTCACAATGACAGCGATTCCCGCATCCGTCAGCGCCGTCACCACAGCATTGAAAATGTCCAGCGCGCGCATACCGACGAGGTCCGGGTTCGCGCTCACCAGCTGGGCGCCAATGACGGGATTCTTCATAATCACCTCGTCCGCATAGGGTAGCCGGACGCTGTTAAAGCCCAGCTTCTTGATCGATTCTGCAATGGTGTTGCGATGCTGTATGTCCAGGCCACCAGGCACAAAGAGCTCATCGCTGGCTCCGTACCAGTTGATCGAGGCAAGCTTGAAGCGATGCCCGTCTGCATCGATCACATGACGACCCCGGGTGCGCAAGGGCAGGGTGTAGTTGGCGATGAGGGGCCGATGAGACGGAAGATGCAGAGGCCGATGACTGAAAGACTCGGTGACCGCATCAGGCACCCATTTCACCCTCAGAGCCGATTCCTTGCGCCAATAGTAAATCCACACGCTGCCGACGAGGAGAAGCATTACCATGAGGAAGGTACTACACCGCGAACTGCGAAATCTCCTCCGTTTTGCACGACAGCGCCACGAGAATCTCTCTACGCGAGAGACAGCCTCGACATCGCTGTTATACGGATAACCGGTGAATGATCGGACGCCCGTTCTAACATTCCCGCTCTCATTCTCGCCATCTTCTCCTTCTTCAGTGTCGCTCCAGTCGTTCAAAAGACCAACACGCTGTGTCGCGTGAGGGTCACTAGTCGTCGTGGTCGTCGAGGTTCTGCGGGGCCGATCGGGGCCGAAGAAGCCCTGTAGCTGGAGTGCCCCGCCAGCCATGGTGTCGTAGTCGGCGTCCAGATGGTGTCACAAATCACGTGGGGTCAATCTGACACCCACAAAGCGTCACTCTGCCAGATCGGAGCAATGCTGATGGATCCGTGAGCCTCCGAGCAAGAAGTTGTCGACACTCGACGAATTGGATTATGTAGGTTCCTTTGGTTTCAAATGAACATCTGAGGAATGACTTTGCTCATCGCGCCACAAAGGTACTGTTGAACTGGACCGAAGTTGTGAAAACCAAACGAGACCACAATGGTGGCCCACTGCGCCAGCGAACAGAACTGTCGCGTGAGAAGATGGAACGGTAGAAAACAAGCACCCAACTTCCACGGCATGCGGCAGGGTATTCAATGCTGTTATATCTCCTCTCTCTGTCGCCAAATCCAAAGCTGGGTCCCCCCGGAACCACCGGGAGGGGCTGACCGAGTCCGAAGCGTGGCTGCAAGGGACTGGCCATGATCCTCTAGGACGCCTTGGCCCGCCCAAATCAACCCCCCTCCGCTGCACAGCGCTGTCAGGCATGCGACTAAGACCAAATCCAAAATACTTCACGTAGCGTCATTGTCATAATTTAAAGAACCCTTGATGGGAGTAAATGGTCATTATTATTAGACTATATTTTTCCTCTCGGGCGGCTCATGGCGAGCGCTCACGAGGGTGTGTGGCATAATCGTGTAGTGTCAAAGAGCGCAAGGCATTCTGGCGACCTGCGCTTCCCTTCGACGATTTGCACTTTTGGTAACTCCATCATTGCATGGCGCATCTCGGGCAGCTCCCAACTCTCATATCCGCAGCATCCGGTGCCCGCAGCGTCATTACCCCATTTGGTCCCCAATGCTCAGTATCAAACCTTGAGATCACATTCTGTGTCTCTCAAAGCATCCAATTGCCTGGCTCGCCAATTCCTTAAGCGGGATCGGAACCCGGATCTGACGTACATGAAACACTGCATTCGGGTTCAGTTCCGTCTGGGAGCCTGTATTCTCGGTGCTCAACGTCGGGGTTGGTGTGTCCCCGGGCTTCCTCTTGTTCAATTGACAAGCGTCCAAATCAACACCATGCTGTCGTTTCCATAATTCTTTCATATACATAGTAGATGATTGACGCGGCGTCGTCCTCGCGAGGACACGGCCTGTGTCGGCGGTCATGCGTAAGCCGCCTTGAGTCGCATTACGTGGATTATTGCGTCCGTGCTGTTTCGAGCATCATCCCGGCCGCGTGGCGGTGGCATATCGGCGCGGCAGTTAATCCTCCATTTGCTATGCAATTGCTCCTTGGGTCTTAGCCTGCAAGGATTTTGACCTCCTCTTTCTTTATTCGTCTCTTTGGCAAGGCAGAATTTGCTCTCATGATCGGTTCATGCCCAAGGGGTGTACTTCTTTGTAGTTGTCCGAGAGGGCGTAGGTATCTTCGGGATCCCAAGACGACGACGGCGGGGGTCTGGGGCTCGAAAACGATCGTACTGGTGCATGATAACGCTCGGTTCGGCCAAAGTAGTCTGGCGTTTTGCGTCCATCATTGGGCGATCTCACTGCAGAAAGGGGTGTTACCACGGCGCTCGCATCCCTCGAGAGCATCTCGTACGAACGTGTATCTTTCCTAACCTCGGTCTTGGCATCGACCGACACAAACTCCTTCTTGCTTCGCCTAAAGGGTGACATAACAAGGTCGACCCATCCCTTAGCCATAGACCATCGTCCAAGCAGGAAGAGGAGCCAAATGCCATTCAGCTACGACTTGTTAGCATAGATCAACATCGTCCGATGACTTGAATACACACAGCGAGGAGGAGTAAAACCGCAGTGACTGTTGCCACGTTGATCACCAGGGCGCTTGCTTCATCGAGGCAGTCATCCTTTTTGCCCGAAGCGCCGATAAGACAGAGAACCCACTTCTCGCCCACCTCCGGGTCGTGGGTGACGGACTGAATGACATTGTCCTGGAAAACAAAGATGACGGAGAAGAAAATGACATCAGCAATGATGATGAGAACAATGGCAATTCCTCGCCATTGGAGAGAAATGACGCGGCGGACGCGGCGGTAAGCTTGTCGAGGACTCATGGTCTTAACACTGTTCGTGTATGTGGGCAAGCTGGATCCCTCGGAGGAAACACCACCAGCGTCGGACAGAGAGGCCAAGTAGACTTTAATGCAGTAGCCGAACGTCGCGAACGTGATGATGACGGTCAAGCCCGCGAATAGGAGGAGTGGGATCCAGAAGTCGGCCAAGCTGTTCTCGTGGTTAATATGGCAAGTTGCGCCGAAGCGGAAAGAGAGACCGCTGAAGACAAGGGCCAGGATAATGCCCAAGATTGGTACGCCCCATCCTGCGGCCTGCGCAAATATCATAAAGCTGCGGCCGACTAGAACCTGCCAACAGATTTGTAGGTGGAGGGAAACGGATCGCAAGAATGCCCACATGACACCGGCCCAACCACCCAGGAGGAGGAAAGATCCAGATGCTCCGCAGACCTTGTTCGTCTTCATGCTATGGGGCGTGATTTTGTTATAACATTGGTCCGGTTGGGCAGCCAGGGGGATAACGAATCCAAGCTGCGATTGTATCAGCCACTATCGTCTACGGCTCCGAGGAGAGCTAGGAGAGTGCGAGAGCCAGGATGAGAAGGGACTCACATTCATCAACAAGACGGCGATGGTGAGGCAGATGCTGAGGTAGTGTCGGTTGGTTTTATCGACAGGCAAAAAAGCCCAGGAGAGCAACAGGAACACGCAGCAGAGGACACTGGCGAGCGCGACCCAATTGGCAACCGCCGTCAAAGTGTTGAAGTAGTCGGGATACACCCAGTCTGTCATGGGACACGGCAAGCAACACGACATCTCACCCACAGATTGGCATAGCCGTCCATCAACAACTACCCATAGTCATTAGCAACGTAAATCCAGTGTAACCCTGCATTGGAGCTCTTACATCCACCCACATCGGGGAACAAACTAGCGTCGAAGAACGGCGAGGGGCATAAGTTGACTCCAGAGACGTTGGCCATTGTGAATAATAAAAGGTTGGAACAGTTTGATATTGCGGTAGATGGATGACGAGGCGCGACGGGCGCCGTTCAGGTTGGGTACTCTCTATGTTCGGTTGATGAGGTCCCAGTCGTGCCAAGAGCAGAGTGAACAGGCGACGGTGGTTGTCGGTAGTTGTTTAAAGTTGTGGAATTGGCAGTGATCTGTCTTTGCAGTGCTGATATCGGTATAAAGAACAGCGAGATTCGTCGTGCAAGCTTCGAACTATGCTAGGACGAACAGGTATACCGAGTCGAGTTCGACGAAGGTGACTACTAAGTTGTGTGCAACAACAGGATGTCCAGGAGGAGGACGGCGAAGGAGGACGGCGAAGAAGCGAGCCCGAGGAAGAGGGCAATAGCGTTGTGGCGGGTTGGATATTACACAAGGACGGTGGATGGGATACTCAAAATCAAGACAAAATTAAGGTGGCAATGCCAGCGAGGTCAGTAGAATAGTGTTCCAACAAGAGTCGAACAGCGAGGACGAAGCCACGCGCGTGGGTGGAGGGTAGGCGGGCCATATAAAGTAGTAGTTGGAATCGATGGAGATTCGGATGGGCATGCGGCCGTGAGAGCACCCACCACCAGGCACACGACGAAGGGAAAGGGCGAAGGCGTTGGTCCCCTGCTCTAGCATCCACAACAAGACACCCCTGCCATGCTGGAAGAAAAGAGAGTTGCTCTGCGCAGTCTGCATCTTGCAGCCCTCTCACCCATCCACTCGGGGCCGGTGGACTACGGGCGGAGGGCCTTGCCCATCGGAGGTTGGTCGAGGCAAAAGGGCACAGGGACCAGGGACGGTTGTGTAAGGACCAATGGAGCGGGTGTGGGCGACCGAGTCGACCGAATCAACGCCCTGCACTGGGCTCCCGGCGCCGCGAGCCACCATGGCCCGATGGCTGTGTATCGTCATTGGGGGAGGCCGGTCGGTGATGACGAGAGGGCGCCCATCGGCAACATCGCCCAGAAGCGGTGGGGAGGTGAGAGGAGGGAGGGCTCAAGAGAGCAGGGGTTCCAAGTGATCCACCGCCGCGTACGCGCTGTATGCGGCTAGTGCACCACAGCAGGGCTCGACTTGGATGCTGCCAGGGTCGCGAGGGGATCGACTGCGATGGAGACTGAATGGGTGTGCTAATGTCAGGGGAAGAGGCGAGGTGTAGAAGTCCCCGGAGGTTTTCAAGTGGAGGAGACCTTAACAAGGCTAGCAGAGTGGAAGGGGTCTGCTAGGGTACCTTCCTGGGGCATCTGCCAGTTTTTCCCATCAGGGCAACAGGGCCATCACGACACTCCCCTGCCATCTGTCTGACCTCCAAGAGCCAGGTCGACCAACCCCCAAACCCCAGCACCCCAGCAGCATCCAGATGTGGTCAGTACTGGGACAGAAACTGAGATCACTCAACCCACAAGATACTTATTGTGAGTGGCAGGTCTCTGCTGTCAGTATCAGGTCGGCCGTTTGTCGAGGCCTAGATCCGGAGAGGTCCGTGTGCTGCGAACAAGGAAAATCCGTCGTTTTGACGGTAGCAACTCTCAATGGTCAGTTCAGGTACCTTACCATGTACGTAGTACGAAGTACGCACATGATATCCCGTCCAGGAAGCAAAGTTATGGGGAGCGAGCCCTACCAACCATGAGCTTACCAGGCACCATGTCCAGACTCCACGTCTAGATTCAATGCCTTATCTCCAGCCACCAACCAAGGCTCTGGATCTGGTTGAGTCGCCTCTCGCCTACACGACTGCTCACAATGTACAAAGTAATACCAGCTCTACTTTCACTGATACGTCCGTGTCATGGGCTAAGGAAACGCGCCGTACCTGAGCTGAGAAGGCCACCGTTTCCGCCAAGCTTTTTTGGGGACGGAAGCCGACGCTTTGTCAAAGGATAGAGACCAACTTAGTTGGCGGGTTGTTCAGAGGGGCTTGTACCTGTGCCTGTGCGCTGGTACGTCAAATTGCATACATGAGCGACGGCAGCCATTGCCTAATTACAGAATGTTGCGGGCATGACCTACTGCGTGCATGACCTACAGGACTGCGGGTATGCCGTTCACCGACACTATGTATAGGAGCGCTTCCGATGGCGGTGCTGTGGTGGCGCTCCCTGAGGCCTCACCCACAGCTCTTACTTACCGTCGATAGACAGATGGAGAGAGATTCAATATCCTCTTTCCCGTACTGTACGATTGGTACAATATATTACGAAGCATCTCACGTTACGTATGTGGTAATATGGCGGATGCCAGAAGAGTCTCTCGCTATTGTCCAGGTCATCGTAACCCTCGCCCTTGTCCCGCTATTGTGTGGTACCGTCTTTGTTTCACCAGGGCGGCGCACAGGTCTCGCAGCCACCGTCTTCAACTGAGAAGCAGCAGTACCAAGATTTATTAGTGGTTGGTCAGGCTGGTCATGTCTCACCACTACAGCTGCATTCTAGGTACATAGGCTCCTCTATGTGGGCGCACTTCCATCCCCATTGTCTCAGAGCACTCCGGTGCAATGGACTTGCGAAACTTGGGTCTTCGCTTCTTGCATCGACGTTGGAACCCAAACAAGAGGTGAGGAGCCCAAGCGTGAGACTTTTCGAAAACGCGAACCGAACTCAAAATTTCGAAAGAATTTGGGTTGCTCTGAGGGTTGCGCGTCGCAGCAACGCGGCATTATCGAGCAACGTTTACAATACGAGTTTCGTAGCCCCAAGCACATCGAGACTAACAAACTGAGCGTTTTGCCCACCGGACACGGTTGGCACGGTCGTGGTCAAGGCACAAGATAGAATGGCTCCTCCCACCCAGAATTAGGTAACTGCTAACTAATTACCTCGCAGTGAGGCAGTGGGATGGAGACGGGCAATATGAACGGTAGGTCATCAGCAGCTATTGTTTCCAGGTGTCAAAGCACTGTCCAAAGAAACGAGGAAGGATGAGCATGTCACGACACCCGCACTTGTACTTGTCTTCGGAATCCTCCCGTCTCCTAGGGCTGAGACGATCGAATACCACCTTTCTTGTTGCACTGATCAATTTCTTCTTCCCATACAACTGACATCCTTGAACCAGGAAACCGAGTGTTGTAGTTGCGCCTGACTTCGTTCTCGCCCTCCGCAATCGAGCACCACCATCACATCATAGACCAAGTTTTCTTGGCGCAGAGACAATGTAAGATTCCTGTTTCTTTTTTTACCGTTGTCCTCGTGATCAAGGCAGCAACCCAATCCTTCGCCTCCATCTAGCCTCTGCAGATGATAATTACAGCAAAGACCCAACAAGTGGCCGCCTCCACTGGCTGAAAGTTCCCAGGCGCCGCCAGTAGTGGTACCTGGATCGCTCGCCCCCCATCACAGTAGCATTTGCCGTCTTACCTCTCTTGTCGGGTTAGCAGCACGCCCATCGCAATAAACCCTTGTCTGACACCAACGACACCCGCTCCCCGTTGTCGGCTAAAGGCGCCCATCCCGTTGGTGTTCCGCCTGAGAGAGTGACCAGTAACTGTGTGTATCCGAGTAAGTGGCTGGCTGCTAGCACTTGGGCTATTCCTGGACCACAGCCTATCGTCTTCACCAGCGACATGCTCAAGGTGACTGGTGAAAGCCCAGCACTAGCAGCGGCAATATCAACCTCTGTTAAGGCTGTCAATATTGCCCTCAAAGCGGCTCCCTTTAGCCACTCACACCCGCCCATCGGCTGTCGCTCATCGCCGCGTGCCGTGTACTGAGTTTTTTTGGGAAGCCATTCGCTCGAGGCCCTTGGAGGTTTTCAGACAACTCCAGCGCGTTCCAGCGCTGTGACTGGCTTCTCGGCCCTTCTTCCCCCTCATTCTCCACAGCGATGACACCCCCATTAACCCCCGTCAATGCTCACGGCCCTTGTCACGATAACCATGCCCATGTCCATGTTCATTGCGTGTACTGCCCTTGTCTGTTGGCTGTTGGCTGCAAGTGCCCCTGGTCCATTGCTTCGCCCAATCGAGCGGGCCATTGGCTTTGCCACTTGGAAACATCGAATCACCTTCTTCTCAGTGCCGGGTCGATGAGTCTGATTTGCCTCTTGGGCCTGGAGCCGGCGCACTAACGATCAATCTCCACAGATCCAGTCACGACCAGAGCATGCACACCACCTGTGTGCAGCATTAATTTCCTTTGATGAACTGCGGAAGGCATGCTCGCCGAATCTGTACTGCAGCACGCCTGCGGGACTTTCGTTGGGTTCATGTTGTCCAATTGAGATTCCATGCCAGGATGGTATCCAAGCGATATGTGGGACAACCGTATAAACAGAACATGGACGTCAGCAGCTAAGATGACAGCTCAAGAAGATGGATCCAACGGTCGGCCGTTAGATGGGGCATTCGGTAGCCGCCGCTCATTGCCGTCTTATTTCTTCTTCTACGTAGTACTCAGATCCCGAGACACGAGCCATCGGATGTTACATCGACGTCTATCAAACCCATGATGCGCAACATTTCTGTCTGATGTGTCGTTTCCGGAACTTCATGGCCGTGGCATGATGTTGAAATTTGCCTGCACCAACAACAATTACTGAGCCAGTCAGTGTGCCACACCAAGGGTGCAAGGTACCTTGCATCCACCACACACATACGCAGGCACATACGTGCTCACCCTCCATCACATCCGGATCCGTCACCCGGCTTCCTCAACTGCATCCCGGGGTGATGAGATATTATTTTCCTTCGGCCCTTCGATGCAAGGCAATAGACGGCAGGTATTGTTCCGTCCTCATCATGCGCGACCCTCGGCTGGTAAATGAGATACCTTCCATTGCCTCATCTTACACCAAGAATGATACTGCAGCTGTCTCGACAAAGTGCGTTCACAGAGTGACGCAATGCCCGCACTGACAAGCTGCATGTCTCAGTTCTTCCCGCAAGACTCGTTCGATCACTCTTGCAACCAATCGAGCCATTGACGGGTGTTGAGATTCTGCGGTACCTTCCCCAGGTTCAACACCATGTCGCCCATCTGCACGCCTGCATCTGCATCTCATTCCCCGCATTCTAGTTTGGCTAAGCCAACCCGCCTCTTTCAACAAGCTCGGCATCAAACTTTTCAATAGAACCATTGTTGAGCATGTGAAATATGCCAGGTATCTCCTGTAGTCGGCCAAGCCACACAACGCCACCCGCTGCCCCGGAACTCATGAAAGCCATCATCCCGTCCTCACCTATTCCCATTTGCGAAACCGCTGCATCGGGAGGCGTTACTCCCTGCTCTAAGCCTTGAGCTTCGTGGCTACTAAACCATAACTAGTGAACTCTCTACGGGACAGGACAGGAACACCATTTCGGTCTGGGTCGGCACAGATACTCTTTATGGACGTTCAAGGTGTGTCCTCACAGTGCTGGAAAGACTTTGGCTAAAGCCGTCAACCTCTCGCAGCGCGGGCCCTTTGTGTTGCCCATTGCCGATAGCCTGGAAAGCAAAACTTCATGAGTCGCAACTCCTGGTTCCTGGGTCTAAAGGACTGCAAGAAGGCGTACAAGTCGCTCACTATCCTCTCTCGGGGAGTATCTCGGCGAGCTAGAAGCTGTTGCGTCTGAGTTGCTACACATACTTAGCGGGATGCAACCCTTCGGTCACCTCTTACTCTCCCCTCCTTCTTCTCTTTCTTCTTCGTCGCCGTCGTTGTGGCTGCCTGAGATGCCCTGTCGACACGTCAAATGCTTGTGTGGCACAAAAAGAAATGGCCGGAACAGAACTGACACAGACATCAGTGCGGCCGTGAGCATGCCCCCCTCGTCTAGACCCCGGGCTGTCGGGAGGATTCTTCCAATTCGGTACGCCACTTGCGATGTGACTGAAAATCCCTGGGCGTCCAAAACTCCATTCGCCTAGCCTTACCCTTGGCCAGGGGGCTCGCTCGGTCAGTACTTACCTGGATAACATTCAACAGTCGCATCGCCTCCCTACCAACCTTCCCGACATGCCGACAGCAAGCGAAGTCGGATCAGGTTAGTGTCAACTCCAGCTTCAGTAAGTCAGAGAGTGTTGCATAGCGCTCCCCAAAGACTGGGGCTCTTACGTGTTAACCACAACTCAAATCCACGAATTGCGTGTACGCATCCAGTACATGAACTGTTAACCACATCATTGCAAGGCTCATCCTATCAGTGCGCATCTCCATGGGGGGTAGATCGGGTACGATCACAGCTCCTCTTTTCCATCGAGAGTTAATCTCCAGCTCAAAGAAGGAAAATATGCGGAGATGGGACATGGCATCTGGCTATCTTTCTTAGCAGGGCGAGGCCCCGCCCCCAGAAAGCTACCCACATCTCATGAACAACCCAACAAACCGGATGGAGAAACACCTTCATTCAGTACAGCTGGAATCAGCTTGGAATCTATCGGTTTTGTCTAGACTTGTCAGTCTATGATCGGGCGAGTGTAAATTCCTGTTATCTGGTTCATCCATGCCGTTTTACTATGTGTAGCAATTGATGCTAATAACGTCGCCACCGGCAATAGAGACCCGGTTCGTACATTAAAGCAGCCACATTCTTCGGAGCCAGAAAATGCCAAAGTTTGAAGATGCGACACTGAGCCGAGACCTCAGACCGAACATCATCAACATGGCCCAAGGTACAGTGTTGAAGCTTGGCTTGTTTCCGCCTCAGGCGTGGTGGGCAAGGCCATGGATAGCCTCGCAGTGGGCTAGCTGAATTTGGCCCCAACTCCGAAGTAGTTCACCACGAATCTCCCAACTTGCTCTTGGTCCGACGCGATTCTCTAGGAAATACCCTATGGGCCCCGTACCTTGGCCTCGTGCTGATATCCCCGCGATCTTCTTCTTCAGCCCGGGGAGCATCCACTACCTAGAAACTTCCTTGCCTGCTCGAAATCCTTGTGAGGCCAGCACCAGATATTGTAAGTTACAGAAAACGTGGTGTTGAGGCCATGTCCCTAGCAGACGCCCCAAAACGGAACGACCCCGTTGTCACCCATGTCTCTTTCAATATGATTTCCATCGTCCTGTTCAGAGATGCCATGCACTATCCCTTTTCCCCGCCTATAAGTGAAGAGGTGCGATGAATTTAGCGCAGAAAATCTCGACCGGCAAAGGACGAACCTTGTAGCCACCGGAGAACAGGTCTCATCTTCGGCCCTGCTCCGAGGGCCTTGACGCATCAATCAATTTTCGGTCCCTTTCGATCTGTGGCAGAATGCAGCCCTGTGTACGGAGTCGAGCAGAGAGAGCAAACTAATGCACAGATGGATCCGGAGAATCATCCACAGCTTCATCTCCCATGAACAGCTCCGCGTTGAGCTACTCTACGCGAGGCCCCACAAGGAGTGAGCAGGAAGTCTGACTACCCGGCGACATGTCGAAATCTGGAAGTCGGATCGGTTCGCCAAACTGAGGCTCAGGCTCAGCCTGACGCCTGTGGTTCGTGAGCACACACTGAGCTGGGCTCGGATGGTGTCAGTCCATCGGGTCCACCACGTTTCACTGCCCCGGTTCGCGCCCACGATCCGACCTAGGAAGCCAAGCCAAGCAAGACCGGCCCACGGCGGTCCGCGACTCCACGACCCGACGCGTTGGTCGCTTGACCAACGGCGTCGTCACCACGCCGTTTACTCGGGGCGTTTTACGTACCTAGTACTATGTACGGAGTACAAGGTCTTCCCTGTTGTTGCGGATGTGTCCTTGAAAGGTCTCAAGGCTGACGAACCACCAGCTGATCCACCTAAAAAACGAGGTATTGTTTTAGAGCATGGCGGTAACTCGACTGCCTTCCAGTTCTGGCATAACTGTGACGTCGAGCGCCATTTTGCTGAGCTCAATGACTCCCACCACTTCGTTCCTGACAGTCTTCGCGAGACCTGCCGCTTCTGGACGCTTCCTGGGTAGGTACCTTTGCTATCTCATTCTCAGTGCATTACCTCGCCCATCCCCTAACTTGTGCTGGTTCAGGGATGTCGAAAGGATCCCGGCGCCGTTCCGAATGGACGTCCGTTGGGACTACGTTCAAGCGACGGTTTTCTGTCTCCACCAAGCCGATGTTGCAGTGCGCGAGGGAAAACCTTCCAGAAGCACACTTACGGGTTCGGAAGAGGTAAAGTCATCCGTTTCTCATACGACGTGGCTTACAAGCCGCCGCTCTGTTGGGTTGCGCCCGGGTCGTAAGACCATGCAGGGGGGATCGGACCCGTGTTTTGGTGCACTTGGACAAAGCCAGCATATCCTGGTCGTGGAAGTAACCCTTCGAACCTTTAAGACAGTTAGCAATGGGTTTTTATCGCGGAAAGGATTTGCTCCCGTGTGTGACCTCGTGGGGGTTCGTGAAGTCTTAAGAGATACGTGGTTATTACATGATGATATCGAATCGGCTCCATGTTCACCAAAGATGAGGACAGGGGCTGCGAGGGACCGCATTATGCCCAATGTGAAGAAAATGTACAAACTTACCAAGTTAATCAGCAATAGATTTCATGATCGTTGCAGCAAGATGACACCAAATTCCTTCGGTGTCTAGATGGACGACTCAAGGGCATCATCTCAAACCAGGTCACATCACGGTATAGGGTAGTTAGTGTGGCACTGGCTAGAACCCTGGCTTGAATGCAACTGTCAATTGACAACGCTAAATTTGGGTATATAGTCATTTGGTGTTCTCTTTTCGGATTTCACATTACTTTCTGGTGATGTCTAGCTATTTTGGCACTTTTATTTGGGAAAATCGTTGTATTCGTAATGTTACTTAAAATCTCAGTTACCCCGCCAAAACTAAATTTGCACTTTTCAGATGATTCATCCATGAACCAAAGAATCTTGCTCATCCAAACGCAAAAGTATGAGACTTTAGACCCCGAATACTACAGACATCCCAGCTGGCCGAGAGCAACAGACACACGACGTGACCGTCCTAGCAGATCACCAACGAGGAGTTCGCCGTTGATACATACCACCCTATACCCAGATCCTACCACGCATCATCAACTTCTTCAGCCCAACTCACCATGGCAGTCCCCCTCCAGGCCGGGTGGCAGCTTCAATTCGCGGAGCGACAGCCCAGTGCAGTGATACGCGTCAGGAACGTCCAGTCCACCATCCAGGGCCCTCACGATGCCTGGGGCCGGCCGGGCAGACCCCAGCCTATTCTCGTGTCCGCCGAGGTCTCTCTTGCGCAGCCGTTTGAATGGTCGTCGTCGGCTGACCAGGTGGCACCGGACACAGTGCATTACGGGCTACTCAGCAAGGCTATTCTAGCTACCTTGAAGCGCCTGGAGGTGCAGGCGGCGGAGGGCCAAGTGGCAACTCTGCATGAGGTCCTGCGCAGCATTTGGTTCGACCTCACTGGCCTCGACATATCGGGAGCCCGGGTGGACACCGATAAGAAAGAGTCGTTCTTGACCCTAGCATTCGTCTGCCGCCTCTCTGTATCGGTTGTGTTACCAAAGGCGTCACTCATAGGGGGCGGAGTCAGTCTCACCGCGTCGGCAATCTTTCAAGAGTCGTCAATGATGGCGAGGAATCTCGGGCTCAACCTCCAGGGACTGAGAGTGCCGCTCCTCATCGGAGTTAACCAAAACGAGCGACTGGCCAAGCAGATAGTCGTGGCAAATATCGTCATCGAAAAGTACCGGAATGAAGAGGATGACTACGTTGATCTCGAGGCGGTGGTAGTCGACGTAAGTGAAACGTATCTACCAAGAATACGAGTGGGATGAAATAACTAACAGTAACGCACAGTGCATGACAGATTCTGAATTTGGGACACTAGAAGCTCTAGCAGCCAAGATCGTATCTCATGTCACAAAGCACCTGAACCCGGGTCTTGGAAGACTTCCAAGCGTGGACAGCTGGTACCTTCAGATCGGGCTTGAGAAGCCGACGGCGGTGCCTTTTGCTGATGCGGCTTGCGTAGAACTAAGGACGAGTACTGATAATTTGATCAAGTCACTGTGACATACACACATATCTGAATCGAAAGAAATCAGATTTCAGCTCTGTTTAAAAGCGTTGGCTACCCATGTTCCCGTGTCGCCCAAATTCCTATGAAGTATGCTCGCAATGAATCCGAAAGCAAACCCTCTATCGCATCAACAGTTGCCATAACAGTTCTAGTCTTATAAACGGGCCTCAAAACACTCGGCATTGTGGGATGTCGCCGTTGGTGACGGAGCGGACGAAGTTGGGATCTGGGTTGAACATCATGACATGGAAGTGTTCGACAGCACCAACCGACTTTAGGCCGCGCCAGTTCTTGAACCAGATAATCTGCTCATGTTAATATTGACTAGTCGTGGCAAGGGAGCAAAAATCACGGACCTGATCGTCTGCCACATGAGACCGAAACATCTTCGTCACGAAGTCATCAATCTCCTTTCGAGACTCATCAGTTAAATCCCCAGTAATCTCGTCCTCCTTGAGCTCGAACTTTGTCCAAACAACCAAGTGCGAAATGCGAGGGTCAATCCCATAGGGCCAGTCGTTGACGAGAATCTTGAAGTCATCCTCGAGCTCAAATGGGCGGCCACGGGGTAGTACTGGAGCGCTCCACTGGAGGCGTTCGTTGAGGATGAAATCAGCGACGCTGCCGTATGTCTTGGCGAGGTTGTGAGTGTAGGACTTGTATCGGCGCAGCTCAGAAGGGACTCGTTGGAAGTGATCGAGATGATTGGCTTTGACGATCCCACAGACCTGTTGCCAAGTGAGGATGTGATAATCGGAGTCTGGGGTGGAAAGGATGTCACGGTCCTTATCAGAAAGGTTGAGCAGGAAGCTAGGGCAGTCAACCAGTCGCTCGGGCTCGGGGACATTGACCTGCCAGTAAGGCAAGGAGGTGATTTGACTGCCCATGTCGGCAAGTTGCTCAGCGTAATATAAGAACCAACGAGATGGAGGCGTGGTGGTCGCTTGCTTATCAGGTAAGTTGTGCGGAGAGAGATGCGGAGTCGAGGGAATCAGGTTCCCTTTCAGGCCTTCGGCAGAGCGAGGTTCTGATAACTGGTAGCTAAGGGCTCCTAAAAGAGTAAACAAAGGGGGTAATCAGCGGCTACGACGGCACTCGTCCTTGACCGTTTTACCACGAGGGACCGAAAGGCGGACGAGGCGTGAGGCTTTCCTCGCCGACGCTACCAGATGAGCATGGGCAAAGCGTCAGAGGCTGGCTGGAAGTCATGGGGTCAGGCTCATCGGGTTGGGCTACTTGGCTATAGTGTTGGCTACCTAGCTGGGCCCGCGTCTGACAGCATGTCAAGCGCGACGACGGCGCTTTCCTGCAGCACTGTGTATCATAGCTGCCTCACTCTGTGAGTTGTGGTTCTGTGCGATGTGGCGATGCCTTCATCCCACCACCACAGCTTTGTCTCAGGCCAGCCAGCCGACCCCACGAAGGTGCCAAGAAGTGGTCGACGCTGGAGCACTGGCACCATATCTGACCCCTCCTCGAAGAAACCAAAGGCTCAACGACCCAGAACCCCATCTGCAGCCCTGTGGGGGAGGAGTAGGACTTTCGGGGCCG
Organism: Dactylonectria alcacerensis; assembly: GCA_029931735.1. Lineage (NCBI taxonomy): Eukaryota > Fungi > Ascomycota > Sordariomycetes > Hypocreales > Nectriaceae > Dactylonectria > Dactylonectria alcacerensis. Next base: position 3,521,289 of record JAPMUZ010000002.1, read on the forward strand.
GCGCCTCCACCAAGCGATGCACGGGAAGGCCCTTTGGCGGGTTTTGCCACTGAGCTGCAGTGGGCATGCACGCCGCTTAGCTGCCATAGTGAGAGGCTTGAACCTGGGCCTACCCAGGTTGGGTTGTGAGGAGAAGCCCAGTGCGAAGGGATGGCTGGGCCGCGCGGTGGTCTTGGCTTGAGATGACAAGTACACAGAGAGACTCTACGGCGGTGTACTGTCTTAAATTACCAGATGCCAATATCAAAAAGGAGTCGGACCGTAATGTCCTTCTCATAGCCACGGGCGCCACCTCGCACATGTCCCTGGCATGGTAACAGATTGGGGGTGGACCAGGGTCATCAAAGAATCTCCAACTGCCAGATGCTGAACCTGCTAGACTACCTAACGTGCCTGCCTAAGGTACCTATGTATGATATGGTACATAATGCAGCAAGTACATCAGGGCGGCAGTTGTGCTTGCGTCCAATGCTGTGCCCACGTGGCGAGAGGCAAGGGATTGGTGAGGATGTGAGGACGGACCCGGCAGATCTGGTTCGTAGGTCTAGGTATTAGATTACTAAAATGCACATGCCCGCGGGTAAATAAATCTCTATCACCATCGAGGCTTTTTCCCATGCATGCACGGGCGTATCAGCGGATCGGGACGGGACGGTGTCCGGAGTTTTCGTTAGCTGTGCTCGGTTACTCCTTCTTAATGTTCGGCTGGTAACAGGCTCGTGAGGTATTAGATGTGCACGGCTGTTTAATACCTGAATAGATGTGCCTGGCTGCTCGATACCTGGATACCTATATGTGCTCGGCTGGTGTTGTCGTTCATGGATCCATGATGGGGGTGCAATGAGAGGAAAACGTTCAAAACACAAAAAAAAACAGGCAAACACAAAATCGCCCCTTTCTAGCTCTGCGCCGTTCGCAGGGATCGACCGATAGAAGATGGCACCAAGGCCGCCACCAAATAGTTTGGGGGCGTGATGGCGGACGGGACGAGCCCACTCTTCATTTCGTTGAGCGAGAGACCCGTTCGGCGGAGCATCAGAAGTGAGCACGGCTGGGCCAATTGTAAGTCCAAGATATCCCAGAGCCTGTGGTTTCTGGATCGCGGCGACGTTTTGATTCTAAATATTGTCTGGAGTCCCCTGTAGTTGTCGTACTGCTTGCGCACAGGGTTTTAATATCCACAGGTACGAATACCTAGCTCGCAGAAAGCTTGGTGAGGAGCTTAGGGACCTGCGAGAACGTGCTGGCGGTGGCTGTTGGCGTACATGACACTTTGGAGCTGGCGTTTTGGTGGCTTGTGATAGGGTAAGTTAGGTAGCCAAGGCTCGCTGGGCGGAGGGAGGAGGGGTCCCATTCTTTCATGATGATGACACCTTTACAGAGAGACAGGGGACGGTACGAGATCAATGTCGAGCTAACAAGGGCAACTTTGCATGTGCATCAAGTGTGCACGACTTATCATTTGCGTGACTGTGCCATGAAATGATAGAACTACCAAAAAACGAAGTGGCAAAGCGTTAATTATCCGGAACGAAGGGGCAGAAAGCAGGAGGGTTGGAGGGATATAATGAATGTATTTGCTCATGATCGGCTATCATGATGCATCCAGTTTCGGCTTGGGGCTGCTGCATGCTGCACACTTTGTTCGATTGATGATGATATCCACCCAACCTTGCTCGGCGGTTCCATCCACCACCACCACTCAAACCGCCCAGTTGCCAGGCCGCAAGCCCACATCTATTACTATCTATGGATCACGACCCATGCGCCCATCCTACCATCCCAGGGAGCAGCACCTCGATATGGATTCGCGGTGGCGGGCAATAGCGGTTCGAATGGCGGTTGCAACTTGCAAGAGGGGCCGGATAGAGTACGTAGCCACCCAACGTAGCAAGTCGAAGAGGTAAAAAAGGTGCCGGGGATCCTGGCCGTTGCCACGCCACAGATCGCTGCCAGCGGTGGGGTGGCTTCCGGGACGACGAAATCAGAAATTAGCTACGTATTATTACGACGGATGGGCATGGAGTCTGACAGTTGGGCGAGCGAGGGCATCGAAGAGGCTGGCTGGTAGATGGGATAAAAAGGGACACAGAGGACATCCATTCCTGCCAGCTCGCGTTTTCCTCCAATTCTCCCTTCTTCTCCAGGACCTGTAGAAGAAAAGAAAAAGCATCTCCGTCTCCATCTCCATCTCTTTCTGGGTGAGTAGTATTAGCCTCCATTCCCGCAACCCACCCACTCACCTCCCCGTCGGGCGGTGCGAGACATTACCATTGCAAAAGGCGCCCAACGAATGGGGTGGCAAAAACAAAAAATTGCAATTCCGGGCACCGCTCCCAACCAAGCATTTGAGCTAACAGCATTTGCTAGGCCTAATAAATTACGCAAGAAGAAGAAAAAACCTGAAGATACTTGAGAAAAAGGAGTCGAGCCCGTTGGATACTACGTACCCTCCAGCTTTCCCGCCTCCCCCCAGCTCTGAAGGCCGTAGCTCCTCCCTGGCCCCATTCTCTCACCTGCGAAGCTTGCTCAACCACCCCCACCAAACCCATCGCCGCCCCATCGCCGCCCCGCACCCACGCCCTCCTTACCTCATTCCCCTACCTCTACCTCTACTTTTCCTGACCGTACTTCAACTTGCCAAACCTCCCCCAGACATCATCCCCGAGTGAATCCCGCTCGTCCATCGCCTTCTTCGAACATATCCAAACCTCGTCCACCGATTTATCTTTCGCAATGGCTAGTGCAACTAAGAGCGCTCTGCCGTCCCACCTCAAGCCTGGTCCTGCAGCCGACCAGGAGGCCGTCTTCGAGCGCCGCCATGGCAAGACTCGCAGCCACATGGCAAGTACAGCCCTTTTCTCTCAAGCCCCTCACGATACCTCTCCATCCTCGCCATGAATTTCCTTTGAAGTTACAATCAATATGCGCGGCCTGCTAAGCTCCAAAACCCTGCTGTTTTGCACTCAACCGGCGCTGTGGTGCCTGCGACTAATCTAGCTGCACATCTGGGGCACTTGTCAAAGGTTGGGAAGCTGTTTCAACCCGTTGGAGAGGTGGTATCTCGACCCAGTTCAGCTGCCTTGGGGTAGAACACGCAATTGAGCTTCTGCTCATAGAATTCGTTGATCAATTGTGTCGCGGATGCCTCGAGCAGTAACTTGCTTCCTCAGGTGTCCCAGTACCAGCTACGTGCTCCCTTGACCGCCAACGCATGGCATTTACGGGACAGCTTCACAGTCACGGCTCTAGCCACCTTTTCACGACAATACTACTTCATGCAGCACAAAACCTTACACATCAGATCATCTTGGAGCATCAACTAACCTGTTATTTCCAGGCCTTCGAGAACACCTCTACCAATGTTGCCGCCGCCCAGATGCGAAACTCCTTGACCAACCTCGCCGAGACGGTCAAGGACGCTGAGCAGAAGAAGGCAAGTTTATTACGAAACCCGATATCGACCGATCGTGACTAACCTAACACCCTCGCAGCTATTCGAGACCGAGATGGATAACTTCTTTGCCCTGTTCCGACGATACCTCAACGATAAGGCTAAGGGCAATGCTGTGTAGGTTACAATCTCAGAATGGACCACCTAGGGAACTTGAACTGACAAGCGCATAGTGACTGGGACCGAATCGCCCCTCCCGCACAAGGACAGGTTGTTGACTACGAAGACCTTGCCAACACCGAGTCTGTTCAGTTCCTCAGCAAGCTTGCCGTTCTCAAGCTCAACGGTGGTCTCGGTACCTCCATGGGTTGCGTCGGCCCCAAGTCCGTCATCGAGGTCCGTGACGGCATGTCGTTCCTTGATCTCTCGGTGCGACAGATTGAGTTCCTGAACCGCACTTACGACGTCAACGTTCCCTTCATCCTGATGAACTCCTTCAACACCAATGACGACACTGCGGCCATCATCAAGAAGTACGAGGGCCACAACGTCGACATCTTGACCTTCAACCAGTCTCGGTACCCCCGAATTTACAAGGACTCACTTCTGCCCGTCCCTAAAAGCTACGACTCGTCCATCACCGAGTGGTACCCCCCTGGCCACGGTGACATTTTCGAGTCGCTGTACAACTCTGGCATTCTGGACAAGCTCCTGGAGCGCGGTATTGAGATCATCTTCCTGTCCAATGTGGACAACCTAGGTGCTGTTGTCGATTTGAGAATCCTTCAGCACATGATGGAGACCAACGCTGAGTACATCATGGAGTTGACCAACAAGACCAAGGCCGATGTCAAGGGTGGTACCATCATTGACTACGAGGGCTCGGTCCGCCTGCTGGAAATTGCTCAGGTGCCCAAGGAGCATGTCAATGAGTTCAAGTCGATCAAGAAGTTTAAGTACTTCAATACTAACAACCTGTGGCTCAACCTGAAGGCCATCAAGCGGGTTGTGGAGAACGATGAGCTTGAGATGGAGATCATCCCCAACGGCAAGACCATCCCTGGCGACAAGAAGGGCGAGTCGGACATTTCCATTATCCAGCTCGAGACGGCTGTCGGTGCGGCCATCCGCCACTTCAAGAACGCCCACGGTGTCAACGTGCCCCGTCGACGTTTCTTGCCCGTCAAGACCTGCTCCGATCTGATGTTAGTCAAGTCGGATCTTTACACTCTCAAGCACGGCCAAATGCAAATGAGCGCTGCCCGTTTCGGCGATGCCCCTCTCATCAAGCTCGGTGGTGACTTCAAGAAGGTTTCCGACTTTCAGAAGCGAATTCCATCAATCCCCAAGGTCCTGGAGCTAGACCACCTCACCATCACCGGTGCGGTGAACCTTGGCCGTGGCGTGACACTCAAGGGCACGGTCATCATCGTCGCCACCGAGGGAAGCACCATTGACATCCCCCCCGGCTCAATCCTGGAGAACGTCGTTGTCCAGGGTAGCTTGCGTCTGCTGGAGCACTAAATGTGAGAGTGGATAAGTTGGGCAAGACCGTACGTGAACGATAACACCAGCGGTTATCACCTATGATGGATGATGGCCGGGGCTGGCCGGAAAAGGGACAATGGGGCCCAAGGGGGTGTTAATACGTGTTGTGCAGGAGGAGGAGCATCAAGGCTTAGGGGAAAAAGGGTAGTCTGCTCAACATGGTGCTTAAGCCACCTTTGTCGAACGGAGTTGGTTGAGAACATGACTGGGCAGCTACTTACCAAACAAAGGTACCAAGGTACATACATATCTTAATGGAAGGATGAAACATCAGACGGCATGGTCTGAGTAAAGCCATACCGTAGGCATGATTGTGATGTGCGCTGAAGGATCTACGCTGTCTGATTACAATGTTGAGGCGGAGTCGATTGATCAAACTGTGTGAGTACTGATGGATGGCTAGGCAAAACACGGAAAGGCGCTTGTCTAGCCGTTGTAAGAGCGACATTAAACAGTACAGAAGACGTGATATATGGCTTGAAAAGATGCTTTGGAGGCTGATTGATCTTTAGGGTTAGAGTTGGGGTGAGTTGGTGTCAGTTTGGTATAGCAAGCAGGTGAGGCTGAGCACTAGGAGGCAGGTCTGTGAGGCGCAACGAAACAATGAAATGGCGCCAGAGACAAGGACGGGTTCAGCGTACCGAAGCGGTGGCAAAATCCCCGGCCTAAAAGGCTCTAGCAGGAACGGGGTTTGACGCGAGCAGCTTCCTCCTCCTCCCCCTCCTCAGGTTTGCCTGGAGCTAAATATGGACTCTGAGTGTCAGGTATTTGTCGGGAAGATTTCGGGGATGGGTTGATGGATGGTCTGGGAAGTCAAATTGGACAGTTGTGGCGAGGCGCTGAGCTAGCTACCAAAGGTGCGGCGGCAGTCGATGCACCAGGAGTAGCCACCAGCAGGTTTTTTAGCTTCTCCAGCTCCTGTTTAGCCCGGGCGTTGGTTGGCGCAGCGGCACTAATAAACGGCTTGTTCGTGTCGGTGTAAGCTTTGACATGAGCCATCTTCCCCTTAGGATCAACATGAGCTGGGGGCGGCCGGGGGCGAAAAAAAAAGGAGAGGGATGGGAAATGGGGGATATTTCCTGGAGATTTGGAGTCATGGAGAACGGGGTCTTGACTGTTAGGTAAATCTTGGTTAGGTTACGGACCGGTGTGTGAGGTCGGTATATACCTTGGCAGGCGGTGATAGCGAATTGAGTTTATTCACTCGCTTCGGATTGATGACGGCATTTGATTCGTTTTGAGTGGGAGATGACGAGAGGCAAAGGCCAAAGGGGGGGGGGGGCGGCTACGGCCACGACTCCCGTTGACTTCCGGCGATCCTTGAAGCCTGCTGCTGTTGCTGCAATTGCTACAGCGCTGCAGCTTCTGGAGAGGGAGTAAAGGCAAAGGCGGCCCCGCTTGCGACGGAAGCCCGTCATTCCATCATTCCATGGCGAACAGGGTTACAAAGTTGCAGGGCGGCGGCGGGGCTTTGGGAGATGAAAGATGCTGTCCGCGGATTGATGAGGGTCGATTAAAAGAGATGCCGGGGTGCCGGCGAACAAGCGATCAACGAAGTGGATTGAAGAAGAACATTAGCGGTCGGTTGATAGATACCTAGGTACCTGAGGTACCCAGCTGGGTACTGCAATCCAGCGGGTTGCACCTGCAGTACAGTGGGCCGCAGGGAAAAGGAGACGCTAAAAATGCAACGTTTAGATGGGGGTCCCTTGTTGTGGGACCTGACACCGAGAAAAAGGCAAAAGTCGGGGCAAGGAGTTGAGAGGAGAAAGAAACTCTCAAGAGAGAACTGCCAAGGAATTGAAATGGAGGGAGGGGAGGGATGTGAATTGGACACCGGAAGCTGTAAATAGAATCCTGTAGGATAATACAACCCACGGAATATACTTTTCCGTTCTCGTGTTGAAGGTGGGTGAGGCGTCATCCGTCAAGGATGCTAACCTTCTTTTCACTTACTGCTGAGCGAGTATTATCTCGATGTGAGGAGATCTGGCTGAGCAACACTCATCACAAGGCCGTACCTTCTTCGTGGCTGCATCTCGGGGACGTAAAGGCCCCAACAGCCGACAGTTACACCCACAGCCTGACCGGCCTGCATTCATCACCGCTTACAGCATGATGCTCCATCGTCCGAACTGACTCTGCCACCCCCGGCCCAACCGCCCAACCGCCTATGACCTGGCCGCAATGCTTCCAGGATTTCCTTTTCTGTTTCCACTGGCCTGCCCAAGCAGGAAAGCACCGGCCGGGGTTAATAACCCCACACGGGAAAGGTGCCAACGGGAGGGGGGAGACAGGCTTGTGCTGCGCCGAGATACCCTAAGGCCATGCCTTGAACCGGTCATGATTTGGACAAGATCTCATTCATCGTCATTCACCGTCGGTCCACCTGCTCATGTGAGCTCAGGACGTGCCCAGGCTTGACGACGTGTCTCACTCCGGAGTGGTCTGAGCGGGAGATAGGGCGGCAGATCTGGGTAGACAGGGAGGAATACAGACGGAGTGGATGAGAGGCTTGTTTGACTTCCGGCAACTGCACCTCGAGGAGAATGAAAACAAAAACAAACCATGGAAAGAAAGAAAGAAAAAAACTTTTCCATACATCTGCAGTCGGATGCATCAGCCGCTCGATGGACTGGCTCAGCCATGAGTGGCGTGGGCGCGGGGGGTGGGGGAAAGGTTTGTGTATGTGCTTGATCCTGGTGGTGTGAGCCACGATGGGTGAGTGGGTGGGTGCGTTGCTACAGCACAGCGCGTGTGGAGGAGAAGTGTGCCATCCTCTCGGCGCGCGCCTACGGCGTAGTAAGGCCACTATATTGGACGCTGATGCCAATGAGGTGTGGGTTGCAACGACAGCCATTGGCGACGACAACAGTTTTCGTTTCGATAGACTCTTTCTCAAGCAGGACACCACGGCGAACACGAAATCCACTCCGTCCGGAGGCGGCACGATGATTACATGCATCAGCGTCTTACCTTGAGGAACACGTAAGTCCATGCCGATAGATCAAAGTCCAGACCCCTAGCGAGGCATTAGCAGCTCTGGGCTATGCGGTCGTGCTCACATCCAGTGGGTTTTGTTTGGACTCTGGATTAGAGCCGCCGGTTTCTATCCCATCAGCTGCCGGCATGTGTGTTACCCATAGGATCTGCCATAATATCCGCTAGGTGCGGTACCAGCAGGGAAACGGAAGAAGGTGCGTACGCAATCCTCCTTCTTCGCTCATCTGGTAAGGTCGGGAAGCGGGCGCGGTTGGCCGAGGATGGAGGCTCGGTGGAGGCCGATGTTCAATGGTTCGCGGGAAGGCGAGTTTCTTGGCTCTGCCTCTTTCATTCGGTGACTAGGTTGTAGATGGAGGCCCCCATCTTCGGAGGATTGGAATTCGCCAAGGGGGGTGCATTGGACCAGGCAGGGGAGTAGGCAAGATGGAGCCATTGGGGTCATTGGGGTCATTGGATCATCTTGTACTCCATAGGCATACCAACAGCCAGCTGATCAGTGTCCGGGGGTGGTAGGACCGCGGTTCAAAGACTCGAGTAAAACGAAGGAGGTTTGAAGGGGTCTGGGGCTTTGGCACCGGCCTAATTACTGCGCAGATCGAATGCCATCGACCAACTGAGCCCGGGACTGATGAGCGCCATTTCGAAGTGTGTGTGAGCTGCATGCTGTGGTTAGCAATGGCTGACAATTTAGTGTGCTGAATGCCTTGCGTCCCTCCCGTACCATGCCACATCGAGTGACCAGCATCATGGAAGCATCACAACCACATTGCAGCCCAGTCGACGATTAAAGCCAATACCGCTTCGACGCCACCGCAACTTGGGGTCAGAGAGCCCTGCACACGCCAAGCTTAGCGAAGGACAGGTTAAGCCGCCACTAGAAGCACTCTGCGACAGCAAACTGGCAATGGGGCCGGATGGTTGTAACCACGAGGGAATCACACAGTCCAAATCTCAGAGACTGCGGGTGAGTTGCGTGAGGCTTGAGCAACAAGGCAGGCGCCAGAGCGTGCGGCGACCAGGAGAAAGAGAGCTGGCCAACAGGCGTCAGGACAGGGCAAGCGTCCATTCATCAAAGATGTATCGCCTAATCGGGCATATTGGCGTGGAGCCTGCAGGCTGCTCTTTGCCAATGATGGCAGCGCCAGGGCGCTGGTGACGGCACTAATCTCAAGCCCTTGATGCGCTAATAAGTATGGATTACCTTGGGTACATGGCAGTGCCGACTCTCACCATGAGGCCGAGCACAACGAAGAACAATGGCCCAGGCCGCTATGCGCGGCCGGTCCGTCAGCGGGCATAGCGAGACAACCGCCCCCTCCCTCGAGAAGAAATATTTTAATCCGGAACTAGTGGCTGTGTTTGAGGACTGCCGCAGTGTGCCCGTTGAAATATGGAATGAGGCGTCTACGAGAGCACATAGAATCAGAAGGATGGCTACATCGGAGACTGCTGTATCGGATGAGACGGAGAGCTGGCCCCAGTGAGCGAAAAGGGCCACCATACTGCCGGGGGGCGCGGAGGCCGTGGGCAAGGACTGGTAAGGCTGCCCGGCTATTCGGCCGTCCAGGCATGTCCTCCGTAAGAGGTGCTACGCAGGCAGGTAATGAACGTATGTGTTGGAGTCAGATCCGCCTGGGCAATGAGAGCTGCTGAAGGATACCTCGAGGTCCCACCTCCTGGAGATGGACCAACCATGCGGCCATGGAGCTCCGGCGGGGGCTTGGCTCAATAGTCTAGCGGGACAGTCTCTGTCCTCTCCCCCCAGGACAATTTTGCCTCTTTGATGCATTTCATCCTCCAACACTTGGCCAGCCAGTTAGCCAGCCAAGCCCGCAGCGGCCCAGGGACGATCCAGTTCTTTTTGGTGCCAGGCACAGGGTTAGTGGGCCACTGGGGCGAGCGACAGGGACGGGCGCGCTGTAGGTGGATGGGCTGGAAGGGGGGTGGACACTTTTTCATGGATGGCTTCAGTGCTAACCCGCGCATGTACACAAGTACTGTTCCATGTGGGTAGCGCTGGCAGCCTGGCATGCCCCAACAAGGCTTGACCAAATTTCCCCATGCCAGGATTGCCAGGGTTCGCATCGCCCATCGTCCGTTGTGTCTGGTCTCGGGGGTGAGATGCTGGGCGCTAGTTGGTAGTTAGATGGGTGTGGGTGTTGGAATGTAATCAGCCGCTGTCTCTCTGTGAACAACCACAAGAAGTGCTGGAAAGAAAAGGGAGCAGACTTCACTCATTTCACACACCCTGTCCTAACTCTTTACACGCCCCCATTCATCTATCCATCCTGGTCAATCCACCTCAACAGCAGGTACCAGCTGTAGGCCATGTCTTCTTTCTGGGACTGAGTGGGTTCGAAGTAGCTTTTGCCTTTGCTTGGCCCAGGGTCTGCCCAATCTGGTACATCCAATCTGGGGCATCCCCCAATACCACCTCCTAGAAATTGCTACTGACAGACTTGCAACACTGCTCGCCCTTTTAATACCCTCCTCCTTCCCGTCCCCCTTCTGTTTCTCTTTCTCTCTTCTCTATCAGCGTCCTGTCAACTCACTCCGTTGTTCCTACATACATTGTAAGTTCCACTCCGCCTAAACTGGACAATCCATCTCGCATCCGTATCGAATACATCAACTGCACCACAAACACCCCATACATACAAACCCACACACAACTGTCACCAGTACTGTCTTTCTGTCACCAATTCCCCCGGCATGTGGCCTGCGAGACATTCTGCTACGGTGGTCGATTCGGGTTATCGGTTCCAGCTTCCGTCCTACCCGTCGGACTGGCAGATGGCGGGCAGTTGTCTGCCTGCTGCCGTTCGTCCCGGTTCGACCACTCGCAGGAACGCATTGTCGGCGCCTAGCCGTTTCCATGCGAACCCTACCCGCCTCCATCCCAAATACCATAAAACACCCAGAACGCGTCTCACTGCTGTGTTGATTAGACACATTCCTCCCCAAAACATTTAACTGACACCCAAATCCCAGTAATTACCAGTCACTCTTTACTACGAATCTTCGATTCCAACCACCATTTTCAAAATGAAGTACTCCGTCGCTACCATTGCCACTCTGGCCAGCGCCGCCTCGGCCGCCCAGTTCCTCAACTCTGGTTGGGACGTCGTCATCGGCACTCCCTTCGAGATCAAGTTCGACGGCTGCGAGGATGGCTGCACCATCGTTCTCCAGAACGGCAAGTCCACTGACCTCAAGGATGTCGAGACCTTGACTGGTAAGTATCTTCCCCCTTGGTATCTATCCGTGGTGCCTCTGACACCAAGTAGCTACCGCTAAGGACGGCTCCTTCACCTGGACTCCTTCCGATCTCCCCACCGATGAGTACAACTTCAAGATCATTGAGAACTCCGACCCCACGGATGTCAACTACAGCGCTCAGTTCACTATTGAGGGCGATGTTGAGGCTACCTCATCCGCCGAGACCTCCACCGTTGCCTCTACTTCCGCTGCCGAGAGCACCACTTCCGCTGAGAGCACCTCCGAGGTCACCACCGAGGTCACCACCGAGGTCACCACCCTCTCCACTGTTGTCAGCACCACCGAGGTTGAGACCACCTTCTCTACCCCCGCTGCCACCCACAACGGCACGACTCCATCCGCCTCCGAGTCTGAGGCTTCTTCCACCAAGGGATCTTCCTCCACTGCCACCGAGGGTTAGTCACCATGTCTGAAATGGTAGATCGTATTTTTGCTAACATTCTTACAGAGTCTTCCTCTACTGCTACCGAGACCAGCGCCTCCACCACTGTCCCCGATAGCGGTGCTACCCGCATGACCTCCTCCATTGCCCTGATTGCTGGTGCCGTCATGGCCATGGTCTACCTCAACTAGATTGCAGGTTTGAGCGTTGTTGTAATGGAGAAGGATTGATGAGCTGGCTTCGGTGTATACATTTAATAATGGCCTCTGTTCGGTTACCCCGGGAGGCGTCGAGGCACGGAGGATGTCCAGGACGAGGGTCGTATGCACGGCTTTTCTCTGTGTGATCCGAGCGCCAGTATTTAACACAAATGGAACCATCTTGGCTTTCCACCTAAACAGCTCCCGCTTGCCACTCGTGATGCTTAACAACTTTTATGCCCATGCCATTTTGATTACCGTTTGAAGTTGAAGTTGCTCTCCATCAGTTGCTTGGCCTGACATGCATTGACGATCCCTCGTGTCCAAAATGGCACATCCTGGGCATGTGGGGAAACCAGTTGTTCCCGGCGTGTTGGGTGTTGGACGTTTTACTCGCTGTTGAACGTCATACGTCAGAAGTTTATCGAGACGTTACACGCCGGTACGATCCGCATTACGGGCGCCAATTGTCGCTCTCGCCAACCGACGACCGACGGCCGTCACACGAGATGTATGACAAGGGAACCATGAAAGACCATGGAAGACGGCGACCGCTGTCGATGCCGGTGCCATACGACGCGCGTCGGGCACCATCCCTGAGGAAGACTTAAAATGCGGAGACCGGCTATGCACAGAATACGATCAAGATTGGAGTATTACGTGGCAATGGTGACAGAGGGAGTGGGAAACAAACGAAAACATGCAGGATCGGGTCGTCGCGCAACTGGCAGATCTGTCTGATCTCAGCACACCTCATCGGATGGACCTCGTTGGCCATGGTGGAGACATAGTGTGTCGATCGTTTCTGACGTCAAGCCACGCATTTATGCGCGAGCGATGGAATGCCATGTCAACATGTGGACTCGGGGAGTATGAAGCATGGGATGGTAACACTATCGTTTGGCAGGTTCTTTTAGATCATCGTGCATCATAGAATTCCAGCAGATGACACTAATTGCCCGTCCCTATTGCATGTACTGTACAAGAAGATAGAAACAAAAAAAAACACCGCCACCTCTGAGATTTTCGACTCTAGATGGCTGAGACATGAGTGAAAGCAGGTCACATAGTCTCTCGAGCGGGTTTCACACCCATGTGACTTGGGTTGGAAGAGAAAACGTTGAAGAAAACCGAAGTTAAAATATATGCGAACGCCCCAGGTTTTGCCCGCCCGGTATAAACAGATGAAAGAAAAATCCCAATGAAACCCAAACTTGTTGTGAGAAGAGATGAATCTCGAGAGGCTTATGGGAAAGGAGGCCTGGCGATGTCTGCCCAGGCGCCGACACCACAGATGGTGGAGCCCCGGCCGTCGTCGACAGGGCTGAAAGGCCCGCCCAGTTCAATGGAGGTGAGGTCGGAGGTGCGGGTAATAGGGCTGCAGACGGTGCTGCGGCCGGGGAGGTGGACTATATTGCACTCGGGGGTGGAGTATTTATTGTTGCCCTGGTTGAGAAGGTTGATGTTGATGGTGGTGAGCTGATCGTGGCCGAGGATCGGGGTCAGCGTGCCAGCAACGCTGGCCACGGAGCTGGAGCTGGAAGCGAGCACCGGGCCCGGGGCCGGACCCACAGTGTCGTCGGAGGTGGATGGAGCTGTCAGGCCGGAAGGTTCGGAGCTGATGAGCTCCCTCTCGACGTCAATGAAGTCGTCGCCGTCGCTGGAGGCGGCGAGAGCAATGGGAGAGTATGCGACGTCGGCCTCCATGGGAGGTCCGGCGGAAAGGATGATCTCATCGTCGCCTTCGTCGGCAGCAGCTTGGCCGCGCTCAGCCGCCGACTGGTTGACGTCGTTGAACTGAGGGTGACGTGACTTGGTGTACGCGCCGAGGGCGCTTGTGTGGGAGTGATGAGAGGACACCATTGCGAAATCGGACAGAGGAAGACCACACTTGATTTGATAGTGCAATAGGTGCTATGGGTTTCTCGTAGAGGACAATGATGCCTGATGCCTGAAGGGGAGTACAAAAGGTGGTGGTGGAATTGGAGCGGGGCTAGCTTGAAACGGAGTGCGAGGGGGGTTTTGTTGGACCGTTGGATCAAGGCAATTCAAGAGGCAGTAGAGATAATACGATGATGGAACGGAACGACTTGGGCTACTCCTGTCGGTCTCCGTTCGGTCTCCGTCTCTCTCTCTCTCTCTCTCTCTCTCTCTCTCTCTCTCTTCTCTCAAATGCAGAGGGTGGTAGGTTACTTTGATCTACAGGGCCAGGCGCGTTGCAGATTGGTAGCGCGCGGTGACATGCCGTAGCAGTAACTGGAAGGTAATTTTGGCTTGTGTGCGGGGGAGACGGAGGCAATGACTCTCGATGACAGAAAGGGTAGGAAGTGAATAAAGATGTCACACTGGGCAATGGGAACGTGTTACTATCACTCTGTGCTGGGATGAAGATGAAACTTGAGGAGGGAGAAATGGCAACGCTCAGAACGGAGGGGGGATGATGCTTGATATATGTGTTTTGTCGCTGCTCGTCGACCTCTTGGCGGGTGTGAGAGTCGACATGCAGGAGGATGATTGAGTGATCAAAAAAGAATGTGTCATTCCTTCTCCAAGTGCCCGATACGTGTGGGGGGTCAGTAGAAGGGATCCGATCGTAGGTTGGCCATTGCTAAGGGAGGGCTTAGAAGAAGGGGAGAGGGGGGGGGAGTGGTTGGGCGCGCTTGAAGCCCTGTGAGAGTTAGGAGGTGCAGGTGTCGTGTAAGTCCAATAGCTGTGCCATGATCCCCTACTACTCCCCAATGCGTGCGGGGAGGAGCGTTTGCACGGGGCATTTTGGCACTACCAAGCTCGGTCAGCCCTGGGAAGATCCGAATCGGGGGTGCGTGTAAATGCAGTGCCCTGTTTCTCCAAGAGCAGGCGGCGATGTCCGGGGAGAGTGCGGAGTACGTACAGTACATATGCGTTGTGCTGTAGGTACCTTAGGTGTGGTTGATGCAGGATGCAGGATACCCGATGTTTTTGCAAGTCTCAACTTCCAACTGGAAATCAAACAACACGGCATCATCTAATAGGTCCTTTGCTATCAAGCCATCAACTTCCAAAACTAAACTTGATCGGCATGTCCTGGTCCAAAAAGGATGACCGATCGGACCTGTCAACGCTCACCCCTCTTCCCCTTCAGCGGTTTTGGGTATGGTACGTGTGCTACGTAACGTGGATTCTTCTGCTGCTGACGCGATGCCACCTGTTTGATCCAGTTCAGTTAGACGCTGCTCTACCTATTGTCCCGAACTAATCCCAAAAATCCGGGTCTGCCCTTTTTTGTTCGGTTTTGGGCCTCGTGCTTGTACCTGAAACCTCTCAGGTGACGCCACTGACTTGTGCATATAGGTACGTTCTCTCTCCCCCTTACTAACTTGCGTCTTCTAGAGGTACCATAAGCCGCACCGCGGTAGTTCGCCTCACTTTTTCCATTTCCGGGGTTCTCGACTAATTAGTATCCTTCCAACCCCCCGACACTTGTTTTAGCTCCAAAAAGAGGGATGGTAGGCAGATAGAGACTATTTTGACTCTGCCCTTCAGAGGCCGGAATATAATCCGCTCGGCTTATGCTGGTCCAATCCCGAGACTTGCCGCACATGTTTTGTTCGGCTTATGTCGAGGTGATCAATGAAGCCGATTCGAACCTGCGTACAGATACCAATGCGAGCTGTGTGTGATGCGTCACCTAACACGTCGATCGATTGCATCATGCAGTGCGCTTGCAGGACACGGTGTCACTTCGACCATCGCCCGGGAAGCCCGGACATCGGAGACGGCGACTTGCTTGTCGTTATCCTCATGAGTCTCTGACACATATCTGTGATGTTCCGTCCTGTGATTCATTTGTCAAGATATCCGGAACCAACCGCCCAAAGAAGCCCCGGCGATACCGGTCTTGGTCGTTATCAGACCTCGGCCGTTATGCCTTTCTGCAAGATGTAATATTGTACAGCCACCCAGATAGCGACCACTTCACCGCTGAGTCCAACAAAAGTCGCACTGTATGCAAGATATCTTGGAGTTTTTCGTATGGCCCTACGCTTACACCCAAGCCCAGATTCCCGATCCTACCTACCCCATGCGAGACATGACTGACTCGGGGCTCTGGAGTTTGTATAGTAAGTACTGTACCTTGTAGTGTACTTTGTAGGACTTGATACCATATGGACACCGAAGCCCTGCAGATTATTCCCTTGACCGTCACCGGCGAGTCCTAGAATGCACCCAGTTGCTGGTCCTGCATCGGAGCTTCACATTTGCCGGATTGATGAGTGAGCCCGCTTATTTCTACCCATTTTCTGCACTGCATCTGCCGCATTTGCTTTGATAGGTTCTGGCCCGCTCTAGCAACCGCTCGCCCTGTCTCAAAACATTCATCCGGCGCCTGGGCGAGAGAAAAGCGGTATTGCACCTTGCGTCGGGACCGAAAACACCGAGGGTGCCAATGCCACAACTTGCTACGCATGTGATAGATGAATAGGTCCGGCTAAATGGAGGCTCCTGTGACATACGCGCATCTCTCGGCATTGATGGATCATGATCGGCGACCTGGGCCAATACCCGAGTAGTTGATAATTGTCGTCACTAATTTGAGGCATTGTCTCTTCGGACATGTTGTTCCTTCTGGCTCGTCATATATCTCTACGTATGTCACGTTGTATTCTCGTGAGAAACTACTCGTCGTGGCATCGATTGGATCTGAGCCGCCCTAGAACCTCCCTGCATAGTATGACGAGGTAGACAGGGGTCAAATCCCAGGCGGCTGATCCCTCCCCACATCCCTAGACAGTTAGTTCGTCACTCTCCAGATGCAGCCTGGGGGGGGGGGGGGGGGGTACAACAAGTGCCGGGGGAGGTTTGCCATGCATTAGAGCCTCACACAAGCCACCACCTCTCCAATATCGCCGACAAGGTTCTTTCTTTCCATTGATCCGAGGGGGTGTGCCAGAGTCCTACATGAGAAACAAAATGCAGGGTTTGTGGTTGGTTCTGGGTTGAGGACGTACGTAAGGATATCGGTAATGAGACGAAGCCGTTGTTTGACTTGGAAGATATGGCTGTCATGGGCTGAGCGCACGACGAGATATGATGATGGAGAAGATACCAGCCGCGTGACTGACTGCTCACATAGGGCGATCGATGTTTTGTTTGTTGGGATCCAATGACTTTTGCAGAATGACGTTGAGTTCGTTGGGGATTGTTGGAAATGGCGTCTATATATCGCACTTTTGAGAGGGACATGGCCAAGGCTGGTTAGGGCATAGAGCCTGGGGTGACACATATGTGCCTTGTGGCCTACATTATCCAAGCAAATTGCCAAGCTTCGAGTCATGCATTGCGTCCGGATCGCGTACTGGCTGCCATAGCCGTCGTTGATAGAAGTCACTCACGATGTTGTCAGCGACTCCGTTGTTCACGCGTTAGAGAATAGCTTTCGCCCTGAGCATACCAAGCCTAAAACGAGTTGTTTTGATTCAATCGCCCTGCTTTAGCTCTGGGCTCAGCTAGCCATAAGTTGGAACACCTCGCCCGCTGTCTCAGTCTTTTGCACTTTATGCCCACACCCCCTGCTGCTAAACATGTAAGTCATTTTTACGGTTTGAATCGGGCACGCCTAAAACAGGGCGACATAGTTGCAGGTGATAGCTCGGACCCTGCAGTGAGCTGATGACAAGCTTCTCTGACGAGGTCTGGGTCAGGATGTCTTCATACTCGCAAGGACTTGAGGGCGGCTATAACCATGCAGGCCATGCAGAGACTTTATGGTCTCACTTGGGTGAACACACTGCTGGACACCGAAACTTGTAGAGAAGCAGGGGCATGGGGGTATTGATACTCATTTCGGTGTTGTACTGTTCGTGTCACGCTCTAGTTACCTGGCGATGGGTAGCAGGAGATTGGGGGAACAGTGTCCCCAACTCGAGTAAGGGGAACAGCCACCGCGTCGACAGTCTCAGATTTCGCATTGATGCTACGTGAGGCTGACCAGGACGCATTTTAATACATGCTTCGACTCGTAGTTGCAAACGTGCTCCTATGAAAGTGGTGATTGATGGGGGGTTGGGTGCAAGGTCGAAGGACAGCCTGTGAAGTTACAGTATTTTATCACAGTATATTTTGGAGCACAAACGAGATTGTTTTAACCCTTAAATAGCTTGTCTCAAGCATAACCCATTCGAAATTCTATCTAAAGCCATCGCATCCCCTCGTCATTGCTGACTTCACGGTCTGGATACCTATAGTGAGGTATACGCCCCTTGCCGTACCAGGACCCAATACTCACCGACCCTAGTTGTTCGACCGCCGATGAAGTCGAATGGTTCAGTATCCACCAAAATCTAATAAAAGAACAGCTCAAGTTGCCATCATGACTAAAGTGATCTAGAATAGCACGGAATTTCGAGTGGTTGAGACGAGGCAGGGTGGAGCATGCTCGAGGCCAGACCTTGAATTAGCACCTGGTAGTCTCCCCGTTCCTTGAGTTATGAGCATAAGATACACGTGTCCTGGCTTCAACGGTCGAAGAAAACGTTCTTTTTTTTTTCTTTTGAGAGAGAGTGGTGTCAAAGTTTACTAGACTAGAGTCTGTAAAACGTAATAATAAGTGGTATTACATGCGGATACGTTTGCTGCGGTTAGATCGACCGCAATTACCTCTCCAGCTTTGAAACCCTAGCACCCAGCTATTTTCGTATCAATTGGGGATGCATGCGAACGAGGAGTGAGAATGTAGCTTCTCTTTCTGTTCTTTAATCGATAAGATCTGCAGTTTGAGTCATGGAGGGACAGTCAAGATTTGAATTCATGCCGAGTTACGTCGAATGTTGTGCAAATTCACCGAGCCAAGATATATGGGATGCCCAGAACCCAGTCCCCTAGTCGTCAAGAACCATGCTAAGGCTGGCATATTCAGGTACCAGCTTGACACATACGGAGCTTTACTGAGACAACCTGGGCATTGTGATGGTGAACAACATGGCAAAAACAAGAAAAAACCCTGGCCATGATTTAGATGCAGGCTTTGAGGCGAGTGATTAAGAATTGGCTGCTTCAATTTGTTCTTAGGTCGTCTCAACCTAGGGTTTATGCTTGCTAACCTGAATGCTCATCCTGTCTGTTTCTGAATCATGAGTAATCGATCCCCGCTTAACTCCCACTTTAAAAGTCTTCGTGACTTCCAGGCTTCCATCATCATCAACTCGCGTCGTGGTCTGCACTAAAAGGGCCTCCAATCGCAATCGTACGGTCCCTCTCCCTGCGTTCGGCATCCATTGTCGCAGCCATACTGCCTTTCCGTCGTAACCCAGGAGCCTTGAACTTTCTCACCACTTGATACGACCGATCCAATTCATTCTCGACGGCGCACCTGATCTTCAGGGCAGCAACTGCGGGCCAAACGCTCCGCTCGCCTCTCAAGATCCAATAGTTTAGAGTTTCACGCGTGGGTGTTTCTAAAAGTCTTACAAAGTCTCCTGCCGTGACTTCGGGAACCAGCATCATGGAAGCAGCTGGCACTTGCTCATCGACTAGGAAGCGACGTATGTTTGCAGGGAGTAAGCGTAGTGTGTCTAGCTGACGCAATCGATGTCGGATTTCTAGCCCAACCATTCTGGCCAGAAAAGCAGAGACTTGGGTTGTCTTGCTTCGTGCCTCGACCAAGGACGGGCCATGCATATCGGATTGGATAAATGGGATGAGATAGGGACGGGCTTGACTGACGATGAAGTGATTCACGTTGAACAGCTCGGCTATGCGTCGAAGAGGAGAGTCACGATCAGAATATGCAGTGTGTGTCCAATGTCGGAAATCGATGGTGTTCGCTGGCGCCCATGGCACGATGTTGCCATGTGCGTCTTTACAGAGCATAGTCGTCTTCCGACGACCATACAAAGAAGATGAGGACGCATTAGACGCGACAGCAGCAGTCCAGATCAACTATCATGATTTAGTCTAGCCGCCCAATAACATTGAAACAATAGACTTACCACATTGGGAGCTGTCAGGTAGTTAAGGAGCGTGGGAACGCCGCCTTGGCCTTCTGTCGCAACTGTGATGTTAAGGACCCTTTTACTACGGTTGTACGCCTCCTCAAACGTGAGGTCGCCAACATTGGCCCTTACGCAGTCTTCCAGGACTGTCACGTCAAGAAAGTAGCCATCGCGCGAGAATCGCCGGACTCTACGCAGCAATGTTTCCCATCGCGATCGCGTTGTTTGGCTGCTGGATGGTTCGATGCCACTCTTAGACGAGAAAGCGGTGAGATCGATTCCATCTCCGCTCAAAACAGCGGGTAGCTCGTCTTCTGTGTGGATTGCGACGAGAGCGGCAATCAGTGCTCCGGTGGCCGTGCCGGTGATGATGCGTGGGAGAAGGCCACGAAGGAATAGAGCCTTGACAACCCCAAGATGGCACATACCAAATATGGCGCCCCCTTGAAGGACAAGCGTGCTTCTTCCAAAGGCTTGCCTCGTGTCATGGATGCAATCGAGTTTCATTTGTGTCGTCAACGTGGTGCCATTGCTGTGGCCTGCCGACGAAGGGCTGGTTGGGAGGACGCGGATATCTTCAACCGACTCCGCGACTTGGGTAATGTATTCTTCGATAAGATACTTGGTGCCGGCAAAGGAGCGGTTATAGAGTTTCGGCACAGTGATGTTCCCGAGATTTCGAACGAGGCCTGATCGTAGGAGGTTGACTAAGTGCTGGAAGTTTCCACTCTCTCGAGAGGTCGCGATGGAGTCGAGTCGTTCGGTGATGAGGCGCCAGTCATAATACTTCGAGGTCGGGTTGTTGCGCCTACCGCGGGTTAGAATGGCTGGTCAACACGAGGCCGAGGTCGAGGACGATGGTGACCATACCAAAGATCGAGGCCAAGAAGGTTGTCTAGGTGTAGGGCCGCCTCCTCCCACTCCTCAAAGGTCTCGGCGTTGCGCAAGAGATGTAGCCATAGCTCGACGGGGCTCTTGCGCGTGTACCAACTGCGCAGCTTCTGTAGCGACATGGTTAGAGGCGAAGATATGTTATAGAATATGACCATGTGCCCATATCTCCGGAAGGGGGATCCAGCAAGGGAGGTCAACTTACTCGTTGCCAGAACTGAGCCACGTCGACGACGACACCCCAGACAGCCACAGCTACCCCCATGATTACCGAGGGACGATCACAAGCACCATCGAAGACGGACGGGTCGCGAGAGTCGGGTCTGAGTGTGAGCGACGGCGGGAGCGGGACGCGCGCATCTAGGGCATTGTAGGGAGCGCCGGACCACATGCAAGCCACATGAAAGGCAGGCCAATGGTCCTCGAGACCGAACGACAATGGATATAGTAGGGACAAAAGAAGACTCGGGACCAAGACGGCTCCTGGAGCCTCTGCGATAGGGTGTAGGAACGGATGTTGTTGGGGCGTGGAGCTCCCCGCAACAGCCCGTTCAACAAACGTTGCCGCTAAACTCAGGCATGTGATCGCGCAATGATATCACCAGCCGAGCGACTCGGCCCAGGCTGTCTCATCGGGCCCCCAAGCCACAATACCACATTACAATCCGCGCGTGATAGAGGCTGACCGGAATGCTTTGTGATGGCTGGTACGCATGTAGTAACTATACAAAGTAGGACTTTTGCTTGCATTTACGTAACCAACAGCCGTTGCGCAATTCGTCGCAAAAGGCATTGTGAAGAGGCCACGGGATTGCTGGCGCGCACGTAGTTTAAAGTTAGCATCGCTGTGTCTATTTTCGTCATTCTTGCTATCAACGCCGCCGCAACATTCAGATGGTTCGCCCTCAGTATTGACGATCAATATCGTACATTGCACACCTGGTCCGTTACTCCTGTCACCATCAACGAGTCCCAACTGGAACATATTGATCTAGTCGTCGTCATCGTCAATGACATGGCGCCGCCGGCTTCTCCCAGATGCCTCCATGGGCTCGACATCGGAGCCCTCAGCATCTTCGTCTTCATCAGGTTCCCTGGTCCGGCGTTTCTTCGACCGTCGCCTCTTGTCTTCCTCGTACAGCTCCTCCTCATCTTCGCCATCGCTCTCCTCCTCTTCTTCGTCGCTGTTGACAAGGAAGTCATCTTCGAGGTCGTACTCATCCTGTCGACGCACGCCCTGAGGTAGCTCATCGTCGGTGTCATATTCTGGACCTCGGGGCTTGCGCTTGCCAGATCCTGGTGCGCCACGTTTCCGTGAGGAGCCAGCGCCTCGGCTGCCACCCTCGAGATCTCCAATAGAGAGACCTCCGCGATTGGTTCTGCCGTATCCGCTGTCCATCTTTGCAACGGCGTTTTCGCGGCGTCGCTGGGCCTTGATCCTCTCCTTCTCTGCCATCTCTGCCTGCTTCTTTTGGAGCTCAGGATCCCGAGTCGTTCGGATGATCATGTCACCTCCAGAGGAAGTCTTGCTCGCCATCGCCATCTTTTCGGCGAGGACTGACAGTGCATCGTCACCAACAGCCTTGTTCGGACGCACATTGTACTGCTCGGTGATATGTCCTACTGTCATGAGGAGGTTGCTGCTCAATTCGGCGGCAGCAGCGTAGTAGTGACCATCGTGAAGCTCATTATACGGCTTGTCAGCGTCGGGGGCAAGGCCCTTCTTGGAGATCTCGTAGTGTTCGCCTCCAACTGAAATGGTAACCGATCCGTCGCTCCAGCGGAACACGTTCGTATTGCTCTTGAGCTCGCCAGTGCCATGGTCTCTGCGCACTCTCGCGACATGTTTGGGGTTCTGGGACTTGGCGTTTACTACATCGAACTCGGTGGGTTGGAAGGTTTCAGGATCGTATTCCTCGGGGAGGACTTTGATGAACTTGGGGACTCGTAGAACGCGCAACTGTATGGTTTGGTTAGAAGGCGATGCGAAATGGGAAGGTTGTGACACGTACAGCACCATCCTTGGGCTTGGGGACTCGATGTCGGAATGTCTGAACGGCCATGACCACTCTATCCTTAGTCTCGTGCTGTGGCTGTTCATCTTCGTAGTTGCGATAGCGAGAGTATGAGTCTCCCTCCGGGTCAGAAGCGAGTTCATCGTCATCGAGAACGCGTTGCTTCGGGGATGCCGCTTCCTCGTCGCCTTCGTCGCCGAAGAGGTCATCGCCTCCCTCGTCGAGAGGATCAATTGGGTCTTCTGAGTCGGACATGGCGCCGGAGAGGGATGTGCGTGGAAAGGGGGAGATGCGATGGTGGTTGTGAAAAGCGAAAGTGAGGTCAACTTGACGAGCCGATGAAAGACATGCGGTTGCGCGCCCCGGATTTCGAAATGAAAGCCCCAGCACAATTGGCAACAGACCTTTTCAGCCTTTCAGGATGGGGCGCGAGCCTGAGGCTGAAGGCGCACCAGCCACTCTAGGAACTGCAAGGCCGAGCACTAGCCACAGTGATGGGACTCCAGCTAGCGCTAACCGGCACAACAACACGGAAGGGGTCATGGCGGAGTGGCGGTCGAAGTTCGCTAAGCCCCCCAAAGAAGTATAGTGCGCTTCAGGTGCCTCCAAACCTGCGTCAAGTTTAGGGGACTCACGAGGGAAAGAGCCACTGGGGCTTCTGGGGCTTTTGGGCAGTTATGGAGCTCCATCCCATCTCCATCAGCGACCGACGCCTCTTGTTCAACTTCCAAAACCCCCTTTCTCGACGAGCTGTGGCCGCGATAGCTCTCTCACGCTCCTCACGATAGCCTCGAACCGAAGCACGGCGATACCTGCGAATCCTCTTCCGCCTCCATATTTGGGTAGCACCATTCGACAAACTCCTGCCCGTCCTCGTCCCACGTTTGCCCACTCTGTCACGCCCTCCCTCTCTTGTCTCTCTCGCCCCTCGCGACCTACGCTTCTCACCCCGCCTTTCTGCCGACCATGTCGAACCTCTTTTCCGGCATGTAAGTTGGCCCTTCGCGTTTCTTTCGTTCGCTATCCTGGGCGGGTTTCCAATCATCCACACTGCATTCCATCCGGTCAACCTTTTTCAACGGTCGTTACCATCGGGTCGGGCGCGGTGTTCAGGGCCTCGATTCATGACACATGACACCGCCCAAGCGCTGCCAGCGAGTGGCGATTGCTGCCCACATTTCGCTGCACTTTCAAAGCTACCCCGGTTGCCCTCGTGCAAGTGCAAGTGCAACAGCAACGCCAACAGCAACTCCAACATACCCATCGTCACGTTGCATTGAATCCTTAAATCCACCAGAACTCTTATGCAAATGATACGTTGGCTTCTGGCCCTCCTTGCTCCAATGGATTAGGAATATCAAGATCATCTCCCACGATCCTTGGCCCGGGAAACCCAGACCAACCTGTCTCTGTGGATATTTCTCCTCTGGCACCTCAAGACATGTTCTCTCAGCATGGCTGGCCACCAAACACAAGCCTTGATGTTTCAACATTGTTGTTGCAAACATATAACAAGACCCATGTCAACCTAGTGCCAACTTCACAGAGGACCTGTCTTCTCGTCTGAAAGGCTCTATATCAAGAGAATCTACCACTCAGCTTGAACGGAGCTCTCTTTCGCATGGCTGGGTCAGGTTGAGGACTTCACTGCTAAGAGGCATGCCACTGCTGCCGTCTTTGTCAGGCAATGTGCATCGTTCTAATCAGCTGCTTTTGTCTCAGCATAGTGTGCTGCTACCATGATAAGGGCCCAGAAAGTTCTGAGAAGCCACCCAGGAACAAATGAACACGACGCCATCTTGTCACATATGTGACCTGTTGCTGACGCGATAATTAGAAACGCCCGGTTTCGAGGCGGGTCAACAAAACCTACTGGCCCGCAAAAGAGCCCGACATCATCCACTGCTAGCCAGCCTCCCCTTCCTGAACACGTTTCTCAGGGGAGTCAATCGTCCTCTGCCAGCCTGGCCCCCAGAGTTCCCCCTTTGCCCAACTCACCCTCACTCGCCCAAACTATCGGCATGGATGAATCTAGCGGCGTCATGGCTCCTGGCGATGACCTTATTGCCGCCTACCACTTGCCTCGACCGCTTCCTCTCTGGCTCAATTCTCAGTATGCCAAGCACATTGTCAAGGGTAACTTCATGACTCTGAGTGCGCGACCTAAGACTGTGGAGCAGGGCGAATGGATTGCACACCAAGGTAGGTTCATTCATACCATACTATTTCTCTGGCTTGTCGAGCATACTAATAATAGCAGTTGTTGAGCACTACCGCAACCTCTGGAACTTTGTTCGGGTCTTGCATGAAAAGGAGGAAGACGGCACATCTATCTGCAACTCCACCACATGCCCACGCATGTCAGCCGGAGTGTACGTATCCCTGCTCACCTAGTTCGAAATGACAACATTGCTAACGATTCATCAGAAACCACTCCTTTACTTGGCTGAACAGCCGAAGAGAGCCTGTTGAACTTCCTGCATACGAGTACATGACACTCATGCAGCGGTGGATCTCTGGAAAGATTGATGACAACAACATCTTTCCCACTGATCCCTCCGGAATCTCTTACTCCCTCAATCCTGCTATTACTACCACCCCTCTCTCTCAGCTGACGAATCCCGGTGAGCCTGATTGGATCGGCAAACGATCCGGCTTCCCCGACAAGTTCATGGATATCTGCCAGATGATCTTTCGGCAAATGTTCCGCGTCTATGCCCACCTCTACTGGGCTCACTTTACAGAACCCTTCTACCACCTTAATCTGGAGAAGCAGCTCAACAGCTGCTTCTCGCACTTTGTCCTGACTGCCACGGCGCTGGACATGTTGAAGCCCTCGGAGCTGGAGCCTATGCAGCCTCTGATCGACCTATGGGCTGCCAATGGCACCTTCCCGCCGGAGTCCAAAGCGCACGAGTACGCCAACGTCCGTGCCGGCGAGCGCCTCCTGCAGCTTGCCGGAGTTTCTCAATAAGCGCATACTGTCTATAGACAACGGCGCACAAGGATATGTTTTGAGACAATGGGGAACACCCGTCCCATGAACCAAATAGAGATTATACGAGTGCAGAAACCATGTATTGAGTCTAAGGGTGAGAAGCATGAGGCATGGCGCAGAAACAAAGGACTACAGAATGGAGTTTCGGATACTCTGACATATAGAGTTGGTTGTACATGTGAAGGCCAGGGGAGGAACAACAGCTGGCGTCTGAAGCCTTGGGCTGATGCGACAACATAGAAGCCCACTATTCCGATACCGAATTGATTTCGAACAATTGTAAACATACACACAAACGACCAATATCAAACAGAAGCTTCCTTGCACCTCCAAATCGATGCTTTCGTAATCCTCACTCCGCCTCCAGTTCCCCTCCGCAGGGTGCCCCGACTTCGCTGATCTTGTATTCGACGATGATAGGTTCGTTCTCCTTAACGATGAATCTCCCGGAGCCTACATACAGCTTATCTTCTAGAGCCTTGAGGCCGGGACTGTCTGTTTCAAACCTAACCTGCACAACTGAAACGCATGTTAGCCGCGTTAATGGATTAGATCTAGGCGAAGCCAAGACGACAACGCACGAAGAGAGGAGAAGAAAGAGGAGGTGGGGGAGCAGACGATATAGAACAAGAAGGGGAGTAATGAATGGGTCCACTCACAGGCATTGCCAAACCCCGTGGTTGTAGCATTGACATCACCGCGGATGATCTTCCCCTCGTCGCCGGTCATGCTGACGACTCCATTGTAGTTGAAGCGCAGCAAGGAGCCAGTGGCATCGCGGGCAACGCTGGTGACGTCGAGGCGGACCATCTGACCGTCCGGATCGCGGCGTAGGAAGTCGCTCCCGTGGACAAAGGTGGCGCTCAGTGCGGGACTGTAGTTGGTCTCTGAAATCAGAGTGCCGGCGCGAGGGAGAAATGGGATGTTGAGGAGGTCTGCGGTGATGGCGAGGGGTGTGTCGATGTAGATCTGGCGCCGTGTTAGCGGAGAGGTACTCTGTCCTTATAATCGTAACTACAAGGTTGATATCCTCCTACATCGAGAAGGATACATGAAAATGGAGACGGGGGCGGTCATACTCGCGCGGTAAAGGCTGGTATCAGGATGGGGAAGTTGGTGAACTTCATGATGGCAGCTGTCTTGACCAATGTCCAGACTCATTTCCTCTGCACAATCGAAAGAAGCTTTTCCCCTGGATAGGCTGTATCCCTTTCTTGTTCGCTCCTTTGCTCGAAAGACGTGTACGTGTGGCTCCTAAGTGTTTCCCCGTCTCCCACTTCCCTCCCTCTCCGGATCCCCGGTTGCTCATTATATTTGCCCTTCTCTTTCTCGTCGGGACACGGGATCCGGGCAGCGCGAACGAGTCGAACCCAAGCGAGCGGCGGGCTGAACTCGCGTTGCACGTGCGGCACTGGCACCGTATCTGCCGAAAGGAGGGCTGCGCTTGCGCTGTCACCGAAGAGCTTCTTGGTATTGTGTCACGGGGGACATAGATGGAGGGGAAGATCGGAAGAAGAGGGGTCTACGGACGAGGACATGGTCCTCGAGGCACAAGGGACGGCGAACATTTCACGAGGGGGGTGGAGGAGACGATGGATGTCTGGTAACTAGTCGTAAGAGGGGGAGACAGGAGAACAGAGCAGTCGGTGGAAGCTGAGCCCACCAAGATCTTGTCATGGCACCAAATTCGACGTCAAGATAGGTGGAACAGGCAAGGCCGAAGCGACGAGTGTCGAATCGCATCCCGTGCTGCTCTGCAAGGCAGTGATAGAGAGACAGACATGCACCGAGTCCACGAGCACGCCTGTTACGGTACTATGTAACTTGACTTACAGCCAAAGGGCACCATACGACGGTGGATATCTTTTGAGTCAGGTTACGCGGCCGCCAGGAACAAGGCACCACAATGCAAGGGCGACAGCAAAGGGGAAAGGGAAAAGGGGGGAAAAAAAAAATTGAGAGTCAAAAACAACGCTTCTCGAACATGGTGCTTCACCGTCTCGAGCTAGGGAGGTGGGCAGCTGTGACTCCTCCCTCTCTCAAATTCTGTCACTTTCTCTCTGCTTGACCGACAGTTGGGCGAACCCCTTGAAGCAATTGTAAGCCCGCAATTGGGCTCTGTCTGTCCTCCATGCACGCTGCCCAGCCATGGTGAGGCATTTGGGCGTGAAAAAAAAAGAGCGAGTGTTGCGATGTTTTGTCTGGTGTGCGTCCATACAAGGCACGACTGATGCCGGGCCGGTCGTGGCGGTATATCACCGCTTCTATTAGACGCGAGCACCGCCCATTCAGCGACGGCTGAAAACGCATGGATCTCAGGCCACACCTCGGTCCGAGTGCTGTCATTGTTGCGAGGAGGCGGTTATGGAGTCATGGAGTCATGGATGGATTCGTTTTTCGTCTGTAATGTGTGCCAGTGTGTGCCAGTGTGGTGTTTAGCCGTACCAGGGACAGGATGCTTCGTGACGAGGCTTTGTTGCTTCGGCCCAGCCACCCCCAGCCCGCCATCTGCCCGGGTCTCCCGGTTTATTCCCCCACAACCACGGGTCCTCGTACCGTGAAACATGGAGCGTGAGTTCTCTTGTAGCTCTAAATAGCAGAACCCCGCCTCTCACTCAGCTCTCAGCTCTCAGCTCGGCCGTGAGACCGTGAGAGATGGCTGAACTTCGGGCACGTCGTCGTCCAACATCGTCGCTCCCTCGGGGATACCCCCGTCTCGACGACTCCAGACATCAGGACTCGACTACATCAGGCCCAAAAGCCACACGTTTCAGAACCATGTTCCGTTGCGAGATCCAGTGGCTACGAAGCCACTCTCCCAGTCAACCGTAGCCCCGGGTCCCCAGATGTGGCAAGGCGCAACTTGCCCAACGTGCTTCACCGCCAGACTCTGATAGAGACTAGCAGCCAACATTACGTTGTAGTCGAAGAGCTAAGCAAGGCACTGGTGCTAACTTGGTAACTTGGGTTCTAAGAATGGATTTTTCTCAAGAGACGTCGTGTTGCCCTCGTATCTTGTTTCTATTTTCCTGTGCAACGAACCATCCCTGGATCTAGGCCCCCCGTGTTCTGAACTTCTGCAGGTGTTGCGTGTGACTCGATCTGAAGGATCATGCGTATGACGCGATTGATGGCTGCTTTACGAACGAACATCAGGCTGCATGTTTGCCGAATGCACGATTCCGCGCCCCCTCCCCCTCAAGAGAACAAGGTTTCAGATCTTGACGGGGCCTCTGCTGGAAACTCCTGTGGCATCGACGCCGTGGCTTGGAACGAGAGAGTCAGTATCGCGAGGTGCGTAGATTGGGGGCTCCGATTTCGCAAAAGACGCTCCATTCGGCGAATCTGATATCGCACTTGCAAAACACCATTTCGTCATTGCCTCGTTTCCTGGGAGGAGCATACACAAATTATGCGGCCAACGCGGACGTGTCTTGACTTGGTTCTCGAGAAGCGTTACTTTGCAGAGCTCGGCTGCAACGTATGAGGTCAAACTCCTCCTGACGTCCGATCGATTTGACACTGACGTCTTCCATGGGCCATGGAACAAGACAATCCATGAGCGGCATAGTGCACCGCCCCGACCATCCTGCAGCCCCTGCGACGGGTTTGGCACCCAGAAACTGGTTGAGATCCAAGTTTTTGATGCGCTGGCCCAAGTTTCAGATTCACCCCAGGAGAAAAAAAAACGGTGAGTGGGGGCTCACTCTCGTTCTGTCAGACTCTTGACTGAGACAGAACGGTCCTCATTACGGCCTGAATTATGAGAGGGCACGTTCCAAACGGCAAGACGCTATGACGATGATTCAGCTCTTGCTCAACAGCAATTGCAATTGATGATGAAACTTGGAACTGTGTTATCACTACTGCATTCACTGACCTCTGTAACGCAAGTGAAGGCCTTGTTTGAAAAGGGATTTCCTCATGACTATCCGATCCAGTAGGTCTGACCGTTTCTTACCCACGTACGTACTTTAGCCAGCTAGTCGGCTGAAACCTCACGTCTAACGCGTCCCGAAACCATCTGCTGCCACGAAAATAGACCTTCTTTTAGATTCCCAGCCTTTCGATTCACAGCCTCGCGAACTTGCATGAGACGGATCAAGGTTGGCTGATATACGGGCCCGTGATTTGCATTCGCAATCTCCAGAACGGTGGAGCGTTATGCTGAAAAAATCTTTCGCTATCATGGCGTGGAGGTTGACTCAAACTTGGTCAGGGATGCCCAGACCGCACATTTGCGGCTGCCATTTTTTCCTCTTCCTGGCATGGGATAATGGGGATCCTCTTATGCCGAAGCACGCCGTTCTCTCCCGCAGTGTGTCAGAGGCCTTGGATATTAGGCCCCTCCCCTTGCTACGCGTCTTCCAGGGCTGTCCCGTCCACATCAAGGTCGAGCATGGAAGACCTCAATTATAGAAGTCAACATAAGGGCATGGAATCCTCACTAACAAGTCGTAAAGAGCTGGGGTTAGCGGGACGTGTCCCGGGATCAGGGTTAAAATCTCCCGAAGATCCAAACTTCTCTTACTGCTTCAGGCAATAGTTTCGGGTCCCTCGGGACTGCGTCATACTCTTGTAACGGGCAATCGACCAAAATTTGATCGGAGGGTTTCGTAGGCCAGTGTTTTGATTCTCACGGGCATGTGGAAGGCTGAGGAAACGTCATGGATCATCGGCTGAGCTGGGTCTGAGCAGCAAAAGGAAGCTTGCAGCGGCGGCAGTGCTAACCCAGCGAACACCCTGCTCTCCTCTTGTGGGGGTCTAAGGTCCGAGATCGCGGGTGCGTGGGAGTCATACTGGCGGTAGGTATTGCTGCTCACCAATGAAGCAAGGTGAGGCAGTTGGGCAACGACTTGGGCAGAATTCTGTCTGAGGACGGTGAGCGATGTGCTCCTAGTGCGGTGACGAGAAGACCACTGAGAGCCGGTCGACCCCATCTCTCGCCGATGCGGTCGGCCTCAAGGTGTGATGCAGCGCCTGGTCGCGCTTTCGTGAGCCACAAGTTAGGTTCCAGAAAGCCTTGGAGGACGCGCACAGCCCCCAGCCCCCAGCCCTGGCAGGAGAAGCATAGCCTAATCTGGCTAAAGATCCTGCGCCAGGAAGGGGAAGGGGAGGACCTGGTTTTCCTGGACGGGCACCTGAGAAAGCAAATGGGGATATCGAGTTGGGCGCGGACCAAGCAGCGGCTAGCATACTTGGAGCAGCATCCAGCTCGCCTCACTTTGGTGATTGGCCCTGAGTGCAGCTTGGGCCGTTTTGGACGGCGCCGGCCGAATGTTGACCCAATTGTCCGTGCCGGATCGTGATCCGAACGGAGAGCAGGACGGCCGAGGCATTGGATGGCAGGTCCAGCATGGATCGAGGCGCACACCGAGCCTGGGTTCAGGCCACGGCCGTGACCATGATGCCGGGGTCCATCCACGAGGAAGCAAGCGGACCAGCAGGGAAGACAGATGACTGGATGACTGGATGTCTGACTTGATAGATGGGAGGACGCGCACGCGTGACGGGACCAAGGAGAAACACACCGACAAAACAAAGACCTCAAGAGGAGAAGCAGCATGGCCGGCCATTATGCGGCCATGAAGCACAGTGGAGCAATGGTTGCCAGGCTGGAGAGCCTAGTGGTTGGATATCGAGGGCGTGTGCGGGAGTGTGCGGGAGTGTGCGGAAGTTGCATGTGGTTCTTTCCCCCAGCCACCCACTGAGGCGGATGGGATGGAGAGGGAGGCATTAATCAGGTTGGCAGGTTGGCAGGTTGGTGAGAGACGGCGGCATCAGACCATGGCACAATATCGAGGGGTCGATGATGGCGACGGTGCTATGGTTCGGAGGAGGTATTTTGTAGCTTGGGTGGGGTCAGCAAGCTGCAAGCGCGCAGTCGGTCACTGTAGATGCTAGGTGAGATGCCGTCAGGAAAACCTCCAGTCAGAGCGCGGATAAATCCATAGGCTCTCAGGGTGTCTGGCCTGAGGCGTGAGGCCTGGAAGGGTCGCTGGAGAGCCAGAGCCTGGTGTTCGTGCGTACCCGTATGTTCAATCAGAGACGGGAGCCACGGGCACGTCGGGTTCCAACCTTGAGCTAGACTGACTGCTCATGTGTGGGTACTTTACAGGTTGGTATCTGTCTGCCATCAAACTGCACGAGATGGGCTGGATCGAAAGATTGACGGTACATATGTGCCAGGTTCCGGCTATCCCGTCGCCATCTAAGCTAAAGCGCAGTAGATCCGAATGGCGCCCCCCCAAGATCTACCGGGTGTATCCCAAGGCTAGGTTTCTCACTCATCGGTATGGGGCTAGAGCTGGGTGCCATGGTGACGACGACCACTGAGGGTTAAGACAATGAAGCACGCGCGAGGTTCAGGGACCCAAAGCGGCAGTAGAGTGGCAGCAGAGTGGGAGCGAAGCGACATGCGGCGCGCGGCGTGGCGCGGACATGGCAGCATGGCAGCATGGCAGCATGGCAAAGCTGGAATAGCGCGGGATGGAGCAGAAGCGCATTACCGTCGATGCCTCCATCGAGGACTGGATGTCATCGTCGACTGGTCGCAGGCGCACCACGGCCCATGGAATGTATGTCCATGGATGGCAGCATGGCAGGTTGGCGAAGCGTGCGAAACGTGCCCTGGGTTGCGCCCTCTTTCCCCACGGCGCCCAAGGCTGCTGAGCAATAGGAAGCCCGCCAGACGGGTTAGTGGCTCTGGGCTGCTGCAGCCAGTGGACATCGGCCCTCGGGTTGGCCCAGCGGACGGTTTTAGCACCCGGCATCAGGCAAGGTAGCGTCCGTTTTTGGTGCCCAACGTCGCGCTCCCGTCCTTACCTTAAGGTTGGGTTTTGGGACACCGCCCGGGCCGGTCCAGGTTTAGCATCACATCAGCCGAACCAGGACGGCCGAAACCAATGTCTCTAAGCTTTCGTTCGCCATGAGTCGCCGAGGGAGAGTCTAGGCCGCTCTCAACCACTCACTCCTTCACTCGTCCGCCCGCCTCGATCTAGAGGTGTAGGCTTCAAGGGCGGCTTTACACCCGTATCGAGATGCTTTGGCCCCGTATGGAGTCCTGTGTGTACGGAGCGACAGGGCTGCCACGCTGCCGTGGGAAAAATTGCTTTGTCGTTGTTGCTTTTTTTCGAGCTCCCATCTCTACTCCCCTCTTCCCGTTTCGCCGCCCGCGTGTCGGTTCCGGCGATGAACCCCTTCCCCCTCCCTTCCCCCCCAGTCCGGTCAGCCATGACACCACTCAGCAGCATTCACTGGTCGAGGGCACTTGTCGGGCGTGGGGTGGTGGCTTCGGTGGGCTGGTTCTGGGCAGCAAGTAGAACAATATCACAGGGCGCGATGGCGATGGCCTCATTATTTCAAACACCGCCCAGAGACTGATCACATCAGGATCATAGAAGAGCAAGCCGACAAGAGCAGCGGTCAAGTGACGCCGAACCACCTCGAGGCTCACACGGGCTCCGTGATAGTCGGACGGGACGGATGACAGCCGATGAGGATGAAGTGCCTCGGAGGCCACATGAGGCGTTCCTGGGAAGGCCACACAAGGAAGGCCACCCAGAGATGGTGGAGGATCTCATGCTTGGCATCTACAAGTACTATTGTACCTTGGTATCAGGCAGGTAGGTCGGGTGGTGAGGATGGAATCTGCAGTGATGCACACTGTACCTTGTACACACATCTGGCAATCTAGCTCATCGGGAGTGGACGCCATGGAGCTGATGGGTGGAGGTCGAGCGAGTATCAATCATGTCGGCACTGCAACCGCATATTCCCACACAAACAACTCGCCCAGCGTCTGGACGCATCAACGCCACGGAAAGTGGTCATAGATGTCGCGGTTCCCATCTGATGCCGTTTGCCGCGGCCACCGCTAGTATTGAGGACTGAAGATCAGCATCACGATGGATGATTCGTATACACCACCATGTCCTCCTACCTGTCCCTTGTTTCCTGATTTGGCCATTCTGAGGCCTGCCATGCCTGACCAAGACCATCCAAGCCATCCTCCCCCATGACGGGCTTGTGAGTGACACCTCCCCACCCTCCCGAGCCGTCACTAGGTGCTCGGTTCACTCTCTCAGCCCTCAGTCGCTCACACGCTCGCAAACTAGCAACCACACTGGCGGGCAGTCCTCGCTCCTCAGGCTCCTCACGCAGACAAGACAGACGCTTTCCTCGTCCTTGGTAGACTCACGCCCCCGCCACCCCCTCAGAGAGACACTGGCTAACAAGTTACACCCTGGCCGACCCGAAGCCCCCCGTCCTTCGTGTGCCCTTGGCTTGGCCTTTGGCCCCCCAGTGGGTCGGCCATCCTTTTCAGAGGACCCCCCTGTGAGGACGAGTCCAAGGGCCGCACTCGACGTCGGGGTATCGCCGTCGCGCTGAAGCCCAGTGCCATGTACCTCGACTCTGTCTCCACGTCTACAAGTGCCGGGTGCGAGCCTGGCGAGTACATAACCAAAGCAGCTCCTCCCTTCGGACTACCTCATGTCTACCGCACTTCCCAAAGCAGCAGTCTGTTATTGACGATTTTCCCTGCTTTCCCTGCTTCCGCTACCTGCACCCGCTTGTTTCGCCCTAGCCCCCGAGATCTGGAGTGCTGCAACAAGCGACGGTAACAAGCAACACCACTACCACAACCACCAAAAAATCGTCTTTTCCACCAGTCCACATCACGCCAAAACCCCAGCTCTCGCAGCGGCAACTCCTAGCCTTGGCCAAACTACTGGATTGTACAGTAGTAGTCAGTCGGGTCGGACCTTGTGGTGAGTTGCTCTCGATCTCTTTCCCTTCTTCGTCCCTCCCGGTGCGCGCCTTGCCGTCCACCGCATCGCGCCGCCGTTTTGTCCTTGCTGCTGCCATTCGCTTTCCCGTCACTTCCCGCGCTTTAAAGGTTTCCGGCCTCCCGCCCGTGGCCCATCCCATCACGCCCGCATCCGCATCATCATCCCCCCTCCCTCAAAAGCACCCAGACCGTTATCAACCCATCCAGTCGCCCCTTCCTGCTCCGCTTCCCTCTCACCCTTCCTTCTCTCTTCCACACTGCCATCGTCATCACCATCATTGGCATCATCGTCCTGGAGCTATCGCATATCCTGGTCGTTAGCAAGGGAAGAAACGAAACATCATCCCATCCACTTCGCATACCCACTGTATTCCGATCCGTCTCCGCACTGCCCGCCCGCCGCCTTCCTTCTTTGCCCTTGCCTGGTCTGGCGCTGCCTGCCACTTCCTCGCCAAACCCCACCCCGCTTGCCCCGTCCACCCACGCCCATTAAAAAAAAAAAAGAGCCCACGCCTAAGCCCACGCTTCAGCGCTCACGCCCTGCTATTGCCAAAAATACACCTACCCGTCGCGGACTCTTTCACCGCCCACACCAACATCACTCACTGACTCCCTCGAAAGATCATATTATTTCGCGCGCCCCCAACCTCTTTCCTCTTGCGCTCCTCCTTCACCTTCACCTTCCATCTTGGATATTCATCTTCACTTTTTTCTGATTGCCCTTGCCCCTTCTTGGCTTTCTCTTCTCTTGCCACCACGACTTGTTTCTACTACTTGCTCCCCCCCTCCTCACCTCCTCCCACACACACATTCACAGTTGCCTGTAATGGCTTCAGCATACCCCATGCAACCATTTTATCGCAACCATCTGACCGTGGACACAACCCATGCCCAGAAATTCTTCGAAGAGGAAGACAACAGCGTCCTAGACGACAACATCCTTGACCACAGCGGCATTGACTCCGGTCTCGAGCTATCTCCTCCCATGGCCGACAGCCGCCGAGAATCCTTTGCCGTCGGGCCCCCGCTCTTCTCTCCCAAGACGGAGGACTGGCAGTCAGTCGACATGCAATCGGTTCCCTCCAACAACCCCTTCATGGATCAGCACAGCAACAACCCCTTCATCCGTCTCGACCAGAACCAGTCCAACTTCGCCGCCCCCGCGAGCAACTGGTCCCTTGCCTCTGGTTCATGCACCCCTCTTCAGCCCTTCGACAACGTCCCCGCTGAGTACGAGACCAATGCATCCATCTTCCAGCGGCCTATGCAGGGCCAGACGCCATTCTCGAACACTGGCAACATGTTCTCCGGTCTCCCAGGCGGCAATCAGTCCATTCCGGCCTCTCCTCACAAGGATTGGATGTCTCCCAACCAGCAGGCGGCTCTCGGCAAGAAAATGCGCCCTAGCAGCCCCGCCATCCGCTCCCATAACGACATGCGCCGCGGGGATGGTATCCGCAAGAAGAACGCCCGCTTCGATATCCCCGCCGAGCGGAACCTGAGCAACATTGATCAACTCATTGCCCAGTCTTCGGATGAACAGGAAATCAAGGAGCTCAAGCAGCAGAAGCGCCTGCTACGCAACCGACAAGCAGCGTAAGCACCCAATCCAACCTTTGTTACACCTTTGCTTATCACTAACATCGTCATAGCCTTGACTCGAGACAGCGCAAGAAGCAGCACACTGAGCGTCTGGAAGATGAGAAGAAGCAGTTCACTGTCATCATTGGCGACATGGAGGAAGAGATGGCTGAGCTCCGAGCTAAGCTCGAGCAGGTTCTCATTGAGAAGCAGTCGTACACTAACTACATTGAGAACCTCAACCTCGAGAAGGAAGAGATGATCCGATCTCACACCATCGAGACAGGCGAGCTGAGGAAGAAGGTCAGCGTCCTCACTGACCACGTCCAACGTCTCGAGAGCAACGCTGTGCCCCAAGCCAACGCCGGGGCCAACGCCTATCCTGGTGCCTACGACAACATGGACGACATGGGCATGACCAGTGCTTGGGACACTTCCAACTTCCTCAACGAATACCCCGTCGAGCCCGAAGTAAAGCAAGAGATGGCCATGGTCCCCACCAAGAAGGTCGAGACCAACCCCTTCAGCACCGACGGCGAGAAGCCCGCTGCTCAGGGTGGCCTCCTCTTCATGCTCTTCCTTGTTGGAGCCTTTGTTCTGTCGAGCCGATCGACTCCTGCCATCCCGCGAGTCTCCGAGGACGTCAGGGCTGCTTCGGCCACCCTGCTGGACAACGTTCTCAAGGAAGCTGGTGTCAACCCCCAGGCTGCTAGCCTCATGGCTGCGGCCCCCCCTCAACCTTCCGGCGCTGCCAGCTGGGGCAACCCCATGAACGACATTGTCATGGACGGCGTTGCCCCATCGATGCTCTCTGAGCTCGGCGATGTTCTTACGCAGCCGACCCAGGAGCAAACCAACGAGCAGATCTTCTCCATCTCAGCCGCCCAGTACAACGGTGTCAGCTCTCAAGAATTCCTCCAGAACGCCCCCGATAGATCCACTGCCAGCCAGGGACGTCGCAACCTGGCAGATGCTCTCACGGCTATGCGATCAACAAACAAGCAGAACGGCGCGGCTGAGGTGTACACACGCTCCCTCCTCTGGGACCAGATCCCGAACGATGTCGTCCGAAACTTTGCGAAAATGGTGTCCGACTGCAACAGTGCGCAGAATGAGCAGCAATGCAACGAATCAAGAGCATAATGAGAAGATGCACAAAAAAAAAAAGTGTCACGATGATGAGTCTCACGGCTATTTTTTAATGGTTCTTGTTTTTTCCTTGTTTTTCCTTGAGTCGGCTTTCATATTTCCTTCCTTTCCTGGGGGATGAGCCGCCATACACTCGACGTCGCTCTCGCGCACTCCAGACCTGTTGCTCACGCACCCAAACGGATGGTTTCTTCTCTTTGTCGTTTTCCTTCTGGATTTCTATTTTGGGGTCTCTTTTGATTTCCTTACGGATCTAGCAAGCGAGCGAGCATTGTTTTGTGTGATTTCAACTGTGGAGTTTCCTGTCTCGAATACCTCTTCTTTTGGTTTCTACCTGTTGTTTTCTGGGTCATGGCGAACTTGGTGCGGGCGGTGGTCGGCAGCGGATGCAGCACAGCGGCAGCGGAAATGAAGCCGCTTGCCAGCTACCAGACAGAATCTACGAGGTTCCCAAGTCCAATCAGTGTGGACAATGACGGGACGTTTCTATGGTGCATCGGAATGGGTGCGATTTTTTGGTTTAATTTGGATGGCATAGGCGCGAAGGAGGAAGGAAACCCGGGGTAAGGGAATGGACTTTGGCATGGATCGGAATGGAAGTTGGATTGATGGGTGGTGTATGGATGAGACGGAAGGCGACAGACGCGTCTGGTGACGACGATGATATGGGAAATGATGATGACGACACGAATCGAACTGTCGACGAAGCATTTGTTTTTCTTTGGTATTATTCCATTCTTGAGCAACGCAGAACCAGCCCCAGGCGGCCTGGGAAGTTGCAAAGCACTTATTTGTTTTGATGATTTACGAAGCTGTTAGTTAGCACAACAGCTATGAAATGCACATTTTGGAAGCTCTTAAACAATGGATTGAAAAGCAAAGTACAGTTTGTCCTCTGTGTGATGACTGTGAGTGATACTTGTAAGTGGCGGTGAATGTAGAAGCAACACCTCAGTGATCTTTGGTGATGCTCAGTGATGGATCCCTGGTGATGCTTCGTCAGATTCCCCCGCTCCTCAGCCCCGGAAGGATGGCTTACAGTAGATGTGGCGATTCAGCTAGGATGGGACGCGAAACTAGGTACTGTGAACTAGGTACTGTGGTCGATACTATCCGTAGACGATAATACTACACAATGACAGGACGGCTTGGGGACCAAGGATCGGGCGTACAAGGGATAGGGCGTGACGAGTGTGCATCCATCCTCTCAACCACTCAACCCCCCTGGTCGTAAGGTCAGTTGGGTGTCCAAAATTAGGTGCCAGAGACACCCAAAAGAGCCCAAAAAGACGCCGTCATCAGGCTGCGCCGAGACAGTGGAGGGCGTGTTGCGGCGGCCGGGTGGGGGAGGGGGGGAGGAGGGAGGAGGGAAGTTTGGACTTTTGGTGGTGTGAGTGAGTGAGACATGAAAAAGGGCTAAGGGGGACCAAGTGAACCACTGGAGTACCCGGCACCTGGCCCCCTCTAAGCTTGGTGGGTTTAGTGGTGGTTCACTATTGCAGCAATGTCTTAGACATTTTGTCTCCCGCCTGGGTGGCTTGAGGCCTGCGACTTGCAGCGCGAGGCGGGCACGGGATGAGAAATGGGTGATGGGATGGTACATTTTGTTAGAAGAGAGGGGGGGGTGTCTATTGCGATGGCGATGTAGGTACATAGGTAGTAGAAGAGCAGTGATACTCTGCCGTTATCGTAAGGTTCCCTCATCTCTAAATGGACCGGCTGATGGATATCTATCTGTCCATCTCACCATACCCATGTACCATCTGCGTGTGCCCCTTCTCCCCTCCCCTCACCCATGTCCGTCGGTGCCTCTCACACTTTGTCCCCCCCCATTTCTTGCAAATGCCGTGCCATGTAGCATGTAACCAGCAAACCTCCAAGAACCCAATAACCCAATAACCCAATAATCACCAAGGAGCACGTCCACCTGTAGCCATTGCATTACTTACGCTCATCCAGCTCCAGCTCCGGGGCGGCGCACTGCAGCGCGCTGCAGCCCAAACAAAAACATGCATAATAAGTCTCTCCCCCCAGTCTAGACTGTCTCGGCAAGTGGTCGCAGGCAGGCAAGCAGGTGGCGATTGGGCATCAAAACAGGGTCGCGAGGGAAAGGTGCATCCCGATCGTGCATCAAGTAATGGCGCTCGATTTAACGAGGAGGAAAGAGAGAAAATACGAGCTCAAAGGAGACAGGTCAGGGAGATTGGTGAGGGGGGGTTGTGTGATAGTGATGCATGATGCTTCAACAAGGCCGTTTACACTGCAATTCAGCCCAGCCCTCCCCCATCTTTCCCCCTTGCCTCGTTACCATCTAACTTATGTGCCGTCCCGCATGTTATCATATGTACTTCCGGCATCCAGCGGACATGAGATTATTAGATCATTGACGCAAAAGCGTGTGTATGTATGTATGTGTGTGTCCCATGCTGTGCCATGCGCTACGACCTCGCGTGCAACCAGAACACAGATGACATTGAGAATGTCTCTTGTGCCATGAGCCATGAGACATGAGCCACTGAAGCACATGGAGCCGCCACCCCATGACCTTGGTTGCCAGTTCCCGCCCTATAGCCTCCCCGCGACAGTCCACCATGCACACCTACTTGACATTTAACTTACCGTACACGTAGGACTACCATATCCCGTATCGAGCTTGGGATCAGGGAAAAGACTAGATCCCGTGGCAAGAAAAACCTCCGGTGAGCATAGCCAAGTTTTTCGCCCCATCGAGATCGAGCCCTCTTCCAGCCAGTCAAGCCAGCGTATATACCACACTCTATGTGTGGCATACAGCGGCAGCGCATTGTCCAGTTACCCGTTGCCATCTGGTGGCACGAGGCACGAGCCGGATGGGTCGCACTACTTGCGGCTGCTTCCCGCACCTGGCGGGTCGTACTTTTCTTTCCAGATCCTATGCGGAAACGTTGAGTCAGCATTTGCATGTCGTCCAATCTGTCCTTTGATGAGGCGCGTGTCTCGGCGCGCAGGCCAGTATCAATGGTTTTGTCATACTCTCACATCGACGACCAGACCACCCGTCCCGTCCTTTTCCGTCGCAGCAGAGCATCAAGGTGACACTAAGCTCGTAGGAATCGGATGAGGGCAGGAGAGTAGGATAGCAGGAGAGCCTATCAAGCCGTGGCTGCGCAGGTCATCCGAGACGAGCGGCGCCACCATCCACTCCAATGGCTCGCCGGGGTGGGGGAGACAGCGACCAGCACAGCAGTCTGGTTGGACTTACCAGGAATTCCCTAGCGTTTTGTTCCCGGCCTTCTCAGCCAGTCGATAGTACCGGGCTGCTGCGAACTGTACCAAAGGGGACAGGATATCAGCCTCATGTGACGAATCGAGGGTGGCAGTGTGTGGGGGAGGGATGGTGGAGGGGGCGAGTCAAGGAGGCAACAAGTCAAACCACGCGAGAGGAACACGGCGCTCGTTTCTGCAAGAACTCCTTTCCAAGCTAGTCTCGATGCCCGACGCTTAGGCATCGAGACAGTCTCCTTGGACAATGGAAGTGAGGCAGTATGCTTGCACCAAGCGAGGCAATCTCTTTGGTCCAACCCAGGCAGTCTTAGAGGCTCGCATACCTCGCCTCGTTGACAAGCTCAGGAGCGCCTCGTCACATCGCGGTGGATGAAGAGTTCCTCACTGGACCGAACTCGCAGAACTCGCACCACTAGGGACAATAATCTCTTGGGAATAACCACTAGAGGCATCGCCGGCGGAGACGATTGCTGACACACATACCTTGTCTTTTTTGCACCCGAAGCCCTCGAGGTAGCACCACGCGATCTCGTTCATGGCGTCTGTCTAAACGTCAGCCAAGTGTCGCCTCGACGTCGCCCATCCAGTAACTCACCTGTATCTCCCAAGTTCGCCGCAGTCTCATAATACTATCCGTCCGAAAACCCCGTTGTCAGCACCACTCAGTCTGGTTACTTCTCTCCTGCATGACGTTTTAATGCATCGGAGCTTGACGAGCATCAACCTACCTGCTTAGCGGCATATGGGTCCTTAGAGATGCCCCAGCCATGGCGAAAACAGTTGGCCAGCTCGAAGATAGCCAGGACCAACTCTCCCTTAGCAGCACCGCCCTTCTTCATGCCGGCCTGCAGAGCCAACTGCTCAATTGACGCCGAATTGGAGGCAGCAGCTGAAAGATAGTGGACGGCGCCGGCTGGATCTGGTGCGCAACCCCATCCGTGCCTAGATGAGCGCAGGGCGCCTGGTCAGCGTCTAACCTTGCCTATCCGGAGCAAAAGGTGCTGGCTGGTGCCACCCCCAGATCTTGGACAGAAGGACGACGGGAAGTTTCTCAGTTGTGACATCCAGTTTTGGCAGTTATTCAAATCCTTTGACCTCCAAAACCAGCATTTGGGGGCGCAGCAACCATATAAGACGATCATCATCACATACCTCAAGGCGAGCCCGTATAGGACTTGACTTAGTGGGTTATTTGCACCCTGGGGATCTGCCAATTTCCCGAACATGCGAGTCGACCTCTCAAGATCACCTTCCTCGTGCAGGCGAATGGCCTCCTGAATATCCTCATCAATAGTCTTTGACGAAACCGGACCGACCGAGGGACTCCTCTTCCGCTGCGGTTGCTGCCCGCCGAGCCCCATCCGCGCAACACCCTCCGTGGGCACTGGGGACGCGGGCCGACTCCGAGCCATGTCGTTCTGGTTCGCCAGCATGGTCGCACGGTTCTCCCACTGCGATTCGGCAGCGTCCTTGTCGTCGGGGTTGACCGGGACCACAATGTCGGGCAGGTTAGTGGGCACGCTCTCAGACGACTCTGGGGCTTTACTGAGGTGGAGGCGGTGCGACAGCCTGCGGCTCTCAGGGCGGCTCTCCTTGCTCCCCTGAGATGAGACGGAGGCGCTGCGTGAGCGGCCGGAGCGGAAGACGTCGAGGCTGCGACGGGCCTTGCTAGGCTCCTTAGGCGAGAGCAGGCCGCCGTCGTCCGGCTTCGGGTCCTGCCTGAACGTAGGCGGGTATATTTGTTCCTGCGTAGATGTGTCGGAGCGGATGAAGGTGAACTCGGGGGCGCTGAGCATGTCGACGGTGGCCTTGTCGGCAGGCTCGCCGTGGGCCAGCTCGTCCTTTTTCTTTAGAAAGTCTCGCAGACCCATGGCTGACGTCGGTACCTCAGATGTCTTGAACGGGCGGGTTGTAGATGGTGGTGAGACAGCGGCAAGGCACGACTTGGTGGGGTTAGGTGTCTAATTATGCGGTGGGTATCGAACAGTTATCAGGCGTCTCGATCGAGGACTCGTAGGTATGATGGGATCGCAAACAAAGCAGCAATTGGAGAGTCGACGAGGACAGCGGCGATTCCTCAGCCTTCAACAAAGGGGCATCCGTTTTTGAGTCCTGAAAGACGTCTGTCTGTCTGTTCGCAACTGCACAGGGCTGGGGCTGAGTCGAGGCTGCGGCGGGCGCGTCAGTAAGCTGAAAGGTGAGGGAGGGGTGACATTGTCGCATTCCTGCCGGGATCGTACATGATGGGCACATACATACACGAACAAGATACACACGTGTAGGGGAAACAATGACACGATTGTACGACGACGATGTAGCCGGAAATGATAAAAGACGAGTTGAGTTTGCTCCTCTTGCCAGGGCCCTTGAATAAAGCTCGGAATCGCTCCAGGATGAAGGCGCTTGAGTTGGCGCGGAGCGAGATGACAAGGACTCGCTGATCAGCAGGGATTGTGGCGTTGTGGGTGGTGGAGCGACCATCCGTCCATGCCATCAACTAGGCGAGGACGTAGTCGAATCCATCGTTATTAAAGCCATTCCATGTCGGAGAACTCTTCTAGTACTGGACTAGGTGCAGCCTGCTGATGTGTTGTTCAGCATCACTGTTACTGGCCAGTCGTTGGCTTGTCCTTGGCTTGTTGAAGGCACATGTTGGCGTTGCTCCTTCTTGATAAAAGTTGCTGATAGCCAGCCTAGAATTTCAGTGGATGGTGCCCCTCCCCAGTGGCTGCCGCCGCTGACGCTCGCACCTTCCGCCCTCGTTTGCTCGCGCCCCCGCCAGGGAAGGCGGCATACAGCGCCTTGGGGCTCTGGACGTAGGTCCTGAACCGCACTAGGTAAGGTAGCCAATTGGTCCCTCCCGGCCCTCAGCTACGGAGCAGAGTCGACCGAAGGTCAAAAATAGAATCACAACTCTGCCTTGTCTGTGTAGGTAGATAGGTGTCTGGCATCACGTTACAAGAATTAAGATGGTTCAATTAAATGTTTATCAAGCTTCTTCTTAATCGTTATCTAGAATTGCTGGCTAGACTCATCTCCTCCTCGGTCTTGCTGGTTCTTGATTCCTGATTTCCTTGTTCTTTTTTTTCTCAACGTTTTTTTTCTCATCTCATTCTTTCGTCATTCCAATTCTTTGTTCCTCTTCTACTTCTTCGTTTTTCTTCTGTAACCTTCATCTTGAGGGTTTCCGCATGATCGTAGACAGGGGTATCTCAAACAACTATCCTTAAACAACTCTTCTATCCATTGAACGCCGAATAGATGGAATCAGCCCACCAAAATGGCCGTCGTCTGTTTGTGTTCATAGTAAGGAAAAACGTAAGGCGTGTGAGGTTAACGAAGAGACCTTCTCCATCGAAAAGGCGCCGAGGCCCGCAGCCAAAGCGTTAGGCCAAATCAAGACTTAGAGGGAAAGGAAGTCCTTGTGGTCCTCAAAGTCTGAGACATCAGAGTCTGCGTCAATAAACTCGGCCACCTCGTCTGAATCCACATCATCGGAATCAGGCGCCTCATCATCACTAGAGACATCTTCCATAGCCTCGTCCATCTTAGCTTGGTTTCGAAGGACGCTTGCCCTCTCACGGTGGAGGAGTTTACACCCCTTGACCTTGCATCGACCGGTATTGCTAAAGTCAGGGCATTCAAACACATGACGTTCAGTGCAGGCTGCTCCCTTCTCGCAGTATCCGTTGAAACCAAATGCTCGGCATACGAGTGCGCTTGGGGAGGCTTTGGAATGAGTATAGGGACAGTCAGGCTTGGTACAATACCCCTTGGCAAAATGCACACAACTCGGGGTGCGTTCGGGAGTAAGATCATGGGAAAGATCGCAAGACTCGCCATTCGCGCATTTTCCATCTTTCAGGAATTCTTTACACAGTGCCACCTTGGCAGGGTCGTGGATGTAACGGCATCGAGGGCCTTTGGGGCAAGAACCTGAAGGGTGTATGTTAGTATCATCCGCTCCAGCGCCGGGCTGGTCCAGTTCATCGTTGGTTGAATAGGTCCAATCATGGAAAGAGAAATTACCAGTCGCTGAGAACATCTTGCAAGGCTCGTTAGCCTTCTTGATTGCTCCGGATCGCCTAGAGGTAGTTAGCAACTTATTCAACCCCGACGATGTTACATACCGCTGGTCATTGACGACTCTGTTGGCAACCAGGTTTCCTGTCTTGGTTCGATAGAACTTCACGCCTGCGACAACGGCGCATTTCGGGGTGTGCGACGCAGAGTTGAGGGCACCTATGTTGTGTAAGGTACGACGGCGGTCCAAAGAATGCTGTGGCTGGTACGCACCAGGAGTCTTTACGAGTTTCTTGCCTCCGTCGACAACGCGAAACTGAATGCCTTCGATCATGAGTTCGTTTCTGCCTGCAG
This sequence comes from Dactylonectria alcacerensis, assembly GCA_029931735.1. NCBI lineage: Eukaryota > Fungi > Ascomycota > Sordariomycetes > Hypocreales > Nectriaceae > Dactylonectria > Dactylonectria alcacerensis. Next base: position 3,566,131 of record JAPMUZ010000002.1, read on the forward strand.
AGTTAGTGGTGGTCATCGAAGAGCCAGCTTGGTGCTTCAAGAAGTCGTTGAACTGATTCTTCTCGCGACGTCGCTGGCCGCTGAGCCTTTTTATCCGTGTTTCCTCGATCGCCTTGGTCCGGTTTTGGTTTTCTTTCTCGTAGACGTTTGCGTTAATGAGTTGGAGATGGCGAGCATTCCTGGATACCCAGCCCGGTGGTGTCTCCGATCCATTTCTAGAAGATCCGGAGTTTGCCGGGCTTGCCGTCGCATTAAGATGCAGAGTCCGATGTTGGTGAGTTGGCGGTCGTCCGGCCCTGTGTGCTCGTGGCGGGTAGGGTGCGTTGACATGTCGGTAAGTGTTGTCTATCCCCAGGTTAGTGCGGCATTACTCCCAATGATGAAGGAAACATACGGCGATGTCCAGAGTGATGGCTCGTCACGGGGCGTGGCGCGGACTGCTGATTCTTGTGCCGGTTAATTTGGCCTGTTGTGCAGTTAACAGTTAACATGAAGTGTGTATCATGAGAAGAAGCTAGGGCACAAACCAGCAAGTGCGCCAATACGAGCCAGGAGCTCTTTCTCCTCTTCAGACATTTTGATATGGCTGTGATGGTCCCAGAGTTGGAGGCTCGTCTTTATTTATCGGGCGCGTTTGTTTTGGAGCAGAGACGATAAAAGTTAGGCAGAGGTGTGCGAGTGGGATGCAACTCTGAAGCGCGTAGAGTTAATGGGCGGGAAGGCGGCGTCATGCATCGAGAGGGTTCCATTAGTCATCGCGTTCTTATCTCTGATTGGCTAACTACTAACATTACACCACTCCTCACACAGTCGCAAGGCTGAACCAAGCCACCAAGGTAGCAAGCGTGAAAGGGAGTTGCTTCAACGACAATTTGAGCATCACCGCGACATCCACGCCAACGCTGCCTTCCCAATTCGGTCTACGCGATCTAAAGATCGTTGCTACTATCACTCAACCTCCCATTTCCTTGAGCAACCTCAAGGGTATCCACTCAGCTAGCGACAACTTCTTCGCCATGGCCACTTCATGGGACCTCTTGGACCAAGAGGGTGAGATTGAACTGCACAAAACGCGTCTCCTCAATGTCGAAGAGAAACCTTTCAAGCGAATAACGAAGCGCCTCAACATTCTCTCAACCCTGACCCTGCCTACCGAGGCCCAAAATAGTCATTCGACCGACTCCAAATCCAAACTCGAGCAGCTCAAAGAAGATCTCACCCTCGACTTTGCTGCCTTTGACAGCACCATCACGCGACTGCAGTTCCTTCACCACGCGAATGCACGAGAGCGCGAGCGCTACAAGGATGACCAGCATCGAATCTTGGCTGAGTGCCAGGCTGTGCGAGCGAACAATGCCCAGCTCCGCGAACAGCTGGAAGCCTCCCAAGGCACCCTCGCGCAGCGCAAGAAATTTGACGAGTTGGCGGAAAAAATCACATCGAATCGACTGCTTCGCCCACGGGAAGATCAGATCGCAAACCTAAAGAAACTAGAGGAGGAATGCCGCGAGTTGGAACGCGAGAGCGAGACCTACAGCGAGACGTGGAGGGAGAGAAGGGAGCAATTTAACAAGATCATGGAAGAGGGTATGATGTTAAGACGGCAAATCCGCGACGAGAAGGAGGAGGTCGACCGGCGAGAAGGCATGAATGAAGGCGACGACGACGACGCCGAGCCAGACAAGCCTGGACAAACCCCAAGACTCGAGCCGAGTGGCAACGCAACGCCGCGTCCTGATAGAGACAGCCAATCGAAGGCGGACGGCAATGCCGGAACGCCACTTCCAGAAGGCGGGCGGACACCCTCGAGAGACACACCAGGGCCAGACCAACTCAAGTTATTGCCGGGTGCCTTGGGATCTCACTCTCGGAGCGGCAGCCAAGCACCTAGCCGAGACGCATCCCCCATGCCGCAAAACGACGATGACAAGGCCGAGTCGGGAGAGGACGTGGAGATGGAAGACAACGAAACTGCACAACGAGTGGGAGAGGATGGAGAGGCCACCCCTCGTGTCATTGTTGATCCGCCTGAGGGGAATAACGACAGCATGGAGGTTGATAATTAAGTCTTCGACGAAGGCTGGGTTCTACCAACGAACCCTCTGTGACACTATTTTTCAAGATACCCTCGAATTTCTGGAGGTCTAGGCGTCCAATTTTGTCTCACCCTTTGTATTGCTTCGTCTCCGTTCGTAATGGTATCAAATCGCTCCGTATTACAACATCCCACACTGAGGCTCTACAGCCGTGCCCTATGATGAACCGTTCTGCTGCGCCTTGACTTGCGCGAGAGCAGTCTTGGCCGCTTCCAACTCTTGCTCCGGTGCACCGCTCTGCTCCCTCAACTGAATCTGAGCCTCCAGCTTCTCGACAGCGGTATCGAGTCGCTCCCTCAGGGGACCGAAAACGGCCTTGGTCTCTTCGACGGCGGTTTGCTATGTCAATCATCACTGGTTCAGCACGCAATCGCTGTAGAGTACGCTGGCGATCCGCAAAACAAGGTCGAACAAGTGCTAGGGCCACTCACATGCTGCTTCAACATGAACTCTCCATTCCCATCCTCGTTGCCCAGTCCGTTCTTGATCTGCTCCTGCAGAGACTTTACCGAGGCCTCCTGCTGGGCCAGCTCCTTATGGTACGAGGCCTCTTCCTTGAGCAGGCGGTTGACCGAGCTGGTTGCGATGGCGAGGTGCGAGGGCGGTGGCATCGTGATGGTTATCGGCGATTCGTCTAGACTGAAAGAAAAATAGAGAGGGTGCAAAGGCAAACCGAGTATTCGAGAGGTGTGGATTCGGAGGTACTTGACGTGAGTTGGCTCTAGTAGCAGAACCAAGCTTCTAATCGACGGTTGGGAGAAAGTAAATGTCTGCCTGCTTCAGGATGTGGATGGAGGGGAAACAAATGAGATCCTGGCCAAGTGTGCTGTGCCATGCACCTACCCAGGCACCTACCTACGTGGGGTTCAATGGTGGGGTAACAGCTTTGCAGTCAGCAAAACGCGCTTACACCGCGTTCAACAACTAGATACTAGGAAGCATCGAAGAGAGTTCTTTCATTTATCAAACAAGTTTCTTGTATAATCTTTAGTCTGAGTGATACCGACTACCTATAGAGAAATCAGGAGGTCGTCTGGACAAAAAATACTGACGATTGACGTCGGTCCGCGCACAAATCCCCTTTTTCCCGAGCCACGATCCGAGTTCCACATGCCATGGTATCTCCTTAAACGCCGGCAACGCCTGATGGGCGACCTCAACAGCCAACTGCCCTAGAATGCATGAATCCAATACTTTACATCAACATGCCGCCCTGTGAGTCTTCGTTAACATACCACCACTGTGGCGCGTGTTGTATACAATCACGCCGACACAGCAACGGTAGGAGCACTAACGGCAGCGGGTTCGGGCTCGTTCTCATGTGCGATCTCTCCACCAGCTTCCCTCTCTGCCCAGTCTCCCCAAAGACCTCGCTTGCCTCGTACACGGATGGGGTCTCCTAGTAGAGGGCCCTGCTCGACCTTTATAGCGTCCTTAGTGGCGAGGACAAGACACTCGAAGAACATCTTAGTGGCTTCGGCCTTGGTGGTTTGCTTTTCGGGAAGAAGATCTTGGAACACCACGGATGTCTGTTTTCGCTTTTCCGAGCTGGTAGCAGCTTCGGCGCCAAAAAGGTCACGGAGGATGTGAACGGCATGCTTAGTACCGAGAGAAACGGGACCGCTGTCGGCAGGGTGCACGAGAGGCGCAGTTGTCTCGTCAAAGTTGGGCATGGGGCTGCCCATTTCACGCTCAGCATGGTCACCATCGCCGGGGATCATGCCATCATCGGCAGGGATCTCAAGGATAGTTCCATCGGCAGCCAGGCTCTGGTTGCCCAGTGCGCCGCCGTCAAGGCCAAAGTCTGTGTCGTCACCAAGCTCCAGGCGGGGAGACTTAGAGGCACCTTGGTCACTATCGACATCCGCAATTCCGCTGTCACGCTTTCGCTTGAGCTCGTTCATTCCGCGAACAGCGTCCAGAGAAAGCATTCCTCTGAGTTCTGGTGCCCAAGCAGAGCTTCGTCCCTCCATCATGATGGAAGAAACAAAGCCACCGCTCTTCTGCATGTCCATCAAGGCCAGCAGGAAGGGATCGCGGGGAAGGAATGAGGCGGCCTTGATAATGTTCTCGCGGTTCGCTTGTTGTCGCTTGATGTGGTTGCTGGAAAGAGCAATTTCGTCGTCAGGTGTTAGGATCTTCTGCTTCTTGGCGCGTTGGGCGGGTCGTCGGACAAGGCTGTGCTCCATCTCATCGTCTGGCTCATAGAGATCCGTCTGGTGGTGCATGGTATACTCCGCTTCGACCTCCTTTGCAAACTCTTCGTCGATATCAGAGAGTGGCGATTCGGAGATTCGGGCGCGACGGAACTGAGGGGCAGCAGCCATCTCAGGCATCGCGGACTGGTCCTCGGGGTTGAATTGAAAATCATCACCCATAGCAATGTCTCCCTCTTCATCCGCAATCATAACACCATCACCGCCTAGATGCAAGTCCAGAGCAGTGTCCTCCGCGCCGTCTTTTAGGCGGGGCATGTCGAATTCGCTGAGCATGTCATCTTCCACAGGACGGGCCTCTGGCGCGTCTCGACCAAATTCAATGCTTTGGCTAGGGCCTCCGTCCATGTCGAGTCCAAAATCGAGCTCAAGTTCAAGGTCGCCCATGGGCTCCAAGCCGTCCTCATCCAGGCCTAGGTTGTCCGTGAGGAATTGGCTGTTGTCGAAATCCTCCTGCAAGTTAATATCTCGGTTGTTACTGGCGCGACCCTTGCGGCCAACGGGGTTTGTAGCCACGTCATCGACCTGGGACAGAAGCCAAGAAGCGTCAGGTGGAGGTGGTAGTTCGAAGTTGTCGTAGGGCGTGATGCGGTCAGGAAGCAAAAGAGCTTCACGATTGGGGATCTGTAGGTTAATGGCCATGTCATTGTTTCCACTGGATCGGAAAGCCTAAGGCGGTTAGCATCGCGGTGAATCACAAGACGCGAGGTTTAGACGAACCATTTTAATCTTCATCATAGCCTCGTTACAATCATCCAACAAGTAACGCGTCTTGCGCTGGTAGATTCTGACAACACCAAGCAGAAGCTGTCCACTCAGTCGCAAGGCCATAGGGGCCTGGTTAGGCATAATGATCGCTTCCACACTATCCGTGACATTGGATTGGAGGATGTGATTCTTTGAGAGCTTGCGCTCGAGGTTGGCGGATAGCCAGACGCGGGCCAGAGGCCCGCTCTTCTGGAGGAGCGTCTCGGAATAAAACATGGTGCTGCCGCGCGACGACGCGATGCGCAAAAGACGAGGTATGTGTTATGCAGCGACAGGTGGGTGTCGAAGGTGATGTATGACGATGTGTTCGGAGGGGAATAGGTGCGAGGTGCGGCAGGTCGGCAGGTCGAGGGAGCGAGAGCGGTAGAGTGGTGTGGGTAAACAGAGGACCAGGGGGCGCGTCCGGGCGGATAAACAAGCGCAGTGGCGGGCGGGATTGCTCTACGCGCGATGGGCGCAGCGCTGAAGCATGAAGCGACGAGTAAGCAATCGCGCAAGCTAAAAATGTCTGCAGCGACGAGAGCCGATGGCGAAAGCGACGGCGATGGCGACGAAGAGCAAGAAGCAGACGACGTGGATGTGGGATGTCGCGACGGGGTTGAAGGGAAATTTCAGGTTGGGGGACTCGGGACTGGGACCTTGACCTTGAGGGGATGTGGCCTGGTCAGTCTTCACCAACGGTAAATGGAGTGGCTGGGGCCAGGCGAGCCAGTGGCTCACCCACCCGCTGCGGCACAGCATGTCCCCCCCCCCCCCCCCTCCCAGCTCGTAGGGCGCTTCAGCGTGCCCACCGCTTCCGGAAAAAGCCAATCTCCGGGTGCTTTAGAGGCTTAGCGAGACAGTTCAGCCAATCATACGGGCCTTACGTAATTCACTTGTGGCTCACCGTCCCCAGCTTCCCTGTCTCAACGAAGCCTAGAGCAGGCGTCTGTAGGGACCTGCTTCCAGAGCATTTTGAGGTGTTGTAGCTCCCAGGGTGTGTGTCCGTTAGCTAGGTCGAGTATATCGGCACCTGGGGAAATACTCCGTGCCACATCTCATCCCATTCCCTAAACATCAAAAAGCACTATATTCTTCAGGATGTAAGAGGGACAATGCTACATTTTCAAGAGCAATTTAAAATCTCGAGCACCATGTACCAGACTCCATAGAGTTAGCAGCACGGATTTAACTCTAAGACATACTTTCAGGGATTTCTCATCACCTGCATCCCCCATATGCAATGCACACTCAGTACTCACCTCTATACCTCTTGCTTCAATATACCACATGAAGAACATCCTGGGTGGAGATATGTCCAACCAGTAAGCTTGGGGAATACAGGCCGTCAGGAGCAGTGCAACCCAGGGTGGCACGCCATAAGTTGATATTGCAGGTGGAAGGAAAAAGACTGCTCTCGTCATTATCATCATCATCATCACCCGTCATTATCACCCGTCGTCACCACCTGGTCGCATGGGTGGTCTGTGGTCATCCCTTGGCCTCGCAGCTCCAGGGGGCTCGTACCTCAATTCATTAGTAGTCGCCAGTCCATGAGCCTCCAAAGCCCCTCCCATTAAAAGCAGCCATGGTAAGTACGGTACAGCACTCCCATACTTGGCATCAAGCGCTACGTTTATTGGCGGCGACAGTTGCCACGAGCCCCTGGCAGCGGCCTCGCATTCAGACCCCCGCCAGGCGCAGCCATTCCCAGCCTGCAAATGTACTAGTCCCAACTGTGGCTCAGGACAAGCCTTCTGGACACCTCGACCTCCAGAATCCGACACCTGGGATCCATACCTTGTCCACTATTCTTCTAACTCGACATTTTTGTTAGTCCATCCTCCCCCTTTCTTCATGTTTCTTTCTTCCCGACAACGACCCTGAATCGTATCCTTTGCGATTCGGCTCGTCTCTTCGTGGCAGCCTGAGCTGCTTCTCGCTCCCTTCGACTTGTCCGACCCTCTCATGACCTGGCGCATTGGCTGCTTGATCGACCACTGATCGCCCATGTCCTCTCGCCACCCCTACCCTCTCACAATATCGTGACGACGACATCTACGCGCCCACGAAGATGCAGCTGCCATGGAGCGGGCACGATGGCCCCAGAAACCAGTCTCTTCTACCCACCAGCATCCCAACCATCACAGGTCACGCTCCTGACAGCACCACTTCGAGTGACACTGATCGCCCCCGTCGGCCAGTTCGCCATGTGCGGACAACATCTGCCCATGCTCGGGTGAGCCTCTTGCAAAGACTAATGTGCCTCTCAATTGCCTTCCTAACAAGTTCTTCTCACAGAGTGTGGCGGACGACTACTCTTTCATGACACCCAGCGAGGCGGCCGCGAACCTACGAACCTCTTTGACCTACGGCCTTACCCCGACGGATGCCCTTTCAAGACTCACCGAATATGGACCGAATGAGATCCCCCACGAAGAGCCGGAGCCATTGTGGCTACGGTTTGTCAAGCAATTTCAAGAGCCCCTTATTCTCCTTCTGCTCGTGTCGGCAGGCGCCTCATTACTATTAGGGAACATGGATGACTCCATCAGCATCACGGTTGCTGTCACGATCGTGGTTACGGTGGGCTTTGTCCAGGAATATCGATCCGAAAAGTCCATTGAGGCGCTCAACAATCTTGTGCCGAATCATGCCCATCTGGTTCGTGGTCAGTCGAGCAAATCCGACAGCGCCGGAAGCACATGGCCTCCTCGCGCCGACAGCGCAAGCGACTCAACCCCTTCTCCTGGCTCGGTCACTCCGATTAGTGATGTTTTGGATGCGACTTCCTCCAAGGTCATGGCTTCTCAGCTTGTTCCGGGCGATTTGGTTCTCTTCACCACCGGAGACCGCATTCCGGCCGACATTCGGGTCACGAAGGCTGCTGACCTTACTATCGACGCGTCGAACTTGACGGGCGAGACGGAGCCGGTGAGGGTAACGGCCGATGCCCGCCGACGAGGATATGGCTCGTATGGCCTGGAAAAGCCTCAGCATCCACGCCCCACATCCTTGTCGCCAAATGAGCACGACGAATCCGCCAGCGGAGAGGGCACACATAACGTTGCGTATATGGGAACGTTGATCAAGTCTGGACACGGCCAGGGCATAGTGTTTGCTACTGGAGGACAGACACATTTCGGCACCATTGCCACCAGCGTCTCTGGAACCGAGAGTCCTCGCTCACCCCTGCAGCTTTCGATGGATGATCTCGGCTCGCAGCTCAGCAAGGCGTCATTTGTCGTGATTGGCCTAATCTCAATTATTGGCTGGCTGCAAGGAAAGAAGCTCCTCGAGATCTTCCAGATTTCAATCTCTCTCGCCGTTGCCGCCATTCCCGAAGGCTTACCAATCATCGTCACTGTTACCTTGGCTCTTGGGGTACATCGCATGGCTAGACACAATGCGATCGTCCGCAGAATGCCAAAGGTTGAGACTCTGGGCTCTGTAAACGTCGTGTGCACCGACAAGACCGGTGAATATATTTGTATCCACCTGAGAAAGCACTGCTGACCGATTTAATAGGAACATTGACAACAAACCATATGACGACTACTAAGATGTGGTACTTTGGAGCCTCAGGGGTCGTTGAAGTGGAAGCTGACAACGAATCTTCTGAATCGAGCCCAGACGTTAATCCCGCTAGTCAACGAGTGCTTCGAATCGGTAACGTAGCCAACAACGCGCGACTGGCACAAAAGTATACCGAACACGGTGCGGCGGCCTCTGCTGTCTTGTCTTCGACTTTGAATCGCGAAGAAGCTTCCACTTACACTCGCTGGGTTGGCCAACCAACTGATGTGGCCATGCTAGACTTGCTTGACCGGTTCAAGGAGCATGATGTCCGGGACTCTCTCGGACCCCGAGTCAGCGAAACACCATTCAGCTCAGAACGGAAGTGGATGGGTGTGACCATTGGATCCGATTCTAAGGGAGAGAAGGAGTACGCGTATATGAAAGGCTCCGTTGAGAAGGTTCTTGCCGCCTGTGACACCTATCTGCAGCAAGATGGGAGGGAAATCATTCTGGACTCGAATCGCCGTCAGGAAGCGCACCAAGCTGCAGAAGCCATGGCTGTCCAGGGCCTTCGCGTGCTGGCGTTTGCGAGTGGCACAGTATCGAAATCTACCAAAACCCGGCGCGGTGCCAGTGACGGTCTAGTTTCCCATACCCCCGAGGATATTTACAAGGGTCTTACCTTTGCCGGTCTTGTTGGAATGCGCGATCCTCCCCGACCCGGGGTTGGCCATTCCATTAGGCGGCTAATGCGAGGAGGCGTCAAGGTCATCATGATTACTGGCGATGCTGAAACAACGGCACTTGCCATCGGAAAGCAGCTGGGCATGAATGTCGCAGTCCCCAGTGGTCATTCAAGTGGCCAGGGAACCGTCAAGGCTGTTCTCCGAGGTGACGAAGTGGACAAAATGTCTGAGGCGGACCTCGCGCAGGCCATGCAACATACAACCATCTTTGCACGAACGAATCCTGACCACAAGTTGAAGATCATTCAGGCACTGCAGTCAAGAGGCGATATTGTTGCCATGACTGGCGACGGCGTGAACGATGCTCCCGCGCTGAAACGGGCTGATATTGGTATCTCAATGGGACGACATGGAACGGACGTTGCAAAGGAAGCTGCGGATATGATCCTAACAGATGACGATTTTTCTACTATTCTGCATGCTATTGAGGAGGGCAAGGGAATTTTCAACAACATCCAGAATTTCCTTACCTTCCAGCTGAGCACGAGTGCAGCAAGCTTGGCACTTGTGCTTATTTGCACATGCTTCGGGTTTAAGTCACCACTGAATGCGATGCAAATCCTCTGGATTAGTGAGTTTAAGCCTAGTGGCCTGGTTTTTGGACCCAACTAACAGTAACAGACATCATCATGGATGGCCCTCCTGCGCAGTCCTTGGGAGTCGAAAGTGTTGACCCCGACGTCATGAACAAACCTCCGCGAAGACGAGGCGATCCCGTCCTCACCCGGCCACTCATCACCCGTGTGCTTACATCTGCCGCAATCATTACGCTGGGCACCATGCTTATCTACAGTCGCGAGATGCTTGCAGATGGACAGGTAACGCGACGTGATACGACCATGACTTTTACTTGCTTCGTCCTCTTCGACATGTTCAACGCGCTCAGCTGCCGGTCCGAATCGAAATCGGTGCTGCGAGGCGAAATTGGACTCTTTTCTAATAACTTGTTCAACTGGGCCGTGTCCCTCAGCTTGGCCGGCCAGTTGCTCGTCATCTACTTCCCGTGGCTTCAAGAGACTTTCCAGACAGAAGCAATCGGGTTCTTCGATCTTTTGCGTCTATTTATGCTATGCAGCACGGTGTTCTGGGCGGATGAGTTGAGGAAATATCTAAAGTACAAGCAACGGCGTTTTGGCAGTGGATACAGTCAGGCAGTATAAGGAGGAGAACCAGGATAGGGGGTATCGGGAAGCATTGTACTACTACCAGACATGTATAAACGTGTGGGCTCATCGCATAGCGGCTACTTATAGGAATATGTAAAAGTGAAACAAATAATGCCATGACGAATTGTAAATAAGTGTCGTTTCAATTCTTTGTTGGTGTTGTTTCTCACAATATGAGCATTATTGTATGTAGCAAGTCTGGTGCAGGGTAGGTCCCGATAAGAGCTCCAATGTGGGGAAGTCTGGCTGCGTGTCACTAAATGAAAGACAGCACCTGGCCTCTTATGATACGTGCGCCGAGCGCGGGAGACAAGATAGCATCTACATCGACGAAAGCATTCACTGCGAAAGACGGCCATCCGCCCCGACGAAGAACTCAAGTAGCGATGCGCCCGCCATCCGGACGACTCCAATGACCATGTCAACCCTCCCGAACGGCCTCTCGCACGCTCTCGACAACGACCATACCGCACTCCATCCCCCCACCACAGCCCTCCAGAATGCCACCAGCGAGGCCGAGATCCGCAATGCGCTGGCAGCTCTCCATGCGCGTGAGGGCGCAATAACCTCCCGCCTAGATGCCCTCGTCGCCTCCCAGGCCGACCTCTCCCGCGACCTCGGCCGGCTGGACCTGCTGCGGGCCGGGCTCGGTGCGCAGGTCATCACCGCGCGCTCTGTGGGTAACGACATGCTGGCAGGCGCAGCCGAAACAGCTGGCCGGCTGAGCGACAAGGTTAAGGAGCTGGATCTGGAGAAGAGCCGCGTTGAGGATACGCTTGGTGTGGTGGAGCAGGTGGCAGAGCTCAAGGCATGTGTCCATGGTGTTGTGGGCTCCATGGGCGCCCCCCAGGACTGGGAAGCAGCGGCTGCATACTTGGCTAGGGCGAGCAAGGTACCGGAGGAGATCATTAAGGGGCCTTTTGCCGCAAGCATAGTACCAAGCGTCGAGGTGCCCGACCCCCCGTGGGTGACTCTCGAGGATGCAAGGGAGAGCCTGTGCGGTCTCTTCCTCAGGGAGTTCGAGAAGGCGATGGGCGAGGGCGACGAAGTCAAGGTCACCCGGTTCTTCAAGTTATTTCCTTTGATTGGACGAGCCGAGGTTGGCCTCGATGTATACGGCCGATATGTTTGCCAAGGAGTGGCAGGAAAGGCTCGAGGTATGCTAAAGGACAACGCGGGAAGCCAGGCGCGAAAAGATGGCTACTTTTATGCCAATGCCCTCTGGATGCTCTTCCGCCACATCATGGAGATTGTGGAATCTCATGGAGGGCTTGTGGAGCGACATTATGGTTCTGGCAAGATGATACGCGTCATCGAGCGACTGCAAATGGAGGCGGATGTCCAAGGCGGCATCATCATCGACACCTGGAGCGACGAGCGAGGGGTCGATCGAAAACTGACAGACGTCAAGAGCTACCCCTTTTCGTTCCTGGTACAGAGCTTTCTACCTCCGGCCCCACGAGGCGGCACCCCAAGAGTGAACTCGCCAGCCCTTGGTGCGGGCAACAATCCTCGCCAGAGCGAGGACGAAGGCGTTGACATGAAGGAAGTGGACGGCCTCCTCAGCGAGATAGCCGAGATGCTTGGCAAGTGGTCCTACTATAGCCACTTTGTCACTGGCAAGTTCCAAGTATGTCTATGGTTATCACAACTTCTCCCAAAACCCTCACTTACATGTTACAGGACCCAAGCATGGCCCCCAACGCTCCCATCGTAATTCCAGATGTTCTGCTGAAATCGAATCTGCATCGCAAAGTATCAGGAAAGCTGATGACACCCTACAACGCCATGACCACCTTCTTCTTCCGCAGATCCGTGGAAAAGGCGTTTCAAATGGACGAATATCCTAGCGGACTGTCCTTAAGTCTGAACAAATCTGTGGATGGCAACGGCCCGTTCATCATTGTCGCAGTGGATGTTGTCATGTACATCGTGAATGCTGTCATCAACAAGTCCATATCGACTTCACACAGAGATGTCATTGCCTCGGTGGTCCCCACGATTGGCCGTGTTCTGAGTTCCGACTTTATTGGAATGCTTCAGCGCAAGATGCGGGACGAGGCTTACCCGAAGCCAGTCGTCCAAGGAGGTTTCCCACCTGAGGACAAGATTATTCAATTCATTGTTCTCATCAACAGTCTCGACATGGCGAACGAGTACCTCACTAGAGTTATCACCGGCCGCATGGGCGAACCCAACATCAACGTACAAGAAGGGCCCCTCAAAAATTCCTTTCCTCTGGAACGGGATCTGGCCTTTGTCGCAAATGCTCTACACACACTCCAGACCACGTTCATTGGAAAGAGCAGCGAGCTGCTGAATGAAGGCATTCAAGTCCTTTTCAACCAAGTCGTTAAGCTTCGCCTGCGACCTGTACTGAACGAGACTTTCCGAGACGCAGACTATACTCTGACCGAAGACATGATCGCCGAGATCGCCCAGCAGAACGACGAGGATGAAGAGGATATACTGGAGCAGGTTTCCCGACGATTTGAGTTCGGATGGGAACAGCTCATGAAACCCATCGCCCGGTTGATGACGCCCGGCACGTACAGTATTCTACTGGATATCACAGCAAAATACCTCTCCAAACTATGGGAGAAGCGGATTCTCAGCTACAGTGGACGCACCAACGCCTTTGGGGCAATTCGCATCGAGCGAGACTTTAGCGGCTTGGTGGACACGGTTTCACGAGGGGACTACTCTGTAAGAGAGGTGTTTTCTAGGGTAACGCAATTGTTGATGGTTGCGAATATGGAGGACGACGAGTGGGACGAGATCATGGCCCTCGAGGGCAGCGATGGGATTGACTGGGTTCTGAACGAGGACGAAAGGAGGAGAGCGAGAAACCTAGTGCAGATTTGATTGACAGCGAGTTCTCATGCTCGTTTGGTTTGGCTTGAAGAGAAAAGGGCGAGCCGCATGATAGAGAAAAGAAGTTTTGGGAGACTTAAAAAGTAGCCCTTTTTTAATGAAGATGAGATCGGGATACTGGGCTCTAATAAGAGGCATCTGGTGCCATACCTACCTAAGGTAGGTAGGTAGGTAGGTACCTTACGCAAACAGTCTGCTACTTGCTTTGTGACGTCGTCAGCCAGTGCTTGTGAGTTGAGTTTCTAGGGGTCATAGGCGACGACTTTTATTGGAACGTGCCCTGAGCCGTAGTGACGTTGCGTTCCGATAGGGCTAAAACCGATCTTGCGCCGGTGCCTTGGGCTGCCTAGGGGCGGCGGACGGCATTTTGGTTTTAGTTCGCCATGACGAGTGAGCATGAGGCCTGAGGGGATGAAATTTTCTGTGACTCAAAGAACCCTCACCCATTTGGCCAACCCTGAGACCTGCTTCAGACGTCTCCATCTCGCCGTTTTTAAAGGGACTACTAGAATCCAGGAATCTTCGCATCGGCCTTTTTCCACCTGCAGCAAATTCTCAGCGTCGCTCTCCACGCTGGCTCTCCGACCAACCCTGCGACCACTTACATCGGCTGCCCCGGTTCGGCGCTGGATATCTCAAATTTTGTCCACCATGAAGACGCGGGTCGTCAAGGTCCCTAATAAGGGCTCCCTCGGCCACTTCCAGCCCGGGAAAGGTCTGGCGAAGCTGGATCTCTGGGAAGTTGAGACGGGGTCGAGTGATGCTTTGAGGCTGCTTGAGGATGCAGCACACGAGCTCAGGACCAAGGATACGCCCGTCGCCTTTCCCACAGAGACCGTCTATGGCCTTGGCGCAGATGCTACTCGCACTGGCTCTGTCAAGGGGATCTACTCCGCTAAGGGGCGGCCTTCAGATAACCCTCTCATCATACATGTATCCGACTTGCACATGCTTCGCCAGTACTTGGGAGCAAGCGACCGAGTAAATGGAGATCAAGACCCCATACCAAGCCGATACCGGTCACTCATTGAACGTTTCTGGCCTGGTCCCCTTACTATCCTGATGCCCAACCCGGAACCGTCGAAGCTTGCTCCAGAGGTCACAGCGGGCTTGAAGACATTTGGTGTCCGAATGCCCTCCTTGCCCTTGGCCCTGTCCCTCATCAAGCTGGCGGGCGTTCCGGTGGCAGCACCCTCCGCAAATGCTTCCACCAAGCCGTCACCGACGACGGCGCAGCACGTTTTGGACGATCTGAATGGAAGGATCGAGCTGATCCTCGATGGAGGGCACTGCAATGTTGGAGTAGAGAGCACGGTGGTTGATGGGCTTTGCGATCCTCCCGTCATTCTCCGTCCTGGAGGCATCGGCCTGGACGTGCTGAGAACCTGTCCCGGCTGGGAGAATGCGACCACGGCGTACAAGGACCAGAGCGAAGAGGGCAAGGCCGCGCCCAGGGCACCCGGTATGAAGTACAAGCACTATAGTCCCAAGGCGAGAGTGGTACTTTACGAATCAAGTTACAAAAAGGGGGGTTCTGGCGTGGTCCTTTCCGAAATTGAGTCGGCGAACGGGACCGCGAACGGCACAGTCAATAATGGAGACCAAGGGGCTAGGCGGATCGGCTTGATCCGCACTCAGCGATGGAAGCAAGGGGCTGGGCTGCGGTGCGACAGCCTTACGGTGTCTTCCGACGACGCACAAGTGGGTGCAGAACAAGACGAGGTGCCATACGAAGTTTATGAAGGCGAACTCAGGAATGAAAAGGGACAGGTAATCGGCCAAGTCTTGGATATTGATCTCGGTAAGGATACCGAGGGGATTGCTCGGGGTCTCTTCTCGGCCCTGAGGGAGTTTGATCGGCGCGGGGCGGACACCATCTTTGTGGATGGCATAGAGGATAGAATCGACATCGCCGCGGCGGTCATGAACCGCCTCCGCAAGGCGGCCTCAGAGATTAGAGCATGAATGATCAATTAGACACCCTCTCTAGCAGCTCCTGCACCACGTATAAGCCCGCGTAATCCCTTGCCAAACCCGACAGCGTGGCTTTTCACATGCGGCGCTAGAATAACGTAAAAACTCCAAAGACCAGACGAGCGCGCGTTCTTTTCTAAACTCACAGCCCTTGTCGCAACCAGTCCGCAAGTTTCGATTTTCCGAGTTGCGCCAGGTTGTTGACTCCCTGCTCACTGAGGTCGATGCGGCCGACGGGGAGGTCCTGGGTCGGGGCTCGGCTAACACGCTGGACGATGATGGTGGGGTCGGTCTCGAGGATGATGCCGTCGTCGACGATCTCGTCAATAGCGAGAGACACGAGGTCGTAGTTCTCGACAATGGTCCGCTTGTCAACGGATTGCCTGTTGTCGCACGGAGGAGGTTAGGACTGCAATGGAGCCTAGCTGCAGCAGGAAGGAGGGGGGAGACTGACTTGAAGAGCAAGTGGAGCGAGTCTCGCAGCGCAAGGATGGTGTTGTAGAGCAGGATCTCGTTCTCGTCGACGCTACCCACGACGTACATCATGACATCGGACTCCATCTTGTACAGCACGATTCGGTTGTCGTAGAGGATGATGTCTCCAGTCTGCTTGGCCGTCTTCTCGAGGAGGCCCTTTTCAAAGGCCTTTTGTGACTTCACATCGGAGTAGGAGTTGACGGATGAGCTCGCAGAAGCTGGGGGACAGTGGTCAGCAGTGAACAGTAAAGAAGTCGTTGCGCCAAGGGGCCAGATGGGCAAGGTGCTCAAGGGGTTGCGATACGCACCATTGGGCGCCGTGTGAGGCGACGAAAAGTACTTTGCAAATATCCGGGAGCCATCCTCAGTGCCGAGAATGAGAATGGCCTGAATGGAGAATAGGGTCATTCCAGGAGACATGGCTGCGGTTGTTTGTGCGAAAAGCCCACGTTGACACTTGCAGGTAACCGAGACGGCATGAGACCCCTCCAGACCGTAACCTCATGCTAGATGCCACACCTCCCATCCGATTGAGAGTTGCCGGCACAACGTTTGACCGCTCCGCCACAACCTGGCAACTTACATTAGGTTGGCAGGACGGGATAGTCGCGCGTGCACAGACCATATCCCTTAAAATTGGAGCTGCGCGTGCCTGAACCACTTTACGCGTTCAGGCGAATGGAGACGCGAAACCCTCCCTGCTAGTTCGTGCATCCCCCTCGATTTCTCCATCTTGCCAGCAAGCCCATAGCAACCAAGAATTCTTCCCCCGAAACGCCCCTCCAACGACAACGACTTGACATCAACAATGTCGTCCCCGTCGCAACGTCGGCAGCGAGACTCGACGACCCCTCGTCGGTCTGCTCGCCATTCCGAAGCGGGAACCCCGCGTGGAAATACCAATAATAGAACCTCGCAATTGGCATCGAGTCCGCTCTTCTTCCAATCCTCCCCAGCTCCTGATGGCGATGACCAGAACGAGGCTACAACGCCAGGGGCTACACCTGGGGCTACACCCGGAGGTGATGTGTCGTCACCATTGAGACACATGACCAATAGCCAAAGCACTCGTAGCCGCAGCGATGTCCCTAGCTCGCCTTTGCGACACATGACCGAGACGCAAAGCGAAGACGATCCTCAGAGAACCCCCCGAGCTACCCCGGGATATATTGGAGGTAAGATAGAATGCTCCAACACAGGGAGTGTACGGCACTAACAAAGTCAGGATCATCCCCCATTCGCTACGAACCTAGCTCCAGTCCTGGTAGATCGTTGCGACAACAGTCGGAGCTGCGAAGTGAGACCAGTGGTCTTTTCATCGGCTCTCAACCCGGTAGCTCCGCTCCCCGCCGACGAGGAGACATCAACTCCGATGCAGCGCGCACGCCCCGTGCTCCGCGACGCATTATCCTCGACGATGCCGGCCGTGTTGTGCGCGAGGGGCCCATCGATGGCTCGGACGCCGCCTCCTTTGCCAATCGGGACCCCAACACATCGGAGGCGGATGTGCTTGGTGGCCAGGGACAAAGTCTTATCTGGGGCACGACCGTCTCCATTGATGACACCTTTGCCGCCTTCAAAGATTTTCTCCGCAACTTCACACAAAAGTATCGCTTATATCGGGATGGCTTGTCTGATGCCGAGGTCCAGTTGGATCCTGATGCGGAAACGAAGCCCTATCATGAAGCCCTTGAGAACATGCTACTCCTGGGTACGACGAGGCTCTACGTCGATATTTCCGACTTGAATCTGTATCCACCCACGCGAAAGCTGTGGCATCAGATCCAAGCCTACCCGCAGGAAATTGTGCCCGTGATGGATCAATCAGTCCATGACATGATGGTCGAGCTTGCACGAGCAGAGACTCTACGGAACCGAGCCTCTCAGAGTAGTGCCGGTCACCAAGCATCGCAACACAGCACCCAGAGCTCAGAACCCGTGTTCCCTAGCTCTGACCACCCTGAGGAGCCTGCTACTCCTCGACCCCAGCAGGACCAACAACAACCTTCATTAGAGGACCAGGTTTCGTCCTCAATTTACGTGGTCCGCCCGTTTGGCCTCGACAAGACGATTAACCTGAGAGACTTGAACCCATCTGGTAAGTGAAGCCACAGTATTAACCCACGCTATCAAGCTTACCATATTAGACATGGACCGTCTCATCACTATCAAGGGCTTGGTTATCCGAACTACCCCAGTCATCCCCGACATGAAGGACGCTTTCTTCCGTTGTAACGTATGCTATCATTCCGTCAATGTTGGCCTCGATCGTGGAAAGATTCGCGAGCCGACAGAATGCACTCGAGCAGTTTGTGGCTCGACGAATTCAATGCAGATTGTCCACAACCGATGTTCCTTCGAAGACAAGCAGGTCATCAAGCTGCAGGAGACCCCCGATGCGGTGCCTGCGGGCCAGACACCTCACTCTGTCTCGGTTTGCGTCTACAACGAGCTGGTTGACTTCTGCAAAGCGGGTGATCGTGTCCAGTTGACGGGTATTTTCCGTGTCAGCCCCGTCCGCGTGAACCCCCGCCAGCGGGCGCTCAAGAGTGTGTACAAGACATATGTCGATGTCTTGCATATCCAAAAGGTTGACAAGAAGCGCATGGGTGCCGACCCGTCGACGCTGGGTATTGCGGGTGAAGAAGAGGCGGAGAATGGCGCAAACAACATTGAGGAAACGCGTACCATTTCTCCCGAAGAGGAGGAGAAGATCCGGGAGACCGCAGCCCGAGACGATATCTATGAGCTGCTGGCTCGCTCTCTCGCCCCTTCAATCTATGAAATGGACGACGTGAAGAAAGGTATTCTTTTACAACTCTTTGGCGGCGCCAACAAGACCTTTCAGAAGGGGGCCAGCCCCAAGTACCGAGGCGACATCAACGTCCTCCTCTGCGGCGACCCTTCGACAGCCAAGTCGCAACTGCTGTCCTACATCCATAAGATCGCTCCTCGCGGCGTCTACACCAGTGGCAAGGGCTCGTCCGCTGTCGGTCTCACGGCATACGTGACCCGCGACCCCGAGACTCGGCAGCTGGTGCTCGAGTCTGGCGCCCTGGTCCTGTCCGATGGCGGAGTGTGCTGCATCGATGAGTTCGACAAGATGTCCGACGCCACGCGCTCTGTCCTCCACGAAGTCATGGAGCAGCAGACCGTTTCTGTCGCAAAGGCCGGCATCATCACGACCCTCAATGCCCGGACCAGTATCCTCGCCTCCGCCAACCCCATCGGCAGTCGGTACAATCCCAACCTCCCTGTGCCCCAGAATATCGATCTGCCCCCGACCCTCCTCTCTCGTTTCGACCTGGTCTACCTCATTCTTGACGAGGTGGATGAGAAGCACGACCGCCGGCTCGCCAAGCATCTGCTCTCCCTCTACATCGAAGACAAACCCCAGTCCGCCCCGACCGCCACGGACATCCTGCCCGTCGAGTTCCTCACCCTGTACATCTCCTACGCCCGCACTAAGATCATGCCCGTCATATCTCAGGACGCTGCCAAGGAGCTCGTAGAGGCGTACGTGGCCATGCGCGCTCTCGGCCAAGACGTCCGCACCGCCGACAAGCGCATCACCGCCACCACCCGTCAGCTCGAAAGCATGATCCGCCTCGCCGAGGCGCACGCCAAGATGCGCCTCTCCGAGACGGTCACCGTCGACGACGTCCGCGAGGCCAACCGCCTCATCCAGAGCGCGCTCAAGACGGCGGCCACCGACTCCCAGGGGCGCATCGACATGAGCCTGCTCACCGAGGGCACCAGCGCGGCCGAGCGCAAGCGCCGCGAGGAGCTCAAGGAGGCGCTGGTGCGCCTTCTCGACGAGTTGACGGGCAGCGGCAACTCTGTCCGATGGGGTGACGTTGCCCGCCGGCTCAGCGAGGGCGCTAGCGTGCCGGTGGAACAAGCCGAGTTTGGCGAGGCCATGAGGGCCCTCGAGGCTGAGAACGCCATCATGATTAGCGGCGAGGGCGCGAGGAGGACGATCCGAAGAGTGACGGCAGTCGTGTAAAGGGAAGGAACTCGCTCATGTTCGAGTTTGTAACTGGGATGACGTGAACGAGATAGATGAGTGGGTTGGTTCGGACGGACGGACGACGAGGGGTCTTGCTTACGGCATAAGGCGTTGATATTGTTATTACATATTGCAGAATATCTGTTTCATCTCAATCTGATTAATGACAGAAATCTTCCGTGGACATCATCTTTACTTTCTCGCCTCGCATTCTGAACCATGACACAAATCGATGGACGACTACATAACTTAGCAAGGGGTAGGTTACGTCTGCTCACCCCAGCCTAATCTTCGCTGGCAGCAAGCTCTTTCTTGACCTGGATCGCAGCTTCGAGCGCATCCTTCAACGTGTCGATGAGATCCTCCTCGCTCTCGAGGCCGGAGGAGATGCGGACGCCCTCCTCCTTGACGCCGAGCTCGCGCATGCGAGCGCGCTCGTCGGGCTTCTTGCCGAAGACGGCCATGTTGTAGGCGAAGATGAGGGTGACGTGGCCGCCGAGGTGCGGACTCGGGTAGAAGCCGCAGCGGTCGTAGAAGGCGACGGCTGTCTCGAGGCGGTCGAAGTCGACCGTCAGCAGGCAGCCATACCCCGGGTCCGGCAGCTCCGGAGCACCGGGCCGCTTCACGGCGTCGAACGCGGGCCGGCTCGGCAGCAGCGCCGGGTACCGTACGTCGGCGACGGGCGAACCGGGGAGCGCCTTGGCCTCGTGCAGGAACCGGGCCATGGCGGCGGCGTTGCGGTTGAGGACGGCGGTGCGCTCGAGGAAGTCGCGCGAGTTGGACAGGAGGACGGCGGCGTCGCTGGCGAAGAGCTCGTTGCGGTGCTTGGCCTTGAACCGCGGCGAGAGGCTCGCGTAGTGCGGCGACAGCGGGTTCAGCACGACTGAGCCTCCCATGACGTCGGCCTGGCCGCTGAAGGACTTGGTCAAGGACGTGAGGAGGATGTCGCTCAAGGCGAGCACGTCGACATTGCCGAAGCCTGCGACAGTGTCATCGACAATGAGGGGGAAGCCGTACTTGTCGGACTAAGCGAATCGAGAGGTGTTAGCATGATAAACCTGGTAGTGATAACAGCCACGAGGGAGGGCAACATACCAAGCTCTTCAGCCGAGCGAGGTCAGGGGATTCCAACGTCGGATTGCCAGGGATCTCGACAATGGCATAGCTGACGGGCCCGCCCACCTGCTTCTCCGTCTCCAGCCAGCTCTCGAATCCGTCGATGGCGGCCTCGTCGACCGTGCCGACGTGCTTGTAGCCGTGAGGGCTCTCCTCGTGCAGATGGTGTTGGGTATTGTGGAACACGACGCCGAGAACAACAATGGTGCCGGGGCGATACTCCATCAAGAGGTTGGTGGTGTGGTAGACGGCACCCATGCCACTGGGGTACAGATACACATCGCTTGGAGTGCTCTGGACCTTTTCCGGGTCTATGGGCGAACGACGCAACAGCTCGATGATCCTCTCGCGGAGGCCCTCATGAGCCGTGCTCTCTGGAGTCCACGTCGGCGCTGGCAGGTTGTCGTCGCCTTCAAACACCACCTCCTTCATGGTATCCACGCCACGGAGGAGCTCCTCGCTCCCGCGGATGGAGAGACCTAGACCGGGAGCGCCCCATGAGAGGATGACGCCAAAGGTATTCTGAGGCTCGTAGAGCACAGCATACACGCGGTGGCCGGCAATATCGACGACCTTGAGGGCGACGTCATCGGCGCTCATGCGGTGTGGTCCTCGGCCTTCAAGGGTGATGTGACGCTGTGTGAACGGCCAAAGCTCCGGGTTGAGGTAAATCATGGCGCGTTTGTCCGGGAAGCCAAGATACTCGACGATGGCTTGGCTAAGCTGCAACACAAAGTCCTCCATCAGCACATGCAACGAACCCACCAAGACCCAGGCAGGCCAATGCAGGCTGCGACTCATACCTTGGCGGCAAACTGCATTGGCAGGAAGCGAGGGTATAGGTGGACAATCTTGGACAGCGGACCTGGGTCGCCATCGCGGAATGCCTGGGCTACCTTCCATGTAGGGATGTTGGTGATGAGGCTGTTTGGAGTCTGTGGTGGTGGGGCATGGCCGAACTCGGACTGAGTCTTGAGAACTACCATGATGGGCTTTTGTTGTTTGATTGAAGAGAAGTTGCTGTCAACTGGTAGATTGGCCTATGGTTAGTTGGAGTAAGTATTCAACTAATATCAAATAAATAAATGGCACGAAACGGAGACGAGGTTAAGTCAGAGTCAGGTTGGGGATTGTCGGGGAAAGTACTGCACAACCCACAACGCGGGGTCAAGCTGAAGCCAGCTCTCAAGCTCAACCTCGCCGCTGACTCAAGTTATAATTAGCTTGAAGCTTCGCAATTAAGACCTCCCTCCTACTTTGTGTGCCGCTATTGACGCCCGCTTATGCTATTAGCTCTTTGTGTCTCACTTGGCTCTTCAGCTGCAACGCCAAACTCCGCCATAGCGCCGAACGGAATGGCGAGAAGCCGTACATACGTAGTTCCGTAGAACCCCGGAGCTAACAAGCCACAGCATGCGAGAGGCGAACAGGACAAACACCTTGATGGCAACATCGACAACAGATGACTCTTGAACACTGTTTGTTCACACTCTGAAGACTGTTTCCTTGGCAACAAGTTGAGAAGGTTGGCGACAGGGGGTAACTAGAACCATGTGATTAGGTGGTGTAGCTCTCGTCAGCCTAGCTACTACTTCCAGGCCAGCACCAATACCCAACACACCAAAAAGCACACACCAAAATACGTATCCAAGTAATGCTTTTCCTCCTTCTGCAATGTCATAGCATATAGCCTAGACAGCGCCTTGATAAACATTCACCCGAGCCAACCAACTCCTCCCGAAAGATACATATACACACACTTTTCTCATCGTTGCTGCTCACCAAATCTCCCGTTCTCGGCCCTCAAATGCAAAGTTGAGCGCAACAGCCACGAACAGAGCCGCACAGAGGACACTCGGGCCCCAGCGATCGTAGTACTTTACAACCCTGCGTGTTCGAATCGCATTGCTTCGGTAAAGATACGTGACGACCGAGTAGCACAAGCTCATGATGGCGAGAAGCGTGAAGACGCCTGAAACCCAGAATGCGGCCGGGGTCGGGTGAGTACCGAAGTTGAGCAGAGTGACGGCAATCGTGCCGATGTAAATGGAATACTCGAGCTGTAGCCCACTAGTTAGTCCCTCAGTTATTCATGCTGTTGATGCAGTTTTACATACCCATCCCAAAAACGTTCTTTCGGCTGCAAAGTACACCTTGGGCTCCACGCGGACAGGCACGTAGATCTTCTTGCCCTTGGGAGCCTTGAACTTCTTGTTCTGGATCTCGTTCATACCGAACAGAGCCTGAAGTCGATCGCTTCGTGGTACTTGAGTGCTGCGTGGCGCCGGGATCGCCGACTGAAGAACGCTGACCGCTCCACGCCCGAGAGCGCGGCCCTTTGTCGAGATGAGGGTCGAGTAGTAGTGCCATCCACCAATTCTCTTAGCCTGCTCCAACTCGTAGTTCTCATCGTAATCATCGTCTGAGTCGTAGATTGGGTAGTCGTCGTTCTCTGCCGTCGCGTCGGCAATTTGACCTTCCACATCTGAGGGAAGACCACGCCGGCGACTGGCCCCTTGAGCACTCGATTCACCGTTTCCACTGCCGTTACCGTTATAACGGCTTGTAGGCCCCTGATCCTCGTCATCCGAGTCTAGATCATCCTCATCGTCCGAGGTAGTCGTCGTTCCTGACATACCAGGACGACGAATACCGAAGTCGTGGGTGGCAGGCTTCCGGATATCCACCTTCATCTGCGGCATCCAGAAAGGCAGCAGGTCAATGCGGTCGGGGAATAGGGTCGCAGTGCCATGAATGAACTTGGAGAATTTGGGGACAGCCTCCACAAGGTGGGACGAGATAAGCTGGCGAACCCACTCTGGGGGTTCCTGGCCCATCTGGGTCTGCAGCTTGACCTCGAGGACGGCGTAGGGGAATCGCTCAACGTCCTCAGCAGGGAGCTGAGAGAAGGGGAAGTCGACGCCAATATCCATGCGTCGCCAGTTATCGCCGGAACGAGAGCGGCCGTCCAGGTTGTCCTCGCGGACCATAGTGAGCTCGGTGTCGAGCGAGATACGGACTCGGGCATCAGCAGGCAGCTGGAAAGCTGTACGGTTGTAAAAGGATCGGCACACGGGCTTATAACCCTTCTTGATGACGGAGTACTGAACCTCTTTTGCCAGGCGCTCGTCTTCGGCAATGGCCTTCTCAGACTTCTTGCCCTCCTTGCGTGCCTTTTCGAAGATGGCGGCGGGGAGAAGCTCGCCCTTCATGTACGAGTTGACATTCTTCTCTTTGATAGAAAAGCGAGCCTTGACGGACTTTTCACCAGTCCAATCTTCTCGATGGGTTTTGCGCTCCACAAAGATGGTCTCGGTTTGCATTCCACCGTACCATCGAAGTCGGATGGCCTCAGCACCCTCAGTCTTCTTCAATCGACCCTCGTACAAATCCCAGGTATCGGGGTTGTCGTAGTAGATGGACGTAATGGCCGAGTCCTGCTGCTCAAACTCCTTACTGGCGTTGAAGACGAGGACGGGCAGATGCTTGAGAATGATGAGCTTTAGCTCGGTGACATTGTCTGGGTGCACCCAGTACTTCGTAGTCTGTCGAATAAAGCTGGCCTGACCACCACCCGCAGCACTGTCGCCCTTGACTGGGTTGCCTCGCGTACGCACGAGGTCGTAGAGCTTCGATAGTTTGATGACGGACGCATCGTAATTCTCCTTGTAGAAAGGCTTGGCCTTGAGTCGCGTATCGAAAACGGGTTTCAGGTGCCATCCGGTCAATTTCTGGGATACTTGTTAGTAGAGTTTGGGATCGAACTCTTTTGCACTTGACTCACATCATGCTTCTTAATGATCTTATAGAATCCAGTGTAGTTAAGCTGGACAAATTTGGCCAGATCATGGACATCAGCGATGATATCGCTCAGGTCTTCTTCTAGTAGCATAAACTCCTCCTCGGAAGGGCCATTCTCGCCGAGGCCGCGCTCGTTTAGGCGATTGACGACCTCCTTCACCTCGCGCTCGCTAATGGCAATGCGACGCGAAATCTCCATGGCCTTGACCTGCTGTTTGGTATGCACCTTCTCGAGCTCGGTTTCGAGCTTGCCAACGAAGCGAGCCTCGTCGTCCTCGCACCATTCGAGGCCGCCTGCGCCACCAGGCTTGGGGGAGCCAGTGGCGTTCTTGATCTCGTCCTTCAGGCCATCGTAGTCGATGTAGTACCACTGGTACTCGTGGATGACGCTGGAACGGAGCTGCTCACCGAACTTCATGACGACGACGCCGGGTCGGACCGTGAGAGAGCGATTGCCCGCGCGGGTGCTGGTCCAAGTCTTGTCACGGGTCTTCAGGTCCTGGACGATAAGCATGAGCGCATTGAACCGAACAGTGTGCAGAGAATCATCCAATGATGTTTCCAATTGCACAGGTGTTGGTTGGACGGGGCAATGTTGTCTGGTGTGGAGGGATGGGAGTTGGGGAGGAAGGAAGCAGGCGTGGCGCGGAAGGGGAGCGGGAGAAGTGAGGCGTTCCTTACCTGCTAGGAGACGAGAAACAAGACGACGAGAGCGGCCGAGGTTTGCGGAGGTGAGAAGCGAGAAGGAGGAGTCCGTGGAACGGAGGGCAGGTATCGGGGCGAGGATGAAGCTGGTACAGGTCTTGCCGGACTGTAGGTCATAGGTGCCTTAGCGCGAACCTGGCTGGTGTACTTGGTCACCCTTTGGTTCAGTTTGGTTCAGTGGGACGCTATAGACGGCATTGGCGAATCAGTGTGGCGTCTGCTGGAACGTGCGCGCGCGTTGTTATGAGGCCTGAGAGTTCGCTGCAACAAACTCCAGTGCAGCTCGCCTGTGGCTTTCTGCTACAAGGTGCTGCTATCTGGGGCCTGGCCGCCTGATGATGGGGTCGCAGAGCTCAAACGGGGACGCTATCACACTAACGAGGGGCGCTACTGAAGGCTTGTCCCAGCCCC
The DNA here is from genome assembly GCA_029931735.1 of Dactylonectria alcacerensis. Lineage (NCBI taxonomy): Eukaryota > Fungi > Ascomycota > Sordariomycetes > Hypocreales > Nectriaceae > Dactylonectria > Dactylonectria alcacerensis. Next base: position 3,591,988 of record JAPMUZ010000002.1, read on the forward strand.
TAGCAACATGCAGCATGCGTCGTAGCATTTCCAGTGGGCGGCCCACTGTATCCCTTTAGTGGCCGTCCCCGAGCAACCGACCGTTCTGCAATGACAGGCCAGTGTAAGTTACCCAACCAGTCCCGTAGCGAATGGATTGGACCCTGCTACGTACCTAGTCTACGTAGTGCGTATCACTGGAAGTCCAGTCGTGGGGGGGATTTCGGACACGCGCCAAGAAAACTCAGCGAATGTCATCGTTGCCAGCCACTAAAACCCACAGAGTCCACCGCAAATAGGGCACACGACACCGAGACTTCACCTCGATAACCGTCTCAGATGGCCCTGGATTTCTAGACACCGAGAGCGGGTTCCAGAGCGGGACACGGCTATTCTCAGCCGGGCCGGGGACCTTTTCTCTCTTTTTTTTTTTTTTTGGTTCCTTCCCACAGACAGCTTTTCGTCGAGGCGGACTTCTAGATCCTTTATCAAACCCTAGTACCTCAATACGATTATCGTCGTGCAACCGAGACCAGTTCAGCCAAGAATCGGTGGTCGGGCGACACATTGCCCTTCTTAGATTCCTTGTGTCTCATTGCCTCTGCTTTGCCCGGCACTTCCCTGCACTTGCCTGCGAAGCAAAGGTACAGCTTCGGGTTCTAGCCAAACCCAAACGAGGGCAGCTTCGACCCCTCCAAAAACATCCCCGCGAGTCCACGACCCCGTTACTTGTACCGCTCTCCACTCTCGGCCGAACACCGAGCTACCGGGTCATTCCAGCACCATGGCCGCCATTGACGACTCTATGCCCGCGCGCATTTCTTCCGATTGCCCGGATGAGACGCGCCAGGTCCTCTTCCATGCCTGGGGCCACGATCGCGATGGCCTCAAGGCCCTCTTGCGCACCCAGGGCAAAGCCAGCGCCCAGGATCCCAAGACGGGCGAGACGCCCCTCCACGCCGCCATCCGAGCTTGCGGGCCAGCATCCCCCGATGATGAAGACGACGGTGAGGAGGATGGCTGTGTCGAGGAGGCACGGGAAGTGATTCAGGACTTGTTTCTTTCCGGTGCCATCTGGAACGACATCGATAGCAATAATGAAACCCCCGGCTGTGTCGCTCTCCGCCTGGGACGCAAGTCTCTCTACAATCTATGTGTCGACGCCGGTGTTCGTGCGGAGCTCTTGTTCGCCATCATGGGAGACTATGAACAGCTGTCATCGGGAGAGGAGGATGGTGACGAGGACATGGAGGACACAGCTGATGTCACAGCCGACGCCGAGCCCAGCGCAGACGAAGCTGCTCCCGTTGTGGAAGAGCCCAAGTTTGTCCCCCCTGACGCCAAGGAAAAGACAGTCACGAGCGAAGAGTACCTAAAGTCCAAATTGACATACGACGACACCAAGCTCGTCGACTCCGACCTCAACGGTGTCATGATGGCCTGGGAGACAGACATCATGCGCCGTTCTGTAGCAGCCATGGTCCCCGACTCCGCCCCAGGCAAGCGCGTCCTGAACATTGGCTTCGGCATGGGCATCATCGACGGCATGCTTGCCGACCTAAAACCCACACGCCATCACATAATCGAGGCTCATCCCTCGGTCCTCGAGCACCTATCTAAGCCAGACTCCAAGTTTGGGCCAGAGTGGGAGAAGAGTGGCCCCGAGGAGGGTGCTTTCAAGGTGCACAAGGGAAAGTGGCAGGATATTCTACCCCAGTTGCTAGAGGATGGTGAGGTGTACGATGCCATCTACTTTGATACCTTTGGCGAGGACTACTCACAGCTGCGTATGTTCTTCACTGAGTATGTCATCGGCGTTATGGACCAAGAGGGTCGGTTCAGCTTCTTCAATGGGCTCGGTGCCGACAGGAGGATATGCTATGATGTCTACACCAAGGTGGTTGAGATGCAATGTGCCGACGCCGGCCTAGATGTCGAGTGGGAGGAGAGCGATGTCGATATGGCCGGGCTAGGCCAGGACGGCAAGGGAGAGTGGGAAGGCGTTCGCCGGCGTTACTGGACACTCGACAGTAAGACAACCCCATGCCTCCCTTTGATGACCATGCTAACACGTAATTTCACAGAGTACCGATTACCAATCTGCTCCTTCATGGCCTAGAGGTGCATCAACGCGATGTTTTTGAGTCCTATCTAACACCCAGGTTTGGTAGCCGAAAACAGTCCGTCTTCTAGCTCCCAACTTGCTCCTGTCTATCACCTTTTTTTTTCTTGTTACCTCGCGATGACGCCCCCGTCTATAAACCGACTGTGCCATTTATTTGTAGTTCTCAGGGTGCAGGATACCAGCGAGGTTACCCTCCTTGATACGCTTAAGGGTCAGGGCGGCAATCAGCGCAGCGCCCACACCACTACCGTCCTCAGCGGGAAGAACCTCAACAGGGTCTTCCGCTCTACGATTCTTCTTCTCGGGCCAGTCGAGGATCTCCCGCAGGGCTTGGGCACCCCGCTCCTTGAAGTTGGGGTATTTGTTGAAAACAGAGCCGTCAGCTCCGACGTGGCAAGTCTCGTAGCCCTTCTTCTTGCAGATGGCAGCCACACCGCAAGCCGAAAGGCGGGCAGCTCGGGTTCCGATGAGCTCCGCAAGGCGGCGGATGAGCTCCAACTCGGGGCGTGTACAGGTCAAGTTGAGCTTCGACGAGAATAGGTCGTACGTCTCCTGCAAGTTCTCAAAGGGGTCCCTATTCGTGGTAAGCTAGGTTCAGAGAGGTATTTCTGGAGCACTTACTCCTCAATGAATGAGAGGAAAGATGCGTCGAGAGAATAAGGCTTGCGGAGGGCAGACGCGTCCTGTTTCTCAAAAATGTGGATATCCTTATTGTCGTGGAGGTCAACCATGACCAAGCGGAAGATCTCGCCGAGGTAGAGACCAGCAATCATCTTCTCAAATGCCTGCTGGCCAGGGCGAGGGGAGTCCCGGTCAATAGCGACATCATAGGCTGTTCGTGGGAGAACCTTGTGCTCGTTATCAAAGGCTCCCCATTCGCAGTTGATGGCCATGGGAGTGTCGGGAGGCAGGTTAAGATCCGCAATCTTGGGGATCGAGCCACAGTTCTCCATGTAGGCGGCGTTGCAACCAGTACCGAAAATGCAACCCATTCTCATAGATGGGTCCGTATAGGCAGACGCGATCAGGGTACCAGTGGTATCGTTGATCAAGGCTGCCAGCTTGATAGGCACTCCCTATTGATATTTAGTGATACAGCGTCGGAAAGGGAGATCGTTGGTACGCACCCGTCGGGCGAGAGCTTCTTCAAACATGGGGACCACGTTTTCGCCTTCAACGCCATCGATGTCGAAACCCTTGGTCCATCGCTGAAGGGTACCTTCATCAATGTAGTTCTGGGTGGCAGGGTAGGAGAAGGTGAAACCAAGAGGAAGGTCGGGGACATTGGCGCAGTCTCCGTGGTGAGTCTCGATGAACTGGTACAGACAGTCGGCAATGTAATCCCACAGCTCGTCAGCAGTGGCACTCTTGAGCTCCTCGGGCATTCGGTATTTAGATTGGATGATGTCAAACTCGGACTTTTCGTCAGTCAGAGTGATCTGGCAAACTCGCAAGTTAGTGCCTCCCATGTCGAGTGCCAGATAGGTTCCCGTCTCGTAACCATCGGGGTAAGACATAACCCAGGTGGGGTTCATTGGCTAAGCTTTGGTCAGTTTTCAGAGAGCAAATCAGAGGAAAGGATGCAGGTCAACTTACGATGCTTCCACCCTCCACGGTCAGACCTATGCGGTCATGTTAGTTGAATGAAGCCCCCCGATATAGAGAAAAGTGAGTGTACCTTTGGCGAGCTCCGTTACAAAGTGGTCGGTGATTTGCTTGAGCTTTTCAGGAGTCACTGTGAAGAGAGTCTCGAGGTGGTGAATCTCGGTAGCAAGGTCCTTAGGGACATCCGCCATGGAGCCTGTCATGATGACGGATCAGTATCGAGTACGTCTTGGAGAGGATTTTGGAGGCTAGTGATGTGTAGGAAACAGGGCTCGCAGCGATCAAGTTGGGCTTGGGTGTGCCAACTAGTTCGAATTGCCAAACACCTGCGAGCTGCCAGCTGGCAGGCATCTGCAACGGCTCTTGTGAACATTGGCAGTGTAACTTTGAAATGGAGATAGGACAGATAATTCGATAGCTGCAAGCCCATGCAACGTTTCTCGAAATACTCGTCCAAGTTCGAAAGTCTGGTGACACACCCAGAGGCAAGATTAGAGGTACAAGGTAATCGACCAGCAACGACAAGGAACATCGTCGAAGCAAGCACAGGTGGAAAGCACCGGAGAAATGGGACATGACCTCTTGACCAATGGTCGCCGGCACAGGCTGAATATGGAGGTCCAAGGTTTCTTCACATGCTTATCACGAACCCAAGCCGGAGCACCAAGGTTGTACATGACGGTGTTTCCGAGGCTCCATGACAACACCATCGAGTCGTTGCGGCGGGAGCCAAGACGATTCCAGCAAGTTCGAAGCCGACGCGACGGAGAATCCAACATTTCAAGGGCACACGTGTACATAGGGGTTGCAATTGAACGTACCCTTTCGGGAGGGGGGACGACGCGGTCCAAGGCCGACCATTTTGTTGGAGTTTTGGCGGGGTTTGGCGGGGTAAGATCTCGTTGGAGCTATCGGCGGACAGGGCAAATGTTGTACCTGGGGGGGAAGTGATGAAGACGCTCGGGCGGGAAGCAATTGGGTAATGGAAGGGATTGCTCAGGCGAGACGAGAAGAAATCGAGACGAAAAGAGGGGAGAAGAGGGAGGGTTTTAAGGGATGTTGGGCGGCGACTAAGGTGAGTCGAGGTGAAGAGAGGTGTTGAGTGGGAGGTCAGGGCTGCTGGCAAGGGGAGGGTGATCAATGGAAGGAACGGGATCGGTCAACAAGACAGTAGCATGACGCCAGGTAGACCTCAGACGCCAGGTACCTCAAAGCCACACCAGTAGCGGCTGCAGTGGATGGGTACCTCACATCTCGCCGACTCGCCGTTCGCCTCCACCATCCCACATCTACTTGCCACACTCCCACGCCCTGTTTTGGCTTGTTTCTTGACTGCTTTATGTCGGCACTCTGTTGGCTCGGCTGGGGAGGGCTTCCCCGGAGACCGGCGTAGCTCTATTGCTACCAGCATCCAATTGCGATACCGCATGTGCCCCCATCCTTGCCCATCGTCGCCATCTGGTCCCCCCCCGCGGCATGCATGGATAGAGGAGGCCTTCTGGTGCTGCATGTGCTGTTGCCGCCGCCCTCGTGTGCATCTCCGACCTTCAGCTACGTAATCTGTTTATCTGACCGCTTGCTCATTGCACGAGCTTAGATTAATAAAACAACCAAAAATGCAGCTCCCTGCAGTGCATCCACATAGGTCCAGGGTGATAAGCTCTTTTGGCTTGGGTGCCTGCAGGTGGCTTTTTTTCTTCCCCAACTGGTGGACAGTCTAGTGGCAGCTCAGGTCTGTTCGGGTATGTCCTTGGCGAAACCTCCTCCCATGTCGAACAATAAGGATCCCCGTGGCTCAAAGTCCCATACCAGGAAGAATACGAAGTAAAGGGGAAGCATTCCGTACACCGACAGTGCTGAGTTCCCTCCTCGTGCGCATCTTCCAGGGCGGGGTTGGCTGTCCATTATTTGGTGACATGATGTCAGGTCTGAAAGCCACCTTGTGACCTCAATCCCTTGGCTTGGTGTTCGTGGGGGGCCAGGCAATGGAGGTACTTGATGACAAGGGCTCCTCTACGTCCAATTGGGTCCATTGTATGAACTGACAGCTCCGAAAGCTGTTGAGCTCCAGGTTCTTGCGGCCGGAACCCGGGGATACTATGTGCCCGACAAAGCAGGTACCCCTGCACCTTCGCCTGCCTTCTCATTGGCTGGAAGCTACCTTGCAGCGCTGGCTGACGTGCGAATGGGCAACGTATGCTTTTTGGGAGCTCTCTCAGGAGGAACTCGCTGTGAATCGAGGGCTCGCGGCGTCTTGCGACATAATTTATCCTCCCACAAACGCGCCTCTAACCAATCCGGGTCCGCTCAGTCAATGAGCGTGTCTCCTTCACATCCGTCAACATGAAGCCGTATTCGATTGCAACGGCGCTCCTCGGCTTCCTGTCGACGGCCCTAGCCAGCGACACCACCGAGTCGACCAAGTCCAACAACTTGCCTGCCGACTTCAAGCCTCCTCAAGTTTTCAAGAACGCCAACCTCGTCCACGTCATCTCGCTAGAGAAGAACTACGTCAAGGAACAGATCAATGTTCTCGTGGAGAATGTCGCGTCTGAACCCCAGGATGAATACTATCTGCCCTTCACAGCCGACCAGCTGGCTCGCGTCGGAGGCTTCGAGGTTAAGGACCGCAAGGACGCAAACGCTGGGCCGTTTGCCGCCGAGCCTGTTGAATACGACGCCAAGAAGTAAGTCTTCCGGTGCATGCGCATCGACTCTGCTCACCGTGTATCCTTCTAGCAATGTTCAGTACTATCGCATTCGATTCCCCACTCCCCTCAAGGCTGGCGCCCAACAGACCCTCGGCATCTCCTTCTACTACCTGAAGGCATACGCTCCCCTGCCCGCCTCCGTCCCTCAAGATGAGCTGCAATTCCTGACCTACGACTTTTCTATCTACGCCCCATCTGCCTACCCAACCCTGAAGCAGAAGACGGAAGTCAAGTCCTCTTCCTCGGCCATCCCAGGCTACACCAAGCTCAAGGACTTTCCCACCAAGCAGGGTGCCAAGTTGACGTACGGTCCTTTCGAAGAGCAGCCCGCCGGGGCCATCTCTCCTGCCCAGGTCCGATTCGAGTATGAGAAGCCCGTCACCCACGTCGCCGAGCTCAATCGTGACATCGAGGTGAGCCACTGGGGCGGCAATGTCGCGTTCGAGGAGAGGTACGAGCTGTACCATCGAGGCGCCAACCTATCTACCCCCTTCAACCGAGTCAAGTGGGTTCAGGCTGCGTACTACAGTCCTCCCACCCATGCTCTCAAGGAGCTCCGAGTTCCTCTCCAGGTTGGAAGTGTGGACGCGTACTTCATCGATACTATCGGAAATGTGTCGACGTCGAGATTCAGGAGCAACAAGCGCGAGGCCGTCCTCGAGTTGAAGCCTCGTTACCCCCTGTTCGGCGGCTGGAAGTATCCCTTCACCATTGGCTGGAACTCTGACGCTTCCAACTTTTTGCGCAAGACTGCCACCGGAGGCTACGTTCTCAAGGTCCCTTTCCTCGAGGGTCCCAAGCAAGTGGAGGGCATCGAGTACCAGCAGATCAATGTGAAGGTCCTCCTACCTGAGGGTGCCGAGTAAGTCGCAACCAATCTAACTATACTAAAGTATATCTAACAATAATTTAGGAACGTCAAGTTCTACACCACTATCCCCGAATCATCCATTGCCTCGTCGTCTGTTGGCTTGTCGAAGACCTACCTTGACACCGTTGGACGTACCACTGTTACCATTACCGCCCGAAACCTTGTGGACGAGTTTCGGGACCGAGAGCTCATCATCTCGTACGATGCTCCCTTGGCAAGCGCTCTGCGCAAACCTCTCGTCATTTTTGTTAGCTTCCTGTCGCTCTTTGTTACGGCCTGGGCGGTTGGCAAGGTCCAGGTTGGATTTCAACCGAGGAAGTAAAGACATATATCCTCAGCGTTTATTGGGATGTATGAGCAGGAACGGCATGGGAATGTTGTAAAAGTGTAACATAGAAGGGTTCGTCTCTCAAATTGATTTTGGCAAAACTATCATGATGAATCCCTTAGTGTTATTAACATGTCAAGGTATTGTAATACAGATTGAAAAAAGTCCTGCGTCAGCCAAGGACAGGATGCTATGGATAAACATCGGGTCGAACGTTGCTTCAAGTACATTTTCAGGTCTCAGCCTCAAGCATGACGGCACGAGTTTGCTGTTGGTGGGTGGAGTGGGTAGCGGCGGCTCGCGAGGCACTCGAGGGTCACCCTGGCTTGAGGGGACCCCTCCTTGCTTTCGTGTTGGTGGACATGGTGACCCAAGAAACTGGGCAGGAGACCAAGTGAAGTCCGTCCTCAGCCCCCATCGGTATAAGATGGAGGTATCCCACCCAGTTGACTTCTTGCGCGACTCCAACCCTTTATCTCTCGTCATTCTTGTACTCTGTGTCTCTGCCTAGACTTCATAAAACATTACGTCGCAACTCAAAGACCGCTCCATTGAAGCCATCCAATCCACTCCAACTTCCCACCCCTCAACCTCAAATACACACTTATCCAACAAAAAAATCCACCAGTTGGTTCTCGCAAACATGTGCTTCGGTGCCGAACCCAAACCCAAGACCAAGTACTACTACCACGAGGAAATCGTCCCCGCGCGGCGTCACCACCACCATCACGGGCACCATCACCACCACTCCCCGCGCGCCAGCTACACCAGCGTCACCCGGCGGTCATATAGCAGCCACAGCCCGCGGGCGAGCTACCCTCGTGTCTACGAGGACAGGCGATATGTTTAAGTGGTGACAACCGCGCGCACTTGTTTGCGCAAGGGCAGGATGACGGAGGCTTTTTGTTGATTTTTACATGAGGTATTGGCGATCTGGGGAGGCTTTCTGCTTTGCTTGTTTTAATGATTTGGACGCTGCAACAATAGTGTTGTTTTTTTGTTTTCTTGGGCTGGGCGTTCAGTAAGCAGCCAGGGGCGTCGTGCAAATAGATGTCCATACAACGTGCCACAACACGCGCACACCACAAAGCAGCCGTTATTGGTCATTCGCCAACATCCATAATTCCACCTGCCAGCACAACGACTGGAATATCGAGCCACGCACGGCACAACCCGCAGGTTTTCGTCATCCCACCCGATGACATGGTGATGTTCATAATCGGCTTGGTCCGGTTCTCCCAAGACCAAAAAAAGCCTGTTGCCACTTCCAGCCTGCGGGATTGCGGGGTTCCGATTCAGGCCCACGGGCAGGGCTAGCTGTGTATGACATCACTGTGCATTCCGTCACCATCATCGCCCGCAGCCTCCGAACCCCAGATCGTCCGGTCGATTTACGACTCTGTAAGCAGGGAAGATGAGATCGTGCACGTCAGTAAGATTCGACAGGTCTGTCTTTAGCTTCTTTTAAGGTCGGCTTACCCCTGTTTACCAGCTGGGGTTTCTAATGTCTGGGATATATTTACATCATTTTACCCTGTCCCGGTAAATTGCAACGTTGATACCGAATATCCAAGGACGCATCCAATACCCGACTCTCACTTCTCTAGATCCCTGTATTCAGTTGCCAAGACGGTATGAGTTGAACTCCTCTTCCCCAATTGCCTGAGTGGAACAGAACTTCGAGCTTGCGTCCTCTTTCCTTCTGCTTTTGGTTCACCAAATTTTGCCCGTAACCCGACTTACAGCACAGGAGCTAACATGGCGAGGAAAGGGCATTCCACTGAAACCTCAAACTCGTACACCTATCTAGGTCGCGCTTCAGCGTTCCAACGCAGACATGTATGCTCAATCACACATCTCTCGTCGAAACTCCCTTAAAATCCCTTGTATTCTCTCCAAAGTTTCAACCTCCCAGAACCGCAATGTCTCGAGCTAGTATCGACGGCTCCATCCAGCACCTCGCCCCCCTCTATCGGCCTGACAGTGGGCTTACAATATCCTCGTACAGGAACCGCGCGCTCTCCATCCGCTCGCATAAAAGCAACAAGGCCTCCGGGTCTGGGTCTTCGAACACCAAGCGAGGCTTTTCGTTCAACTCTCTCCGCGGCACCGTTCAGCCCGAGCTTTCTCGAAAGCTCTTCCGCCTTATCAAATCAGAGAACAACCTCATTGGGGCTCACGAGACGGCCGGCCGCGAGCGTGTTACTATTGCCACACAACTCTCGGAATGGGGTGAACAGACTGGGGATGATAGCATCAGTGATATCTCGGACAAGGTAGGTGTTGTCTTGAGCGAAATGGGCGAGCAAGAAGATACCTACGCGCATGCGTTGGACGACTCCCGTGCGATTCTGAAGACTATCCGAAACACCGAGAAGAGCGTGCAGCCGAGTAGGGACGGAAAGGTAAAGATTGCGGACGAGATTCAGCGCCTGAAGATGAAGGAGCCGGAGAGCGCAAAACTGGTCGTTCTCGAGCAGGAGCTTGTGCGGGCTGAGGCTGAGAACTTGGTGGCAGAGGCTCAACTTTCCAATATTGTAGGCGTTTAGCATCCCTAGGGTCCGTGTCTTTTGTGGCTAACTGTTCACAAGACTCGCCAGAAGCTCAAGGAGGCTTACGCAGCCGAGTTCACCGCCACCATTGAGCGCGCGGAGAAACAAATCATCCTCGCTAAGCATGGGCGCCGGCTCTTGGATCTTCTTGATGACACTCCTGTTATTCCAGGAGATTCGCGCCCAGTCTACGAGCATTCTGCTCAGGCTCGCCAGATTCTCAACGATTGCGAAGACGACCTCAAGGACTGGCAACCTGAAGCAGATGCGTACAAGACGCCTCAGGAAAGTCGATCGCCGAGTCTTAAGGGCAAGGAAAAGGAGTCGTCATTTGATGAAACGGCACCAGTGCAGACTGAGCCGAAGTCCGAGATGGCTTAAGGGTTAAATATCCATTTGACTGGATGCAGAGGTGAAGGTTTATATATGTCGGTTGACTGTTCATTCCTTAGTTGGACTGTGCTGTAAAGCCTGGTGTGTGGTTTTTTGCTATGAGAATGTGGCGCTTCTGTAACTATATCATATTGTGTTACTTGTTGTATCGATAATTCTATTGCGACTTTATATCTCAGTTGACGGTTTCCTAGTCTCTCAGTGGTGATGAGTGTACATTGTTGGTGGGCTGGTAAGAAATTCCGGACCGTCGGGGCGGGGCGGGGCGCTAGGCTGTCGTATGGCACGGAGTCCATAGTAGTTATAGCGAATGCTTGGTGCGCTACATTGAAGTCTTCAGGCTCATCCAAATCCAATCAATATGAGGTGATCGCTTGACGTGGGTCTGGGTGTCCTCAGCGCGGCTTTTTGCAAACAGTAGTGTGGATGAGTGGAACTCTGGTGACTTTTTTTGGCGCAAGAAAAACTGGAATGAAATCAGAGAACAGCTAAAATCACAGAGGCAGATATAGCATAGTGTCAATCAGCTGTAGCCTTCTGGAACACGAAGCGAACAGAAAAGACAAATCATTATACATCATAATTGAGAGCGAACATATTTGGAGTTGCTTGCTTGTTTTCGGGTTGTCGGTGAGTGGCCGTGTTAGAGTTCTGCGGTCAAGACGGCTACCCTGGACTTCCAATCCAAGCTAGCGGACCGGATGGACGGTCCTGTTCCGATGCCAGCTCCGATGGCATGTAGCCTCAGGCATTCTTCCATATTCCCGCTCCGATGAATGTGCCGGGCGCTGGGGGAAAAAAAGACCTCGGTCGACACGAGCATCCAGAGCCGACGACCGACGACCGCGGGACTCAGAGCTGGGGTGAGCGTGCGTGACCGCTGTATCGCTACGTGTATTTTGTTTTTATATTTCCCTCTAATCCAGCCCAATTCCCCTTCTCTCCGGGGTCTCCACCCCCCCGATCCGCTGCCGTTGATGCTCGCCTTCCCAGGTCGCCGGCTGCACAGATCCGTGTTTGTCCCCCTACGAGCGCTGTCGCAGTCACAGTCGTCGCCACTACAGCGCACCCAGGCGCTATCGTACGCGCTGGGCCATCCGCCAGCGCACTCGCCATCGCTGTCGCCATCGCTCGCAGCTCCAGGGCCTGGACGGGCCAATCACATCGCAACGCTGGCGACACGCAGCACTGGAGCCAGGCCAGGCCTGACCCAGTACAATACCCCGCCCCCTCCATCCTCCCTCTCCCTCGCCTCCTCGACGTCGACCTCCGTCTCCAACAAAATTTCTTCCCGACGAACGGCCCAAATCGCTCGTCACCTTTCGTCGAATTCCCCGTCCAATTCAAAGTCGCTGCCCAGCATGGCTTCTCCCTATACCGTCCGCAAGGTCGCCCCTGCTCACACCCTCGAGCACCGCGTCTACATTGAGAAGGATGGCATCCCTGTCTCGCCCTTCCACGACATTCCTCTGTACGCCAACGCGGAGCAGACTATCCTGAACATGGTTGTCGAGATCCCTCGATGGACCAATGCTAAGCAGGAGGTAAGCTTCAACCCAATACCCAGATCCCCTTTTGCTTTATTACAGAGTCTCTTGCTCTGTTCTCGACCTCGTTGTCGTGGCCCTGGATCAAGCTTCTACAGTCAAGCTCCCCACCGCCTGCCCCTCCCCTCCCTACATGCCGTGCATCCTCTCTCTCGCCACGTCAGCCCCCCTGAACAACACGTAATGTGCTAACCTCACTGCAACCAGATCTCCAAGGAGGAGCTCCTCAACCCCATCAAGCAGGACACCAAGAAGGGCAAGCTTCGCTTCGTCCGCAACTGCTTCCCTCACAAGGGTTACCTGTGGAACTATGGTGCCTTTCCCCAGGTATGATCAACCCACATCTCGCCTCTCCAACCCTGCCCAGACAGGTGCAGTAGCCCAGACGGCTAACTATCCTCCCCGTAGACCTGGGAGGACCCCAACTCCATCCACCCCGAGACCAAGGCCAAGGGCGACAACGATCCTCTCGATGTTTGCGAGATCGGCGAGCTCGTCGGCTACACTGGTCAGGTGAAGCAGGTCAAGGTCCTCGGTGTCATGGCCCTCCTCGACGAGGAGGAGACTGACTGGAAGGTCATTGTCATTGATGTCAACGACCCTCTGGCCTCTAAGCTTAACGACGTTGAGGATGTTGAGCGACATCTGCCTGGTCTCCTTCGAGCCACCAATGAGTGGTTCCGTATCTACAAGATCCCCGACGGCAAGCCCGAGAACCAGTTTGCCTTCACTGGCGAGTGCAAGAACAAGACGTTAGTTGTCCATTGATACTGTGCCGATATCAGAAACTAATTATTCTTCAACAGCTACGCCATGGAAGTTGTCCGTGAGTGCGCTGAGGCCTGGGACCGCCTGATTACTGGCAAGACCGCCGCCGGTGGTATCTCCCTGTAAGTATTTTAAATGATCGGTGCAATAGGCCGATACTGATATTCTACAGGACCAACACCAACGTTCCTCAGTCTGGCTCCCGCGTGGACCCCAGCCAGCTTCCTCCCCTCCCCCCTCACGAGGATCTCCCCGCCGAGAAGATCGACGCCTCTATCGACAAGTGGTTTTTCATCAGCGGTGCTTCCGCTTAGATGCGTATTTAGACCTGCGCGTGAAATAAAAAGTGATGAGCTCTGGCAACCGGGCAGCGTTTTCAACCTGCATGTAGGCACTGCAGACCCATACAAATACAAGAAAAATTCATCCATTGTCATCGTGATGTATTGTACAGAGACTGTGATGTAGTCCCATTTGGCCCATGTGGCGCCTGAATATAGCCCCCGCTTCCTCAAAACGCCGTCGATGCAGAATATAGGAACAACGTGAATATTTAATCGGTAAGATCGGCCGCCTTCTGCAATTGGCGGGAGTGACGGTCAACTTCTTCTACCAGGCCTTTGATGTTGATATTCTCGCAATTAAAGTCCAGCTCCTTGCCGTCCTCTGAGCCCATAGTTAGCATTCATCCTCGCCATGGAATTTAGTATAGCGCAACGTACTGAACTTGACTCGTAGGGAGCTGGGATCTGTCGAGGTTCGAGGTAGCAGCGTCGTAGAGATGGCCATGCCGTTGGCACGGGCGGTCGGAGGGAGCAGCGTCAGGAAGAGGCGGGCGGGCTTGGCGCAGGCGGAAAACGGGTTGAACTTGGCCGTGACCTCGGTCATGAATTTGGTGATCATTCTGACGGCGGGAGCGCAACGCGCGGTGACTCAATGGCGGCCGTGGGATCGTGGAGCTGGGGGTCGTCCTATGTTGCTCGTGGGATAGCTGGATTCGCGATGTTGAAAATTCGGGGAAAGCGAAAGATCTCGGTAGATGCATATTATAGTACCGGGGCTGATTCGACAACTGCAACGTCATGACGGCCCAGGGACCACGTTTCGCAACGGGACGGCGCTCCAGAGGAAACTAGCCCAAACAAACAGCTTTCGCGAAGATTTTGGTATCTTACTTTACTTTATACACCACGAGAGCCGATTTAATAGCCCAAAAATGTCCTTCGAGGGGCTCCAAGAGCGCCTGGTCGCCTTACAGGAGACGACGACCCAGCTTAAGGACCTCATCGACCGACTCGCGCACCTCAAGTTCGAGCCGGGTTCAGTGCCCCTCACCACCGACGAGGAGAATAGCGTTAGCGGCGAGCTCGGCGCGGAGATCACCAATGCCCTGCGGGACGGGGAGGAGGACCAGGAGCTCCTCCAAGAAGAGGTGGAATATTTTCGCGGTGCCGAGCATGACAGGGAACGGCTGAGGGAGGGCGTCGAGAAGGTGGGAAAAGAACTGGCAAGGTACGACGGCTCATCGCGACCCAGCGGCATCTTCTTTTATGTCTGACAAAGTCGTAGCTGTCGTTTATCTTTTCGAAAAGCCCGATTGTCCGCAAAGAACAGCCTGGTGCAAGCACAGCGGCTGGAACGAGAACTTCTCGTCCGGTCCTACTCGCTGTCTGCATCCGGGACCAGCTCCCCGCTCCCAGGCGACGAAAAGCCACCTGCCATAAGCCGCACGGTGCGCCAGCATCACAACCAGCAATATCAGCATCAGTCGGGCCTCACCGAGGACGACCAGCAGATGGTGGGCACCAGCAGCAACGTGACCAGCGCCCTGCGGCGGACGCATGATCTCATCGCCGCGGAGCTGGAGCGCAGCGAGTACGCGCACCAGACACTGACCGAGTCGTCGGCCGCGCTCAAGCAGCTCAATGAGTCGTACACGGACTTGGACGGCATGCTGGCGAGCTCCAAGGACCTTTTGGGCACTCTGGTGCGGTCGCAGAAGAGCGACACGTGGTACCTCCAGACGGCCATGTACATGCTCATGGTCACGGGCGCGTGGCTCGTCTTCCGGAGGATCCTCTACGGGCCACTGTGGTGGCTCGTGTGGCTCCCTGTGCGCATACTGTTCGGCACGGGCGTCAAGGTTGGCGGCGCGGTCATGCAGGGGCAGCCAGTCGCTGGCGAGTCTGGAAAGGTGGACGTGGGACAAGAGAATCAAGAGATCACCGTGGACGGGCTACCGGGCAAAGATCTCCCTACAGCCAAGGTGATATTGGAAGAGCGGCCAAGGGATGAGCTGTAAGGGAGGAATGACAGGAAAGTTAATACAACAGCTGTGGGAAATTACAAAGTGGTTCACCATGATGATGCCTGAATCGCCATGAACTCCGTGATGTTTTAACTATTGCCTACCCATCCAGCCGTCTACGAGAAGAAACCCAAAAAAAATCAAGCCTTGTTGAAAGAGGCATCTAAATAGATACTTGAGCAGTTGAGAATGATGCTCATGTCTTGCGACTAGGTTCGCTGGGGGGCGATCTGGGGAATGTCAGTGATCCATGGGAGGCCGAGTTTCTTCATCTCAACGGCCAGTTGGAAGAGATAGTCCAAGCTATGTCATGAGTTAGTCATTTGGTTCATGTGCATGCGGCTCCTGAATAGATGTTGGCACGGCTTACCTCTCACACTGGGTCTTGGCCTTGTGGACGTTGTCGCCCCAGACATAGACGCCGTGTCTCCGGACCAAGACGGCGTAGGCATCCGGGTACTTGTCCATGGCTTCCTCGAGATACTCAGTGAGGTCCTCCTCATGGGGCGTGTTCTCAATGACGGGGATGCGAAGAGTGTCATGGTATCCCAAGTTGCCAGTCTTAGTCATGCCACGGCCGAAGCCCTTGATCTGCTCGAGGTTGTTGATCTCGAAGAGCTTGTCCTTGCCGGGGCCTTGGGCCTCGAGAAGTAGGGTGACGAGAACAGCCCATTGGGAGTGAGTGTGAATGCAGCAGCCAGCGCCACGACGGGTAAAGGCAGCGAGGAAGAGCGGCGTGCACTGGGAGGGCTTATAGCTGGGGGGAGAACGCAGGTATGTGCGAGGTTTCTGCTTCTCGCGGATGGCATCGAGGTCCTGAGCGGATAGGGACATGACGTAGATGTCGGTGTGTCTCATGAGCTCCTTTTGGACGCCCGAAGGGGCGATGTAGACAAGATCACTATGATGGGGAGATGTGTAAGTACGGTCGCAGTAGCCATCGTGTAATATATCACAATGAAGGCGGATCCAGCGCCAATGCTTGGTTGTTGGGTTGGAAATTGAGAAGCATGATTGCGTTGATAGCAGTCATGATGAGCGATGATCGTCTGGTTATCTGAAACCAACAACACCGTCGTCTCATGTAGGATATACGAGCGAGACGGAAATGGAGTTCTTCCATTGCGTTCGGTATTTTGAAGCGGCCCAAAAGTCGACGGTAGATGATATGCAATTATCACTTGATGATGCATACGATATGTATAAGTCTGTCACATGCATGGCCAGGGGTGAGAGTGGTGGAAAACAGTACAGTGGTGGGGTAAGAATATGATCTGACCCAAGAGAAAAAAAAAGTTGGAAGAAAAAATGACATACTCATCTCGGATAGAGCAGCCGCCTCCAGTTCCCGTAACCCATCCCAATGTCCAGAACTTGGCGCACAGAGACGGAATCAGATTGGCCGGGTGGTTAGGGTCATCGGAGGTGATGAGGGCGTCGCCGGTAGTAGCGCGCTGCGCGTCATTATCGCTGAGGAAGGACGGCATGGTGAGGGCCTCTCTCTCGTGGGGGAAAGAGGGGAGGGGCGGAAAGGCTTCCTGCGGCACCGAGCACGAGTCGGGTTCGGACGGGGCAGGCGGCGCCGGGGGGAAATTGGCTTGTCTCTGACTGCAATCACACGTCGGACGAGCCGAGAGATTCGGAGTCCCGGCGGCGGTGCGGATCGGTGCCGGAGGTTCGAGATCGGGTCAGGTCAGGTCAGGGCAAAGACGGATGATGGCTCTAAGCTGTCTGCTGCTCGCGGCAGGAAATGGGCAGTTGTCAGTCACGACGCTGCACCTGCCCGAAAGGCACGTCACACACGGCTACAGTTGTTAGTCAGAACCGTTTGGGGTCGGGCAGGAGCCAGTCAGGGCAGGCGTAATTCCATCCACTCACAGCTCAGGCCTGATTACTGGTTCATTCATTTTTTACGAGCTGGCAAATGCTGGGCAGAAAATGTGGATTCATTGCACCGTGCGCGACCTACTCAGGTTTGGCCAAGGCTCACTGTGCGCCTGCTCAGCTCACCCAGGGCCAGTGAGGTCATGCCGGCCTTGCTGGGCTAACCTTATTCATCAACATGGGGCTTAACATGCAGGACATTAATTACGGTGCCTGGGTGTTCCAGGCACAGACGGATGGCAAGTGGATGTGCCTATGAGAGTTCCGCCAGGGGTCTGGCTGGGCTTGCCAGCGCTTCGCAAGGAAGACGGCTTTCGCTTGTCCTTCGACTCCTTCCACAATCCCAGCGCATCAGGCACAGGCACAGGCACAGGCGTAGGCCCCAGGAACGGACGGCAAGGAGACCCGACAAGGGAATCGACAAGGGAATACCTATGGGCAAGAAGCAGGGATTCCCAACCGCCCACCCTGTTCGTGCATCATTACTTTTTCTTCCTCATTATCAGCAAAGGTGGCAAGCTGTGAATAGTCAGATCCCATCAGCAGATTGCCAACGTAGCAAAAAAACCCATCAACCTCAGGGTTTGACCACCGAGTCCCCCGATAAAAGGCATGGATGGCCGATAAAATGGACTGCGGAGGTGCGGAGGCGCCGTCTGAACCCTCGACCACACCGGATTCAGGTACGAGAGACGCCTGTGCTGCACGCTGCATGCACTAGCAAACACATATTGCGTCCACAGGTCCATCATATCTAGGCCATGCCACTTACTGCCTTGGACATCCGTCTCAAGCAGAGGACTCTCATTTCGGCGCATGAACCAGTGCTCTCGTCCAACTCATCTCATCTCATTGATTGCTGCCAATGTACAATGCCTTTTTCTCATCACTCAATGGTGACTCGCTAAGATGCCCCTCCTGCTTCGTGGGTTGAGTTTGTTCGCCGCGTGTGGCGTCCGTCCTCAAACCCCCTCAGCTGTCAGTACACAACTAGCAAGCTCTATTAAAAGGTGGCTTGGCCGGTTAGAACAACGCCTGAGCCGCTGTGAAGCAACGGCGCCTCCTCCTGAATCCATCCATCGTCTGTCCTCGGTAGTCTGAGCCATCTTTCAGCTCTGAGCACCGTCTGACTGGCCACTGGCCTCAGGATCCCAGTCTGGCAAGGTGCCTGACAAGGTTGGCGAGAGCTGGGGGCGTCGGAGGTCACTGGGTCTACCCTCGTATTCATGCAACGCAATGAGAGAATGGATGGGTCAATGGTTGAAAATGGTCACCTACAAAGTACACCTGGACGGAGTTACATGTCACAGCAAGCAGGAGTCTTCATCCACCCACACAGCGTTGAACACGCTCCGCCAGACGCGCCCACGGCCGACGCGACCCCCCAAAAGTTTGGTTGGTTGGTGGTGCTTGACAAGCTTTGCGCTGGGTCGCTTGGCTTGCTTCACATCCTTCCGCCGGTTGGCTCGTTTGTTGAGAGTGGCGGTCGACCTAGACAACCATGATGTGAGTTGCCAGAGTGGTTTTCATCCACACCAGAATCCAAACTGCCGCTCTCGGCTGTTGTGACAAGCAAGGATTTGTCCAGTCCATCAGGGCCTGGCCCATCTTAGAAGAATCCGTGGAAATAATTCAGTTGCGCTTTCACCTCTCACGGTAAAGGCGTAGATCCCCCGCTTCGTGTCTTTTCAAATGGTACGGAGTACGGCGCTGGAAAAGTACCTCGTCAGTTACCCCGTTGTTTGCTGATGGGATTGGGGCGGCGCACGGAGGTCCTGTCGGATGCCTTTACCTAGCGAGATTCCAGCTACTCTCCACCGCCCCCCCTCTAGGTTATTATTGTCTGGCCCGAGGTTCCCCCCTGAAACAGTGCTTCCCTAGCACTCCAATCGACTGTGTGGGATGCGAGACTAGTGCTGAAAGGTATGTGCTGAGTTTCCACAATGACATGAGCAGCAAAAAACATTTCACACGCGCACTGCAGCGAGGGATAACAAGCTCAAGATGTGGCCGTGCTATTTGTGTCATTTTGTGCTAATTGGGTTCCGGAGGGTGGGATGGTAGGCACGGTTGACGAGCAACACGAGCTTTGGGGCGAACCTGATGGGATGGGTGGATGAACATACTGCTGGATGAGTGGGTGGTTCATCCACGGCGTGGGTCCCCAGAGTAACATTAAGCTGTACGCGGGACATAACTTACACGATATGCGCCCCTTTGGCTCATGGGGCCTCAACCGGCGAGAGTCGACACCAAAAGCCACCACCACGGGCTGTGTGATGCGGACGATAAAACCGGCTTGGGCTTGTCAAAAAGGAATACTCCGGACTAAAGAAAGGCACGATTTGCGTCAAGCCGGAATTGCAGGGCGTCTTGGGTCACAGCCAGCGCGTGCCATGCCTGCCAGGCGAGCCGGGCCAGGCTGGGACGGCAAATTAGGGTGCGGGATCATGGCTTGCAAATTTAAAATTGAGGCCTGGCGGGCTTCCCCAGACACCACCATCACGGCCGATCGGCCATGTCGCGCCCACTGTGGCACAGCATCCCGACCGATTCGCCGGCCAGTGGCTCCTCGCATAGACCCTCGCATAAACAGGAAAAGGAAAAAAAGCAGGGCTCCAGACCAACCAGTGGTCCAGTTGGCTAATCAGCTGCGACTCAAGCCGAGTAGCCCGTCCGTCTGCCACTCTACCTTTGCTCTAGGGCCCCCCGATGGACCGGCCAGCGGGCAACCTTGGCATGCTTCCCCCTGCGTGGGCCTGTTGACTTTGCTTTGGCATCCCCCTGGGTGCTCCCACGAGCTCGTGAGGCGGCTTACCTTTAAAGGTCTGCTCATGCCCCGTCGTTTGCTGCCTGTTCCATCTCCTCAACCTTGCCTGTTCATTCCTGTCCCTCTTCACTCGTTAGAAGCCCGACTTTATTCGCTCTCTCAGTTCGAGATCTATTCGCTTAAACAACACCACAACTAATACCCTAATACCAACTCAAACCAACCATCAAGATGCGTTTCACCGTCGCTGCTGTTGCTGGCTTCGCCGCCCTGGCCTCTGCTGCCACCACCACCGCCTCCATCGACGCTGCCCAGGCTTCCTACATTGCCTGCCTGGATGACTGCCCCACCGGCGACGTCAAGTGCCAGTCTTACTGTGTGGTCGTAAGTGCTTCAACGATCCTACGTCAATATGCTAGGACTAACATCTCGTTCCAAGGTTCCCTCCCCCAACGACGCCCAGGCCAACGCCACCAACAACTGCGTCGGCGAGTGCGACCAGGGTGACGGCTCTGAGTCCGACACCCAGAAGTACGCCAAGTGTGTCCAGAGCTGCATCTCTGACAACTACTTCTTGACCTCTAGCGGCACCCCTCTTCAGACCGGCAGCTCTGACTCTTCCGATGATGATGATGACTCCTCCGCTGCTGCCTCCGCCACCGGCTCGTCTGATAACACTGCCAGCGCTGCTGCTACTGCCTCTGGCTCTGGTTCTTCTGCTACTGGTGCTTCCGAGACCAACTCTGATGCTTCCTCCGGCACTGGCACCGCCACCGGCTCATCTGCTAGCTCCACCGAGACCGACAGCGGTGCCACCCTCGCCATTGGCTCCGTCTCCGTCTTCGCCCTCTTCGCTGCCGTCCTGGCTCTGTAAAGTGTCTTCTTGTAGAAGCCATGTGTTGGAGAACGTAATGGGTTTGGAAAGCGTGGTAATGATCAACTTTTAAGGTGATGCTTGGGCTAAACATCATGAGAGCGAGCCGCCTGGCTTGGGTCCTTTTCTTCGTGGACAAATTGGGATACGTGTTTGCGTTCATATTGCTCCCTGATTGGGCACAAATAAAATACCGTTTGGCTATGGCCTTGATTACTTCGATTGATCTGTACATGAGTGCGTGAGTTGAAATGCCGACTACTTGCAGACCCTCACTGAAGGGTAATGCAATTGTGAAATAATTGTCATGACACTGTCACGCATGTGCGCTAGTATTAGTCCCATAGTGTTAGTGCTAGCCGCCCGACACAAACCGGTTGGCCAACAGCATGCTCTCTCAACCGTCCAGGCGATGTCTGGGTTTAACTTTCAGATTCGGAGGAACGAACCCACATCGGATAGGCAGGCCCCGACGAATAACAGCGCGTTGTTGGAATAATTATTTGTTCCTGAATAATAGTCACGTGGCGGAGGATGCGCTGACCAATCCAGTGCGATTCGCAGGTCTGGGAAGCACACGCGGTACTCACCTTCCGACGTCCAGTTAGTGGCACCTTACCAAGGCTCGAAATCACCTCATGTCCTTGACGGCCGTCAATGATTAATAACGCACCCATTCATGTGGGATGCATCCGGTTGCGAATTTAATTTCCTGAGGCTTGTCTATTCATGAGGTGATCAAAGGTTTGCATGCCTAGGTTGGCATGTTATTTTGGTGGTACACGCCCCTTGTTCTTCAAGGATACATGGCATTTTGGTCTACGAGAGAGGCCAAAAACTGCGATGCGCTCAACAATTTGACTTCAAAGTTACATCACCCGCGGGACAAGATATTTCATTGTATTCTACACGCGCGTTTTGGATCGAGTCCTCCAGTTGTGCTGAGACTCTAGTGTGGTCGCTCGAGAGTTGACCGACAAGTTGGTAACAAGAGAGTTGTGGCCAGGTTGTGCGCAGTAGTCTCTCGGAACCAGGTGGCAGCGGAGGCGCCCTCGGTTCAGGTGTCATGAGGATGCACATAAAATTATTCACTGTCACAACATGGCTGCTATTGCTGCTACAGGTTTCTCGGTGTCACGCAATATCTGCCAGGATATTGTGAAGTGAGATGCTTCACGGGAAGTTCAAAGATGACTAATACACCAGTGGGAATGCGATGGGATGAGGAAGTCAACTGCTGACACAATACCTAGGTACGTATTGTGAGCTTGGTTACCATCTATGATGTTTTGGACTGCTAAATGCAAGTGAAACGTGTTTCTCATGGATTCTGCGAATATGCTTATGGTTATTCGGTAATAGAGCCGTACCAGGCAGAAATTGACCCCGGCAGCGTCGGACAATACATCTCACACCGTCAATTTCAACGTGCCATTTTCCGTCAAGTCAATAGGCCACACGCACACAAGCATGGCAGCTTTTGGAGGCTTTGACCAAGCCCCGTGTCTGGCCTACTGGTGTTTCTAATACTAGTCCAAGCGCAAGTGATTGTTCCTGGTGGTTTCCCTTGTCAATAGACATTGTGGCGAATCAGGGCTATTCGAAGTTGGAGGGATGGCTCGAGGATATTCGCATACTAATAGAGGCAGTGAATGGTCAACAGCTTCAAGAACAGAATCACACTCCGGCGAGAGGTGGAACATTCAAGCCATTATTCATTATGCCACCTTTTCGCATCGGATTTCCCAATTGAGCCAGGCCCGGCGGCATCGTGACGCTGAATGCGCCAGGTGTGCAACAATGGCTAATTTTTTGATTCTCCAGCCTTCCATGGGCGAGCCTGTCCCGACAGGTACATAGCTTGCCTCAGGACATGACCCGAGGCTTCCTACCTACGTACCTTACCTCTACGGTATCACATCCGGAGCGCCCACTTAGCCACTGAAGCAACCCCTGCCCCCGCACTATAAGCTCCCTGAAATTTTGGGTGCCGCGCCCTGAGCTTCTTCTACGTGTCCTCAAGACGGGCCAGCGAGGAGCTCTCCACTCTTCTAAAGACGCCACCTCTCGCTTCCAGATTTCCACCTGGCCAACCTCACTCTTAGGATCGTTGACCCTCGAGCGTTGGGAATCTCTGTCGCATCTCTCCACCACCTTTGACATCGCCATCTCTGCAGGTGCATATTCTGTCTACTTCCCTGTCTTCCCTCCTCCACCCTCAATCGTCTCCCGCCTGTGTCGCGCGCACTGGGTTCGAAACTGCCATCCTTCAACCCTGACAGAGCTTCTCTCCAATCACCACATTCATCATGAAGCTTAACGCTGTCACTACCGCTGCCGTCTCGGCGGCTCTGCTCGCTGGCGTGCATGCCGAGGAGGTTGCCGAGGAGCCCTCGCCCGCTGTTCCCGAGCTGTCCACCTTCACTGTAAGTTGCGACGACGCGTTTCCCCCAGCGCTTGACCGTACCCTTTTTTCGGCCAAGCTCCCTCCTGAGACACCACTCGACTCAATTGGATGCTAACGACTCGTCCAACAGCCTACTACCCTCAAGGCCGACTTCCTTGAGCAATTCACCGATGATTGGGAGCAGCGATGGAAGCCCTCCCACGCGAAGAAGGATGCCTCCGGCACCGACGAGGAGTGGGCATATGTTGGCGAGTGGTCCGTCGAGGAGCCCGTCAAGTTCAAGGGAATCAATGGCGACAAGGGTCTTGTTGTCAAGAACCCTGCTGCCCACCACGCCATCTCGGCCAAGTTCCCCAAGCAGATTGACAACAAGGACAAGACCCTCGTTGTCCAGTACGAGGTCAAGCTCCAAAGTAAGATGACCTCAGCCTCGACCGTGTGTAAGCCGGCAGTGTATGCTGACAGTTTTCTCTTCTAGATGGCCTCGAGTGTGGCGGTGCCTATCTGAAGCTTCTCCGCGACAACCAAGCCCTCCACCAGGAGGAGTTCGCCAACACGACTCCCTATGTCATCATGTTCGGTCCCGACAAGTGTGGCCACACCAACAAGGTTCACTTCATCTTCAACCACAAGAACCCCAAGACTGGCGAGTACGAGGAGAAGCACCTGAGCTCCCCTCCCACTGCCAAGATTGTCAAGACGACTGAGCTCTACACTCTTATCGTCAAGCCTGACAACACCTACATCATCAAGCAGAATGGTGAGGAGGTCAAGTCTGGTAGCCTCTTGGAGGACTTCAGCCCCTCCGTCAACCCGGCCGAGGAGATTGAGGATCCCGATGACACCAAGCCCGAGGACTGGGTTGACCAGGCCCGGATCCCCGACCCCGAGGCCACCAAGCCCGAGGACTGGGACGAGGATGCGCCCTACGAAATTGTCGATGAGGACGCCACCAAGCCCGACGACTGGCTCGAGAACGAGCCCATCACTATCCCCAACCCCGATGTTGAGAAGCCTGAGGACTGGGATGACGAGGAGGATGGTGACTGGCTCGCCCCTACTGTCCCCAACCCCGTGTGCGCTGACGTCTCCGGATGTGGTCCCTGGACCAAACCCTTGAAGGCAAACCCCGATTACAAGGGCATCTGGAGCGCCCCTCTGATCGAGAACCCCGAGTACAAAGGAATCTGGGCTCCTCGCCGAATCAAGAACCCCAACTACTTCGAGGACAAGAACCCCGCCAACTTTGAGCCCATGGGAGCTGTAAGTCAACTTCATTTAACGTATGTTGTTAGCGATACTAATTACCCTGATAGATTGGCTTCGAGATCTGGACCATGCAGAGCGATATTCTCTTCGACAATATCTACATTGGCCACTCCGAGGAGGATGCCGAAAAGCTTGCCGAGGAGACCTTCAAGGTCAAGCTGCCCGTCGAGAAGGCTCTGTCTGAGGCCGACAAGCCCAAGGCTTCAGAGAAGCCCGACTCTCCTCTTGACCTCAAGTTCACTGAGGACCCTGTCCTGTACGTCAAGGAGAAGCTCGACCTCTTCGTCACCATTGCCCAGAAGGATCCCATTGAGGCCATTAAGTTTGTTCCCGAGGTTGCTGGCGGTATCGCCGCCATCTTCATCTCCTTCATTGCCCTCATCGCCGCTCTCGTTGGTCTCGGTGGCTCGTCGGCTGCTCCTGTCAAGGCTGTCGGCAAGAAGGCCGAGGAAGTCAAGGACAAGGCCGCCGAGGCCGTGGCGAGTGGTGCTGAGAAGGTCAAGGGAGAGGCTACTAAGCGCAACACCCGAAGCCAGTCGTAAAGGAGAGAAGAGAGCGAGAAGTGTATGAATTGGTAGCGGGGGATGAGACGAGGGCAACAGTCAAAATCTAAAAGACACCAAAAAAAAAAAAGGACAAAACCCATCAAGGGGAATACCAATTTCGATTTTACTGGTTTTCAAAACGAAGGAGCAAGAGCAAATAGCAGCATCATCAACTTGATAGCATCTGTGGAAGCTTAGGATGATGAGGATGTAGCGGCTGTGGCAATGGTTCCGAGATTCAAGGCGCAGGCATGTATTTTCAAGCTTAGTTTCTATACTCGCTTTTTTTCGTCTTCGGTACTCATTAGTCTAAGAGCAATGATACAGAAGAAAGCAACTCAACCAACCAGCAGATATTTTGAGTGGCTTAGTATTGATTGTAGTTGCAATGAATGGTTTTAGATTATCGGAGGGTGGAAGTCCGCGAGCTGACGACTTACCCTATCTCTTCCATTTATGTAGCCGCGGTTATCATGCCGGTTGCCGTGTATTGTTGTCTCCAAATTCTAAGCCGCAATGATTGGACTGGTGTCTTGAACCGGCACATTACGTACGACCTGTCATGAGGTGCCATGTGGGGTTTGGAGCCAACACAGAATGGGGAGGTCAAATGAGAGCAGTGATAAGTGCCTGTCTAATAGCAGGAAAAAAGAGATAAAAGAGCAAGATGAAGCTAGGCTAGTCTAAGATAGGAAGGGAATCAGCATTTGCCTGGTTATGGAGCTCCGATGACGGGCCGTAGTGGGTACTGTTTTCTTCTTTGTTAATTTTTATCGGAGGATGTAGACTAGTAGGTAAACACTTTGATACAGAGGAATTGGTAGAAGTCGGTTGTTGTTTCTTTATGGTATGTTAACGCGAGGCTGGTTGGTGAGGGAGAGTCATGCTGGGCTGCAAGCTGGCTGGTTCCCTTCCTATTTTGGAATGCTAGTGGCGTCCATGATTACTTGTATTTTCCTCTACAGGCTCTACTGATGTCTCTTCTCCTCTGATTGCTCTCCTTTGGACTGCCCTGTGAGAACTAGCCGGGAGCGTTGGCTAATGTTTTCCCTCCCGTCCCGTCCAATTGGCCTCGGCCAATGCCCGCAAATTCGGCATAGGCGGCAAATGGCGGCATCGGCACAGGGTCGGGAAGGCCTGCTGGGAATTGACGGTCTTACAGCAAGTTACCCCACACTTTTGGAGGTGGAGGGAGGTCTCCCAGCTCGTGAGAAGCTCCCACCTTGCCACCCCTCTCGCTCCCCAGATGCCTTCAAAGAATCTCCACAATTGGCGTTGAAAGTAGCTTGCGCTTGTCATGTCCTGAGACTGGCCTTATCGCCTTCTCCTCACCCTGCCTTCCCGTCTCCGCAGCTGTTCGCGAGCTTTGCCGGTGACCGGCCCGGCGTCTGTATAAAAGAAAAGAAGGTGGTGCTGCAGGCACGCTCGCATAAGTTCCAAGTTCAGGGACAAGTAGTTCAACCCAAACCTCCTTCCGTCATCCCCCAATTGCTTCCCCTCCACCATCTCACTCTTCTTCCTTTCATCATCATCCCTCTCCTCTCTAGGGATTCTTAATAGCATGATGCGTCGTCTCATTACCCGTGGCGTCGGCGCCAGCAGCCGTTCTTCGGCTTCGCTCCCACGCCTCTCCTCTAGATCTTCCATCATCTCGTCTTCCTCCATCGCCACCCGCCAGCTTCATGCCTCTGCCCTGCGATCGTCGGCCGCCCTGGCCTCGACGGCCACCAGCTATCCCACGACTCACGAGAAGATCGCGGCTGTTGAGGACACGCCCTACTTCATCAACAACAAGTTCGTCCAGTCCAACACGGACAAGTTCATCGACCTGCACGACCCCGCCACCAACAACCTCGTCACTCGCGTACCGCAGATGACGGACGACGAGATGAAGGCTGCTGTGGCCAGCGCCGAGAAGGCTTTCGAGTCGTGGCGCAACACCACCGTCATTTCCCGTCAGCAGATCATGTTCCGCTTCGTCCACCTCATCCGTGAGAACTGGGACCGTCTGGCTGCCAGCATCACCCTCGAGCAGGGCAAGACCTTCCCCGATGCCCGTGGCGATGTCCTACGTGGCCTGCAGGTTGCCGAGGCTGCTGTTGGAGCTCCCGAGCTGCTTAAGGGCGAGGTCCTGGAGGTATCCAAGGACATGGAAACTCGCACCTACCGTGAGCCCTTGGGTGTCGTGGCTGCCATCTGCCCCTTTAGTGAGTATCCCGAGATGAAGATGCATAAGCCCAACAGCTAATCAGTTTAACCACAGACTTCCCTGCCATGATTCCCCTTTGGTGTATCCCCATGGCCACCATCACTGGCAACACCCTGATCCTCAAGCCCTCCGAGCGTGACCCTGGCGCTGCCATGATCCTCGCTGAGCTTGTCGAAAAGGCTGGCTTCCCCGAGGGTGTGGTGAACATTATCCACGGTGCTCATCGTGCCGTCGACTTTATCCTCGACGAGCCC
Organism: Dactylonectria alcacerensis; assembly: GCA_029931735.1. Classification (NCBI taxonomy): domain Eukaryota; kingdom Fungi; phylum Ascomycota; class Sordariomycetes; order Hypocreales; family Nectriaceae; genus Dactylonectria; species Dactylonectria alcacerensis. Next base: position 3,619,387 of record JAPMUZ010000002.1, read on the forward strand.
GCCATCAAGGCCGTCAGCTTCGTTGGTGGCAACAAGGCCGGCGAGTACATTTTCACCCGCGGCTCTGCCAACGGCAAGCGAGTCCAGGCCAACCTGGGCGCCAAGAACCACGCTGCCGTCCTCCCTGATGCCAATAAGAACCACTTCATCAACAGCGTCGTCGGCGCTGCCTTTGGTGCCGCTGGCCAGCGCTGCATGGCTCTCAGCACCCTGGTCATGGTTGGCGAGACCAAGGAGTGGCTCTCCGAGGTTGCTGAGCGGGCTAGGGAACTCAAGGTCGATGGTGGCTTTGAGGAGGGTGCTGATCTCGGCCCCGTCATCTCACCTTACAGCAAGGAGCGCATCGAGAGCCTCATTGCCACTGCTGAGAAGGAGGGTGCCACCATTCTCCTCGATGGCCGTGGCTACAAGCCCAGCAAGTACCCCAACGGCAACTGGGTCGGCCCCACCATCATCTCCAACGTCACTCCCGAGATGACTTGCTACAAGGAGGAGATCTTTGGCCCTGTCCTCGTCTGCCTCAATGCCGAGACCCTCGACGAGGCCATTGACGTGATCAACAAGAACGAGTATGGCAACGGAACCGCCATCTTCACCAAGTCCGGCCCCACGGCCGAGAAGTTCCGCAAGAACATCGAGGCCGGCCAGGTCGGCATCAATGTCCCCATCCCCGTGCCACTGCCCATGTTCTCCTTCACCGGCAACAAGAAGAGCATTGCCGGCGGTGGCGCCAGCACCTTCTACGGCAAGCCCGGTATCAACTTCTACACCCAGCTGAAGACGGTGACGGCCCACTGGCAGAGCGCCGACGCCGTAGGCAAGAAGGCTTCCGTATCCATGCCCACGATGCAATAAGGAACTCGCGCGCCGCACTTTTCTTTTAGACGCATGGCAGGTTGAAGGAAAACAAGCTCGTCTTTTACGCAGGGCGATGGGACAAAATGAAGTTATGTGAACTGGATTGGGATATTCCTTGGTTGTTTAATTGCTAGCCTTAGCTGCACAATATCATATGCCTTTTGGTGGCCTGTTGGTCCTTCGGTGGGCCAAGATCAATTTGTTTTCCATTATTCGATGTATGATCGGTACTCGATTCGACTTGTGTGGCGTACATGTCTTGATCTCTCACTTTTAAGACATGGGAGCATCTTACTCAACCTGTCCGATGAGGGGTAGTGTGGTAGTATGTGCGGCACTGGGCGTCAATCAACATATTCTGGACGCATCTGAGTCGTCTGTCCTTACCACGAGTACTTCCTGTAGTTATTTACTACTTTTACACTTGATAGGCGAAAGATTAGACACCCCAGCGGCTCTCCCCGGCCGTCCGGTGAGTTGATGGTGTCAGCATGGATTACCTCGAGCGACTGCGTTCCCAATACAGGTTGGGCGCTCGCACGTCATCGCCGCCAACCTCATCTTCAACATCGGGCGATAACACGGAACGATAGTATGGACCTGACTGATCTGCCGTTCCCCATCTTCCTTGATATTGTCCTCCTCCTTCCTCCCCGCGATAGCGTGCGCTGCCGGCAAGTCTCGTCGAGATGGCGTTGCACCCTCATGCGCCAGGACCTCGCCGTCAGTCTTATACTCGCACATTTTCCTCGCGCCCGGGAGGGCCGGATGCTGCGCCACTGGCTCGCGGGCGGTAACAGCAGTGGTGATGATGATGCGGAAGGACTCGAGGAGGAGTACGCGGACTGGGCTGCTGTATTTGCACGCCTGGCGCGGCGATACTTTCATCTCGAGGCTGCATGGCCGTGGAAGACGAGCAAGGTGCAGACGTTCAACCGCGGCGATGCGATCTGGGGTGTGACGCCTTGGAACCGCTTCTTGAAGCTACGCAGCAGGACCGCCGACTTTGAGTCCTGGGATCCTGTGTGGACATTTGCGCCCGAAAGCGGATTGCTCGTATATCCCGTGGCATCTCAGGACCCGTCCGCGCGGGTGCACAGGTATTGGGCCCACGACCTCGAGACGGGACGCGAGTTTGTCGTGCCGTTCGACGCAGTGGACAAGATGGTCCGCCGGGTGCGGCTGCACGACGACATCTTGCTGTTTGAGTGGTGCGAGGAACATGCGCTGCACCCATCACAGCCTGCCGGATCCCCCGGAAAGGCCATCTGTCAATACGCAACGGCGTTCGACGTAGTGCGGCACGGCCCGGCCGCCCTACTCCCGCGTCGGGATGCCGCCCAGCCCCGTCGCCACTGGTCCTTTGCGCGCCGCGCCGAGTGGGAGATGCACTGCATGGGCATGCTGCTCGACCACCAGCAGCATCGCTTCTTCTCCGCGCACAACCGCACGCATTATGCCGTGTATGTTTGGCAGCCGGCGCGCTCCCCATGGGGTGACGACGACCCGATGGAGCGGCTCACCGTGTGGGAGCTTGGGCCCACTCCGCTGCCGTCGGAGAGTGGGGCACCGGACCCGGACCCGGACCCGGACCGGCCTGAAAGTGCCGGCGTTGGGCCGCGGGTGATTCTCCGGCTGGACAACACCGGCCTTCGTGCATGGGGCGTCGCGCAGCGCGATACGCCGTCGCTCCGGGGGCTGGTCCTAGATGAGACGACATGGGATGCGCAATCGCAGGCCGCGTGTGGACACGTCTACTTCGTCGAGGAGACGCATCGGTGGGTCGTCGGGCCGCACAGCTCGCCCACGCTGCCGCCGCTACACCGGGTCCGGAGCACCGGCATCACCCTCGGCGGCCACGGTCCGCGATGGCTCAGCGAATGCGACGCCAAGGGCAGGTCGCGCCGCCTCTGCGCAACCTCAGAAACCTCTCCCGCTCACCCGCCCTGCTGGCGCCACGACGACTTCCCCTTCGTGACCGTGTCTAGCGTGCACGACGTCGCGGCCGGCGTGCACTTCAGCGCGCGGCAGTGCTTCCATCGCCGGACGCTCTCCGTGCGCCTGCCGCCTGGGCTCCGTCAACATCACCGCCGGCCTCGGGCTGACGATGACGACGGAGGAGGCGGCAAGGCGAGGAGGATCGGCTGGGAGGTCACGCGGGCTGAGTTCCTGGCCATCTTCGAATGGAGCGATGCAGAGCTGGAGGACATCGAGGCCACGCACAGGCGGGTTGATGGGCCGGTCAAAGGGAGCGAGACGCAGTTTGCGAGCGGCATGTGGAGCGAACTGCTGGGCAAGGGCTTCATATGCGGCAACGAGCGGTGGCTGGTAGGAGAAGACACCGAAGGAGACATCACGATAATCTTATTTTAGGGAGAAGCTACAAACGTGAGGGAAGCCGGGTAAAGTATTTTGTGAATTTGGTACATATGTTTGTAAAGAGTGGCGGTAGCGTAAGGGAATAAGTACAGGGCACATATAAAATTGCTTTGATGATGGGAATCGCTACTTGAGCTCTCCCCCATGTCATCGGATGGCCAGTCCATCCCGTGTAAGAGACGATAGTATTGCCGTCTGTCCCCCGCTCTATCCGCCACATGTGCGTCCTCCCTTTCCCTTCCTCCCCTCTTTCTTGTCTTGTTGAATAATTCCTTCTTCCCTTCTCTTTCCCGTCGCTCGGCTGGAGTTCATCGACCCTAGCTTCTTCGCTAAGACCAATCCACCCGTCCATGCTGACATATGCAAAGAATTTCGGTATCAAAAACTCCATGCTCCCGGATATACAAACTCGGCGGTGTCGCCATTAAGGGTCCCTCCCCAACGACGCCATAGCTAATCCTTTAAATGGAGCAAGTGCGTAAGCACGGGCTGGTCATCTTTAAGCTCATTACTGCCCGCAGGCTTACTCTGTGGGGAGTTGCATGAATCCGTCGTAATACTCGTCAAGCCATCGGGCTGCGTCGACGCCGGAATCATCAACGCTCGAGTCCCATCTTCCGATGGAACCAACGTAGCCGTCGGGGCGCACGTTGACGATGGCGACTTCGCCGGGTCCGAGGCTGCCTAGCCACTTGTTGGTGCAAAGCGAACCGCGAGTGTCCTGGTCCGGAATGTCATCAAGGTAGAACGTCCAGCGACTGTCTTGCAAAATCATCGGGAGATCCGAAAGCTCAAGCTCCGTCTTGGGCATCGTGGCTGTGTCGAGGTTAGCATACAGGCCGTCGGACATGCAAAGAGATTAGGGCGAGGGACGTACTGATGAGAGCAAACGTGAACAAGTGGCTGACAGCGGTATACCTCTCCGAGCGTAGATAGACATCCTCTGGGTCGACTGCCCTGGGCTGCTTTGCGTACGAGGTGTTTGCGGCCGCTGAGAGCTGGCTGATGAAAGAGTTGTTGGAAGCAATGGCCTGGCAGAAGGTCTCCAAGAAGGGGCCCGACTGCTGCACATCCCACATGAGGAGGTAGATACGGAACTGGCCCAGCATGGGAATGTCAAGCTGGATATCGACAGGGTTTGAGTCGAGGTATCGGGTAACCTTGGCAGGGGGTAGAAGGCAGCCAGGTTTGGCGTCGCCCATGACGAACTGAGAAGCGCCGACCGCGGCACGGTTGATGGCATTCTCGGCATACTCAGCGCCGATTCCTGATATGAAGCGAACATTAGTACGGAAGTTCTCGGCGAGGGCGATGGCATCGCCACCGGCAATCTGGTTCGCATGCTCGTAGTCAAAGTTAACCAGGTCTAGCGCAATCTTTCGTCGCTCTTCCTCGTAACTCTCGAGCAGGATGGGCTTGGCCAAGCCTCGGATGGCCAGGTTAAGCTTCCAAGACAAGTTCCACGAGTCGTGCATCGACGTGTTCATGCCCTGAGCCGACTTGGGAGAGTGGGTATGACTGGCATCTCCAGCAAGGAACGCGCGTAGATGGCCGTCAGAGAAGCGGCTGGCGACTCTCTGGCCCACCTGGTATCGACCGAACCACTCAATGTACTTCCAGTCCAGCTCAAACGGCGCCATGATCTGCTTGGCGCGCCTCATGATGAACTCCTGACCTAGCTCGCGGCGGTCGGTCTTAGGACCAGCCTTCAACTCTATGTAAAAACGGGTCATGTTCCTCTCTCGGGGAACGATGAGGATCGAGCCGTGCTCCTGGGAGAAAACGAGCGTCTTGGACCAGATATCGGGGAAGTTGGTGATAAGCTCACCATCAAGCACACCCCAAATAGCGGCCTGCGACATTCCAATGGCCTTAGCATCGGGGATGCTTTTGCGAACCTTGGAATGCGCACCGTCACCTGCCATGATCAGTTACGGTTCACTTTATCTGCGGAAAAGTAGGGAAATAACAGAAGAGTACTCACATCCGACCAGGTATTGAGCGAGGACTGATCGCTTGTCTTGGGTGACATTGGTGCGGCAGTTGACCTGTAGTGGACCTTGCTTGCTGTCCGGGACGCTGTACGACTCAAAGGCCATATTTCTACGGACCTCCTTGCCGCGCTTCTTCATGTCATCGATGAAAAGGCCTTCGACCATTCCCTGGTGGACCAGAAGCAGGTAGGGGTCGAGGACATCGATAATGGGTGGGTAGTGGATTTCGCGGCCAAGTCTGTGGAGGGCCTCGTCGGCTGTGCTACGCCAGAAGGCAATGTCGAAGACTCGGACACCGCGTCTTAATAGCGATTCGGCCAGGCGCATCTGTCTAAAGGTCTCGATCGTCTTGGGCTGTAGACCGTCGGCTCTATACACGTATCATGGTCAATTGGCTTGTTCGCGAAACCACCAGTGGGCTGAGGGAAGGGGAACGGCTTTACCTTCCCGCACTGGTCTGATCTGCCCGGTCATCCAAGATCTCTACGTCGATTCCATATCTAGTCAGGTTGGCAGCCAGCATAAGGCCGGCGGGACCAGCGCCAACGACACAAACCTGGCATTCTAGAGGTGGTTCTGGCTGGTTTCGAAGAAGGGCGAGAGGGTCGAAGGTATCGGACCAGCCCTCACGGCGGTCGCGGTTGTTGGCGTCGTCCATCCTGTCGTCTGATTTAACGTTGCTGAGTACCATGTCGGGTTGCGAGGTAGCGGAGATTTCGCAAGACCATGGACGACCTCAGAATCCGGGCGAGGTGGGATAGAGGGTCGTCCTGGAAGGGACGAGGGGTGATCGGACGAGGAGGGTTGCGACCGGGGAGTGTACAAGACGATGAGGGCAAGTGCGTGTAGCTTGGGGAGTGTCGTAGTTTAGGAGAGAAAAGGCGGCGAGACGAGGTGAGACGAGGCGAGGTGAGGCGAGGTGAGGTGATTGCGCCCAAGATGGTCCGTCCACAAGGTCAACAAGTGCCGAGCCGTATCAGTTGGCGATTGATCCAGGCACCCGCAGTGGGTTTAGTGCTGGGAAGGGAAGGCGAAAACAACCGTAAAAGGGCCGTCTTCGTGCTGAGAATATGTCTATTTGCGAATTGTGTTGTGCGACGATGAATTGGATCGGCAGCCAAGCAGATGGACGTGCGGCTGGAGCTGGCGCTTTTGGTGGTTTGACAGGGCGGCTGACAGGGCGGGACACGATGGATCGGTGGAGGAAGCGGCGGCGGCGGCGGACGGAGCGAGCCGCGGGGCAGAGCGATCGGCGAGCAGGCAATATAGTCGGCTAGCAACAGGTCGGTAGGCGACAATGGCGTTGGGTAGGCGAGACGGACGACAGGCAGCGGACGGCGGGACGCAGAGGAGACGCGGCGACGGGGAGAAGAGGGACCGAAGAAGAAAGAGAAGGGGAAAAGGAAAGCCAGGCGTGAAGCTATTCCGACGTCAACGGCAGATATAGCGAACGGGTGGACTAGGACTCAAGCCTGCCAGTTGACCCAGTAAACTGGAAGTCAAGGGGGGAGGGAGGAACGCATCGACCAGGGCCACGACGGCTTCGGGCAGGTCACCTCCAAAAAAAAAATGGCATGACATGTTGTCGGCCAGCAGGCGGAGGCGGGTCGGGACAGGCGCCGCAGACCTGATGAGGAGACAAAAATGGGCTGATTTCGCGGGAGATTCTGCTGGCCCTGCCACACCCTGCGTCCGGCTCCGCTGACGGCCGCGATGTCTGATTGGCTGCTCCTGGGCAGGTGGTCCCTGTCGTTGGGACCCCAGAACGAGACAAGAATGAGGGAAACCTAGGGGGGGAGGGGACATAGAAAAAAGGTGGACACGGCAGAAAGGTGGTGAGGAGGAGAGACATGAGGAGAAACGTATTGCGCAGGTAAGAGGACGAGACGGGTAGATGGGGTGGATGGAGGGGGTTAGAAAACGAACCCCTCTACTAGTATCCGTATATCGAGTATAGATTTGGTACAGTACCTAAGTAGGGTTACGAATACCTAAGGCACACAGCGCTTGGACAAGTATAGAAGACAATCAGCAACGATACCGGTCACTTCTCTCCAATTACAAAACGCTCTCTCTGTCAGTCCAGCTGTAGAGCAACTCAGGATTGGCATCCCGCGCGCGGATGGGAAGCTTACAATCCGAGTCATCAGACACATACCCGGCCACAGCCAGTTCCCAGTCCACTGGTTGACCGGCTCTGCAATTCAAGTAGAAAGATACCGTAAGCTAATGTACCTCAACTGATGCACTCTGTACTGCTACATGCTACATAGCAAAAATCAAGGGTTGCTGCGGTACAGGGTCGTACCAAAGTGGCCCCTTGCTCTCACTCAGAGTTCGTCTTGTCAGAGTCCCAAGATCCCTTCCCAGACCCAACAACCCCTCCCCCGCCCGAAAGGTCTTTTTCAGGTCCGCCTGTCTGTCTACTAATCACCCTGCCCATCACGTATTGTACCTTACACGCACATGATATAACCATGGGATGTCCAGATGGGATGCGGATCCCATCCCATCTCTCAGACGGTTCCCCGGCCGTTCCCATGTGCTGTTCACATGTTGTTCCCATGCTCGGACCATGGATCATGGCAGTTACAACAAGAGGGGGGATCCCTTAAACACGGACGACTGGCGTGGGGGGAAAACTTCGCGGCGCCATAATTAATTATCATCCAATTACTACGGAGTAAGCCACTGCGGAACGCATCCTCGATTTTTATTTCTTTATTTTTACTTCTTCTAGCAGTTGCTGGGTCCAGGTGTCGGTGTTCTGAAGCTGGGGCATGCCGGCTTACTTCCGCCTACGTGGTCGGTCTATCGCGTCTCGCCTCGGTGACCAGGACATGGACAGCACATGTATTCCCACAACCAACATACCCTGATACACAGGCCTTTCCTAAGGGTATGTGCTACGTATGGCTATGGTCCAGGTTGCTAGGGAGGCAAGCAGGCAAATAGGAAAGAAAAAAAAACATGAAATCCATACACGCAATTCTCAGACGCATTGAGTAACACAGCCCTGTTATCGAACGTCAGAGAACAACCTAGGTCACCAAAACAGGGCGAGTGCTAGGGAAAGCCCAACAACAACCCTGGACAGCGACTACGGCTCAATCCGTTCCCTTTTTGCTTGCATGCCTCTAGATCCTAGTCGCTTAAGTCCGTCTCCTGCAGATTTACTATGCGTGTGTCTAGAATTGCTGACTGACTGACTGACTTGACCGACCACCTACTGCAAAAATGGATCCATCCACCCCAACATGCAGCGAACGATGATCATCTCATGATGGTCCGGCGAGCTGGGTCCCTGCCGAACGCGTGCCTCCCTTGCCGCCTTGCCGTGTGCCTTGCTTGTCGGTCTACTGCAGCGACTGCAGTTTGACCTGCACCGCTAGTATTCTGTGCCGTCCGCATCGTACTGTTTCTCTCTAGTGCTGAAGAAGTATCTACCGTGCCTCTACCAGTTTCAACCCGCAACCCAGGGTGCTTCTGACAACAACTGCTTGTACTGTACCATTCAGCAGCCCGGTCATGCAGACGCGGAGATAGGGAACGAGGGTGTCCGTTTCCGTGGACCTTCTCGGACTCGACGGGCTGGGACTTCGATCCTCTGAAGTCCAGGCATTGGGCGATTCCTGGCCGCCACTCGTCCATGGCTCCCACTCGCTTCACAATTCCTTCACGCCTCCCTCACACCTCAACGCACATTGTCGCAACACCCAGCGGCCAACGCCACCAAAAATAACACCAAACAGGATCAGGCAGGGCCAGATACTGACGTTGCAGCCGACGTTGCAGCCAGTTTTGCAGCCAACGGTTTGTCCCGCACGCCTGGCATTGGCAGCTAGCAAATGGCAGCTGGCACTTGGCATCTGGCATCTGGCAACTCAAACTCATGACACGGGCCCCTCCGCCAACAACCCGTTTCGCAAGGGTCACCAAGAGAATTTCCCCATTCGCCTTCACTTTGTCCTTTTCTCCACACAAGCCAAGACAGGACGTCCATGCTCCCTCTCCCCGTGCGGTATTCGCTTTCTCACACATTCTCACTATTATCACTCACTCTCATTCGCTCCCTCTCCATGTCTCCTTCTTGCTCACACTCCTCATCACTTACACACTCCCCTCCCCCTTGTACATATACTCTACCAACGTACTGTACATGCCTTAAAACTCCGCCTTGTGGCTCCCCTCCGTCCCCTAGTCTCTACCTATCCATCCCCCTTCGCTGGCCCACCCCGGGGATACCCACGTTCGGTTTCTGAATTCCAAGTCCCCAGTCACCGCAGTGCTTTCATGGACTCATGGAATCATGGATTCATAGCGCCTAGGCAACCTGGCAAAACGTAAGTTGCCAAAATTCTGCAGGAAGAGTGGTAGCATCATCATCAGATTTGCTCCCCAATCCTTTCCTCTGTCGGCTGAAGAAAATTCTTCTTCTTTTACTTTGCTGCTTCCATAAAAGGTACACGTACGTAGGCGTCCTAGACCGCGTGTCGTACGGTCTCTGCCTCAAGGTCACGCAACCCATCACCATCATCCAATCCCCATCCCCATCACAATCTCAATCCCGATCCGAATCCCATCTCTCCTTCCCTTGCCTTGTCCACCTCACCAATATATACGCACCCTGGGGCCCTCTAGTCAACGTCTTCGAGCAGTCTAAAGGAACATGCCGAGGTACTCTACATGCCCGCACCTGAATACTGCATCGAGCTTCCCCTCCTCCTTCATCCTTCTCGGCATATGCTCCACACACCGTTCACACCGCACCTACCTACAGCTTGATATTTCCAAGCAGCCAAGGTCCCATCATCCCACAAGTAGCTTATTCACGATTACATAGTCCGGACAGTCGTGCTCTACTCGTTCGAGACCAACACCGTACTCTCGCTCGTATCATTATGCCCCCTCTCATCACCTTGAGCAACTTCAACACCTTCAACACCTTGAGCATCGTCATTGTAACCTGCACTCACGTCCTCAATCACCTGTCGACCCCTGAACTTGGCCATGGCAGTCTCTGCCTTGGCTCTCAACCGGACAGAGTACCAGTCCGGCATGGCCCGGAGCGCTGTCAGTGTCGTTCCGGTCCCCGGGATCACCACCTGCCCACTGCGTCCACTCAGGACCTGCTTGACCACTGCATCGGCCACGGACTCGGGCTCTAGCTGGGGCATCAGGAACCCGGTGTTCTGGTCGTAACCCTTGAAAAGTGCCGTCCTCGTGTGACCCGGATGCACGACGACGGTCCGGACCTTGGAAGCGTTGTATCGAGTGTTCAACTCGGCCGTGATTCCCTCGTGAAACGCCAATGCACCCGCCTTGGAGGCTCCGTAGTCTACCATGTTGGGAATAGTCAACCAGGCGGCATAAGATGAAACCGTGACAATCATTCCGTGGTTGTTGGCAACCATATTGGGGAGGAACGTCTTGGTCGTCCAAAATGGCGCCAGTGTGTTGACATCAAAGGTGAATCGGATATCACTCGGCTGAGCATCCAGTACCGTCTTACCTCGAGCGACACCGGCATTGTTGATGACGACGGTCGGGTGTCCGACCTCGCTCCTAATCTTCTTGGCCACCGCTTCCAGCTTCTCGGGTGACCGAATGTCACACTCGAAATGATGGACGTTGGACGCTGTTGATACAAGATATTATTAGCATCGATCTCTATAGGCCAGCACGCCCGGGCCGGTGGGACTGGGGACCGTCCGGGCTGTCCCGTACGGGGCAGGGTCACATACAAACGGTGAAAGACATGGGTTGAATATCAAGCACCACGACGGTGACACCGTGCTCCTCAAGCAACTTGACGATTTGGCCTCCAATTCCGCCCGCGCCACCCGTCACCAGGACAATCTCCTTGGACCAGTCATACTCGTCGTTGACCCAATTATTAGAGACCTTCTCTGACACCCAATTGTTGACCCACCGGGCGATGGACAGCCAGAGGAGCGTCTTGAGGCGACCAGCCGCAGAGGGGTGGATGATGGAGAGGTCCTCTCCCTTCTTGGTGAATCGGGCGAGGAGCACGAGGGGCAACAGGAACGCGGGGTTCAAGGCAGTTTGACGGATCAAGCGGACGACAACGTCGGCGCAGAAGCCCTCACGAGGTATGAGGCCTTGGTGGATGGGCATATTGGCGATTTGTCCTAGCGTGATGGGCGCCTTTAGCATGAATTGCGCGGCGAATTCGTGAACTACCTATGTAAGTGATGGCACGGATCTTGAGGTGAGGGAGGTTAGGTTGCTCAGTCGGTGATGTCGCAACATTGCTTCATCAGGGCGAAGGCGAGGGGGGCTGCTCTTGTTTTAGAAGGCGCGCCCAAACCAACAGCAACCCAAGAGCTCCCATATTAGCCGACGAAGCCATGCTTCATGTGCTGCTACAGTTGGCGGGTTACTGCCGAGGTCAATCCAAACACGGCAGCCTCTGTTGTCGCATCCCATCAACTCTCCTTGCTTGGGTATTGCGGGGTTGCTGGAAATCCGGGGTAGGCAAGCTCCTCGTCGCCGAGCTTGAAGAGACAGCCTCATTCGGCACACTACCACACTGCCACACACACACACAGAGCAGCACAACTCCTTTCAGGAAGGGGAGCGCCTCGCCTAGCTTCCCCTCCGCGGCCATAAGACCCCGCTCCGGTGCTCATGTCCGGCTCCGGGGGATTTAGCGAACATTACGGAGGGGGCGCGGCGGGCCTGACGCGGACTGTGACAGGTTGTAGTGGGAGACGATGTGGTGACCTGCATTGGTTAGCGGCACAGTGGTTTACTGTTCACCCACTGTATTGCTGTAGGTGTAAGCCGTTCGTCCGAAAGGGGGACCTGCGTACTTGAGTGGTGCAATGCTATGCCCAATTTGTAGTCGTCGGTTGTCGATATAAGCGGCGTGGTATATGTTGCATCATTGCATACCGCAGACTGTTGCAGGTTGCAGTTGAGACATGCCCCGCTTTGCTGTAGATAGTGGCTTGCAGCATCTCAAAATGGCAGGTTGATATAGATGAACCCGATCTATTAAGGCGGGTCCATCGTCGGCAGTGAAAAGAATAGCGTGGGATTGCAAACAGCTAGGTATGTTCACTAAATAAAAGGAATACTCGGGGTTTGGAAAAATGCTGATAAAATACGAGATATGTATATCCCGTGTGCTACATCAGGACGATAACCGCACTCAACATCACGGCCGCAGACACGCTCATCACTCCCAAACTCGCTATCGAAGTTCCCGATCCCAGGCCCTCCGACTCTTCCGACTCCTCCGACTCCACCTCCGTCGCATCGCCAGGCGCAAAGAGCACACCAATCTCGTTCGCCGCTGTCGCATCAACCTCCTCGTACGTGAGAAGCTCGTTCGTCAGCGAGTCGCACGACGGCCGGTCGTCCTCCTCCTCGATGCTGTTGGTCACTAAGATGGGCACGTCGAAGATGGTGTAGTGGTCCTCGCCGTTCAGCCGAAAATTCTGTCGGATCGAGATCTTTACCAGAGCAAGGTTAGCATCCTTATGGCTCACGCATTACATGCGTGTCTTCATCATTAGTTCCGGTTGTCCTTACATTATACGTGCCCCTGTCGCTGTCGTCGCCGTCGGGAGCGCCATCACCCACTAGACAGTCTGGCCACACCCAGTTGATGTGTTTAACCGTGCTGCCCGACTCCTGAGCCATAATCTCGCCGAGACTGGCATTGTTGGCAGTGGCAGTACCGTTGGAGATGGTGAAATTGCGGCCTGTGGTGTAGCTGTACAGGAACATTGTGATGTTGAAGATTTGGCTGGGGTCATCTTCATCGTGGGGCGGCAGCGCCAGCTGGCCGTTGGCAGTCACATCTATGGCTACATGGAGCGTTTCTTCACAACGGCAGTCAGTGGTGGCTTTGCGATCGATGCTGCAACTGCAACTAGGCGACGGCACTTACCCCCTCCGAGCGGAGTGTTGGGCTGAGGGGCGTCGAGAACGACGAAACCTGGGGTAAAGATCTGGCCGTTGGAGATTGTGAAGTTTTGGGCGAGTGTATGCTGAACCAGCAGCAACGCTGTGACAAACCCGCGTATTGACACCATGACTTCACACAAGGCGTGCACAACGAGAAGCCAGCAAAGGGTTGAAAGACAAAAACGCGATCAGAAGCAGAAACTTGCCTAGAAGTTGTCCAACGCCATTCTCCTACGTAGATAAAACCGGAATCCGGAACTCATAGCTTAGCTACAGCCTGGGTTGACAGAATGGTGGCCACACAAACACACCCCTGGACAGAGGGATTTCTGCGAAGTACCGCAACCGAGATGAGACGGAGTTTCGGGTTTGCTTCCTGCTCACGGCTTCTTGGCAGCCCCCAAGTGGGAATTGCTTCACTTCGGGTCTCCTGATCTAAATCGACTGGGAATCCGGTAGCTTTTCTTACGGATGAGAGGATCAAGGCAAAAGTATATCATGAACTACCTTATGGTTAAACCCCGAGGACGCTCCACCCGAGCAAAGACGCTGGGACTTCATCATAGAGCGATGAGACGTTGGGGCTTTAGCCGAGTCCAAGACAAGACGAACGTGCAGCGGGGTTTGCCACACATACTCCAGGGCTGCAGGCAGGGATCTGGTGGCGTTTTCTGGAAAATCGGATTCCACCGGATGATTCTTTTTATTTGCTTCTTTCTTCTCTAAGAACGCCAACATGTTGTTGAGAGTTAATGCATGTAGGGTAGGGTCTCGGGCATATGTTAGTACAGTATATGGAGTTGTCACACTAGACCTAGTTGCGGCGCAGTGGGCACCTTAACAAGGTGTGAACACTGAGCAGTCACCTCCAGAGACGAGTTTGGGGGATAAAGTTGTGACTTGTGAGTGGGCTCTTCAGTTAGCTTTCAGTTAGCTTTCAGTAGGCTTTCAGTGGGCTTTAACGGGACGAAGTTTGAGATCCGTTCGATCGGTTGTGGCGGAAGCGACCCCACCTCGCCAAAGCGCCTGGAAGCCGCAGCATGTGCCCTTGGGGGAGGGGGGGGCAGGCTTCAGTGGGCTAGAACCGCTGTCAAAGTGAGCCACAGCAATCGATGGCTCTGGAACCCCCTTGCTACAGTGAGCTAGAACCGTTACAATTGCAACAAAGCGGAGCTCGAGGCCACCCTGCCACCCTCTCTGCTCTAGGGCGTCTAGGCGGGAACCCAAGGCCCCTGGCGTCAGAAGGTTGCCAGCGCTGAGATGGGTAAGGCTTGGGAGCTTGGATGAACTGTTTCCGCTTTTCTGACGGCGCCCTCCGACGACCGAGAAAGCCGCCGGCCTCCAGCCTAGCCTCAGTTTGGACCGAATCCCGTCGGCCTTGCGTTGGCACTATCAAAAATGGGTTTCGGAGAGCATCATCAGTTTGCTTTGAGTAGGTAGGTATTGGTTCGGGCCCTTATTTAAACCAACCCATTAGACTACTGGGTACGTGTTCCGGGGCCTTCACGGACCGCCCAGCTCCAGACCGCCCACCGAGTGTCCCGAATCCGAAAGTGGGACCGACCGCCCGCTCCAGCGAAACTTGGGACTGGGACCTCCCGGCCGAGTTTGGGTCTACCGTCTTCGTTTTCTCTGCCGAACACGCGATAATATTTCCCATCTCACCAGGAAAAAAAAAAAAAAGAGACTGACCGAGCCTTCCCAAGCCGTCCGTCGATCCGTCCCCCAAACCAGGCCCATCCTTACACCGTTCTCCCAGTCCGGCCGCGTACGCCCCCGTCCCGTCAGACACTTTGCCACCCTTCGCCGCACCTCCGCCGCTGGGCCATGATGCCATCACACCGGCTCTCGAGCCTCGTCGGCTGTCGCGTGCCTAGCCTCCTCCGCTGCTCGGCCGCTGCGACGACGCGACTCGCGTATCCTCATCAGCGCCGCCTCTTGAGCGCCTCTGCGTCATCATCCCTGGCAAGTCTCCGAGAGGTGCTCAAGGTTTCGGACGAAGTCGCCCATGCCGTCGCCAACAACAAGCCCGTTGTGGCCCTGGAGTCGACCATCTACACCCACGGCGCTCTGGGCAACGACTTGGCACGTGAGCACTCGGATCTCGTCCGGAACCATGGAGGCATCCCGGCCATCATTGCCATTGTCGATGGCGTGCCCAAGGTGGGAGCGTCGACTGAGGACATTGTTCGTATGATTGAGAGCGGCAATGCTGCCAAAGCATCCAGGCGGGATATTGCCTACCTCGTGGGAATGGTAAGTGACACTTGTTGATCGCCTTGAATGCATGCCTTTGTGGGGTTTGATCGTAGTTGCGTGAATCGCTGTTGATAGGAGAATTATTCACTGTCCATGAGCATTTTCAAAGCAATTTCAAAGCATTTTCAATTCGCAAGCTGACTTTGGATACTTATCAAGGGTTTGGCTGGACGGAAGATACATGGAGGCACAACCATTTCAGGCACGATGCTGCTAGCAAGGCTAGCTGGAATCCGCGTCTTTGGAACTGGTGGTTTGGGAGGTGTTCACCGTGGAGGAGAAGACTCCATGGACGTCTCAGCCGATCTCACCGAGCTGGGACGTACCCGCGTTGCTGTCATTAGTAGTGGATGCAAGGGATTCCTTGATATCCCGCGTACTCTCGAATTCCTCGAGACCCAGGGTTGCCATGTATCGACCTTCTCCGATGGAAGGGCTGGCAAAGTTGACTTTCCTGCCTTTTGGGCGCGGGACAGCGGCGTTAAGAGCCCCTCGGTCGTCAACACCGAAAAGGAGGCCGCAGCCATCATCTTGGCCCAAGAGAGGCTCGGCATCGAGTCTGGCTTGCTATTTGCGAACCCAATCCCGGAAGAATTTGGAATTCCTGCCGCAGAGATGCAGGCAGCCATCGAGCTAGCCGTGAGCGAGGCCAACGAAAAGGGGTTCACGGGGAGTGCCAACACTCCCTATATCCTGAATAGGCTGAAGCAAATCACGGGCGACAAGGCAGTTGTCGCAAACAAGGCCCTAGTGACGGCAAACATCACCCGGGCTACTACCATTGCCGTTGAGTTGTCGCGGTTACAGTCTTCAGATGCAGAGCCGGCAACGATTTCGTAAGTGCGACGGTGCCTGGTTCCGAGGTAAATCTAATTGTAGCATAGCAATGCATACCCCGTGTTACCCATTAAGGACGCCCCGAGCCAGCCTAATGAAGCCGATGCCGCTCCAGAGGTCCAGAGCAAGGCCGACATCCTCGTTGCCGGCTCCGTAGCCATTGACCTGAGCTGTGACTATTCCATCCCCAAGTCTGGGGACGTTTCACCCACGCTCCATACTTCAAACCCTTCATGTATCAGCCAGTCCATCGGCGGAGTTGGCCACAACGTCGCTCTTGCTGCCCATTTGGTCAGTCAACAGGCTCGTGTTAGGTTGTGTAGCATGGTTGGAGATGACGTGTAAGTGCTGCCGATAGAAGAACTAGACTGCCAGACTAAAAATAGTGGTTACAGAGCCGGCTCAACGGTCCTCAACGGACTCAAGGCTGTAGGATTAGACACGGCCTACATCCGACAGCTCGGCCATGAATACCACACTGCGAACCGCACGGCTCAGTATGTCGCCGTCAATGATGCCAACAAGAACCTCGTCATGGCCATGGCTGACATGGGCATCTTCTCCCACCATTCGTTCCCGGAATACTGGAAGTCTGCTGTTGCGGGAACCAAGCCCAAGTGGCTGGTCGTGGACGGCAACTGGAGCGAGACAGATATTCGGGCATGGCTAAAGGCTGGACAAGACCACGGGTGCAAGGCCGCATTCGAGCCTGTGTCAACTGCAAAGTCGATGAACCTATTTTGCCCACAAAAGGGCCATCCCCAGCTGCGAGTGTTTCCAGAACCCACCGTCGACATCGCTTCACCAAACAGCTACGAGTTGGCTGCCATGTACTCGGCAGCCAGTGAGAATGGGTACTTCGAGGCTCCAGAGTGGTTCGATGTCATCGATGCGTTTAACATCAGAGCCGGCGCCAGAGATCGCTTTGTGAAGCTCACGTCTGTGGAGCTGACTGATGCTGGCGTTCCCATCCAGTCGATGCAGTTGCTACCATACATCCCCACTATTGTCACGAAGCTTGGTTCCCAAGGTGTGCTGTTGACGAGCATCCTCGGCCGCGATGATCCTCGGCTCAAGGATCGAAATTCAGACGAGTTCATTCTTGCACGCTCACCGCTCGATCACCCAACCGTAGGTGGTGTCTACATGCGATTGTTCCCTTCCGCAGAGAGGGTTGAAAACGTGGTGTCCGTGAACGGCGTTGGTGACACCTTCTTTGGTGTTCTAATCTCAGGCTTGGCGCAGGGCGGCAAGGTTGAAAACTTGATCGATGTGGCGCAAAAGGCTGCCGTATTTACGCTGAAGTCTCATCAAGCTGTGAGCCCTGACCTAAATAGACTTGAGAAGGAATTAGCTGCGGCAGCCGCCTTGAGGTAGGCACCTAGGTAGTAATCAAGAGACAATGCCCAATGGTGGACAACAGTTCCAGGGTTAGGGTTAGATCAGCCTTTATGTCCGTAATACATGTGATTGGCTAGGACCCCACCACTCCACTGATAGCGAGAGCCTATCGCAATCGCTCACCAATGCAAGGCTGTGGTGGCCCTCCAAAAAAATTCCCAGCGACGTAAATTTCACCCAGAATCTCTTCACTCTTCGCCCGCAACTGCACACGAAACCAAAATGGCGCCACCACAAGACGAAGACATGTCGGATCGATCATCCTCGGAGATTGAGGACTCTGAGGCCGAGTCAGAAGACTACAACACCAAGAAAAACCCGACTATCGCTCTGTACGACAAGGACTCTGATGAAGAAGAACTCGAGCGCTTGGTCTTGGGCAATAAGGCAAGCTTCCGGGCGCAATTGTTCCAGGATGACGGCCTCTTCGACACCAGCGGAGTAGCCGACGGCAAGGAGTTGCAGCTGGTCGAGCAAGACAACGCTGGGCTCGAGGAGGTTGAAGATGCGGACCTCTTCATGATCGACACCAGCGCCGGTGCCTCTGTTCAAGTCCCGAAGGCGGCCACGGTCGAGGATGGCAATGCGCCTGCTTGGGAGGATAGCGACGACGACAGGCTGGCAATATCTCTTGCCGGTGTCACGCGACTACGGAAACTAAGGATCACCGAGGCGGAGGACCTGGTCAGCGGCACAGAGTACAGCAGGAGGTTGCGCAAACAATATCTCCAGCTGAACCCCCTACCGGCGTGGGCGCGAGAGGCAGAGGGTCGGCCCAGCAAGAGACGGAGAAGGTCTTCCGTGGCCTCTGATTCCTCGGATGAGTCCGGCAACGACTCAGATTCGGACATCTCTGCGCAACCCCTTGAGAAGTTCCTCCGCGATGTCAACCGATTGGCTGGAGCGGGATCGACCACGAAGCGACGACTACGACCCGAGGTCATCGACATCCAGCGAACGAGAGAGATCCCGGACAAGCACAAGGCGCCTGTAACGACACTGTCCTTCCATCCCGAATACCCCGTCCTCCTCTCTTCAAGCACCGCCTCAGTGCTCTATCTCCACCACATCGCGCCGGCCGCGCACCCTACGCCGAATCCCCAGCTCACCTCCGTCCAAGTTAAGCAGGTGGATGTCCGAAGAGCCGAGTTTATGTATCCAAAGGGCGACAAGATATTCTTCGCCGGGCGCCGCAAGTATTTCCACCACTGGGATCTCCAGTCGGGAACTGTGCAGAAGACGACGCAGATTCTCGGCCATCGCCTCGAGCACAAGACTATGGAGCGCTTCAAGCTGAGCCCCTGCGGAAGATACATGGCCATTGTGGCATCTACGAAAAAGGGCGGTGGTATTATCAACGTGCTTAACACTGCTTCAATGCAGTGGATCGCAGCCGCACGACTGTCCAGCAGAAACGGCATCGCCGACTTTGCGTGGTGGAGCACGGGAGATGGAATGACGATCCTGGGCAAGGATGGCCAAGTGGGCGAGTACAGCATGGAGAGCCGCTCGTTCGTTGGCGTCTGGAATGACGAGGGCTGCGTTGGAGGTATTGTCATCGCCGTAGGTGGTCACCAAGGTCCTAGCACTCTCGGCGATGACCGCTGGGTTGCCATCGGCTCCAACACCGGCATTACCAATATCTATGACCGCAGCGCGCTCATCGAACCCAAAAGCGACGAGCTGGCTATCAAGGAACGGCCGACGCCGACGCGTGTCCTCGAGCAGCTCGTCACTCCCATCACACACATCACCTTTTCGCCCGACGGCCAGCTCATGGCCTTTGGCAGCCAGCACAAGAAGGACGCACTGCGACTGGTTCACCTGCCCACCTGTACCGTGTACCGAAACTGGCCCACGGAGCAGACGCCGCTGGGCAGGATCTCGGCGGTGGCGTTCGGGCGACAGAGCGATTTGTTGGCGGTGGGCAACGATACAGGCAAGATTCGCCTGTGGGAGATTAGGAATTAGGAATTGCAATGAGAATAAGAACGGTTTACGGGCAGCAAGTCGTACAACCCTCGAGTCTTGTTCCCGAGTATATACCTTTATTACGTCACGTTGTTCTCGCTTATCTAGTATCTCTTTGGTGTTGCTCAGAAGCTTGTTGGCTAATTAACTATGGAAGACCTGATGGATGGTGAGAAAAGCTTTGGGTTTGTGTTGCATCATTATGGGATGGGAGGGAGTATTGGAGCTGGATGACTCGACATAGACAATGAAAAAGGCTAAAGCAGAGAAACCAAGACTATTCACGCAAAGCAATTACACGACTGAAATTCAAAATGAAATATCATGGTGAGTAGTTGAGCATGGTAAAGGACGACCACCAAGGTGTCAACACACGCTTTGCTCTTAGATGTTTAAGCAAAGCTGATACAGTGCATTCATTGCTCGTTAAATCTCGAATACAGGGGCTATGAAGAAGAGACAACTGAGATATACAATATGTAGCCGTGCGCAGTGCTTGTGAAGTGCTACAGATTGCCTGGGCTAAGGTCACTTTCGCATTTGATCCTATCTCTCCGCATATACTAACTTCCTACATTCCTTCTGTTGGCAGGTGCTCGGACGACCAATTGAAGTGCCCAAAGCGAATGGAAGGGGTCATGTGATTCACCTGTAGCATAGCAAATCGCAATCCATCAATTCTGCCTTTCTTGACCACTGTATCTCACACTACTGAGATCGTGAAATGACCAAAGCGGAGCATGATTCTGGCTTTCTGCTCGTACTGTAACTCCTTGTGGGGTCACACCACCGCATAATCGGCAGCATCTCCATACTAACCGAGATCCACCCTGCCACTTTCTGGTCTATAATACACCGTTGACTTTCATGCATATCTCACCACCAAAGTTGCCCTCGAATGATTATCGCGTCTACCTAGATACAGATATCGTACATGCCCAGAGCATGACAAAATCCATGTCATGGGGTTTTAGGATTCTGATAAACGACGCAGTGGCATTTACAATATCTCACCGATCCTGCTTGACGGACTCATAACTGGACTGCCACCCTGATCATGGCTAACAACGACGTCGAGACGATAAGCGCCGGAGGACAAGCACGGATTCATATTGGAAACAATTACTTTGGAGGCCAGAGCCTTCCAACAGGAATCGCGACGAGCTTCTCGTCTCACGTCAACGACGACAACACAGTGAATACACCACAGTGGATGGTCCCGTCTGGGAGGAATAGGGAATTTGTCGGATGAGAGTCAATTCTCTGAAAAGTGCGTGATGCGATTCTGCCTGACGCAGACAAGGACGACTGCCAAAGAATCGCGATTCATGGCCTAGGAGGTATCGGGAAGACCCAGATCGCCCTCGAAGTTGCCTTCCAAGTACGTGATCAGCACCCAGACTGTTCCATCTTCTGGGTTCCCGCTGTAGATGCCATTGGTTTCGAAAACGCGTACCGTGACATCGGTCGACGACCGAAGGTCGCAGGAATCGACGGGGAGAAGGCAGATGTCAAATCACTCGTCAAGACTGCCCTTGAGCGCACCAGCCAATGGCTCCTGGTCGTGGATAATGCCGATGATACCGGCCTACTATTTGGCAATACAACTCTCTCGAAATATCTCCCGTCCAGCCCCCAGGGTTATATACTGTTCACGACGAGAAATCGTAACGTCGTAGTGCAACTTGATATCCGAGGCAAGGATACCATTGCCGTCGAGGAAATGAGCAGCGATGAAGCTCTCGAGCTCTTGAAGTGCCATCTACATGAAGATCAAATGAAAGATACAGAAGTCACATTACAGTTGCTCAAATTTCTCACATATTTACCTCTTGCAATAAGGCAGGCGTCTGCTTTCACGGCTCAGACCGGAATGACGACCACAAAATATCTCGGCCACTGTGAGTCAAGTAATAATACCTTGGTCAGGTTGCTCAGTAAAACCTTCGAGGATCGGCGCCGCAATGATGCAAGAAGAAATCCAATTACCATGACATGGCTGATATCGTTTGAGCATATCTTCCGCGACTATCCCCTCGCTACGCAATACTTGAGATTGATGAGTTTTCTCGCCGAGAAAAACATACACGCGTCCTTGTTGCCACCTGCGCAGGATGAGCTGGAGGCGGACGAGGCGATCGGTGCTTTGAAACCATACTCACTCATCACTCAGTGGGATGGCCAGGATGCCTACGATATACACCGATTGGTACGCCTATCAATATGAAACTGGTTGGTGCAGAGGGGAGAGCACGGATTTTGGGCAGCCAGAGTGATGGAAAGGCTCTCGGCTATATTTATCTCTCCAAAATACGAGAACCCATATGTACGGATAAGATCCCTCCCGCACTTGCAGCATTTTCTTGAGGTTTGGAACGATGTCCACGATGGCGTAACCGAGCCATTATACCTAAGCGTTATAGCCACGAGCCTTTACTGGAGGGGGGAATATGAAGAGGAAGAGAAGACACTGAGGCAGGCATTGGAACAGAGTGCGAAGGTGTTGGAGAAAACCAAATCTGCTTTGAACTTGACTGCCTTGCTAATATTACAGACGTGCTTGCGATACAACAAAAATTCGAAGAATCAGAACAGCTCTATCGGGAATCGCTCGAGCTGAGAAAGACTTTGCAAGGAGTAACCCATCCTGACACACGCAGCAAACTACAACACCTTGCACGCATGATGGATACTCAGGGGAGATGGAGGGAAGCAGAACAGATGTGTGATGAACTGGTCTCGCTGAGGAAGTCAGTGCTGGGGGTAGAGCATCCCGACACACTTGCGAGCATGAGCGAGTTTGCCAGCGTGCGAGCTAAGCAAGGGGGGAATGAATAGGCAGAGCAGATTCACTGGGATTTACTCAAGAGAAGGAAATCATTGTTGGGGACAGGGCATCCCAGTGCACTCGAAGCCACAGAAAACCTCTCAACTGTGCTTGTCGGGCAGGGAAGATACCAAGAATCAGAGCAGCTGCTCAGAGAAGTACTCAGGCTGAAGATGTCGGTGTTGGGGATAGAGCGCCCTGAAACTTTCGCTAGCATGAGTCGTCTTGCACTTATCGTCTGTCTTCAGAGGAAGTACGAGATGGCAAAGCCGTTGATGAAGCAAACAGTCCAGACCATGGAGAGAGTGATGGGCGGAGATCATCCTGACACCATTGTCAGCAGACGAAACTTGTTATTGCTACTCGAAATAAGGAGTGAGGAGTTGGAAATCCGCTATCATGCGTCGATGACCTCGCCAGATAGGGATAGCTAGGCTGATGGGAAGTGGCAAGCCGATGATATCCCCGAGATTATTGTATCACTTCCGGAGAGGGCTTGGCGTACGTGAACTAGAACAGACTCGATTTATCTTAATATTCAACAACCCTTTCGGTAGTCAGACGTAAGCGTAAGTTAGCTATTGTGAAGAGCTATTTGCAGCAGGATTCGTGCGAACTGGCACTTCTATGAGGAAAACTTCGTCGTTTTTTACGTCGAACCACTCATAGACCTCTCCGTCCCCTGGCGTCTCACGAATGGGTTATCTCCAACTAGAATACAAATGATATTAAATCTAGGCACGTTTTTGACTGTCGGAGGTCGCGCGCGACCACATCGCGTTTGGTCAGTCTCTTCCACGCTTCGGCTCGACGAAATGGACCAATTGTCAACCCTCTTGAGCGATTTGACCTCGTCTCAAATTTTCAAACACTCCCCCACGAATCATTTCCAATGGCTCAAAGCTCTGGTTATTCAGTCTTGGGTGGACGAAGATGATGCTTAGTTGTGACAATGGGGGCACCGACACCGAAGAAATTCAGTGATATCTATATAGCACAAACTCTACTCCTTCAAAATAATTCGGATGGCTTCCGTAGCTCAGTTGGTTAGAGCATCGTACTAATACTTCCATTCCCAGTATTGGTGATGCGAGGGTCGCAGGTTCAAGCCCTGCCGGGAGCATAAAGTCTCTTGTCGCCTTCCGAATTACTTTTTTGCTTTTGCGACTGACTACTCCGCAAAAGCATAATGACTCTTTTTTTTTCTCTCTCTAGATCTCACAAAAATTGGGACACATGCAAGGTTCACGTAAGGTTGATTTAATTTGTTTAGCGATTATCCCTTTGACTGTGGTAAGGCTACACTTACGCTAGTAACAGGGATTCAAACCAACGAAAAGGAGAGTAAGACGGGGTACAAGAGGTCCCACCTATTTTATAAGGCGCTAGAAGTCACGACTGTTAGAGATCTACATTGAGATACACAACCCTCCGCATAGCCACCTAACCTTTTGAAGTCAATCAGCGTACCGCTGATCTCCGGGGCCTCTATGGGGACTGTGGGTCAAGTGTAGTCTTACCACAGTCAAAGGGATACCAGTTCGGGCAAGGGGTTACCTAGCTATGCTGCTCTTACAGCGGTTGTTAGTTGGTTGACCTCTAAATGGCATAGCCAGTATTCACACCTCGAATGAAACTGTGTAACCACGGATCCATGTATGTTATTCTTACACAGCCCCTTCCTACAGACCAAGCTACAACCATGAGAAACGGACCATGTAACATTAAGAACATTCATCGCTTGGTTTGTTCACCTCATCCACCTTCATCGAAGACAATTCACCAAATCATTCAGGCGTCGTCAATATGTTTGCTACAGCATGGGATTCCCTCCAGACCGCAATCAGAATACCAGCCCATAAACCACTGAAAGGAGACGGCTCCTTTCGTCTCGTTCAACTCGTGCCAGATCCAACAATGGCTTCGCAGGGCGGCTTCCGCGTCGCACTCCAGCACTTCACCGTTCAAAATGCGCCTCCTTTCCATGTGCTTTCCTACACGCGAGGTCCTTCGATATATCAGGAGGTTGCCGAAGAATGGCAAAAGGACATTGGCTGCGAACATTTCAGCGCAGCAGACGCTCAGAGTGAGCAAGCTGCCAAAGACGAACCAAGCGAGTCTTCTGGTAGTTCTTGGGTAGGCTCATGGGCAAACCATCTCACGTCAACCTTGTCGACAATGTCATTGTCTGATAAAAACCTGACGAGTATCAAAGTCAATAGCGGACATGTCAAGGTTCACCAGAGTGTGGTCGACTTCCTCCAGATGGCGTGGCATCAGCAGAGGTACATCCCTCGAGACCTGATGCGCACCGACCCGGATAGCAAAGCAGACTCGAAGAAGCAAGAAATCCACCTTTGGGTGGATGCTATTTGCATCAATCTCGAAGATGATCATGAGCACACCCATCAGGCGTCCCAGCTCGGGGCCATCTACAAAGCCGCCGAAAAAACAGTTGTCTGGCTCTCCAGCAACGAACCCCCAGAAGGAGTAGTATGGACCATGACGGAGTTCCTTCCCAGATATTCAAATTCCGAGGTCAGCGGGGTCTTTGATGAGATCTGGAGCATTGCAGGGGCGGGCGTTGACACAGAACATTCTCTAGGAGACGAAATGTCACAGCGTTGGCGAGAACATGAATTACTCCATTTTTGCACCTTTATTGCGAGACACGAGATATTCTACCGGCATGGCTGGATTCAGGAAATATTGCTCAGCCCAAATGTCGAGTTGGCTTGTGGACGGCTCTCTTTTGACTGGGCCACTCTGGAAAGATTCATGATCGCATCTGCCCCAGCGGCGCACCAGTGCTTCAACGGGTTCATTTTTAAGACAAAGATGCTAAGAAACACTTTCCAGCGGATGCTAAGTGTCATTGATGAGATGAAGATGTATGGTTTGATCCGAGAGTTATGGGTGCGCGGCACGCCTGAAGCGCGGCGAGTAGATATTGTGCAGCGATTCGGTCCTTTACGAGATGGTCAGGAGCAGATCTACTGTCAGATCTTTTCTTTAATGCGCATGTTGCGTGGCAGGCATTTTAACGACAGAAGGGACGCAGTTTACGGGTGGATGGCGCTCACGAAGCTGGCGCTGCCTACGGGTAAGACATACGGGTCACCCAGTTACACCATGCCAGAGGAAAAGGTTTATTTCCAGTTCACCAAGAGCATGCTCAGGGGAATACCCACACTGGATGTTCTCAGTGACGTAGGCGAGACAACCTGGCATGGCGTTCGGGCGGGCTTGCCTTCATGGGTGCCCGACTATTCTCAGCCGCCTATGGCGATTCCTTTCTATCGTCGGGTTCGCGACAACAGGGCCGCAGACTTTGACGCGACACGGCTCCGAGTCCGTGTCGGCGCGGTGGGCAAATTCGTTGAGTTTGACGACAGGTGTCTCGTGTTGTCTGGCATGCCGCTAGATGTCATCCAAGACCGAGGGGCCGACTTCCCCTTGGACATTGTCTCGTCCGCCGAGACACCAGTTGAATGGCTCTTATTGAAGTGCCTGGAAATGGGAGAGACATATGCACCTACGGGTCAGCCAGCACATGAGGCCCTCTGCTTCACCCTGGTGGCAGATTCATTCGTTCTAGACGGCCCCCTGACATACGCAGAAGCATTCCGCGGGCTCTGGGTCTACCTTGTGCGTCGAAGGATGGAGAAGCTGACCGAGTCAGGCAAGAAGAAGCTGCTTAGAGTGATGCACAAATTACGGCTGATGGCGGCCGGGGCTAGTTGGATCCTTGCGGCCCAGGATGAGCTGACAGATGCCGAGAGGTTGAACTCCCAATCGCTTTATACGTCGACGGCAGATTTATTTCACAGGGTGTCCAAAACACTGCCGGGCCGGGCACCATATCTGAGTCTTAAGGGCTATCTAGGCCTCGGGCCCCGTGATATCAGAGTCGGGGACGAGATCTGGTTGTTGGAGGGCGGACGAACGCCGTTTCTGTTACGGCCGGGTCCGACGGGATACCACCTGGTTGGAGAGACATATGTACACGGGTTCATGAGGGGTGAAGGATGGACGCCGGAGCAACGGGAGCTGCAACAGGTGAGGATTGTGTGAGGGTTTAGACGGGGGTTGGAAACTGCCGGTGGCATGGCAAGGGGATCATGAGATGTACTTTTCAGGATGTGGGATGATGGCAAGGACCGAGACGAGTTAAGTGGATTGGTTGGTGTAGGGTAGGGGATGCTCCAAGCTGGTGATGCCTAGTCTATGTGCTGGACCACCGGGACGGCCGTGAGGATGGGTTGCCGGAGAGAATCGGGATGCGGGCGCGGGAGATAGGAGAAACAACATGTAGGGATCCCAAAATGTACGGGAGGCATGATGAAGAGGCATCACCAGGTACGGATGAAGACGGTATGGATGGATTCGGAATATGCAAGTCATTTAGCTCAGTCGGTAGGACCGAGTCGGGTCGACCCTGTCAGCGGCCCCAGCTGTTTGATCCATACAACGTACGGGATACGGGGTGCATCAGGCAGCGTGGGAGTGCCACGAGGGGAACGGAAGAAAAAGAAATGCAAGGCACAGGTGCAAGCAAGCAAACATGATTCGACTTTTTCTTGGATGAGCAACCGAACGAAGACCGAAGGAACAGCGAGGAGGGGCGTGCGAGGGAGAGGCCGAGAGAGAGATGGCCGCGATGGCCAGATGGTGACGTAGGGCTCGGGATCTCATCGCCAGCAATGCGGGAAAGGAGCGAGAAGGATTTACTACGATATAGGACATTGTACGTGGTACGTAGTCTCATACTGTAACATCATACGAAGCTGAATTGAAGGAGGCGAGCCGGAGGAGGAAATGCGTTGGTTACCAGCGGAGCGGACGCGCAGGGCAGCCAACTTGCCATGTGAAATTGCACCCGAGCCAGTATCAGGCCAGTTCTGAAAAAAAAAAGGGACCCAACACGGAAACTATGCGGCGACGGAATGGGATATTGCGCAGGTGAGTCAATGATGGCTGGCGTAAGAGGGACGAAGCGAAGGGAATGCGGCTTACATTCCGGCGCTGAGTTGGTTCTGTACGTGGCGGTCAATGGCGGGAAGAGGTCTATAGTGATGGATTCTATTGGATTGTTGATGTTTGACGCTGTGTTGACTTTTGGACGTTTTGGTGTCATGTCTCCCGTCACTGGTCCATGTCATGTCGTGTGAGCGCACCCTGTATTGGAGGGCTGGATCATGGGGAGGTTTTACAGGGGTTACGGGGGGCATGTGGAGGCCTGGAGGGTCTGGAGGGGGGTTGCTTGAGCTTGCAGGGGCTTACAGGGAGGCCGGGTTGGTGGCGGGTGGCCTCGGTGCGCGATCTTGGTGGCCACCTTCCAAGTGGCCATCCATCTCCAAGAGGAACACTTTTGAACACCCTCTCGACCCTCCAATCGACTACGAGCCATTTGCCGAGACAAAATAGTAGGGCGTGGTGTGGGATGCAAGAGCCAGCCGACCAATTGGTTTAGCCCTATCGCGGATATCACGCACTAGAAGAGAAATGGGTAAAGACGAAATGCAAGAGGCTGGCTGGTGTTTCTGGAAGAAGAAGGCTGGGCGCTGATGGCTTGCGTCGCAGCGCAGTAGGTTAGCACGTTGGGTTTGCAGGGCCTCCAGAAATGTGAGTTGACTTTGACTGATGGTGAGCTGCGAGCTGCAACTGGGTGGAAACAGTGGATTGTGTTAGTGGAAGCATGGGATGGCCTCTAGACCTCCAGCGGAAGAGGCTCCAGTTGGATAGCTTCCAGTGGAGGCGGAAGCCCGGCGATCGTCCCTCCCAGACTTAATCCAGTCAGGCTACTGTACAGCGATGGAGCACCCTGTACACCACTGTAGGTACCTTGGGCAAGAAATCTAGGCCACTGGAACCTTTGATAACTCGGGCAGCTGTGGTTCATCGCCCGGAGGCTGGATAGAGGCAGCACATTCAGGCTTACAACAGGGGATCCATCTCAGGCCCTAATCCCTCTCTCCTCTCAAGCAGCACCACGTCTTTCAGGTGCCGAGGCCGCCGCCGTGCCGTGCCGTGCCATGGGGGAAGGCGGAAGCGAGGGACCAGAGTTTCGTTAGCAGATAAGACAAGAAGAAAAAAAAATATCTCGTGAGAATTCTCTTCAGCATGCGTTCCTCGGCGAGCGGGGCCAACAGACGGTAAGAAAACCTAGAAGAGAGACAAGCTTGGATGTCAATGTTTCCATGGTGATTAGTTCCTCAGCTGGAGAGAGAGCTGGAAACATGATGCGATAAACAAGGACATACGCAAGGGGCTCCCAAGTTGGAGGTTTTCCATCTCATCTCACCTGAGCGAGGGGGAGCTCGAGCCGGAGCCTGAACCGGTGCCCTGGAAGGCAAATCGGACCACGGCGAAAATGGGGAGACAACCGGTAAAGGGTAAAGGGCAGCGGGCAAGAGCGCTGAACGGGAACGGGAACGAACAAACCCCACTGCGTTTTCTGCCGCAACTTGCTTGCATATATCGTTAGGACTTATTAGGTAGAGGCACGGAGCACACTGGTTGCTAACGGACCTAACCTCCACAGCCGTGTGTCCCGTAAAAGCTACAGGACCTTACTCCCACAATGTCACCCAAACTAGCCATTGATATAACAGCCTTTTTTTCTGGGCTGCGCGTGCTGGACGCTGGTCGCTGGTCGGGCCGCTGAATTGGGCCTTCTCCAGATGACGTGCACGCGTGGTGGAACCTGGCTGGAACCCGAAGAATGGTCCATGAGACGGCCGATGTTCAGCAGCGGCATGTCGTGTATGGCTGTGTCGTGCAGTTATCTTTATGTACAGTTTAGGTACATGATCAGCTGGGGACTGATCCACGGTACCTACAGGCTACCAGCTAATTACAGGCTAGAGGTACCTACAGCTTATACAGCACGTAGCACAAGTTCTGATAGCCGCTGAGGCCCGCAGGCGGATGGCTTGGCTGGCTGACTACCAGTGGCTGGCTTGTGCACCCGAACCAGATGCGAAGCCAAATCAGATCAGCCCACACAACTAGACGCCCCATTAGGTAGTCTATAGCCACATACCTCGATGGCAAATCCAATCCTATCATCTCATCTGGGAACCGGCCGTTGCTGTACTTTCTGCTGCGCCGCCGGGAAGAGGCAACAGAAGTATGGAGGAGGCCTGGAGGGGTGTGTGACTGCCAGGTAGCAGGGACAGCGCGGATCATCAGCATTGAGGCGTTCACGCATTGAGCAATCCGCGTTGAGCATTGTGAATTCGCTGTCTGGCATGGGTCAGGTCCGCGTCGTGGCATGATGGCGAGGGCAGCCCCGCCGGCGCGTCCCGGCACGCATGATGACAGTCCACTTTGCGCTGCCTTTTGGCCTTTTGGGAGGAGAAGAAGAAGAAAAAAAACGACCGGACCCTTGTTGGTTGGGCCTGGGTTTAGTTGAAGGGCTGGGGTCTGACATGAGCATAGAATCGGGACCCAGTTGGAGGCGGAGACAAGACGACAGACGAACTTGGGAACCCGGGCCTGGAGCTTGGAACCTTGAGGCTTAGAAACCCGGGCTTGAGAGAGGCGGCCCATGGAGAGGCCCTGGAGAGAGACAAGGGACAAACCTATTACTGGGGAACCTGCCCATGAAGGAGGGGGGTGAGGGGGGTGAACGACAATGAATGGATTGGGAACTTGAGAGGGATGATGGATCGGGGATGGATTGGGGATGGATTGGGCTGTTGCATTGGATTGCATATAGCTTTTTAAAGACTCGCCTCGCTCATGCGCCCGACCCTCTCCCACGTCTCTCTCAACTTCCGGCTTTCGCAGCCAGTCCCTTTTTTTCTTTGCCATTCACCACTTACCGTGCACCTGTTTCTATTTCTCACCGAGAGGGGACCCCTCCTCTTCCTTTGCTGCCCCTCCGTGCCTCTCTCTGCATCCCCGCTACGGAAAGCTGTTGCGCCAGCGGTTTCGCCCCTCTCCCCATTGACCTCTTCCGTTTAAGACTGAACGGAGACTACAGTACCAACATAGTACTGTTTGTGGAACCTGCAGACGTAGCTAGCAGTTAGCAGCTCGACGCCAACGCATCCCAAGCAAGCAAGGGAAGCAAGAAGGCCAAAAAGAAGAAGCAAAAAAAGAAGAGAGAAAATCGAGGAACAAGACAGAAAGAAGAATACTACGAATCTCCACTGTGGGAAAGACGCACGACATCGTTCACCGTCGTCGGCATTGGGAAACCGAAGCGATTTTTCACCGACCGACCGCATTTTCGAGACTCCGCTCTCCCGCCTCCCGCCGCCCGCGTTTTTCGCAATCGCTCGCTCCTCGTCTCCTTCCCCCCCCGCCTCCAGGTCCGCCTTGGCTCTTTCCGCCATCCTTGCGTTTCGCTTTCTTTCTTTTTTCCCGCCCTTCCTCTTTTTCCCTCTCTCTTTTCCTCAATTCTCGTTTCTCGCTCTTCTTTGCTTGAACGAGAACACGGGCGACGACGTTCTCGCAAAACCCAATCGCTGGAATTGACGTCTTGTGTGGTATTTTTTTACGACGGTCAAACCCCCCCAATCGCACTCTCGCCCAAATTTCGTTCCAGGCCCCGTCCTCGATGGACCGGCGAAGTAGTTGAGGACTGGACCATCACACTCTCTTTGCAGCCCCCCCGCCACCCAATTGCCTTGGAAATCGACCTCAACCCCTTTTAAAAGGATCACAGAATACCAATTACTGGTAGGAAGCACTCAATATGCCGCTTCGACGGCCCAGTACCTCAGACGGCCAGTCGGCCTTGTCGGCGTCGCCCTCATCGTCCTCGCTCGGCACTAAGCGCCGCTTCCCGCTGCTTGGCCGCAAAAAGAACCGGAATTCGGAGCTGATCCGGCCCTCGACCGGCCTACCATTCTCATTGTCATCGTCTTCATCGGCATCTTCGACGCCCAAGGTCAAGAAGCCTGGTCTGCGCGTCCACCTCCAGCTCAAGTTTGAAGGGCCTCAACCGTCGGAGCACGTCCGCAACTACGAGGCTTCGTCGCAGCTTGTCGCCTCGGACCGCCTATGCCAGGCATTGATCACCCGCCTGCAGCACTGCTCCGCTGAGCTTATCACTCGCCATGACTGCTCCGCCTTGGACCCGCTTCGCAAGCCCCATCGCGATGTAAAGCCGTTGCGCTACCGCATCACGTACCGCGTCGAGCGAGAAGGTCTGACCCTGGCTGAAAAGTCTCTTCGGTCTTTCCAGGAATACGCCCCGACCGCCGATGACGCCCGTGAGGTTGTCGCCGCTACCGATCGCATTGTGGGCTTGTTCCTGGTCCGCCACGACCCGGGCTTCAAATGGCCTGAATCGCCCGAGACGGAGCCAACCAATTTCGAGTCCGAGACGGTTCGGCCCTGCACCGGCCGGCCCCAGCCCACTAGCTGTATCCCACGATCCCGCTTCATCCACAACACCCAAGCCTTCGAGCTCGTCCCTGGCTACACCATCGAGCTGTTCTTTCGCAGTCGCTGTGCTACACGCTACCCAGAGAATCGCAATGCCTCCATCAAGATTGACAGTCGCCAGCCCACTCCCCTGACACTCCTGCTTGGCGAGGAGCTCACCACCCGTGTCTCCAACCTCATCATCGACCCCGTCGATTCGTACAAGCGTAAGTTTGATAAGCGTCACCGTACGTGCAATGGCTTCGAGGGTAGCGGCGGCTGCCAGCACGTCGAAGACGGCGCCGTTGACATCATGGTCAAGGTGAGAAACAACCTTGGACCTGACTACAACTACTTCTCCCACCGCATCCAGAGCAGCAAGGTCCTCTTTAACGATCCCAACGGCCGCGACTTTGACGAATTCGCCAATTCTGTTAAGGCCAAGATCGAAAAGGCCCGTGATATGTCTGACAAGTCGATCCGCTCAATGGACGATCTCACCCTGCGCATCCGCGAGTTGCGTGGCAAGAAGTGGTCTGTCCATGAGCCATTGACCATCCGCCTTGACCCCACTATCACCTACTGCCGCCAAACCGTAGAGGCCATCATGGAGCGTCTCCAAGCCGGCATCAGCAACGTCCTCGAGAGTCACGAGGATGCTCTGGCCATCATGACTGCTCACAAGCGTGGTCACCTGATCTACGATGGCTTCCTTGACGGAGCTGGCGGCGACGACCACACGCCGCCTGAAAAGTTTGCATCTCCTGACCTAGAGAGGAAAGCTCTTGAGGCAAAGCTTAAGGAGCGCATCCGCGCTGACATTACTATGCTGTGCAAGGACACTTGCGCCCTGGACTGCACCGACTCTTTGCCCAACCTGAAGCTTCGCGCTAGTGGTGCGTCAGCTGGCCCAAGAGACAAGAGCGCCCCAGTAGACAACAACGTCGTTGTGAGAGATAGGCTCAACCCCCGACCCTCATCTGAGATCTCCATTTCCGAATCCGTCGGCAGCGGACGGTCCGACCACACTCTTTCTAAGAAGCAGGCCAAGCAGAACCTGAGGGAGCTGCCGCCAAGGGAACCGTCCCTGGCCCCTTCATCTGTGGCCCCTTCGTCCCCCGCCGTCAGCCTGCCTCCGGCCGACCTGCAACGCGTCCCATCTGGCGTTGAAATGGCGAAGAAGTACGGCTACATGGCTGACTTCATTGCTGATGACGAGAACCTGTCCGAGCCCCCGTCTACCCCGAGCCTGGTGGATACTGATAGCATCAGCCCCCGTGATAGCGTCCTTGTCACCCCCCAGTCCTCTCGGGCACTGCCCCAGGACCAGTCCAACGAGGGCCTCCGCATTATCGATGATGGAAGGAGAATCATCTACGAAGAGCAGTCCGACGCCGACGCTATCGCTCATGGCGTGACCGAGTTCCACCGATACCCAGAAGATGAGCCGATACAGCTCGTCAAGGACCCCCTCCCAGAGACGCCCGAGAGGAGGGCTACGCGACGTTCATTGGATACTCGCATGCCCGATCTTTCTGGAAACCTAGACTCAGTCGTCCACCAGGCGATTGTCTCGACCCCCGCTCAAACCCCAAAGAAAGAAGAGAAGCTTCAGGATCCTGCAGTTATTGAAGCTGCCAACATCGCCAAGCCCGCAGAATCAGTTGTGAAGGCTGTAGAGGAGCCAATTACCCCAGTTCCCACAAAGGAGATCACGCAAGAACTAGTAGCTGAGAAGGCTGGCATTTCCGTCAAGGTGGCTGAACCCGTTAAGACTGGGGTCACACCTCAGGCTCTAGAGAAATCCAAATTGGAGGAGGCCATGCCTAAGCAGGTCGCCCCTGAGCCTACAGTGATTCCCAGCGCTGTTGAGAAGACTGAAGCCTCTCGCGACGAACAGTGGGAGATGGTCGAGGCTACCGATGCTCCTCATGCTCTCACCGCCATTGTGGCGCCTGCGGAGGTTGAGGCCAATTCCCAATCTGAGACGAGCGTTGGAACTAGCACTGCTCCTCCTAGCCTCAACATGCAACAGGAAGTCGAGTCTGCAGAGAAGCCAGCTCCTGCTGTAGAGGAGGTGGCCCAGACGCTTCAAGAGAAGAAGCTTGATTCTGCCGCAGTCGAGGAGCCAGCTCTGTACCAGACAGTTGAGCAGCTGAAGGAATCTTCTGTTGGGGCTCAGGTTGAGGTTCAGCCTGAACAGGCCGTGGATGCGGCCAAGGCAGCCCCTGAGGCCGTACCTGCTGTCAACGTTGAGCGTCAGGCTTCTCCCGAGAAGGACGCAACTGAAGAGATCAAAGAGAGCATCGCTCTGGATGACTTCCCTGAGCCTCCTCATGAGCACGTCTCACACATCGAGTCCAAGCATGTCGAGGCCACCGTAGAGGTTGAAGAGCCCGAGGAGCAACCCCGAGTCGAGGCACCCGCAGTTCCCGTTACCGAGGAGCGGCAGCCTGAGACTAATCTCCATGCCGAAGGGTCCCTCCACTCTGAAGCTGTCCGCAGCTCCAGTGACTCTGGCATCTCCATGGAGGAGCAGCCCAGGGATGACGAGACACCCAAGAGCGATGAGTCCAAGAAGGACGTCCTCAAGGCAGAAGTGTCTGAGGAGATGGAGTCTGAAGCGGTCGGGTCTTTCGCTCCCGCGGTCCAGGACCCCCATGTTCCTGCAGACAAGCAGTTGAAGTCTGAGAACCTCGAGGATGCAGCCAACCAACACTCGTCTCCTTTGCACACTCCCCTAGATTCTCCCATGCTTTCTCCTATGCTCGAGCCTGTTCCTGAGGAGGACATCTCCGATGACGAAGCCGTCAGCGGTAGTTATTTCCCCTTGACGAGAGGAACCCCAGCTCTGCCACCCTCACACACACCTCCACCAGAGAGACTTCTCACACCCGAAGATAAATATCGCATCCTGTCGGCGTTTGATGAGCTTCCAGAGCCCCCCCGTTTCGAGCGCGCCAACCTGCCGCCCGTCCTCACCCGTCCTCGCACCAACACCCTCCCAGAACGTCGCTACTCAACGGCCCTGACGCTCGACAGCGCGCCTTTTGGTGGTTCGGGTGACGCCTCTCCAATCGATGCGCCTCCCAAGAGCGCCATCTTCCCCCGCCAGGTATCTGCTAGCCATGTGCCTATGGGCCTCCATCGCCGTCAACCCTCCGCGGGCTATATCGGGCTTCGTGAGCAACGCATGCACGAGGTCGGCCTCCGCAATGCCCTCGTGCCCTACCGCTGGCGCGCCCTGCGTCAGGACAGCCGACCCAATACCTCGTACAGCGAGCAGTGAGGTCGGGAAGATTTTGTTCACAGGCACAACACTTTGTTTTGATACACGATAGCTCATAAGGGAAGGATCGGAGGGGAGTTGCATTTAGAGGGATACATGGAATCGAAAGAGGGATTTCTAGGAGCACGATATGAAATGGGTGGCCACGTGGCCAACGGCGTTTGGGAAGTCGTTTTTCTGCTGTAATAGCCGATGCAACTGTCTTTTTTTTGGTGAGCAGTTGGCATTTGTAGCGGATTGTCCACAGCGAGATTATTATATATACCAAACATAGCTACATAGCTCCGATCGTTTATACATACTCAAGTATGCTTGCAACGTTATCTATTCTCCATTTTATGTGGCCAACCTAGCTGAAGTATGTATGGAATACATATTAAAATGGCACGGCGGCGCCGACATCATTGGTAAACGTCCCCGTCTCGCCGTCGGTACCGATGGTCGCCAAGCGACAAGCGCTGATGGCTCCGAGCCTGGGAGCCGCAGGGCTTTGGAAGCCGTTCAGCTTGGTGCCGCAGTAGTGTGCCGGATCGGCAATGTTGAACTTCCAGCCGGCGTCCCCCTCGTGCTCGACGGCGTAGTGCAGGGCGAGCATATTGAGGGCGGCCTTGCTGTGCGTGTAGACGCCAAAGTTGTTGCCGCGGGCAAAGAAGCCCAGGCTGGCGTTGGACTTGAGGGCGAGGCTGCCGAGGGTCGACGAGACGAAGACGACGCGCCTGGTACGATCGGACTTGGTGAGAAGCGGGATGAAGGCGTCGGTGACAAGGGCGGTGCCGGCGACGTTTGCATCGAAGACGGTCCGCATGCGCTCGCGGAGCGGTTCAATATCGAAGCCCGAGATGGCGCTGTTGTTCATGAGCACATCCAGGCGGCCGAACTCGGCCTCGACGGTCTCGACGGCAGCCCGGATGCTCTCGTCTGAGGTGATATCTAGGACGAGGGTCGAGACGCGGAGCCCCTTGGTCTGCAAGGGAGCGGCGGCCCGAGAGGATGATGTGGTAGTCCGGCTGCTCGGCGGTGAACTTCTTGACAATCTCGAGGCCGATGCCCTGATTGGCGCCGGTGACGAGGACGACAGTGGTGTCGGTGGTAACAGGAGGAGCAGACATGATGTTGATGTTGATAGTGCTGATGTGGTGGATGGATCGTGATGGTGAAGAAGCCAATGTGCTTTCTGAAGCTGTTCAATCATCATGTGAGCACTTGCCTGGCTTTATACCCATGCAAATCCAAGCCATTGAACCGTATTTGAGACTGTTGAAGCCATCGTGAGGATGCGATATCCTAACTCCGCTGTTCATTGGATTGCTCCTAAGTCCGAAGTTGGAATAGTGCTTTGAGGCCAACCTGAGATTGGTTTCCTAATCGGGAAATGCCATCATGGAGGTTTCGTTTCATCGAAGCGGTCTAGACTATGTTGTTTCAAGGATCGGGTTGTGCACATATCCTTGATCTCTCATTGTTTCGTTTTACTCGTTCCCAGTGGGCTTGTTGGCTTGGGGTGGTGGGTTATAATGACGTCGGATCCACGAACCCAAGACGAGTGATAGGTTTATGAGAGGTAGTCATGCCCCTTCTCCCCACGACTTAAGGCAGATTTGCAGCTCACCGAGAAAGGGGAATGTATGCCCTTAAAGGTGCAGTACGCACGCAGTACGGATAACCACACAGTGGACTCGAGTGCCGCTCCGTAATCAAGGCGTGAGGCATTCACACAAGCTCAGCGTCCCCTTCGTCCACGAGGGGCTTGGCGCTCGACCAACGGAGAATGACGATATCGCCATTCTGTGACGGCAGGTCAATGTCGTTATCGGTGCCCTTACCGTGGACGTCCCGGTCGCGCAGCAGTCGAATGAAGACGGTTGTGTCTGGGTCAGGCGAGTCGATCATGCTAGCGTTGCCGCCGGTGTCATTGAGATTCTGTAGATCCCCGGGGAAGGATGAGAGGAAGGAAGACAGGTAATGGTTATGCAGAAGAGCTTGATGCCTGGTGGCGTAGGCCACTTCGGTGGGAGAGAGCCGTGTCCTGAGTTCCTGGCTTGAGAGGTAGTGGAGCGCGTGCTTGTCGACCTATGGACAGCGATGAGACGATGTTACACGGCTGAGGGAGGAATTGGCAACCGACCTTTGCGATTCGGGCCCTGAGATAACTCCGAACCAGGAACTTGTACCGCTCTAGCTCGGTCTGGATGACGATGAGGGCAAAGTTGGTCTTGGGATCCATATCGCCCGTCATCTCCTCGACCTTTTCAATCTGGGACTTGATGCGCGCGTTGACGCGGTCGATGAGGCCATCCTCGGGCCACCTGAATGCGAAGAAAAAGAAGAAAAGTACAGTGAGTCCCCAGCCCCCTTTGGAGTCGTTCTAGAACCGGGATGCCTTTGACTTACTCGAGGAGTTCCGGGGCTGAGCGTTCGGCCACCCAGAGACGCGTCAAGGTCTGCAGGTCACGCGTCTCCGCGGGGACGGCGTGAGAGACGGGGTCGACCTGGCGGAGGATATCGTCGATGTCCATGTTATGGAATTGGGGGAATTCGTGGTGGTGAGAAGAGCCTGGCTTTGGAGAGGGAATGCGAACGCGTTTGATGAGCTTTGGTGGTGGGAGAAATCAACTTCACCCACCTCAACCCCCACCATAGGTAAAGCGGGGCACATGATAAATCCGCACATAGTGCTCACTGCTTCTAGCATCTTGACTCTGCATCATCACCACCATAGATATTGGGATTTTGATACCTTGCCAGTACGCTCGCAACTCCGCGGCGACACAAGTGCCACATCATTCTCGATGAGCTGGTCTAAGTACGTATTGGATGCAGTCATTTGCCACGCGCGTGGTTAGGTAGGTGTCTGACAAAAACCTCCATGATGAAGACAAAGGAGACGTTTCATCCGAGCTGTTAGTCGTCTCAAGGAGCACGACTGGGTTATCTCGCAAGCAAGTGACGCACTAGAGGACAAGGAAACGGACAGAGAATTGCATTGAGCGAGTGCTCTCGGTCTACGGTGGAATTTGCTCAGAGACTGGATGCTCAGCACAAACGGATACATCAAGCACCGAGGCATCATCGCGCTTCTTCTTAGGCAACGCAACGTCCAAGCACGATGACCTGACCTCGCTGTAACATCTGACGAAGTGTCCAGGGTGAAGTAACGATCGAAGCGGAAGATCTGATAAAACGTACCGGCAAGATGACAAGCAGAGACTCTCCTGACCCGGAGGAAACACTCCCCTTGCGCCGCTAGAGGTCTCGGAGCACGGATCTGAGAACAATTTCCTCAGAGTCCGGATCATCTGGAAAGCATGTTCCTCCCTAGTGCACTCAACATAAAGGATGAGCACGGAAGACGCCGTTCCGAGACAACACTGCCCTTGCCGCCCATGTCGAGCCATCTCGTGCTGGACAAACGTGCTAGGCTCTGACGGGCTGTTGTCATCTTGGGTCGAACATCGAAGGATGGTCTCGACTCCGACCTGCGCCGCAACTGGACGGATTCCATCTTGGCATTGCTTGAAGCTGCCTGAGCAATGGGCATTCCTCGGGGTGCAGCTGGGATGACATGCACAGAGTACTCCTGAATACCTTGGCCGGCTATCGTTCTCTTGCAAGCATTACCGTGACCAAGTACAATGTCGGCCACCTTTCTGTCACTGGGAAGCCACCTTCGAGGTATGTATGTGACAAAAATAGCGGCTACACTGGAAGACATTGCAAGTGTCGTGAGTGTTGGTCACAAGCGAGCATAGCCAGACAAAACCATAGCTGGCTCCTTCAAGCCTCCTGTCTTACCTGCCCTTGATAGTCTGATGAGATTTGGCAGTCCAGAAGCTGGTAGTCTGCATCACGGAAAGAGACATGCCGGAGCTATACTAGCTGGGCGTGCACTCTATTCGGCCTCTTTTGGGGGCCTCAGCCGCCATGACTGCCCTATGATGAAGAAGGGAGGCAGTGATTTGGAAACATAGTTTATCTGATCTCGATCAGTACGAGATAGCCAAATGAATTGGTCCAAGCTCCCAGTTTACTAGTCCACAGCTGGGTTGTAACGGATGGCATCATTTCTTAATGAGAGACTATGATTGCTTGCTCTAGCATTAGGCAGGACTACTCCCGGGTGACTGAGAAGCCGAGCCAGGTAGCCAATGTCACGAATTAGCTTTGGATGGCGTCGATCTCCCGCATCGAAGTTAGTGTCTCGGATGGTCGCCAGCCGAGAGCTCTAGATCAGCC
Source organism: Dactylonectria alcacerensis (assembly GCA_029931735.1). Lineage (NCBI taxonomy): Eukaryota > Fungi > Ascomycota > Sordariomycetes > Hypocreales > Nectriaceae > Dactylonectria > Dactylonectria alcacerensis. The sequence goes on from JAPMUZ010000002.1 coordinate 3,658,754, forward strand.
CGATTGGGCTCGGTACAGGGGCAGGTGGTTGAGGCTAAGGCAAACTAGAGCTCCCGAACGTCCTGGATATTATATTTAGCTTCTCAGACGAGACATGCTTGCTCCTGTTAGTGAACAAAGAAAACACAAGCACGAGGCGTGAGCGTGCAAGGGAATGGCATCTGTTTGTGCCATCGAAGCCACGACGTCACCAGATGGATGGGACTGGCCTTGTGGAGGACGACGGCAAATGTGAAAATCAACCCTTGAAGCCTGTAAATGTGCTGGCAGTGCTAAGATGATCCAGACTAATCACAACGGAGGGCTCGAAGGCAGTGCTGTGATGATCGCAAAGACTGAACTTTGTAGCTTAGTTGTGGGTCTCATGCCGCCTCACTGTCGACGATGGAGCTGAGTTTGGTATATAAGAAGTTATCTGAATGCCCTTCAACTGAAATATTAAATCATTGAGCATTACTTACAACCCAAGAGCTTCAAACCAACTCAACGCACGACAATACCTTACACTCTTCCAAAACACACAACAGCAAACATGATGTTGCTTCGTTCGCTCTGCCTCGCTGCTGGCTTGGCTACAACCGCCTTCGCAGCCCCCGTAGAAGAGAGAGCCGTGGCCGCCCCCCCAGGCGGAGACGTCACCATCCTCAACTACGCTTTGGCTCTGGAGTTCCTTGAGCGCAAGTTCTACTCGCAAGGCATCAAGAAGTTCTCGAAGAACGACTTCTGCAACGCCGGCTTCGACGAGGAGTTCTACCCCAACTTGAAGAGAATCTTTGAGGATGAGAAGGTGAGAGAGTCCCCCTGGATGAGACCATGTATCCATCTATCTATCCACACACATGCTGATGACGACAACAGACTCACGTCACCTTCCTCTCTACCGCTCTCGGTGACCAGGCGATTGGCGAGCCTACCTTTTCGTTCCCCTTTACTGATGTTCACTCCTTTGTCGGTCTCGCTGGTGTGCTGGAGGGCGTTGGTGTTTCTGCCTACCTCGGCGCCGCTGCTGCCATCGTCAACAAGGACTACCTGACGGCCGCCGGTTCCATTCTCACCGTCGAGGCTCGCCATGCCTCGTACATCCGAGCCGCCCTCGGACAGAAGCCCTTCCCCACCAACTTCGACACGCCCCTGGACTTCAACCAGGTCTACTCGCTGGCCGCTCAATTCATCACCAGCTTCGCTCCCGGCGCCGGGGTTCCCTTCAAGGCCTTCCCTCCCCTGACTGCCGCCGACCCTACCCACAGAAGCTTCAAGCCTGGAGGCAAGGTCGTATTCAAGGGCGCCTACAAGGCTGCCAAGGCCGCTGGCAAGACCAACAAGCCGCTCTACGCCGTCTTCTTCTCTGGCCTCCAGACCTACTATGTGCCTGTCAAGATTGGTGGCAACAAGATTGACGTAAGTTCGCAAACCTCGACAGTCGTCTGTCCTCATTTACTAACCATGTTCTAGTATGTCGCCAACATCCCCAAGGCAAACTTCGCTTCAGCTGGCCAACCTGCCCCCGCTGGCCAGGTCTACATTACCTTGAGCAGTGCCGATGGTAAGAAGGTTGTCGCTGGCGATGAGAACACTGTCGCCGGTGTCGCCATCATCGAAGTTGTCTGAATTGATTCTCGCCTCTTGACTGCAGAATGTCTTTCTTTGTAAATAGCTCAGCCACGAGAAATGGATGGCGAATAGTGGCCAAGAGGATAATAATAATACTGAAGAGCTATCTATTGTGTCTTTCTGAGGGGATTTTGAGCCTCGTTTATTTTATCATAACCGTTGACTTGTGCATAAACCCATTTAAGCCCAGCCGACGAGACTGTCACTAGGGCAGCGGAGAAAGTGAAGAGACAGACGCGCTGCGTTGTAGAAAGCAGCCCAAAGAGAGGATAAGGGTACCTGTGTGACGGTATGAGAAGCTAAATATGGGAATTGGGACTGGTCGCCGACTCACCATCCATTGTGGCTGAAACAAAGCTCGACCCAATACCAGTACGCGAATGCGAGAAGAGTGGCGAGGCTCATTGTGCCATATGCAGGAATTGTCCATGGAGGACTGAAGAGGACGAGGTCAAGCGTCAAGAAGACGGCTGGTGCGAGATGGAATCCCATATCAGGGAGCAGATCCAAGCGGAAGTCGTCTGGCATGAGCAACTTAGGATCGATGAACCTGATGCCCCAATATAAGATGGAGATGACCACCTCCAAAGGCGTAGCGAGGACGGCTACGGCATTCTTGGCCTGGAAGAGAGCAGGGATCAAGGTCAGGTCAGCCAAGATGCCAAGGGCAAATGCCACCAGGGACGAAGCGAGGCCGATGATGGTGAGGAACTGAAAGTGCCAGCCGTATGCCACAGAGAACGGAGTCTCCCAGGTGGTCAAAAAGTGGAAGTTGTAGCTGAAAGAAGCTACACCGAGGATATGGAGAAGCAGCGAGAGCGATCGAGATGGCGACGTGAGTCGCTGGAGAGGGTGACGGGCCATCCTGATGAGCGGTGTTCTGTGTAATTGGACAAAGGGCGATTGAATTACATATGAAGCAAATAGTGATGATCTATTGAGGATCTTTAGAAGACCACGCTTGCTACGGAATTGCAGAAGAGGACAGTGGGCGCTTCCCCGGGGTCTCGGGGTCAAGTTAGACAGCGAAGACAGGGGACAATTTTAGTACTACGTAAATACTCCGAAGAGTGGTCAAGATGGCCTGAAGGGGCTGATGTTGTCATTGGTGGGTCGGGCTCATCATGGGGCGAAACCCAGGCCATCATGACCTCAGTACCGAAGTCGTTAGTGACGGGCCGAGGTGGGCCTTTAGTGGGTGGGATGGCACAAGCCACACTGCTTCATGCGCCACACGAGGCTGAAAGCTCCAACCTTTCCTAGCGAATCTGGGAGCTGATTTGGCAGCCCTGCATCAGCTCGCGTGAAAGATCAACGACCAGCTTCAGCCTCTTCCTCGTCGTCGGCTTCGGATTTTTAACAATTGGGTGTCCGTACATTCTTACAAAACTGCACTACAAGCCTTGGAACCTGAAAGATGGCTGCGGATTCTGCTGCCGAAGATGACAACCGCTCGCAAAAGCGCAGCCACTCGGAGTTTCGCGAAGGGGATGATGGTATGTTCACAGCCTCCCCGGGAGCAAGTCGCGCGGCGCTCATGATCTAACACGCCTCCAGACAGCTCCTCCGATGATGACATGGGCCCGCAGCTGCCATCCGAAGCGCCCAAGAAGAAGCGACGAGTCCTGCCCCACGAGAAGCTCTACGTCGCAGCCCTGCCCAAGTCCGCCCGGTACTCCAAGTCCCTGATGCACAAGGAACAAATCCTGTTTACCACCTGGACGCCCCTGACGGAGTTTCTCATCACCTCCTCCATCGACGGAGTTGTTAAGTTCTGGAAGAAGATTGCCCAAGGCATCGAGTTCGTCAAGGAGTTCAAGGCGCACAACGGCGAGATCACGTCCGTGTCTGTGAGCAAGGACGGCCGGAGTTTTGCGACTGCTGGCACCGATGCGACTATCAAGATTTTCGACGTCATCACCTTTGATTTGCTGTCCATGATATCCCTCAGATATGTGCCCAACTGCGTGTGCTGGGTCCACACGAAGGCGGCCTCCTTGCCACTCCTTGCGGTTTCCGAACAGGCGAAGCCCTTAATACACATCTACGACGGCAGAGGGGAGAGAGAAGAGCCACTTCACACGATAAAGGGTCTGCACAGGAGCCCAGTTCACCTGATGGCGTTCAACGAAGCTTACGACTGTGTGGTGTCTGCGGACCAGAACGGGATGCTGGAGTATTGGCGACCGAGCGGGAACTATGAGAAGCCTGACGAGGTTTTCGAGTATAAAAGTTCAACGAACCTATTCGATTTCAGAAAGGCCAAGTCGGTACCGTCGTGTTTAACGCTCTCCCCGAATGGAAAGCACCTCGCCGCCTTTTCGCTGCCGGATAGGAAAATCCGCATCTTTGACTTTGCGACTGCGAAGCTGTACCGAACATATGACGAATCTCTCCAGGCTGTAGAAGAGATGCACCGGACTGGAACTGGCTCTCACAAGCTGGACAATGTGGAGTTTGGACGGAGGTCAGCTCATGAGAGGGAGGTTGAGTCACAGGTTCTCCAATACAAGTCAAATGTTATCTTTGACGAGTCTGGCAACTTTATCATGTATGGGTCTATGATGGGAATCAAGGTCTTGAACACCTACACCAACCAAGTAGTCAAGGTGTATGGAAAAGACGAGAACTTCCGAGCTGTCAACCTTTCCATCTACCAGGGCCAGCCACAGAAGAAGGGAATCACGACGGTAGAAATGGGCGCTTCCAGCAACCCTCTTCTTCAGGAATCCGAGACTCGTGACCCGATTCTGGTGGCTACCGGTGTTGGCAAGGTCCGGTTCTACATGTTCTCAAACGAGGAGGACGTTTCCAAGTCGAACCGAGATGTGCAAAACGAGCGGCCGACTATGCTAGGGCATAAGAAGGACGCTAAGGTGAAGGCGGCTGAAACAGGAACGGGGGCCGTCATTCATACCAGCTACGGTGACATTCACATCCGCCTCTTCCCCGACGCTGCTCCCAAGACCGTTGAGAACTTTGTCACTCACTCAAAGAATGGGTACTACAACAACACCATATTCCACCGAGTGATCCGGAAGTTCATGATCCAGGGAGGAGACCCGCTAGGAGATGGCACCGGCGGCGAGAGTATCTGGGGACGCGAGTTTGAGGATGAGTTTAGCAGTCTCAAGCACGACAAACCATTCACAGTGAGCATGGCCAATGCGGGACCCAACACCAACGCCAGTCAATTTTTTATCACGACGGAGAAGACGGTGAGTTTATTCACTCCCACACTTCGGAGGTTAATGAGCTAACATGATGGCAGCCATGGCTGGACGGGAAGCACACAATCTTTGGACGTGCAACACAGGGGTTTGACGTGATACAAAAGATTGAGGCTACGAGGACGTATAAAGAAAAGCCAGAAGAGGACATCAAGATTCTCAATATCGATGTTGTTTAGGTAGAAATGCCGGAAAATCAGTAGGCTTTTCAGGATATCTAGGGAGGGGCCTCGTCGGAAAGTTGGTGGTCGCTTCGGAACGTTCGTAGTCTCGTCGGAAAGCCGGAAGCGGACGCAAGGGGCAGGCGCTTAGTTACGATTTACGACAAAGCAATAAAAATTATCTCTGGGCCGACTCCGGAACCCCTTTATTCAGGCAATTGTTGGAGAATGCTGTCCCTAGGGCCAATGATGGCGTGTTGCTTGTGGGCGTGGCTCCAGGCGACCTGTCAGGCCCAAGGCGTGAATAATGCGGAGCAATGTCAATATGCTTGTCAAATTTATGTCAAACATGTCAAACATGTCGAGCTCAGCCCTTTGCCCGACCAGATGTCATTCGGCCAGTCTTAGTGAAACTGGGGCAGAGGCCTGTTCTAGAACACCCAAGGTAACCTTTGGGTGTGTACTCCATCCTTACATGCTGCAACCTCGGTTTGGTGTGGCGAAAAAAAATCATCAAAGTTGCTTCCCCAGCGGCTCTCTCCACGTTCTTACTGGTTAGGTATTGTACCTCTTAGTTAACATCTGTGTTCTCACTCAATGTGCCGGTCTGGAAGCCATCCAATTGCTCTCGGTGGCCATTGTTGTATCTCATTTTGGCAATACATGTTCTGGACCATGCAGTAGTAAATCCCAATGTATTTGCACCACTGTCCAGTGACATTCCCTGCTGCTGCAGGTTGGCAGCACGTGTTGTACTCGCTGTACCTAGAATAATTAGTTGGCTTATGGCGGGGTGGACGCTGGGGACTCCTCCAATCATGGCGGGGCAGTTCGCAAGCCTTTCCACGACTACAGCGAGCGTGACGGCTCCCCCGAAGCCGGCCGGCGCAAAGGGCAAGGTAAGGTAAGGGTACATAATTTTGTGTGACTCCCTCCCCTCGACCTTTTTTACTTCGTGCTAACAAAACAATTTCTTGTCTGGATCATACTTCTCTCCAGACGCTGTGGATTGAAATTGCAGTGCTTTTCTTACTTGTTTTTATAACTTCAAGCCCTTGATACCCCCTCCCCTTCGTCACCCATCCAAGTCATCATCATGGCGTCTGTACGTTCTCGCTTGCAGCTCCCCTCCCCCTCCTCTCTAGCTATGGTGGGGTGACTCATATGACAGCAGTTCATGTACGAAAACAAGAATGTAGGCAACCAGGCCGAATCTGAGGATTGGAGAAGTAGGTGGCATTCTTCTGTCTGCATTTGTCTTTCCCTTGCCTTGGCATTGCTGCGCCTGCGCCTCTCCAGTTTTGCGCTGCTCGTTCTTCCTTGTTCATCATGATGCTCACCAAGCTCTAGTTCGCGGCTACAACCCTCTGACTCCTCCCGATCTGCTCCAACACGAAATCTCCCAGTCCGCCGAGTCCAAAGAAACCGTCATCCGCGGTCGCGACGAGGCCGTCGCCATTGTCAATGGCACTGACGAGAAGCACCGCCTGCTCGTCATCATTGGCCCTTGCTCAATCCACGACCCCGAGGCCGCTCTCGCCTACTGCGACCTGCTCCTGAAAGAGAAGGAGAAGCACAAAGATGAGCTCCTCATTGTCATGCGCTCGTACCTCGAGAAGCCCCGAACCACCGTCGGCTGGAAGGGCCTCATCAACGACCCCGATATCGACGGCAGCTTCAAGATCAACAAGGGCCTGCGCCTGTCGCGCCAGGTCTTCGTTGACCTGACCTCCAAGGGCATGCCCATTGCTAGTGAAATGCTCGATACCATCTCTCCTCAGTTCTTAGCCGATCTTCTCTCCGTCGGTGCTATTGGCGCCCGAACTACTGAGAGCCAGCTGCACCGTGAGCTTGCCAGTGGCCTCAGTTACCCCGTAGGCTTCAAGAACGGCACAGACGGCTCTCTAGGCGTCGCCATTGACGCCATTGGTGCTGCCCAGCACCCTCACCACTTCTTGTCCGTCACCAAGCCCGGCGTCGTCGCCATTGTGGGCACTGAGGGCAATGACGACTGTTTCGTCATTCTTCGAGGTGGTACTAAGGGTACCAACTACGACGCCGCCAGTATCGCCGATGCCAAGGCCGCTCTCCAAAAGAAGGGTGTCCGACACCGCCTGATGGTGGACTGCAGCCATGGCAACTCGCTCAAGAACCACAAGAACCAGCCCAAGGTCGCCGCTGATCTGGCTGGCCAGATTGCCAAGGGTGAGGAGGCAATTATGGGTGTCATGATTGAGAGCAACATTAACGAGGGTAAGCCTTCTCCTACCTTCTAATACAGATTATCGCACGCAGCCTAACATAATTCAGGTAACCAGAAGGTCCCTGAGGAGGGCAAGGCCGGCCTGAAATACGGCGTGAGCATCACCGACGCCTGCATCCATTGGGACGACACCGTCTCGGTATTGGACACTCTTGCACAGGCTGTCAAGGAGCGACGCAAGGTCCTGGGCGTGGACACGGTCTAAGTTGAGGAATTATTTGGTGGAAGGGCCCCAATTCCGGTTGGATAGGGACTCGGCTGTTGCGGCATCGGAGGCGCAATCGAAGCCGAGTGAGAGGACTTCATCTTGTCGCAACTGGCGAAAAAAAAATCATTGAAGGTTGGAGTTGTCTGGTTGTTCGATTACGGGATAGAAAAAAAGCATCAAAAATGCTACCGAGCCGAGGCGGTTGGCTCATTTCATGGAATAGTAAAAGCAATTCGGTTGTGAGTGTGTTGTTGGCCGTCTCACAACTCATGCGACTGCAAGCGGCATCGCATACTGTTTCATGTACGATAGCGCACTGTACGAGTTTTCACCAAAGTCATAGGGGTGATCACCTAAAATAACCTCCAGACCCACACTGTGCAACGTGAGCTCCCTAGCTGGCGTTTTTCGAATCGCCCAAACCAACGGGCTTATCATCCTGCCACCTTGAACTCTTCCGCCCATCGCCACCTCACGAACCCATCGCGGCGCGAAAAGTATCCAATCCCACTGCGGGCGATTTATTGCCTAGCATACGGCTACCTGCTACCTCCTTCAGCCCCTTCAACGCCTCATCCGAAGCCGCCTCAGCGTTCCCCTACGAGACGCGGTTCTCGACTCGCGCGATTATGGCTCGCGACTATTCACCCCCAGAGTCCCCGCTGTCCTCGATGGACGAATCCGAGCACTACGACGAGGATGGACATGAAGAGGAGGAGACGACCCTACGGCCGTCTAAGCGCCAGCGTCTAGATGCCGGTTCTACGACGTCTTCGGCGGTTGTCCCTGACGTCGAGCCCGAGACTGTACCAGAGCCTGATGCTCTCGAGGGCATGTCGGACGTTTCGTCTGATACTTCTGGCGATATCCCCAGCTCACCAGTCAACGCGCGGCTTGATGAGGAGGACTTCCAGGACCAGGTCACTATTTGCGACTGGGACGGCTGTCCTGCCGGCGACCAAACCAATATGGACCGGCTCGTCGAGCATATCCACAACTCGCACATCGAGAACCGGCAGAAAAAGTACACGTGTGAATGGAGGAGCTGCAACAGGAAAGGTCTGCCTCATGCGAGCGGATATGCCCTCAAGGCGCACATGCGCAGCCACACTAGGGAGAAGCCATTCTACTGCTATTTGCCTGGTATGATGATGCATTCTACACCGATGCTGACTGGAAAGGAGCTAACCAGAAAAACAGAATGTGATCGCTCTTTTACTAGATCCGACGCGTTGGCGAAGCACATGCGTACTGTTCACGAGACTGAGGCTTTGCGGCCATCCGACCCAGTTCCTAAGTCGATGCAATCTGGCACCGTTGGCAAGGGAGGCAAGCTCAAGATTATCATCAAGACGCCACAATCGCACGGCGCCCAGGACGACGGCCTAGATGACGCGGCCAACGGCGACGACCACAACGCGGAGTACTTCACGGCGCTATCAGAGGATCTTTTCGGTGCTGAGGAGCTAGCGTATCCCACGGCTAAGCTATACCGCAAGTGCTACTGGGAGGTCAAATGGGCCGAAGAAGTTGGCGAGGCTCTAAAGAAGGAGTGTAAGGAGTGGGAAGACCTGTACTACAAGGAGTGGCTAGAGAAGGAGGTGCTTCTCTCGCAGGTGATCAAGAGCGAGGTCGATTGGCACGACCGACGACAAGCTATCCTTACTGGGGCCGCCGATGTGCAGGTTCCTGGAGCCGTGGACAGCGTGGAGAGTGTGGAGGAAAAGGAGGTCAACGGCACCAAGGCCGGGGAGGTTTAGGACGCCGATTCTGCCAACGGGACCATGACGCCGGAGGGGACAGTGACGCCTCGTCGATCTCGCAGGATTCGTCCACGCACCGGCGTTTCGGGGGCTTTGTAATATCACACCTGTACGGAGAGGAGTTGACGGATTTGGCTATTTGAATTTTTGGGGGCAGACACTCGAGGAAGAAGCGGTTTGTTTTCCTACACCCAGCATAATAAATGCCTAAAGAACAATGACTTATATTTACACCAAACTTTGCAATCTCACGACTACAGGGCCTTCTTCTTGGAGCGGTACGACTGGGTGTTCTTAAAGGGAAACCCGCTGGTGCTCTGATCGAACTTGTGGTAGCGGCTGACCATGGCTGTATCGCCAGCGAACATGACGCAGTAGAGCCCGAAGCTGGCGAAGATGGCGCTACCCATGCAGCCGAATAGATAGCCCGACTCGCCAGTCCATGTGTAGCGGCCGTAGCAATAGAAGGCGGCGGAGGCGTGGTGGAAGGTTGAGATGAGGATCGTGGCGCTGGCATAAGGGGAGACTTCTTCGGAGGAAGCTGTGGGAGATGGGGGGCGGGTTAGTGTGAAGGCTAACATCAAAAGGTGGCTCGAGCTATGGGGGAGAATCGAACCGTTTGCAGCGGATGTGAGCGGCACAGCGCCGGATAGAACAACGACGACGAGGCCGAGAGCGAGGAGGGCGAAGCCGAGGGAACGGGCGAAGTAGGCTTCCAGAGCTGTGGGAGAGAGGTGTCAATACAAGCTGTTGCTGCGAGGGCGAAGAGACACACGGCTTGTGACTTCGTCCTCGGCCCGCAGGATGGAGCCAATGAAGGACGGCCAGATGATGAGAGGTAGTGCCTGTGTGCCCAGCCAGGCGAGGTTGCCGAAGCTATACGATGCGATGGCCTGCGATGAAGGGCGTCGTCAGCTGCAAAAGTAAGCGACAGTGAGTAATGGACATACGCTCATTGCAGCGGAGTGTAAGATCCTGGAACTGATGTTGGTATGGATTCGTGTTGTTGTTGAAGGTTTTGGTATTCTGCTGTTAGTTGGAAAATCCCACTACCGATAATTATGAAGCTATCGATTCGATTATCATGATAGAAGTAAGAGAGGTTGAACCCATGGTACCACATGCGAGGCAGCCGAACCAGCCCACGCAGCATCGACGTCACCGGCTGGAGCGCGAATCGGCGTCATCCCCTTCCCAGCGGGAACTCGCCCACTGTACAAAAGCAGATACAGTGCATTTTCAGCTCGTCAAAACGCAGCGCTAAACCCGGAGCAGTTCAGGCCCTACTGGAACCTTTTTTTTTTTTTTTTGCCTCCCTTCCTTCCACTGTGGTCCAGATTCCCACAACAGTCCAATTGCAATGGAAGGTCCGATGGGAAATCGGGCAGCCGCCACGCACCATCCCACCTTCCAGTCGCACGCGGCCGATCTCGCATGGGGATGGGGCTCCGGGTCGGATGTCCCATTTTTCCCCTTCTTTCGTTTCTTTTATCTCTCCCCCGATAACCAGACCATTGCAAATCCTCACGCTTTTATTGCGCAGCGCACGCATCTCCTAGGAGCCACACACCAAACGGATACGATACCACACCATCGGCACTCCGAGGAGTTGCGGATTTTATAAGTCGGCCACCAGCTATTACTACACCCTCGAGACCATTTCACATTTCCGTTTCTTTGCCTTATCTCTCGTCCTACCCACTTCTTGTTTGACTCATATATATTTAGTGTCCCCACGGCCCAGTACATAATCGCTTCTTGATATTCAAACGTTTGCAGCCATTCATTTGTCAGCTGCTCTACACTTGCGCCTGGAGAACGCCCACATTCTACAGAGTTCCGCCACTACCCAAATCTCGAGTGACTACCACCACTCTCGGCGACGACAAACACAAAATTTTCAGCCTCAAATCGCAGCAACTCTCGCGACATACACCCCGTTTCTCGCGCATTCCGCGACACTCGGCGTCATGAGTGCCATTCTCTCTGCCGACGACCTCAACGACTTCATTTCGCCTGGAGTCGCCTGCATCAAACCCGTTGAGACCCTCCCTTTCGCCCCACCCCCGCAATACAACGAGACCGAAGTCATCCTCGACGGCCAGCAACCCGCCAGCAACCCCAACGAGCCCGCCCAGATCTCCCTCACCGACTGCCTTGCCTGCTCTGGCTGCGTTACTTCTGCCGAGGCCGTGCTTGTCAGCCTACAGAGCCATGCGGAGGTTCTGGCGACCCTGGACGCCGCGCCCGCTCTCCGGGTAGTGGGGCCGGACAACAATGGCAAGTTCAGTGTGCAGGGATTGGAGAATGAAGCCGCCAAGCTGTTTGTTGCCAGTGTAAGCCCTCAAACGAGGGCCAATCTAGCGGCTGCCTGCGGTGGCAATATCTCGGAGGGGGAAGTGTCACATATGTTGGACAACTTGTTGAGGGGCTCTGATGGCGTTGCCAACGGTGGCAAGTGGAAGAATGGGTTCACATGGGTTATTGACACCAACGTTGCAAGAGAGGTCACCCTCGTACTCGGCGCTGATGAGGTCCTCGGTGCTGGGCAACCCGGAAATGCTAACCCCAAAAATCCCATTTTAGCATCATCCTGTCCTGGCTGGGTGTGCTATGCCGAAAAGACACACCCTCACGTCCTCCCCCACCTGTCCAAGGTGAAATCGCCACAGGCCCTCATGGGTACGATGTTAAAGACGACACTGAGTCGGGTGCTGGGTATCCCCCCAAGTCGGATATGGCATCTATCCGTCATGCCATGTTTCGACAAGAAACTCGAGGCGAGTCGCGAAGAGCTGATGGAGGAAGCGTGGGCCGGCGGCGAATCGGGAGGCCGAGGCGTTCGGGATGTCGACTGTGTCATCACAAGCAAGGAAGTTTTGATGCTTGCCGAGTCTAGGGGGCTCAATTTCTTCGACATGCCCAAAACTGCCCTTTCCAGCTCGTTCTCGACACCATTCCCCGATTCAAAGATGAACAAGTTTCTATTCCCCCACCGGACGTCCAGGAACCCTACTCGTGAGGCCGGTTCCTCTGGGGGACTTTTATATCACATCCTGCAAAGACGGGCAGCACAGACTCCCGGCGCAGAGATTGTCACCACGCGCGGCCGCAATGTCGACGTAGCAGAATATTCTGTCGTGGTAAACGGCGAGCCGGTGTTCAGGGCTGCCCGATACTATGGATTCAGAAACATTCAGAATCTAGTTCGGCGATTAAAACCTGCACGGCCATCACGCATGCCGGGTGGCAAGCCCTTTGGCAGTGCTCGCAGGCCAGCTGGAAAAGCAGCTTCCCTCGAGCACAGCTATGTCGAGGTAATGGCTTGCCCGGGAGGATGCACCAACGGCGGTGGCCAGATCAAGATCGACGACCCCGTTGTTATGGACCGCAAAAGCATGGCCGGAAAGCCAGGTCCGCAGGAACAGAAGGACTGGCTGGCAGAGATTGACGAGGCATACTTCTCTGGAGAGGAGGCCGAAGTCAAGGCTAGCGAGGACGTTTCCGGGGATGTCGTCGGTGGCATCTCGCGTTCGTACATAAATGATACCCTGGCGCATTGGGCGGATGTCACAGGCATAGGCTTGGATAGACTAGCATTCACGAGCTATCGTGAGGTGATCAGCGACGTTGGAAAAGATAAATCCACAGATACCGAGAGGGTGGTGCAGCTGGCTGGAAAGATTGGTGGCGGATGGTAAGGGTAAGCTGGTCGATAGATAAAATCAACTCTCTTTGGCACCTCGCTGAGCGAAGCCGAACCCTCCCCTTCCACTCCCGTCCGGTCCTCTCGGTGCTCTAATTGGGTTCTGATCGGCCCTCGATGGATTCGAACCGTCATTTGCCCGTTTGGGTTGCGCAGGCTCTGGCTTTGGTGTGAAGTTGGGGTCGTACAATTCGCGGCCGGAGCCCGAGGGGTTGTGTGGTCTTCGGGGGGCGTCGAACTGACGGTTATCGAATTGCCGGTTATCAGACTGGCGGTTCTCATTGTTGTTACTATTGTTGTTGCGATACCCTCCTCGGCCTCGGCCTCGTCCCCGGGGAGTAAAGTGGCCGTCGGATCGGGGTGGGGTAACGGTGCCTGGTGACGACGCTCCCGATGGCGGATTGGACTCGCCAAAGATCTTTGCGCGGGCTTCCTCATAGCGGCGCTGCTTCTCTTCCCGATCCCGCTTCTGCTTTGCTCGGATTTCCTCGGGGCTCAGCTGGACTTCCTTCTTGGCTGCTTCTTCCTCGTCGTCGATCAATTTGCCCGTGACAGGATCCCGCTTGGCAATGGCGGGTTTCCGGCTGAGCACCTTTACCTGCGGCTTGAAAGCGCTGGCGAGGGGCACATTGGCGTTGGCGTCGACGTAGTGGAACGTCTGAGGAGCATCACTGCGGCAAAGAAGAAGGGCGTTAGCTATAGGTAGCTTAGAGGCTGCCCTTCATGGGAAAGAAGGGAGGCGGGGAGCAAGGAGTTGAGCTTACGCAGATTCCCATATTTTTCGATTCGCCTCGGCGTGCTGAGCGAGGCGCTCTGCTTTGGTAAGAGGAGCCTGGAGTTCTGGCTGTTGCGGCGGCCCTTGGTTCTGGTCGGCTGCCTTGTCCGCCTGGCTTTCCCAGTCGTCCTCCCACGCATCCGGGACCGTCGTCTGTTTCCCCATGGTTGTCGTTCGGTGTGGTTTATTTGTGTGGTGAGATGAAAAGTTGAGACTCGAATTGCGAAGCCAGAAGAGCTGCTTCTCGGCGGTGAGAGTGTTGATTGTGCCTAGTTGGGGAGTTGTGACGTGGAAAGCCTGGTTCTGCAAACAGGGATTTTCGATGGGTTGAAAGAGATGGTGATCTTTGGGTCAAGTTTGGGCCTCACAGTAAGCCACCGGCGTGGGGCCGCCCTAGTCATGTCCAAAATCCAAAGGGCCCAGTGGTGCGCCAACCTAACCTAGGTGGAGGGAGACCGCCAAGATGGGGAACCTGATGACGACTTGGACCCCAGCGCTGGAGCCGCAGGGCGCCTTTGTAGCTCCGAGGTCGCTTCTGCTAATTAGAACCTGGATGTTCCAGCAGCACCTCTACGGGCCTACGCGGTAAGGACCTAGCGCCGAGATCCGTCCTAGGTAGGTTTGTGGGGTTGCCTTGTCATGGATGGCGGGGCAGACCAGATAGCGATACCGAAGCTGAGCCGCCGCTGCTTCATCCATCAGATGTAACTCAACGTTTCCAGATATCCCGTCTTCCTTGAGATTGAGGTCTTTCGTCGAATACGGCAAATCTGTTGTTGCTCGACACCGTCTTTGCCTGCAATAAAACTTTGCTCTCTTTCTTTTCTCCATACGCTCCCCTTCTGGCAGCGCAATGCAGGGCGGACCGCGTTCATCATCTCCCATCCCTCAGCACCCGATGGCGGCTGACACGTCGAGCGCTAACACCAGCGCGAGGAGGATGATGGAGGAGTGCGAGACGGTCAAATCAAAGCTAGTGGACCCAAAGTTCAACACGAGTACGTTTTACACGTTTCGTTCCACTCTGTCCCATGTTGTCGTGCTGGTGTTGTCCAGGCGAACAACGATAAGGCACAGACCCCGAAGCTGATGACAGCTCTCTTCAGGACACTATCCCGACCCGCTGCTGCCGCGGGACAAGGACACGTCCAAGGCGTATCCCCAGGGGGTAACGTCGGACATGGAACAGAAATGGCTCAAGATGATTCACGACTCTAAGCAGTGAGTTGCAACTCGTCTGGATCCCTTTAGGAATTTGGCGCGTCCTCCTGACCGCCATGGGGTTGGTTGTCGTTGAATGAGGGCGGTGAGAACCTCGGCGGGGAGTGGCTTCTAGCCAGCAAATACTGCATCATGCTTGCAGCTCAGTTCGGAATAGGGGTTAAACGTTGTCTTAAAAGTAGATTTCGCCAACGGTATGGGTTTGTTCTTCGTATCGCGAAAAGCTGTGGGCCGTGTCATGAGCCCTGAGATGGGGGAAAATTGTTGAGAACGGCATACAGGACAAATGCATTTCTGAATTGGTCTTCTCAAGACAATACCTCGAGACTCAAAAATGGCCGCACTGAGATAATCATGGGTGATGAGCTTATAATACCTGTCGATTCATGGAGACAGTAGCTCAGTTGTGTGTGTTTCGAATAGTTCTGAGCATGAAGGTAGGATACACTCAGATTTGGTGACTTAACACGCTTCGAACATATAAGAGCGAACACCAAAAACTGACAACGTCAGTCGAGCAATGCAACACGAACAAATGAAAATAGTCATTTAATTACAAAACGAGAAGATAAAAAATCATAGAGTTCAATGAAATGCCCTGCACATTCCATAGTGTATCAATTATATATACCAAAATCACACTAAGTATAAATTTCACTTCCAAAGACGGAGCACGTCAATGGTAAGACCAAATGCATGGTGTTGTCTTCCACCTATCAACACAACCCATGTAAACATGGTATTTCCCAAAGTTAATTACAAATTTTTTTTTTTCAATTTTTTTTTTTTTTCAAAATTCTGATGTCGGTTTGTTTACGAGCTTATCGGGTCAATAATTCGAGCTTCGTAGCTTACAACAATCGTCACGCCACGGAGCCTGCTTCAATCACGAGACATCTGACATGCTTGGCATCAACTAACAAATTTATAAACCTCTCGAGAATCGGAATCTTGCTGGTGAATAATTTTTTCCAGCAAAGATAAGCAACGCTATTAATAATTATTGTGTACGGCGCGGTCAGTTGCACGGCAATTTGCAACAGTAGAGGCGAATGTACCCCCACTACGTCGGTGCAACATTGTATCAGATGCATACGTGAACTTTTTCATGTATGCGCTGCTGAAGCATGATCAAAACGGCCACGGCTTAGACGGTCTCGTTCACATGGCTCGAGACTAACATTCCATCTAATGAAGCCCTTCGCCCGGCAGCTGGAGCTCGTTCGCCGAGACTCTCTGAACATGACATGTCAAATATGTCTGTCTTCAAGCCCGGGTCACGCGTGCTTGTCCTGGCGCTTTGGTTCTCCCATCCATTTCCCTGTTCCCTCTACCCGAGCTTCGGGGTTGGGTGATATACGTGGTGAGACATGTGACATGCTTTGTCGGTGCGATGCCGCAGATCCGGGGCGTTGCAACCGCTCGAGCATCCAATGATTCGGGGAAGCTTGGGGGAATGACAACGAAAGTGCGTGATCGTACCGTGGGGTGACCAGCTCGCTGGAATCGGATGGGTCGTAGGTTGGTGGGCATGAAAAAAATGACATGTTGTATTGGAGGGCTGGGAGGCGAACATTTGGGTGCAATGTCGCATCGTTGCTTCTGCTGCACAAGTATCATGGGACAACCTACAGGGATTAAGATGTACCATTGATATCGTCAAGAAATCTATGTCGGACCTAGACACATGTCTTTGGCTTCGTATAGAGGATGATATCAACACCAAAGCACCCAATTCCAATTCCTAGTGCCAGGATACTTGGGTGTGGTTATAGTCTTGCCAGAAACCGAGTTTACGGCTACTGCGTGATGCAGATTAGCTACGCTTGTTGACCGCCACACCATTAAGTGAATAGCAGGGTCACTGCCAAGAATACGCGTCTAACCCCTGTACAGTGCATTTGTGATACTAAAAGCTTGAAAGACTACCTACGTGGTATACGCCATCGATCTATGGTGTTGGAATCAAGGGTATGGATGGCTTGGGTGGATGACAAGCACTCGGCCAGCCTCCGAATGTGCTCATTCACTGGTGAGGCTTTCGATAGACTTGACAAGTTTACAATCAGCCACTGTAGTCACAGCGCCATTGCGAATAGTATAGACCACCTACTAGTGATAGTGACAACGCATTTATCGGCGCCTGGACCGGATAGCCACGCAGTCATACAAGGCCAGCTTCAGCCGCAAGCCGGACCAGGGGTACATTCTTCAAGCGGTCAGGAATTTATTTACAACTTATGAATAAGTACCAACTTACGGAATTTGACCCCGACGTTTGCGCTTCGGCATTGGCACACAGCCCCTGTACCTAGGCCTCGGCATGTTATCGATCGTCCAAGCCAGGCACGAGCTGACGAGAGCTTGCTGCATCTCCGTCGTACATGTTGCCTGGCTTAGGGAAATGACCACGTCGAGATGGGAAAGGCTGAGTCTAGAGTAATTAATAGGAGGCGGGTGCTATTTAGGAATCGAGATTTCCAACACTGTGGTTCGCAATCTATGGATGGTCAATGCTGGGTCCGGCAAGAGGTTGGAGCCGCCCGAGTAATGTTGCCAGGATGTTCCAAGTTCCTAAGTATTGAGCATCACCACTGTCATTGGAGAGCGTCACTTCACCGGCCGAGACCTGGCCCAAATCGATGTCAGAGTGGCGGATGCAGCAAAGGACGTGGGCAGATGAAAAAGAAAAAAGAACCTTTCGCCGACGTTATGACCTGTGTGAGATATGACAAGTAGGCAGGCGTATGATGCCCGAAAAAGGAAAACGTTGCTTGGATGCAGGTGGGCGTTTACGATATCGGGATCGGGAGGCGAGATGCAGCGTCCTGGAGGGCTGAGCATCGCGCACCCCGGAACCAAAAGTCTCTTTGCTGCGTTGTTAAGAGCAACTGCCCTGCTATAACGTTACATAAATGATAAATCCTTTGCAGTGGCAAGGATATGCAGCTGAGGTGAGTCTGACATGGTTATTTGGACTTGGAATTCAGATGCCAACAAGCGGTTTTGAGTCTTGACCTGGCTACCACCCATTTCAGCTTGATGTTGGGGGTTCGAGTCATTTTGGCTATCGAACTATTTGCTGTGTCTGTACCTAACCATGCAAACTAATGCGCCCTCAAGACAGCATCCGACACCAGAATACCTGACTCGGCCTGCCACAGGGCACACTTTGAATGACTTGCGTCGAAGCTTCCACGGGTTGTCTTGCCTGTAGTCAGCTTCAGCTCATGCATGTCTTGGACTCCTTGGCTGCCACCTGAGGCGTTTTGTTCCAGTGCACTACCGGAATGCCTTCACAGGTAGACAGTAGACAGGCAAGCCAGCAAACCAACAAAAGCACGTCTGAGCGGAGATCCCGCACGCGGCATGAGCAAGCGGGGCTATCAAAGCCCGCTTAATGAAATCCACACCCGCGGAAGTGAAAGACTCCACTTTTGCGTGTCCGCCCGCCGTGGTCCAGCGAGCATTCGATCGCCTCTGCCGGCCGCCGCACCAACTATCGGGGCGGGTTTTATACGCACTGTGGATGATGGATGGTGGATGATGGTAGCTCCGTAGGTACGTAACTTGGTGGGTGGCTTTCTGCAGAAGGTAGGTAAGGTAAGGTAAGTGGGAGCGCCCTGTCATGCAACTGAACGTCGCTGGCCTTCCAGAAACCACCACATCGACGCCCCCCTCCCCTTCTCCCGAGACATAACTCGGCGTCTTTGGCCCTCCTCTCTCCTCAGAGGCTCGGAGGCTCGCTCGCCCTTTTATCGGGATCTCGAGGGGCCAATCAACCAATCACATAACAGACCTCGATCCGCCAGCCCGGACATCGAGAAACTGGGTAGCAAGGCAACGAATTGACGTCAGTACCTTTCCTTACCTCAATGCTTATAGGCAGGTCAAGGATCTCACCTGAGAATGAGGGGTCATGGTGCTGAGCGGCGGATCCCTTAGGGCGGATGGCGCCGAACCCGCTGCAAGTACAGCGCAGTTTACAAGAACCGTGAGAACGGATGGGGATCTGAGATGTGCATGTGCCTGCCTAATACTGGGCTGAGCTGACCATTTCCGCCTTTCGCTACCTGCACGCTGCTGGGCCTGCAGGATGTCAGAGCGAAGAAAGCCGCAGCAGCAGCAAACTTAAGCCAGCAGCAAGGCGGCGGTGCCGTATCGAAATTCACGGGGGGGGGCTTTGGGGCGGGCATCAACTCACAACTTCACCACACGACAGGACGAACTAGAAGCCGATGGAGGCATCGACAAACACATCAGCATCATCACGCAACGACACCAATCCCTTCCCTACTCTTCTCTCCACCTCGGTCAACTCTAAAATCTACCCCTCCGATAGAGCCGGCCGAAACTCGTCCTCCCCCGCCACCTCGACGAGGACAAGTGTGTCGCGGACTCGCTCGCGGTTGCGGGCCCTTTTTCCATCCCAGGCCGCCGCTGCTTTAGTTTGTGGCATATCGCTCGCTGCCTCCGTCATCATCAGTCACGGCGCACTGTACGGCGGCTTTAACCTCGCCCAGCCCACCCTCTCTCACTTCGCCCCAAAACGACATCTTATCATCTTCTCCATCCAGCTCGCCCTCTGCAGCTCCATCTTTCTCTCCTCCCAACATAAACCATCGTCTCCTACCTAAGCAGTCTCTCCCCAGGTTGTCTTCCTCCAACACCTCCTTGACCTTGATCTCGCGACCACCGCAGGCGTACGTCGACGCCCTCGAACGCCCTCGACGTCCTCCATCTCGAACCTTTCGCCGCCGTCACCTAGCCCCCGTCGTCCGGACCCGGCCTACGTACCTATCCTAAGCAGCGGTGGTAGCACCCGCCCCCCAGCTTGTCGCCGCCATGACGGGCACCGAGAGCGCAGCGGCCAACCAGGGCGGCTTTGATCTGCTGCGACGGGCTACCCAGGCGATGATGTCAAAGTACGTTTTCTATTTCATTTCCTCTGCTCGGCTCTGCTCTTATCCAGTACCTTCCCAAAACTTCCCCATCCTCGCACATGCAGATGGAATCCGCTGCGTATCTCATTTTCTCCACCGATTCCGTCTTACCAGTTTCACCATGTTATCTCCATTCATTGCGGCCCAAAGCTGGCGTCCACCGTCCCCCGTCCCCTACATGTCTCGTCGCTTTTTTTTTGGAGCCATGTCTTGGCCTGCAACGTGCCCCTGGCCGTGGAGTGGTCCCTGCTTTGCAACTGGAAGAGCCCCTCACCAACCCTCAATGGCCTTCACTGGAGACTGGCCCTCACTCTGGTGGCGACGACCAAGGATGGCGGCTCAGCACCTGAGCTCAGCAGCCCAGCTATCGAGTCAGCATCTTCTTCAGGCTAGTCTCAGTGGGCTCCTGACCCCCGACACCGCCTGCCGTGGAAATCTTCTCCCCTTCCCCTCAAGGAACCGGCTAGGCGCTGTAGCCCTCCAAAGAAAACTCCCTGCCAGCCACTGAGCCGTAAGCCTGTCGCCAAGTGCGGTGTCAGACAAGGCGTTGGCGCAAAGGCAGGCAGCTGGGAACAGGGAACCGGTAGCTGGAAACAGGACTTAGGACTCCCCCTCCCCGACTTCCCCAACCACCACCGCCACTTTTGCCCTGATGAGCTGGGATGAGCCGCCTGGCACGCAGGACGGGAAGCAATTCTCCAGTAGTTCTGGGTGCAACCCGATCCTGGGAATGGGAGGACGGGGGCTTGCGGGAGGCTCTTGGCCAACAACATGCTACAAAGTACACCCAGTACCAATCAAGTTCAAGCCCGAGCCCAAGCCCAAGCCGTCCCTTGACGACATCGCGGTGGACCCGAGCTTTCGCCATCCATGATCGGCCAGTCCCTCCCAATCCACAAGCCCACAAGTCCACCAGCGCAGCATCGAAGGCGGCCCTCCCTAGAGGTCCCTAAAGAGGTCCCCAAAAAGGCTTTACCACATGCAACGAGCTCCCTTTGCGGCCTGACTCGCCTCCGCCGTGATTGGATCCCATCCGCCGGCCTTGGTCGCTCAAGCCCAGTTGCTCAGTCCCTGCGTTTTGCTCGCCCCCGCCATCAGCACTGGGCGGTCGTCCACCCACGCAACGCTCCAGGGCCTTCAAGTCTCCTCTCGTCTCCTGTCGGTCAGACAAGCCTCGAACAAGGCCACCCCCGGCCACATGGCTCACGCTGCTCTGCTGTTACCAAACAAAATCGATCTCGTCATTCCCCTTTCCACCACCTCTTTCTCCTCCCCCGCCTGCGTCTGCAGTCTTTGCAGTCTCTGTGCTCTTTCTTTGGATTTTGCTCCCGCTTTCTGCCCTCCATATCCGCTCCTGGGCCCGTCTCCGCTCTCTGTTGTTGTTGCAGCCCGGCCCTCCACTGCCTCGGAAACCCAGGGCCTTGGAACCCACGCCCGCACCACACCACCGCCCTCGAGACGTCAACAGCCCCTTCCCCATCCCGTGTTTTTCTCGTCATAGTCACCTCTTCAGAGCCGCTATCCCTCGCCGTACCTCACGGTTCTTTACGGCTCTTTGCCCTGTTTCCCTTCTAGTCGACGCGCTTGGCAGCCGTCATGAACTAGTGTTCCCACTTTGCTCTTCCCCGCGCCGCATCCTCGGGGCAAAAGCATTTATTCACTCACTCGAAATCTCTTACAAAAATGCATGGGGTTATTGACCAAACCAACAGGTCCGCAGCCACGGAGGATGATGGCGTCGATCACCTTGGTTTCGAAACGCCTCGTTCTGGC
This sequence comes from Dactylonectria alcacerensis, assembly GCA_029931735.1. Lineage (NCBI taxonomy): Eukaryota > Fungi > Ascomycota > Sordariomycetes > Hypocreales > Nectriaceae > Dactylonectria > Dactylonectria alcacerensis. The sequence continues at coordinate 3,680,408 of JAPMUZ010000002.1, forward strand.
GTAGCCACCCCCCAACCCGACCTACAGGACAAACGCTTGCCCGGCATCATGAGCTACTTTGGCCAGGTTCGTCTAAACCCTTCTACAGCCAGCATTTCCTCTCAAGTGCCCGGCCAGCCCGAGAGTGCTATGCCTCCGGACCAGGCCCGTGGCGAATCCACTCCACCCACCGACCTGCAGTCGCGGGCGCACACCGAGAACTCTCTTCAAGACTGCTCAGGCGTTTCCTTAACTCCAGACCTTTTGCTCTTGTCGCAACCCGAGCCTCAAGGTCTCGAGCCAGGCACAGAGCAAAGGGCAGAGCACGCTGAGCAAAGTATTCCCGACCCTTACCCAACTCCACCAACGTCTCAGCCATCTTCTGCTGGCTGCTCCCTCTTCCAAGTCATGATTTCTGCAGGCGCAGACAGCAGCAGCGCTGCTGCACCTGCAAAGTCTCCTGCCCCATTGCCATCACGACCTAACGCTGCTGGCATTTCTCTCTTCACCACTACACATTTTCAATCCGATGACTCATCATCTCCTAAATCGGACCCTTCCACATCCACAACACTTTCCAAAGACTCTAATTCTACTTCACCTCATGACGCCCCTTCTGATTCGACTGCTCCTCCCACTCGTCCCACCCCAGGCAAGTGGTACTCTCTTGATGGACTCAAGGAGCTAACTCGTGCTATGACGTTCAAGAGCGGACCTCCAACCCCCACACGAGCCCTCTCTGCCGCTCGGCCGTCGGCGTCGGATGGGAGGGCCAGCTCCGGGAGAGCGAGCCACGATGGTGCTGAAGTTAGCGGAACTCAGACTCCGAGATCCTCGGGTGGAGCCCAGGCGCCGAGCACCAAGGGTAAACTGACCATCAAGATCACGGAAGCTCGAGGTTTGCGGAAGAGCCGAGACCCTTATGTCGTCGTCGTGTTCCAACGGAGTGAACTGATCTCCAGTGGTCCCCGGTACACCGAGGAAGGAGAAGAAAACCTCAGGGTCGCCACTCCGGGGATGGGTGGAATCGCCATTCAGCGACAAGGAAGCGACTCTGGCCGTGCCATGGCCATCCCAATGCGCAGCCGTCAAAGCAGCAACACGAGCATCACCGATTACAACACGTTCCGAAACCGCAACTCACGAACGTCATTTACGAGCCCCAAGTGGGATGCTGAAGCAGCCTTGTAAGTCCCCAGCAAACATTGGGTGCTGGTAGAATTCTGTCCACTAATAAAGAGAAGTGATGTGGTGGATTCAAAGATGCTTGTTGATGTCTCCGTCTACGACCATGCCACTACAGGCGACGAGTTTCTGGGACATGTTGACTTTCAGGCCGTCACAGATCCCAACAATCCTGTCAAGGGATGGTTCCAATTGGAGGGTCACGCCGACACCATGGCTGAGAATGCACCGACGGGTGAGATTTACGTTGAAGCCATCTACCAGAGATCGGAACGCAAGCACTTTGGTCCAACCGACTTCGATATTCTTAAGCTCATCGGCAAGGGGACGTTTGGCCAAGTCTATCAGGTACGAAAGAAGGATACACAGCGCATCTACGCAATGAAAGTCCTACAGAAGAAAGTCATTGTGCAGAAGAAGGAGGTAGCACACACTGTGGGCGAGCGAAACATTCTTGTGCGAACAGCAATGTCCGACTCACCCTTTATCGTCGGCCTGAAATTCTCGTTCCAGACGCCTTCAGAGCTATATCTGGTCACTGACTACATGTCTGGAGGAGAGCTCTTTTGGCATCTTCAAAAGGAGGGACGGTTCGATGAGAAACGCGCCAAATTCTATATCGCCGAGTTGATCTTGGCTATCCAGCACCTGCACCACAGCGACATTGTGTATCGAGACTTGAAGCCGGAAAACATTCTTCTCGATGCCAACGGCCACATTGCCCTGTGCGACTTCGGTCTTTCCAAGGCCAATCTCACCAAGAATGACACCACGAACACCTTTTGCGGAACTACCGAGTACCTTGCACCGGAGGTGCTTCTTGACGAGTCGGGGTATACCAAAATGGTCGACTTCTGGTCTCTTGGTGTCCTGGTTTTCGAGATGTGCTGCGGCTGGAGTCCATTTTACGCCGAGGATACGCAGCAAATGTACAAGAACATTGCGTTCGGCAAGGTCAGGTTCCCCAGGGACACACTTTCTCAAGAAGGCCGCAACTTTGTCAAGGGACTACTTAACAGGAATCCCCGACACCGACTGGGAGCCACGGATGATGCGGAGGAACTCAAGCGCCATGCCTTCTTTGCTGACATCGACTGGACCCTTCTCTCCAAGAAGCTCATCACTCCGCCATTTAAGCCCAAGTTGAAGTCTGAGACTGACGTATCATACTTTGACCCTGAGTTCACCACCGCCCTGGATCAGAACGGCTCTTTGAATGAGCGTGCCGCTGCGTTGGCGCGAGGATATGCCGCTTCCACGCCCCTCTCTCCATCCGTCCAAGCAAACTTCCAGGGCTTCACTTTTGTGGACGAGAGCGCTCTTGACGACCACTTCCGTGACCGTCACAGGATCGCGGATGACGAGGACATGGACGATGCGCACCACTCCGATAATGACGACTGGGATAATTTGGACGACATCGACCTGAGAAAGGCAAACCGGATGAGCGGCATCGTGAGAACGTCTGCGCATGACGAGCACATGGTGGGAGGCTCTCACTTTGACGTGTAACTCTATCGCGATTTATCATTCATCCAAACGTGCGGCGTTTTGACGATCACTGGGTTCATCCGTGTCCTAAAAGTAATTCGCAAAACAAAAAAACAAACCTTGCCCCGTGGGCATGGATACTTAATCATGGCATTATTGCATAGGGGTCGGCTGGTATTGCATTGCATCGGTCATCATGATGAAACAGGATCATGGCGTTATGGTTGTGAGGGGAGTATTTGGGATCAGTCCACAGTGCCAGTCCTCCCGTCTTGTTCCCCCAAAATTTTGATGGGCCATGTGCAAATTTTCAGAATGCCAGAAGCAACGGGCTCGAGTTCCGCAGTAGGGGGCTCCCATCTTTCGTGTTATTAACATATGCTTGCAATGGCAGGTTTGTGCCTTGGACCTCACTCTCTGCAAGTCTTTGTGCGTGTTTGCAAGTCTCTATCATATTGATGACGTTAGTCGCCACCCCCAAAACGCAAGCGAGAGAGGTGGCTGTTTGGCAAGTCGCAACAATTGGTGAAATGAGTGCAATGCATGCTCTCAGTTTATTCATGATGCTAAAGCGATCAGTATCTCTCATAGGCTGCCATGCTGAAGACGAGTGGTGTACAGAGCATGCTCAAGAGGGGTGGCAGCAAAGTCCAGGCAGGCTCACTGGTTCAAGATTAGCCAAGATACGAATAATACTTAATGTGAAATTGACAATTATCACCCATGTCCCTTGGAACAATTGATCAGAGCCAACGAATGAATTGAATGGAGTAAGCTGAACGTGGAGGCGTCGCAGCAGTTTATGCCTCATGGGATGTAGGTCACACTACGCAATGGATACAGACAGTTACTGAAGTGGCTTGCTTCATTTGGCTTTCGCATTCGAAATGAGTTCCTACGAGCAACCAATGGTTGGCTTTTAGGAAAATGTACACAGGACTAACATCCCCAATCCGCTGCTGCAATCCCCATTCATATCAATTCCTCTCGCTGGCGATGCCGGCCTCCCTCTTTTCATGGTTTCCTCGATTGCATCTCAAGACCGCGAGGGGTCGCAGCCGGTCGACCTGACGACTATTCCGGTCTGCTGACACCATTTAGTGGTGAGGCTCATCGTCCTCCTCAGCCTCGAGCCAGTCAGGAGCCTCGGTGGCACCGGTGGCGGACTGGGCAGCGACGTCCTGGCCCTCGATCTCGACGGCCATGTTCTCGTAGGCCTGGAGGTTGCTGGCGAGGTCGGTCTCCTCGGGGGAAGCGGGGGTCTTGGGTTCGTTGAAGACCTGGACGTTGCCAACGGCGTCGTCAGCCTTGACGGCGGGGGTCTTGTAGGCGGAGAGCTCCTTCAGGTACAGCTCCTGGACGAAGTCGGCTGCGGAAGAGGGACGAGTGGTTAGCATTTCTGTACTTTTGGCTTTAACGGCAATATGCCGACGGCGCATTGAGCACTAAGATCGCGTGTAGGGAAGAAGGGAGGCGCTGGTTTGGCGGACAGATGGCGGAGAGTGGTGTTTTGGCGACGTCGGAGCTCGGGTGGAGCGCAGCTTCTTCGGCTATGGGAATTCTCGCCCGACCGACAGGGCGCGTGAGGCCAGCGGCATCGAAAGGACTCGCGAACGGGGACGATGGAGGTTCTTGAGGAGCAAGCTTACCTCGTCGGGAGATGGTAGGAGCAATGAAGCCCCTCACCTGGACGGCATTGCCTCTGGTGACTCGGGAAACGGCCGCAATGGCGGAACGGGAGCGCTATAAAACGGAGGGAAAGTCAGCGTCACCGAACGACCTCCTCCGGGGCGAGCCCTCCCTGTCTCCAAGCGACGCGCCGCCTGGAAAATGGATTTGATGGGAACAATAAAACATACCGTAGCCCGGGACAGTTGGCTGAGCATTTTGGATGGGCTGGTCGTGGCTCAATTGGATACTCCGGATAACGGGGGGAGGGATTGAGGGTTTTGGGGAAAAATCGTGAAGGTCCGCCGCCTCTGAGACCCCGGCTGGAGCGGTCATGGATCTTTGGATTGGTGCCTGAGGCGGCAACTCTTGCTTTTCCTCGTCCAGTTGCCCGACGTCTGACGGAGCAAGACGGCTGCGATTTGGTGGATAATGCACGTGACCTTGACAAGCTCTGATTTCTGATTGGCTGCGATAACATTCATTATCAATCTTCCTTCCAAACGGGAATCTCCCAAGTCACAATTGGCATGAACCTCCATGATGGGTTTCATCCTGGCCGACGCATACACTCCTCTCTAACTGCCTACTTTAGCTTCTCTTTCATGTGCCTTAATCCACATGTGTGCGATTGTTTGCATCTCTCTCATTTTACAGTTTTATGCCCAAGCTCACAACCAAGAACCACTGGGCTTATTAGTACGTCAAGCGTGGAGCATTGACATCACCTTGTAACACTCATTCTCACGTTGATGCACATATTAAAATCAAAGCATATTGTTATCAAGCGATTTTCATTACGCCACATATATGGTATCACCGAGAAGAATCTCACTCCCAAAATAGTTAACACAGAATTCCATCGACGCTCCATACCAGGTTCTCGACCGATGGCCTCCGCGGCCACCCCTTTCCGTTTCTCGCTTGTGGCATATAAGTGCCACACGTCCAGCATCGCTCAGAATTCTGGAAGTTCAGATATTTACAGTTCGTTTTCAAGTCCCATGCACCATCGCTTATTGGTACCGGCCCTGGGGCCTATCAGCCATGGGGTATGGGTCCTCATTCGTCATCTGAGGGGAGACGATTCGCTTGGAGCTCTGCTGCCTCTTGCGCATTCCTTTGAGGAGGGAGGCGGCGACGTACAGGATGCTGACAATGGCAGCAACCACAGAGTATGCGATGGTCAAGCCTCGGGAAGTGCCAGCGAGTTGCAGGCCCAGCCCTCCGTTGACGATACCAAGGACCATAAGGACTCGGCCAAACCAGATGTGGCCGTGGCTAATAAGTCCTCGCTGCTGGTGCTTGAGGAAGTACTGGTGGTGCGCCCATCCGAGAACAGGCTGGAGGCCCAGCAGGGCGCAAACAATGGTGCCCATCTTGGTGTGGGTGTTATTCCACCACTACAAAGGCGGCGTTAGCGAACGTTGACCTGGATGCAAGTGCATATGCGTGAAATACTTACATATCCGTCATCTCGGGCGACAACATAACCGAGAGCGAAGCCAGCCCACATGCCCAGGAAAGCAAGCGTTTGCCAACCCGCATGGATAAGCCACTTTCCAAGAAGAGGCATGACGATAGCTCCAATGGGGTATGCGATGACGAAAACAATGGCCATGATGATGCCATGGGCTTTGAGGAGAGTGTCGGTGTTACTGCCACTGCTCTCCGTCACCGCACCACCACCAGTCGACCCCGCGTCAGAGTTGGAATCAGAGTTGTTGTCCGAGTCTGAGTCCGAGTTGGAATCAGAGTCGGAATCAGAGTCGGAATCACCATCGCTGCTGGAACTGTTCACGAAGGGATTGCCACTCGTGCTGAAGCTCGCGGAGTCAAGGTTGACGGTGAAGACGTGGTCAGAATCGTGCTCAGTGATGGTCTCAGAGGGGCTGGTCGAATCCAGACTATCGCCTGACTTCCAAGCAGCGATCCACGAGTCAGAGCCCGAGAGGTCAAGCGAAGAACAGTCGCCGCATCGAATATTGGCGGTCATTTCGCCGCCACTGACGCCGGACCCCGAGAGCAGCTCGACGGCACTTCTCGACTCGTACTGGGGCATGACATGACCTCGACCGGACCTGGTGCTCAGGGTGACGTTGCCGTTGCCGTCCTGGTAGATGATGAAGATCTCGGCGCCGGCCATTTGCGAGCCGATGCCGACTCCGACCCATTGGTTGCTGGTGGGAGCCTTGATCTGGAAGTATACGTCTCCGGAACCAGAGCTTGCGGCAGCCTCTGGTACTCCCCAACGGTAGCAGACATCGCCGGAGCCAGGGCAGAATGAACTAGTGATTGCTGATGTACCGCGGGCATCTAGAGGTCAAGAGCAAAAGTGTGTCAGCAACAAATTTCGTGAGTATGCATGGATCCACACAATGCGGAACGGGATCTCGAACGGTATGCCATAGACTTACACAAAATTGTGGTGGCAGCTGCCGCCAGTGTGCCAATGTGCGACTTCATGGCGGTGTGTGTATGGCGCTTGGATTTGATTGAGGCTCTAAGAATCAGGCTGTGAGAAATCAAGCTGTGAGAAATCAAGCTGTAAGTGAGATGGAGACGAGTGTGGTTGAAGATGCGGCGTCTACGACGGGCACGGCTAAGAACATATATGGACAGATTGGGCGGCAGCTGTGACACAACCAGGGGTGCGCCATCGAAGAAGCATTCTAGCAGCAAGCCACGCTCGGAAGGTGTATGAACCCGAGACTAGCTTGGGGAAAGATGACTTGGGGATGATCCTGATTCGAAGAGAGCGTCCAAGCGGGAGCAGTCTCACACCCCTTGCTCGCCTTTTTTTCCTTTGGTGCCCCAGAGAGGTCAGACCCCTTGTCGACATGTCGTCAGCGTCACGCTGCGCCGACAATGGACCATGTCGCTTTGAGAAAGGAAAATAGGGTTTCATGGCCTCTGATCTAGACACCCTCACGCGGCCACAGCTTTGTGTGACATTTTTGGATTCCGTTGTCTATAAGCGTCCGCAGCACCGGCGCCAGTGCCTAGGCCGAGCGGCTGCAGAGTTGGATCCTTTCTGGCCTTTCTGGTCTTTCTGGCTTTGATGGGGGCCACGGGTATGCGTGCCGTTGGAGTACGGAGGGCTGTGGTGGCTTCACGGCTCTGCAAGCGAGATGGCTGAGATTTGTCGTGGTGGCGAGGCTAGGTGGACACTGGACGCTGACCACAGGTCATTAATGTACAGACTGCACCTTTTCCACATGCCCTTGCTTGGACCATGCAGCGTCTATCGCTATGCATACTCCGTCCAGTCGCACTCTGTGCTAACCTAACAGAGGAGTGACAAATACAGAGGGTGAAGCACTGCAACACCAGGGCCGGCGGCCGACCCAAGATTGGAGGAATCCACACCAGCTCCCAGCAGTGCCAGCACCGCCGCGCTCTAACGATAAGATTCCCAGAGAATGTGAAATGATTAGCATGCTTGGCCATGGGCGCGCGCAGTATTGTGCTGCGGACTCAAATGGGACCACTGGCGCTATCGCGTTAGATACCTATTCAAAGACTACCTGGTCACTACGTACGTCTCAAACTCAACACAGCCCTGCGAGTTGATGATCCCTTCACTGCTTCACTGCTTCTGGTCGGGGATGGGGCACTCAGTCTTCCCGATACGGAGCAACCCCAACTCCATCGGGGGCCAAAGAAAACTCAACAGGATTGACGGGCTACAGCAAGGGACAAACCTAGCCGAGGGCTAAAATCGACGACGACGACGACGACAACAACATCCATGATGCTCCGCCTGGATGGGTCCGGCTCTGTAACCGACAACATTAAAGAAAATAGGCTTTTCGGTCGCGCTGCCGACCAGCTCTGGGGTACGAGAGATCGAATTACAGGGTATCATTGCCCTTTCTACAAGGTTTTCGTTGCCCTGCTGGCGTTTTGTGCGGTCCACTTTGTCAATCAGTGTCGCAAAGGAAAGGCACAGCCAACTTGCCAAGTCTTCAATACGACAATGTCTAGGTGGGCGTGAAAGCAAAGATGCCCTTGCGACCCCGGACGGCAGTCGTTAGACTCGTTACAGGAGGAGAGGCCTCCTAGGGCCGGCGGTTCCCCCACGACGGCACCCAATTACGAGGGGGTAATTTCCAACGACCGAGGTCTAGACCACCACCAAAAATTCAATCTTCAACACGACGACCTGCCTCTGAGGGAAGGACAGCAGCATGCATGGATCTGCCATGCTTTAGGTTGGGACGGGAAAGTCTACGTCAGCAACCCTCTCCTCCAACCCCAATCTCAGGACACGCTGCCGAGGCCCAATCGTTTCCCCCCTCGCACGACAAACAAACGAAATCTCCTAGTTGCCATGCCGTGCCATGCCATTTGTCTGGCCGCAGCAGATGATTAAATGGCTTGGCATTTTGATGCTTAAAACCCTATAGATGAGTAAGTCATGACTACGCCGTATTGATCGGCCATGGAATCGCCAAGCTCGAACATGTCCCACTCCACAAGAGACGTCGGTGTCTCGTTGGAACGCAAAACAGATTCACTCTGCAGGATGAACGCGTAATCCCCCTTTGATGCAGTCCCGTCACACGGCGCAACCGCTCGGCTGCACCCGTGTCTGGCCAGAGTACGGGTTATCATGTGCGTTGTGCATGCCACATAGCTGTACATCTCAATCTACCATGTGCGTCTGTCTATCTCGGTGTGTCGCCTTGCAGATCTCGTTGGGCGTCTCTTCTACGCCCGCTCGGGGACTACGCAACGCAACAGCGACACTGTCATATCACATCAGCCCGTTGCCAAGAATGGTTTCAAAATACAGACTCAGACAAGAAGCAATACGTAGATGTCACTCTGGTTCGGCAATTGCAGGGCCCGGCACTAGATAGCGCCCACTCCCCAAGATCACCAGGCCCCAGCATCTCAGCCCCATCTCAGCCCAGCCCCAGGTCTAGAATCCATGGCTTCAAGTGCTAAACCCATGGGATAAATCCTTGGGCAACAAGTTGAACCAAACAACCCCCATGGACAAGCTAGAACCACGAGGGGCAATTGTCCATTTACAACGCGATGGTTACGCACGCTTCACAACACTTCACGCTTCACACGCTCTGACACGATCTGAAAGACTACGGCCAAAGTTACGAGGTGTTCAAACACAGTTTGTATAATTACTACCACATTGTGCAGTGGAACTAGCCCTGCGCCAAGCAATACCGGCTCCTCATCCCCCGCCCTACTCTCTGCAACTCAACCCGTCATCCATGCAGTATGCCTTTTCTTGGCAATATTCCCAATCCCAAACCGCCAGCTCAGCCAGCCCCCCCCCCCCCGGGTGCTGACGTTGCCCTCGGCCCAGTGGCGCTCTCCCTCCACTTGAAACGGAGGTGACGCGGTCTTCACCTGTCGGCAATTGAGTTTTGCTCTCGGGGATCAAGATACGGGGGCCTATGGCGTTTTCATTCTTTTCGGGAACCTTTCGGGAACCGATCTATCTAGTTGTATTACTTCATCTGCCCGCATTCATCCCCCGTTCGCCCGCAACGTCTATCATGCCAAGACTCGAGACCCATCCGTGCCGTCACCGCTCAATCATGGCATCCCTCACAAACTGAAAAACAAACGCAAGAAAAAGACAGGAAACAGGGAACAAGACTGCCGCGCGTATACTCCTCTAACATCCGATAAACCCAAAGTCCCAATCTTTACTGCATATTCACTTGTCATGCGTTTTGCATCACATTCCACAAAATGCAAATATCACTCCATGAGCGCCTCTTCAACAACCAAAAGGCTGTCAGATCTGGGCCGCGTAAGCGAAGCCCTCGTTCTCGAGGAGGCTCGATGACGCAACGAAGCTAAAACCGCCAAAGAGGTCATCCTTGGGTTCACTCCGTGGCCACATGTCGCTACTCGCCTGGACGGGACTGAGCGACAGCTCCGTGAACTCGGGCGCGAAGTTCTCGGCCAGCTCCGGGTCCGTAATCATCGGCTGGATCGGTGGCTCCAGCTCTCGTGCGGCGAGCTTCTTCCAGTCGATCTTGCGGAAGAATCGGTGCTTCTTCATCGTCTGCATGTCCTTGGGCATGACCGCTCCGAGTCGCTTGTTGGGGTCCTTCCGCAAAAGCCTGGTGAGTAAATCTTTGGCGTCTGGACTCAGAAAGTACGGAAGCACCAGCTTCTGCTTGACAATGTTGTCCTGGATCTTGGCGTGGTTCTGGCCACGGAAAGGCGGGTTTCCAGTCATCAGGTCATATCCAAGAGCGCCAAACGACCACCAGTCGACCGCCTTGCCGTACTTCTTACCAAGCACAACCTCAGGCGCCATGTACTCAACCGTGCCGAGCATCGAGTTGCAGCTCTCTGACTGGTCCACGGCGACCTTGGACAGACCGAAATCGGTCAAGAGCAGATGGCCTTCGGAATCCAATAGGCAGTTCTCAGGCTTAAGGTCGCGGTAGACGACTCCCAGATCATTATGGAGGTGCGCAATGGCCAGCAGCATCTCCGCCATGTAAAAGGCCGCGACTGTCTCCGAGAACATCTTTTCCGTGTTCAAATGGGTGAACAACTCTCCACCCTGGCCATATTCAAGAATCAGGTAGAGCTTCTCGTGATCCTGGAAAGCGTAGAAGAGCTTGACAACAAAAGGGTGCCTGTTGACGGATTCGAGGATCTGGCGCTCCGTCTTGGTCTGCTCGACGAGTTTCTTGTGGACCACCAGGGACGCTTTCTTAAATTGCTTCTGCGCGTAAAGCCGCCCAGTAGCGCGCTGCTTTACCAGAAGCACCGTCCCGTAGGTGCCCTTGCCAAGACATCGGAGGTGCTCGAAGTCTTCAGACGTCATCTTGCGCCTCGGGTTCAAGCCTCCTTCAACTGGCTCCATAAACGCAATGCGCTCACGAACACTCTCGCTAACAAAGTCATTTTCGAGATTAACCTCGTAGCTTATGGAGCCATTCTCCGATCCATCACTGCCAGTGTCGCTGCGGACATCGTCGCGACTCTGCGAGCGGCTGAGGAACTTTCGACGGCCATCCGAGCCCATACCCTGGTGGCTTCCAGTGCGACTCATGCTCAGGGAATGGCATGGCGACGTAGACCCATCCAGGCTCAAGGGTTCCAGCTGCAACCGAAGCTTTGCGATTCCCGACACGGCGGGCGAGCCGGTAGGGCGGAGAACTGGGCTGCAGTTGGCGCTGACAACATCATCGAGCAGCTTACGTCCGCTGCGGGCGGGCAAGCGCGGAGTATCTCCAAGGCCATGGTCGGAGTCCTCGTCGCCGGAGGCAACTGGAGTTGCCTGGAATCCGCGGATCGTGGTAACCGCGGTGGGGGCTCGACTTATCATGGTCGAGTCGAGAGGAGAAAGAAGGAGGAAGGGAGCAGATTCTGTGGCTCGTTCAACCCAGAGCAACTACAACACTCAAACAGTCAAGCACTCGTCAAGGCGCAAGTGCAACGGGCTGAGGTCGAGTCGTTCAGGGGGAGCCTCGTCGTCGCTCCGGATCAGCGCGGGGCGAGGATTCGAAGTGTCGCAGTGTCTTGTGGAAGGTCGAAAAACGCATCTGATAGCGGAAAAAGGAAGTTCGAACGTCGGCGGGCTTTGCTGTATGCATTTGCTGGCGGTTCAGAGCGAGGGGATGGTTGTAGGAAGTAGGGGAGTGAGATTCACCAGGAGGTGTAAGGAGGAAGAGGAAGAGAGGAAGGGACCCGACACAAAGGGACCCAGACCCAAGCTTTGGCCGAGACATTTTAAAAATTTCGGTGGCCTCGAAAGCCCCAGCCAGTAGGAGCGCCGGCGCACCAAGACAGACTTTTGGGTGGCATTGACTGGCTGCAGTGCCCTGCACCACACTGTAACAAGCGTATTTCCCCCCTCCGCCCCCCGCTGACACACTCACTAGACGCTATAGGGCCCCCCCTGAGCCGAGTCGCCTTACCCGGTCCAGCACGCGGCGCAGGGGTTAATTTTCATTTTTAGCCAGCAACCCGCCGACCACCCGCTCGGGAACGGACGCCTAGCGCTTCCCTTTTAGCGATCCTGCAAGTAAAAGTCCCCCCGTTGTTAGTGGACTTGAACTTGCTCGACACCTGGCGCGGCTGTCAAGTCTCTTTACGAAGTACATCAGGGCGCGACACGGGCCACTGGCGGCCGAGTGATTAAGTCCTGCAATAATAAATCATTGGGTGGCAATAAAGGACCAGACGGTGCCCAAGGCTTAAATTACAATACGCTCCGCCCTCACGCATACCGCGCATTAGACAGACTTTGCTGTTCCTCCCAAACGGAAAGCTCATTGTTGGCGGTGGACTGTCACTTCCCAAGTTCCGACGGGGGCGGCCATCTGGCGACACAGCTGAAAGTCTGGAGACCTGACATCACCAATAACCTGACTTGCAGGGAGACATGTGGCGATCGTCAGCGACAGCAGCCGTTGGGTTCCAATTTAGCGGCCACATCCGCTAGAGTCCACTAAAAGATGGAGAAGCCCAGCACACCCTAGCACTCTTTCTGGCACCCAAAATTTTACCCCAGCTTGCCCTGGCATCCTCTTTGGTAGCCCCAGGCAGACGGTCCACCTCCATCGGCGAAACGAACTACCGTCACCGAGAAAATTCGCGACCCTGCAAGCACCCATCCCGAACAAGCCTGTGATACGTAGCTACCTATGCAAGGCTACAGCCCATCCAACAGCTTCTCCTGTCACCAAATCATCGACCTCACAGCAGCCAACTCCCAGCCCTTGGAGCCCGATCATTTCGATCTAATCACATCTCCTCTATCCGTTGTCATCCCTCCACCCAGGCCTCCCCTTCGGGCCGCGCGACTCGCCCATCCGCCAAGATGATCCACCCTTCGCGGCAAGCGTACGTGGAGGAAGCAGACACGAGCCAGGGAATCGCCTTGGAAGATGTCCCCGATGACCACGATTACGATATTCACATGGGGGGGTCCGGAGTGGCCCCCGAGAAAGCTTCCGCCATCCTCAGTCAGTTCAATCGCAAGAGGCTCGCCGCCACCATAGCTGTACCAACCGACGATGGCAGGGTTCGGGCCAAGCTCAGGGAGATGGGAGAGCCCATGACGCTCTTCGGAGAGGGGCCTGTGGATCGCAGAGATCGATTGCGCGAGCTGCTGACCATCCAGGCTGAGATGTCGGGACTGGAAAACGGCGACATTACCATGGAAGATGCGCCGGAGGAAGAGGCAGAGGAGCAAGAGGAGGAATTCTACTCGCGAGGTGGCCCCGAGCTGCTGCAGGCTCGCATTAAAATCGCCAAGTATTCGCTGCCCCGAGCGAAATTAAGAACCAAGTTCCAGAAGGTCGAGTCGACGATTCCTCTACGCACCCACGTCAAGTTCCGAAAACAGGTCAAGGAGAGGCTACAAGCTTTCGAGCTCCAGGGCAGTCAGATTGTTGGTGAACGGAACCTGAGCATTACCAGGATATCCCCCAATGGAGAGCTGGTGGCCGTCGGTAACTGGGGTGGGCAAGTCAAGCTGGTTGAGATACCCAGCTTGACGGAGACTAAGACCTTCCGGGGCCACACAAACAAAATCAGCGGCATATCGTGGTTCCCTGGCGCTACCATCCCTGAAAAAGGCGTCTCTCCCGATTCGGTCAACCTGGCTTCAGGTGGTGCTGACAGCCTCATCCAACTCTGGTCTTTGAACCAAGACACACCTCTGTCGACACTGCAGGGCCATTCCCAGCGAATCTGCCGCACCGAGTTCCACCCTTCTGGACGCTACCTAGCATCTGCCTCCGAGGACACCACATGGCGCCTCTGGGACGTGGAAACGACGGCAGAGGTGCTTCTCCAAGAGGGACACTCCCGAGGTGTCTACGCCATCAGCTTCAACACTGATGGATCCTTACTAGCTAGCGCAGGTCTTGACAGCATCGGTAGGATCTGGGATCTGAGGTCGGGACGCACGGTCATGATCTTAGATGGGCATCTGGACGGCCACATCAAACCCATCCATGCACTTGACTGGAGCTCTGACGGACACCGAGTGCTGACTGGGTCTGCAGACGGATGGATCAAGTGCTGGGATGTACGAAAAGTGCAGAGGACTGGTGGCATTGGTGCGCACACCAGTTTAGTGTCGGATATGCGTTGGTTCAAGGGCCTAGATGACCCAGTCGACGGCAATCCACCAGGAGTTGACGAAAAGGGAGCTCAGCTACCTAAGAAGTCGGGCACCTTTTTCGTGTCAAGTGGGTTCGACAAGAACGTCAAGATCTTCTCGGCAGACGACTGGACATTGGTCCAAACGCTCAGCGGCCACACGGGACCAGTTTCGAGCGTCGACTACAGCAGGGACGGGAAGTGGATCGTCAGCGGAGGCCATGACCGTACGGTAAAGCTCTGGGGCCGCAATGACGGCGAAGGTGTCTGAGGAACCGGGATAGATCTGTGTGAGACTAATGTGCATTTACTTTTGAGATACCCCGGATCACACGGCATATTCGGTAAGAACACGATCATGTAGATTTTGGCAATGGAATGGTTTGATAAGTCTGATTGAGGGAAACATTGACACTCTCTTGTGACCAGGTGCACAAGAGCAAACAAATGCGCTTGTTCCATTGTGACGTTTGCTGCCCTGTATAGGTTCGTGGCGTTCTATTGTTACATTCGTTGGATCATTGGACACACGCCAAGTTGGACACGCCCCCACTTTCCGGTGGCTAGGTCATGTGACCATCCCGTGCGATTAGATAACGGGTTTGCCAAGCCCCTGTACCTGGCCAACCTCGCCGCCGGCTTAAACAAGGGCCAGCCTTCTCAGATTTCCCATCACCTTTGTGTCTTGACATCAGCGAACTTGAACTCTAGACGCACAAACTTCCCCATGATCTGGCGCCGTCGCCATCTCCTCACCACCGCCAACCCGACATAGCGCAACCGGTCATGGCGAGCATCGACCGATACCGCCCTCCCAGGGAAGGCTATCAACCTCCGACCGTTGCTGGATCCGCGCGACCAGATCGCGAATCCCGCTCACGATCTCCTCGCCGCCGCGACGCCGTACCTCCCGCTGTGCCGACTCCTCCTCAACATTCCACGCGTACGTCGCCTCCGCGGCCTCTGACACGCCCAACTCAAACCTCTCCTGCGCAGTCTGGCGCGCAAACCCCCTCGCCCGGTCCGAATCAATGGTCCTTCACCTCGAACGAGGTGCGCAGCACACCCGCCATCGTCGAGGGGCTTGCCCCGGCCGAGGAGAGGATGCGCAGGGCCAAGGGCGTCAACTTCATTTATCAGACGGGCATCATGCTGGACCTACCTCAGATAACACTCTGGGTTGCCGGTGTCTTCTTTCATAGATTCTACATGCGCTCTAGCATGGTACAGGAAAAGGGTGGCATTCATCACTATGTGAGTACTTTCGTCATTGGATTATATCACTCTCGCTTCTCCAGTCAGATGGGGATCCAATGTCCCGTGTTCTGGGGACAGCAAGCCGCAACGAAGTTGATTGCTAACATGGCCTTCTTGTAGAACATCGCCGCAACCGCTCTCTTTCTGGCCAACAAGGTGGAGGAGAACTGCCGAAAAACAAAGGACATAATCATTGCGGTCGCCAAGGTCGCCCAGAAGAATGCCAAGCTCATCATCGACGAACAGAGCAAAGAATACTGGCGATGGAGAGACAGCATCCTAACGTACGAGGAGGTCATGCTAGAACAGCTGACCTTCGACCTGATGATCGACAACCCCTACCGCCACCTATTTGATTTACTCGGCCAGCTCGAGCTCGTCCACAGTAAGAATTTACGACACAACGCATGGGCCTTCTGCAACGATGCCTGCCTCACTTCTATACCCCTTCTCATCGAGTCCAAAGATGTTGCCATAAGCGCCATCTTCTTTGCCAGTGTGCATACAAACCAGCCAATCGATGACATAAACGGTGAGCCGTGGTGGAAACATTTGGGAGGCGACGAGCATCGGTGCACCTTGGCCATCGATGTGATGCGACAATTTTACACGGAGAATCCGCTTAGAAAGCAGAACCCGTCACTTCCTTCACCAGCCTTCCATCTCGAGAACACGCGAAGACGGGGCGATACCCTTCTCAGTCAACCAGACACGCAGTCCTCGGCCAACGGAACCCCTATGGAACTTGATCGTGCTAGTCGCAGCCCTGCGCCAGGTGGGAGAGTCAATGGCCACGCCAAGGATGGCGACAGCCGGGATCATGGCCGGGACGGAGGGTCCCAGGCGAAATCAGACGAGAACGACTACGCTTCCAAGTCGCCCTTAAAACGAAGGGAGATGGAAGATGGCGAGGCGGAGGAGGGTAGAGCAGGGAAACGAGCACGGCTGTCCGAGGACGAAGGAGAGCTCATCGAGAACTAAGCCCACGAACAAAGGATGCTGTACCGCTATGAGACAAGAGGCGTTAGGGGACCGAATTTCTTTGTCGACGTGTATGAGGATGGAACCGGGATTCGCATGGCTCTAGCCGGAGGGCCCATCATGGCATAGGGCGGCGCACCCAGGATATGGCGTTTGGATGTCCGGTAAGATGTCCGTAGCGACGCGGTTGTCTTTTTTTTTTCTTTTTTTTTCCTTGCTATTTTCCAGCCAGTGATTTGGTAGCCTTTTAGATACAAATTGTTACAAGAGCCGCCCCAGCACGACCTCAACTGCTCCAGACCTCGCAGCAACTCGTACATGTCGTATGACGCGTTTGTGTATACATTTGGAACGTCGCTTTATGTTACAACGGGTGTACCGGAAGTCCATCTGTCTGCAGACAATCGAAGTGCAATTAAGAGTCGTGACGTGCGTGAACTGACATGATAAAATTAGGTACAGTTTTAGTTCAAAAGTCTCCGTACACTCGAATGTTATATAGGACTTAGGTAAAGACCACTTTATAATTATGAGATTTTAAATAGCCTTAGGTACGAGGTCTTAGGGGTAAATATTTCACTAGTTGAGAGCGTAAACGTAGTAAAGTGTACAGAGACTTTTGGCCCGAGGCTGTAGCTAACGCCAAGGGCTCATATACTTAGACGAACAAGATACACATTATCAAGTAAACCGCTTCCTAAACCAACTTCGTATCCCCGTGCTTTCAGAACCAGAAGGACCCCGTGCAGGATCGTTAATCAGTGGCGGGCCGGGGTCTATTCGTCGCGGAGGTATCGGCATATGGATGGGGACTCTATTCTGTCTTTCACCCTGTGCAATTCGTCGGTTTCTGCGAACAGGCTTCGGTCGATCTATAATTCGTTCAACCTTCGGTTGCTGGGTGGAGGGACTTCCCTGACCTCCCTGCAGCCGGTCCCGTGCAGCTTGTAGCTGTTGGTCATGCTTACGTTGTTCCGCCAGGGCTCTTGCCTGAAATTCCTTCTGTTCGGCGTAGAGTTTTTGTCTTTCTGGATCCATTCTGCCCATTTGTTCTCGCTGCTTCTTCAGTCTCTCTCTCGCTGCTGCCTCCTCCAAGCGTCGGGGCTTATCGGCAAGCCAGTCTTGGAAGTTTTGCTCATGTGCCGTCTTGATTGGCATGCTCAATTTTGAGATAAAGTAGTCGAGCTCTGGTGATGTGCTCTGTTCTACTCGAGGCTTCTGTTCACGCTCCCTCTCGAGACTGCCGTCTCGCTGACTAGTGTTTCTCGACCTTTTGGGCTCCTGCTCGTGACTGTTGTCTGGCTGATTGGTCGTTTTCAACTTCCTTGACTCTTGTTTCTCCCTCCTAATTGCCGCCTCTTTCATGCGTCTGGGCCGATCGGCAAGCCACTCCTCGAATTCCTTTTGTTTCTTTTGTTCTTCTGTCTGCTTTGAGGATGTGAGAAAGCCAGCCTTCACTGTTTGGTCGGCATCCCCAGAATGATCGCGGCGAGGGCTGAGTTCCTGCGTTTTCTCCTCAACAACCTGCGGGTTTGTGGGTCTCTGGAATCCAGTGCTCCATTGAGCGGTATTTTCGAACGAGCTGATTGACTGCGTGTGTTGGTTAGCCTGTCCTAAGCCGCCGCTCTGCCGGGCAGTGTAATCAGATGAACTTGTCAGATGCGGGTTTTGAGGTTGCTGTATCCCCGTGCTCCACTGAGCAGTGTTATCAAACGAGCTTGCCATTTGCGAATATTGATTTTCTTGGGGTGCAGTACTCCATTGCGCAGTGTTTTCAAATGGGGTCTCCAACTGTGCCTGTGGGTTTGGTGGTGTGGCGACCAAGTGACCGTTTCGCATTGAAGGAGCCTCCCACTGGGAGCGGCCAGTGGCTGCTTCGAAATAGAACCAGCGCTGGTACTCCTGGCTGAACTGGATAGTCCAGCCCTCGGGCACAGGAGACAGGGCAGGTGGATAACTAGGCATAGGAGGGGGGGCCTTGTTTTGTGCGGGAGGAGGATCAGAGCTGATAGTTGGCGCCGCGGGGTTCCTAGAATTGGATGTCAGTTCCACTTCCTTCTCAGTGTTGACTTGTCAGCAGTTTCATAGTTCTACTACTTACCGTTTTGATGTCGTTGAGCTGGATCGTGACGATGGCCTGGATATCTGTAACCATGAATGCAGACTAGCCTCATAGGCTGTGAGACGCTTTCCAGGGTCGGCTATCATAGACTTAAGAATGAAGTCACAACAGTCGGAACTCGCTCCCACGGTTTCAAGTGCCTTTGTTGGGAAGGCGTATCCGCGGACAACGCAGTTGAAGAGATCCTGCCTGTTGGGAAAGGCTGGACGCTGGGCGACCATGCGGAACGTAAGCTCGCCCAGTGCCCACATGTCGACGGCGAATGTGTAGGAGAACGCGTCTGACTCTGGAGAATCCTGCGTGAAAGTGAAGCCGATAATTTCTGGTGCCAGGTAACCTTCGGTCCCGATCAACGTCCGGAGGGCGGTATTCTCCTCCTCAGCACGTTTCGAGATGCCGAAGTCACCGATCTTGACCCACCAGTTGGGTCCGGGCTTATACACGAGGATGTTCTATGGCAGCGGCACGAATTTGTGTTAGTTATTCCAGCGTGAAGTAGGGGCATCCACCCCGCGGGCTAGTCACGTACTGCTGGTTTGAGATCCCGGTGAGCGAAGCCATTATCGTGCATGTGCGTCAGGCCTTCAGTAAGCTGCGTGGTGATCTCCTTAGCTTGCTCTTCGGGGAAGGGCTGGTGCAGGTATTTCTGCAAATCACCATGTTCAAGGTGCTCCATAGCTATAAAAACGAGGTTCTCTGACATGAACCAGCCGAAGCATTTGACGAAACAGTCGACATACTTGTAAGCGGCAAGTTAGCAAGACTGCATTGATCCGTGACCAGCATGCTCTACCTGTAAGTCGCACCTTGTCGTGAGAAAACTTGGTCATGGCCTCCAACTCTCTCGAGTAATCCACGCGCATTGACGGGTCCAGCTGCATCTCTTTGATAGCTCGGACACTCCCGGTCGAGGGCCCGGAACGGCACCTCTCGAGCCACACATGGCCAAAAGTGCCGTTACCAAGCTCACGCTCACGCTGCCATGTCTCCTCGACGCGGGTCTTCCGTCTCCGGCTGGCATGGCCAGGCGTCACATACACAGTATGCTGAGTCGTGCCATCGGGGAGGAAACGGGTATTCAGTTTGGAGTCGCGCACCAGGTCCGGGAGGCTGTTCTGCTGGTGCAGCTGGCGTTGAGGCCGTTGGCCTGAGTCTTGGCTCTTTTGACTTGGATGGCTCATGATAGCCGCCGTCAGCCGTCTCCACCTGAACCGAAGCTAAGACTGGCAGTTGTGTGCTATGATAGTTAGATGCAATTCCAAGAGACGGGTGGTATCTTTGAGCATCTTTAGTGAGAGCTTGGGATTGACTCTCGCCACAGCTCCCGCGATGAAGCTCGAAACTGGAACAAGGTCATGAAGGTGAAGATTCGCAGGCAGCGTAAGAGAGAGGGCATAAGACTCATGGCCCCCAAACGGTCTGCAATCAGCCACGCGGTAACGTCCGCATCCCCTTCTACCATAGCGACTCAGCCGCACAAGGCGTTCAGAAACAGGCCCCATCAGTGGTGAATGGCCTGGAGCGAGGAGCAGCGTCTCCACTTCCGAGTTGGTGGCATAATTGATTAAGGCGAAAAAGATGCCTGCGGCTGTGGCTCCCTCCCAAGTCTGCCTCGCTCCGAATCGGGCACCAGGTTCATAAAACCTGTCGTCTATTCTCACTCGAGCCACTGTAGCAATTTATATCTTCGAGAGTCGCAACATGGATCTCGGAAACGCCATATCCGCTGTTGAGCTTTGCGCAAGGTACTTACTGACTGGGCTTGGTCTCTCCCCGCCCTCATTGCCCCGCCCTCCAAACCGCCCACCATGAGGAGAAGTTGCTGATCACACTGTGCTCTCACCTAGGCTCATAGCATTCATAGTCGAGACGTGCGGCAACTACAAGGCCGCCAACGAAGAGGTCGCAGAGCGCATTGCCATCGTGGAAAATAGTTGGACTCGGACACGGATCCAAACCGACTTCATCCAACCGCTAGGCCCCATCCTTGACCCTGAGCATCACCGCGTCTTGGACAATGTCCTCGGCATCCTGGCAACCAAGCTCGAGGTCGCAGTCTCCAAGATCAATGGGGTTCTTGCAAAGAAAAAGAAGTACGGCGGCGAGCTGAGGGAGGGTTTCTTCGGCTTCTCCATGGGTGTTCGACGAGGCAAGTATGCGTGGGTCAAAGATGCCCTAGACGACGTGATTCGGGACATGGAAGAGTGGCAGCGGCGCTTCGATCCATCATGGTTCCTCATCATGCGCATTGCGGATCCAGCCATCGACAACCAACTCCTTGCGTCCGCGCAGCGACATCCAAAGACACCCCAACATCACCTTGCAGTCCGGCCAGGGCCATCATCGCGACCCGTATCTCCACGACCCGTATCCCCTCGGCCCGTTTCTCCAGCTCCCCCTCCGTCTCCTTTTGGACATGAAAGACGCAATTCAAGCCAAAATCAGCAACCCCAATCAAGCCGTCCGAATGCGGCCTTGGCCACGGGCCTGCTACAAACATCCTCTCCGCTCTCCTTGGCCGGCGGAATTAGAACTGTCCTCCGTCCAGGCGGCCCTCGAAGCTCAATCTTTCTCCCACCCGCGGTCTTTGATTTCACGCCCATACCGTACTCGAAGGCAAAGGCCGCACGTCGACGTGGCTCCAGCGATCAATGGTTCATCGTCGATTCTTTGGCCTGCAGGCCAGGGGCCCGTGAGGCCATGACAAACGACGTTCGCGAGTTGGCACAGAAGCTTTCCTGCGCCGATCCGCTGACCTTTGGCCTCCTCAACTGCAAAGGCGCCATGCGAATCACTGATCCCCGCCAGCCTTCTTATATCCACTCCTTTGACCTCTTCTTCCGCATCCCAGACGGGCTGGAGATTCCCCAAAGTTTACGTCAGGTCTTCCTCCTTTACCCTGGCGGGACCGCTTCCGCCTTCTCCATCACGCGCCGAATTCGTATCGCGCAGCAACTAGCGAAGTCGATCAGTTATGTCCATACCTTTAACTTTGTCCACAAGAGCATCAGCCCAGAGTCTGTCCTCCTTCTTGAAGATATCGAGTCGTCACGTAGTGCGACTTTCCTCGTGGGATTTGATCGCTTTCGATCCGCCGATGGTGCCACGGTTCTTATGGGCGACAGTGCCTGGCACCAGAACCTATATCGCCACCCCAGCCGCCAAGGAGATTACCCCGAGGACACATACCGCATGCAGCACGATATCTACAGCCTGGGCGTCTGCCTGCTCGAAATTGGTCTCTGGGAGTCATTTGTGGAGTATCCATCCGACACCACACCCAGTCCTGGCGGACCCGTTCGTGAATTCACAGCACAGTCAATGCGCCCTGGTCGTCGCAGTAATGGATCGATGGCCTTGGGCTTCGAGGCCAAGGATTATATGGAACATTTGGCGAGGACCAAACTCCCGCAGACGATGGGCGAGAGATATACCAAGGTTGTGCTGTCCTGCCTGACGTGCCTAGACGATGGGAACGAGGATTTTGGCGGTGACGCGGCACAGCAGGCAGCAGCCGATCCGGACGGCATCCTTCTGGGTGTGCGCTATTACGAAGTCATTTTGGAGCGACTGAACGATATCGTGATTTGATCATTGTAATAAATTGTAGGCGCATGGAGTCCGTACATATTAGGGACACATAGGTTGGTAAATGTCTTCAAGCATACGGCCGCAAGGCAACTCAACCAAGTCAGAACCGCCCTTTCTTCCGTGTTCGATGCAATTGATCGAGTGAGGGCCACAAAGCGTTCGAGATAGTATTCCATGGGGAAAAAAATGACAGAGTGCCTAGAGACAAACAGATGATGCCAAGCGTGAGGAGAGACATGAGAGGGTACGCCCGCTTGTAGATTGGCCGTGAAGAGCACCACGTAGATACTTTTCAAGACCCGTTTTTCGTGCACAACTTGCGCCAACTTCAGGATCCGATGCAAACAATTGGACCCAAAATGGGGCCCCTTTAGGCTCCTGCCGTGGTTGAACCTGAGGTTCCATCTTCAAAGTGAAGCCTCAGGTTTGGCACCAGACAAATTCTGCCGCTTGCCCCACTCACCGCCTAGAAATCCACTATAAAAATCTCGCTCGCCCGCTGCATCTTTTGAATTTTTCTTTCCTTTCTCCTTAGCTCTCTTTGCCTTTTGGCTTAGATCAAGTGTAGTATCTGTTCTTTTCAGTTTAATCTCTGAAAGATCTCTAAGGAGATCAATCGTGATTATTCCTATTTTTGGTCCTCGGGAGGTTTCCTCTGTGCTTGCACATGATTCCCCCCACAGTGTCCCTGGTATTACACTGCCTCCAGGCGACGCGAACTTCACTGAGCTCACATTTTCATTGCTTCTCGGGCTTGCCCGGGTTGTGAGGAAGATGGTCCATTCCCTTGGCCTGCTTTCCAGGCAGTGCTCCGTGATCCAAGAATCAACCCAAACCAACACACCTTGACTCACTCTGAAATCTACCATCACGCTCCGTGGTCTATTTCTATTTTTGTGCAAGGAAGATAAACATAGACCCTTTACTCACCGCGACATCCTGGATTAGGTGGATGTCGAGGTCCATCAAAACGGCCGACACTATTGTCTCTTGGGGATGCTTTCTTTAGCACCTAAAACGAAGTTCTGTAGACGTGAACTGCATGTGCCAACTCCATCCACTAGCAAATTCTGTGCGCACCGTGCGCGACAGATTCTCTTGGATCTATTGTCCATTTCCAGAGCTTTATGACCCCCTCAGTAGTGTGCAGCGGTTTTCACTCACCGCCCGAATATTCGGTTTGTTCTATGTTATTGAGATCATGTCTGTCTGGGTTCTGGTGGACCGAATGTCGGCAAGCTTTCCTTTTCTGCATCCTAGCTCTAGGGTAGTTCGAATCGCTTTTGCAGGAACACCACACTCTGTTTACTTAGCTGGGCGTGCCTCACAGTCGTGCTCTCGTGGTGTTTAGGCGTCTGAGACGTATTGCGGAGCTCGAAGAATTGTATCCGGTGGACAGTTAATGTACCGGGCGGGAATCCTCCTGGCATTAGGAGGATCACGAATGACTTTCAACATGGTCAACTCCGACACAACCTCACTTTTCTAATGGGTTGCGTACTTGTGCATGTGGCTCTTCAGCTAGTCCGTAGGGGAGACAAGGTATTCGAGGGACACAGAAACCAATATACAAGATCGCTCAGAATACCAAGCACCTATCCGTACACCCTTATATCTTTGCCTGGCCATGAAGCTCGAAATCTCTGTGTGATGTCAAACCTCGAGGCACCCAAACAGGCCTAGCGCGGGTCCTGCACCAGCTCCTCCAAAACGTGCATCTGCCAGCGCCCGCCTCAGCGACGAGCAACCCAACATCCAGACGCAAACCGTTCTCCGTTACCAAAAGCCTACCCGTTGCGAACTGAAAATAGGTCCCTATCCGCGCACCCTGGAACACCTACAGCTATATACGGTGCGGTGTAGTATCCGCGCTGCTACGACGACATCATGGCGACGCTCGGAGGATTCCTGAACAGTAAAGCCAACCCTCCGCATCTAAGCCCGAGACGCACCCGCTGACCACAACCCCGCGCTCTAGAGAAGGTCTTGATCGTCACGGCTGACTCTCGCATCCTCGTCGGCACACTGGCTGCCTGCGACCAGAGCACGAACCTGGTATGTTTGCCCCAGCTCCACGGAAGCTCCTCGCCAGAGACACGCTCCATACTGACCGCATTGTCTCCTTCGCAAAGGTTCTGAACGGTGCCACCGAGAGAATCATTCGCACGACCGACGACCCCGAGCCTTCAGCCCAAGTGCCGCTCGGCCTGTACCTCGTGCGCGGAGACAACGTTTGCTCGATTGGCCTCGTCGACGAGGCGCTCGACGACAGTATCAACTGGACGGAAGTCAAGGGTTCGGCGATTGGAGGCATAAAACACGTATGAGGGAATCGACCAGCATTCTCCCCATGGTTTTGTATTTTTCGTTTACGAGGCATGGCATTCACTATCGAGATTCGTTAAGATCTCCTCTTAGGTGGGATTGGCAGACATCACGGCGTTTCTGAAAGGAGTTCTAGACAATCTATTTGGCATTTTCAAGGGTATGTACCCGTTCGATGAATTCACTACGCCTAACCCAAGCTTCTATGCTAATGTGACTGGCGTCCCAAGTGACTGCACACTCATTCAAAAACCCTCTTCATTAGAACTTCCTTGAAGATTTCTTCGCCTGGAGACTCAACGAGTCGGTTGATTCGGTTTCCCTTGCGGACGCTCAACCACGCCATCTCATCGCCGGGAACCTGGTCCAGGGTTACGAACTCAGGATCGTCGTCGGGGTTCTCGGTCAGGGCTATGGCGCCCTCGGCGGGCTTGGCCCTAAGTCTGTTGTCGATGACGTGCATGCCGCGAGTCCACTGACCAGAGGTCTCAACACGGATATCCTCTAGCTTCGCAGGCGTCTTCCACTTGGGGTCGTCATGGGTCAACATGTACCAAACAGTCAGAGGGTCGTGCAGCGAGAGCTCTGGTTCCTGCCCATCTCCCAAAATGTCCTCGATTTTACCGAAAGCGCCGTTGAGGAAGTGCGAGGACCAAATGGCAAGGGGGCTGCCGGCATCAACATGTGCCTTGATGTTCTCTGTGAAATAGGTCTTGGGGATGACGTGGGGAGTGGTGATGTCAAGAGGAGCGAGCGTCAGCTTGAGCTGGCGAGGGAGCTTGGCGGGATACGGGGACAGGGTCGAGAGCTCCTGGGGAACCGGGGGCATAGTGGACGAGGGGTTGAAAGAAGTGAGGGCATATACTCGGGCAGCTGCAACGGCGTCGGCGTAGCAGTTAAATTCAGCAACAGGTGTCGCGTTGCCCTCGCAATGCACAGCTCCGCCCATGACAACGAGTTCCTTGATTCGAAGGAACGTCTCGGGGTCTTCGGCAGCCGCGAGAGCGACGGTCGTCAAAGGCCCGAGAGCCAGGATGGAGATGGTGTCAGCTGGGTTCTCCTTGAGAAGGCGGAGAATTTCCAGGTGGGCCGGGATCTTGGATGGCGTGAAGTAGGGGGAGAAGTCTTCAGGGCTGACCGAGTTGTCACCATCCTTGAACAGGTTCGCCCAAGTATCCGCAGGGCTGAAGTGCGGATGGGCCTCGTGAACATTATGAAGACCATCAATCCCGTCTAAAAGAAGAAGAGATTCATGTCAGTTGAGACTGTTAGGATAGGACGAATATGACTTACGGAAATAGTCAGCCATCAGCTCCTCATCACAGAGAGGATGCTCAGGCCCAACGGCCACAATGGGCTTGCTCGTCTTCATTGCCCCGTAGCCTTCGGGCTTTCCATTTGACTTCCTCCACTCGAGTTCCTTGCCAAGAACGTGGAAGAGAGAAACCACGTTGTGGAGGGTGCTGCGAGCGTGATGAGTTTCCAGTCATAGTATGCAATATACAAAGTACAATACATACCTGGTCAGTGGGACGTTGCCATATGTCACCGAGATCATGGCGATATCAAGCTCCTCCGGGGCGGCGCTGAGGGCCAGGAGCATAGCCAGGACATCGTCGACACCTTGAAAACAGTTAGAAGATGCCGGAAAGAAACACGTATCGTGGTCAAACATCATACCTGGATCCGTGTCGATGATGATTTTGTGCTGGGGAGCCATCTTGAAGTGGAGGCGCGCGTTGTCGATAGTATAGATTCGATATAGAGATGTTGCACAAACCGCTACCGAGTGAAGCAATGCGAGAGCACCGTGTAACGCTGGGCCGCTAATGGGTTTGAGGGAGTAAGCAGGAGCAGCAAAGAGAGAAAAAGGTAGCACAGAGATGCAAAATTAGAGAAGCTAGATGTTTCTCAGCAAAATTGGACGACTAGCTTCCTCTTTAAGAATACCGTGAGATTTTGACGAGTTGAGATAAAGTCGACAAGTGTCTTGGCGTTTTCCCCTCTCCGTACTTGAGCGACGTGCAAAGCAAGGTGGGGTTCAACCTTGATGAGATAAGCCCCTCACTCTCAAGGAGGACAACTCCGACGATCTTGACTTCGGAGTGCGCCGACACACTAGGCAGCAAGGGCGTGATTGACTATGGTTGTTAAAAGTTGGGCACAATCGAGATGAAAATTGAGACTTGACCGCTATTCATCATTGTGACATGGGCCAAATGGCTGTCAGGAATCGCAAGAACTTTGGATAGAAACCTTGTCGATGATACTGCAAGGCCCTTAGCAGCGGGTGATGTGAACGCTAAAAATACCACAACTTGGGTTGTATTCTCTTACAATACCAACACAACTGAGTTCCAATTCGAGAAAAGCTGTGGTGTATAAGCATTAGGAAACCTGGACTTATTTCTCTGGCCCTGGCATCGAGTCCCTTACAGCTTGCGATGTTGGAGCCCAATGCTCCGGCGTTCTGATATTTCTCAGATGTCAAGTCCTTCTATACCCATGCTGTCTATTCTCGTCTATTTAGTGACTCCTGAAGAACCCATTTTATCCTCGTCTCTGTTGTCTAAATGCAAAGTCCCAATCATTTATGTATATTTTTAACTTATTTTGTCTAACCCAACAGGTGGTCCCCAGGTATCATCAATTCAAGAGTTGAGGTAGTGGCGGTTGAACAGGCCATGCCTCACGTATTGTGCTTCTCAATTTTGACAGCACTTAATCATCCAAAAATGCCTCGTTGCGGGCTTGGACGTTCTTGTCAGACTCGTCCTTTGACGGTCGATTGGCAATCAGACGCTGGCAAGTTAGTCTTGAGTTTATTGGTTAGGCGAAGAATATGTGCTTACCACAAGATTTCGAAGCAGGATAGCAATTGTCACTTTGCCAACAGAGGGAACATAGATGGAGGCCTTCTCCTTGATGGCGGGCCCATCGAAGTTCCTGTACGAAGAGAAGTTGATGCAGACAGCACCATCTCGGATGAGGTCGGTGGGGACCTTGAAAGACTCTGATGGCACACCTCCAATAACCACATCGCTCAGGGGAAGGCACTGCTCCAGACCCCAGCCCTCCTTGTCCTCAACCTGGTGGCGGACCTGCTTGATGCCCTGTCCACGGGTGAACAGCTGGACTCCAGTAATATCCACCGAGTATACGTTGGCGCCGTCGTTGGCCAAAAGAGCTGCCAGGGGACGCCCGTTGACCTCGGATCGGTTGATGACGGTGATGGTCTTGCCAAAGAGGCGGTTGCCAGCGGCGAGGATGGGGTTGTAGATTTGGACGTGTTCGAGGATCTTGACGACAGCCAGAGGCGTACAGGGTAGGATGGATTTCTTGCGGTTCTCGGGCGCATCGAGGAATCGGATGTTGTGGTACATGTTGTAAAGGTGCTTGTGTTTGAGACCCTCGACGTCCTTGCTCAGCTCGACAGTCTCCTGGACGTATTTGTCGTGGGTGGGGTTCTTCGGGAAGATGGGGTAGTAGACGATCATGCCGTCCACATTCTCATCGTCGTTGGCCTTCATGATCTCCTCCTCGAGGAGCTCCTTGTCGACGTTTCGGAGATCGAACTTGAAGCCGCTGTGGCATACATTAGTATCAAGGCGGAGGCATTCGCTCAGTTATCGCGCAATGATCCGCAGGATTGTCTCACTTCTCTTCGCATGTCTTCTTGGACCACTCGGCATACTTGACGGCAGCAGGGTCGCCGTTTGCGAGGAAGGCTGCCAGAGAAGGTTCGGAGGGGGAATCCCCTTGGACTTTGGCGAGTGTCTCCTTGACTTCGGCGAGAAGCTTTTTGGCGATGGTGTCGGCAGTGATGACCTTGCAGGTCTTGGGGATTTCTTGGGAAGCCATTTTGGGTTCTTGTTCGGCTGCAGGCCTTTACTCTGAATCAAACAGTTAAAATCTCGTACTTCCATCTCCATCCGAATCTTGCTCACTCACAATGCAGCGAAGAGGGAATCGATGCGCGACTGCGATTAACCCCACCACGGAGTTTGCTTTTGACGACGCTGTGTCTGCGTTGAGCGAGGCGCACTGTCAGCGGGATGCTTGGATTGGGGAAATAGGTGTTGGAATAAGGAGAGAATTGCATACTTGGAAGAGATGACTGGCATCAATAGGTGCACAATAGGTGCAAGAAGAGGGGGATCATGGAAAAGAAACCCCGCCAAGACAATGCAGCGCATGGAGGGGCAAGTCGAATCGGCGAGGAATTGTCGCGAAAAAAAAAAATCAACCGGCTGCGACCCACCCACCAATTAACTAGAGGTGACCTGCCTATGACACCTCATGCGTAGACTGGTGCAATGCAGAGCGAGTGTAATTCTGTTGCGCCACCTACCAATGTATTACTACGACATTAGAAACAACAGCGTACAGATACAGAAAGACAATGCAGGTACCTATTGCGCACCCCTAGGCGCATATTGTTATGCTTAGAAACACCACTCCCCCCTTGGAATGGACTCCATTGGAGCCCCCTGAGCCTCTAGGGGATTTGACTTTGTGAATTTGGCCTTACGTTAGCAGGTACCTTGCGCCTCCTCTGTGCTGCCACGGGCATCGTTCTTACTTGATTGCAGTGAACACAGCACAGCCTGAGCCGACCTTTGCCAACTCTCCCCTCGCACCATCATCACTTCAGGCCCTCATCATTTGCAACCCACCAGCGCGCCAATAGTGCCACGCCAAATAAAGGTGTCTACTTCGTACGGGTATTTGACATTGACCGCAAAGGTGGACCACTCAACGTGCCAGTAAGATTGCCAGAGCCACGCTTCCCACGCTTCGATTGGCAATCAAACCCCCCCCAGAGCACCAAGCCCCAAGCACCCCCAGCCCAGCCCGGTACCTCGCAAGCTAGAAGCCGCAGGCAAGGTACCTGCGGCGTCCAGGACTCTTAGGCGTGCCGCGTGCATCTCCGCTGAAGTGCCAGCGCCCCACCGCTACCGCTTCAGCGTGCCTGGCCAGCGAACCAGTGAGCGAACCATCCATCGACTCCCTGCAACTTGTCTGCTTGATCCGCGACGTTGCTTCCCTCACGCTGCGCAACAGGACTGGCCACCGTACACCTTTGGGGGACCTTAACTATTAAGCCACCTGGTGTCTTCTACAACCCTTGCGCCAAGCTCGACACCTCATCCTCTCTCGTCCCTTTTCCAACTCTTTTGCCCCCTTTTTCATCCTCGTCAGCACGCCTCGTCCCTTCACTCTCGCCTATCTTCGTTCTGCCGTCGTTGCGCCGTCGACGGATCCCTGTTGAATTGCGTCGGTTGGCCCGTTTACTCCAGACGATCTGGCCTCATGAGTGCGACAGTTCAGCCTTGTTAGCTGTGAACTCACCAACCACCACCACCCTCAACTCTTTATCAATTCTCCCCAAAGAAGTACCAGATCGACCCTCGACCAATCTCTACCCTCCTCTCCAACGGGCTTTGATCACTTCACCAATTACCCGTTCTGCCTCTCCTTCTTTGACTATCCGCACCTACCCCTAGACCTCGCCAACGAACGTGGAATCATCTCCACGCGACCCAACGACCCACCCCCATATCATCTCCTACGAATTCAATATGGCGGACAGCATGAGCTACCTCTACACAATCGGTGGTTACGCCGCTCTGCTTGGTCTTGGCTATGTGGTCTACGTCTCGACCCAAAAGAACAAGAAGCGAGCTGGCGCTCCCCTGGCTAAGGCCGCCAAGGCCTTACCGACGGAGCCACGCAAGGAGGAGAAGAAAAAAAAGAAGCAGCGCATGGACACTTTCGCTTCGGAGGCCCAGGAGTCTTCCAAGAAGGCGCCCAAGCCTGAAGCTGGTGGCGATGCTCCTGAGCAAAGCGCCTGGTTGAGCAACACCCAGGACAAGGCAGACGATGTTGACAACATCAAGTTTGCCAAACAGCTCGCCAAGGCACAATCGGGCACCAAGTTCGCCTCTAAGTCTGAGGGAGGAAAGCAGCGAGAGAAGTCTGTCAAGCAGTCACGTGCCAACAAGATCAACGTGGCCGTTGAGGAGAAGGAATCGGCTCCCTCTTCCACCACTGGAGCCGATGCGGACGACGACCAATCTCCTATCACCTCCCCCGAGGTTGGCCCTGCTGTCGCAGGCGATGTCTCTGACATGCTTGAGGCTACGGCCTCCCGTCCCGCTGTTCTGCGGTTGACCGACACTGCCCCTAAGCAGCAGAAGCCCAAGGCTGCCAAGGCACCTGAGCCCGTTGAGACGAAGAAGCAGCGTCAGAACCGCAAGAAGGCCGAGGCCGCCAAGCTCGCACGCGAGGAGTCTGAGAAGGACCGCAAGGTGCTCGAAGAGAAGCAGCGACGAACCGCTCGCATCGCTGAGGGCCGGGCCGCAAAGGACGGATCTCAATTCATGGCTGCCAATGGGAGCAAGTCTTCGTGGACCCAGGGTGCCCCCAGCAACAAGGCGACCCCGACTTCTGGGACTAACGGTATCCATCAACCGCTGGACACCTTCGAGCCGGCAACCACCACCGCCAAGCCGGCGACTACCGCCAAGCCCACCCAAGGCAACTGGATCTCATCTCTCCCCTCCGAGGAGGAGCAGATGGAGATGCTGAAGACTGACGAAGACGAGTGGAGCACCGTCAAGACCAAGACTAAGTCCAAGAAGAACCCCAAGACTGACTCTTCTGTCGACTCTGGTGACGAGCCCTTGCAGTCCCGCCCCTCCGCTCAGCCCAAGCAGGGTGCGCAGACCGGCAAGTCCGCCTCGACCTTTGGATCGTTCTCTGCGCTGAGCACTAAGGATGAACCGGCCGAGGAAGAGATCGAGGAGGAGTGGGAGGTTTGAAGGCAGATTTGACTAATCTACCGAGCCGTCAACATGGTTGGAAGAGTTGGCCGTGATCCCCTCACCAACCCCTTGCCCCTTGTACACTGGCCGCCAGGCAAACCATCATAAGCCTTTTTTTCTCTTATTGTCCTTTTTCTTACCCTTTTTTATTTCCTTTCCATCTTTTTCCGAGTCTGCGTGCAAATTACTTGGACAACGCGCTGTCCAAATACCAACAGGACCTGGTTGCGACAGCGCAAGCGTTTGAGGCTGGAGTTAAAAGGCATTGGGGGATATTCCCGGTTTGCGAAGGCATCCTAACGAGGTGGTTGAATGGTGATGAGATGCGAGGCGAAAACAAGTCACATTCGAGGACAAGAACCGAAGCCCTATGGCGGCCGTGGAGACGATGGCATGCATGCATTTGATTGACGAGGATGGCCAGTGTACACTGAAGCATTTCCGAGCTCCCATAAGGGAGAGAAACAAGCTATAATATAAGTTGTGACTCGGTACTTGAGTATATTAGTGATTTTGATACGTTATATTTTCTCTTCGACCCTGTGAGGTAAGTTTCCTGGGTGTTTTGATCTTCCTACCTGAAGCCTAGAAGTTTGTTGAAGCAGGATGTCTTTTGAGCTCAGGCTCCACACACAGGCTTCTGCCGGGAATGTGGGATGGAAGTATTTTGTGAGGGGTGAGGGGATGTCAAGATGTGTGCAGGGATGAACTGTGGCATGCAGGACGATAACGGAAGAGGGCCCGGATTGAGGTGGAGGGTGGGATAGGGAAGTTGCGCTTCAATGGACGTATGCAAGACTTTGGCTCAGCGAACAAGGGAATCCATTGGTGCCCTGGGGTGTTCCGCGTGGTCTAGATCTTAGTCGAGCAACGACTGCAGTGTGAAGATGCACACCGACCACACACATAAACCGCGCGTTGGCAGTTGTCCAGTAATTTCTGTGGGCAATTCCTCGTGCGCCAAGTTTCCAGTGGCAAAGACACTTGGGTAGGTAGTACTGCACACATGCCGTGATGGTTACGCAAGATATGGCCGACACTGCGATCCCTAGAGTCGATCATGTTGTCCGTTGAGTACCACTAACAAGCCCACGATGGCCGACTTAGGCGGTGGGATTGGGCGGGGCGATGAGAGGAAGCCAGTGTCTTTTGGCGGGCAAGCGGGCCAAAAGCAGTAAGACGGAAGATCCATCACTGACAACTGGGCCCTTGCATAGGCATGGACAAATAGGATGAGGTGATGCAGGCTCATGTACGGCATTGCACCACCCACAGAGAATCCACGGTGGAGGGCCACGTCGGATGGGAGGTGCCAAGCCGGGTTATGAGCCTTGCGAAGCGTCTTGTTGGGCCGAGAATAAGTCGACGGAGGACGGCCGGGAGGGAGGGGGACTAGCTTAGCAAGGCCAAACGGGAACGAGAATATCCAGCGCGATTTGGACATGCGGGTGCGACTGGGGCCGCGATGCCAGGCCGGCCCCAAGCGGCCAGAGACCGGTTGAGCCTTTGAGGGGAAACCCTCTCCACCGCCTTTGTGTGTTTGATGGATGCCCGGGCTTCGGCAAGGTCGGGGTAATCAGCAAAGACACTCGCTCTCTCCTCGATGGTGTGGACTCGGGGAGGGGAGACCCCGAAGTAGCGACGAAGCCAAGACGACTTGGCCGGAGATATCGTGGCGAGAACTGCACCCACGACGTCACCCCAACTCGCATAATGAAGCTTTTAACTCTGCTTGGTACCAAGAAGCTACCAAGAGCCTGGGCATCACTTTTTTGTTGTCTTGTGCGGCGACTTGGCGGCCGAGAGTTTGCGGGTGAAGATGCCACACCACCAACAACCTTTCAATCAAAGGGAAACACCCCATCATGCATCATGAAATCAACTCAGACGACGTCTTGTCGGTGTCATTGAAGCCCCCGGAGCGTCGCTGGGGCGGTGGGTGGCTGCTTTGGCAGCTTTCCCGGGGGCGTGGGCTATTGTTTATGCACAGCAACGGCCCGGGTTGCGAATCCCAGGTGGGGGAGGAGGAGCTGAGTGCATAAGTTAAGTACACAGTCACCTCGCTCCTCTCCATTTGGGCACAGTATCAGTCCCTCTTTGTTGGCGGTGGCCGTGCTTGCCTCGACTTACAGGTGTGATCATGTCTGCGATGGCATTATGGATGAATGATAGATGAGGATTGCACTTTTGAAGCAGGGATTGATCGAGATTCTTTCCCCATCATCGCCGTGGGAACAGCGTCGATGTTGCTGCTTCGGAAGCTCAGAGCCCCAGAGCCAGAGAGTCCAGTCGGGTTTGTCGCGAGGGAGCCTACCTACTACGTAGGTAGGCTCGCTGTACCCTGCTGGAACTCGCTGCAGTCCACTGTCGTCTACTGCAAGCCCGCTGCAGCCGTGCATCGAGCCCACTGCAACCTAGAGGTTCGTTCGAGCGTCTGGGCCTTTGCCAACCCTGGGAACATCGTGCGGGGCTGGGTGGGTTGGTGACGAAGCGACTTATGTCTGGGTGGGCAATCGCCCTTGTCGGAAGGTCCCTGGTGTCCTGGCCCCCCAGCTTGGAACCCCCTCCCCCCCACCCAGTCGTATCCCTCGTTGCACGCAATGGGTTATGGATCCTTGAACGATGGATTAAACGGATTGGATTCCATGGGATGGATGCCTTCATCTCCCGTCCTGCAGTTGCCACGCCCCCCTCATCGATCACTTTTGTCTCCCTCCGACCGACCGACTCTCTTGACCATATCTCTCGACGACGACCCTGTTGTCTTGCCCACTGCTTGCGTCTTGGAAACTCAGCTTGCTCAGGCACACACTACTGCGTAGGTTCAGCTGCGCTGTAAAGTCCACTTGGAAAGGCTGAAGGCTGAAGGCTGCAGGCTGCATTGGCAACCCCCGCCGCCTCGACCCGGCCACTCATCACAGCAGCGTCATGGTCCAGGCTCGAATCCTCCATTAATAGCTACATTTTCGTTTCGGACCCGACTTCCAGCACCAGGTTCTTTCGGTCGCCCACCACGGACAGCTTGCTATTTGTACGCACATCTGCCGCAACTACGACGTACGCCTGCACCATTAGTCTCAGCAAACGGCGGCCCATTCACATTCATCGCTCAGACGGTCCATTGCTCAACAAGCGCATCAAATTGTTATATCTGAGACCCCTTGTCCCCTCCCGGACCCCCCATCCCAGATCCTGACACCGACACCGACTCCGTCGTCGAAGAACCCCGTCCGTTCGGTTGCGCAGCTGCATGAGCCGGCCCAGACCGCTGAACAGCCCAGAAAGCCAGCACACACGCAACTCGACTCTCTATTTCAGCCACCCTTCCTTCGCCCTACTTAGTACAGCCCACGAAGTACGGCCCACGCTGCGACCAGTTTATTAGCGGGCTTGCAATCTGTTGTTGGAGGGACCGCCAGGCACCTTTTCCCGTCTCGGACGCTTCTCGCAGAGACGTGTGCCCGTTTATATTACTCGGCTAGCGGCCGCCGCACCTGTCCGTGAAACGACGTCGCCCCTGATCTCAATCTCCCCACACGAACCGCGCCAGCGTCTCCCCCATTTGGCCATTTCCCATTCCTTGCGGCGCCTCAATCAAACGGCCAAAACACTTTACGCCTCTGACGAATTGCTCCGTTCAGCTGGTGGCCCTACCGTCTTGGCTCGTGAGTCGTCACTTGTGCTTCGCCACCTGTGTGGGCTCTACCGCTCTAGCCTCTACTCCGTCCCCTTCGTCCTCTGAAGCGGCAGTTTCTCTCATGGCGTAGACCTAGGTGCGCCTCTTCGTCCTACGTCCACCCAGCTACCAAGTACTACTGCAACGGCGCCGCTCATTTACGGGGGACCGTCACCCGCTCTTCTCCCACCCCCGGACATCGTACCGCATCGCCAATCTTCCAGTCCGACCCCTTTCCACCGTCCTATGTTTGTGAAATCGTCAGCGCCGTCTTCCGCTATCGAGTGATTCCAGTGATCCGAAAAACGTCGCTTTTTCATGTCCGGGTCCGGCCCGATCGAAGACGACAACTATGTCTTTCCCCATCGCGGTTCAATCCGCCGTCTTCTACATCATCGCCTGCACGCCATGTGCCAAAGTCCGCCATCGACAGAAGGCCCGCGTCCAGGCCAAGAAGGAGCGCCAGGAGAAGGCCAAATTAGAGACTGAACAACCCGGCTTCTACCAGCACCCTTCGCCCTTCAACACCAATCCCTACTGGCAAGAAGAAATCACCATGGGGCCGACTCTACCTAAAAAGTCCGTGAGCAAGAACTCGAGCCAACGAGGTCTCACCAGCTCCGGCGGCGACAGTACGGCCCCCAGCATATCAGAACACACCAACGTTGGCGAGAGTCGACTCAACATCGCTCCCAGCACAACCGTCATATCCGAAGATGACGGCCTCTCCGACGACTGGAATCGACGACGAGGATATCAGCGCGAGGATGAAGAATTATGGGGGCAATGGTCTGGCCACAAGCTCATGGATGCCTTCTCAAAGGCGCGCGACTCGGCCGGCCGCTTGATTGAATCGACACTCGGAATTGACAAGGAGGTGACAGAGCAGGACCGAAAAGAGTTCTACTTTACACCAAAGAACCCGCCCATCAACGACTATCACCCCCCCGTTGTCAGCAGCAAGATCCCTTCCAAGGACGCCCATCGATGGATGCTTCAACCACCGCCGTCTGCCAAGGTCATGGAGGGCAAGATCCCAGTCAGCCGTGCTGGAAGTTCCGGTAGCAAGTCGAGCGGCAAGACACTGATTAACGATGACGTTCAACTTGGGCGCCTGGTGCACGAGAAGCTGGTCATGGAGAAACTGAAGAAGGAAAACAGCAACCCCACGGAAACCGAGTTGATCGAGTCGCTCTTCATCACACGAACAAACCGCTCTATGAGTTTGAACCGGACGCGCAGCCTGTCCTTCGACACTTCCGACGACTCGACAGACAACTTCCACGACAGCCGGAGAAGTCGAATGCGACCAGTAGCGGCACCGCCAGGCGCCGAGTCGTCGGACGACGATTCGGATGTCCCAGTTCCGTTCTCACAGAGCGCTATGAGCCTCGGTCGGCGGGGAACATCCAGCCATGCTGCGCAACGTCCCAACCTTGAAACCATTATAAGTACGAGGTCTCTTAGCAACAGCCGGCTGTCTACGAAACGTACGAAGCGGAAGTCTATTCGAGCGAAGAGGTTATCAGGGGCTGCATCCCCAGTCGGTGACGACACTGACTAGTTGAGACATACTACGCACGCAATGGCTTCGAGCTGTCTATCTACGGACTCATATTCACCAGCCTTCTTCGCTGGTGTTATACATCACTCACCCGCATCTCAACACTCATTCTCTCTCACATCCCTTTTCTCACACACTCCGAAACACACTCTCACACTCACATCCCACACCACTACTGGCTCTTGCTTTGCTCTCCTTAACTTTCATTGTCTAATCTTTCTTCCGTCTTGGGTTTTACTCTTTTCTTTTTTGTCTATAAGCATCAATAGCATCATATGGGAACGGTCTGGATAACATTAGGTCGCATAGCAGTCCGGCGCTGGCGCATCTTGGGTTTTCGTCCTTTTGTCTTGGTTCTTTCAAAAAGAAGGCGGTATGGTATCTTGTTCACCGTCGATTGGCGCAACCACCAAAAAGGGTCCTTGCTTTGTGTGTTTTACCTACTTGGTACACCGGGCATCTTTCAGCAGTTTGATAGCTGAGAAAATGAATAAAAACAATATCAAAGTTTACTTGAAGGGTTGTTTGAGTCCCCACCCCATGAGACGTATGTTTTGCCCTCGTGAGCGGCCCCCTGATCCTACCACATGCGACACTGAGTCGGTTTATTTTTGGGGTATTCTGTCATGATGTTTCTGTTATCCCAGCCTCCTAAAACGCCAGCCCATGCAAAGAGTCGTGCTTCCGAGGGCCCGTGTACCCCTCACAGGTGCATGCCCCCCTCGTCGTCGTTGTCGGTTGTGAGATCCCGCATGCGCTCCTCTAAGGCCCGTCGCAGCTGCTCGTCGCTCAGACTGCCGCCCGTCGGCTGGCTGGGCTGGGCGTCCATGTGTATCTCCCCGTTGCGGATCGTGCCGACCTGGAACGTGCCGTCAGTCCAAGGGTTGCCGGCAGTCCCCGATGCCGATGCCGATGCCGATGTGCTGGGCTCAGAAGCAGGAGCGGCAGGCGCGGTGCCGTTGATCTTCTCGGGCTCATCCTCCGTCTTGGATCCGGCCTCGTCCCGGCTCTGGAACTCGTCCCAGCTGAGACCGCGCTCCTCGACCTCGGCGCGGATGATGGCGACGCGCTCGGCCATGCGGTCGATGACTAGCTCGTTCTCCCGGATGGCGTCGACGCAGTCTTGATCAGGTCCGCTGCCGCCGCTGTCGGCAGCAGTTTCGGAGCCTTCGGCAAAGGGCTTGAGCTGGTCGTTGGAGTACTGTAGGTGGGCGATGGAGTTGCGAATCTCGAGAACCTTGAGGTGGAG
The DNA here is from genome assembly GCA_029931735.1 of Dactylonectria alcacerensis. Classification (NCBI taxonomy): domain Eukaryota; kingdom Fungi; phylum Ascomycota; class Sordariomycetes; order Hypocreales; family Nectriaceae; genus Dactylonectria; species Dactylonectria alcacerensis. The sequence continues at coordinate 3,718,436 of JAPMUZ010000002.1, forward strand.
CATGCCGACCGAGAGGTCTTTGAGGGCGGCGGCGAAGCGGGCCGGGGATATGGGCGTTGTGTCGGCAGAGGTCGACATGGCTGGGCTGGGCTGGGTGGTGTTGTTGTTGTTGTTGCGTGTGGAGTTGGGAAGGCGTTTGCAATTGCACGGAGTCTCGCAAGTCGAGGTCGATATCACAGGTCGGGGTTGATCTTGAAGGTCAAGGGTTCGATGTCGGAGCTGTTTGCTTCGAGCTTTGAGCTTTGAGCTGGAGGCGGACAAAAATGGCGGGGCAGCCGTTAAATGGATTGGCGGTTTGGTGGGGGTTTGCAGGCTTCCAACCGTGGCGCGTTCTGCTTTGCAGAGGGACGGTACGTATCCTTTTGCCAGGGCAGTCCAAGCGGGGAGGAGGAGCGCTGACCACTGACCAAAGCCGCTGACCACCAGTGCATCGTCCCCCTGGAGGGGCATTGGGGAATCCACGGCCGGAGGCTCTAATAAAATTCCTCGGCATTCGATCTGTAAATTAATTCATGCGTCCTCATCATACCATCCCTCCACGCACCACGCCGGCTGGATCGCCCTTTTACTGGCTTCGCTGCACCCGCGGCTGTCCAGAGCGCTTCTTGCGCAGCCATCTCTCGCAATGAGCCTCTTCGCCTGTCCCAATTCGTCCAGGCTCTGGCTCAAGATCGCCATCCGTGGCGTGAGTTCCAGAGCAGCGGCAACCACCACCACTAGTATCACGACCACAGCCTCGACTATACAACCATTCTCACCCGCCCGATGGATTTCGACCCGGCAAGGTCTGTCATCCTCATCGCCTCTGAGACGCCGAAACGGGGTCTTAGCGCCAAACTACCCCTCGGTGACCCGACGAACCCTCTTCTCCGATAAGACAATCCGACAGTATGAAGACCTGCCTAAAGACTACCGGGACCAGGTCGGGCTCTCGTTTCGGAGTCTCGACTTGACCGACTCGGAGGTGCTCAAGGTCTTTGGTCGGGGTATCAATCCTAAGAGAGCCAATCAACTGCTTCGAATCCTCCACGGCCGCCGAGTTGCTGGTACCCTCGACGACCCCATCTTCGCTGTCCATACGGCGCAGTACACCAAGGATCAGATCACCAAAGCCCTGGTCTACCTGCGAAAGTCGATCCCCGTCAACGAGGTTCTGAACGCGGGCCTGCGGGCCGAGGACGAGCTGGCGCAACTGGAACAAGATATGGACGCAAAGGCCGTGGAGAAGAAGAAGAAGACTACGGCGACGAAGACAAGCGCAAAGGCTGATACCAAGGAGGAGAAAAACCCCGCCAAATCTTACGTGCCCGATCCCGTGTACGGCCACAGCAAGCTCGACGAGATGCGGTCGCAGAACGTCGCGAAGCGCAAGGCCAAGGAGAAGGCCGACGAGGAGGCTCGCAGAGCGGCCGAGGCCCGGGGGGAAGCGGCGGCTGGCCCGCTCGCCCAGGCCGGCAAACAGGAGCGCAAGATCCAGAACCCCAAGATTGCCGAGTATCATAAGAACGCCGAGTCGGACCTCGAAGCGCCTCCAGAGATGAAGGCATGGGAGCGCATTCTCCCGTCCGCCACCGTCGTCGGCCTCGTCATCGGACTCCTCGCCTCCCTGGCCGTGATTTACGAAGAACCCGAGGCGCGATACCGAATCTTCCCTGACATTTCGACCGCGCATGCAACCGTGGGCGCCATCATCGCCCTCAACGTCCTCGTCTATGCTGCATGGGCGGCCCCTCCCCTGTGGAAGTTCTGCAACCGCTACATGATCTTCGTTGTGGCCACGGTCAAGCCTATCACCCTGTTCACGGCCAGCTTTTCGCACCAAAAGATTGGCCATCTGATCGTCAACATGATTCCCCTGTGGTTCATCGGCAGCCTGATCCACGAAGAGATCGGCCGGGCCAACTTCCTCGCCCTCTACCTTGGCTGCGGCGCGCTCGGCTTTTTGGGCGGCTTGACCATGTACACGCTGCGTGGATGGATGCACATCTCCTCGCTCGGCGCATCGGGCGCGAACTTGGGCTTGTGCTCGGCGTACTTTTGGGATCACCGCACCGACGGCTTCAAGTTCTTTGGCCTGCCACAGGATGGCGTCCACGGCATCGTCTTCCTGGCGCTCCTCTTCGTGCCTCAGCTATCGTACATAGGCAGGACGGCTAAGGTCCAGATCGACCTCGTGTCCCACGTGGTCGGCATGCTGGCGGGCATCGTCGGCATCCAGTATATCAACAGGGGCGAGCCGGAGCGGGAGAAGAAGGTGTTCGAATTCGGCACTTCGAACAAGGGCCACGCCATTGGCTCCCCTGATGAAGGAGCAACTAACGACGCAAACTGATGGCGAAGAGGTGTAAAATAAGTAACGTGACCTGACATACCCGAATACTGTATCAATTTTTGGAATAATGAACAAAGCACCCCTCTTGAGCATCCCCCTCCCGTTCTCGGGCATCCAAGCGATGTCTGCGCCCTCGAGTATTATGGAGCAGTCACGTCACTTTTTGCCACATTTAGTGTTGAATTTTTGACGCGGGACGTGGGCGTCTCTCGCGTAAGATCACAGTGGGGCCTCCTGGGGGAGAGATGACCCCTGTGCCGTGTGGAGTTGAGACCCCGGACGGGTGTGCCAGGTGGCACGTTTCCGGGCAACCAACCAGCCGGATGGGACGAAAATCGTTGTACCATGAAGATGTATTTATACGTTTGTGCATTTATGAGAACATCCTTAACACTATCACTTACACGGCTAGATCACTTATAGTTGGTATTTGACTCTGGTAGCAATTGACTGTACTCATGCCCCATGTTCCAATATTGGATCGTCATTCTCATGGTGACAAGTCATAAGTCCCATTGCCGTCGCAAGGACCATCAATCTCATACCCGCTGACGTTTTGAGCAACCCTTCCATCGCTCCCACCGAACCGAATCACGTTCGAGCCGTAGTGGTACGGTTGCCAACCGATGCGCTGCGCGCCTTTGCGTGGATCCCGGGCGAATGCGAGGATGTGGTCCTGCATCGCCCGGCTCACGGCTGCCTCGTGCTCTGTGGCGCCTTTGGGAAGCTCATAGGTGCCAAAGTTCATGAATAGGTCGGCAGCGTGAAATGCCCCCATCCATGGGAGAGGGCTCAGGTTGGAGAAGTTTCCGGCAAACTGGTATCGATATGTCGGCGCACCAAGCGCGTAACGGAGCTTGCAGGCGGCCGCTGTCGTGCAGACCCATGTCGAGAGCGTTCCGCTGAGGATCTTTGCTGGGTCCGGGCCTGCGACCACATCTTCGGGCCATCCGTTCAGGCTGGCTGTCTCCTTAGCGCAATTGGAGATGATAGCGGGAATCCGGGCCATCTTGCCCTGGAGAGCGCGTTGCGTGTAGTTGGCAAAGCAAATATTCTCGTCAGCGATGGGCCCAAATATGATCTTCTTGATTGCGACATGTGTGTTGATGAAGTTGACCAGCTGTGGATAGGGGACCTGCTGCATGCAGCTGAGTTCAGCAGCGGCGTTATTCGGGAAATCACAGCCAACATTCTTAGCCACATAGGTGAAGTTCGCGTGTTCGTAGTCTGTACTCTTCAGCGGTACAAGCGCCGTGCCGGATTGGATGAAGGCCGCACTTGCGATTGGGTCGTCCCAGTGGGAAAACAAGAGATAGTCCGCAGACTCTGCACCGGCGGACTGGCCCCAAAGAGTAATGGTTTTGGGATCGCCGCCGAATTGACGAATGTTGGCAGCTACCCACTCCAGGGCCATGCGCTGGTCCATGATCCCGAGGTTAGGGTGCTTAAGGGCTGCCGCGTTAGGAAAGCCGAATATGTTGACACGGTAGTTGATGGTCACTACAATATGTGATCCCGTGCGATCTACCCATTGGGCAGGTAGCTGACTGGGGATTTCGATACCTCCAGACTGGAAACCTCCACCAGTCATGAAGAACAGGACCGGCAGTTTAGCGTTCTGCTTGACCCCATATGGCGTCCATATAGCTAGGCTCAGACAGTCCTCAGAGCTTGTTTGAGCGACTTGATGGGTCTGGTTGCCGCCTTCGCCATTGTTGATCATGAGTGATGGGAGGAACTGGTTCCAGAGAGACTTGGACTTAGAGACGAATTGCGGACAGGAGGGCGGGAAGCGAGTAGAAATATGATGCTTATCTGAGTGTGGCAGAGCAACTGGAGGCTGCCATCGGAGCTTGCCCACAGGCGGTTGAGCGAAGGGGATGTTGCGAAACTCCCGAACTTGAGGATAGTTGCCGTTACGAAGACCCGTAAACGTGCCTGTGTTAGTGCTCACGGTGAGCGGATCAGAATAGGTTGACGAGGTTGACGTGGACAGAGCAGAAGAGAACCCATTCAATAGGAGAGCAAACAGAAAGAACTTGGTAGATAGCATCATGGCGAAGAGGAGAGTGCGGCAGCCTGTCTGTCCATGGCTTCATGGGCCGAAAAGCGCTCTTCTTATATTCGTGCAGTGCGGCTTCAACCCCGCTATGCACGAGGACTTTGCCAGGGTTCTCCGCATAGCACGGGGTGATCAGTTGATGTCAACCATTTTCAGTGTCATTGAATGATAGATCTCTGTGTTTACAGGGGTACGAGTTCCGCTTGGCCGTGTGGGAAGACTGCGAGTTGGCACTTGACAACTCGGTTCCCGTCATGCTAAGCGGGACCCCCGTGCATCGAACGGCGGTTCCGACAAGTCCAGGAGGAAAATCGTGAACTGTGGGGTTCTCGCTGAGGGTCCCTGTGTTATTCCTCGATCTATATTGGGGTGCGAGATCTTGTTACAATCATGTGATGAAATTACATGTTGTGTTAGAGGTAACATTTGATATCTAGATGGTCAACGGATAGCAAGGAAAGATTGAGATGAAGCTCGATATGTTAATGGACGGGGTTAGAATCGGTTAACAGCATATTCATCAAGGCTTGGCGCAATGCATGTACCGGAAAACGCCAAGGTTCCTTAGCGGCTGCTGCATCGATGATCCCTACAGCCGCATGGGAACCAACCATTGTGATTGTCCTGCTTTCCTCAAAGCGGGCATGCCAGCGTAATGATTTGTCCCAGTCGTACACTTCTGGCGTGCCATTGTTCTGATCCCGCAGCAGTGTGAAGATTTCCCCTGCAGTTACCCGTGGGTTTGCCTGCCATCATATTTTCACCTGCAGGCGCCCAATTCTGAATTGCCCAACCGTGGGCTTAAGTCGCAACAGAGGAGGACTCAAGCGCAAGCAAAGGACTAGTTCAAACATGTGACGTGGGCGGGGATCAGCCGCTGGTGTTTTTTTTTCACCCCGTTGGCTTTGCCTCGATGACAGAGAATGATTTGGCCCCTTTGGCTCTGTGCTGCGCCATCTTGGCTGCTTGCGGAGGGCTAAATGCGCCTCTCACATTAATGCCGAGAGCCAATGAGCCATAATTATCATGCCAGCCACAGGCGGCGTAAGTCACAACATGCCAGAACTCGTGACGCAGTGAGTTCTCGTCTGCCTGGTGGATGGATGACTGCAGATGCAGCGCTGAGCTTAGAAGGCTGTTCACTGTTACACTTTGCTTTCTGCATGCCCTGATGCACCTTGAGCCGTCTATGATTCCGTGTAGAGCTAGATATGCGCCGACGGTGAACAACGGCAAGGTCGATGTGACCTCTCATGACGCATCATGACGGTGAACGGTTTGGCCAACACCCACCCATGGGGGGCCGCTTGAAGAGCCCACCATTGTTCCGGTTCTGTCATCCTCCCATACAGCGCCACATTGATGGGATGGGATGGGATGGGATGGAACGGATCAAAACATCGGGGGCACAGCAATATCAACAAACAGCGCAGAGGCGTGTGTCATTGTTGGCTGTGGGTGTGTGAGACTGGGAGTTGAGGATAGACCCACTGGCGCCTGACAACCCTTTCGTCAGGGGTCCCCAGGTGCTAATTGCGCTAAAAATGCTAAAGGAAAGGTGCGACCCAGTGCTGTGTGTTTCTCTCAACCAACCCCTGCGTTTCTGGCCGAGCCAGCTCGAAACCCGAGAGGCGAATGGGTGTGAATTTGACTGAATTGGCTCGTCTTTGTTGGGTCGCCTTAGGGGTGTCTTGGGTGTGCGGCTGTTCCAAGGCGCGCCGCCCCGGCCGCAGATGAAGCATGTTCTGTGGCGCCGAGGTGGTCCTTTGGCAGTCTCTTGGTCCCTTGGGAAGCCCTTTTGGTGTCAAATGGTAGGGATTTCAAGGCAATACACACACGCGCTACTCTCCCCCGTCTCCGCTTGCCGATCGAGAACCGCAACTCTCTCTCCGTTCGGTCGCTAGGATGGTTCCCCCAAGGTTGTTCACTTACTAGGCAAGTTAGTACCTGTAACCTGTAGGTTTGTTGTCATCCTTTTTGGCCGTCGAGTCTCGCTCTTCCTTGTTCTTAGGCTCTTAGCTCCTTCTTTGCTTCCTTCCTACTTCCTACTTTCTCCTTCCTCCTAACCTAACCTCATCCCTTGCTTTGCCTCTCTTCACCCACACGCGTTCTCCCGAAACACGAAAACGCACACACACGCCGCCTTGTTCCGCGACCGTGTGCCCTTTTTGCCCTCCCCCCCTCCAACTAGCCGTTTCTCGTCTCACTGCTGTTCGACGCAACTGCCGCATTGTTCTGATTGATTCTGCGTCATGTTATAGCCGAGGCCGCAACGTTTACTCCTTTAAACTCGCGCCCATCGCCCTCGCTCCTTGATTCTCCCTCCCCCTTCCTTCAAGAAAATAGGAGCATCTCCCTCAGCAGCCATGGACACGTCAAGCCCGGTGTCAGCCCAGACTGACTCGGCATTCTCATCGCCGCTGTCAAACCTCTCCAAAACGCCTTCTCTACCTTCATCACCTGTGATGCCCGATCCGACGAACCGATATCCCTCGCCATCTTCCACCGCGTCAGGAACACAGTCCCCCGTCAAGTTGGGCGAGCCTATCTACGATGACGACCTGCGCAGAAAACTCGACTCGGCTACAGACGACGGCCCTCCCCCAGCCAAGAGGCGAAAGATGACGCCCCCAAAGGAGCGTACCACCGAATATCTGGACCTCACCAAACCCGACAGCGAGGCTAGCCCAGAAGATAAGCGCCGGATGGAGAGACTCGTGACTGCCCTGCGCAAAAAGAAGAAGATTGTTGTCATCGCTGGCGCTGGCATCTCCGTATCTGCGGGCATCCCCGACTTCCGCTCGTCCACTGGCATGTTCGCGACAGTAAAGAACCAGCACAAACTCAAGGGTTCCGGCAAGCACCTCTTCGATGCCTCCGTCTACAAGCACGACGCGTCTACCGAGTCATTCCACGCCATGGTCAGAGAAATGGCCCAGAAGACCAAGTCCGCAAAACCTACTCCCTTTCACCATCTACTAGCATCTCTCGCCCAGGAGGGCCGCCTCCTGCGCCTTTACTCGCAAAACATCGACTGCATCGACACGTCCATGGAACCTCTGGCGACCAATGTACCCCTCAACACCAAGGGACCTTGGCCTGTCACCATTCAACTACACGGTGGCCTCGAAAAGATGGTATGCACCAAGTGCGGCAAACTCGAGACATTCAATGGCGAGGTTTTCGACGGACCAGAGGCCCCACTATGCCGGACTTGCGAGGTGGATGACGAGGTCCGCACGGCCCATGCAGGAAAACGCAGCCACGGTATTGGTAGACTGCGGCCACGATTTGTGCTCTATAACGAATACAACCCGGATGAGGAAGCAATTGGCAATGTTTCGAGCGCCGACCTCAAAACGCGTCCCGACGCCGTCCTGGTGGTTGGTACTACCTTGAAAGTTCCCGGAACTCGCCGGCTGGTCAAAGAGCTGTGCCAAGTGACCCGTGGTCGGAGGAATGGGCTGACGGCCTGGATCAACGTTGATTCGGAGCCCAAGGGCGCCGATTTCAAGGATTGCTGGGACATCGTGGTGCGCTCCAAATGCGACAACGTCGCCCGGCTTGCCGCTTTGCCACCTTGGGATTGCACCATTGGTGATGATTACTTGTTGTCACAGGAGGAGCACCTCGAAAGCCAGGAACGCCTCAGCAAATCTACCTTTGCCGTCAACATCCCCTTCCACCATACCGACTCCGAAGACGAATCGCTCGCTGCCAAGCCAAGGCAGGTCGAGCAAGCGCAGGGCATTCCCACACCCACCGCGAGCCCTAAGCTTGGCCCTGCCAAGAGAACAACCAAGACAAAACAGAGCAAGATTGCTTTCAATGTCAAACAGCCCAAAACCGACAAACCAGTCAAGGCAACCAAACCCCGCGCCCGCAAGCCGAAGCAACCCGCTAAGGTGAAGCCCCCGAAGAACACGGTCATGCAGACGTTCAAAACTGGTAAAAACTTGGATAGTCAGCATACAGTTAAGAACCTTGGTGCGGATATACCCAGGCGCTCAGCTCTCAGGGACAATTTGGACAACGCTTCCTCGATCTTTAATTTACGCCCCGAGCGAAAGAAGTCGCAAGACAACTTCTTCAATCCCGAGTCGAGTGAAAGCAAGACCGACGATTTCAGCTCAGGCCGTTCAACTCCGACTATGCCCGAATGCCAAATGGGAGACACCATTTCTCCAAAGTCTGCACCTGCGAGTCTACGTGGACTGATTCACATGTAGAGAGGGTTTTGGGTCATGCAACTTACACATAGATGATGTTTATGGGCAGGATGGAGGAGGCCGATGCCAACACATGCTACAGTCATTTTAGATGGATCATCGGCGGCGTTGTTGGCGTCAGGTTCATTACATACAGACAAAACATTCTGCTGCTGCCCACTCTCAGCGGGCTGGCCGGCGGCATTTTGATGTAATATTTTATGAGTTTTAGTCCTCAGATCGCTGCATGGTATCAAGCCACGGCGAATGTACGAGGTGGTCTACATTGAATAGAGAGGCGTTATTATCCCTCCAAACTTACACGAATCCTAGATGCCTGCCTACTCTCCGTTACGTTACTAGCCTAAGTTTAACATGTGTCGTAATCCATTCGAAGTAGAGGATCAAGGTTGCTCTCATCACATATCCACCCTGCACGGCAGAATGGGCAAAAAATACGGTCAAGCAAGCGTGTGTTATATTCCTGGGTATCATATCCTTCAGCGCCTCCGCCTCATCCGACCAAGAAAAACCGTCCTCGGCATCCGCCCAAAATCGTGACGCTACCTCATCCATCATTTAATGTGCACCTCAATCGTGTCCATGTCGTCAATCTCAGCCCCGTCCATGGTGACGTGCTCCTCCAGCCTCTCGCCGTCGAACCACAGGCTGATTTCCCGGTTGGCCGCCACGTCGCGCTGCGTGCGGAAGCCCGTCACCAGCGTCTCGACCGTCGTTTCCGGGCGCACCGACAGCTTGACGTCGTCGAGGTCGCGCGCCTTGAGGATGACCTTGATCTTGGTCTCGGGCTCCGGCGCCGACTCGGCTTCCTCCTCGTCCGAGAGCTCGCCGGCCTCGCGCTTGCGGCGGAGCTCCTCTTCGCGCTCCATCTGCTGGAAGAGCTCAGGCGTCCAAGCCTCCAGGTGCACGCGGGTGCTCGAGTCGAGGAGCCCCGCGGAGCCGTGGGCGTCTGCCACGAGCCGTCCGTCGGCGTGCGGTCGAATGCCCAGGCTGAGGAGCGTAGAGTAGTTGTAGACCTTCCGACGTCTCCACGTCAGAACTACGTCGTCGCTCTGATCCAGTGGGATATGGATGCCGTTCTGTCGCTGCTTGGCGATCCACGTCTCCCGGATGACGCGAAGGGGCTTGTCAAAGATGAATTTGACGAGGAGAGTTTTCGCGTCCGGCATTTCAGATGTCACGAGGATTTCCGTCGTCTCCCTCGACTGTGAACCGCTCTCCGCCCCTCTAGTGAGCATCGCCCGATCTTTCGCTCGCTGCTGCTCCGCCTTCAGCACATATTCCGCAAACTCGTCGTCCTCGGCCGGTTGCGGTGGTGACGACGGCGGTGGCGAGGCATCCTCCACTATGCTGATGCTGGGGCTGCGACGGCGCAAGCTCGCGGCTATAGGTTTGACATCCTCGTCTGAGTCGGAGTCGAGGGAAATCACGGGAGCGCCGCTGAATGCGAAGCTCTCAGTCCTCGGCTGGTACATTGGGATTTCAGGGCCACGGCGGGACCGCAGGCGCTGGGTTGATGGGGAGGCATCAAAGGCGACGACTTCGGCTTCTTCGTTACCAGCGCTGTGCCTCTTGGATGATCCGGTGCCGTGTCTCGATCGTTTGGACGGGGGAGGAGTAACAAGTTCGCTAAATAATGCTTAGCTGGCGCTCACAACCTAGACAAAGGATTCCAAACCTGGCGCGATCTTCCATTATCTGAGGTGCAGACTGCACAGCCGGACTGCTCCTCGTAGCCTGGCTACTAGCAGTGTCGGCCCTCCGGGGCACACGTTCATATGAGCGTGGATCGTCGAAGAAGCTATGCTCTTGGTCCTCTTCGAGCGGCCGCTTTTCGCCCACCGAGGACCTCCGCTCCTTTTCCTGCGCCTTCGTCTCCAGGTCGCGATGCTTCTGTGCGCGCTTCATGCGCCGCTCCTGGTCGGCGGCCACAATGGGGGCCATCTCCTTGGCGCGGCTAAACAGGCTGAGGCTGTCGTCGTCACGCCCCGCAGGCGAGGACTTTGCTAGGCTGCGGCGCAGGGCGGTGGGCTTGAAGGGGAGCTTCTTCTTCTTTGGCGGCGACGCCATCACGTTGTCCGCCATGGCGAGCTCTTTTGAAGTGTTGAAAGTGAGGTTAGTCGGAAACCGGGACTTTTTGTAGCAATATTGTCAAGAGGGTGTTGGACGTTGCGGGCTACATGCACATAAGACGTTGAGAATCAGCAAAAGAGCGCTGTTGGTTAGCAAAGGTGCTTGTCGCGAGCAGAAGTGATGGTGAGGCTGCTTTGTGTGGTTGCGAGGATCAGATGAAACCAACTTTACGCGCCTGACAGTGGCATTTTCCAGCGTTGCTGGGAGAAAACAGGGGCGTCGCGGGCGCGTGAGCAGCGCTAAAAGGCCGCCGCCCCCCCCCCCCCCCCCCACTAACAGGGTGTGTTAGAGGGTTGTTAGGGGACTTCACAAGGGAATGAGGGGCCTACACAAGGGGATGACATGGTCTCACAGTGCGAGCCTCCCCCGCAGTTTGTCTAATCTTATCAGCCCGCGCAAGGGCATCAAATCTCATCACCTAAAGCTCATACCAGAAGTGCTCATCTTGAACCTCCAAACCACCACCGCCCCTGCTTCACCGGATTATTGCAGCGGCGCCACCACCACCACTATGGAGAACGGAAACATCTCTCAGGGCGAGGGCAAGGACCCTTCCAGCTTTCTGAGCGACATCATCGGCAACCCCGTCACTGTCAAGCTCAACTCGGGCGTCGTCTACAAGGGTATGTGGTGATGTCGATGCCTTCAAACCATCCCTCTGTCCATGCCCCGGGAGGGCTATGGCGGAGCTTTTACTGCCACGGCATAGATATATCCTCTTCATATCAAACCACGGGACACATATTTCTCAGACGCGCAGGGCTGACAACGCACCAGGCGAGCTTCAGTCCGTCGACGGCTACATGAACATTGCCCTGGAGAAGACGGCTGAATACGTCAACGGAACAAAGCGCAGGGAGTATGGCGATGCATTTGTGCGAGGGAACAATGGTGAGTTCATTCGACCATATTATAAGAATGGCACAGCTAATGACGGGACTCCAGTCATGTACATCTCGGCGGATTCATGAAAGGTTGATATTGATGCCTACATAATGAGAACTCATTTGACCTTTGTCGCAACTCGAGGCCCTTCACATGTGTAAGAGTCTTTCTCGAAGTTGGAAGAACTCTAAATCTTTGTCGATGTCTATCAACGCCTTTCCCTGTGCAGATGATATGTTTCAAGTCTACGTCTCTTTGTCATACTCTAGAGCCGTTTGGTCCAAGCAAAGAATGTGCTCCCGTGCACCTCGATCTCACCCTTGTCGTTCCAACTTCCATCGCCCTCCTTGAGGATCTTGTCAAACTGCTCCCTAAACTCTTGCTTTGCTTGTCCTTCCCGAACCGCATTCCAGCTCAGTGTGTTGATTCGATCCCACAGCCCTTCCGGTGTCAACCACACCGACCAGTGCACGCGGTCGGTACTAATAGGCATGGAAAACAGGGCTTCGTCTGCCTTGGCTTGTGCCTCAAAGACTTCCTGCCATTGGAGATGCCGAAAACGCGGCTGCCCATCGGAGTGTCCAGAGAAGCTGAGCTCCTCGAGTTCATGCTCCCAGGTCGTAGATGCAGGCCAGCTTGTCGGTCGGTTATCTGTGAGAGTTGTTAATTAACGACAGTGAAATCGAAGAGGAGAGATTATATCCACAGTCTTCAACGTTCCAAATGAGTCCCAGTTTGGTACCTGGTTTAAGCACTCGGTGAATCTCCTTCAAGGATTCTTCTTTGGCGAACCTTGGCAAAGTTAAGCCATGTGAAATGTGTGTGCGTAAAAGGCTTACCAGTGGAATGCCTAGAGATATATCAATATAGCTCGCACGTATCACAGCCGGCTGGATCAGAAACTCACCTGAGCTACAATACACCCGTCCGCCCAACCAGTCTCAACCATGTCCATATTAGAAGCTGTTCCAGCCCGAGCCTCGACGCCTCTGAGCTGCTTCTCAGTCAACGTCTCTCGCATCGAATCGAGCGGCTCTACAGCGACAATCTCAAACGCCTCTGGCCGCGCAGCGAGCACCTCGGTGAACTTTCCTGTTCCAGCCGCGAGGTCCACGATGCGACCCGGTTTCCCCTCGAGGTCGAGATGCTTCAAGAGGCTGCCGACGGCCGCGTCTGGGTAGGAAGGCCGGTGGGCATCGTAGGACAGGGCATTGTGGAAGCCCTTTGAGGCAGCATCGTGGATCGAATTAGTAGATGCCATTGTCGCTACAAGAAATGCCTGCAGGTAGTTTAGACTGTCTGCTTTGTTATCGTAGTGTGAAAGTGAAGAGTGATTCGGAACAAGCAGAGGGTGTCATTTTTCCATTAATACCTCGTCCCTGTGGGAACGGCCCCCGCGAATAGCCCCGCCAGGTGGAAATCGGTACTACTCCGACAGAGAAGGCAAGCATTTTATGGAACAGTAATGCAATACTAGGATTTTGTAAGTACTGAATAAGAATCGAGGCGGGGGAAATGGCCGACGGGATTATGCCGGGCTGTAGATCAGCATCGGGAAACTACCGCGCTCCAGGAAGCGAAACATCAAACCACAGAGCAATCATCACTATAATAAGTCTGCATAAGTGGTGTTGAATTATACTAACTTAGTACAGTGTTTGCTTTTATTAGTTTGGTTTATCCATAAGTTGTGATTAGACTCTAATTCCTTACTTATCCTACCTACCTATCTAAGAGATGCATAGATAAAAAACATCTAGCCTTGAGCACTCTCCAATATCCACCCATTGAGCCTGAATAGTTCCCTCAGATTCTTTGTTCGTGACGATCTTGTAGACCAAATAATAGTCTTAGAATTGGACGGATAAAAGCGACTGTGGTTGAAAGGATGGGAACAATTGTCAAGGAGTGGGCAGAGGAAGCCGAGAGGGAAACTGAAGATGAAAGATACCCTTCAAGATCATTACGAAAACAATACGTCTTTGGGATATGCCATGTCATTATTAGGTAGCACAGCGGGTTGTGAGTTAGATCTCGAATCTATATTCAGTTGGTACTTGATGAAACTGAAAGTAACTGCACACTCTCAGCAGCCGGTTCCTTTCCTAACTTTTGATAGACTGGTGTTGACTTGCTAAAGGTTTTCGCCTCAATAGGCTGTTGTTGTTTCAACCTCCCCTTCATGTCTGCCCTCCAAATCGTCCCAGCTAGTGGCTCCCGTTCGAATCCCGCTGGGACCACCACACCACGACTCACTCTGACCGCATGTTGATCAACGAATACCTCTACCGGGCTGTACAAGGCAAGTTCGGAGACTGACGTGTCGAGCTCCTGGTCAATAACGGAGGCTCGGTTGAAGGAGCAAAGGGTGGGGGTTTGTGCGGGTGTGATAAACGGATTGTGGAAACTGGATACGGCCGAGCCATCGCTCCTATGTCGATCGTCACGCAGTCCCTTCGGGGTGTATTGACGGGCTTGAAATCTTGGGGGAGTTCGTCTGAGCCCCAAGGCGTTTGGGCTGTAACCCTCAGAGCTTGATGGTAGCTCCAAAGTCCAGGTTGTTGTTGCTTTGCTTGACGAATCAGGCGGAGAGTTGTGAGAGTTGCGAGAGCTGCAAGAGTTTTGGGGACTTCCAGCGGCAAGGTACATAGTAGAGAGCTCCGTAGTTCCAGTGCCAGATGTCTTCTCCTTTCCCTTTGTGGTGTCAATGCGATACGCAACCAGTGTCGGCGTCGTTGTTGGGCTTAGGTCGGGCGTGAGAGGCCGCGAAATCCAGATGCCATCCACCTCGACACCATTCTGGATAGCGCGAACACCAAACGGAACTTCGGGTGGGCGTATAACGTCAATACCGCAATGGGACATGACTGAGCGCCTAGCGCGCTTCTCCTCGTCGATGGTTTCCAGTCGGCGCACGTTTCGGTTATTCCATCGGAGGCGAGCGAACCCAACAGCAAAGACGAGAACAATGCAGCAAGCGAGGACCTGGTATGGTATTTATTGTTAGCCATACCTACACACACAATTGAAGGAAGGGAGAAGGGTGGCTTGGTATCCCCGAAACACTCACAAAGGTCATTTCCTGCCACAACTCCCAGCCGATAAAGAAGACGCCCATGGCGAATAATTGCTCATTAGATATGAAGCCGCAGGTCTGGGTGTATTTGAAAAGAGGTTTTAGCACGAAGCCCAAGACGAGGCTGGCGGTTCCAAAAATCAAGCGAGAGAGAGGGTGCGCCGAAGGGACGAGAAAGACGGGATGAATGTTGGAATAGGCCTGGGGTCACTCACGTGGCGGAGGTCGATCTGGCAGGAGCAATGGCGTTAGTCAAGGCGAAGATGAGAATGGGTCGCCGTAGAGAGACGGCGGTGGGAGCCTTCTCCAGGTGTCCCTTAAACGAAGAACGGAAGGGATTGTTCGGTGCGAGCTTGTGACGCAAAGCTACAGGTGGCAGAAACATGATCTCCCAACTCCGATCAGATTTGAGACCGCCGGCGAGTTATTTCTGGGGCCCTGCGACTCCCCATCGATGCTGTGTCACACGTTCAAATGAGTTGGGGACGGGAGACTGCAGTAGCCGCCCTTTTAGTAAGGGGAAAGGGGATCAAGCTCATGTTGTGGTTGCACAGGATGTGCAGCTCAGAAATCTCAAGTTGGCTGAGAAACTGAGCCACGAGGTGTCATCAATAGAACTAGGGGGAAGGAGTCGGTTGTCAATTATCTCGTAACCAGTCCGTTCACACGAACAGCTAACACAACACTCAACACCAACATTCAACACTCAACGTCACCTAAGGTATTTGGCTGCCTAAGGCAAGAGACATTCAGTTGGAGCTCCGCCGAGCGTGCCCTAGGTGCCTAAGGATGGAAGAAAAACACCACATATCATAAAGCATATACTTACCTCCTTTCTTTCTAAATAAATCAGGATATACATGTTCACTAGTATGTACTAATTTAGTAGAACATCTACGGCTTTTTTAGGGAGTTCGGGTTTATTTTATAATTTGGTTTATCATTACTCGTTCCCTAAAGGATCGAATGGGTTTAGTTTAGTGGAAGAGGGAAATTTATATGCGGTGTTCTTCCATGGAGGCCTACCGAACATAATTTCTTCTTTTTCTTCTTCTTCTTCTTCTTCTAGCACCTGGCGGGAACGCATATCGATTCGCCTCCCTTCGGATCTCTTCCAGTGAGGTAGGGTGGGCAACTCTGCTACAGAGCTCGAGTTGCGTGACGGCGTCAGCGTAGGACTTGACACATTGCGAATCCAACACAGGATGGTGCGCTCCGAGCTCTAGAGGACCAGCGGTGTGCTTTTGTGCCACGACTTGCCACAACTCGCAAAGATCAGGTTGGGTTAGATCAAGTGACAATTTGCCACACCAGGTGATTGGAGAAACAGCTCCTTTTCTACAATACCGGAAGACGCAGGCAGCCCTCCTCATGCCAATCTAGATCTCCAACGACTGGAGCCTGGGCATGCGTAGGGCGGACCTGGCGGTATCCATTAGCATAGCCGTGACGTTGCCGGCGCGCCCCTCATCTCGCAGGAGTAGAGACGATAGACTAAGGCGTTTGAGCATATGCCAAGTCTCATCCTTCGCCGGCCCGGTTGTCGCTGCTAAGAAGTCCTGGGCATCGACGAGTTATGATGCAGATAGTGTTGTCATAAGAAGACTTCTTGATTCTAAGGCAAGTCCGACGGCAAGGGATGGCGTGCGTATAAGCTCTGGACGAATGGGCCGTTCGGCAGTAATATAATTGTGCCGATATATCCAGTCAAAATCCTCATTAAACTCCTCAAATAGTACGAGGTTTCTCAGTGTCTGCGGGAGATACTGTAATAATTTCGATGTACACTATCAAGATGTTAGCAATTAAATCCGTTTACAAGAAAAATCAGCTTAGAGGGTCATCTACCGCTTCCCATCTAAGTCTACATAGCCCAAGCATACCTTTATCCACATCATAACCACCAAGAAGTCGAACGCCAAAAGCCCGGCCAAGGTTCCCATGTAAGCGCCTCGAGCCGAGGCAGGCTGTGGAAAATGCTTTGCAAGGCTTCCATTCCTATCATACGTCGAGTCTGTCGTCGGAGAAGTAGTGACTGAATCACTGGAACCTGGGGGAGCGCCTTATCCTCAATTTGGGATGTATGATAGCGCGGAAGAACCTTTCCAGCGTCGCGAGATCGGGGGCCTCGATCCGTCGGCCGTGGGACCACCCGTACCACGAATTATGCGGTTCCTCCCTGTCGATATGGTATTGATCCTCTCCAGTTGTCTCTGCGAAATCCTCTGCATCAAGATACACATCGGCTTGGAAGGTGTGTTTCCTGTCGCTAGGCGAAACAGCGCTGATTCCAACACCTTGCAGCAGGCCGCGTTTCCCAGCTACTCAAGCAAGAAAATAGTCGAAAGGTTGCATCCTCGAAGGATTTATTACTATTAAGCTTCTCATGTGGTGGATTCCTGAAATTGATACAGGTCGTACATGTGTATCCCTGAAGCTCGATCTGAAGATGGATGTCCTAGATGAAGCTCCTTCTATACGGGAACGCAACGAGAATATTCTCAAAGTCGGGTAGGTGGAACTGCGTTAGCGATAAACGCCGCCAGATCTTGCATTCGAAACCGGATTGCCATTCCTTACAAGCTACTGAGTAGCTAGCAAGAGGGCGAGTTATTGCAGTCTTCTTTTCGGTTATGTCAATGTCCTTCTCAGCCAGAGCATCCCATATCGCAGCTTGGACATCGAATGGCAAGCACGCGAAAGCCATTGTTGTGAATACACTTGCAAAGTTGCGATGGTCATTAGTAGTTGATGTATTCAAGGTAAAGAGCCTGGAAGGAGAGAGGGGAGGTTTTTATCCTTACGGGCATCTGGTCTTTTTAATATCTAGCTTTTTCAGCTGGTTGAGGCATCGCGAGGGATGGGTTGGGGCAGGAAGGCATGCATAATGAAGCAGAATCCTTCTACCCTTATGATTTACTGTTGTCCTGGGCCTGGCGTCGTTCGCATTACCAAATCTACAGGCAGCACCCTCGGAATTTAAGCAAGAAAAACTTTAACGTATCCGTCACTCGTAGCACAAGTCGAGGCCTCTGGTCCGCCATCATGCTGTCTCAACCCAAATTCGACGAGCAACTGATGCTCGTCCAAACGCCAAAGCTAAAATAGAGGCCAAATGAAACAAACCAGCAACAGAAGAAAAATTCAAATTCACATCTACTCCCTCACTACCGAGATCGCATCGGTCAATGTCGTCGCCCGGGCCCTAATAATGTCCCGAGGAAGTCCGGATCAGCGGGTCCATGTCGGTCCACTTACTCGGATGGGCCGGAGCTAAACACCAGGGAGGGGATCGCAACAACTACTCGTTCACTCATCAACCATTTTGGCTGAGGGTGAGTGGTGGAAGCGGCATGCATAGGCAAGGGTAGGAGTCGCCGCAGTTGACCTATGAATCGGTCAGGCTCTGATACGATTCAGAGACTTGCAATTTGCAGGTGGACTGACATTCAAACGCACATACAAACAGTCAGACAAATGGGCAGAGTTGACCCAGCCAGCCTTGCCAATTCTAGTCTGCATCATCTGCAATCAGCATTCATGTTGCAAAGTGAAGAATCACCTTCAGCCAAAGCATCGATCTGAGTGAGCAGTGCCAAGCCAGCCGGTCCAGGAGGGCTGTGTGGAAAAGATGCAACTCTGCAAGGTGGTGAGAAACGAAGCCATGCCGAACCGGGCCAAACGCCGTGAAAGGTGACGACAGAGGGCTCGGAGGTCCCTGGCAGATGTCGGGACTCGGCGTATCGGCGTCGATCAACCCCCCGCGTCCCGAAACGGAGGAGGGCGAAAGGGGCGAAGCTGGGCGAAACGAAGGAAGCACGAAGGAAGCACGAAGGGCTTGGAGGTACGTAGTAGGAGGGGCAAAAAGGGCGGACCTGGAATTGTGGGATGGTGAGATTGTGGGCTTCCGCAGTTGCATCCGTCAGGACCCATCCATGCCGATCTACACGTCGATTTTGCTGAGATAAGGCATCCTGACGCCGATTTATTGTGTTTTGGTATCTAGCGAGGTATAACTCGGTTGGTTGGAAGCTGGTGTGTGAGCTGGCTGCGCATCATGATGAGTGTGTGTGGGTTAGTCTAGTTCTGTGCATCCTGTACATACTTGACTTGCAGTGAAGGATGGCTTGGATGGCTTGGATGGCTTGGATGAATGGGAACGTGTTCCCGCTGCGCCGGGGGGGTGTTACTGCAGAAGTCCGGCCAGAACCCGGCCAGAAAATCAAAGTCTGATCTTGCCTGGTTTAGATGGTGGTTGTTCCTGGAACAGGCAAAGAGTGGTGTTGACTATGACCCCATTTGATTCCGATGACGGCATACCATGCTTTGGACACCTCTGACCTTCGAATGGTTTTTCCTAGCCCGTTTGTACCTGGCTTTCAACATTTTCTTAAGCACTTCTCAGTGGATGCTGGAATCACTACTCCCTAATCTGTACTGGTGCTCGATTCAGGCTTTGTCCCTCTGCCCCTTTGGCTTGACCTAGCCCCATCATACTGTTCGTCGGGGCCTGCTGACGTCCTCCTTCACACCCAAAAGGCCGTTGCACATGGCTGTGCTACCAGCTTGCCGCACCAACCCTTGCCCGTTTTTGCCATGTTTAGTGCATCTACCAGCATATCTGAGACCAAGCCATTGCCATGTTGGGGCCGTGTACCAACCGATTCGCTGACTTGCTTCAACAATGGGGAAATGGTCTTGGTCTCTCACTTCGTCTTTGACCTATTATCTTGCACTACGTACTTAGGTACTTGGTCGGATTCTCCACATCTCATCCATCCCGTCCACTGCCACGACCACAGCCGCGGCCGCGGCACCACTTCCAGTATTCCCAGTCTCCAGTTAATCATCAGCCAGTCTCGGGTCTCCAGTTCTCCAGTCTCCACCGTCAAGCAAGTCAACATTGGAGCCGCCCTGTTTGAGAAGAAGAAAGTTGGCTGGCCTGTCCTGTCCTCCTCGGCCGTTCCACTTTGCAATCGATCCACTAATTACCATCACCCACTTCTGGGAATCGATCCACTGGCCATGATTCACTGCCATCGCATCCGCCGTCTATTTCACTAACGTAGTATGTAAATCCTCGGCTCCCCCAGACCAAGCTCGAATCTCGGTTCTCGACTCAATTAAAACCCCTACCTTTTACTTACTGTTGACTACGTACGTGCTACGAAGTAGCTCCCGGTGTCAGTCAGTAGTTTTTAGTCCTGCGCCTATCTCACTGCCAGTTCATACATTGCCTCTTACCTCCCTCTTTATTACCTCCCCCCCCCCGCCTTCATCTCACCTCGTCTCCATCCCCGGCGCTCTTGCCTCTCTCGTCGCCCGTACATCCGATTCTCTCTCCTGGAACTCACCTCCTTCGACCCCATCCCGATCCGAGTCCTCCGCCTACATCTCCGCATTACACCAACAAACCAACAAAGGCTCATCGATTTCATCACTCAACCAAGCATCAATCCAGCAGTCTGGCTTCGCATCCACATCTCAATAATAATACCTCCATCATCATCCGCCTCCAATCATGCCCATCCGCAACCCCTTCGTTCGCCGCCCCGGCATCGTCGTCGTCACGGACGAAAACGTTCGCCCGGGACAAGATGCCCCCAATGTCCCCGGCTTCGAGCGCGTTGATACCGTCGGCTCCAAGGCATCATCCGTCCTCAGCATCCGCAGCGCCAAGGGCCGTGATACTGGCGAATACAAGATGAGTGGTAAGTGATGCCATCTACTCCTTGCAATTCCGCGGACCACGCGACCACCCCTCTACCGGGGGTGGGCTACAATGCATCCGGGCATCGATCACAAGACCACTTTATTGACACACTATCTCGCGCAACAGTCGTCAACGACAGCGGCGTCTATCTTCCGGTAAGACATCACAGATGGTATTCTAGCCAGAAGAATTCGATGAGCCTAACCATGCGCATAGCCCTCACCGACCGAGGACAAGGGCCAGTGGCCTCGCAAGTACCTGTCTCGCAACTCAACCGACACCCGCAGCAGTTTTGGCGATATCGAGCACTTTTCCATCTCCCGAGAGTCCTTCGATTCGTACCGCCGATCATTTGTGCGCTCTCTCTCTCCCTCTCCCCAACGGCCTCGATCAACTTGTTGCAGAGGCTACCCCGCCAAAAACCGGCAAGACTAACTTAGGGCTTGTAGGACGTTTCTGCGCGGTCTCCCATCACGAACCCCGATCTTCCTGGTCGACAGAGTCTCGATTCTGCCCGCTTTCCTCGCCTCCCTCGATCAGCAATGGACCGATCGTTTGAACGACAGCCTGCCACAGCTGAGGAAGGCTTTGAGGATGTCGGCCTCGAAGACAAGCAACCTCAGCCCCGGAAGCGCGGCTTCTTCTCCAAATTTTCCGAGACGCAAGAAAAGGAAAAGGACGCCTCGGCCCAGCCTGCTGTCTCCCGCTTCCTCATCCACAGCCGCAAACGTGCTCCTAGTGGGCAAGGAGCTGAACTCGGCTCCATGGATCAGCTTAAGGGGACGGCCAACCCGGAAGGCCAAGAGATGCACTGAGTGCGTTTATTGCTGCGATGAGCCGCAATACCTTTTATTTCGACGATGTATTAGAGATACCTGAACTTTTTATTCCTGCGGCGTTTGGCAACCGGTTCGGACCATGGCTAGAGATGCATTCGTTACTACATTGGGTACAACATGGATAGAAAGCAGAGGACCCTCGCTTTGGTTGGCCCGGATCGCACTGAAGAATCACGGGCAAGGCAATGTTGCCCTAGGAGAAAGGGGGAAACACGATGACCCAATTAATGTTAATGAGATGACATGTGGAAATCAAATGATTTGAAGAGTCACAGTACCTCCTTGTTGATATCTATCAGACCAGGGTGCCAATATGGTGCAACTATTCGTGCAAGTCTCGTTGTCCTGAATCCCAGCCAGTCTCTTTGCGGGGTATCTAGGCTGGGTGGTGACGGGATTCGGGATTCCCATATAGATGCTTTCTGAACTTGTACTTTCCCACCTTTGGGACGAGACACAGCAACAATTACATGTTGTGATTACTTGAAAGAAAAAGTGTTAAATGAGGCCATCGCTACTGCTCCGAATGGGCCGATGGCGGAGTGTCCAAGATGGATAACAGCGCTGCTTGCATCCAATCCTGCATCCACGAGTCCAATGGCGTGCTGTCAACGACAAGACAAACGACTTTGCCCCGCTTGTTGGGCCCACGGCGCGCCCTACTGACTAACATGCGAAATCTAGTATGATATCTTAAGCACATCGTCGTCCAGTTCTTCTGAGTCACTCGTCTTTTCTTGACTTCCAAACCAAGCATCGAATTGGTTCAGCCTCAGCTAGAGTCAACACCAGACAACTTCTGCAACAGCGCATCTAGTCCAAGGTATCCCATCTCCTCGGGTTCATACGCCGTCCCACCCCCCGCCTCTTGATCCGTCCCTCATCCTCCTTAAGCAAAACCAAAACCTCGAAAACATGGCGACAGATAAAACTACCAGCAGCCAGGATGCCGCCGACCTGAGCAATGGCGTTGCCGGTCTATCGCTAGCTTCTCGGGGCGTCCATGCCGACGACAATATTGCGACGCATCGCGCGGTAGCTCCCGCCATGCATGTCAGCACCACGTTCCGATACAACGCCGATCCAGATCTCCTCCAGCCATTAGAATACACCGATGTAAGTCAATTCTTTCAAAGCCAATATTTTTGTATGTATATGCCTTAGAGCGGGCATTCTTCTATCTTGGGTCTATCTGCCTCATCATCCAGTGATGGCGTGAGCAACATGATGAAATATTCTACTCAACCCCCAAACTCCAACAAGAAACCAAAAGACACTTCTAACGCAGCGCCTATAGCCCAATGCTCCCCGGGATTCCCATGTCTACTCCCGCTACTCGTCTCCTAACACCACCCGGCTCGAGGCCATCCTCACGGCGCTTCTCGGCGCGCCGTCGTTGACGTATGGCTCGGGGCTCTCGGCCTTCCACGCCATGCTCGTCCACCTCAACCCCAAGCGCATCGCCATCGGCGACGGCTATCACGGCTGCCACGGCGTCATTAAGGTGCTGAACCGCCTCACCGGCCTCAAGGAGCTGCCACTTGACTGCGCCGTCGAGGACCTCGGACCCGGCGATGTCATTCACGTCGAGACGCCTCTGAACCCCACGGGAGAGGCCCGCGACCTCGACTTCTATGCTGAAAAGGCCCGCAAGGCCGGCGCCTACCTCACTGTCGACGCGACGTTTGCGCCGCCCCCGCTACAGGACCCCTTCCGGCACGGCGCCGACTTTGTGATGCACAGCGGCACCAAGTACATCGGCGGCCACTCCGACCTCCTATGCGGCGTGCTGGCCATCAACCCCAAGCACGAGGGCTGGATCGATTCGCTGCGCCAGGATCGGCTCGTGCTCGGCTCTGTCATGGGCAGCCTCGAGGGCTGGCTGGGCATCCGCTCGCTGCGCACCTTTGAGCTGCGCGTCACTCGTCAGAGCGCCACGGCCACGGCGGTCGTCGCCTGGCTTGCTGAGCAGCGAAAGGATCCATCCTCAGTGGTCAGCAAGGTGGTCGAGCGCATCCAACACGCCAGTCTCCAACCCGAGGCAGCTGTCGAGGACAGCTGGCTACGACGCCAAATGCCGGGTGGATGGGGCCCCGTCTTCGCCATATACCTCAAGGATGGTGACATCGCGAAGCGGTTACCCAGCAAGCTGCACTTGTTCCATCACGCCACGAGCCTTGGCGGCGTGGAGAGTCTCATCGAGTGGCGGGCCATGACGGATCCCGATGTTGACAAGAGGCTTCTCCGTGTTAGCATCGGCGTTGAGGGACTAGAGGACATCAAGAACGATCTGCTCCAAGGTCTGGAGGCTCTGTATAAGGAACACGCCGAGAAATAAATGCGGATATTTAGAGAAAAGAAGACACAGAGTGGAATAGATCACAACGACAAATAGTAGACAGAGACGAGAAATAGATGAGAAAGAAACAGATATCTCTCTTGAGAAGAAATTGGAGGTCTTAAATAAGTAAGATCTCTTGCAAAAAGTAAAGAAAATTGCCTTTGAAACCGGCAGCGAGTGAAGTGAAGTGAAGTAAAGTGTGAAGTGGAGAAATGTGAAGCGAATGGTGGTGGGGACATGAGAACTCCGGACAAATCTTGCGACTCGGCCCATCAACGTGTGCTGCCAACGACCATGAGGTATTGTAAGAGCGAGTGAAAGAAGATGAAATGGAAAAGAGAATGAAATGGAAAATGGAAAATGGAAAAATAGAAAAATAGAAAAATAGAAAAGAAAAAAGAAAAGGGAGAGAGGGGTCCAAACGAGTGGAGGAGTAGAAAGAAAAAGAGACCCCATCTAAGAAATGCACTCTAACCTTGTGCCCAATGCCATCAACCCGATAGGCACCATTCTATAACCAAAAAAAATTCCTGCGTAAAGTACCGTACACCCCTTGAGCAAGGATGTCAGAAAGACACCCGAATTTTGCATTCTTGAATCAGGGGAGCCACAAGTCGAACCAGTTGCTGAGCGGCTTGTACTTGACATCCTTACTACGTCTAGTCCTCGTGTTAGTGCTTGCTCTTTGGGGGACCGGGACAAGGGAGTAATCTAACCTCGAACGATCGCCATCGGCGAATGAGCCAACCCCTCGCAAGTCATAGTCGACAGAGTTGTGGGTGGAATGAGACGTTGCCCCTCGGGATGAGGAGCCCTGACCGGGACTCGGCCTCCATGTCGTCCTGCTTGGAGACGATGTGTAGTAATCGGGAGGCACCACTGGCGTCCTGTCTGCCTGCCGAGATGCATATACCGGGCGCGATTGAAAGGTTGCCGAGCCGTCGCTGATGGCCGGTGAGTGCCCAAAGTTGGGCCTGGTCTGAAAGGTCGCTGAGCTGTCGCTGATGACCGGCGAAGAGTCGGGAGTCACAAATTCGGGAACGGAGTACATAGGCCTCGAAGGGTCATGGGTTCTTTGCGTACCGAGCCAATTGTCAACCATGCCGGCCCGTGCACTGTAATCCGGAGTTGTTGCACCTCTCCAGGATGAGGTACGGTCTTGGGGAGAGGCGACTGTTGACCGTTGATAGCTCGATTCCCAGCTGCCCCGGACAGCCTCTTCGCTCCAATTCCGACTGGAGCTGCTGGGTCGACTATAGTAGTCTCGACTGTAATCGGGTTGGCGAGACATGATGAATGCCGTCAAATGGATGATTGTGTGGATGGGTAGGTGTTGCTGAAGGTTGAAGTGAGGGATGGCTTTGAGCGTGTAAGTCAGGAGCTCTGTTGCGCTTGTGAAGTCGGCCCAGTGAGGAAGGCCTTGAATGTCTGATACACAAGCAGGAAGCTCAATGGCTGTTGATGTGGAGCGGTATCCTCTGTCCGGAGCCATGATATTTATGAGATGCGTCTAGCATCGAGCAGGCCACCCAATGTCCCTCTCAACTCCGGATGCCTCTGTAGCGTCAAAGATAGAATCGGGAGCTTGCGCGCCAGACCCCAGGCCCTGGGGAGGCTCATGGTCGCTGCCGCGATGTGTGGCTGGAGCTCCATGATCGCGGGGAGTCCGACCGGGAGGCCTTCAATGAGACGAATCAGCGAGCAGCAAAAGGACGATTGGGGTCCGCTCGCGGCCGTGCCACGGTTCTTGAAGACTAGGATCAAGCTTCACCCCAGGGCATGGGGGCCGAGGCCAGTAAGCAAGCCTTCCTGAAGCGGCATAGAATCAAACGACGTGCCACTATCGCTGCCAGGGAAGAAGAGGTCAGAACTCTCCGAGCTGCCAATGTGGCGTGCAGGCCGCCCGCTTGTCTCGCCCGCTGTCACCCACTTGTGGGGAGGTGAATGGATGCTTCACTACCCGAGACGGTGCTTGTTGGTTTGTGCTAGCCCCATCGAGTATCAAGAATAGAGATTCAAGCGCCCTGCCGCCGCCTGCGTCCAATCAGCGTTGGCAACGGTTTCGTTTGGTCGCCCTCACAGAAGTTCTTGACAGGGGACCCATGGAAGCTCCCAAGCTCCCTCCCCAAAGCGACCGATGGAGTGGTTTCTTTGTTTCGTTTCTGTGAGGGAGCCCAGATGCTGTCCATGATGTAACCACTCAGCACCTGGCCCAACGTCATCGAAGCCCATCTTTTGGTGTGTTGCACCTTTCCCACCGCCCCACGATCTGATCATGTCCTGCAGCCCGTAGGGCTAGCCAAACGTTTTGAACGGCCTGGCAGCACACCCATGCTCGCCGAGCAGAGCCCCAACGGAAATCGGCATTCGCGATGATGTAGATGCATGCACACGCCTCTCGGAGATATTAATTTTGAGTTCTGAGAGTATTACGGGTGAAGCTGTGCGACGTGTTTGCTGCTGTTATTGTTGTGCCCGTGCCGATATTCACGTGCAGTACGAGGAGCATGGCCCAGTCCACATAGCCATTGTTGCGTGAGCCTCTCCATCATCCAACTTGGCTCAACATGGCCTCCGGTTGTGATACTGCTCCCCCTTCATAAACGCCATTTGCATGGTTCCTGATAATCGCATCGACGAGCGCACTCACAAGCCGTGACTACAAAACAGGCGCCCTCCCAAGCGGCAGCCAAGGTAATCCATACCGAGAAAACAATTATGTTTCGGTTCACATGCGTCACAAGCGAAGCAGACCTCTCATTGAGCAGGTATGGGTATGTACGATGTGGTGTTTTGCATATTGCCCTGGTCCTCGCGCTTGACCTTGTTGAGGTTCTTGAAATAGGTCTCAAGCGCGGTGCCGCAGCAAGCGATTGTTGGAGATCGACACATGCAGAGGCGCCGCCCCAATCAGAATCGAGTCCGTGGAAGGGCGGCGTCACACGGCCGAAACATCCTGCGCCATGATGCGATCCCTGTGGGTTCGGAGGGTGGATGGTGGATGGGATCGAAGACAGAAGCGAGCAAGCGAGCAAGGGTTTGTGACTGTGTGAGAGGGGATCATGGCCAAGACGGATGCCTCCCGTGCCACTGGGCTCAGTGGGCGGAGCTGCTGCATGCGCCTCGGCCATGCACGAGCCACTTTGGGGTCCGCGACCAGACGCCACGCAAAGAAAGCTCTCCCGCACTTTGATGGGTTGCACGGCCGCCAGCAGGCCTCTGACTGGCCGAAACAGGCGCGTTTAGACGTGCAACGGTTTTTTTTTTTTTTTTTTTTTCCTAGCAGGAGGTGCAGTGCTGCAGGTGTTGGTAGCTTACGTACCAGGTACCTAGGTAGTGTGGCACTAAGTTACTCCCTAAACTCATTACTAAGTTACCTATGCAACACTCAGTATCAAGCACCACGCACCTATTTCGATTCACCTCACAGCTTCATCCCTCCCGCTCCGCCATCACTTGCTCCCTCCGTCACCCCTCCCACCGGCCCACCCTCTCGCCTAGGCTCGATTCGAATCGAATCGACTCGACGCACTCGAGCTCGGGGAGCATGCACGAGTCACATCGGCTGCGGCGCAGGTCTCACGACTATCTCGACTCCCCCTCCACGTCCATGCCCTGATGATCCGACTCTCCCTTTTCCGCCTACCCACCAAGCTTCGGCGCAGGGTCAGGCGCAACCGCATGGCCACCCTCCTCATTCTCATCGCCCTCGTCGGCCTGCTGGTGTTTCCCTTCTACGCCGCCTATTGCATCTACAAGCCCCCACGCTATCTAATCGGTTACCTCCGCTCCGCCTACCCAGATGTCTTGTGGGAGGAGACGACCAGCGAAATGATTATCGCCCTCTCCATCGATGATGCGCCCTCCTCCCATACCGATGAAATCATGCAGGTCCTTCAGGAGAATGACGCCCACGCCACCTTCTTCGTCATTGGATCTCAGGTCGAAGGAAGGCAGGATAAGCTGCAGAAGCTAGTTCATGAGGGCCATGAATTGGGCAACCATGCCATGCATGACGAGCCCTCCCGCTCCCTCAGCAGCGAGAGACTCCTTGACGAGGTCTACGTCGTCAAGGAAATGCTGAAAGCTGCATACAAAGCTGAGGGGAAGATTCTCCCCAATAATTACTTCCGCCCAGGGTCGGGCCTGTTCAATTGGCGCATGCGCGACCTGCTGGGGAATAGGGGCTTCCGAATCACTCTGGGGAGCATCTATCCTCATGACCCACAGATCCCATACCCCAATGTCAACGCGAAACACATACTCAGCATGGCCCACCCCGGCGGTGTCATCATCTGCCATGACAGGAGGTCATGGACAGCACCCATGTTGCGAATCGTCCTGCCCGAGTTGAAGAGGCAAGGCTACCGGATTGTGACAATTACGGACTTGGTCAAGGCCGCGGAGCCGCTAGGTCGTCATGGTTAGCACAACGAGTGGGTTCCTTGTGTGTAAATATAACCGGCCGGTCCTGGTGCAAATTAGAAGAGGAGGCTTGCTACAGTTAAATACTGCCTACGGTTTTTCTACAGGCGTCATGAGCGTGGCCACGGCGCACATCCTTTGGAGGGTGCCATTTCAAATACCAAATCGACACTACATAGATTGGATTTAAGCATGGACAGCGACGCTTTTTTATGTTTCGTTACTTATAGAATTGAGTCAAAGAACAATCTCCAATGTCCCATCATCTTTAAGGAGCTTCGCGATGTTGTATCTGGGAGACTGCAACCTACTCAACGTCAGCACAGGGCATTGATACTCGGGCAAAAGGTCGTCACTCACGTAAACCTGAGCGTCCCTGTCACAATGGCACGACACCCGTCGATATATCTCGCAACCACGCCACGCTGCGCCTCGCCTCCCTCCACCATCCCGAGCAGCTCCCTGGCGGCAACGTCAAAGTCATCGACGGCCCGCGATATCTTGCGCTGCAGCTCGGCAACCACCCCATCGAGACCCCCGTCCGACGACGGCGCCAGCAGGGCTGTCACGGCGTTGATAACGCAGTCGGTCCGCAGCTCCTTCTTCAGCGAGAGAAGGTCGTTGACAAAGGTGAGCAGGGTGCACACGTGTGTCCAAAGCGCGCGTGTCTGCGGCGCCGCAGACACCCGGGCCGGCAGCGGCTCTCCGTTGGCGAATTCGATAAGGCTACAGAGCATCGCGCCGCCGATGGTGCCGAGGCGGAAGTCCATGTAGGTGTCGTAGTCCGGGATATGCTTCTCCAGCCGCAGCTGCTGCTCGACACCGCAGCTAGCGATGAAGAACCGGATCTCCTCGTACAGTGCTTGTCGCTGTTCGATTGGAGCTGCCTGGCTCAGACGGTCTCCGAAGTCCCGGAACACGGCGTTGATGACATCGGAATCCTTGTCCGCACCCGTGCCGTCGATCTGCAGCGCAGCGCGGACGACATCCAGCGTCTGGCTCCTCCACCGCTCCGCGCCATCAAAGTCACCCGCCAGGTCGCCCTCGCCCTCGTCCACCGTGTCGTCCCAGCACACCAGCCAGACGGCGTACAGCGCCAGCGCCTCGATGTCGCGATCCGCAGCGCGCGGATACCACAGCGAGACGAGGCTTGCAATGTCGTCATCTCTGCGCCGCGCGAGTGACGGGTGTGAGCCGAGCGCGGCGTCGACTACCGACGCGACGACTGCCGCTCGGCGAGGGTGGAGCTCGGCCGGCGGCCAGGCGCCGAAGAAGGAGGTGAGGTCCGGCACCCTAAGCGTCCGGCCCTTGAGCGCGGCGACGATGGCGTCTTGGTCGAGGCGGGCTTGTTTCATGATGGTATTGGAATGAGGTTGTGGCTGGCACGATTGGTGGGCTCATGTAAGAGCGGCCCGGGTTAGAACCCTGAGATGTGAATGAGGTAGTCATCTGAGATTGCAATTTTTATTAAGCAAACAGTTTGCCTATTCAACATGAAATTGCGGCCAGCGTTCAATTAGACACGATGATGATCATTTCATAAGCCAATAGCACACTTGAATAATAGGTCTGCTTTCCATACGGCTTCGTGTTAAAAATTTGTCGTGGAAGCCTGGCTACCCTAGACTACCAATATCTCAACACCCATACCGATCATCCATCATGAGACATGCAAGCCTACCCACCCATGGGCCCTTCACCATCTGCAGCCACGCAACGGCCAGGAACAAGCCAAGACGCCACTCATTGCATCTGAAAAAAAAAAGCCACTACTATAACCAAAACGCCACTCCACGTCCCGGAAACTCTCAATGTCCGCTACAGGGTGATCAATCTCCTTCCTAAACTCCGAGAACCCGGTTCGGGCGGCACAGTGCCGTGCGTGGTAAACCCGGGATTCCCCTCAATCGTCACATGAGGGCTTCCAATGCATCACGGTAAATCGAGAGAAGGGCGAGTTTGGAATAGATGATCTCACGGCAGCAGTGGCGCGCCGGCCCTCTCGTCCTGCTGGGTCTTTGCTTGTCCAGGCAGCTAATAATGGCTGCCGCAGGGGATGGGGGATGATTAACATGTGGGCGTGGCTGCATGGAGGAATGAGATGGACGGTTTCAGAGCCGCATGGAGGAAGGTGAACCGTAAGCTGCAGCGAATTGGTTGATCAATTTTCCCCCAATCTACTTTGTTTACAAGGTGCGAGTCACAGAAAAGAAGCGACAAGAGAGAGAGATAATAAAGGGAAAAGAAATGTGTTGCCGTTTCTGGCGTGGGTGGCTATCCACATCATAAGATACACATCATGGAAAATAGGTATCCCATCCTAAACTCGAACGCCCCTCACCGAGTACTGGCCAAATAGCCAGCCGTCGGGATAATTTCACTGGTATTCCATCGTTTCAGCCCTGTTCCTAAAACCGCACCAAGACGTAACAAAAAAAAAAGAAAAGGAAAGCACAGAGTCGACAGTGATAGAGCGAGCTCTGGCACGATTCCCTCACCCTCCCCCTTTTCCCACTTTTGTATACTCCAGCCATCCTTCCGTGGGTCGTAAGATGTGAATAAATTATGTACAGCTGAAAGAATGCGAGACCGGCATGCCGGTCGACCTGCGCGCGCTTAGATCCACCCTGATAGGGGAGCGGCAGGTTTGGCGTGGGCCACCTCTGGGAAGAAACTGTTTATCAAGTTCTGAACATCGGAGAGGTAGTCGTCGGCGGTGAACTTGACTAGGCCCTTGGACTTGATGTAGATGTTGTCTTCTTCGTCGTGCTTCGTGTCTCTTCGAGCGCCATACTCCTCGGCCAGCTCGGTGACTTGGGCTAGCTCATGGCCAAATGGGTGCGACTCCTTGACACGCTGCTGGTAGTTTGGGCGAGCAGCGGGCGGGGGAATGGGAGGAGGCACAGTCTTCTGAACCTGGTTGTTGGATAGGGAGGAGGCTGAGGAGGCACGGGTTGATGTGGATGACGTTCGCGAGAAGGTGAAACTAGCTTTGGTTGACACGGAGTGATCCGAATCCTTGGACATGCGAGAGGTAGATCGGTGGCGGGCAATGGTGTCATACGAGTTTTGCTTGGTGTGGGAAGGCGATCTCCTGGGGATGGCGGGAGCATCGGCCTGCATGGCCAAGATCTGGGCTTTGTCGGAAACCATGAAGTAAGTGGACAGATGGTTTGGCTCGGGACCGGGGCACTCATGAACGGGAGAGACGTCAGGGCTGGTTGGCGGCGAGGATTCGGCCACCGAAGTAGTTTCAGAGGGAGATTCGGAGTCCGTAGATCGAATTGAGGCCTTGTTGCGCAGGACGGGTTGAGAGATCTCGGAGACGTTGTTGTGCTTGGTGGACTGAGGGAGGTCAGGAGCGTTGTAGGACAGCATGTTAGTCGTATGGACAAGCTGGATGGGGCCAGAGATCTTGTGTCGCATCAAAGGAAAGCCGTTGTTGCGAGTCGAACTGCTGCGCTGGGGCGATTTGGTAAGGTCGACCGAATCGTTGCCCATGCGGGCCTTGCGGGTGGTGAAGGCTCGTGCGAGTGACATTGTGAATGCTGTGATTGGGGATCGTGTAACGGAGGTTGACGAACTGCAGCCGAAGCAAACTTGGAAAGCGGCAATGAATTGGTTTCGTAGATTTAATTCCACCAGGTGGCGGTTAATGTCCAGAAGTGTGGATGAAGCTAGAATGGAGTCGACAGAGTCTGGGAGGTTGAGTGGGTTAAGATCGACTTGCGCCAAAGGTTGACTGATTCAGAGGACTGGTCTGGTGCGAGGTGAGCTGGATGACGTTTCCGGTTGAGTCTGTGTGAGGTCTAGCCGGGTCGCCTGATGGGCTGTGACGATGGTTTGAGTTGATGAGTGGTACGAAAAGGAGTCCAGTCCTTGTGTGAGTTCCAACTACAAGTTGGTTAGTTGGTGTGCGTGTGCCGTGGAGTGCCGTTGTGTGGCGTGCTTTAGTCGAGCAGAGAACGTCGTTCGCTGGCTTATTGGAGCGAGTGGTTTTTGTGTCTTGTCTTGGATTTGGACGGTAAAGGAACGGTCAACGTCGATTTTGGGTCTCGGTCTTTGTGTGTTTTGGGAGGTTTCGATCGGTCCTGCGATGGGGGTATCCCGAGCGGGTTTCAAAGGCACACTGCGGGTGCGGGCGTGAGATTGGGTAGAAAGAGAAACAAATAGGCGCGCAAGTCTGAGATCACGTTCGGAGAGAGCGACGATCGTGAGCTGTGCGGCTGGCGCGAGCAAAAAAAAAAAAGAGAAGAAGGGAAAGCGAAGCGTTTCAATGACGGATCAAGGAGCGGCGTTGGGGTTGAAGGAAAAGAGAGGCAAGCCAAGGGGAGATCAACGCGTGGAGACGGGGGGGACGAAACAAAGATATTGGGAACGGATTGGGAAGAGGGGACGCTATGGCCAGAGGCAAAAGGCCCAGGCAAGCAAGCCCTGGAGAGGAATGAGAGAGAGCCCTGCACAGCGAGAGCGAAGAGCCCTGGAGAGCCTAGCGCCCACATCCCACTTCAGCGGACCGACCGGCCCCCCTGGAGAAGTTTGTCCAGGGCCCCGGTCCAACGTTTGCAGGGCTGTGGTTGGTCGGACCGCCTGGATGATAGGGATTGCCCACCCGCATCGACCTGTTTCTGCTGGGGAGCTAGGGTGTTGTAGGGTTTGGTTAGGGCGAATTTCCGGAGCGTCGTCTTGTTCCCTCTCTGGCAAGCCTGACTCTCAAGCCTTCTCCCCCCTGGCTATCGCCCCATCCCGGCTCCGCGCCAGCATGGGTTTTCTGGTGGAGGTTTCTTGGTGGAGCGGGAGCTAGTCTGGTGTAGCCAATGGTGCTGCGATTTCCCCTGTCGATTCAGGTTCTCACAATATCCACAGTTTTTGCACCTCGACACCACTATGCATTCTCTCTCTCCCAGTCTCCCTTTTGGCACAAGCACAGAAAACTCATCGGCACCAGCGTGAATAAAAAACCCCGCTGGCACCACTAGAGGCGAACCATGGTTGATCTCTGTTGGGAAAGAGGCAACTGCAACTGATGAGTCTCAGCGTCAGTGGCGGCCTAAATGTCTTTGCCAACTGTCTGTCTTTGTCTTTTGATAAAAGTCTCATTGTTAGTGTCAGTGCAGATGTCTGTGGCCTCCAGCTGGATCATCAACTCATTTGCCTCAGGCGACTTCGGCATAGCCGCGCTGTTGGCTCCGTCGAAGAGCACATACGCTCTTGAGCGCTGAACCTACCGTCGGCTCCGGCTCAGACGACGCTCTTTGGGCGTGGCCTCGATTCAATTCGTACGAGATACTTACATGATGCGAGCCACCGTGGCAGCGCGTCCTTTTTTCGCGCTCTTCTCTTCTTTGCTTGTCTACGTACATACCTATCTAGGATGGTGCGCTCTTTGCTTGTTAGCCTGTGAGGCCCTTCTTTGTCGGCAAGCGTCCATCGCACGTTACTTCGTACGTTGGCAAACGTTGGGTCAGGCCCTCTCCACCAGGCCACCATGCGTCAATTGACTACTACTAACCACCATTCACCACCATCCACTACCACCCACCATCCCACCGCCAACCCACCATCCCTACTCTGGCCGCTCCTCGACCACTGGGCCATGAGGCCGACCCGCGCGCTACCGCAAGTCTAACCAGTGATGAGTTGTTATTCCGACAGGTCAAGGGCAAGACGTGGGCGGGACATGCCCAACAAGGGCAAGACAAGGGAAGAGTTTATCGCATCACACATGCACACACTTTAAATGGATGCTATCGCCGAGACTCACCCCTTCACGACTCCCCCGCCTGACCGGCCAGTGTTTGTCTCTGTGTCTGTTGGCAATTGGAAGCAGGCAAGCGCTGGCAAGTCCCACTATCTTTCGTCTATCGTCCACTGTCCACTGTTTGGCGTCACTGTCCGGCGTGGCACTGGCGTGGTTCAAGCGGTGACGGGATGAGTTGTCACTGGTCCAGCACACTGTACCTGCATCGTGCATATCTGTCGCCTTGGCCCGTTGTCATTGACTGGCTCAACAGTGTACCGGTTTGCCGGCCTGCCGCCGCCACGGTGACAGTCCAACCGGTCGCCTCAAGCCATTCGATGTTCGCCGTGGATGAGATGAACTGTGTGTCTCTGCCCTCCTTGCTTGCCTCCCCAGCCCAGGAATGGCTTGCCCACACACACACTGCCACCCAGTTCTCCCAGGATCCTCCCTGGGAATCGCTTCCCTCCCTCCAGGTCCGCCTGCCCGTCAACCCGCTGTCTAGACGAACCCTGGACATGGCCGCGTCGGAGAAAGATTGAGGCGCCTTCAGAGCCCCGAGCCCTTGCGTCAGCTGCCCCTCGTGGTTGGTTCCAGCGACCCATTCATCCAGGCCAGCCATCCATCCCATGATCCCAGCGCCCGACCAGGCAAGCAAGCCAGGCCGCACCAGGAGGCCCAAACTTACCAAAAGTTTGCCGGCGCTGCATGGCTGATGCCTCTGAGAAGCTGCTGAGAAGCCTCTCCTCGACGCTGATTGGACCCCTGTGTCAACGCCTCTACCGTTGTTCTGTTTCAGGCCCTGGTGGCGGTCCCGGCATCGCGTGCCTGCGCAAGCGGGCCCTGCCAGACGACGCCCTCCCGGAGATTCTGGAGTTGGAGGGGGAGATCGTCGCTCTAACTCCCATGATGTGCCGACTGCGAAACGCTGCACGCATGCGGCATAACCAGATTCCAAGCCCAATCCAATCCTCTTTTCTTCCGCCTTGTTTCCAACTCTTCGAAACTCAATGCGTACAGGGAATCGTGTGTGGACAACCAACTCAAATTCTGAGTGGTGTGTATTTTGGGATGCAGAGTGCAGACGGTCCACTGTCGTCGATTGACGAGGTGCACAAGCCTGCGACTCCATAGCACGATGCCATTCACCCTATCACCACCATGCGATGCTTATGCCAGGGCTCGGCACCGGCACCAGCCCGCTGATTCCATCCATTAATTAGGCGCGCGATGGGCTCACGCAGTATGCACCTACGCGTTGTCGACTCGAGCCACCGTTGTTCCCTTTCGTGCATGTTAGTTAGTGTCTGTGACGCCAACCAACTGGGTCAACTCGTCACTTATTCCTGAATGGATCAATCCCATCGTCAAACCCTCGGCTTTTCTCCTTTGACGGTTGCCTTCGATTTTTCGCAGGCGGGGCCGCTTCAAACTTCAGATTTCCATCAATCGGATGTGGGATCCGTCAGGGGGAAGCTCAATGCGCTTTTAGGATGCCCAAGCCTACCCTGGCCCTAGCCACCCTAAAATGTTCGTCGTGTTTTAGATTCTTGCTTTTGCCTTGGCTTCAGCTAGCTACCAGTACGTAAGGTGTGTGTGCTGCGTATGTATCTCCATTCGCCTTATTCAAGTTAGGCTTCTTTTCTCTGGCTCTCCCGAGCTCAACAAACACTCGTTCATGCGCGCCGGCACATCGAAGCTATTTACACCACAGTTACTCTTTGAAGTCTGTATGTAACCATCACCCATTTTGGTTCGCCTTTGCGACTATCACCAGTGTCACCAAATTTGACTGAGACCTACACCCAATACGCCCTTAAGCTATTCCTCTTACCAAATAATAAGAAAGTTTCATGGTTGTGAAGCCGACGCCTCGCTAATGCCCAGGGGGTCATCGCTTAATTTTCGTCCATCGAATCGTCGTCATCAACCTTCTCCGCAGCATCACCGCCCTCGTCCTCGCTGTCGCTGCTCTCATCGTTGTCCACACCAACAAGTCGGTCTTCACCCTTGCCACTTGATTCAGGAACCCGTTGCGCAAAGGCCTTTCGGACTGAGGCGTTGGTGCTAGTATCCCACACGTGCATGGTTCCCTTGCTACCCGCCACCGCCAGTCGGAAGGCGACCTCAGGATCGGGGGCAAACGTAGTCGAGAAGACCTTGCCAACATCGAGGTTGCGAGAGACCACTACCGAGGGTCCGGTTGGCTGGATGTTCCATAGCTTGACTGTCTTGTCGGTTGATCCCGTGACCATGAACCCAGGGACCACGCTGTTAATGTCGAACGAGGAGACGGACTCGTCGTGAGCCTGTAGTGTCCAGACTGACTTTGTCGTCGTGGGGTTAGACGGCGCATTTCGGATATCATGGTAGTGAATGATGCCGTTCTCCGTCGAGACGAAGAAGTAGTTGGAATCATGGGGATCCCATCGCACATTCTCGACATCGCTCTCCACTCCCCATCGGTTCGGCTTCGCGTCCGGGGCTCGCATGTCGGCGGCCACAATAGTTCGGTCGTAGCTTCCGCTTAGTAACACGGTCGACTCAACCGCATGCCATGCCAGGGAGCACACCTTGTCGGTGTGGTAGGTGTACGACTTGGCGCACTTGGTGGTGTTTAGGTCCCACAGCTTGACAGTCTTGTCGGCCGATGCAGATGCCAGAAGGTTGCGGTGCTTTCGGTTCGCCGCTAGCGAAAGAACGGCATCGACGTGGAACTCGTCGTTGGCCTTCTTGGCCTTCTTCTTCTTCTTCTTGGGCTTGTCGGCCTCCGAGTTGCCTCCCTGGCCGAGAATGGCATTGGGGTACATGCAGTCGATGGTGTCCAAGTCCCAGACTTCGATATCGGGGTCCATGGTACCGATGGCCACGAAGTTGCCGGTGGCATCCTTCTCCACGCCGGCCTTGCTGACGGGCATGTCGATCCACTCGACGCAGAGCGGGATGGCGGGCAGCATGATGTCGTGGTGGACGTAGAGGTTGTCCTCTGCATCCTCGTACACGTAGACCTCGAGGTGCGCCATCTCATCTTCCACCTTGGCAGATAGGATCAAGTTGTCTGTCGCCAGGATCTGGAGTTCTTCTCGGTCCTCATCCTCGTCCTCGTTGTCGGCGAGAGTGATGTAGGGGTCCTGCTTGTTGGATTCGTAGTAGGCCAGAGACTTGACGTTTCCGAACATGGCCATTCCCTCGCCGTTGCCTGGCAAATCCTCATCGTCGTCATCGTAGTGTTCTAAGTCGTACTCTTTCAGGTCGTCATCGTCGATGGGGATCCTGGTTAGTCAGTGTAAGTTTTGATAAGACATTGGTAGCTGGGGGTTACACACTTAGTCTTATTTTCAGGTGCCTCGTCGTCGACTTTCATCTCATCGTCATTGTCCTGGTTAGCATTGCCCTCCTTGGCACCATCTTGCTCATCCTGAGCTTCCCTGAGATCTTCTTCGGCGTCGTCAAGTTGGAGCTTGGCAAGCCCTGCTATCCTTTCGTACTCGGTCTCGTCTAGAGTATACTTTTGAGGGAAAGGCGCCGCAAAGCCCCGAGGGACCCATTGTGCGGCCGTAATCATCGACATCGTGAAGTTGGATATGGGTATCTTGTTGGTGGGCAAGCATGCGCCGCTTGGTGGGCGCCCAGATAAATTTCTCCCAAAAATTTCAGGTGGGGTTTATCGATAAGAGTAGTATCGGATAAACCTCGTGGCCTTGTTTTCTGGACATGATCTGTGACGTTGAAGCTCACATACATCTCGCCACGACAACAAGTATTCACGACTGTCAGCCCAGGCTGAACCGAAAAAAAAAATGGGTGAAGACCGGGAGTATGATGGGTATAATCCTAAGAGGAGGCGCATGGAATCTGCGCGACCAAATAATCGGTTCCAGAATGGGTCGCGTGGCTCAACACCGCGTGCGCAGTCGCAATACGCGCCGACACCTCCCCGAAACCTTGACGGCCCTGAGCCTACGGATGAGGATGACAAGGCACTCGATCGCGATTGGTATGGTGGAGATGAGTTCGGCGGGCATACATTCGGAGACGATTCGCACAACCCGTTCGCTTCATACCAGATGTCGGCCTGGGAGGGCCAGCAACAGGAGTCGGCACGCGCCGAGAAAATGGCAACTCGATACGACTCCCGGAGAGAACAGAGACAACGAGAGAACGATGCTTGGGAGACGAATCGAATGTTGGTGTCTGGTGTTGCGCAGCGGCGAGACATGGCATCCGACTTTGACGACGAAGAAGCGATCCGAGTCCATCTACTGGTTCATGACCTGCGACCGCCATTCCTCGACGGACGAACCATTTTTACCAAGCAATTAGAGCCTGTTCCAGCTGTGAGAGATTACCAGAGCGACATGGCTGTATTTAGCAGAAAGGGTAGCAAGGTGATCAAGGAAGCGCGCCAACAACGAGAACGACAGCGACAGGCTCAATCAGCGACGAGTATAGCTGGAACCGCACTGGGAAATATCATGGGCGCAAAGGAAGAGGACGGAGACAGCGCGCTGCCCGTCCCAGCCGAGGACGAGGCGGAGAAGAGCGAACGCAAAAGCAACAAATTCAGCGAGCACATGAAGAAGAACAACGGCGCTAGCAACTTCAGCCAGAGCAAGTCCTTGCGGGAGCAGCGAGAGTACCTACCCGCCTTTGCTGTACGTGAGGATCTCCTCCGAGTCATTAGGGAGAATCAAGTCGTGATTTGTGTTGGCGAAACAGGTTCCGGAAAAACGACACAGCTGACGCAGTTTCTCCACGAGGATGGCTATGGCAACACCGGAATGATTGGCTGCACTCAACCTCGACGAGTGGCTGCAATGAGTGTTGCAAAGCGAGTTGCTGAAGAGATGGAAGTGAAGTTGGGGAGCACGGTTGGTTACGCGATTCGTTTCGAGGACTGCACCAGCAAAGAGACTGTCATCAAGTACATGACTGATGGTGTGTTGCTTCGAGAGTCGCTCAATGAGCCGGATCTGGACAGGTATTCATGCATCATCATGGACGAGGCACACGAACGTGCTCTCAATACCGATATTCTGATGGGTTTGTTCAAGAAGATCCTGCAGAGACGCCGAGATCTCAAGCTCATCGTCACATCCGCAACCATGAACTCGAAGAGGTTCTCCGATTTCTTTGGAGGGGCCCCTGAGTTTATTATCCCCGGAAGGACATTCCCTGTCGATGTTATGTTCCACCGATCGCCCGTCGAGGACTACGTCGATCAAGCTGTCCAACAAATATTGGCAATCCATGTTTCCATGGACGCCGGCGATATCCTAGTCTTCATGACGGGTCAAGAAGATATTGAAATCACGTGCGAGCTGGTCCAGAAACGACTGGATGCACTCAACGATCCACCAAAGCTGAGCATCCTACCAATCTACAGTCAGATGCCTGCGGATCTTCAAGCAAAGATCTTTGACCGAGCTGCACCTGGTGTGCGCAAGTGCATCGTGGCCACCAACATCGCCGAAACCAGTTTAACAGTTGATGGTATCAAGTATGTCGTGGATGCGGGTTTCTCCAAAATGAAGGTGTACAACCCCAAAATGGGTATGGACACGCTTCAAATCACGCCCATCTCCCAGGCAAACGCTTCACAGCGTTCGGGACGTGCCGGTCGAACAGGACCAGGCAAGGCATTTCGACTCTTTACGGAGAAAGCCTTCAAGGAGGAGCTTTACATGCAGACGATCCCCGAAATCCAGCGCACAAACCTCTCCAATACTGTACTCATGCTTAAATCCCTAGGCGTGAAGGATCTTTTGGATTTTGATTTCATGGACCCTCCGCCGCAGGACACGATCACTACATCAATGTTCGATCTTTGGGCTCTTGGAGCGCTGGATAACCTTGGTGAGCTGACGGATATCGGCCGTAAGATGAGCGCATTCCCCATGGACCCGTCTTTGGCCAAACTCCTCATCACCGCCGAAGAGTACGGGTGCAGCGAAGAGATGATCACCATTGTCTCGATGCTTTCAGTTCCCAATGTGTTCTATCGACCCAAGGAAAGGCAGGATGAAGCTGATACGCAGCGTGAGAAGTTTTGGGTGCACGAGTCGGACCACTTGACTTACCTGCAAGTCTATTCGGCGTGGAAGGCAAACGGCTACTCGGATGGATGGTGTATCAAACACTTCCTGCACCCCAAGTCTCTGAGACGAGCAAAGGAAATCCGAGAGCAGCTTTTGGATATCGTCCGAATGCAGAAGATGACGCTGGGTAGCTGCGGAATGGACTGGGATATCATCCGCAAGTGCATCTGTTCGGGCTACTACCACCAGGCGGCCAAATACAAGGGCTCGGGAGAATACATCAACCTACGCACTAATCTGGGAGTGCAGCTGCACCCTACAAGTGCCCTATATGCCGGCCACCCGCCAGATTACGTCGTGTACCACGAGCTGATTCTCACCTCCAAAGTCTACGTCTCGACGGTCACGGCCGTGGACCCGCACTGGTTGGCTGACCTGGGTGGCGTCTTCTACTCCGTCAAAGAGAAGGGGTACTCGGTACGGGAGAAGCGTATTACCGAGACCGAGTTCAACCGCAAGATGGAGATTGAGGCCAAGATGGCCGAGGACAAGCGCAAGGAAGAGGATCGCAAGCTGGCTGAAGCCGAGCGAACCCAAAAGAAGAAGAAGAAGGTTGGAGACGATGGAAAGAAGTTTGTCACACAGGGTGCAGTGAAGAAGCCTGTAATTAAGCGCCGTGGGAGAGGGTTTTGAGCATGTTGGCGTATAGATTAGAAAATATAGTACAAAGCGATATGAATGATGCCAACCTCGCTTAAACCAACTCATCATCTCATCTTTCCGTCTTCAGCGCCTAACCTCGAAGCTGCCCTCACCTTCCACTACGTCTCGATCCTCCTTGTCGAGGCGGACAACGGTTGCATGTCGAGGGCCATTGTCGACATCCTTGAGGAACTTGATCATAACATCGTCGTCGCCTTGCGCCTCGCCCTCGACCTGGTCCGATAGTCAGCGATTGGGACCTTACATCTAGGTATCGAGGGGAAGCAACCTTGTTATTAGGTGTATTGCGGCACCACCCAGTGATGCCATATTCTCGAGCCCTCTTTTGAGTGAAATATCTGCTCTCCAAGTAAGATAAATAGTACACATGGGCGCGAAGCAATGGGATCACATACCGGAAGCCGACACCTGGATGACGTCAGTTGGGCGACGGTGTAAGGGCTTGAGGAAACATCGTACCTTGCACAGTTCCACCATGAGCGAGGAAGTAGACCTATTTGTGAGTGAGCACAGAGATGGCAATTGTTCGCCTGGAAAACATACCCGTTTTGCCATTTTCTAACTCGTTTGATTGCAATGACTGTCAATCATGAGGTAGCATAGGTATCCAGAGACGCAATAGAGACGAGGTGGGATGCCTGCCGGCTAAGCCCCGGCCAGGTGATAAGATTGTCGATCGGCGCTTGATGTCACTTCGCGCGTCCCCCATGCCGAAAGAACTTCAAGTTCCTAACCCCCGATATCCTCCACCACCCAATCGACTCGCCATGATCTTTGCTTGCACAGCGTGCTGAAACAAACCAAAATCACCCGCCGCGGACCCTAATGGAACCATCTCCAGCCGACGAACCCGTCATCCGCTTCCGCGCGGGGAAGAAGCGCAAGGCGTACCGCCAGCGCACCGACAACGACGACGACGACAGCAACAACACCGCCGCTGAACCTGCGCCCAAGACCCTCGAGGCACTATTATCCGATGCTGCTGAGCATGGCGCTGCTGTAAGAGACGAGTCTAGCGTCGCGGCCGCTCTGCGACTGCGCAATGCGCGTCGGAGTCGCATCCGCGGCGGCGTGGGCTTCACGAGCGCCGCAAAGCAGGACGACGATGCGTCTGGCGAACGCGCACTCGTCCTTCAGAGTGCTGACGGCGATGTCGGGCTCAAGAGCGTCGGCGAGCGCTTCACCCACCAGACCGGCCTGCTCGCCGACATGAACGACAAACACATGTTCGTTCTAGCCTCAATGCTCTCTCCCGCTTGACTCGACTAATCATTCAAGGATGGAATATATAGAATCACGCCTATCTAGTCGCAAGAGCGGGACAACACCATCTAACGCGAAGAGCGCGCCGGACGCGACAGTGGCTGCGACAACGACAGCGACAGCGAAACAACCGCCAGGCCCTGCCCCTCCGGCGAAACCTGAAGGCGGCCACGCCGTCATGCAGGGCCACCTGATGGAGATCGACCTCGGCGAAGAGGTTCGGGACATCAACGTGGCCCGGACGGAGCGTGCGACACTGCACGGCGGAAGCTCCGTGCTCGCCGACGACGGCAGCGGAGGCCGCCGCGCCAAGAAGCCCCGGCTCGGCCGAGACGGCAAACCATGGCGGCCCCGGAACCGCCGTCCCAGCGATGCCATCAAGCGAGACCAGCTCGTCGATGAGATTCTCCGCGAAAACCGCCGTAGGTGTCCCCTTCACTCCCGTCCTACATCTCAATATCCTCTGACCATGAAAACCTAGTCGACGTCTACGAAGCCCCCGCCGAACCGTCCGCCGAGGACTCGGCCCTCAACGAGCACGGCGCCGCCGACGACCGGCTGGCCGAGGAGTTCCGCCAGCAGTTCCTCGACGACGTCGCGCAGCGTCAACTCAAGAAGAAGAAGTTGACCAACCCGCCGGTGCGGCCCGGAGCCGAGGATGTCCTCAAAGGGCCGAAGTTGGGCGGCAGTCGAAATGTGCGGGCAGCTATGCGGGATCTGTTATTAAAAAAGGAGAAGGAGGGGAAGAAATGAGGAATGGCTTGGGCGTTATTACTTTTCATCAATACACATATGCATTGGGTCGAACTAGTGGCGTTTCGTCAGAACTGAGCCGATCTCACCTAAGTTGTCCCGACGAAGATGCAAACCACCGAGTGGGAGGTGATGCTTTGAGAGGAACTACTTGGAGCGTTTTGGTGCGACACAAGCCCATTACTTGTCAAGCCGATTCATTTGTCTTTCTTTCAATTTGGTCATTTGCTAGTGTGAATTCTTTCATTGACTACTCAGTCCGTAAAGATCGATATGTCGTGTCGACGGTATGTACCCAGACCTGGTTTCCTACCCAGAGACCATCCCATTTCCCAACCTATGCTGTATCAATAAAAAACTCCTGTACCCAAGCCCGTGTAAAGTTATCCCAAACAAAAAGCAAAAAAGAATAAGAGGTAGAACATCCTGTAAGATAGGGACTGAAAAGTGCCGTTAGGCCAAAGCTCGCCGTCTTACTCCAGAGGCATGAAAGTCAGCCTGCACCATACTTTATCTTGCGCCGATTCAATGTGTCGTCCGTATCATCCCCAAATGATGATAGGAAAGAGGGAGAGAATAGAAAATAGGAATGTGAGCCTCAAACGAAGAGCCTTCATCTAATGTCGAGCTGGAAAGGTTTGAACCGCCCGCCAATTGTAGCACAGCGGGGACACTTCCTTCGCGCTCCATGCTCCGCCATGAGAACTTCAACACAAGTAGGACATAGTCCGCAAATACATTCAGTGCATGCATAAGAGTCTTTCAACAGGGAGAACCCCTGACAAGCGGCGCAGTAGATCTGGATCGTCTGCGCCGAGTACGTCGGCGATGAATTGGACAAGCCTCGAGATCCAATGTGGAAATTCTCGCCGCTCTCCACTGAGGGGAACGGTTCAATGCCATCCTGTCCGTACGAAGGCGGGGTGAGCGCCTGCTGGAGCGGAGATGCCTGATAGCTCCCTGGTTGGAACTGCACCTGGTGAGAGAATGGTGGCATAGAAGCCCTGTGGATTGAAACGGGAGATTGAGGGACCTGAGAATAGGGTTAGTCAAGGCATCTCGGGGTCGAGAGTCGAGAGTCAAGAGTCGAAGGTGACGTACAGGTGTGCGATCTTCATCAATATCTCCGGCAGCCGAGGCAGCCTGGTCAGCTGCATCAATGAGGTCTTCCCACCGTTTCCCAAAGTCTGCAGAGGGTTCAGCGGAAAGAGCTTTCCGGTCATTACCTGGTCTATAACGCTCCTCGTTCTGAATTCGTCGCAGCCACTCCGTCGCGGATCCACGTGAGTTCTTCTTCTTGTGGTGAGCCTCCCTTCCTCGCTTCGTCACAGACTGCTTGCGAGGTCGATTTGGTCCAAGAGGCCGCTGAAGGGGTGGA
Organism: Dactylonectria alcacerensis; assembly: GCA_029931735.1. Lineage (NCBI taxonomy): Eukaryota > Fungi > Ascomycota > Sordariomycetes > Hypocreales > Nectriaceae > Dactylonectria > Dactylonectria alcacerensis. Next base: position 3,762,366 of record JAPMUZ010000002.1, read on the forward strand.
AGCGTCGAGGACCTTCCTGGGGGTGAATTGGCTAGAATGGAAGGAAGGAAATCGCGCTGACGATTGGATTTGGTAGATGAATACGGGTCGCTGGTGATGTCATGGTTCGAGAGGTTGAGAGGGGGCAGCTCTATGGATGTTCGAGGCCTGCGTCGCCCATCCAGGTCCGAGTAATAGTCCTATAAGAGAGGCGAGATGATTAGTCCAAGCCTGTTATGGGTGGCGGTGGTTTAGTTTATCGATAGGGGCGGGGTAGCGGAGCTTACACCATCGAAATCCGCCTCTCTTTCATTCTTGACGCCATGGAGCTCTGCCAGAACAGCAGCTGCACTGGCAGTGCCGAGCATAGGGCCAGCAGGGACGCCGCCGACACCCCCAAGGTCATCGGCATGCCGGGGAGTACCCGGATTGCTCGACCCATCTCGGTGATAGTTGTGACGCTCGTGAAAACCTTGAAGGTGGTCAACGGGCGGGGGCAAGCTTTGCTGAGGCTGAGAGTGGGACAAACCCTGAGCAGCTGGAGCTGAGCTCTGGTCGGGATGGCGGCGCTCCGACGGCGGGGTGTTGATCATGAGAAGGAAGCTCTCCTCGGTGGCCGGGAGCTTGGAGATGTAGTGCTCGGGGTGTGCTCGCCGAATGTGCTCCTGCATCGAGCGGTATCTTTTTTCCTGTAGTTCGCAGCTAGAGTTAGATCGTGGGCGACGCTTGATGCCCTTGGGCGGGGGGAGATGCGGGAGCTCTCGCAGTAGCTCGCAGATAGGAAGGTGGTGAGACATGATAACGCTGGTCGGATGCAGGTGTAGGATCGGGTGATTTGAGGACGGGTAGCGAGCGGCAGACAAGGAAAAGCCATGGAGGAACTTACACCGATGCATCGCTTGCGACAGCTGGAGCCATCTTGATTGCGCAGAGGACAGACGACCTCATTGTTGGAGTCTGTAATTGAAAAGGAAGACGTTAGGGACGATCGAGGCGGCATCTTGACCCCACCATGAACAATGCCTCTTCGGTGGGGTGTGGGTGATAATAAGAAGACAATGAAGAGTCGGGAATTGAGAGGGTGAACGGTTCAATTGGCGAGGAGATAGCTTGATGATTCCGGAGCATTTCAAGGCGCAGCTCGAGGATGGTGGCAGGAGTTGCCCTGGATCATGGGCGATGTGTTACAAGAGCCGTTTCGGACCGGGATTGGCGATTGCGAATGGATGTCGAGGGGAGTGCGACGGCTGAGGGTTGATGTTTGAGAAGTCGACTGTCTAGAGTCGAGACCCAAGTGTACTGGGATCTAGGCAAGGTGCCGAACGCAGAGGTTTGGGACGAATGCCGATGGGAGGAAGTATGGCAAAACGGTCCCGCGAGGAGTATGACTGGAAGATAGAGATTAAAGTCGAGGTAGAGAAGAGGGAAGAGTTGAGCAGGCCGGTACGCAATCCGTGGGGGAAAAGAAGACGGCAGGGTCACGGAGCTAACAAGGTAATGAGACGGAAGGTGGGAGGCGAAAGGATACTTTCTTCGGGTAAGGCGTGTGAGAGAATAGGTGAGTAAGAGGAAAGAGAGCGAAAGAGTGTGAGAGCGAGTGAGAGTGAGAGGGCGTGTGCGTGAGTGTGTGAGAGTGTGTGCGTGTGTGCCGACCAGCTGAGCTTGCAGAGGTCGAGGAGCTTTCAGTGCGTCCACACCCCATATCACGGACGAGCCAGCAGCATCAGGACCAGTACCGAGACGCGCGAAACACCCACTGGACCGGGCACTAACTACTACAGAAGGAGGACCGACGGAGGCACAAAGTAGAAGTGGAAGAGCCAGTGGAAAGAGGAAAAAAAAAAAACCCTGCGTTGCGGGAGAGGGCGTGAGAGGGCGTGTGGGCAGACAGACGGAAAGGCGCCGGGACGGTTGTCACTCGACGGCGGACGGCGACGAATCTCGACGTCTTTTTGCTGGCGATCTCCCTCGAACGACTTATCGCTGGGGACCAATGGCATGGGGCTGAAGCTTGGGGGGCGGGTACAGCAGCTGTGTGTAGCAGGTCTTCTAGGCCCTGGGCGAGAAGCACAAACCTGACCTTTCCCTGCGCTCTCTGTGGCATTGGATTGGGGGATTGGGGGGACGCGACTTGGGCTGGAGCAGGGAAGCTTCTTCCAAGCATCCATCAGCAGCCACAGCAGAACAAAACCCAAGCAAGCATCCAGCAGGTATGAGCACAGCAGGAGCAGGCATGAGCAAGCATGAGCAAGCACCAGCACCACGAGGGACCATGGCCCAAGCGCCCGTCGCGAGCAAATCAATTGGCTCCCATTGCAATGACTCGGAGGGGGTGACGGTGGGGAGAGGATGGGGTGGCTGGCAGTGGAGCTGATGCTGGTTGTCTCAGGCTCTGGACGGATGGAGCTGGACGATTTGGGCGACTTGGGCGAGGTGGACAAGGTGGGATGGAGCCTGCACAATCCGTCACTGTCGAAATCTGGTGCCATCTGAAAGGTCAGTGAAAGGTGCTGCAGGTCAGTGAAGCTACTCAAGCGACAGGGGGGAGCTCCATTGAGGGTGGAGCTGGGTCCCTGGCTGAAGGACCCTTCGCCTCGCCCGTGCTTTGGAGCGGCGTGTGAGTGAAGCAGAGCTTTCGCCCACCTGTAGCATGCCTCTCCACCAACCTGATGGAGACGGCCGAGCTAAGATACGAATACTTCACTCATCAGTGTCCTATTCGGTACCTTCCAAACTTCCATTTCCTGTTGGATGCTCTCACGTTGCGCCTGGCAGGCCTCGTCGGCAACCATTGAGTAAGGTATCTGGTAGACTGGCGTCAGGTACTACAAAGTGCAAGACTGGATTGGATGGCCACTGATCCGGCCGGCCGCCATGGCCAAGAATCGGCGGGGCCGAAACCAAGGTCAACTGCCACACGTCTTGTCCCTAACCCAACTCCGGCTGTTGACCATCACATGTACACCATGAGTTGTCGTTTTGCATGACTCTTGCCACGAGCTGGGCCATGGGACCGGAGCTCATCAGAGAGGCCGAGACGGAGCTCGAGCCATGCAAGGGCCAGTCGAGGAGCTGGAATCTCAGCGACCGAGGTGGCGCTGAGCGGCGGTTCGCATCGAGTCAATGTCGATGTCGGTGCCGGAGTCGTCGCCGCATGGGTATCGAATCACATCCCAAATCAGAAGGGGGGGCGTGAACCTGAGGTACGGAACAGCTAGTGGCGAGATGGCGAGAAGTATATGGTCGTTCGAACCGTGGCCCATGGGCGACCTCAGGCCTCGATCCTGCAGGTGAGCACTGTGATTTGAGAGGGACATAGGTACCTTTGAAGGTGGGTTGGTAGCTCCGAAGCATGACTTTTGACACAAACAAGGCGCGCAAAGCAAAAGGCAGGCAGGCGCCTTGGGTACACAACACCACACCCTCGGGTCTTGTGAGGGGATGGTGACATCACTGGCCAGGGGGTCCTGTGGCCCTACAACAGACTGTCCGGGGGATAAAGAGTCAGTCAGGAGATATGGTTCCTCGCTTGCGACGGCTCAGTGTCGAGCACTGGCCCATCAGTTCAAGACTAGGCAAGCGGTGAGAGAACACAAAGGTTTTCCTCAAAGATGGATGGATGGATTGATGAGTCCGCGCTGAGGTAGTCACGGTACTTGGTGATGTGATGGAGGGTTGAGTACACAGTCCTTGGGGGCCAGGCCCGAGAGACCGAGTTTGTCGCGAGACCAACCAGCCGAGGTCATGCTTTGATAAGTCCGGCTTTATTCTCCAGGGCGGTGACCCCGCGCAGCACCGCCTAAATCGCGGCAATCGTCAGCGGTACTGTTCCCTGTTGTCTAGCGCACCCTAACAGGCTTGGAGGCTTTGAATGGTACTGCGCACTTTCTAGATTCCTTCAAAAGGTGGAGGACAAGGAAGGTGGCCTGGCTCCGGCAGCAAAAGTGGGTGCTGCGGGTGTCGAGGCATTTGGAGGACGTGGGAGTCCCTGTAAAAGCGAAGACATGAAGAAATGAAGAAAATGGGGGGGGGGGGGGGGGGCAAAGTGCAGACGGCCTGCACCTGCTGCAGAGCAACTGGAAACCCAGACAGGCACGGGAACGGATAAGGATAAGACCCAAAAAAAGATTTCTCACTTGTCACTCCACCCGAACTGGGAAAGACTGATGATGGCAAATATCCTCTTTCCTCAAGAGTCGACGGGAGGGATCCTAAACCACCGCCACTTATCTGGAGCCGCTTAAAGATGCCATCTCGTGCCTTCATGTCTCAGTACCTACGAGGTGATACGCACTGTCGAATAGACCTGAGCCAGCGAGTAGACGCTGACAACCTCGTGTACAGGTAACGCAACCGTCACAAAAGCCTCATCGGGGTTCTCTAGCTTGTCTGCACCTGCAACATCCTGTCAACAGCAAACCACAGGTACCTGCCACCAACGGGGCAACTATCGCTGCCGGCTGGTTGGGCTGGATCCTCTTTGGAGCTGCGGTGGGCGGAGCTCGCCAGCTTTGGATCGTCCAGCTGACCAGACAAAAGAAATTTCCTGGGTAGACACCCATGCGTCGCAATCCCAAGACCGCGCTTTACTCGCTGCTCACAAAGAAATCTCCACTCGCTCTTCTCATCCTTGCCGCGATAGCCACCATGTTAGAACCCACGTTGGAACCCTGGTCCAGGTCGCTGGAAACGCTCGTCCAGTCTGTGTCGCTTTGGACTGGCTTGTTGGTTTTGTTGGTTTGTTAATTGTTGTTGTTGTTGGGCAAGGAGCTTTTGCCGAGATACTTATTACTACCAGGACCACACAGAATAGCTTCCGAGAAGCTGTTCTTGACCAAAAATATCCAGCGTTGGTAGTCTACCTACCTGGTTCCGCCATGTGTCTGAGATGGCGGGAAGATACGTACCTTACCTGCACCAACGTTAACTCCCATCTCCTCGGTATTCACCGTGTTAGAGCATACTCGGGATAGTCAATGGTGTATCTGGTTGAACCACTCAACTTCCAACAAGGCAACATACTCTCCTCTCAACTATAGACAAGTGTCTAGACAAGATTGCGTGCGAATTCATACAAGACCTTAGCGGAGCTGCTGGGCTACCAAACCAACGTCACAATCCTTCATTCTCAACCTCAAGCGAAGCCGTCTGGCAAGTGTCAGTGCCCGAAGAACACATCTATCAATGCGATGCCTACCTGGTTCCGCTTGAGCGTATCGTCCGGCTGGCATGCTTTTGGGACCGGTGCTTTTGAGGCAGCTGAATCCAACCAGCTCCAGACGTGAGGAATGTTATCTCGAGCTATGCGCCACTGGTCTCGAACACCACGTTTGGACTGTTTGCGCCCGGTATTGTTCACATGGCCTTATGGACGTCGGCTTGCATATCAACCGGCACGTTGGCCGGATTGTTTGAATGCGATTCTTATTCAAGCCGCACATCGTGAGGTGGATGTACAATTCGATGGTCACGGACATGGGGAACACTTATCCAATTCTTGTTGTCTTGCATGCTGGAAAATGAAGATATACTTTCTTCACAACGACCGGATTCCTTCGTGAACCAAGCCACGGCCATTCAATTGGGCCGTCTGGGCCCCGATGGCTCGCCCATGGTCCCCATTTGGCCTTCATGCCACCAACTCTATTGCGTCGGCGAACAGTCTTCTCAATGCGCTGCCCCGTGTCTCTGTTTGCGGTCTTTGGTCATTTTCTGCAGTCATTAATCAAGCTTCGTTCGCCCACGTCAAGATCCGCGACGAGTCCAACAGCATCCGTCTCTGTCTCAGAAATGAGAGTCATTGAACACAGAGACTCCTGTTGAAGCCATTCACATACTTCAACCATCTAATAGCGCGCATTTTATTGTTTCGTTTATAGTATCCTCGTTGGCTCCTAGAATTGATACATATGTCGAGTTATTCGCAATGGCACTGACAGTCAAACAACTCAATGGCGATGCCTCATTCTTGCTAACCCTCGAGCCTATCGGCACAGGCCTCGAACAAGCGCCCTTTCGAATTCTCTTGGACCCCTGGATTCCCGGCCCAGAGTCTATGAGAAGCCACGACGCCTACTCAACCAAATACTGCACAGCTCACGAGAAGGCATTACGCATCACATCACTCCGACAGCTCCCCGAACCTGATCTCGTCATCATCAGCAGAGATAGGAGTGATCACTGCAACAAGGACACACTCAAGCAGCTGTCCCGGGCCAACTCCAAGATCGTGGTTCTAGCTGAGCCAGCTGCGGCCAAGCTGATCCGCAGCTGGAAGCTCTTCGACAAGGAAAAGGTCTTGACGTTGCAGAAATGGGAGGATCCTCGTGTTATTGGAAGGGAGACGACAACTCGAGTCTCTGTCCCACCTCAACACCATGGAGGAGACCCTGGAGAAGTCACCGTTTCCTTCATCACTCAGAAAAAGGATCGCTGGCGAGTCCATGCGGCCGTGGGCATTACTTACCGCCCGCCCCCTTCTCGTCCCATGTCCTTCTATCGCCCTATCCTCACTCCGCCGGTGACTCCCAAAACATCTGGCTTTCGTCGAGGCTCTAAACTCTCCTCGCCTCCCCCCCTCTCGCCGATAATATTGCACTTCAGACACAGATCCGACACTTCGACGGTATATCCCTTCCCAATGCCTCCCACGACACTCCAGGCTAAGAGAGCCTCCTACGAGATGACACTCCCTCCCTTCCCATTCCCACTGACGCCGCTGGTTCCGGCTTCTCCCTCTCATGCCCCTCCTCCCTCTCCTCCTGAGTCTCCTCCCCCACTACGCCGGATGCGATCCAACCGTTCCACCCGCTCAAACGCCTCCGTTTCGCCGCACACCCGCGACCGCTCCATCTCCATCATCTTCTCCCCTCACGGCATCACCTACCAGAGCCTCGAGCCCTACGCAACCACTCACCTCGTCGCCGAAGCCGCCCTGCCACTGACGGCGCTGCTCCACTGCTTCGACGCCGTAGCTGGGCCCTGGTGGCTTCCCGGTTCCATCAACTCCGGCTTGCCCGACGGCCAGAAGATCGCCACCGCGCTCGGCGCCAAAGCTTGGGTGAGCGCCCACGACGCCGGGCGCAACACCCGTCAGGGGTGGGCGGGTCGAATGGCCGGCCGGATGGCTCGTACGCGCCGCTACCGACAGAGCGAGGTGCAACAGGAACTTAGCAACGCTGCCCGGGACGGCGACAAGAAGGCCCCCCTTACGGAGATTTTATCTCTTGCCGCCGGAGAGGATGTTGCCCTGACAAGTGAGGGCATCTGGGACCCAGACGCGGCGACAAAGAAGGCCAGGAGGGCATCCATGATCTATTGAATATGTATGGTCGTTTGGTGTTCGCCAGTTAGGAGGGAACCAAATGAGGCGTTGTGGGCATGATGAGACGATCACGGTGGACAGCTTCTAGCTTTGAAGTACACCATTGGCCTCGTCTAAGTCGGGTTTACAGTTGACTATCATACCCCAGTAACTAATAACGTAGGTTCCTGTGCACTGTTAGGAGGTACAGCAGGGCGGTTTTCATTTTGCCCGGTCGTTCTTTTGTCTGGTTAGGTATCTCCTTCACGAGAGCGCATTGTAGTCGCACAAATTCGTGCTCAAGACAGAAAAATAATAGCTTGATTTATGTGCTGGGTTTCATGAAGCCAAGTTTCGTCTGTGTCTAAGTCAGGATCCACAACCTCGACCTAGGGTATCATCCATCTGTCCATCCACTCTCGACTATTTCATCTCATGCCACACGTGGACGGTAGTGCTCATTGTTCAGCTCCCCAAGATACATACAACTCGTTTCACGACTTTGTCTAAATCCTTCATAGATTTGGTTTTCTTCCCTTCAAATTTGACATATTCAGGTCTAGCTTCTCGGACTCGCCGCACGCCTTGCATGCGGTGCCTACTTGAGCTGCTTGAGAATCTCGGTCAAAAAGTCCTCGAAGCTTAGTGTGATGTAGCCGTCGCGGTCATCGTCATACTTCTTGAAGACATCGGTCATACGCTTCAAGGAGATGCAGCTCTGGACGAAAAGGTCGAAGCTCATGACACCTTCGTTGCGCTTGTCGTAGGTGTGGAATAAGAGCTCAACAAACTGTGGACTGAGGCGGTAGCGGAAGGCGACCAAGGCGTTGGTGAACTCGGGAAGAGAAATGTTGCCGCTGTGGTCGGCGTCGAAGCGATCGAAGAGGGTGCGCCAGGAGGCGAGGAACGACCAGAGGCCGCAGAACTCCTCGAAGCCGATAGTGCCACTGCGGTCCGAGTCGAACATGCGGATCATCATGCGGACGGTTTGGGGGTCGAAGGAGGTCCAGTCACCATTGACGAGCGCGGCAGAGAGCTCCCGTTCTGAGAGATGGCCAGTTCCTGGGGAAAGGGTTAATAAGGCTGACCGTGAGGAGGCTGCCGGCTTATCCACTCAAGGTGAGGGGAAGCACATCGGCATGGTCACGCACCATCTTTGTCTACAGCCCGGAAGAGGGGCAAAAGTGAGGCGTCTGAGCCAGATGTGTCCGGAGCGGGTGTAGGCGGCGGGCGCGAGGTCGCAGCTGGGCGGTTGTAATGGGCTGGGGGTCTGCCGCCGCTTTGGACGGGCGGCGGTGACATGTGGCCGTAGCCATACGACTGCTGGTTGGTGGTGGGAGAGCGGGCGTCGCGGTGGGTGGGCGAGGTCACTTGGTCGTATCGAGCTTGCTGAGGCTGGTGGTACTGCTGTTGCGGTGGTGGTCGTTGCTGAGGCGGGGGTTGCGAAGGCGCCTGGCCGGGTCTCTGTGTACAGGAAGAAGGTTAATTTCGTGGCAAGGAATGGGAGAATTGTCCTATTTGGGCCTGCAGAGGCAACACGTACATCGGGCTCGGCGAATCTATAAGCGGCGTCTGCGGGTTAGCATTTGTTCGTTGTGACGGATGATGGGTGACGTCTATCGCAGAGCCGCGCTGGCGGGCGCAGGCGCAGGCGCGGGGAGAGAGAGGGGCAGAAAAAGCTACCTAGGCAGGGCATCGTCGTTGGAGGGACGGTTGTACGCCATGATTGAGGGGGGTTAGAAGGCAAGGAAAGGGATGCTGAGCTCCTTTTCCTGGTCTGATGCAACTGAAGATTGATGGAAGAAGAGCGAGCCCGAGATTGAGGAGAGAAGAAGGGAAGGTGTTTCTCCAAGTGAGGGAGTAGGATGGAGGTGAAGAGGATAGGGCAGGTTGGGAAGTGATGAGGAGCCACCACAGATACGCATGCGCGCAAGGCAGGGACGAGAGAGCACAGCAGGACCAGCAAGGGAAGGGAATTACGCGGGGGCAGTGTAAAGGCACCTACAGGCCTAGAACAGGGCTCTGGGCAGTGTCAAGGACCTCCTGGGGCTTCAAGGGGCCCTGTGGCTTGTGGCGCATGAAGCGTCCATCATCCATTTGAGGGGCAAAATCAGGCTTGGCTCGCGTGCCGCTGTTACCGTTTCCACAATCCCATTGCCCCTCCAGCGGGGGTTTCTTTTGGGCTTTTGGGCATTGGCCTTGGCTCGTCCCCCTATGCAACGCCTTTCTCCGAGGCCCCCAAAAGCGGCGCTGCATGGGTCCCGAAAAATATACCACTCGTCACGCCCGACGGCCTGTTCCATCGCATTATTACGTCGCCAGGCTGAACTTGCTGGGGTTTCTTGTCTTGGCCCTTGGTCTTGGCCGGATTCCTTTTTGCTTGGCTAACCTCGTCTCCAGCAAAATATGTGGCCACACCAGCAGGAGAGACAACAGAGAGCGAGAGAGAGCACTGGCAAAGGTGGCTGTCTGCCGCTCCTAGCAAGTTCCGCATGGTCATCTAGTGCGGCTGAGGCAAAGCAGCCCTGTAAGGAGCCCCACGATGCCGTGCGATGCAGTCGTGACGCCTTCGGCATCCGATAGTCGGGCTGTTGGGCTTATTCCCAACACCTGTCAAGCTTTGGGACTTTGGGAGGCCTGAAACTCGCTCGAGACTTGTGAGGCTGAAGCCACGTCCACTTCCGGATCCGAATAACTTTTACCTCCCCGGATCCACGGCACGGTTGTCTCCCCAGTTCGGGCTGTGTGTGAATGTTCGTTGCATCGGTGTAGACTAGATACGTAGTGCAGCCCTTTCGGGAGTTGAATAACCCTGGTGAAGAGGCATCATGCGCCATTGGTAGGACAGCACAGAGCAACCAATTCCCCAACGGAGAATATACACAGCAAACAGTGCCCCGGCTGGTTTCCAAATAAGTAATACGTCTCACAGAGCCTGACGTCACTGCGGATGATTCAGTTCCACCTCCAAAGCCCTCGCGCTGCAGTACAACACCTAATTAGTGCCGCGATGCCGGAGAGCGGTGGCGCTGTAGCTGTCTGAAAGGAACTGACTGTGGCGCTGTATCTTCCCTTGAGCGAGCAATCCAAGGGGCCAGCACGGCCTCGTTATTGGCTAGGCACTGGTCCTAAGCACCTCATCATCCACCCGCATCTTGCAGCAATCCCTCGGGGTTCACACCCATCGCAGATCCGAAACCTCCACCACGTCTTTATGCCTCCATCACCTTCGACAACTCTAGTTGGGCTGATTACCAATCTACTACCAGAGTCATTTTGATCCCTCGTCTCACTTAATCATCATACCGTGATTGACTATAGCTCGCCTTCATTCACAGATTCGTGAGTATTGTCATAGGCACTTCCTCCTACCCGCTGTGCCCCTCACCCACTTTGAGAAAAAGAGAGGATTAATAATATCTTCAAGTATTCGACATCATGACTGTTGACGCTACATCTTCCGCAGAATTCTGGTTATATGGCTACGGGTATGTATAGCAAACGCTTCCCTTCCCCAACTAAGCTAGGGAATGACCTTCTTCAACTCATATTGACTCACTGGTCCCCTATCCTCCTAACTCGCTCACCGATGGGATATTATAACTCACCTATTCCTTCTAACTTGTAGAAGCTTAATATGGAAACCTCCGCCACATTTTGGTAACAGCGCCCACTCCTCACTACTGCGGAGTAGCTCCGTCCACACCGACGTCGCTGATATCCCCATGATGTGCACAGACACAAGGATCCCCGGATATGTCACCGGCTATGTTCGTCGGTTTTGGCAGGTCTGGTTCTTATCAGTTCCCCGTCTTCTGACTTTAGATGCTGACCTGTTTTCTCTTCATAGGCCAGGTATGAAGAAGCAAATGACCCAATTCCCAATCTCGGGCCACAGTGGACCAGATACCTAGCAAGATGAGAGATACCAGTCGCTGATGCCTCATCCGTGACTTCCAGTCAGGACCACCGAGGCACCCCGGAGGCGCCCGGTCGCGTCGTAACCCTCATCGAGAGGTCGTACTGGGAGGAGTTGATGGATCATCACGAGTCGCCGGAGCGGGTCTGGGGCGTAGCTTACCGCATCATCCCAGATAAGGTGGCCGAGGTCAAGGAATACCTCGACATCCGCGAGATTAACGGCTACTCCATCCACTACGCCCCCTTCCAGCCCGCCGACGGTTCTGATACCATCCGCACTCTCGTTTACATCGGCACCCCAGACAACGAACAGTTCGTCGGCCCTCAGGATCCCCAGAAGCTTGCCGAGCACATCTTCCACAGCCAGGGTCCCAGCGGGCTCAACAAGGACTACCTGCTCAACCTGGATACCGCCCTTCAGGACTTGGCTTCCGACAGCAGCGATGTCCATGTCAGCGATCTCGCCCGCCGCGTCAGGCAACTCGAGGGCAACTGCGAAGACTCAGCCAAAGTCCTGAATCCAACTCCGCCAGACCATGAATTCAGGCAAAAGGCCAGTACTGAGGAGGCGGAAGAAATTGAAAGGGGAACCTCGTAAAGGAGAGAGCACACACGGACACACAGGCATACACGCACAGATACATGAGCAGACACACGCACATGATTGAATGACGGATAGTGAGGAAGATGAAATGCTTGCAGCTCCACGCCCTTTGCCAGCCCCTCCATTCGCCTCTTCCTTTCGATACTCGCATCGCAGTCGTCAGTTTTGTCCAGCCGTCGCCTCCGTTCCTATGCCAGACAGATAGCATTGAGCAACTGCGCTCTCAACTTGATCCATCTACCCACCCAGCACTGGCCGCCAACCTTCCGTAACTGTAATTTCACAAGAAGATGATAAGGGAATGAACGAGTGAATGAACGAAAAGAGAAAACAAAGATTGAAACGACACACACACATACACAAAGAAAGGAAAAAAGAGGAGGTCGCGATTCACATCCAAATGATTCAGTAAACCAAGCACAAAAGTCATGACTCGGCCGCGCTCCCTTCGCGGCAACCGCAACAAAACGTCGTTAATGGTTTGGCAGCCTTCACCACATTTCAACCGAGGTATCCGGGTATAGTCTTGCATCAAACATGCTCACCGATGCTTGATCGTTCCAGTCATACAAAGGATTCGCAAAGCCAAGTGCGGAAATTCGTTCGTAGTCATCGATCCTCTGCGGTTCTCCTTTTCAATCCACCCTCTCCCACCGACGGTCTTGTCTAGTGATGGCGCACGCCACACTTGACCTCATCCTTGGCCGACTAGTATCCACGACCACCCTGGGGGGGCTGGTGCTGGGCAGGCGGTTGCTGAGAGGGGTCGGAGTATCCGCCGTATTGCTGGGGGGCACCATACCCTGAATCACCACTGTCAGATCGGAATATCGTTAGAACGTTCTCATCGTAAGCGTACCTTGAGGAGGAGCTCCATACCCGGGTTGCTGAGGGGGGTAACCACGGCCGTACTGGGGAGCGTACATGTTGGGGGGAGGAGCCTGCTGGTAGCCAGAGGGGGCACCGTATTGCATGGGCGCGTTGTTGTATCCTCCCCGGCCATAGCCGCCGCCACCTCCACGACCACCGCCGAAGCCGCCTCGGGGGCCGTTGTCAGAAGCCTTGTCAACACGAATGGTTCGGCCGTCAAACCTGTGTGCAATTAGATCCCGATTGATGAAGAAACGGCATTGGACCGATTAGGAGATGGGACGAGAGATGTACGTACTCGACGTTGTTCATGGTGGCAATCGCCTTCTGGGCATCCTCATCTTGGGTGAATCGCACGAATCCAAAGCCACGGCTGCGACCAGTATCACGGTCCTTGACAACAACCTTTACATGTCCGACATTAGAAACGATTCAAAAACCCGTCACCGGGACAATTTCTAGCGGGCGAGGGGGGAACCACCCACCGCCCATAAGAAGCTCGGGAAGGCACCCAACAAAGAACCTAAGGCAGGCATAGATAGGTATACGTACAGCTTCCTCAACGGGGCCGAATTCCTCGAACTTCTGGCGCAGAGTACCTTCCTCGGTGTGCCATGCCAGGCCGCTGGATTGGGTCAGCGATGAACGATGTCAAGATACACTGACACAAGACGGAATGCAGAACACAGAACACAGAGCACAGGTGCGGCTGGTGACTGGTGTGTGGTGCGACTGGTGTAACTGGTGAAACGTACCCGATGAAAAGCTTCGACATGATGAATAGCGGGGGTCTGAGCCTACTCGAAATCTCAACTCAAGTTCTCCTTGTTCTAAGCGCACAGCAGCTGGCGGGAAAAAGGGTTCTGAATGCGGTTGCGGATGGATTGCGAATGGAGAGAAGCTGAAGAACGATGCAGGACGGAGAAAAGGTGCGCATGGTGCACGTTCGTTAGGAAAACGGGAAAAAGAGACGGGCCACTTGGGCGCCTCCCTCCCCCGCGCGAGAGCGCTCAGCGCTGCGACGAGGAGCCAGTACTCCGCCTCCAAACGAGACGCGGCAGGGTGAGAGCAAAGGTCGCGGGGCACTGCATGTGAATGTGGAAGGGAGGACTGAACATGGTGAGACGAACCTATGATTTTGTGCGTTTGGAAGCAATAGATGAGCTGTGAGCGCCGATTATCGAGATAACGCGCTGGTTGCCGGGGTGTTGCGGTGGTTTTGCGTTGCGAGTGTGCAAGGAGCGAGATGCGAGAGGGTAAGTTAGGTGGACAAGTAAAGGCCCTTGGAAATAGGATGAAGAGTTGCGACAAATGCGGGACGGTGGGAGTGCAGGAGGAACACGGGAGCAAGGCGAGATGAAGGAGAATGCGAAGGTCAAGCGGGCCTTCTTGGAGCGGAGATGTGGCCAGCGAGGTTATGTATGTACCTATGCGCACGCGCTGCAGGTCAGGGACAGCACAGGTCAGCACTGTCAGTAGGTACCTACCTACTTAGGGAGGAAGGGAGGGAGGTAGGTACGAATATTGGCGTCCGGATGGGTACTGGTGCGTACTGGACTGGTGCGTAAGTGCTGAAAATGGTGCGCATGTACTGGGAACTGGTGCGTCCTGGAACTGGTGCGTTCTGGAGGATTGACTACTGGAGCTGGTGCTGCTGGCGTCGGGTTGGATGACGATGCCTGGGCCAGGGGTGTCTCGTCGAGTTGGAGTGGCGTCTTGTGCCCGATGCGAGATATTTCGCTAATCAGGCGTTTGTTTGATGGGGCTAGCGGACGAGGCTGATGTCGGGCAACCGCCTTAGGTACTCGCTCTAGCACACTCTTTGTCCCAGCTCCAGCTTTCATTTCCATCATTTACACACATACAGTACCTACCAAGGTAAGTATAGCACCCGCACGAGCGAGCTCCCTCGTCGATCCCGCTGGTGGGCTCATTCGTCGAGGCAGTGCCTAGAAGGACGGTCAGCGACTGGAGACAGGCTGGGGGCCCATGGCCGTTTCGAGCGGCCCTCCATGTGGGCATTGGCAGGGGCACGTCTCCAAACAAGCTTCAGACGGGAGAAGCAAGCATGGGATGGACTCGCATGGGACGGACACGCATGGGGCACACACACTCACACCCAGCTGTGCAGGGCAACAGCAAGCAGCAGCTCATGGGGGCAGGCAACCCAATGCCCACTGTGGTTCAGTGCGGTTCACCAGTGCATGGCGCAGTGTGGTCCAGTGTGGTTCACTGTGATTGACCAGTGTGGTCCCTGTATGCACCTACGGAGTACAGCACTGCAACATCATCGCCCACCACCAACCGGCCCCTCCCCCTCCACCCCTCTTCCTCCACACCCTCCACCAACCCCCGTACGAACATCCGCCCTGACTTGCCCGACGTTGGAGCTTCGCCCAAGAAAGGACCCCAAACGGCCCCAAACGGCATGAGAAGACGCTCATGCGGGTCTCTGATGACGACCACTCTCACTCGCGCACCTCACGATCTTCACGCACTCACGCACACATCCCCACAGGTGGCAAGGTAAGCTATCGAGCTAAGAAGCCAAGCAACTACGGGCCTAACTCAAATCACACGGGTGCCGCTCTGGATCAAAGCCGCCCCTCGAAGCTACCCCTTCGACAGCCAAGCCAAGCGTGTCTCCCAAGGACGTTTCCCTGTTCCCATCATTCTGGCACGCTGCCATTCGCTGCCTGCCAAGCCCCTGCTCCCCTGCTTATGCGCGGCTTGGCTTGGGTAGCTTAACGGAGGGCGGAGAGGACGGAGAGGGCAGAGGGGCAGCCATTTGGACCCGTTACGGCCTCCCACCTATCGCAGGCGCTGGCGTATTGCAATCGCTTCTGGCATCAAGCCCAGAACCTCCTCACCACGAGATCCACAACCCGGGGCTTGTTTCCCACGCCAGCTTCGGATTGAGCCGGTCCTCGAGTGCATCTTGCGGCTTGAGCTGCATCCCCGCCTCCACTGCTGCTGGCAACATCTGACGTCCAACTTCCCTTCCAGCGTCCCGTCCAACATCCTTTCCTAGTGCCTACATCCCGTCGTCCAACAGGCTTTTAGTTGACTCGACTCGGCTCAACTCAACCACCCAACCAGACTTAAATCGACTCCCCTGGTTGTGACAGCTCATGAACATCTGTCCAACCTGCAGCTTGCATGCCAGGGCGCCATCTTGTTCCCTTACCCACCCCAGCACCTCCCTCACAATGCCTGCCTGAGACAGGCAACCCCCTCGCCAGGCGCTGTATCCGCCCCTCGTCAATAGTGGAGTCCGCAGCTCAGGGGCGGACGTCGACTTCCAAAGCTGCGACATGGCAATAATTATGTGTTCGGAGCATTCAATCTGTCCTTTGTCGGCTTTGTTGCGCGGGCTAAAGGGCCGACAGCATGAAGCAGTGCGGGGTTCGTTTAGAATATAGTCAAGGGTCATGCGCTATCGCCCGTCATCAACGTGAACTGTGGCATTGACAGAGTTCTGGAAGCGTGTCAGACCCCTCCAGCGCAGAGGCCCGCGTCCAACCCCGCTGAGTAAATCGCAGGTATTATGTCACAACGTATCGCCAGTACCTATCTCAGGAGCAAAGTCGGGCGTTGGGTTGGAGAGTCCTGATGAAAGCGGGGGAGTAACAAGACGTGGTCGCTCAACTTGGCCCCGCCTAGTAGGTACGTACGAGACTGAAACATGACTGTGCCAAGCACAGAGCGGCACATCCCATGGAAAATGGCAACGCGTCACAACCGACAGAGCGTCTGCGACTCCGCATGATTGCATCGCAGCATCGCAGTATCGCAGCATCATAGAATCGAAGAAGGTCGGTTGCGCAGCGTTTTACTTGAATCCCAGGCCCGCAATGTATGTCGTGCCAAGGCCAGCCCTGCAGCGACATGCTAGATCAAGCAGTGATGCGATGCTACCTTGGCTGATATCCAAACACCGCTCCTAGCTACTCTCGTCGGTCTAGCACTGTTGCTGCGCCCCCTACGAAGGGGGTAACTCTCTCTCTACTACCTACATAGGTAGGCGCCTAGGGACTACCTAGGCAGATAGGTACGTACATGTGTGTATGCAATGCCAAGCCAGCCCCTCCCCCCCGCGTAAGTAGTTCATTCAGGGACTCGGAGTTTTTCAGAAATACGAACTGTCCGTGTCCGCCCATGTCAGTCCCGTCTTTTTCATGCAGGTGGAGGTTTTATGGCGCAGGTTCAGCCCATGTCAGCTACCACCTTAGGCGAGGTGGAACTCTGGCGACTTTCCAGACCAAAGTTATCCGAAACACAAAACTATCAACCAGCCGCGACCTTAACGGCTACATTGGCAACAAAACCTACGAGAGTTGCTATGCTTCGAGACAGCAAGAGATAGATGGAAACAAGTTCTACCTGATTATCCTTGCCCACCCCTGTCTCCCGGGTCGTTGATGGATCCTCAGGTAAGGTCAAATAGAACACCACTATGGCTGTTCCTGGTAGCGGGAAGGAGCCCTTGGAAGTCCGCCTTTCCTTGAGGGTAGGTACAGGAGTTGCCACCCAGTTGAGAAGCACCTAGGTAGATAGGTACCTACCTAGGTATTTTGGTACCTTGGTGTCTCACTTTGGGGAGGCACTTGAGTTTCGTTCCTTCTCTTTGGAGACTTCTGGCTGCGAAACAAAACCCTAAGGAAGGAATGTGGCAGAGAACCAAGGACACCAGATTAGCTCACCTGTCTATGACAATGGTCTCTCACCTAGACAACTCAAACACTTTCTGCAGCACCGGGCTGCCAACCTTGCGTCGCCAATTCCTTGGATTCTCTCTTCTTTTGGTACCATGAAATCTCCACGGCGGCATCATAGTCGCCATCACCGCTCGCGAATCAGGAATCGCCCCCCATCCTTTGACGAAATTACCAAGAATCGTCCCGCTGCCAACTCAAATGGTAGTTTCTATGTTGAATTATGGCTGAATCAAGTCCGCGATTGCCAAAAAGAGGCTACACCATTAACGTCACGATCGGATGATGGAAATTATGGCGACGACTACCAACAGCACAAATCAAGCTGGCAGCCTCACAACCTCCCAGTTGCGCGGATTGCTCTTGACAACCGCACCAAACTCCAACAGAAGACACGGCACTTCCACGACGACTTGACCATCGTTACAAGTCCCGCTGGCTCACGAGCTAGCGCCAGTTCCGACACACGGTCCCATCGCGCTGCCAAATTCACAAACCATGCAGAACAAAAGACCAGGAAGCGATGGCCATCTGAAGTCTCTCGGAGTTCTCTATCCCGCGAATCCGTATTCGAAAAGCGGACGAGACGCAAAACTCGTGTCAGCCGCTATGAGATGAAAAAGGATATTGTTCAAGACGATGCGAAAGGGCGTGCAAAGAAGCAGCGATCTCGTGCTCTTCGACATCAACTTCGGTCTAGCCGGGATGTTCTTGACAACTTCGCATCTGCGGCTATTTCAGACAAGAGATTGATAGTGAGTGTTAAGTTTATTAGGGTCCATCCGACTGAGGCAATGTTAACAATTTTCCAGATGAAAACCGACTTAACTGCTGGTCTATTCTTGAATGGCAAAAGTTCCAACCATCCAAACAAACGTACGTCCGGCATCATTGATACTCTGCAACTTTCCGCCCTAACAAACGCAGTGAGTGATCTTGATTTTAATAACATGAGGTTCCTAGAAACACGGGAGGTTGAAGCTAGAAAGAGCAAATGCGGCTTCGAGGTGGAAGAACAATATGGCGGTTGCTCTTTGACAAATCTTCATCAAGACTACGATCACGTTCTCGCCCCAGAAAATAACTCCACGGGACACCCCAGAGAAGCCCGCCCCTCGTCCGTCTTTGACAGATCTTCAAGTTGCAATCTTCGTCCAAAACTTACGACCTGTCAACCAAATGGCAGTGCCCATGCAACCAATCATACAGAGGCGAAACAAGCTCCTCAACCTGAACAGCTGAAGCACGATAATGGTGGTGACTTGGCCAGTAAGGTTGACAAGGGAAAGTTGACAATATTTTCTGCGCCTGTCGATGATCCTGTCAATCCCCAACGAGAGCCTTCCACTGGATCAATTATCCCACAATCCGTCACCGCTTCCCAGACACCAGAAAACATAAGAAGGGTGCTAATCCAGTCGGGGGTCTATGATGGTACAAGAGTGATTGTTGAGCCTTCAAGGATCATGCAGAGAAACCCAAAATCACAAGATGGACAATGCGTTGATGGCTTAGCAAAGGGCTTTGGAAACACAGATCCCAGGCCCCGCCTACCCACATATGAGGACAAGGGCACCATGGTGACTCCCAGGTTGCCGCCATCGAGGTGGTATCGTCTAGAGCCTCCATCTGAAGCTCCCATTCAACATCAGGAAGCCATCGCGGATGCAGACATAGGGTATCTTAATCAACCGAGTGGCTTGTACTCTGACGTTCGCCTCGACACCGCACAATCTCAAGAACTCCCATCGTCTTTCAAGGCGATGAAGGTCCTAGACAGGGTTCCAGATCGCACAAGCCCGATCAGCTTCGATATGGCTAACTCTGGAAATTGGTTTGACTCGGCTCCAAGCGCTTCTTTCGACCCTTTACGGGAATTGAATGGGTTGTCTCGCTTTCTCAGACAGGACAATGTCGGCGCTGAAAACATAAACCCGAGTTTCTGGCACGGCCACACACCCAGTCAACCGGCACCTCACAACATAGAAGTGCCTTTCAGCAATCATGATTTCTATGAGCCTTCGGTGACTTTGGACTTCTCCTCTGGTGATGGCTTATCAAGGCGGGCCTCTTCACGAGGCGATGGGCATAAGACTGACCCTGCCACCATGGGGTATCACTCGCTCCCTGTTTCTCAACCTTGGCAATTGAGAAACTTTGAACTGGCCGACGAAGAGGTGCCGCTATTTGAGTTGCAGTCATCAGCCCGAGGCGGGTCTGATGAGAGCACGATACAGTTCATCAAGCGGATAGAGGCCGAGGCTTTGATAAATGAGGAAGAGGCACAATACTGGCACAGGATGAATGATGACAAAGACAGCCAGAGCCTTGGGGGTTATGGACCTAGACATGATGCGGACTACAGCAGAGAGGAGACGGAAAAGTATTTGTTCTGGCATCCAGATTGGCCCATGAAACATGGTGCAGATGAATTCCGTCAGGTTGAGAAGTGGATATAGATAGAGAGGCCATGCTAGCTCTGATATTTATTCTGGTTCCTGGTCCTGCCACTTTTTTCGTAAAGCCTGAACGTCAAAGTCGCACTGTTCAGCTTTGGCGATGACGGCGTGGGCTTTGCCGACGACGGGAGCATCAATCATCTTGCCGTCGAGAGTCCAGGCTCCCCGTCCCAAAGTGTCGGCCTTTTCGTTGGCGATGGAGACCCTCACGGCCCACTCAACCTCTTGCTGGTCTGGAGCAAACATTCGCTGAACAGTCTCAACCTGGCTTGGATGGATACACTGCTTCCCATTGAAGCCCAGAGACCTACCGCCGGCACATTCTTCCTCGAGGGTGCGAATACCCTGATCGCCACGGAACGAGGTGCAGACCAGGTCGATGGCGCTTGGCAACTCGGCGGCACGGGCAGCAGTGACAATGGCTGACCTCGCATAGAGAAACTCGGTCAAGGAGGGCGTGCGGGTCAGAGAGAGGTCAAGAGCGAAGTCCTCGGCGGCGAAGATGAAGCCGCTCAGGTAGGGCGAGGCCTTGGCTATGGTAGGCAGGTCCATGACGGCGCGGGCAGACTCGATGAGGGCGATGATGCGGATGGGATTGGGGGCATCGTCGGAGGCATGGCGGTCCGGGGCGACGTGACGCAGGACGTCGGTGACGAAGGTGAGGTCGGCGGGCGAGTTGACCTTGGGGACGACGACGGCATCGACGCGGGGCAGCGGGGCGAGGGCCGAGAGGTCGGCCAGGGCGTGCGGCGTCGAGACAGCGTTGACGCGCACGGCGAGCTCGGCAATGGAGGCCGGCCGAGCGTCCAGCCCGGCGATGTGGGCACGGAGGTTGGAGCGGGCTTCGGCCTTGAGGCCCGGCGTCACCGAGTCCTCGAGGTCGTAGGTGACGTTGTCGGAGCGCAGGCCCAGGGACTTTGTGAGCATCTTCTGGGACGAGCCTGGGACTGTGGGATTGGGCGTGTTAGCCAATGTTGGAATAGTGTGGCATTGCCAAATCGAGGAGAGGGTTTCTTACCATAGAGAAGGGAGCGTCGAATGATGGAGGCTGATCTCGCGGCCATGATGGGCGTGGTGTTGACGAAATGTCGTCACCGTCGGGAACTACTATCTCAGTCTCACGCACTGCCTACCAACCTACTTAACTATTCGCACATGAAACGAAACAAAGGCAGTAAGTAGATGTTTGATATTTGGTCTACACCAGGAATTGGAGAAGAAAACGACTTTAAAACAAATCAGCACGGCGTCAGGGCGGGATATGAAATAATCCAGGCACGCAAGCCTAGATGCCGAGGATGAGGCGTCATCGAGCATCATGCCGCCGACTTGTCGACGGAACGACGATTTAGAAGCCGAGCCTGGCCCGTCCCTTCTAGGCGTTCCCGAACACATCTATCAACGTCCGGCCGGCCCACTGTAATGGAAGTCATCTAAGGTACCCGGCAGATGAACCCCCCAGTTGCTCCAACTTTTACCCGACCACAAGTAGACCTCGAGGTACGTAATAGCAGGCAGTCAATTCATTGATGAAAGATTCCCAGCAGCTGGTTCTGCCCGCTCACACCGCCGTCCCGTCCTGCAAACCAACCCCCCCTGTAGCTTCGCGGTTTCAGAGCCGCAGCCAGGGAGCTTCCAGCGGGTGCCGCTACCTAGGGCAGGCACCTACATTTTTACCTTACAGCGGACCCTTCCATTACTAGCTCCCCCCCTCCCAAGCTCACCCTCTCTCTACTAGAAAGATTCCAGGTGTCCAATCGACGTCCAACCATCCAAATACGGACTGACGACGCCTTCTCTCACTCTCTCTCTCTCTCTCTCCGCGACATCAACACCAACCCATCCGCCCATCGCCCGTCAGACCCCAACTTCAATCAAACGCCTTCTCGTCCACGAACTGCTCCCGCGCGCGCAAGCCGCGACCCCTTCTCTATCTCGCCTCGCTCTCTGTCCCTCTCCTGAACGTCGTCATCAGCAGCCATGGACGCTACCGTTCCCCAGGCCGCGCCTGGCTCCCTCAGCTGGCGCCTCAGCGCGCATCCCATCACGCTTTTGACTTTCCTGGGATTCAGGATATGTGCGTCTCTTTTCTTATTTGAATCCGGGTACACCTTTTCTTGGAGCAATTGCTGATCTGTGGTGTCATTGCAGCAAGCGTCCTCGTCTACTTCCTTGGTCTCTGGTTGACGAGTAGCATGTGCGTCCTCCTCCCTCTCCCTCTCCCTCTCCCTCCTCGACGAAGCAACTCGACACGACGCAACCATGTCCATAACAGCCGGCACTTCCGAGAGCTTCCCGCTAACATATGACCTCCGTCTTCCAGGATCATGATCTTCATCATCACCATCCTCCTCCTCGCCAGCGACTTCTACTACCTCAAGAACATCGCCGGACGCCGCCTCGTCGGCTTGCGCTGGTGGAACGAGGTCGACCCTCAGACCGGCGACTCGCAGTGGGTGTTTGAGAGCAGCGAGCCCGGCTCCAAGGTCATCAACCCCACGGACAGCCGCTTCTTCTGGCTCGCCCTCTACCTGCAGCCCATGCTGTGGGTGCTCATGTTCATCCTGGCCCTAGTCCGCCTGGAGTTCCTCTGGCTGCCCCTCGTCAGTACGTCGACCCTTTGTATTTCTCATATGTCCCTTCTTTTTCTTCGATACACGACAGCTCTCTTGATGACGTTCCAAGAACTCCACTTACTTCCTCTTTTTTCTTTTTCTTTTTCTTTTTCTTTTATGTGTCTCCCTAGCTAACAAGCCCAGTCATCGCGCTCGTGCTTACAATTATGAACACCCTGGCCTTCTCCCGCTGCGACAAGTTCAGCCAGGCATCCAACATCGCCGGCAGCGCCTTTGGCGCCGGCAACCTTGCAGGCAACCTGGCTACCAACATGGTCAGCAGCTGGTTCACCCGCAGCTAAGAGTGCACCCGACGATACGCATGCTAAGAGGGCGGGGAACGCGAGCGAGAGCGTGTGCATTGTTACGATAGGAGAAATGTCGCCAAGTTTTACTCCCTTGGGGCTTCGGCAGTGTTGGATGGAGGCTCTTCTTTTATCTCTAGGTCAACCCGGGCTGGGCAAGTCTCTCAAGGGGTGAGGCTTGCGGATCGACAACACCCGTCTGTACTATCATTCATTTATTCATTTTCAAACTCTGGCATTCGTGGTTTTCACAACGGGGTCGTAAATGGGTAGAGGTTCTTCTGGGTTCATATCTCTATTTTCTCTAATGTCATCCTTCAGCATATCTCGAGCCATGATCATGACTGGCGCAAATGGGTTGAGGGACAATGTATTACTCATGTTGGCACAATCATCAGCAGAACACGAAACAGAAAATATCGACGGTCGTCCAACAAAGCCACAAGCTTTTTTTACTGTCTCTCTCTCTCTCCCCTCACGGTATCTCATATCGCAATCATGGTATTTCTCCAAACCAGCTATCCTCCAACCAGCCGTCCGAATGCGCCCCGGCCGGACAACTATGGACATGGTAACGATAATTGTAACGAACGAACGAATAAGGGTAATAATAGAACTGCCAGTTCTGAAGTCAATGGCAAAACGCACGAGGCGAACAAATAACTGGACCCATAACTCCAAGCCCAATGACGCGCAAAAACATGACACCCACCATCTTGGCTGGCAAAGCAGTGGCGGATCCTTGCATGACACGAGTCGTAACTATCGTCTCGCCGCACGTTCGATTTCGTCGTCCAGCTGCCGCTCCTCCTCTTCCAGCCTGCGAATTTCGTCGGCCGTCATGCCATCCTCTACGAGATGGGCCACGTTAGTCGATACACCTTGCGGCGTCTGCGCACCACTGGCGCTCCGTCCGCCCTGAGAGCCTGATGTAGATGTCCGAGGTAGTGCACGCTCAGTACTAGCGGGGTCGTCTCGGGTTGCGTTGTCAGCGGGAATGTGCTGGACACCATTCTCGTCTGAGTAAGGCGAGTTAGGTGAGTCGGCAGTGCGACCATGCGTCTCCTTGTCCACCATGTAAGCGTTGCCTGAGTCGGTAGCAGTGTATCCGTTTGCGTGTTTCTTGTTCTGGCGGCGTTTGCGGAGGAAGAACCAAGCCAGGGCGCCAATGAGGAGAACACCGATGACAGCACCCACAGCAATTCCAGCAATAGCACCAGTACCGAGGCCACCGCCGCCGCCCTTGGATGCCTCGGGGTTGGACCCAGAGGAGGACTCTGAGGAGGAATCCGAGGTTTGGGTAGCGTCTGCTTTATCAGTGACTTTGGAAGCTGTCGCCGTAGCTGTAGCTTTGCTAACAATCTCGGTTGCAGCTTCCGACTCATTTGCCTTTTCAATCGCATCTGTAATAGGGCGTTCGTCCGTTCCAGAATCCACGATGGCAAAGAAGTCAGACGTTGTGTTTCCCAGAGTATTCTCACTGTCAGCTTCCCAATTCATCAGAAAGCGCATTGGAGCCGGGTCAACTAGGCGATCTTCATCCGCAAACTCAGTGACGTTGAGAATAGCATATTCAGCCGTAACTGCATCGGAAGTAACTTGTCAGCAGAGCCGTGAGCGTTATCCTGGGAATTTCCACACTTACCTTTCTGGAAAGGTTCTTCAACGGCAGCTTCTTTGGCTTGTTTGAAGTTGGCATTGGCGATTGTGCTAAATTCGCCATCACGCCAGCTTTCCCAGAGCATGTAGTTGAGTTGAACACCTGAGTTGATCTTGTACTTGAGGGTGATTGTAGTCACAGTCGATGATATAAAGACATTTTCGTCCCACGGGTCGAACTGGATGTGATTGCCACTGAGGCCCGGGTTGGAAGCATCCCCCGAAGATTCAGGGACTAAGCTTGAAGTAGAGCTGGCGGCTGGACCGTTAGGTGCACCAGATTCCTCGGCGTTTTGGACCAAGTCGCCCAGGTCGGCCTTTTTCACGTTGTAGGCCAATCGGTCCATGGTTAATTAATCGTAGCGGGTCGGCGTTTATTGACGAGTAGAGGTTTGCCCAAGCAACGGAAAATTGCAGCTTCTCCCTATACCACACTCAACCGTCTAAGCTCGCTAGGCACTAATCGATAGGTCGATGTTGTTTTGGGGAGCCGTGGTGTTTCGCGGGTGTTTGTCGTCGATCCCGTCGTCGGTACCGGCGTCAAGAGAGCATATACACGGATGCCAGGTGGCGAAGACCGGAGCGATGGTCGTCGATTCACCCTGGATGATGTTTCTTGGACGAGGTGAGTGTGATGAGGGTGAAGATGAGAGAAGAAGCAGAGGCTGACGGGGGCAAGGTAAGAAACAAAGCGCCTGCCAGTGGAAGGTGGGAAGGAAGGAAGGAAGGGACGGGGGACCCAGTGCGAGAGTATTGTGGGCAAGTGCAAACAAGGTGCGAGTGAGAGTGACCTTGCTACGGGAACTATGAAGCGCTAGCTTGATGCCGAGCCCGGTCTGCCTGGTCCAGTTCTGGCCGTTCTGGCCTGGATGGATGGATGGGCTGGATGGATGGGCTGAACGGGCTGGGGCTGGGCTTTGGGGCTAGACCGGCTGGGCTAGATGGGAAGAAGGATGGGTGACTCTGGGTACGAGGTATTGAAGTATTGTACCAGCCTGATGGTTGGTGAGAAACGGGGAGGCAATTCAGAGAGAGGGAGAGAGGGAGAGAGAGAGAGAGAGACGGCCCAACTGGCAGAGAACAGAGACGCAGAAGAAACGGCGAGAGGCCACGGAGAAATGTCGAGTTCTACGAAAAGAGAGCGAAAAGAGGCAGAGAGCGAGGGACGGAATTCAGTGGCTTGGTTCCCAAACAAGGCCGACTTGCTCGTGGCCCACACTGTACACAGATCGCTGCATGTAGAACGTGAGAAGTACATGGGAGTAGTACGACGGAGACCAAGCCTCGACACACGAAATAAACTCATCTCTACAGGGTCGGCGACCGACTGACCATCCATCGTGCTTACTCTTGGACATGGAACCTAGGCGTAATCCGCGCAGCAGCGCAAAACACGGCACTGTGCTCTCTAGCTCTGCTGTGCTGCGTTCCGCTGTTCCAGCCCTGCAACTGCATGTAAGACGGAGGAGTCCCGCAAGCAGCATCCAGGGAGCAGCGCGACTTCGTCCTGGTCTCTCTCTGTCCCCCCTGCCCTAGTCTCCCTATGTCAGCCCCAACAACCCTAGCTCGTCGTCAGCCAGGCTGAACTGGAGAGCCAAGCGAATGGTGCCGTGGGGGTGTGTGCGCTATTGGCAACCAAGAGGAGGCGTGGGCTCAGTCAAGGGAGCACAGCGAAAGCGACGAGATGGGCCAGCCAACTGTCAGCCCAGGCCTGGCGTGCCTCGAGAGGGGGGAGTGCACGCAGCCGTAGCACAGCCAATGAGCCAAACAAAAATGGCAGAAGAAGGATGATAATGGGGTCTTCCATCGGCCTAGCAAGGGGGGCGCGGTCTGGAGGGTGTCCACCGGTACTTGGGCCCTTGGGGCTCGGCTCGGATAGGCTAGTAGGTCGTGCTCCGGACTCCGACGATCCCAAGTGCTGAGGTGGCTGAGAGGGAAGGAGGATGGCAAGAGACATAACATAACTTGCTTCGCCCGGTGATTCTGGGAGAGTGGCAAACTCGTGAAGATTACCCATCGAGTCGGGTGAGTTGATCAGCGGCCTGGTCTGGCGGTCCATGCAACTTGGGTAGCAGTCAATTGGATTCGAAACGGCCAAAAGGTCATCTCCCCAATCGACCATCCAGAGAATTGGCCTCGCTGGAGACGTGCCATGTTCCAAGGGGAGGCTGTGCTGGTCCTGGACCATCGGCTCCAGTTTAATTTCCTGCCCTACGGCCCTAGTCGCCCTATGAGACTCCCCGACACATCATTGCGACCGCCCAAGGGAGAGTAGGGGCATCCACTGCGGCTGACAACATAAAAAGCCGGGGGAATGAATGGGCCTAGGTCGGGTTGATTGTTACAGCGCATGCACAGTACAGTGTGGTGTTTATGTGATTACACTGTCGTTTTGGTCTGGTGGTGCTAGGTAGGTAGGTTGTTGCTATGAATGGATTTCGCTGAGTCACCCGCTCCAAGCTGCACCAATTGGAAAGAGCCAGCGACGGACTAATGATCCAGGTACGAGGTACGCAAGTATGTTCGAGTCTCTGCTACGTAGGTAGGTAGGTAGATTCCAGACTCTTATCCTCGTGTCCTCAATCAGACATTCTGGTTCAATCTTCTTCTTCCCAGGCCTGCACTTTTCCCTTACAGCGCCCTTTCATTCCGCCCGTTGACGATAGAGTATGATATAGTATCTACTGAAGAAATGACAAAAACAAAGAAGAATTCGAAGCGGCAAGAAAAGCGCCATTACTGTCAAGGAATGTAAAGCCCGTACTCGGTGTTGAGGTGCGCCCCGTAACCTCTTTTTTTTTTTTGGCTTCGATGGCGGAGGCATTGCCAAACGCCCCCGAGCTCTAAGAGGCCAGCCAAGGGCCACACCATGGGAGGGGAAGGGGGACTTGGGAAGAGACATGTGAGGCAAAGAAGGCTTAGGAGAGGTTTTGAGGCTTGGCCTGGGGGGTGAGAGAGTGTGAGTGGGCTTTGCCCAACAGCCCAAAGCCGCACCTGTCGCTCGTCCACACGCGGTGGTGCTGAGGGATTGGCCCTCAAAATCAAACTCCAAAAGACACAACGGGCGGCCCTATTCGGCGGCCGGATGGGCTGGTCAATGGGGTTAGGATTCAGTTTTTCAATGGCGGGCGGCGGTGCTTCCGGTTCAAAACCTGGCATGTTGCGGAAGAACCCTGACTGCCCGTTGGCGATATGCCCCAGCTGAGGGGTGGCTATTAAGTTGTTCTTGGTGTTGAGAATGTTGGTGATGATGGGCTGTAGTGGTGGTGGTGGCGGGGCGACATCTGCGGCTGCGCCCGTTCTGTCTGCCCAAGAAACATAGCGTATATACGTACCGCAAACCATCTCTGTGGCATGTTACTTGAATGCTTACTTTTTAGGTACTTACCAACAGCTTTGCTGACGGTCAAATGGATCCCGCGAGAGGAACGTGCGGAGAATATAAGCGGCAAATGGCACGAGCGGCGATCCAGAAGACAGCCTTTGCATCCCGTGTCCTATATTGGTCCCCTCTCCTTCCTCTTCCGGTCTAACAAAACACCCATCGAAAACTCGAGGCGTCTGATGTATCAAAAAACTAGGAGAATTTACATAAAAAAAGTAAACGCCGATCAAATCCCCATACACGTTCTTGATCATCGGCTTCGCCACATCGCATAGACCGATTAATGCACCATCTCGAAGGACAAGAGTAGGAAGATGAAAATCCTTCTCGCTAAAAGGAGCCTTCTAGCCAGCGTGCAGCTTCCAACCCAGTACAATACTTGTGTTGGACGTAATGTAGTATTACCCGCTGGACGGTGCCGTGCAGCTTGCGCGGCTTTGCATATTCTAGGGTCCATCATCCCAGGGTTTGTTGCTCGTCACAGTTGCCGCACGTTGGTTCTATCCGCCCAGGTTGCCGCTTAAGGCCGGCGAGTCGCCCGGGGATATTCAATGCACTCAGCCAAAGATAGGCTCATCCGCATCAGCCAACAACCATCCCACCCATCCTGCCTCCATCTTCTGTCGCCAGCAGAGCCGCTTCCGTCTCGTCTTTGTTTCGTCCCTTCTTCCATTCTTTCCTTTATTCCATCCATCCACCGCCTTCCCACCATCATCTCGGGATTCTCTCCCAATCAGAGAACTAGGCTGTGTCATTCTCCGTCCTTGCACGGGATATGACCGTCCCTCTTCCATCTCACCCCTTCTACCCCTACCCTACGCTCCCCTACCCTACGTCTGATATTTAACCTCGCCACTTCTCACTCAGCCACCTCTTTTTTTGTCACCGCCTCCCCCGCTCGTCGACTCGATAGATGGCATGAGGATGGCGCGGCCGAATGGTTATCCGACCTAGTCATGAGTTTGTGCATTCATCTGTAAATTATCTTGCCTTGTGCCCTTGCCGTACCAAGTACTTCACACTTAGATGCTCAGGATTATCCCAACCAACCGCCTAGCACGTGTCTAAACGTACCATTTTAAACGGCAGAGCATACTGTTGCTGAAGATTATTATAATTTAAATTTGGTAAAAGTACCCTATGCATGTCATAGAACTGCATATGGACTCGCGCTTCGCGATGTCGTGCTGA
The DNA here is from genome assembly GCA_029931735.1 of Dactylonectria alcacerensis. Classification (NCBI taxonomy): domain Eukaryota; kingdom Fungi; phylum Ascomycota; class Sordariomycetes; order Hypocreales; family Nectriaceae; genus Dactylonectria; species Dactylonectria alcacerensis. The sequence continues at coordinate 3,791,372 of JAPMUZ010000002.1, forward strand.
CTATTTGTATGCATTGTACCGCTGTCTCCTAGTCTCTACCACAGTCTCCTCATCTCCTCCACTTGCCTGCCTGGCCCTTTAATTGCCCGGCCATCAACGCTCCTTGTTGTTTTTGTTGCTGTGGATAACATCCAAAGTAAAGCCCTATTTACACCATAAAGAGGTAATCAAGCATCGTTCCAGTCATCAATCAAAAACGCCTGTCAATGCCAACGATGCCTCCCAGAGCCCGAGCAATCGTCGGATCATCCCCTGCCAGTTGCTTGTAACCTCGACCTCTCCTCTTTCTGTCTCTAGCTGTTTCATGCGAATGTCATAGAAATCTCCTTCTCTTTGCCAAACTCGGCGTCGTCGGGGTCGCCCCATGGGTCATGGAGTGTCATGGCTGGCATCGTGTGCGATGGCTTGAATTCTGGTCGACTGGGTGGGAGTGCTAATTCGTCAGTGTCCTTTGGAGGCACTGCAGGCCGTCGTGGCGAGTCGTCAAACGACGTGTCGAACGTCATCTGGATATCGTCCTCGTACCGTTCCTCGGGGTATGCGAGTGGTCGCCCATGTCCAGTGTAACTCGGCGACGGCTCACGTGAAATCCTTGTTTCGTATAATTCCCGCGCTGTCAAGTTGTCGGCACTTCGAGATGCTGGCGGGGTTGGTGAGGTCGGGAGGGATGAAAAGTTGAGCTTCATCGGCGGTAGAGTCGACTTGATTTCCCTCACTTGGATCTCCTCTGGATCTCCGTCACCGTAACGGGCATCTTTGATGATTTCCGCCCGAATCGCATCCACGTCAAAGAGTACGCCCTGATTGGCGCTCTCGCCTTTTTCGACCTCGCCCGCCTTGCCATCCCCCTTGCCATCGGTCTTACCTGATTTGCCCAGCGTGTCTTCGTAGATTTCCCACTCTTGTTTCTCCAGCTTCTTTCGGCGCCCAAATATGCTGAAACGATTGCTTTTTGTAGAAGCTTTTCCCTCCTCTTCAAGCTTTTTGCGCGCCTCCTCAATCTCGTTGATGAGTTCACGCTGTCGCTCAGCGTGATTGTCCGGGTCTGGATCTTCAATCTCAATAAACTCTTCGCTCTCCACAGACCAGCCGCACTTCATAAGCAGTGATGGCATCTGCGTTCGATAGTCCATGTGACCAACTACCATGTCTGTCACATCCATATTCTCCACAAACGGGCAACCCTCAACCGCGGCCAAACCCGCGACTCGGCGGACACCTCCATTTGTAAGGCGGAAAAGATATCCAAGAATCCAGTCATTCCGATTGTAGGCATTGACAAAGCGACCCGAAACCACAGATCGAGCCTTGAGATATTCGTCCTTCTTCACCACGATTGGGCTTCCAAACATGTATACGTTCTGCACGATGCCGAAGGCGCCCTTCTTGCACAGTTCTAAAAGGCAGGAGAAGATGACTCTTGCTCCGATTGAGTAACCGACCAATGTGATCGGCCTGGTGCCCAAATTTCGTTCAAGCAGTGAGTCGGCTAGAATCTTGCCCGCCGCCCAGGCTCGATCCAGAGAGACGGCCCACGGGTTGTCGATGAGGTATGAAAGCTTCGTCAAGATAATGGGCAATTGAAGAGCTGACATGAGACCAGCTAGAATGGTGGAGGCTAGGACTTGCTGCAGTCCTTGAGTGAGAGCCTGGAAAAATGGTTAGCATCATGGCCTGACGTATATGAGACGCTCTATGCGGGCACACTCACCTCAGTGGCCAAAATATTCATAGTGTCACCGATACTTCGTAGCATCTCCGGCTCCCATAACACTGAGTAGATGTCTCCCATGACGGGATCCACTGTACTGAACGGCAAGCGGACGTCATCCACATTGCCGGTTAGCCACCCGGAAATGGTGACAATCAAGTTGACACGCTTATTGTTGTGGAGCGGTCGGTACTCGAAAGTCTTGACTGCGCCTGTTCGTCGGCCAGCTGCCCTGCCACCGATGACACTTCCAGATGCCGCAGCGCCGGACGTAATGATGGCAGCACCACCAACTCCACCCAGGAAACTGCTGGTGCCAGTCACACCGATCGCGGTCAGTCCTGTAGCCAAGCCGGCACCAATGACAGGGGCGAGGAGCCCAGCGGAGAGGCCAATGACGAGGCCACCGCCAACCGTGGCTAGACCCATCATGACATATCGTCTCTTCAGTGCCTCCTTTCTACGGGTTTCCATGTGCTCGTCCTCATTCCAATTCTCTTTTTCGGCAGCTTGCTGCATCTCCAGCGCATCCGTAACCTTCTTCTCGAAACGGCAAATGTCAATCCATGTGATGTCTAAGCTCTTGCCGACTCGCTCGAGGAGAACCCTGGACCGCGCGTCGTAGATGGAATCTGCAATCAAGACGAGGAAGAGATCGCAGAGAATTGTCCACCTCAAGTCAATATCGATCTTTTCTGTTGTAGGCATTTGCGAGGGAGTCTTGACGTCGGATAGCTCCTCTCCATGACGCGCCTCGTAAGGCGGTGGTGCTTGGGCGGGCTGCTCCTCCATCGGACTTCGTAACCCAGGACTTGATACTGATGATCGGGTAGATGTCTTATCGTCGGCCATGGGGTTGTGGACTCGTGAATTCATGGTTAAGGCAGGGGTGAGATCTGCTGGAATAACGCCGTGTTCAGCGAGTTGCTCGATCATGATTTGCTCTGCTTCACTGATGTCCATGTGCCTATACACCCGGATCATCATCTTTTGACCCCACATCTTCATGGCCTCAGCAGCCATGGCGGTGGCTTTTTTGGTTCCTCTCGTCTTTTCCAGATTTTCCTCTTCGTTAACCATGTTCGCGACTTCTAAGCGTACGACACCGACATACGCGATTCTCTGACCTTCTGTGAGAAGATCCTTGGTCGCCTGCATTTGGGATACTGCGTCTCTGCCTTCATCCTCCTCGACGGCACTCGTGCCATTCACCTGCTTGAATAGATAGTTTGTGTTCTCGTCCATGCTCGTCGCGGATTCGGCATCGTCGTCCAGAAGCACACGGGTGTAGCCCTTGCCTGCTCCACCTAGGTTGCCGTATCCGTACTTTTCCTCTTCATCGGCGTTGAATTCTTTGGCAACGAGCCGGTCGTCGTCATCGTACATGTCATATCTGGCATAAGCCGGCATTTCCTGCCACTCATCTTCTTTGTCGACCTTTTCGGGTTCATGAAATGAAACCCGTTGGTGGGAGAACTCGGAAACGCCTGGCTTTGGATCGGCAACCACCTCGCTGGCCTCACGCTTATGTGAAGCGTTGACCGGTGTGTCCGAGTTTGATTTCACGTCATTGGATTGAACAGGCGGTTGCGGCTCGACGTGGGGTTCCGCATCTATCGTTTTCTCGGAGTTGACTTTTTCGAGTGGAGGCTTCGAAGGTTCTGTCGCTGCTGGGGAGCTGGGGTCGGTGGTGGCGTGCTTCAAAGGCTCGGATGTCTCCACGGGTGTGGAAGCTTCCGGCTTGGTTGCTTCTGGTTTAACAGCCTCTGATTTGGCATTCTCTGGTTTGACAGCCTCTGGCTTGATATCTTCTGGTTTGGCATCCACCGGCTTGACTTCCACTGGTTTGACATCCTCTGGTTTCGCATCCTCTGATTTGTTAGCTTCCGGCTTGGCGTCCTGCGGCTTGACCGGTTCTTGTGTAGCGGATTGCTTTGGAAAAGAGGGAGAACGGGGCGTCGATTGCTGTTCAGAGCGGGCATCCTCGAAGGCGTCGTCATCGTCGTCTTGTTTCGCAGCATGAGCGTCAGGGGAAGCAGGTGGTTTATTGCCAGCGCTTTCCGGCGCCTTGCTGCTCACAGGATCCGACTCTACTTTGGAGCTGATTTTGTTTGGGATCTCGCTTGAGGTATCTTGATCGGTCGGTGCGACGGTCGGTGCGTCGGTCGGTGGAGGAGTGGGAAACCGCCTGATGGGCAGGCCGAAGTCGTCGACCTCGGCGGGTTGAGCAGCCATGATGAAACCTCTCGCAGTCGCAGAGAACACTGCTCGTCTGGGTCTTCGGGCTGCAGTCACAACTAGTATCAGGTATTCGTAAGGTTGGCGACTTTCCGCGACGCCCGGGTCTCAACGACGACGCAGGTCAGGGGGCGGGCGGGAGGTGAGGTTGAGAATGTCAAGATGGGCCGGGGGCCTGTCGCCGATGGACCCGCAGGCGGTGCTGTCAATGGACCCTGGCCCCTGATATGCAAGCGAACCTCGTTGAGGGATGGGACAGTGTACTCAGAGGCAAATATGAGAAAGGCGGGTATAATAAGAAGTATAAACAACTGGTGAGGCGGCTGGGTGTTAGGGGCTCGGCCGGGTCATGGAGGAGCGAGGATTAGTCTATGGTTTGCTCACGTCGTCGAAGCCTCCTGGGAAGATGTTGTGGTACGTAGTGGTAGTGGTGTAATCGCGTGGGTAGGATTCCAACGAGATGACTTGACATTAGAGGTGGGGTTAGCCCATGGCTGTGGCATGGCTTAGTCGATGGCAGTTCTCGCTGACGGTTGGCGGCACACGGGCACAGACGTACCTAGTCCACAGTGGGTAAACGATGGCTCAGTGGGTTTCCAAGGGGGGGTCGAGGGGCTTCCAGCGGCATCACTACATCAGTGGCGGATGGTAAAGAGGGTCGTCAAGGTGGCTTCTGCAGGTGCCTCACGTTAAGTAGTGGACTTGCTCCAGGGGGGCTGCGCCATGTCTTGGCTGGACGTTCTGCTCTGTAAATTTCATTTCTACGGCCCTCGTCCGGCTAACAAGGCGTCGACAACTGAATCCGGTCGAGTCTAGTTGAATGGCTCCCTGCCATCACGCTCCGTCATCAATAACAACTTTCCCCCTTACACTCCATGCTAGGCAGGTACTGTACCTAGTTAGCATTGGAGAGATGCACTGCTCGACCCGGTTTTCACATCATTGGCTCACATGGTATCTTCTTGGACCTACAAGTGCTTCTTTGTCTCGAGATTGCTTCTAAGAGCACTAGACGGGTAGGCAAGGTAGCGTATAACAAATCAATTGACCTCCCAAGGAACTCTTGCGAGCTGGCACATCAAACGGATATCTTGCTCCTGAAACTGTCGTTTCCTTCTCGAGGGTATCGGTCCGCGAGCCCGCTGTCCGTACAATACAATGCAATCAACAATCGTTTTCCTTCAATGCGCCATGTTGCCTCCAATCTCTCCCTCCAGTGACCAGAATCTCTCCCTCTAGTGACCAGAATCTCTCCCTCTAGCGACTAGAATCTCTCGGTTCAACTATCTCCACCTACGGCTTCAACTAGGGCTGCTCTCTCTTGACCCTCCGCGGTCTCCGCATTGCCAGTCTTGGCCTTTCGCCGTCTCTTCCGTTTCGCCGATCCTTCTTGGCCGGACTCCTTCTTACCCAACTCTTCTGATATTTGAGGTTGTTCCCGTTTTTGTTGGCCTTGCTTCTTTGCCTTTTGGACGGCGAGAGGGTTTGGCTGCTTTCGTCCGTATGTCTTCTTTTTCTTCTTCTTGTCGTCTCCCTGCGTTCCCTCCTTGTCGCCGCCCTGCTTGCCTTTCTCGTCACCATCCTTCTCCTCCTTCTCCTCATCGGAATCGTCATCCTCACCTCGCTTTCTCTTGCCTAGTGAACCTCTGAGCTCGGCTCGGAACTTGCCCCTCTCCTCTCGTGCTCGAAGCTGCACGCTCTCGTCTGCCATTGGCTCCAGAATCATGACGCTTCTTTTGATGTAGATCAAGGGCACACCTTTGATTCCCCGTAGCATCCTTCGGACTTCTTGCACTTGGCTGGCGACGACATAGCGATGCTTGTTTTGGCCTGATCCCTTGGGATCAACGACTGACTTCATGCACTCTTCTGTGCTCAGCGGTTCGGGATATTGGTCGGGGTGGTGGCCGCAGCGTCGTCGTTCCAGCGTCTTGGCCAGATCGATGGCGTCGGCGACGCCAGGTTCTTTGTTCTGGGCGTACAGTTTTCGGATCTCGCATTGGGTAATCACTGGCCGGGTCAGCAAACGAATGGGCTGGCGACGTAAAAGCGTGCATACTGGGCTTGACCTGTCCATGTACTGTCCTTTGCAAGGCAGGTGCTAGGTCCATCTTGAATCGACACGAATCCTTCACCATCTCCGCATCCACTGGGAAGAGTTAGCTCGGCAACGTTGAATGCGCAAACCCCGTGACCTACCGAGAACCTGGTATGGCTCACGGAACCCGAAGGTCATGGAGAATTGCTCCATAAGCTTCCGATACTGCTTTGATCTTTTGCCTCTCATCTTGAAATCCGGTGCTTGTGCAATTCACGGGTTCGAGGCAATACTGTATTGCGACAACGAAGTCATGCGCGGCACGCAGAATTCAAGACGCAGAAGATTGGCGTCGTAAAATAAATTTCTTATCTGGATAGTTGGCACGTGCGATAAAGCCAGCCCCCGTCGCCATGCCCCACTGTCCCGCCATGGAGCTCCTCAGCCAGGAATCTCACGGTGCCATGATCATCCTAGTAATTACTGCTTATGATGCACATGTCATGATGTCTTAATGTCAGTCCTACAAGTTCTACCCATATATCGGAATTAGCCCTTAAGATGGTATTATATTATGCCTTTCAAATTGGCCTTTGTTTTGTGTCATGATCCTTCTCCTTTCATAATTGAAGACTTCGTCGCCTCTTCCATGCATCTCATTCATCACGTCTAAGTTGAGCTAACTCCTCAAATTCAGCCAACGCCGGCAAGCGACCCTCATCATTCGTTTCTCACACATAGCGCAGCAACAACGCTTATGTCGTCAAGTTTTCCTGCTCAAATATTAGTATTCTTGTCATTGTCAGGGATTTGGAACACATACCGCCCTCACTTGCCAGGCCTTCCTCGATCGCATGCTCCATAAATGGACTCTCTGCGTATGGATCCTGGGCAATCTTAGTCGCAGCAGCCACAAGATTTCGCGCAGCCGCATCCATGCCGCCATTCCGGCCACCAGCCCGATCCTCGTGTGCACCCGCATCCTGACCAGACTCCCATTCTCGGACGCTCGTGAGCACCGATGTCACGATCTCGTGTTCCCAGAGGTTATCCGAAACTCCATCGCTCATCGCAAGCACAATGTCACCCACTTCTAGATCCACTGTTTCCATTACTCCGTTGTTATTGGGAGTGTCGGGACTGTTTGTTCCCAGCTGACGTGGGCAATCAAACCAGTGCCATTGTTCCACCGTACGATATATTACCTCCTCATTCTTTTCGTTCTTTGGCCGAACAACCAAGACCTTGCAATCGCCTAGATTGGTTACATAAAGCAGAGGCGATGGACGGCGTTGTGACTCATCGTTTGAGTTGATTTTGAAGTGTAATTGTGCCCCGCAAGTTGTCGTGGTGCCTAGACAGTCATGCGCCTCTGTCGCCTTTAACGTTTGTTCGTAGGCATATTGTAGAGTGGCAATGGGGTCGGGCTCGCAAGGGTGCTCGGACGTCAGGTATTGGGCGACTTCCTCGTCAATGGCAGTCGACCAAAAGTGCAAAATCAATCGTGACCAGAGCCTGTGCCGGGGTTAGCAAGACTGTGAATAACCTCGGACAAGTTCCGGCCTGTTACCCAGCATGGCCCCGGGGGCGCGTAGCCCACGCTCCCACACCGTCATTTGCGCATATGAAATAATCGCTCGCGTAGACGGCATCGTCGCCGTTCGTTTGGCCTCTGATGATGTGGCCGTTGACAAAAGCGCGGCGATCGCGACTCTGATGATGGGTGCTGAGAGGATCTGAGAAAGAGGCGGATGGCGGGGACAGAAAGGGTGGGGGAAACGGTCGCGGAGGTCGCTTTGCGAATCGAGCAATTCCAGTTTCGAATCGGAAGGGCAAAATGGGAATCGGGGGGGCATTCGGAGGCGAGGATGGTGATGAGGCCGAAGCAAACCTCCTCTCACGACAGGGCTGCCATGCCAGACGTCGGACTGGGAGCGATCGTAGAAAAGATGTCGGGGTAGACGCCAGGAGTAATGACGATGGACTGCGCATTCCAGCTATGAACACTGGAGCTGTCCGCGAAGTCGCTGGCCGCAACCGGTGATAGGTTCACTTCTTTGCTCTCAACGAGATGACCGAAGAGACCATGTATAGACTAAAGATAGTACTTGAGGAGCACCCACTGGCGAAAGGGAGAGGCGTTGGGGATCACCAAAGCCAGACACGTGATAAGCCGCTTATCACAGACACAAAGGTGGCATACAAGCGCGAGCCGCTTGCTAGCTTGTTGACTCAGGTATTTCTAAGTTCTCCAGGTACCTCGACTACCTACCTGGGTAGATAGGTACTTGTTCTCACACAACCCCTTTCTTCAGTATGTAGCAACCTGCGCATTCTGACCTGGCTTTCGGGAGAAAATTCTCCCCCTCGGAAAATGGCCAATCCTAACGGGAACTTGCTAACATCAAGGTGGATGAGTAAGGTAGGAAGGTAGAAATAGATTCTCGTTGAGCTACCTTATTCTGACTCGACACTCAACATGAAGGGGAGGGTCATAAATGGCCAATCATAGTAGCACATGGCGGTCCCTGTGGATGGTTTGAAAACCCCAATCGCTTTGCTTAAAAAAGGGGGAAAATGCCTTTGGGGAAAATCGCTAACGCAAGAATGTCGGTCAGGAGACCATGATGTCAGCCATGAGATCGCTGTGCTGTGTATGAAATTGGCCATGACCCGACATCATGAGGCGGGCCGCATAAGAAATATAGTATTGCGACAATGCATAAGGGGATAACAGGAATAACTGGAGAGGCGCATGGTTTGGTAATAAAGTGACACGTGGTGCATTCATGCTGGCTTGGTTCTGAACAGAGAGGTATTTCCACGTCATGACCCATGAAACGTGAATCTGAGGCTGTGGATAGCATGTAGGGATGTCCAATCTTTGTTTGAGGCAGATCGCAGATCAAACACGCCCAGCGGGATTGTCACCGCCGAAAAAGAAAATACAGAAACAGAAAACGAAAGCGACACTGCCTCTCTTGGCGGTCAGGATGGCACTTCGGAGCAAATGAGGATGACGTGCTGTCTGAGTTAAAATAATCTCGTCAAAGCCAACCTTATTCATGTGCCAGAGGAATGATGCCCAGCTCGCGCGGACCTTGGTCGTGAATGCTCGAGCTCTTGGCGTTGAGGATGGTGGATGACGTAAGGTTGGCCTGGGCGCGGTGCTTGCGATGCGCAAAGTCCCATTTCCTGTTTGGGTGACATGTCGAGGCGCTGGGCCTGTGCGAGGTGCAGTAGCGTCGGATGATCCGATGATACCAACATTCGTTTAGCTGCCACCCCAAGAGGTCGGCGTGGACGCCTCATTGCACTCCATGATCCGTACTCTCTATTCTCGGGTCTGGACTGATCCAGTGGGTGAGTTGGGAGCTGCTGAAGCCAAGGTTGGCGGGCCTCAGTCGGGCCAATCGTTAACTTGCCATGAAATGGGACTTCGGCCAGCCCCATCCCCAACCCCATCTGGATGCTTGACGCGCAAGCCTCAGCATCGTAACAGCGCCGCCAAGTCAGACCTGTCACCTTACGTAGGCGCTACACGGACGGTCGAATGTGATCTTCATCGTCTAGACAAACTGACAGGATGGTTGGCGCTGGGCGGAGCATGGCACGAGCCGGTCGTGCCGGTGCTGTCACGGATTGTAATCTCATTCTGGCATGCAAAGTATGAAGCATACGAAGCGCATACGAATAATACCTTAGGTAAAGTGCTGGGTAGGGGAAAGTACCACCTCGTACGCGTAAAATAGGTGCAAAAGCTAAGAGTGTCACCAAATGTTAGTGCCACATCCGTCCCTGGCCACCGCCGGCTACCCAGCACTGCCACTACGCTTCTGGAATCAAGAAGCACAGTCGCCGGCACTTCTCCAGGTTTTCTTTTGCGAGGGAGGGACCCCTGGATCCTTCGTTTCTGATTTGACGTATGACGGGGGTTGGAGTCCAGCCCGTTCAGTCCCGGACCGCTCGGACGCATTGAAGGTCCCTGGTCAGGCTGAAATAGAACCTCAGTTGACGGCGACTCGCTCGCTGCAGGCCGTGGAGCGACGAGATGGCATTGCTAGCAATGGCGCAGGGACTGGCTTGGCAGAAGACGCTGCAAAGGCAAGGGCGATACGAGATGGCTTACATCCTAGCTGAGGGCTGTTTCAAACAGCAGGTTGGGAGCCAGTAAAGTCGGCTGGGCGACAACAGCGCGAAACATGACACGGGTCTGCACAGCAATGACCAAGACTTGGTGGGTTGGTAGGTTGGTAGGTGAGTAGCGGGCGGCAGTGCGGATGCGAAAGACTGGGAACTCGGCGTCAATCGTGACGAATCCAGGCGGCAAACATGGATGCAACCTCCACCGTGCCAGCGGATTCCAGCCTACCCAGACCATCCCACGCCCATGACATACATCGTCAAAGATAGTGTGGTATTCGGACGATAGTGGATAATATGGGCAGCGACGGCGTGCGTTCAAGAGTGACTAGGTAGCCAGCGGGATTCTTTTTTTTTTTTCCCTTTCTTACTGCCCTTGTATCCCTGGCCAGTCAGTTGTGTTAGTGGTTGGCTGGGTCTTTTCAGCACGCCAGAGCGCCAGCGATGAAACTACGGATACCTAGCACACAGATTCGTGCTGGTCGCACACATGTCTCGATCTCGCCTGGACCAAAGACCACATGGACATGGATTGTGACTTGGACTGGACGGGCCGGACTGCAACTGGAGACGCCAGATAAACTTGACTTGCTGCTTGCATCTCACCTCGCCCTCACACACCGCGGCAGATGCCAGACGGAAGCCAAGAACAAGAATACGAGAGGTGTGTCTCCGTACTCCGTGCCGGATGGAACATGCGGTTGGTTATCCAAGCTGTAGAGTATTTAATAGAAATGAGCATCCCGGTCGCATCCCGATCTCGAGATATCGTTCCCCCTTCCTTCTCCCTCCTTCCCTCCTTCCGCCTTCCGGCCCCTCCCTTGTCTGATTGCTTGGCTTCACTTGCCCTTCACTTTTGCGCTTCCAGTTCGCATTTCGTCTGGCCATTTTCCATGATCAAACGCTGAGTTGGGGGAGTTTGTCTCGGACACACGCTTTGTTAGACTTCCCGCCCCAGCCCCGTGGTCGCTTTTCGGTGACGTAGGCCGAGTTCTGGGCGCAAGCGTGGGCACTGATATCGTGGAGTATCGTCGTCATTCACTTTCACACCGCAGTCTTGGATCGAAGCCCACCGGGCAACCCGATGCGAAGAACGCTCAAGACGAAAAGCCACGGCAACGACGGCTTCGAGATAAAACCCACACTGCTGGCGATCTGTGTCCTTCCGCGCGTTGTTTTTGCCCTCTCGTCGGGATAGCTCCTTGTCCCCTTGCCGGAACCTGGACAGACGTCTTATCGAAAACCTGCTCTAACACCCATTCGGGCCTGCCAACCTCCCGCAACTGCACAACTACGCACGACATCGGTCGCTGTTGCTGTCACCATCCCGTCTAGCACCCACACTTGAGGTGCCACCCTCCAACTCCAAGAGTCCCTTTAAAGCACCCCCCAAGTAACCCCCCAAAGCACCAATCCCACTACCCACACCGACGGACGATCCACGGAGCCCGAGCCCGGCACATCGCATCAGTCAGTTCTTTTAACCGTCCAAGAGAAGGCCAAGGCCGCGTTGCCTGCGTCCACCGTCGCCCAGGGGTTGATCACCGTCCTCCGACTTGCTGCATCCAGGTCCCTTGATTTTCCCTGCTTGCTTTAGCCCTGTTGGGCGTGCCATGCCAGTCGTCCGACGCATCCGCCGCCTCACCACCTCTGGCATCTGTGGATGGATTTGGAACGGTGCCCAGACCAAAGCGAGTCTAGAGTCGCTCATACGAATACAATAATCACCAGTTGACCCGCCCTCTCCGACGCCGCTCGATATCCCGCTTGCCCTTGTCGGGTTTATTACCACCCTCGTCGCCCTTGTTCACCCTTGAAAGTTCTTGGGAGAGAAAGGAAAGAGAAGTAAAGGAAATAAGGTGTGTGACGAAACATCTACGACAAAGACCCCGATTAAAAGTCCACGACACGTCTACGACATCGTTGTGGCTGGCGCCTTTCATCTTCCCTTTCCTTGGTCTTTGCTCCTGGGTCCCTTACAGCATCCCTCTACCGCACGTCCGTTCTAATCCCTTCAGACCACCGCTGACCCAACGACGAGAATCAAGAACCACTCCGCCGCCTGTCTCACCAAACTGCCCCGGCATAACCGGCCGTGGTCAACATGGGTCGAAATCGAGGTGCGTGCATCATTCCAGTTGCGGGACGTTGTGTCCTCTTTTTTTTTTTTTTCCCATTTCTTTTCGCTCTCGCTCTCAGGGTGCGGCATCAGTGCATGCCTACCGGGACGCCCAGGCCCGGAGGCGCAGTGCCCAGCAGCTACGGGTACGCAGCGCCGGCCCCCCAGCGCCCATTTCAGTGCCCAGCATGCGCCGAGAGACGCGCCCAGACCACCCCCGGCCCAGCGAGGCGACGTGCCCGCCACTGAGGGCGACGGAGGGCTACGGGGGCCTACGGGGGCCACTGCGAGCCCGCTAGGTCTCCGCACAACCTACTGGCTGCTGGACCTGTACGGCCGGGCCAATGCCCACCTAATCCTCAATACTCTCCCCCTAGTCTCCCTCGGCCCCGGAACCCATATTATCCCACCTCGTCCGGCCACTTGATGCTAACTCGTCCGCGCGAACAGTCCTCTCGTTTATGTCCCAGTTTTCTGCTGGCACAAAGACGCCGCCGCACTCCTCGTCCCCTCCGAACGACTCCCCCTCTCCCTACGGTCACCGCAAGACTCAGTCTGCTGCCGAACCTTTTCCTAATCACAACATCGATTCCCGTGCCATTACACCGCCCGAGTATGGCACTCCGGTAAACGGCTCACCAGTGAATAGCCCACCTCGCAAGCGCAGCAACTCAAGGCCCCTGTCTATGGTTCTGGCCCATAACCCGCCCCTCATGGACGTCAACGAAGATACTATCCCGGAGCTTCAGCCCATCTTCACCTACCTGAACAGCCACTCCAACAAGCTGTACCAGGAGGGATATTTCCTGAAGCTCGACGACCAAAATACACGTATGTTCACACTAGCTTTCCCCGCCTTTGCCTTACCGCCAATGGCCCACTTGCGATACCTTCTAACACCTGACCTCCAGAGGGCAAACCAAATCCCGACAGGACCTGGACCGAGTGCTTCGCCCAACTTGTTGGCACCGTCCTGTCATTATGGGACGCCGCCGAGCTTGATGCTGCCGGTGAGGATGGCGAGGTCCTTCCCAAGTTCATCAACTTGACCGATGCCTCTATTAAGATGGTAAAGAACCCTTGACATTGGTGCAGCATGCATTGGCACACTGGCGACTAACACTTCCGATAGATCGAGTCGCTTCCCACCCGCTCTAGCGAGGAACAACCATTGCAAAATATCCTTAGCATTTCGACCGCTGGAAGGAATCGATACCTGCTTCATTTCAACTCACACCACTCTCTTCTTCAATGGACAGCCGGAATCAGACTCGCCATGTTCGAGCACTCGACCCTACAAGAAGCCTACACTGGCGCACTTATCGCGGGCAAGGGCAAGACTTTGAATAACATCAACATCGTTATGGAGCGATCGCGCTTCAAGACCGAAGAATGGGTTAGGGTCCGCTTCGGCGCTGGTGTCCCCTGGAGGCGATGTTGGTGTGTGATTTCACCGCCCGATGAGAAGGAATATTCGAAGCTCCAAAAGGAACTCAAAAAGCGGTCTCCCTACGACCGGTCCCCTGTCCCAACTTTGAAGGGCGACATAAAGTTTTACGACACGAGAAAGGATGGGAAGAAGCAGAAGAAGGCTATGCCTATTGCTTCCATCACCGATGCGTATTCAGCCTACGCCATTTACCCCCAGGCCAAGTCATTAATTGATGCCTCAACGCTGCTCAAGATCGAGGGCAATGTCTCAATCCACACGGACCCCCCTTCTTCCACAGAGGGCTTCGTGTTCATAATGCCTGAAACCCACCCTATGGTTAATGGCTTCGAGATGTTGCTACGGTTTCTTTTCCCTACCTGGGACACATTTGGCTTGTATGGTCGCCCTGGAAGACTTGTCGCAAGTGTTCTGGACACGCGATCTCTCATGTTCGCCATGCCTAAGCACAAGCGATACGGTTATCTGGAGAACCTGGACGTTTCTAATCTCATCCTCGAGGAGGGAAGTGCGGGATGGCTCGAGAAGGACTGGAGAAAGAAGCTCAAGGAGGCCACCGGAACGCGAATGAATGCCATTGAAGATGCGCCCTCCACACGATCCCGCAGCAACAGCCGAAAGAGTGTTCGGCTGAGCTTTGGAGATTCTGGTGCACCTGGCAAGACGGCGAGGGTCGGATTTTCTGATAGCAAGGGCTCTGTGAGATCCTCACGATCTCACTCTTTGACTGGACCGCCCCGGACGGACTCAGCCCCCCCGGAATCTCAGCGCGACAGGGCATCGCCTGCTGTGGCTAACGTGCCCGAGCATCGCACTCGAAATGCGTCGGATCCTAACCATGGTATTGGACCACCTCACCATAACGAGTTTAACCCTTACACCGCTTCACCTCAACGACAACAGACACCTGTTGGCGGAGGTCATGCTCAGGATCAGTCGGTTCCGTATGACGGCCCTAATTTTGACGACAATCAATACGGCGGTAACCCTCACCCATTGAGGGACCTGGATGGAATGCGCCAGATGCAGACGCCCGAGCCTGTTTCCCAGCCGCCAGCTTTCAACCATGCTCCCCAGGCTCGCCCTGTCAGCAATGTCTATCATTCCCCCGAGCTGCGTCAGGCTAATAGCCGACTCTCAATGTCCACGCTCGCTCAATTGGCCAATGCTGGAGGCTTGAATCGACCAAACCATTCGAACAATCCTGCCGAAGTGGAGGGCGACGCTCTGAGATCAGGAGGACCACCGGTACTTGCACACGCCGACAACCAACTGGGGATATCTGCTAACGACAACCGCTCGCGCGAAGCTCTGAGCGCACCCAACCAGAACCTCACATCGACTGGCCTTCCCGCACCTCTCAATCTCTCCAAGCAACGGTCCAAATCTCCCCTAGCCCAGTCTCCGTATGGACCTCCTAGCCCCTACAGCCACAGTCCTAACTCTCGACCTTCCACTTCAGATGGCCCAAGATCACCAATGCCTCCTGGTTACATGGCCCCCCCTCGGTCTCCACACCCACAGAATCCTAATTACCGATCGGACCAAGGACCTGGTGGCCCGATGCCGGATGGCCGGAGACCCTCTGATCCCCGTCCTCCACCCGGGCATGGGCCACCTCCCCATGGTCCGATGCCTGGCAACAACAGGCGGCCATCCGACCCCCGCGCCCCTGCCGGCCACGGTCCGCCAAACCACGGGCCAATGCCAGATAGGAGACCCTCTGATCCCCGCTCTCCTCCGGGTCATGGTCCGCCTCCTCACGGAGCCCCTCCGTATGGTAATAACTTCCGCCCTGGCCCACGTGGTCCCCCAGGACCTCAAGGGTCCCAGGGCCCCCCCGGTCCTCCTGGACCGATGGGCCACAGGAAGCCAATTCCTGACAGATCGGCAAACTTCGACAAGTCATCGACAACCTCTGGCAGCAGTGCGATCACAACCAATGAGATCATTGATCATTATGCCTTTGACCAAGGCCGTCACCCTGGGAACCAGGGTCCGAACTTTGAGAAACGACCTGTGCCACAGCGACAGGGAAGTGTGCTCAGTGGGCAAAGCAGCCAGTACGACGACGCCTCGTCGAATAGAAGCATTGACTACGCAAGTACACACAAATCTAGCGAGACAAACCAGTCCATTGAGCGACCTCGAGCCGGTGTTCTCAAGACCACTGGAGGCAACGATGACGGACCCGACATTCCACCCAACCACAGCTACGATATTCCCGAAATCAACTTTGGCCCGACAGTCAACTATGGCGCCACTCAACAGCAAGCCCGCAGCAAGACACCCATCGCCCTGCAGCCTGGCATGGGTCCTACACCGCCACCACACAAGTCTATCGGGCAACAGCCGCCTCATGAACGAACCGGGTCTGATGAGACGAAGCGAACGATGGCGTGGCACCCCGGTACCACAAGCCCTGGTTCTGGTCCTCGCGGACTGACGGCGGAGCAATATGTACAGCAAAAGGCCGCGCACGCTCGGAGTTCTTCAAGCAACACATTGAACGGCATGCGATCTGGCACGCCGACAAATATGAAGCGAACAAGCTCACATGATATGCTGCAGCGACACTCGCGGAGCAGCTCGGCAGATCTGCTCTCACGACCAGGGTCTCGAGGAGCAAATGCGACTCTTAACTACTCGAGCTCAGGTGAACTCTCATCCAGCTTAAGTGCTCGCGAACAGGAGCAGGTAGCCAAGATGACGGGGACTCCTCTGATCAGCATGGCCGGTAACCAGAGACAGCAAGGCCAGGGTTCTGGCCTTGTGGGTGCCATTGAGGCTCGAGAGATGGAAAAGCAGTACATGAAGCAGGGGGTCAGCAGCCAAGTCCAGCAGGCGATCAACCAGCGCCAGCAGCAACAGACCAACGCGTATAAGCAACAGCTTGCCCAGCAACAAAGGATGGCGCAACAGCAGATGGCTCAGCAGCAACAGCAGATGGCCCAGCAACAGCAGATGATGGCCCAGCAACAGGCGTATCAGCAGCAACAAATGATGGCCGAACGAAGCATGTCGCCTCAGCCTCCGTATAGCCCAATGGGCCGGGGAGGTGGCCCTGGACCGTATAGCCCGGGACCATACAGCCCAGGCGGACCGCCTTACGGAGGCCAACAGTTGGGATATGGACAGCCTCCACAGGCAGCGTATGGACAGCCGAGTTTCTCTCGCCCTCTTCAGTCGCCGCAGTTCATGCCACCCCCACAGGGTCAATATGGGCAGCCCCAAGGACAGCAACGGAGTATCCACCCCACACACCAAGGACAGGCGTTCTAAGTAGCAAGGAAAGATGAGGGAAATGACAGGACTATGAGAAAGATTTTTTTTCTTTGTTTAATTATTTTGAGAGAGAGAGAGAGGGGAAAGGGGGGAGTGCGTGCGACATGTTGGTGTAACAAAAGGACGCAAACATGTTTGGAGTAGGCACTGGATGCATACACATACAACACCGGCGTTGGGTAGGATGCGGGGTGCAATCATTAACAGGGGCCGGAGCATTCTTTGCATATTCAATCAGGCATATGAAGGGTTCAGCCTGTTGACGCATAACTGGAAAGAAAATTATAGAGAACAACTGTTGAATATGACATGTATCTTTTTACCTCTGTTGCTGTACTACTTTGCTGATGACGGGTTAACACCATGGTATTGCGATGAGTTTGTTCGTGTAGACTGCCTTAGCCAACTTATGTAGAACAGGTCAGCCAGCCTACCATTGACAAAGGGGAATTGCTTACTCGGTACAAAGTTGCCAACTGGGCAGCTTGATATTCGCTGCGCACGCATATTTGTTAGTTCGTGTCTACTCAAAGTCGGGTTTGTCTTATCAATCCCATAACCTCTACGGAAGTAGGTAGGCAGTTGCCAACGGCACGGGACGCGAAACGGCCAAGGCTAAAATGGACGTTTCGTTTATCAACCCCACTGGACTACACAGTGGCGGTTCCTTTGCCGTCCCTCCCCCTGGTTACTCGCAACCCGAGTGGATCTGGCGGGGATTTGAAGGACCCTGAGACTGCTGGGCAGGCGTTGATATCCAGTGACTCTGGGTGCTTGGGCACTGGCTCAGGCTCAAGCAGGCGGAGCGTATTTGGGGATGGCAACGACTTGCTTGTAGATGGAGGAGGCTAAGCCAAACAACACCCCGTTACTCTCCTCCCCCCCTGCAATCCGTCATTCGGGGGGTGCTTGGTGATTGGTTTTTTTTTTTTTGGGCCCTGTCCCGTCACGCGCCTGATAGACTGACCATGGAGGTGGACACTGGATGGCTTCGCTCTCGCTCTTGTCGTTGTTAATGTTGTTGGGGCTCCGCGTGACCCGGCTGTTGCGAGTTCAGTTTCCGGATGCAGCTGCACGCGCCCGCGTTTGTTCCGCTTGGTGATGAATGGGCGAGGCAGCGTGACCTGACAATCGATACGTAAGGAGGTAGGCCTGCTAACGGTTCATCCCATGTCAATGCGGGACTGGTTGCTGAGGCATCCATGATCCATGATTCCCCGCCCGCCACAGCGAAGGTGAGGCAAAGAGGCAGCCTGGCGCCTAGTTTCTGCCTCCTCGCATGGGGTTCGTTTGTTCAGTAACTGTTGGCGGTTTGGCGTCCTGCAATCCGCTGTAGCAAGCCCCGTAAGGCGCTGCTGCGTCACTGCGTTTTAGGCTTTCCACACTGCTGTCGGCATTCGTCTAGGGTGTCGACAACCCTTGTTATTTCATCCCCTTTGGTCATTGAGTTTCCCAGTCAGCGTCTAAAAAAGATATCCGTCTCAGCAGCAGCAGCAGCAGCAGCAGCAGCACCACCACCACCACCACCAACAAGCATTACCAACCTAGCCAGCTGGGCCAACCAAGCACAACCACTACTCATCCACACTCACTCAACTTGCAGTGACGTCCGTCCCAGGCTTTCGTTTCTTTTTCCTCTCCCTCGACTCCTCACTGCTCGCCTCCCTTTGATTCCCCCATCCCTCCATTCTCCTTTACCGACTCTTCGCCCTCGATCTGATCCGCTTGAGACAACTCGACGTCTCTGCGCCTTTGTCCCACGTCGAACCGACTCAGCTATTGTTCACCCCGAGTCTGCGCTTTGTGGCTTGTCCAGCAGACCACCCGCCCATCGCATTCGCCTTTTGCCCACCATCACCTCTTCGGCCGGCAGCCTGGAATCGCCTCGCAGCGCAGGCTGCTCGGGTCCCTCCCAATGGACGGCGAGGAGCCCACGCAAGGTATGAGCTTCACTCCCGGCCAACTCTCTCTTCCGTGCCAACCCCCCGCTAACCCTGAGGTGCCCGCCAGCGACCCAGAATGTCCTCGACCCGCGCCGAGTCGGGAAGCAGAACTCTGGCTTCTCCGACGAAGACATTTCCGACATAATATGCATTCTGTATCCCGACTCAAAATCGGCCCGCCAGGAGCTCCAGCATCTCGTCGACCAAGACTCCCCCCACATCATCGGTAGAGACGAGGCCGACGGCGTCCAGCCTGACTATGCCCACGAGGACGACGCCAGCCGCTTCCAGAATCATAGATCCAGCAATCATGCAATTATCCTCCGTCTCTCCACGAAGCTACGGAATCCGTCCGCCGGCTTCGCGTTTGGACGCAACTCGGCCCGCTGTGACGTCGTCTTCGTCAAAGACCCCCAACGGCGCATCAGCAACATCCACTTTCGCATCTATGTCAACGAGTACGGCACTGTCATGATCGAGGACCAGTCGACCAACGGTACCTTTGTTGACAGACGGCTGTTGGTCTCACACCCTGACACCAAGGGCGGCGCAGATCCTCCAACATCTAAATGGGTGTTGAGCTCCGGTGCCATCATCAAAATCTACCTGCACAAAGGGGCCGTTGATGATTTGGCATTCCGTGTCCGAATCCCACGACGTGACGAAGGATACGACAGGGCTTATATCACCAAAGTTGAGGACTTCTTCAGCCGTCACAACCTCAAGCGCCAAAACGAGACCATTACCGCCGGCCCCGGTGGTCACGTTGACCTGTTTAAGCCTCCGGCTCCGGCAGCATTTAGGAGGGCCGAAACTAACGAATCTCCTCGCCCTCAGTCTCGATCGCCATCGAAAAAAAGAGACGCGCCGCAGTCTCTCTGCAAGGAGTGGACCGGCTCAGGAAAGTACAACAGGATCGGCATGATCGGAAAAGGAGCCTTCGCTGTGGTGCATAGGGTCACGTCAAAGTACGATGGGCTACCGTATGCTGCTAAAGAACTTGAGAAGCGAAGGTTTATCAAGAATGGCGTCTTGGATCAAAAGGTAGAAAATGAGATGAAGATCATGCAGCGAGTCAAACATGTAAGTCCGCCATGCCACATCCCACCCCAATCTCATCAATGGTGACTAACACGTATAGCCCAATATTGTGCGCTACATCGAGCACTTTGAATGGGATGATAGACTATTGATTATTATTATGGAGTTCATCCCGGGTGGCGATCTGGGCAAACTCATCTCAGACCGAGGCATTCTGAGTGAAGGAGTCGTTCGGATCATGTCGCAACAACTTCTCAGTGCGTTGGGTTACCTGCACACCAACAACATTACTCACCGTGATGTCAAACCCGACAACATCCTTATAAACTCGCTGGATCCCATCGACCTGAAGCTGACCGATTTCGGCCTGTCAAAAATGGTCGACAGCGAGCAGACCTTTCTCAGAACCTTTTGCGGTACCCTTCTCTACTGTGCACCTGAAGTGTACACAGAGTATGCCGAGTACGATGACAATGGCTTGAGAAGTCGGGGCAAGAAGGTCCGGCGCATGCCCGGGCAGCGGTACAACCACGCTGTTGATATATGGTCCCTTGGCGGCGTCCTGTTTTACACAATGACTGGGGCCCCACCATATCCCGTTAAGGGCGGCATCAGCTACTCTGAGCTGTTGCACAAGATCATGACGTCTCGCCTTGACATCTCTCCCCTGCAAGACTGTAATGTTTCTGGACAGGCCATCGACTTCCTCTGCAAGATGCTTCAAAAACGTCCGGAACACCGTGCTACTGTGGCTGAACTGGATAGTCACCCCTGGCTAAACCCTATGGGTCCAAGCATCGACGCATCCCAGTCATTTGACGAGATTACGGACGACGAAGACATGATTGACAATTTCTCGCAGCTCCAGCCACGTCACTATGAGGAAGATCGAGTGAGCGACTCGATGGGCGAAGAGTCTGACAAGGACCTCACCTTTGGACAGCACACTCAACCACCCCGGCTCTTCGGGGAGGTCGGTGTCTCTGCCATCGGCAGCTCTGGGGTCATTCCGGAGGATTTCCTCAATGTTCAGGCAAGCAACCCCAGCATGGGAGAAACAGAGATTCTGGGCGATGATGTGGATGAAGCCTATCAGTCTGACGATTCAGTCGCCTCAAAGGGTAGAGCCCGTCAAGCTATCTCCCGCCAGACCACCATATCCATCGCCCATAACCAGTCTGCAGATCAGCTCCAAAGCTTGGTCGAGGACGTCGCCTCCCAGAGCCTAGGAGGGAACGAGTCGGTCGTGCAAAACCTTGCTCCTCCGAACTATTCCATGCAATCTTCAGAGTTTAACACGAGCAAGCGGAGAATCCGTTCGCATGATACGAGTGACGAATTTGACGAAAACACGCCCCCAGGAAAGCCTACTATGAAGAGGCTCAAGTCGGAGGCGAACATGGACACCCTAACTGATGATGTAATTGAAGAATACAAGTTGCTGGCTCGTATACCCCAGATCAGAAGGCTGGGATCGGGACGTCAAATCGACGGCCCATACCCGAAGATGTCGTTTTGGACACCAGACCGCAAGACCTGGCATCTGGACTACCCTGAAATGACCCAGCTTCAGCACGGCGCCTTCTCGCAGGCTGCTCGAGAAAGGGGCGAAGAATTCGCTCCTGGGAAGAGCCCTCTCTGGGACCTCGCGACACGATACTTCCCACCTATTCCCCAAGGACAATCTCGAGGGGAACCAAATGCTATATCAAGGCCTTTTTTAAAACGAGATGATACGGACATGATGGATGACGTTCTGGAGTTTCCACCTACTGCAGCGCCTGTTGAGTTCGACCAAATTCCGGACACCCTGGCGCCCAACACCCATATTGTAGTTCCAGTCCAGGACGATCTTCTCATGGAGCGGGCGGTTGGCATATTTGAGTCTCACCCCGACTCATCCATTCAAAGAATATCCATCCCGGTTACTGACTCGCTGGTTTCCTTTGGCAGAGGCCCCGAAAACACCAATGTGTTCTTTCCGAGGGCTGAATCGCGGGTCCCCAAGTACGCATTCAAGCTGATGCTCTGGAAGAACGGCCAAGGATATGACCCGGCCAAGGACCCTTCCAAGGTGCCCCCTCCCTGGCACGGGGAGCCCAAGGATGACCCGGAAGACTACAGCTTCTACATATCCACAAAGGCGACATGCGGAATTCACATCAATGGGTTCATGCTCGCCTCCACCGACTCAAAGAACCACGCAGGCGCTGCGCGCCTCTGGACAAAGTTGTACAGCGGCGATGAGCTGCTCATATGGGGAACCCCCGAGCCGCAGAACCAGACAAGGCTCGTATTCAAGTGCTTCTGGGGCGCGTCTGCCCAGGCTCGAGGCGACAATAAGGGACTGCAAGTTGCCTCGCCGTCCTTGGCCCAGCAGCTAGACGCCGCCTGCCAGAAGACGGAGAAGCGGATCCGGGACGTGGCCGAGAAAAAGAAGAAGCTCAGCGTCGGCAACGCCGACTTGGAGGACCGGAAGCGCTTCGTCGAAAGGGAGCGCGAGAAGAGCCAGCTGTTCGAGACCAGGAGGCTAGAGGCAGTGAGCTATTTTCGTATGAGGCAAATTCAGCCCTCGCGAAGAGGCTCGCCAGCCAGCGCACCGCCGACCTCGCACGTTAGCCGTACGCTCACGACGCAGCTGTCACGTATCAGCCCTGACAAGGAGATTGGGTTCGCCGGTCCTTAGAATGCTTTCTCTTCTTTTCTGTTCTTCATTTTTTGGGTGGGTGTTTTGGTGGACTCAAGAGGATAGGGAAACAATGGAAACGGTGTCTAAGATCTCTTGGAGGAACGGATAGACAACAAGCTAAGCGGGATGCTTCTGCGTGAATATGGGAGGAAGGTCGGAGCTGCGAGCGGGTCAGATCGATGGCCCAAGGATGGGATAGGATGGATGGAATGGGTGACTACTTTTTATGTAATTCGGGACGTACGCCCCCGGAGGCGAAGTGAAGGTATCTAGGTGTCATTGTGTATTGCTGGACCGTCTCCTCTTGCAGGGCGGAGATGTATGAGTTGAGTGCGTACGGTAAGGGAAAAGGAGCCCCATATGGTAGAAAAATTCAAGAACAATGTTAGTAGACAACCAAGTTTATACCTCGAAAACTGGTTCATTTGCAAGCATGATGGCACAGACATTCAAGCAAGGATGATTTGAGGAACAATTCAGGGGCTAATATTAAATAACAATGCATAAACCTTCGAGGCTATAACTTCTTGGGCCTCTGGCATTTGTGCAACTTTCACCCAGCAGTCATGCGGTGTGTTAGACTTGCCTCAAAACAAAATTATGGCAACATTTCCAGCTCAATACATAGGCCAAGTTCAGATGCCCCTTTGAGGTCCAATCTTCGCGCCCGACTTGAGTAGGCGCATGGCCCCTTCGGTGATGATATCTTCCTCATCAACCTCCTCATCTGAGGTAAACTCATCGAACTCAGTCGCATCACTCGTCTCACTCTCCGAAGATGAATCCGTAACAGTGTACTCTAGACATGGAACGATTAGCATAGGATGGGCTTCGTCTACGACTCCGAATCAACATACCAATCTTCATAGGGCATATTTCTAGAGGTGAAATTTCAACTGAGCTTGCCTCTTCGATGATAGGCTCTGGGACCGCATCGCATGATTGAGACCATCGCTTCGTTGTCCGTCTTGCTTTCCAAGATGGCGTTGTTTCCTCGCTCTCTTTGCCGTGACTCCATTCAGAAGAACTAGCGAAACCCCATCGTTGGCGGGTGTAATACGGGTTCCGGGAATTTTCATTCTCATCCTGAAACATGAATTCATCTTCGGCAAAGTAGCCATACTCCGGATCCGCAAATGCGGTCC
Organism: Dactylonectria alcacerensis; assembly: GCA_029931735.1. Taxonomy (NCBI): domain Eukaryota; kingdom Fungi; phylum Ascomycota; class Sordariomycetes; order Hypocreales; family Nectriaceae; genus Dactylonectria; species Dactylonectria alcacerensis. The sequence goes on from JAPMUZ010000002.1 coordinate 3,815,174, forward strand.
AAGTATTGTAACTAGGTTTCGAGTAACAGTTGGGATCGTCAGGAGACGATGATGCCGCACGATTTGGGGACGAATGTTGGCCAATCGCTTCCCAATGGTCTCTGGCTGTCTCTTTGAAATCGTAGGGAGGTGGGCTCGATGCCATGGATGCAGAGGGGCCTGTCCCCTTACCGCCGTTGTTCTTTCCGTGCTTGTTGAAGAAGCTCCCAAATCCAGACGTACGAAACGACTTTGGCGTTTCTGAGAACTCGTCGGCGTACCCACCATGCGAAGACTTGCGAGGGAATTCATTCATCTTCTCAGACGGGCTTCCATGCGATCCAAATCCATTCGTGCCCCTTGGCGACTCCTCTGGACTGTTGAAACCTCGGCTGAAAGCGCCTTGAGAGAACCCGGGAGAGGTGGCACCCCATGGGATACTGCTATGCGTCTGAAAGTTGTTGCCATCGGCCGTTGGGCGATAAGATGAAGATCTAGCATCGTCGCGACCGAAGTAGTGACGCGCAGAATGCTTGTCATCACGTGTCGTAGCGTATTGGGGCCTGGTGCGATTGTAAAACAACGGTGAGCTCCCGAGTTGAGGATTCTCGGAGCCACCATTTCCTTCTGTTTCAAGATGGTGATTTCGAATAGGGGACTTATCATGCCTGAAGCCTGGCTCACATGGCGTTTGAATGTCAACGGACTGCTTGAACCTGACAGTCTTGCTTCCAGATGACTTCAATGAGCTTTTTCCAGAACCAGCCGACAAGTCGGAGTCCGCGGATTTATCTCGCTGAGTCGTGCCTTTGAAAGGTCCGCCTCTCTTTGCCTGACTGGAGTTGTCTGAGGGTTCAAACTCTTTATCAACACCAGCTGGAAGGCTCGAATCTCTACATCCGTCCGCGACACCAGTTTCACCTCTTTTCCAAGAATCATTCGTGGGGGAAAGTCCGGGACGAGATCGCCTTTCTGGCGTCTGAGTAGCAGACTTGGATTCTTCAACAAATGGGGCTTTGTACTTCCGAGGTGCTTCTTCCGTAGGAACCCTACCATGGTTCTTCTCGGCTCGACCGGGAGGGCTGCTCTGTGCTCCTCGCTCAGCTGAACTGATAAGTCGGCCCAGGGAGTGACGCAGACTTGGCGAATCGTCGTGCTTCGGCGGGGACTCATTGGCGTCGAAGCTGGAGGGATTCGTGCGGCGACGAGTTTGACTACCCGGTCGATGCCTTCGAGCACGAACTTCCTCTTGTGCGAGATCATGTTGAGAACCCTCATTGTCGGAGAAAGAGGTAGTGCATTTGTGCTTTTCTTTGCCTCTGGGGATATGAGCGCGAAGCGAATCATTATCGTCCTCAGTAGATCCATTTACGCTTCCTTGGTTGGTACCCGTTTCTAAGTCCTACAATCCGTCAGCATTGACTGTCATGTTAGGGAAGCAACTCACCAAGTCGAGGACAGAGGCCTCTGCGAGGCTTTCCTCGGCACGTAAATCATTCATACAGATGATGCAGAAATTTGGTAGCATGGGGTCGCCTGGAAGAATTGGGTGTTCCCTCTGGAATGACTTCGACCTTACTTGACCGCAGCCAAAGCAAAAGTGACGAGAGCCTACGACGCCTCTAGCGATTTTCCTAGTGCGGCAGATCTTGCAGTAGTTGGGCACCCGCTTTGTTTCGAAGGTATACGGATGTTTGTCGTGAAACTGACTCGATCGAACACATCCACATCCAGAACAGATGTGGTTCTCCTGTAGTTGTTCCGATCTTTGAAAGCCTTGTTTAGCTCGCTTCCCTTTGGGATATCTTCCAGCTTTCAGCGTGGCAGTAGAGACATGTCCCTCTGAATGACTTGGTCGTGCCTCCCCAACAGAACAGCCATCCACGACTTCGTTGGATTTTCCTCGGTCACCACCAAGTTGGGCCGTTTTTGCAGCCGTTAGTTGAGGCAAAGCTTTGTCCTTTGACTTTCTGTTTCTGGCTATTGCTGCGTTGAGAGTGAAGTTGAGTTGGTCTTGAAGCTTCCGCAAATCTGCGCGTAAAGCGGGATCTTGCGGCTTTCGAGCTAGGAGGGCCATCTTCTGATCAATTTCCATCTGGATGCATTCCAATTGTTGGGAGAAAGGCCCGGAGCTATCAGCCCAGCCAGTTGAAGCGCAGTAGAGTTGTTTATCCTGTGGTTCCAAAGTTGCATGCTGAACTGCCTGTCGTGGGAAAGCCTGCTGAGTTGCCTTCGGAGAGATATCCTGTTGAGTTTCTTGCTGAGGGACATCCTGTCGAGGTGCCTTCTGAGGGACAGTCTGAGGGTAGGCACCAGCAGGCTGCACAAACGGAGTCGCCGCGTATTGAGGGATCTGAACAAGTTGCGGAGCCGGTACGAAAGCAAGTTGAGACTGGGAATACATCGATTGGTGCGCTTGCACCGGGAAAGCTGCAAATGGCTGGCGTAAAGTAGAATCAGAAACGGACGAAGACGGTTGAATAATACAGATTGGGTTTGAAGATAAATTAACAGGCATGTGCGAGGGAAAATTGGCCGATGGTTGTACAAAAGAAGCGACATGGCGCTCTGGGGTGACCGAGGTTGCATATCGAACTGGAGTTGAGCGACAATCAGATGTTCTGCGTGAGGTCGAAGATGCAGTAAAGCTTCGCTTTGAAGGGATAGGAGTCGCGGGTCTTCTCGAAATTGAACGGTGACGACGAGGCCTTCTGCGTGAAGTCGAAGCTACTGAGAGCTCTCGTCGCCGATGTCGTCGTCGTCGCTGAGGAGTCGAATAGTAAGTTCGAACCGAGGGCGTAGGCAACGAGTATTCCACGGACGCACTGTTAGAGTCCTCACTCGAAGCAACTGATCCTTCGACAAGGTCATCATCGCTATGTTCGGGTTCGTAGTCGATCGTAATGTGCGGAACCTTTCGTCGAGCGCGTTCAACCTTGCGAAATAACGGCAGTCCAAACGCCGCACCAAGGAGGTCTAGATTAGGGTTGCGCAGGGAACGCCGACGAGAATTCTTCCTGCTACGGCCCATTGCGCTGAGACTAGATGCAAAGTGCAATGAATTGGGGGTGACGCCTGGCACAAGTGCAGGTCTCCGGCATGGAAGCTGAATATCCCAAAGAATCAAAAATTAATGAGAAGAACAAAAAAATTAATGAGAAACAAGGAGATCGGAGGGTCGAGGGAGTCGGGGAGACTAGGAAGGTAATATGACGAATGGCTGAGTCCCATAGGAAGGAAATGGTCAAAGGGTTAGGAAGGTACGAGGTACGAGGTACGGGGTGGGAGGAGGGAGGCGGAAGGGGGAGAGGGAGGGAGTTGTAACGAAGATGAAGTTCAGACTCACGCGAATTTCGCGTCAGAAAAGTGTTATGACTGTGTTGTTGCCTGTGACAGCACTTTTCATCGCCGGCCGTTGCCAGCTGGCAGCAGCTCAATAGCCACAACCAGTTGCCAGTCCTTCAGAAAGCGTAGCCACCCAATCAGCCAAAGATGGGACAGAAATTGTGCAGTGTCTTGGCCGACAAGCCGTGTCGTAAAGCCTGGCTAGAAACCTAGGACTTATGTTGTCAGCCATAGATTCGTCCAAGTCAAGTAGTTGGAATTTCCTCACGCTAGGGAAGAAGACGCAGTCGCCAATGCAAGACTTCAACAGTCTTCCCTCAGGATGTTACGTTGGCTCCGCTTGCAGATGTGCTCGATCGTGCCTGGATCCTGTTAGAGGTCCAGACTGAGCTCTCCGGTTGTGCTACTCTTGGCTTGGACTACCCCCGTATTGGGATCTTCCAGATTAAAACTCTCTCTGTATTGGAACTTGGGATTAGACCTCTCTCTTTAAAGCAAGGGGGAAAAGGAAGAAATGTCAAAGATAGAGCCGGAGCATGCAAAGTAAGATCTTGAAATATGTATCTCCTCGTCCCTCCCTATCTCTCTCTCTTGTTTTCTTGTTCAGACGCCGTTTTCGGCTCATCCCGTTTTCGCGATTTCGTTCTCACGTTGACAACCCATAGCAACATGGCATCAAACAGGTCCAGTGGGTCCTAGTGTTGACACCCAATGGGAAGCATAGTTTCTACAAACACCAACTTCGTCGTTTGGGCATGGTGGACGGCACACGATTTGCAAACGATCTCGAAAACAGAAAGCCAGTCTCTTTGTCCTGGTAAATTCATACAGTGATATACATTTCAAATGTGCTTTTGTCTAGAGAACCACTCTGGCCCAATTTATTCTCATTCGACCCACTTCCTACTGAGACAAGAACTTAGTCAACTCGGAGGACCCGGGCGCCCTTCTTCTTCTGGACCTTCTTCTTCTTCTGGCCTCGCTCGAAGGCAGCGGCGGCCGCGTGATCACGGCCAACATTGTCAAGATCCTTGACCTTGTAGATGCGGATGATCCAGTTCTCGCTGGTAAAGGCCTCCTCAACGGTGTTGAGAACGGGACCCTGATCAGGCATGCGAACACCACGCACTCTATCAACGGCTTGACCCGAAGGGAAAAGGGTGTTATAGTTGTAGTACGACATTTTGTACCTGAAGTAGATTGTTAGTTTAGAAACATTCCTCAAACCCAGCCGAAACTTACATCAAGCTATTCTTCATGGTCTCAGTGGCATCGCCGTCAACCTTGTACTCGCCGCGAGCAGTAAAGAAGTCGCGCTCCTTGACCTCGTCGGGCCAGATACCCTCAGCAATACGGACCATCCAGAGGAACTTGTTGATATCGTCTCCAGAGTAACCAAGGAGACCACCGAAGACGACCAGAACGTAATCGACTTCGTGCTGTCGCATGATGGGATAGCTGACCTCCTCACGGGAGCTCATGGCCTTACCGACAGTCGCAATATGGGTGTTGTTCCACGTGTTGTTGTCAACCAAAGTGGGCCGATCGGCCATACCACCAATCTGGTAGCCATAATCCCACCAAGACATAATCTTGGCATCCTCCTTGGTGTTCTGGCGGAGCCATTGATAGGCCTCTCGGTAATCATCAATGATATGCTGGCTACCATCGGGCAATCGGCTCGCCAACACCACGGAAGGTGAGGAATAGGCGTTAGAGGTAACCCAGGTGCAGTGGGTGACGAACATGACCAGGTAAATAGTCATGGCGCCGGTGACCATAAACTTGGAGATGCTGCCGAAAATGCCAACGTTGGGCTTCTCCGTAGCTCTGAGGCCGGTCTTTGCCTTCTTATCAGGGCTGGCGTCCGGAGTCTCCTCCGCGTGAGGGGCCTTCAGAGACAAGTAGGTGTCTAGAATTTGCGACACAGCAATGGCGGCAGCAACACAGACCACAGGAGTAAGTGTCAGCATGAGACGAACCATGACACCAGCAAAGTAGCTGCCGAACATGGCATAGACCACAATGAAGACATGCTCATCTCTGAGGTTCTGGAAGCACAGATAAACACCGGCGGGGAAGAGCCAGATGAGGAAGTTGAGGTCAAAGAAGAACGAAGGCCAGGCGGTCGGCTGATGCTCAGAAACGGAGGCAATAATGGGGATGTGAATCTTGGCGTAGCCAGTGTCCCAGAGGGAGTAGAATCGACCACCCCAGGGAGCAATGTATCCCAGAGAAGTCAAGGCGACGAGCCCAGCGAGACCCAGGCCGAACGTCCCCACAAGGAGAGTAACAAGGAAAGTCTGGAACTGTCGGCCAGAGATTGCAGATCGCACGTATTGAATGAAACCAATTAGCTGGAGGAAACCGAAGATACCTAGTCAAAGTAAGTAAATAGTCAAGTGAAAGAACTCGTCCAACGTACCCAATGCCGGCATGTGCTCGCTGGTCTTAACAGGAAGGAAACCGACAAAAGGGATCTGCATGCTTGCGAGCGTGCCAAGAGCGTACCACGTCGTGTAGCTGACGTAGAGTCGAGTGCTGTATCTACCCATGCAGATGAGCACGAGAGCGTGCATCGGCAGGAGACAGGTAATGAAGGCATAGCCACCCCACGAAGCCACCATGTAGCCGTAGAAGAGGGCACACAGGGCGCCCCAAAGCATCGATCCAAGCTTGAGAGCCTTGATCCAAAGGAAAAATGTGAAGACGAGAAGGAAGATGGCAATGGCTTCGTTATCGTAGCTGCCGGCGACGGATCGCGAAATGTAACCGGGCGCAATTCCCATGAAGATAGCCGCAAGAAGACCAGCAGATGGTGAAGTGGTCATCTCATTGGTCAGGAGGTACGTAGCGTATGCCGTGAGGCCGGAGAAGGCGGGCGCGAGGAGGACACAGATGTTTCGAATGTCGACTGGGACGCTGATAGCGCGAAGAGCATGGTAGATGGCGCCGCTGGTGACCATTAGACCGGGGTAGAGCGTGCCTCCAGTAACCCGACCGAGAGGATGCCATGTCCGATCATCGAACCAATCCCAAAACTTGTAGAATCCATTGGCAACAAGGTATTTCGTCGCTCGGAAGTTGAACCACGGGTCGACTGTAGTAGGCTGGTTAGCACGCCACGGCAGAAGCGGTTTACAGTCATCAGGGGCGACGAACACTCGTGGATAATACTCTCGAAACCTGCGCAGTATTAGTTAGCAAAAGATTGAATGAATTGTTGTCGAGGACATAGTGTCGGCGACAAAGGAGAGACGGCTGGCTTGGGGGGGCTTACGAATGACAGAGAAGAGACGGCTGGAAATAGCAGCACCAGCAATGAAGAAGAGGATGACAACTCGGAGCAGTGTTCTCACTTTGGGAGCTGTCAACCCCGCGAGGAGATCCTGTGATTTGGCCGTCATGATGGCCGTGAATGTCGAGTGTCGACGATGTATGCGCTTGAGTTGATGCAACTTGTCGAAGCCGAAACCTAGATGCACCTCCGCGACGAAGGCGAGAGGACAGCTTGGAGCTTACCTGAGCCAATCAGCGCATGGCGTAGGGGAGGTGGATACCAGGGGTACGTACCTTGACACGAAGCTCTTTCGCAGACACGCGTGGCAGGACCGCGGTTTTTCCGGCTCCTTATTGCGTGCACGGCATCCAATAGCCAGCAGCTCATTCACTCAAGACGGGAGGCTGCAGATAGCTACCAATGTACCTCAATTACGGAGCTACAAGGGGACTGACTGGCTTGCAGGGGAATCTAAGACTCGTACAATTGATGTCATTGGCGAAAAATCACATCTTATTCAATTACTCAGTGGCGTTGTTGCGGTACTGTCACATTGCTGTCATCGCTAGGTAGCCAATGCAACAGACGATGAGGGTTGTGTCGATTATCAATGCGATATGTCATATGTATGTCCCCAAGGACAACAACCGCCGTTCTCACTCAGAGTGTTGGATAGGCGATCCACGGAAAACATGGCGTGCCGTCCCATTGGCGAACTGTCATCTAATTTTTTGTGTATTGTACACCTGCTCACTCATGGTAAAACAGTGACCTAGGAAACCTCTATGCAAGTGCCGCCACGTGTATCCTCAATCATACACCGAGTCTTGGTCGAAACTCGGATTATACCTCGTCAGGCCTGGGCTCCACGGTTGGCCGCTATGCTGACCGTCGCAGTATCATCTCGGCGTCGTCCCGGCGTCGTCCTCCTCCTTGTCAGGATCCTCCCTTCACCATATTAACGCAACTTTACGGGTTCTCCTTGGCGACCTTCAACAACAGCTTCTCGAGGTCAAACTTGGGATTCGAGGGGTCGGTGATGACTGTGGTGTTGGTTAGTCCGGGTGTTCCTGAGGAGCGCCTGCTGCAAGACACTAGTAGGTCAAGGTAATTGCAAATGCAATCAACAACCCAAACTCAAGTGTTCCAACTAAAACATACCATCGTTCGCCGATGTGTTGGGGTTGGACTTGGCCGCAAACTCGGCCTTGGCCTTTTGAATCAACTTCTCCTTCTGCTCATACTCGTGCTTGGCATGCTCGGCTTTTTGGGCGCTGGTGATGGATCGCTGGTGGGTGAAGCCGTAGAAGACGCCCAGTCCGAGGACAGACCACCGCAGAACCTGTATAATATCCAATTAGCATCCCGGTGCAATTTCGATGCGATTGGCCGCGTAAATGTGCTGCTCTGCTCGATGGTTGGGACGGTCAAGGCTAGGCCGCGGTCGAGCGGGCATCCGGACAATCGGGGAGATAAGACGCACGTTCACTCCGGTCGAGGCCATTGGGAAGAGAGTCGCAAAATGGTGCGACGGAGTCGGAAAGCGAAAGGAAGGTTGATACGATAGTCGGGGGTCGACAATGGCTTGTCAATGGACCCTGTCGGGGTGGCTCGAGGGAATTACTGCGTCGGCGTGAGGTGAAGTTTTGGAAAAGTACTCGGGAAAAGTCGCAGATTTTCCAGGCTCGCAGCGAAACCACGGCCGGCGGCTGGGAGCTCGGGCGAGCTGGAGCCAGGGAGCCGGACGGTGGTATCACGTGCTTTTCCCATTTTCCCTTGGATCACCCATGAAGTGCCCGCCGACCCCTGCAACTTAAGATCGGTACGTACCTTCCATCTGGCTTGGTGGCTGGAGGGGCCCAACTAAACCTAGAAGGGGCGCTGGGACTCTGGAGTGGTCCCCTGCAGGGGGCACTGGGGGACCTCTGCACAGCGTCTTATTATTGGCGAGAGGAGCTGTTACTGTTAATTACTGAACTAAGGCACGAACGATCGCCAAAACGACAGAGACATCATCGACCAAGTCGGATTCTCCCCTGTACAACGGAACTCTCCTTCTTGCACATCACACAGACATCAGCTTTGTTTGAACTCCCTTTTCCCTAGCTCCTTCTTCGCCTGCTCCCCAGGCTATCTATTTCATCTTGAGCTTGACCGTCGCGTTCCATCTCTGCAATAGCTCCCCAGAAACCAGCGAGTCTCGCAATGCGACTGAAGAACAAGCACAATGCAACAACGTCGAGATGAAATTCTTGCCAAGAGAGCAAAGCTCGCAGAGCTGAAGCGGCAGAGAGAGCTTCGGAGCCAGAACACTGCCGGCCGCGCCAGTATCGGCGCTTCGAGCGACGTTAGTTCCCTGATATCCCACCGCTTCCCGCATTCGTCGCTTCTAACGCTTCCTTCTCGACAGTTGATATCGCCCACGCCAGGAAGAGCAGACAGTCGCCGGGAGATCGAACACCTTCTAGCTACTCTGACCAGCGAAAGCAGACCCGGATCAACCACCACTGGCGGCGCCGCCTCCCCTGCCCCGCGCGGCAGCCGTCCCAACAGCGTTCTCAGCGCCGGCGAAATTAGCAACGAAACGTCCGAGAATGCTCCCCCTTCCAGCATTCAGGGCCCTCCTCGGCCCATCAGCCTCACCACCGCCCCCCTCACCACTGTTTACGAGTGTCCACCGTCCCCAGTGAAAGAGGTCTTTTCCTACAGCAAGGGAGTCCAAACCACCGAGGACTGGATGCTCCCTAACAGACCGAGAGCACAATCACTGCTTTCGGAGGCCGACGACATACCCGGAACAACCTCTACGCCCAGTAAGAGGCTGAGCAGGAGGGAAAGGGACCGGGAAGAAGAGTTGCGACAGAGGATCAGGGAAGAGGTGGAAGACGAGCTGAGGGCCACCAGAGAGTTTCTCGCTGACGGCGTTGTGCCTCAGGGCACTTTTGCATCAACAAGTCATCCTTCAAGAAATCTCACCGCCGAAGAGCTCGATGCTGTGGCGCAGTCTGATGAGTTCATCGACTTCCTCGACAAGTCGACCAAGGTTATTGAGAGAGCCCTTGACCAGGAGAGTTACGACATCCTCACAGACTATGCGCTCCAGGGCCAAGATGTAGATGAAGAAGATGAGGAGGTCGGCAATAGCGCTGGCCGCGGAAAGCGCCGCGTGAAAGAAGTGGCCCAGTTCTTCGACGAACGTTGGTCCAAGAAACGAATGATCAGCAGCATTGACTTTTCGCCCAAATTTAGTGAGCTGCTTCTTGCGTCTTACACGAAGAACCCTACCGCTCCCCATGAGCCCGACGGCTTGGTGCAAGTATGGAATCTCCATATGCAGGACCGCCCGGAGTACGTCTTCACTGCCCAGTCCGATATCTTGACGGCCAAGTTCTCTCCTTATCACAATAACCTCATCATCGGCGGCTCGTACAGTGGCCAGGTCTTGCTTTGGGATACGAGAGCCAAGGCAGCCCCTGTTCAGAAAACACCACTGACAGGATATGGGCACGCTCATCCCATTTACTCTGTCAACATTGTCGGTAGCCAACATGCCAACAACATCATATCATGCTCTACAGATGGTGTCGTTTGCGGTTGGAGCATGGATGTGTTTGCACAGCCGCAGCAATTTCTCGAGCTGAAGAACCCTAGCCAAGCCAAGTTAGCCGTTGAGGATGTGAGCCCTACCTGCTTGGCATTCCCTCATTCCGACCCGAGCTTCTTCATTGTCGGCAGTGAGGAAGGGACCATTTTCCCTTGTCACAGATTTGACAGATTTGGAGCCAAAGCTGGCGTCGACAAGACGGTGAGCTACAAGGGCCATACTGCGCCGGTCATGTCGGTCGACTTCCATCCGTCTAAGGGACATATGGATTTCGGCGACTTGGTTCTCTCGTCATCCTTGGATTGGAGCGTAAAGCTCTGGAAGGTTCGCGCCCCTGCACCCACTTCCACTACTGGAGCAAAAGATGGCAGTGTCGCGCCGCTGATGGATTTCGTGCGAGAGGATGTCGTATACGACGCAAAGTGGTCACCTACCAGGCCCAGTGTCTTTGCGCTAGTGGACGGATACGGCTCGCTGGAGATATGGGACATTGCCGTCGAGACTGAGGAGCCCATTGCAAAATTAGAACCTAGTCCTCGCAAAGACGCGAGGGTCTCGCATATAAGTCTGAACAAGGTCTCCTGGGAGCCTTCTGAAGGCAAGCGCCTTGCCACTGGCGGAATCGACGGTACTTTGACCGTGTTTGAGGTAACCAATGCTCTGGGTGGCAAAGAAGCCAGGAGGAACGAGGAGTACACAAACGTCAAGAAGCTTTTGAATCACCTCGAGGCAGCCAACAGTGCGAAAGGTCAGAGGATTATTTAGCGTGCTATTGTTGGAGTACTGGTAGGCAGCACCCTAGACATATTGAGACTCTGTCGTTGAGATTGTTGGCCAGACATTTATCCTGTATACCCAAAGAACTATGATTAGAACGAGCAACGACTTCGTACCGCACAATGACCACCTTAACTAGGTTGAAGCCAAATCGAAGGATTGACTTTACTTGGCCCTGAATCACTTCATTTTCATTTCCCAACTCACAATATCACTGATGAGGAAAGATATTCAGTCAACTGCTTTCTAGTTTGACCGCCATGCACTAATTTAGGGGGATGCTTGGGTTCCTAACTTAGACCGATGCCAATCATAAGCACCTATGTTAGGATTAAATGAGTTTCTGGTAGTTAAATTTTCATAATATGCAGCAGATTAATCAATTAATGATCATATAGTTGTTTAATCCTCCCGTTTTCTTCGTTTCGTGGCTGAGCTATTGAGCTCTCGTCGGGGCGATGTGATCACGTGGCATCGGTTCCACCTTCAGCACGTCAAGTTTTCGAACGCGGGTCCGGCTTCAATTTCCTTTTTTTCCTTCAACAGATCCCCGGAATGGCCAAGACGCTGGCTCAGGCCTATACGGACACTGCGCCTTGGAAACTGAATTCATTTCCCCTGTACTCACTGTCCATAGCTATCAATGCCTGCTTCTGGTGAAAATTCCCAAATGGGGCGCAGATTCCTCCTGGTAAGTCGTGTCATCCTCTCATCTCACTTTCGACTTCATGATGTATTCATTTTTATGAATTCTGCAATTCTGAATTCCATTGTGGCTTTCGCTACTTTGGGCTCATGTTGACACCTTTTTGCTGAACGATACCCAAACTTGCTCATTTTCTATCTCCATCAGTCTCCCTGGATGATGCTAATTCAAGTTTCAAGTAGTATATACAGATGTCTTGTCCTAGGTTTCAGTTGGCGCGCCTTTGGGGTAACGGCTGCCTGACGTGGTAAAACTGTCCACAATGTCGCTGATGACCTTCATCTCCTCCTCACTTAGGTCTATGAGCGTAGCGTTCTCCTCAACGCGAGCCTTGGTGGTGGCGCCGGGAATGGGGATGATGGTTGGGAGTCCAGGACGGTTGCTGAGACCTCGCACCCAGCCAATTGCAAGCTGCGCTGGAGTGCATCCCTTCTTCTCTGCTTGGGCCTGGACCTGGCTGACAAGCTTGAGGTTGTGCTCCAGCGCCTCTGCCTGGAATCGCGGGAACGAGGCAATCATGCCGAACTCCTTGAACTGCGAAACATCCGTGAATCTACCCGTGAGCATCTGACTCCATGTTAGCGAGCGTGAACAACGTAGCATATGCGGTTGACGGATGGACATACTCCTCTCCCAATGGGGGAATACGCAAGTACCGGGATGTTGTGCTGGGCACACGCCGCAGCTACGCCGTTCTTCAGGATATCTGGGCTGAACATACTAAGTTCAACCTCTGCCGCGATGATCTTAGCATGCTTGGAAGCCTCGTGGATAGTCTCGGCACTGCACTCAGAAACGTAGACGCCTCCAATCTTTCCCGTGTCGATGTACTCCTTTTGGATGACCCCGAGGGTAACTTCGAGGGGAACCGAGGCATCTCTCCGCGCGTACGCGAAGCCGTCGATCTTCTTGGTGGCGCCCAACTGTGCGATGATGTTGTCAAGCGATCTCCGAACCCCCTCAGGCGACCCGTCGAGGGCGTGCGTCTCGAAATTGAGCCCGCCCTTGATGAAGACGGTGACCTTGTTGGCATCTTCGGGATACTTGGTGAAGTAGTGCTTGAGCAAGGTCATGCTATTGTACTCTGGCGTGCCGTAGAACTCGCCGCCGTTCCACACGGTGACACCCTTCTCAACAGCCGTGCGCATTGCCTCTAGGGCCTGGTCCAATGGCGGAGGAGCCGGTCTCCAAGTAAAGCCTGATGAATGGTGTTAGGTATCGTCGTAATGTCACTGCTAGAAACACTTACCCATGAGCCCAAAGCCCAGAGTGCCGACTTGCTTTCCTAGAATCTGAGCCATAATTACTGAATTGGTGTTCAGATGTTCAAGGTGATGGAGGTACTAGATGAGAACGAAGACGGAAGACGATGAGATCGAATATGTATAGTATTGATAGTCTACGAACTGAACAATACGTCTATCTATACATATAGATTTCAAACTCCTATATATGATGCAACTGTAGTGGATCTTCATCCCCTATGATTGGCGTGTGCAACTCAACTCCCCGACATCATAACCCCTCGTCGGCTTTACATGGCCAAAAATCAACCACTAAACCCGACGACGTTTCGGCGTGTAAGTCCGCCACAAAGTCCGTAAATACGCATGCATGGCCTTCAAAGTTAACCGTAGCTCAGTTAATTATGCCCAAAATTTAGAAAGATTGTACTAAAGCATTCCGCCGGCTGGCAGGATGGGTTTGACGGCACAATCGCCTGGCGCGAACTCGGTTTTCGGACTACGGACTTAAGAATTTTGGAACGCGAAAGAGATCGCCCCTTGAACAAATCGAAGCAACAATCGTGAATTCATGGGCAAATTGAGCAGTTAAGGAATAGTCTGAATCGGAGTTGCGGTCAAAACACAATCAAGTCATCGCCCTCGTCGGCCACTTGCAGCTGAGCAACTTCGGGCTTGCCCACCACATGATCCGTCTCCGAGTCCTCCTTCTTGGTCAACAGAGCCTCTCGCTCAATAATGTGTCCCATCTCCGGAAGTTTCGGAGCCTCCATCTGAACTGAACTCCGTCTCTGCTTCCGTTTCTTCGGCCTCGGCGCCGCTTTACCACGCTGCCCCGGCAGCATCGGAAGCTCGCTGGTGGTGGCGAGCCACCAGTCTGGCAGTTTCTTCAAGCCGACACTCTGGAGATCTTCAGCCGTGGTCGGCATGGTGTGCTGATACCGACAGATCGTGCCCCATTTGCACGTGCCGTTGTGACACCAGAAGCGACAAAAGAGGCCCTTTGCCTTGGCGGGCGTGTTAGGCGCGGCATGAGGGAGAAGGGAATCAATGTGTTGCGTGTTAGAAGTATTGAAACGACTGGAGGCGAGGCCTTGAGCTGGGGCTTTGACGGGCGTGGGGCGAAGACTGTTGGCGGAAGCGCTTCCAGCTGACGAAGATGATTCGGTCAAGGATGAACTCAGTGATTCGGTTCGAGCCTCGTCCGTGCCTTCGTTGCCTTCGCTCTTGTCGTGGCTCTGGTACTGACTCTGGCTCTGACTCTGGCTCTCAGTATCATCGTCGAGGCGAAAAAAATTGAGCACGTAGGCCTCTGGCTCGGCGTGATAGGACCCCAGGTTCGTCATCCCGACCGTGTCTTCCGGCCGAAGATTCCTTGGAACGCCGTCGATCTCGAGCCATCTCGGGAGCCAGTCGATTGGGACGAGCGGGACGGCGGTGCCTGGTTGGACGATGAGCTTGCCCTCCGTGGTGAACCGCTCCTGGCCCGGGCGGATGAGATAGAAGAGAGGTTTGGGAGGAGGCATATTTTGGTAGAGCGCGAAAGATGAGGGGCGGACGACAATGAGAGGACGAGAAAAATCCAGCTGAAGCTTGTGGCTGTGAATGTCGTGTCCTTATATCATCGACCGGGTCGCTGCATACGGGCAACGGCATGCATGTGTTTGCTAGGACTTAATGCAATCGCGCACGCCCCTGGATTTTTGAGAGGCAAACACGGCCTGCGGCATGTCTCTATCGTGCTTCTACGCGGATCTTGACATCAAGGCCGTCGACGCAGTATCCCAGCTGCCGAGGGCCGTCCTTGAGTTCCACTTCCCTCTTGACCCATCTTCCCGGTTTGCCCGACGTGTCCTCCGATGCGTGCGTATCTATGCCTTGGCGCTCCCTCTCTTCTTCGGCGTCCTCTTCATCGCTGCTATCTCCCTCCTGGTCGTCGAATCCGGCCACGGGATCCCACTCTCCCGTCTCCCACACTAGGCTGAGCTTGAGAGGAGCCAAGCCGAACAACTTCCCCGCGATACCTTTCACTGCATACATGTCAAAAGACTTTGGGATCTTGGAAGTCTTCTCTACTGTGTTCTGGTAGCGGAAACCAACAGTAATGAGGCGTGCATCTATAAAGGCTGGGTTGACATCTAGCCGACGAACGATACTCGGTTCGCCGTAGATTTCGCATAGTTCTGCATAGCGAGGATGAAGCGCCAGGACAGCAGCCTCTTCGGTCTCTGCGACAGCCGCAAGCTGCTTGCCTATGCGGGAAAGATAAAACATTTCCGCGTTGGAGCGGTCCGATGCAGTGATCTGGCTGAAATTGAGCGTTTTGAGCGAGGCGACGCGGGCGATGGCGAACATGTAAGACTCCTCAGACGACGAGGCATCCAGGTCGGCAGTGTCGTAGACAGGATTGTGGCTAATGCGCAAACCTGTCAGACCAGGGAGGTGCTTCTGAAGCTGGTCCACAAATGACCAGGCCTGGATATTGTTGTACGACACGTCGAGGTACTGCACGGACGGCGAGAAGATGGGCGCCTCTGAGTCCTCTGGAGCCAGTTCCGCGATGCTATTTCCCTTGAGATGGATGCTGCGGAGCGCAGTGAGCGAAGCCAGGGAGCTAATATCGGCAAGGCTTGTGAAGTTGTTGATTTCGAGGGTAACTGAGGTCAGGGTGGATGCTAGTCCATGATAGTCGACGATAGGTAACGATTGCAGCTGGTTGGAGCTCGCATTAAGAGACGCCAAGGACGGGCATTTCGCAGCAATGTGGCACACTTCCTCCCAGCTCATCATGGTCTCTTCAAGCTCAAGCACCTTAACACCATCGAATGCTCCTTGGGAAGGGTCGTCTAAAAGATTATGAAATCGGCTCCCACTGCGGGTTTGTTAGCGACCTGGCGGTGGTTCGTATCATGGCAAGGGAAGTGTTACCCCAGGTTCAAGCTGTTCAAGGTCGGCAGCTCACGACAAACCTCAGCCACCAGATCTAGACGGTCGAACAAGTTACGACCGAGCCCAAGCTGTGTGATCTTGGGGCAAGTTTTTGTGATGATTCCTTGTTCCTCGTCCTCAGCCAGGGCATGTGCCACCTGCAAGTCTTCGACGATGACCACCTTCAACTCGCTGATGTTGGCCTGCTGGCGACGGATCTTCTCGAAGCCGACCTCCTCGGCGCGCTTCCCGAAGAAGACAATCTCCTCGGCGGCTCTACGTCCGTCCGGGAGCGTGTACTCTCCAGCGTACTTAGCGCTTACGGCCGCGAGGAAGCTGCGCGGCTGGTCCGCTGGGCGGGACGGCCGCACAAAGGAGGCAGCAGTTAGTGACCTGGAGATGCCTGAAACGCGGACGGATTAGACGGGTTGAACAGCTGAAAGGAGTGAAAGAATGGAAGCCAGTCGGAAGGTAATGTTACATGAGAAGTAGCGTACGCCCTTGTGACAACCGTCGTGTTTGCCGCGGGTTGCGTCGTCCCATTCCACTCCAAGCCAGACGCCCGTCGTGCCCGCAACCTCACCCACGAACCTCACCGTGCAAAGGGCGCCGTCATAGGACACGCGCTGTCCGATGCGGTGAGATGAAGACATTTTCATAAACCCAGCGTAGACGAAATGAGAGGTTATAAGGGAGGACGGCCGGATTTGCGGGCCATAGCCAGGGAGTTTTTATGTGGATGTTGTAGAGAGAGATGGTGCTCTCAGGCAGCAGAATTTGGCCGTGTGAGAGCGGTGTCTTGTCTCCTTCCTTACAACCCAACGGCTAGGAGGCAGAGGTGACACTGAAACACGACCATCATCTGGAACAATTTGAAAACGGTTGAATTGACCAAATCATCGAGCCCTGCCACCCCGTGAAGATTGTCTATTTATTTCATGATCAATTCGTTCCCTTCATTTCCCGGCTGCTGCGTGAGTACTTTCGCCCAGACCCACTTCAGAGCATCATAGGTACCCTCCAAAGTTCTCTCGCAAGATATATTGAGAAGGCACTAGACACGCGGTGGTTACCTCTCTGTGCAAATATAACCCAATGGGCTAGAAGTTAGGTTCTCGGCACTGAAGCTGACGAAAGTGCTTTCTTATCCTTATTTCCATGTTGTCATATTCGTCATGTAATCCATACACTTTCTATGCTGCAAAGACACCCAACCTACCCTGGATATTCCACACTGTAGCATTTCATGAATCCTCGTCAGTCGCGTATGTGAATCGATGAGTATTACTGAAGAAAATGACGTTGTCATTGATACAAGGTTGAATAGAGCATGATAAATCAGTCAACAAATTAGGATGCATCCAAGATCGGGTATCTCGATGATCTCGGACCAGTCCCCACACGATGAAATGCCATCAAGCCATCCCCGCTGTGTGGCGATTTCAGCTCTACACCAACCAGACGCAGCCGCAACCTCGTTCTTCGTCATCCACACGCCATTTGCCGTCGCAGCAATGGCTTCACCCTACTCCCTCGAGTGCCAGACGCGATGCGCTCAACTCATTTCCTTTGGCATGTTCCTCCAGCACCTTTCCACTGAGACAACCTTGCTTGACGTGAAGCCGCCGTCTCGCCGCTCACAGCAAGCGGATGTCGCTCATCGGCCGGCCCACGTCTCGAAACCAGACACGTCCATGGCACAGGGGATTAGACCAAAGGTCTAGTGCGGTGTTTTCGGGCATTCTTTATGAGCAAAGGGATTTTGATGATCAATTAGAAAGTTCATTTTCCTGGGGAACATTCGACGACCGCGCCACAACACTTTAAACTTATGACTATGGTCGGAGGTTTCGTGAACATGTCACCCATTTCAAGCTTGCCTTGTAGTTCATAAAGTCAAGGAAATTCAATTGATGCTCATCTGCTGGTTCAGAACTAAGCTAGTTGGTATCGTTTCAAAAGTTGTACAAAAGAGTGGATGGTAGCAGTTTACTGCTCAATACATCATGGCGCTTCCGTTTGCTCAAACAAATCTCACTGGACCATTCCCTGGCCGCGATCGCATTCCTCGATGAATCTGTAGATCCCCTCAAGACCTTCATAATCCTCCGATGCGCGTTCACCTGAGCTCATAGGATGGGACATGCTCTCATAGCCTTCAAGGTCAGAGATCCATGGGTTGTCGCCCATTTCGTCCATGAAAGCTTCCCTAACAAAGTCATCGTCCTCCAACGACGATGCCTCCCAGTTGTAGCCCTCCACCGATCGAACTGAGCCGCCGAGAGAAGTGAGAGACTTGGGAACGTCCGGGGCAAAAGGAAATCTGAGAGCCATTGGGACTCCAGCTGTCATGCCAAAGTCGACATCTTCGCCCACAACGCCACGCTGAATCCCAATGTCATCGCATAATCGCTCGATGGTTTCAGCGTCGAAGCCGGGGAATCGGACTCGGAGTGTGCTCTTTTGCTCCATATGGACCGGGAAATCACCTACAATGGCTAGCCGCCGAAGGTCTGCGTAAATGGCTGTCAAGTCCTTCAATGCTCGACCAAAGTCAGCCGAGAGAACATCGAGGAATCCTTCAGTGTTGAGAGAGGCGCCGCCAGTCTTGGCATCGGCCTTGAAGCCGGAAGACTCAGTCACACAGGGGATCGCGGCAGCAAGGGGGCTGAGGGCGGTCACGGTAGGGCTGAGATGGAAGTCGATGAAGGAGCCGGGGGCGGTACGGATGATGGAGGAGAACTTGCGCATCGCCTCGTCCTCGACGGGCGAGACAGCACGGTACTTCCGTCCGCCTTGGGCATCCAGGCCGTCGTATCGAAGCTTTTGGCCGGAGAGAAAGAACGCCCTCATCGCTTGGGAGACATTCTGGACCACCTGAGCCGGAGCGGCCGGAGTATGCGAGAAGTACCGGGCACCACCACCCAAGCTGTATCCGCCAGCAGATCGAGGCATTGCGCCGCCCGTCAAGTTCGGGCGAAGGGTGCTGGCAAAGGGTGCTCGGCCAGAGAACTGCCCGACTCGCTGTGATGTGTTGGACACGGGGACCTTGGATCGGTCAAACCGGGTCGACTTGGATTCAGTGTTGATGAACCGCTTCGCCGCGCGGCTGAAGTTCTGGACCGCAGAGGTCGAGAACCATCTCGGGTTGCGCTTCTGCTGTCGGAGAACTGCGATAGGGTGGATTGGCTGCCTCGCAAGCCGGACGGACTTGAAGCCGATAGTTTGGAATTCGGTCTGGAGTGGGCGCGTCATGACGGCCAGCTTGGCGCGGACCACGTTTGTGGTTTTGGCCACGGCGACCCGGAGGAGCCGTCGGGTCGCCGGACCCCACAGCGCTTCCAGAGAAGCCATTTCGAAAAGCTTTGTCAGTGGTTTAACCAACTGGAGTTGGAGAGTTGAGGTTGTGGAGGTCAAGCCCAAGGCACCCAGAGCAGCGGGATGGGGCCTTTATGGCGGCGATAAGATTCGCCACACCGCTGACAGTGGAGGATCTTGCCTGCACCGCCACGCCGGCGCCCTCTCTCAGATTGCGGGGCGCCCGATTCCGCAAAGAGACTAGCGCAAGCGTACAGTCAGCACCTATATCTTTCGCATCAAGAAAATTTCTACATTTCTTCCTTCTCCCAATCCTCCTCAACTCCAGCTCAGGCAGAATGGTGCAAGTGCATCGCTTTGCCTGGGCTGCAAAAATTCTCAATTGCTACTGGTAAGACATATCCTTCTTCGCTTTCACCCTCCTATTTCCGTGATGATCAACTCTTTATATGTGAACAATCCAAATCTTACCAATCGATGGTGACACACTTACCCTGAGAAGAGCTCTGGAAAACAGCCTTGCCAGGACAGCCAAAGAAGATCTTTACTGACCGGCTACAGTATTTTTTTTTTTGTCTTTCGTTTCCAAGCCTACTGTTTTGCGGCGTGACGCGTCGCGTGTTTGCTTTCTTCTAAAAGGTTCGTACCCTTTTCTCTCTTGCCTCCCCCCCCTCTCCGTGTGATGATCAAACCGACACCTTAGGGATTCCTCATTCTTAATACACTATGTGGATATCGTTGTTTTAGTTTCAGCCTTGTCTGACAGGAGAATATAACTCGCACTTTTTTTTTTGTTTTGCACACTCGCAAGTCACAACCGCTAACATGCATCGTGGCAGGTACTTGAACACTCTTCCTTGCACGAACGCATACCCCCCACTGTATGATGAAGATTTGAACGAACGGGCGGACATAAACGAGTACCAAAGTCTCTCGCCCTAGAAAAGCGAGGACGTACAAATCCTTGTGGTGGGAGGCGGCGGGACCTCTTGTTGACACTTCGTCACCTGATTGTGGATATTGAGACTTGGATTCTTGTCGATATTCGGTGCTGGGACTGGCGGCTGACTTGTCATGAATTCAGGTACTACAAAAATATTTCTTCCTCATGCTTCGATGCGTTGGTGATGAGCAGTTCAAACGTATTCACACTGTTTGACTCGGCGGTCTTCGGATTGCTGGGACATGAACACACTTAACAACTTCTGATATTGCATCGGTATGATTAAGAACACTCGACGGCGATGGCTCCCACTGACATGCCGCTAGATTTTGGCCTTGTTTAATTTGAACATTTCTGATTAAGCCAGACGCTGACTGGCATGGCTATAGGTACTGAAAATGTCCAACATTGAGGTGCATCCATCTAGAACAAGTGGTAAGCTTACCTTCTTCTTTCACCCTAACCCACCATTTGATGACACTTGCTATTTATAGCATTTCTGAGTTCATCGTGACGAACCAACCAATTCACCTTGGAGAACTGATATGGTCTTCTCAATGCAATTTTGTTTGAGTTTCGGAGATGACAGCAAGCTGACAACTCGACAGGTCTTGTCCAACATTCCGGGACCAACATTGAGATCGCGTCTAGAAACGAGACAGTCAATACAAGCACATTTGTCTCAATTATCTCCTCCAATGTGTGATGTGAATTTGTTCAAAGGCGTAGATGTGATTGGCGTTCTTCCAGATGTGAAAGATCCGCCGCTGTGTCTAAATCTAGCATCCAAACATGGCGCCCTGTCCCAAGCATTCCTTCCCATCACGCATTCCACGCTCTCACTTCTTCCTCTCCTCCTTCTTCTCTTCCTTCTTGTTTTCTTCCTTCTTCTTCTCTTCTTTCTTCTTCTCCTTGTGCTGAAGTCTGGCGTTCATGCCAACGATGCATCGGACAAGATCCCAATCGCCGTGGGCGCCAACCCAGTCGGTGACGAGAATGCCGGTGCTACCACTGCCCACCTTCAACTTATTGGGTCCCTTGCCCTCATCGCCATGTCTAATGCACAAGTATTCGACCATGGAAGGGTTAAGCTTTGCGGCAACACGTTCAGGCCAGCAGTTGGCATTGAAGAAGTAGTTGGCACTGAGAAAGTTGACGAACCAAGCGGGTGACTTGCCTCCAGGCTTGTGCCCCTCCATGCCTGGAAGGAGGTGTTGTAGCTCAGCAGCACGCTCGAGCTGGCGACGAGCGAACTCGGTCTTCTTCTCAATATTCTGGGATTCTGTAACCTCGTAAAAGTCCTGGACTCGGATATGTCCTGCGCCAACCTTGCCGTCCTCACAGTTGTCGGGCCATTGAGAGGCGTCAATGCACCAGCCGCGGCCATCCCAACAGGCCTTCTTCATGTCATCGGTGATAGCAAAGCGGCGAATCAGGATGATCTTGCCGCGGGCGGCACCGAGGGATGGCACCTTGGGTTCTGTCCACCAGCGACTGCGTTTCTTCTCGACGTAGCTGTCCTTGAGGTACTTGCCCATCTGCTGGTCAGTGCCCTTGCCTGTACCTTCGCGCTTCAGGCTCAGGATGAGAGTCTCGCTGGGGTTTTTCTCGAGGAACTCGTAGAGGTCGTCGAGGTGGTCCTTCAAATACTTGTTACCAGTGAGAGAGATCGGGAAGGCGCCGTGGACGATGGTGAGCTCGTCATCGTCTGGGTTGGCAGAGACTCGAACGTCGAGGAAGCGGACGCCGTTTTCCAGCTGCTCAGTGACAGTGGCGGCTTGGCAACGAACAGAGGGGAGGGCTTTGTGGTGGGTCGCAGCGTTATGAGTGCCGGGGATAGAAAGAACCGGCACAGGCCAGTCATCGTCGAGCTCCTTCATCCAGGCATTGAGACGGGCGGAGGAGAAGATGGCGAGAAAGGCGCCGTTGTGGGTGTAGACGGCCGTGAGCTCTTTAGGGCCCTTGTCGAGTTTCTTCATGACGGATGACTTGCGCGAGGGGCTTGGAACGTCGACCTCGTAGCGGTGATCGGCAACCTTGAACGTGAGACGAATCACCTCCTTGTTCTTGTCTGCGGCGCGAATATTGGTCTCCTTGGTCTTGAAGGGCTCGATGCGAACATTGGCCTTTTCCTTGTGGATGGCATTTCCCTGGGCGCGGGTCTCATGGGCACTGAAGTCGGTGGCATTGATGAAGCTGGATATGGTACTGGTCACGTTGGAGACAACATCGCCGGTCCGAACACGCTCACCCTCGTAGCGCTCGACCTCGATGAGCTCGACAGGGTCAATAGTCAAATTGCGGATGGTGAGATTCGCCATGGTCGCGGTTGTCTGGTGTCTTGGCGCCTATGTGTAGAGGGATGCGACAAGGGGTAGGACGCAATGATAGTTGCCAGCAAGGAGGCGGCAGACCTGTAGTATCGTGACCGTAGCTAAAGGTAGAGGTCTCTGGAGGGGAGAATGGGAAGAAAAGGGCCAAGAGGAACGAGAGGGAAGGCTCTAGACAAGGTCAGAGCAAAAGAATCCCATGGGATGATTTGCGGTGGGCATGGTGGTCCTGGTCCTGGCGGTCTGGTGGGGGAGCGGCCCAGGGCGGTCTTCTAGGAGTGGCCCAGAGGCCAGGAGTGTCCATCAAGGCGTCTCGGACGCGCGGGGTCATGGCCGATTCGGGGTAGAGGGGTAGTGGAAAACCATGGTGGCGGGGGCAGGACACAATCCAAGCACAGCTGAAGCTCTCCCCACCATTGAGGGCTCGAGCTAACATGCAATCGACGTCGGCTTGGGCTAGCCTGGACACAGCTCAGCTCAGCAATTTGGGTTGTAAGGTTCCTGGGTTGCAGCAAGCAAGGAGGCCGCAGCAAGTAGGGCGGCACTGAGGTAGGGGCACAGCACCCTCCGGGCCTTGTCACGACGATATCTGGCGATTCGCGAGATTGGCCATCGGGGTAGAGCGGGCGAGTATTTAGACTAGCTTCTGGCCGATTGGCACGAGGCCTCGCTTGGTGGGAAGAATGCAGGGTCTCAATGAGGCCCGATTGAGCCTGGCCATGGTTTGTTCAGCCTGGATACTCGAGGCAGCAGCAACGACCGAGACCTTGGTCTTGAGCGTGGTGTATGTTTTAGGCGGTTGATTGCCGCTAGCTCGTAGTGCTGGTCGTAGTGGTAGTGCTGGTAGGCTGGCTACTGGACCGGCCGAGGCGCGGCCCAGCCAGATTTGATCCTGATCTTGGTGGGCTGGCCATACCGCTGGTGGTGATGGCGGCGCTTGGTGTTGGAGGGTCCGGGCTGGCACTAGACACGCCCACGATGTGGCCCCTGCCTTTACCATTCTATCGGGGCAGACCCGAGAGCAGGGTATGGGTGGTGTGCTGGCGCTTGTTCCGACGGCGCGAACCATGAAGATGGGGAGTTGGATCGATCAGCGTCGCAGAAAAAGACCACCATCATGTTCAGAAGAGGCAAAGGTGATGATGGGCGGATGGAGGGAGAGTAAGATTGTTTGCATGTAGTAGTTACTCAGAGAAAGAAAGCTGGTTAATTTTCATCAAATTCGTCATTGGGGAAGGCCCCTGTGTTACCTGTTCCGTCCGTTCCTTCCTCCATCCGTCCTTTCCTAGCATCGCTGAACACCAAAGAAAGAGTGACCCGTTGCATGTGACTTCTAAGTCGGCGGGTCTCCAAACAAGAACATCGTATCGCTCCTTCCAAGACCTCCCGTCGCCACAACTCGGTCGTGAGAATATAAACCCACCCAGTACCGAACCCCGTCCCACCCAAACAGGTAGATTCTACCAACAAGCGGCCTTGTCCTGAGCGGCTCACTGATCAAGCACGACTAGAATCCTCAGTGCACACACGCGTTTTCTTGTGAACTGTTATGAAAATGTTTGCCAATAGCGACGAATTGTCTTGCTTGTAATAGGGCCAAGTAGAGAGCTGCCCCGAAGTGGTTTGGCATGTTTGCTATCCCCTTTAGCCAACTTGAGCATGTAGACTCTGGCATCAAGACAAGTAAGAACGTGTAGACAAGCACATTAATTTACTGGCTTGAGCGCTGACGCTTCGAAGATTGCGAAGCATCATCTTCCATGTCTTGGTCCTGGTCCTGGTCCTGGTCCTGGTCCTGGTCCTGGTCCTGGTCCTGGTTCTGGTCCTGATCATCATGCTCTTGTCGCTGTCGTCGCCCTAGGACAGAGGTCTCTCGCTGTCGGAGCACCTCAGTGACATTCTCGCGACTACCAACAATGTTGTTGAGGCCGTCGACGACAAGGCCAGCATCGACCTCGATACGCAGTGGCCGTGGAGCTCCGTTCTCATCAATCATAGGGATGCCGCACTGGCCGGAGCTTCCCTGGTGTAGTGCCTTGACCACAGCCTGGGCGATGGCATTGGCCTGGTCTGCCGGGCTGGAGGCCAGGCAGACGACGTTATTGCTGCGGGAGACATTGACAGAGGTGTTGATGCGGAGGCTGATGGGTGAGCTTTCCGAGTCCTGCTCGTCCTCTGCCGAGTCGAGGAGGGTGGTATAGGCAGACTGGGGAGGTCGTTGGAGCATCTGAGCCACGGTGGACAGCCCGTGTCGTGCTTGAATGGCTCGGGCTGTGAGTGTGGCAAGGTCAGGCTGTCTCCTTGGAGTGTATGCAGGAGGAGGGGAGGCCGCAGAGGGGCGAGTGTTGTCCTTGGAGAGAGCGGCTCGAGCCTTGGGACCCATATTGGGAGCAGACATACTGGATAATATTGTGTTGAAGGGAGAAGGGCGATGATGGAGATGTTGAGCGATGGCGTATTTGCCAGAGCTAGGTAGACAGGCAAGATAGTATTTCTAAGCACAGTTGAGAGAACTGTAGATGGGGGAAAGAGATGAGTAACTGGGAGGATTGATGGGGGATGAGGGATGAGGGATGAGGAAGGAGCAGGAGTGAGGATATATAGAGATATCCCGTCGGCACGAGTCAACAGCTTCCTGACACAGGGACAACAGGGATTGATAGCCGTTTAACACAATAGGCAGGACTGGCGGATAGGTACCTACTACCAAGAGCTTTGCGCCACCCCGAAGCAACTTTTTCAAGTTCAGGCTGCAAGTCAGTCAGGCTGGCTTAGAACCGAGGGCGTGTGGATCGAGGCTAGAGATAATACGGAGAGAGAGTTGGTGAGTGGCGTCGAGAGCGGGAGGAGTAAATGGTTTGAATGGGCGATCCGTGGGGTAGATGGGAATGGATTTTTCAAACCCGATGGGCACCAAGTGGTTTAGGTTGCTCTTGTTGAGCGTTGTATAGAGGACGGACTGTATAGAATGCATGTGAACATTGAGACATAGTTTGGGCCTTTTTCCCTTTTTCTTCTCTCGCCCAACAAGCGGCCAGTCAAAGAGGAGTGCGTGCGTTGCATTGCGTGCGTGAGTGTGTGTTGCTCGTCCTTGCGTTTTTCTTGCCTCGTCTTGTCTTGAATGTCTACACCAACACCATCACCGCCGCCGCCGCCATGTCATGCATGAGCCCGAGAGGCTTCGCAGCCATCATTTTCGACGACGGCCGGGGCTGGGAGCATGGGGCCGCGCCCTTAAACCATGGACCATGGATTGGGGACTGAGGACTGGGCTCAATGGGCTTGGCCGACAAGCCCAATCAGTTGCTGGACCCAAACCACGCTGGCGGTGCGACTGAGTCGTTGACCCATTCCGCACGATCGAGCGCCGTAGGCGACGACTAAGGGATGTGCTCCCGTACATAATAGTAAGAAGCGCTGGCGGGAGAGTCTAAGTCGCGAGATATCAGACATCGGGCTTGGCCTCTGGGTTCCAAACACGCCCCCTCCTCCACGGGCCACCTTCCAAGACAACCTTTACATAGTAAGGCCAAACGTCAAGTGCCCGCCCATTGACGCAGCTCGTCCCATCTCCATGGAATGACATGAGGACCCGGCGCGGCATGGCACAGAACTTAATTGTTGCCAGAAGCCTCTTTTTTTTTCTTCCTCTTTTTGTTCGGCCGGCACGTTAGCCCGCCTATTGATGCCATGCCACGCATCTAGCGCTGGCGCTCAAGCTTGGAAACAGAACGGGGCGACTTGGTCTGGGCGGCTGGTGAGCGAGCGAGACTTTGCACGGCTCTGGCGTTTAGGTAACGTCCAATCCGTTTCGCAATCAAGCGAAGCAAAACCAAAGGACTAGTGATGCACTGTCAGTTAGCCTCCCCGGAAACAATGTACGCAAGCCCGTTAGGGGGGGAGGGGGATTCAGACATGTCACATTGACGGGGCAGTGATGGCATCTCTGGGTGGAGCTCAATGGGCAAGACAATCACATCGCCCTATTCATAAATTCACAGTGGCCCTGGAATGGCGCGTCCTGAATGGAAACGAGAAACAGTGACACGGGACGGGTCCGAGGAGATGAAAAAGATAAGGAGAGGGAAAATAAGGGGGGGAAAAGAGAAAAACAAAACAAAAATCAGCAACCTGCGACAAGCCCCCGCAAGCCACCTCGTCTCTGTGGGAAAAGGGCAGCCAACTCCCCAGCCTGCCTGCCTTCCTGCCGTGTCTGCAAGCCCGCGCTCAGACGGGTGTCTATTGTCTCGGCCTTACTATGTGCGGCGACATATCGGCGATGTGATTGAATGTGCGAATGTGTGCGCGTTGTCTCTCATGTGTGGTCGTGTGTGGTTGTGTGTAGGTGTGTGTGGCGCCCCCCCAAAAACTTGGCGGGCGCCTTCCTTCCTATTGTCCTCAGACAGCCCTTCCTATTGTTGTCGACTCTGGGGCGGCGCCCCCGAAACTCGGCCGGCACAGGGCCCGCCTATTGATCACCACTTCGGGACTAGCGCCCGACGCCTCCGGGCCCGCGATCGGGGCGTTCCATGCTCCACCGCCAACGAACCTGCCCCCCTTTGCCTCCCCTTCCCGCCTCCTCCGCCCGCAACAACGCTGTTTTCGGCCGCTTTCTCCGTGAGAACAGCAAAACTGTTCGGCAGATGAACAACGGGTAAGTTGGAAAGCCCCTATGTCTGATTGATCCAAGTCAAAAATGCGGTCATTCCTCTACCCACGCCCCGCCCCCCGCGTGCATTGTCATCGCCACGGCTTTCATCATCACGCCCTCCTCCTTCATACGTCGTCATCCAATCGTCGGCCGGAACACTGGCCATCACATTTGTTGGCCGTCTGTTGAATGCCACAAAAGTACCCGATACATCTTCCTCTGAATATGGCTCCCCATTACGCCAACATGCCTCACCTTCAAGCGTGGGCGCCGCACATACGCGCCCAAGCGCTTGGACTCTGTGACGGGCGGCGTCAGCATTTGCTCCTCCGTCGAGAGCCAAGTCGGTTTCCCGGACGCACCGACTGGGCAAACCATCCGCTCGGAGCAGCTTCTTCTGTCCTCTGGGGCCGCCCCTCGCTCTATTCTCGCTCCCTTCCGCCCACCGGTTGCCTCTATTCGCCCCTGCTCACACCCAATCCAGATTGTCTTGCCTCCCTCCCTCCCCCCTCTCCCTCCCATCCACCTCTACTATCGCCTCCCGACGCACGCTCGCCTCCCGCCTTTCAATGGCGTCCCGGGATGGCCCTTTTCCTCTCCCAGTCTCTCGGGTTTTGCTCCCTGGAGCTAATCTTCCTTCGGAGCTGACAGGCGGCAGCGCTGCTGTTTTCGAAAAGAACAATCAACAAGCACGTCCAGAAAAGGGTACCTCGTCAAAGGCAAAGCGCATCAGTGCAATGTCCATATTCGCAAGCCCGTCTCATCTCGGAACGGAGACAATGAGTGTCCAACAGCCCGCCAAGCTGAAGCACCACCCCTTCCCTCCCCTCCTGCCAGAGCTGACTCCTGTACCACATAGCAAAGCCTCGTGCCATTCTCGTAAAGCCTTTCGAGGCCGCGGTTAAAATTGTTGGCGCCGCTGATGGGGGAGGGTGGGTGTTCTAGTGAGAGAGGCGCCTCATCATTTTATTCCAAACGCAACCACAACACCATCACAGCCTCGCACACCTCCTCCTCCACACTCCACCTCCACACTCCTTCATGCCAAGTTGCACGCCCCTCCAACATCCGACATTGTGTTTTCTGGCTGATCCATGATTTCGTCACCCGCCTTGTCCACGCTTCACTCGCTTAATGGTGTGTGTGTCCTTTCTAGCCTTTTGCTAACATCCTAGTGATGCGGACCTTCAAGAGCACCTGCATTCATGGGAGCGTTCTTCTACACGCCGAAGGGGTGTGTGGGGAGAAGCCGAGAGGAGGAGACAAACAATAGGGAAGAAGGCTGAAACGAAAATAGGGTCATTGGCTAGACAATGCCTACAACATGGAAATTCTTGCGCAGAAGAGGGCTAAAAGCCCGATGATCCTCAAAACGCTAAATGGTAACGCAACGGGTGACTTGCTCCCGCCTAGGGCAACGTCTCGCCTCCCACCCCTGTCCCGGGAATGGTGCTGGCTTGTGTCTTGTGTTCTTTTTGCGTTTTCAGTTTCTTTGGAGTCCTTCCTAGGCTTGGGAGACGTCCTATCAAACTCCTTCACGCGTGACGGCAGCGGTGGGGCTTCAGGATAGTCTAGAGCGGACCGCAGAGCATCAGCCCATACCCTCGGTTACTCTCTCTAGGATATTGCCTGTATGTGAAGTCGTGAGAGAGTCAGGGCGTGTGTAATGGCGGGCGCTGTTTCCTCGGACCACTTCCTGAAAGGGCCAAAGGTTGAGACTCGCAGAAAGTCATTTGTAACTGCCGTGATGAATAGTTGCTTCTGGAGTGTTCCACTCGACAGTGGCTGCCCTGAAGCGTACGAATTGCCTAACTGAGCAATGCACGCGGGACTGATCCGAGCTCCCTGAATAGCTCATTGGATGTTGCTCATTGATATGTTGACGCTCGTCATCATAAGCAATCCTATCCGTCACTTTTCTCTTCTTTTGTTGAAGTCAACGGAGGAGAGGTTCCGTGCCAAGCCAGATCAGGCAATGCTGTGCACCACCTATTCGGAACCCGTCCCATCACACAATGCTGCCTGAATAGGGTCGACTGGGTGAGACAGCCAGCCAGCCAGTTCCTTTAGTCTCCCCTGAGCTCTAGTCTATCATGAGCCGGGCCCCATGACGCTGGGCCTCTCGCGCCCAACAATGGGCTCGGATCCGTAGAGCTGCCACCCAAAACCACATCCCCGGGTTGCCAACATTTTGTCGGCGCGAGTGGAGGGCTTCATAACCCCGAGCATGGGTTCTTGGCTCTTGGCTCTCGTATAAGACTGCCTGCCAAGGCAACGGAGAATAGGACCACTAGATGTAGCAGGTGAGAAGGGCTGGACTGAAAATTGTTCCAAGCCACCGCTCCCAATGCGTCGTGTCGCACACCAGCTGCCGCCGCCACGAAACTAACCCGACATGGTACAAGAATGTGCTCTGACGAGGCTTTTCTCTCCAGCGACGAGACTTTCATGGCTATGGAGGTACTTTCGCAGGCAATCAGCGCTCAATGTCGCCCGATGTCGCCTGAGCAGGTAAG
Organism: Dactylonectria alcacerensis; assembly: GCA_029931735.1. Lineage (NCBI taxonomy): Eukaryota > Fungi > Ascomycota > Sordariomycetes > Hypocreales > Nectriaceae > Dactylonectria > Dactylonectria alcacerensis. The sequence goes on from JAPMUZ010000002.1 coordinate 3,844,795, forward strand.
TTTCAGCAGCATTGCCGACTTTCGCCATGCTCATCGACCGCAATTCTAGACTCCAAAATGGCCAAAAGTTCGCTCCACCAACAACGGGAAAAGATGTTGCTGACCCGTCTCCACCTCGTGAGATCTTTGCCTAGGGCCTTTTCTGGGCCTGTCCTTGCCTGCTCGATCAGGTCCTTTTGAGTTCTGCTGCATGATGTCAGTGACAGGGCGGATATGAAGCAATAACTGGTTCCCCGGGCATGGTTAGCGGTTGACATATAGAGCACCCTCTTTGGCGCATCGAGCACCCTCTTCATTGATAGCGTCGGTCCCTGAACCACAATAGCTATATTTCGGTACCGAGCCAAGAGACCCTGGCCAACAACTTCGGCCGCAACAGTGACAGAAGTTCGTCGTGATCTAGCCGGTCGGGCAAAGCCCGCCAATTAGATCAAGAAAAGTTCCCCCATCGTCATTGTGGCCTGCCTCTGAGGCACAATGCTTCTTACTACTCCCTCACAGCGAGGGCTTCTCGTTGCCCGCTTCCGCTTTTAAAATCCATATGTCCGGACGTCCGTGTGTTCGGCTCCGTGGTTCGGGCTCCGGTCACCGGCCACCGCTCGATCCACACGGCATGCACCGCTCCCTATTCAACTTTGAGTGTAACTTAACAGCCTTCCATTGTCAACTAAAATGTAACGTTCTCTATTGGTCATCCGAAGCGAAGATCTTCTTCCCGCTCAAGAGGACACACGGCACGCCTTGTCGGGCTGGACAGACTTGACAGCATCTGTCGCAGGACGCCGGGACGCTGGGTTCGCCGCTATCCAAACTTGCGGACAGTCTAGGTCTACCACCTCCTGTGGCGACCACCCTGAGTACATCAAGAACGAAGCGGCGCGTGCCTCGCGCTGACCCTGGTGATAGTGTCAGTGAGCCGACTTTGAGTTAAAGGTTAAGCAATAGTGACAACGTTCTGGGACAGTCTCGAAGGAACTGGCGAGATACCCGTCCTTCGGGCATTAGTCAAGGTCTCTCACTCGGCCCCATCAACCCTAATGGCTTGCATTCCAGTCCGCTCAACACAACAAAAGACCAACACAACCCAAAAAAAACACACCAGACATGTCCCATCGATACTCAAGGGAGACACTACACCACCACGAGCAATAGAGTCAGTCGGGCATTCACATATTCCAAAAGATTTCGTCAAGCATCCCATATCCCGAAATAGGGTGTCTTCCTTGGCTCTAGCTATCATCGTCTACAATCGCAGCAATGGGGCTTTTTCTATTGCAGCCCCAGCTGTACCTTCTCCCTATCGAGATCCGGAATTGCCTCCGAGTCGATCCCTTCTTGTTCTGCCCCGTTGAACTGCATGAGTTCGGCTAGAGAACCAGGAAAGAAAAGATGTTGAAATTCTTTTGTTTCCCCGTAAACGCCAGATCATGCATGCGTGTCGTATCTCTTTATCCCCTTATTCAGAAGGGTATCGTCATAATGCAAGTCTTTGACTTTTTTTGCTTCGCCTCACAAATGCAGGTTTACCCCATATTGTCTTTGTTGAAAGACGCCCACTCCGTGCCTGGTATATCATGAAAAATTTCCCGCCGTTGTGGAATAAATGAAAATCAGATGCCGGAAACCGCCCCTCCCTTTCCGGTGGGAGATACAAAGGTTTCGTTGAGAACCGTACGCCGCCTAAAATTTGCCTGAATAGACCGATTAAACATCTAGGTTGAATGCCGCAGAGAGCTGTTGAATACTCTCTTCAACTCTAAGAAACTTTTTTGAGTTAAACTTAGAGCTTGAGCTCCTTGGGCTGCTCCCAGGTGAAGCTCTGGTTGGTACCGAAGTGACCGTTCTTGGCCGTCTGGCGGTAGATGGGCTGCATGAGGTTCAGCTCCTTGACAATGACACCGGGTCGAAGGTCGAAGTTGTTGCGGATGATCTCGACGAGCTCGTCAGAGGTCTTGTCAGAGGTGCCGTAGGTGTCGACGTAGATGGAGAGGGGCTCAGCGACACCAATGGCGTACGAGAGCTGGACGAGGGCACGACGGGCCAGGCCGGCGGCAACCAGCGACTTTGCGATCCATCGACCAACGTAAGCGGCGGATCGATCGACCTTGGAGAAATCCTTGCCGGAGAAGGCACCACCACCGTGGGCACCCCAGCCACCGTAGGTGTCGACGATGATCTTGCGGCCAGTCAGACCGGCATCACCCTGGGGACCACCAATGATGAAAAGGCCAGAGGGTTGGATCTAGTATCGCAGGTCAGCCTATGCCACTGCGTCATATTATGAATGGGATTTCACTCACGTGGTAAACGGTCTTGTCGTCGAGGTACTTCTCGGGGATGACCTTCTTGATGATCTTCTCCTTGATCTCCTTGCGGAGCTCCTCGGTGGTGATGTCCTCGGAGTGCTGAGCAGAGACGACGACGGTATCGACGCGGATGGGAACAACGGCACCGTTATCGTGTTGGTACTCAATGGTGACCTGAGTCTTGGTGTCGGGTCGGAGCCAGGGGAGGGAACCGTCGCGGCGGGCAGCGGACATGGCAGCGTTGAGCTTGTGGGCGAAGAGGAGGGTGAGGGGGAAGAGCTCAGGGGTCTCGTCGGTAGCATAGCCGAACATGATGCCCTGGTCACCAGCGCCAAGCTGCTCAAGAGCCTGCTCGTAGTGAAGACCCTGAGCGATATCGGGGGACTGCTGCTCGATGGCGACGAGCAGGTTGCAGGTCTTGTAGTCGAAGCCCTTGGAGGAGTCATCGTAGCCGATGTCCTTGATGGCGTCACGGACAACCTTCTGGTAGTCGAGCTTGGCCTTGGTGGTGATCTCACCGAAGACCATGATCATGCCAGTCTTGGTGGCAGTCTCGCAAGCAACCTTGGAGAGGGGGTCCTCAGCGAGGCAGGCATCGAGGATGGCGTCCGAAACCTGATCAGCAATCTTGTCGGGGTGGCCCTCACCGACGGACTCGGACTATGAGGCGGTTAGCGACGGGATTTTTTCTGTTGAGTAGCCGCGGCTTTCATCATGACAGATAATGAGCCCGCGGGGTTGGTGGGGTGGAAAACCTACAGTGAAGAGGAAAGTGCCTTCGTTGTGGTGCTTTCCATTGACGCGAACGCCGTTGGTGCCGTTGGTACCGTTGACAGCAGACATTGTGAAGATTGGGGAGGAGGAGGAGAGGAAAGATGCGAGTGAGCGGGGGGGGGAGAGCGACGCGGAAAGGACTTTCTGGTGACGAAGAGGAGAGTCACTGCGAGGCGGTTAGAACAGGACAAACAACAGGAAGAGGGATGCGCAAAGGCAATTGCGCGAGGGCGATTGAGCAACTCGATCGCTGAGAAGACGTACCACGAGAGAGATGAGGGTTGAGAGCAGAGGGAGAAAGAGAAGTGAGGGTGCAAGGAAGAAAGATGGGGGAGGCGAAGGGTAGAAAAGGCGGAGGGAAAATGTACGAATACGTAGGTTGCAGGATTTATTGAGAGAGACGGGAGACGGGAGAGGTGGGTGCTGGTGGGAGTGGTGGGGGGCGGAAGTCGCAGCAGCAAGGGGAACAGGCGGCCTAGCAATGGAATTGGGCTAGAGCGTTGTTTTCGGGTTTGCATTGGTATTGTACAAGAGTATTCTTGTATAATTGGTTTCGCAATGACTCAAACTACAGCGACAAGACGTCAGGTATACTACTCTGGCCGTTGGAGGTACATTGCATCCTACAAGCAAAGTACCTAGGTACCTACACTACAGGCCTTGCGACTTGAACCTAGTTCACCGGGAGGCGGGAAACGAACCCCAGCAGCTCCCCTTCCAGGGCCCAGGCCAGGGGAGAAAGAATCCCAGGGAAAGAAAGAAAAAAAATACCTAACCGGCCGGTAGTCGGGCGGCTGTTCCTGTGGTTGCTGGGCGATAAAGAGGTACCCGGAGCCACAGCGGGGAACGGCGGTGGGAACAGGTACCCCGCCAACGCCGTGCGGTTTACCTTCTAGCCGCTTCGGCGCCGTTGACTGTTGAAATGGTACCTCCAAGCCTCTTGGGGCCGAAGGAGGGGGAGGGGTAACGAGTAAAATGCAAGCTTCTCGGACGCCGAAATTTACAGCAGAATTGCGCCATCGGCCGGCCACTACCCACCCCCAGCCCGGACTTTTTTTTTTTTTTTTTTCTGCCCACCACCAAGGAAGCAAGCCATGTTAACCCAGCCAGATCAACAAACTTGCCCACGGGTTGCAGCCGGATCAATCTCTCACGCTAATTACCTAGGTAAAGCTGTACTCGCCCATAAAGAACAAATCAAAAGGATCACAAGCGCAGAAACGCGGAGAGAATGAAAGAGGGGGTTCGCTGGTTAGCCAGAGACTTGCCGGACAGGTAGCCAGTCCCTTGACCGCCTTGCATACACGTGCGCTGGGGTTGGGCTGGTAGGCTGGGCGGGAGGCGGTAGGTTAGTTGCTGGGCTGTGTTCCATTATCACCAGCGTAATCGGCATTATGGACGGTACATGATAATCCAGAGGTGCCGTCCCTGCCTAGGTAGATACGTAAGATACAGCAAGTATTCGTACAGTACAGTAACCCGGGTGGGCTCTAGACTGAGCCGTGGAGGGTGATTGATAACCCACGGATGCATTCCGGAATCCCTGATAGTGGAGGCCCCAAGATGGTGTAGGGAGGATGGTGAGCAAACAAATGCCAATGAAATGCCGATCTGGTATTACTGCAGAGTCAGTGCAGAGCCAGTGCAGCATCCCAAAAGAAGGGATGACGATGGTGGGCCGATGGGCAAAAAAGAAAACCAGTTGAGACAGTGAAAAAACACCACCACTCATCCCGTTCAAGACTCCATCCACGATCTTACCCCACCTTGCCATGACAAACCTTCCAGTTTCCACCTCTCGCCGCCTCGCGTCAGTCTGTCGCCATTTTCCGCATCTGCGTCCGTCTACGCAAACTGTGCCTATCCGCAACGATTGCAACCCAACCTGTCCAGGCTCTCCCTACCTTGCTTATCCTTGCCCGTGCTAGGCTAAACCTCCCGCTCACCGAGATACTCACCTTGCCGCCTTCCCCGGTGACAACTCTTTTTTTTTTCTCCGTCTCACCTTCTCTGTCTGCCCTTGTCCGGCTTTGCCAGGCGGCCCTAGACTTTTGCTCCACCTCGGCCACAACGTCCACGGCAATCGTCTCACCTTCATCCTCCATCCTCCATATTTTCAACCCTTCACCACGCCAGCAGCACCATGAGCAAGTTCGGCGCCATGGTCATGGGCCCCGCGGGAGCGGGCAAGGTACGTTACAAGCCTGTCATCTTGCACCATTTCCGCCATCCGCGCTGGACGATACAGCACATGCGTGCTCTCAATTGCGTGCTCCCTTTCGACTCTGCGTGCTTTGACTCAACTGCGTCAAACGGGCGTGTTATTACTCAACCGCGTCAAACTGCGTGCTAGCTGCTAACCTGGCCCGCCCTTGCTTCCTGCAGTCCACCTTCTGTGCCGCCCTCATTACCCACCTGCAGCTTAATCGTCGTTCCTCCTTTTACGTCAACCTGGACCCTGCCGCCGAGACCTTCGAACACACCCCCGACCTCGACATCAAGGAGCTCATCTCCCTCAAAGATGCCATGGAAGAGGTTGGCCTCGGGCCAAACGGCGGCCTCATCTACTGCTTCGAGTTTCTCATGGAAAATCTCGACTGGCTGACCGAGGCCCTGGACAGCTTGACCGAGGAGTACCTCATCATTTTTGACATGCCTGGCCAAATCGAGCTTTACACCCACGTCCCTATCCTCCCAGCTCTCATGAAGTTCCTTTCTCAGCCCGGCGCACTCGATATCCGCATGGCCGCCGTTTACCTCCTCGAGGCCACTTTTGTCGTAGACCGCGCCAAGTTCTTTTCCGGAACCCTCAGTGCTATGAGTGCCATGCTCATGCTCGAGGTCCCGCACATCAATGTCTTGTCAAAGATGGATCTTGTCAAGGACCAAGTCAAGAAAAAGGACATGAAGCGTTTCCTCACGCCCGACGTGGGTCTCCTCGACGACGACCCAATCGAGCGCGCGAGGCGTATAACCGAAGGACCTGAAGCGGAAGATGACGATTCCAGACCGCCAGATGAGAAGGAGCAGGTCATGAGGGGCGCGAGCTTCCGGCGACTGAACCGCGCCGTCGCAGGTCTGATTGAGAGCTTCAGCATGATCAACTACCTCAAGCTAGATGTGACGAATGAGGATAGCGTTGGTTCCATCCTGAGTTATGTTGACGACTGCATCCAATTCCACGAGGCCCAGGACCCGAAGGAACCAAACGACGAAGATGAGTATGAAGATCAGGAGTGAGTGACGTGTGTGTATATGTGTTGTTGGTCTTGCAGGGAAAAGAAATGATAAACGGGGTGGAATGGTATCGGGTACAACAACAGGGGGAGAGGACATTTGCTTGGGGTATTTTATGGTATTGCATAGCGCCGGCGTTGATATCCACACGTCTACGGATCTAAAAGACGTAATCTGCTTGAGCTCGAAAGCTCGCATGTCCTCCAGGCTGTCCTGACTGTCCTGACTGTGTCATGCATGGGCTGTGTGCTCCGTCCTGTTGTCCATCTCTTTTCTCTTTTACATGGGCCATCGGGATAGCCCGTGCGTGGCCTGTAGCTTCTGCCATCATTTCGGTTTGGGTATCAAATCTCCCGTGCTTGTCCCTTTGTTTCCCAGTATTGCCCCCGTTCGCGAAAAGTCGTAAATATTTTGGTCATAATATCGATGTGTCTCCTCCGGTCATGTTTATCGGTCGGTCGATCGGGAGATTGCTTCCCGCTCACCGTCCCGAGCTCCGTCCTTGTGCACCAGCCATGCCCTGTTGCGCCTCGTACCGGTTGTACTCGTCCACCCACACGTCCTTGAGAAAGGCCAGGTAGCCGACAATCTTGCCACCGCCGACTGCGACGTCGCGGGCGCTCTCGAAGACGCCGCGGTCCCAGACCCAGGCGGCGATGGCGACGAGGGCGGCCCAGGACGCGACGCGCAGAGCCAGGCGCGTCCACCACATGAGCAGGCGGCGGATCCAGTTGAGGACGACGAGGACGGTAGCGAGGACCAGCAGCGAGGCGATGACGCCGACGAGGCCCTGGTTTTCGGCCATGGCGTCGAGGAGGCGCTCAAACAGTGGCTGCAGCACCGGGTATGCGGCGCTGAGCAGGTGCTGTAACTGGGCGACGGCGCCGCGTTGGAGCACCTGAACAGGCGAGGAAGGGTCGAGGATGTGGTTGTTGATCGTGGCGACGAGGTCGGCTGGGAGGAAGGCCGAGAGGAGGTGCAACGTCAGTGAGGGCGAGGACGAGTCCATGGCTTAGGTGGGTGGATGGATGGCCCTTCCTTTTTCCTGGCGACGATGGATGTGCAGCGTGTGCTGTCGATATGTGTATGTATGTATGTTGTGTCTTAAGTCTGTATTTCGTATGCGTGCGTCGCTTTTTGAAGGCGCGGATATCGTGGGTGCTGCTGCGCGGTGGCAAGCAGAGACGATGAGGGGAAGAAACGACGTCTGAGATGGTCAGGGTTGGAGGCGGTCGGTTGATTTGGAGAAAGCCTGGTAGAGCGGTGGAGAGTTCGGTCCTGCTGTCCCGTGGCGTTTTTTTTTTTTCCCTTTATTGCTACAGCTCGCAGTCCACTCGCCAGGGGGTCAATCGCGAAAGAATACAGGGGGATAGCAACATGGCCAGGGCAAAGAGAAAATGACAGCTTGTCTGCAAAGTAGCAGCTTTTAGAAACAAGGCGGCCAGCCGGTGAGACTCATGCAGCATGTCGTGTGACAAGTACAGATAGTCCGCTACAGCTAAGGATATCCATGGTGCAGTATTTCTTTTCCTCAGTGAGTGAGTTATGAGGAGTGAGTGAGCACATGTGTCCGCCATCTGGTTGGCGTGTCAACAACAACTATAAATGAAATGCCACAATATCCAATATCAAATACAGCGGTTTACGACTGTGCCTGCAGATTTCCCGTTGGGACAGGCTTGCGGACACTGTCGTCTAACTGAGTTTGATGCTTCACATGCCTATGCCTCGGAAGGTAGACTAGCTCAGGTTGTTAGTCCAGCTTCTCACGGGAGCTTCCCCTCACAAATCTACAACGATAACTCCTCACCTGAAATAGCAGACAAGCGCCCTCATACCTTGTTAGCGCTCCGTCTAATACGAAACTCTTACGTGCTAATTACCAACTGCCTGGCATCAAAGGTAAGTGCTAAAAACCCGCGCTTCCAAAGACGTCCATTCCCATGCTTTATGCTGCCGTACCCACCCTCTAATCGCTTTGAGGAAACCCGAGTTAACCAGCTCGCCACATGCGCGTCAGGTACGAAGAAGGTGGACAATCCTGAGATGCCAATAACATTACATTATGCACCAAGATGACAACTATATACACGACACAATCCTTGCGAGACGAAAAGCTCAAGCAAGTAGTGATAGAAGGGTATCGAACGTGAACAACATCTAACAAGCCAAAGCGTAACCGCCATGTTTTAAATCTCAAACCACCGCCCCGTCGCTTTGCGAATTCGAGCGCCCAACCTGTAGACGCCGTAGCCGTCGCTTTTCGTTTCCACATGACCTCCCAAATCAAGCTTGCCCCGATTATTCTAGTCCTTCCAGAATGCGCCGCGCCGTCTCAAGTCTTCGTCGATACATGCGTGCCTCTGTGCCGGCCTTGGATACTTCTGTTAGCCCCAGAACGCACCTCCCGAGGCTGGCAACGAGTTTTTCTACAAGGACTTGATCCTCCTTAGGAAGCAGCCGAACAGCAGCTGTCTGCTCATCTTCGCTTTCGCTAGCCTCCTTTCCGTAAACGCCGGTGACCCCACGCACGATGGATACCGGTGGCCTCTTCGACTCGAGATCTGGCGAACCCTCGGGAGTCAACACTCCCCCGTTTATTTTGGACCTGTTGACCAACGGAAAACTCCGGTTGGTTCCTGTCGACTCAAATGATGAAATAGAAGGCCGATGAGAGGTCACGTTCTCGCTGTGCGTTGGGCGATGCACGACTGCGGTCCGCCGGGGATGGCCTTGCTGGAAATCCCCAGAGGCATGCTTGGTGCGAGGGAACTCAAAGCCTCCGAATGTAGTCCGTTTCGACGTCGTAGGTCCATCCGAACAGTCTGACAAGTCAGGCGTCTCGATGGCGGTTTCTTTGGTCTCGTCTTCAAGAGTCGAGGTTCGGCTCGAGCGTCCCTCTGTAGCGGTGGCGAAAGAGTTGACGGATGACATGGTGTCGATGCTAGATCTTCTTTTTCTTTGTCGATCCAACACAGGCCCCCTCGTCGTCTCCACCGAGTCTTCTGAGCTGAAGCTTGACGAACTGTCCCTTCGCCCCAATCGCTGTTGACTAATCGTGCCCATGGCTGAGTGGAGGAAGAAATGCTCGTAATCGAAGGCATCCTCGCGATCCTCGTGGGAAACGGCGTGTTGAACGGTGTCGTGGTACAGCGATTCGCCGCTTTCACTCTCGTAGTCGCTGTAATCACCGTCTTGTTCCTCCTCGGTGACTTCATCAACGGAAACCACCTCGTCTTGCTCGGCCTCTGCTGGCTTCTCATTCTCTTCCCAGTCGTCTTCTGCGACACGTAGAGTAGCTTCTTCGAATAATTGCTCATCTTCCTTGACCTGTTCAACCATACCCACCTCCTGCTGTTGGGCATCATGCTCCTCCTTGACATCGTGCTCCTCTTTAGTATCGCGCTCCGCCTTGACGTCGCACTCCTCCTTGACAACACACTTCTCCTTGTGATCTTGCGTGTCTTCCGTCTTCTGCTCGATCTTGATCTCCTGTTCCTCCTTCACCACAAAACCCCTCTCTGTTTGTTCTGATTGTGACGAACCAGCACCGTTGATGACCTCACTTTCAGCAAGATTCACAGCAGCAGGCTCGTATAGAATACCTGGCACGCCATCATTTTCTGCCGCTGCCTCGGCAGCCGCTATTTCCTCATAACTGGGCCTGGTCTTCTCGACGCCAAAATCGGCCGGTGCTAAGCCTGCATTCCAAGATGCAGGGGCCTGCCAGGAACCATTCTCCAGACCCGGGCTTTTGACGCCCCCCTTTTCTATGATTCCTTGGTCCCATCTCGAGTGGGTAAATGGGCTAGGGGTCCGTAAACTTTGCAAACTGCGGCGTTTCATGCTGTCGGCACGCGCCTGCTCCTTCAGGCTAGAGATCTTGCCCTTCAAGTCCATCATCTGACCTTTGAGGTCGCGCATCTGGGCCACTGAGACAGACCGAGTGATCTCTTTGTCGGTGACATATCCAAAGGTTGGGCTGCGTAGGTTGCTATAATAGTTGCTGTTGGGGCTCTCCAAGTCCTCGTCCTCGCTTAACGGCTCGAGGCTTATGTCGAGAGGGTGATGTTGTGGTCGGCGGCCAGAACCTGCATCCCCTGATCCCAGCGCATCAGCGCTCCTCGACGAGGTCAACGGCTGACGATAACCTCCCGCAGCACCTAGCGCGCTAGCCGATCGTGTTGGATATCCGGGCATGTCATTATGAAATGATGAATCGCTCAGCATCCTCGAGTGGCCTGACGAGGACGGGATCGTGGGATCGCGGAGGGATGTTGAGGGGCGTACAATAGGTGGTGACGGGGTTGAACCATCTGACATAGGCGTGTAGTACAGCGAGCTCCTCGCTCTTGAAAGGTTTCCCTCCATGGTCTATGATATGATAAGCGTATATAAGGGGCAAAATACGTCCCATGAACTCACGGTTAATCTCTTCTTCGCATTGGCGAGAATTTGTTCGGCCCTGTCGCTTATGGAGCTGGTAGAAAATCGATCACCACCAGACACCTGCCTCACTGTTCTCCTCGCGGCCCCCGGCTCCTGCGTAGGCGTTCCCTCTACGTAGGAAGAGGCCATACTCTCCTCGTCGTCACCCTGAAAGTTGATGTCGTCCACGCTTACCGCATCATCGAAATCGGCAAATGGGGCATTCCGGCCTTGGGTTGTGACGGTGCTTGTGGATTCTATTGAGGACCTCCTCTCGCGTGATGCAATCTGGGATTTGGTCTTGATCTGCGGCAAACCCATGGTGGGAGAGGATCGCAGAAGAGCGTCGTCGTCGCTTGGAACAGACAAATGTGAGGATCCGCGTCGGAGACCCCTAGGACCTCTACCCACAACACTCTCAACTTCGGTAACCTCGCCAATATCCGACAGCATGGTGCCATTTCCATAGATGATGGGCGTTGAGGGAGTCAAGGGGCCGGCGATGAAGGAATTTTGCGAAGGAGGCAGGTGGAACTGCATGTCGCCAATATGGGTGTTGTTCCACATCATGAGGGGTGATTCTGAGCGGTCATGAGGGGAGTCGGGGAAATCGTAGTCGGGGAGGATCATGTCGGGGTTCGTGAGGGTTGGCGATCCAGCCATCGGTCGGTAAGTCATCGAGGTCGGCGTCACGGCCCCTGGCCGGGGATCGGCGCCGTGAGCGGTAAAGGCATGCGTTGCCATTGTCGCGTTGGAATGTTGCTAAATGAGCGAAGGTTTGATACTGGGAAACTCGCGAGGCTATGGCCACCGAGAGAGTAGCGCTTGGGGTGCCAAGTTACGTGGAGGAGATGGAGTCCGAGTCGCGACGCCAGACGAGGAGGTCGACGGATCGTCCAGCTTCGGTGCGCACGCCGAGTGAATTCGCAGGTGTATTTTCTTCAGTCGGCAACTAGCAGTTCAATGATTCGAGGGCATGAAGCTGATGCCTTGCGCGAGGTCGTATCGTTAGTCGACAGATCAAAGTCGAGTGTGGCGCAAAAAAAGTACGTAGTAAGGGTGGTGGCAGAGATCCGGATTGAGCAATGAACGAGGCCAGGCTGGTCGAGTCGTGGGTAAAAAATAATAGGTAAGGCAAGGCAAGACAAGACGAAACAAGGCGAGGCAAGACAAGCCGAAACAAAACGGCGCAGGAGCAGGCACGAGGGAGGAGAGAGGCGATGTCGAGGGGCTGGCGACAACCTCGAAGACCCGAGAGAATGTGGTGAAGCAATCAAAAGCCGACGTCCTGATCCAGCATGGTTGAGAGTTGGGGTGTTTGGTTTGGATGGTGAGAAGGGGAACGAAGAACGCGACGGGGTACAAGGTGCAGTAACAGCCAAGGTGGGACGCACAGTCAAGGCTCGGTGGCAGCGAGATTGGACGAAGTTACTTGGATACGTACCTTAACCAACAGAGAAACCCGTCCCGTCCCGTCCACCAAACGATGATATGCGCGCCAAGGGCTCCTAGTAGACTACTGCACGTAGTAATTAATAGGTGCACTCTAAACCTGTCTTCTACTCAGGCACAGAAGCCGGCTGAGAACAGCCTAGGCAATAATCGCACCAAGAACTTTCGACGGCGCTGGTCAGGGGCTTGTGGAACCGACCAGTCAGGGTGGTTAACGACCTGGAAAGGAAGTCAAACAACGAGACTAGACCGCTGGTGAATGAGGAGTGATGACTGGGGCCCGGATGGAGAGACGCCGTCGGCCCTGTGGGACTGCCAAATGTTGCACAGCTGCAAGCAAGGACTCGGGGGCTGGAACGCGGGAACCCAGTCGCGTGTCGTCTCTAGCAAGCCTGTCACTCTCTCTGTGGCCTGGGCGAGAAACGATCTTGTCCAAGACGTCGTGGCTTGGCTAGGCGCTGGACGCTGGAGACGGGGGCGATTTTGACACGGCGGGTCGAGATTAGTGTGGTGGTGGTGATAGTGGTGGTGTGGTTTTGTTGAAATCTGGAAATGTTGACGTGCTCACCGGCTAATGCTACCCATCCTATTTTTTCCAGCAGGGTACCTTAGGTGTCTCTGGTACCTGAAAAGATGCCAGGAGTCAAGACTTAATTGGGTCTACAGATGATGCGCAAGTCAATACGAGCTCGCGGCCACTGGGGACAGACAGCTCGACGCAAGGGAAGGCAACGCAAAGCAACATGAGCCCCCCCTCCCCAGCCCTGCGTCTTCTGCCGACGCTGCTGAACTGCCCAGTTCCCTGCTCTATAATACTCGGTCGAATCTATCATCTCTGAGCCGTGACTGGCTCTGGCCCTTTCAGCAATTGGCGCGAGCGGGCATGACGGAGAGTTGCAGCAGGTAATTTCCATACCACAATTCGACAAGGATCAACGCACGAGGAACGAGGGAATGGGAAAAGGGGGCCACCACCCCCATCGGTTCACGGGTTCACCGCCTGCGGGCCTGTGAGGAAATATCCCTAACATAGCACTCTCGCTGATCATGGTGGTCAGCATTGGCCAGTTTGAAGGCGTTCTCATCAGCCAAAGCAAGTCCCGGAGACACGTCCTTGTTCAAGGCATATGCACGAGGCTAGGATCACTCCCCTAATTGCCTTCCCGGTCCTTTGCCTATAGACGTAGTAGGCCTAGGTACTATGTAGATGATCTAGCGTCCGTCAACTAATTACATCGCATTGCTGCATCCCTCGCCATGTTCTCTCATGATTGTCGGTCGCAATGTTGAGATGCTGTAAATGCCACGCTGTAATATTGGAGTACCCCAGCAAACCGACCCATTGACCCCGCTGAGATACTTGGCTAACCCCTGGCCGCATGAATGGCATGCACGATCACGAAGCTTCTAAAAGCCGGGAAACGCACGAGCCAACTGAATCCAGCTATTGGCCTCACTTGTTCAACCTCAACAAGCTGCAAGCTCAGCTACACTCTTTTCCTTCTTTTATTTTCATTCTCCTCTGATTCGGTTTACTGCAGCGCGCTGGAGAAAAATCTTGGCATTTTTGGCTGTGTTTTTGGCATGCTCAACATTCTGTGGATATATGTCTCGTAGTTTCGTTCTTCTATCGGTAGTCTAGGCCAGTTATCAAGAACCACCTCAGCTGAAAACGAACAACGAGAACACGGCTTTCGATCATGGTTCGCTTAGTTCCCCTCCTCCTTCCACCCGATTTTCTTTTAACTACACGGCGCACTACCGGGTCTTCGAGATCTTGAAGTCATACCCTAGTGCAAAGATTGGTTAACCCGATTTCCAGTCTCAGATCCTCTATTGGATGCCGGGTCATGTAAGTGAATGATGAGAATAGAAACTAGTTGGAACAAGAGCACAAAGTGCAGTATGTGCTTTCTAGGGTTCGTGATTTGACTACGGGTACCATGGTCACGTAGTAAACCATGGTTCGAGACGCATGCTTGTCTGTTGAAAACTGCCGAAAACTCGGGTTCCTACCCTATACCAAAGAGGATTGCTTCAAAATGGCCATTCATTCGCCAAGGGAAAAGTAAATTTCACATGCTAGGGATGCCTCCCCAGAATAATTATCCCCCATAAAGATTATGTGGACGACTCTCAGCCCCTCCACTCGGCGAGTTGCCCCTCACATAGTTACCTGCTACAGCTTAGCGCTGGTCGGGAGAAATTCCCGACCCGCATTCTCCAAGTCTGACTCGTGGTCAGTGTGACAACACAACATCTTGGTTCACGCTTGACGTGAAGGCGCGAGTCAAAACGAGAAACGAGCACTCTTGCGGGTACATGCAACACGCCAACGAGACGATGTGGAATGTGCACCAAGGCTGGTGAGTGAGGAACTGTGCTTTGCAAACGGAAACTCGAGGCCTCAGGCTGTTCCGGGCGACTCAATCAAATAGAAGAGAAGGAAGGAACAGGAAGAAAGAACAGCAAGTGAGCAATAGAGAGGGATGTGTATTGTTCGCCCCCCCCCCCCCCCCCCCCAACGCTCCGGCCTTCTCGAACCGTCCAACGATCAGCATGGAAGACCCGTCAGATCGAGCGAGTCCTACAACGACCAGAATGCCACACCGACTAGCATTTGGGTTTCTCGCTAACACGGCCGATGACCGGCGCCGGGACCGGTTGAGAGTCCTGGAACCACCCGAGACGGCCGCAGGAAAACCCAAAGGACCAAAGGGGACATGTGAGAGGATAGAAAACTCACAGATTTCGCACCTCTTGCAGGCGTGCGCGTGTGTATGTGTGTTTGCACATACAACCAGGCCACCACTCCTTGGAAGGCTGGGGCCGCCACGGTGCCTCAAGTACACCAATTGAAGAGCTCAACTTTTCGTTAATTAGCTGGAGAGAAATCCAAGGATCCCGACTCTTGAAACTGCTCTACCATCGGCTCTCCTCGCCAATTATTCAACCCGTGTGCCCGACCAAAAAGAGTCCAAATTTTTGGACTGGGCTGGTGTGACTCTCCGCCTGTCCGAGCCAACTCTGACGCTGCTCCAGCGTTTTGGAACACCGACAATATTTGCATCAGCCGATTGAACAGCAGATGGGACCCTCTTTGAGTCTCTTTATCAACGGGCGCTCCGTCTATTCCCGCATGGATGATGCTTCACCGGTAGCCTTATCAAAACCAAACCCCCACGGCTCCGGTTTTTTTCGCCAGCTATATAGGGACAGGCGCCAGAGCGAAAGCTGTGTTTGTTGCTCCGCGGAGATTCATTCTTCAACACTGCGAAACACCACAGAGCCCTTATCTCCAAAAAAAAAACCGACCCTGGCGCTAGCTACGCCCCCGACAAACCCCAACCTTGCCCTCTTCCGAGGAAGCGCCTTAGCCCTTTTCTCTCCCCTTTCGCACTCGAGAGGGCCTGTATCTCCCGATGCGCCAAGTTTCCCGCACCCAATCGAAGCATGGTAGTTTGTCCTGGTACCACCCGCTTATCATTGGCAGACAGCTTGAGCCGCACTAAGTGGTGTCGGCCAAGCCCAACGCCTCCAGCCCATGGACGCCTCACCGAGTCGCTGTAGGAGCGTGTGGCTTTCTTATCTCTGTCATATCTTGCCCGGCAGAGATACGACGCATTGCATCTCCTGAGACATGGGACGCTCGAAAACGCTCACTCAGAGGACGCAGCAAAGGATTGAACATCTCCGAAATCCCACGGCCTCAAGTGAGACTTTGTTCAAGTCGGACCCAGCGCACTCACACTCTCCGTGGGATTCAACTACGTATCGTTTCCGTCTTATCATAAACCAAAGAGGGACGACCCTGGACAGCCCCTTTGGACAAATTCCTGGAACAAGACGTCCAGGGAGCTTCACACACTCGGTCAACGTCCAGGAATCTCGGCTGTTATAAATCTAAAATCTTGTCACTCCCCTGTTGCCGAGACCTGTCGTTTGACCACCAGGGCCCTCTGCCACGGCACAAGCCAAGTTCTGCGGCCCGCCTGCCTAGCCCCCGTGGGCACTCCCGTTCTTATCGGATCAGCAGCAGACGAAGACCAGCTTGTCGATTTGCACATCTCCGCTCTCCGGAGCAACGTGCGTCTCCACTGAGCCGTCTCTCCAGTCAGACTTACAGCATAGATAACCTCACCTTATCGAGTTAGCCTGTACGGAACCTGCTCTCGAGATCCGGAGATGCACGTCTCGAGATACATCTGATTGAACTTTTATTACTGAAGAATATACTGTACTCGTTGTCTATATGAGGTAGCCTTTGTCCCCCCTTGAAGGAAGGAAAGAAGAACATCAACAACCCATCAGACGATAAGAGTCATACAGCACCGGCTCCTCCTCACAGCGACTCGCTCAATTATCACTGAAAACAAACCCAACCGGTAGTTGTATCCAGCAACAAACAAATTCCTCAACATGGGTGTCCAAATCACTCAATTGTGGAAGACCCCCGAGGTCAACCCAATCACCAGGAAGGCCAGGAGCATTCCTATGCTCAACCCCATCGATCTTCATGGCCGAGTCTTCCTGTTCTCTTGGTTGGGTTTCATGCTCGCGTTCTGGGCCTGGTAAGCCTTTATCCACCTTGCATGCCCCATTGTGAATGCTGACCAAGTCCTGTGTAAAGGTACACATTCCCCCCCTTGTTGACTGTCACCATCAAGGAGGACCTCCACCTGACCCCGGCTCAAGTCGCCAACTCCAACATCGTCTCCCTGTCGGCCACCTTCTTCCTTCGTTTCCTCACCGGCCCTCTCTGCGATCTCTACGGCCCCCGAAGAGTCTACGCCTCCCTCATCCTCATCGGCTGCTTGCCCATCGGCCTCGCCCCTCTCGTCAAGGATGCCAACGGTCTGTACGCTTCTCGATTCTTCATCGGCGTCCTCGGAGCCACCTTTGTGCCCTGCCAGGTCTGGTGCACCGGCTTCTTCGACAAGAACATCGTGGGTACGGCCAACGCCCTCGCTGGCGGCTGGGGCAATGCCGGCGGAGGCATTACCTACTTCATCATGCCGGCTGTCTTCGACTCCCTCATGACTTACAACGGCATGACACCCGGCAAAGCGTGGCGACTCACCTTCATCGTGCCGCTGATCTGCCTAATTGCTTGCGGCCTCGGCATGCTCCTGCTCTGCCCCGACACTCCCATGGGATCCTGGGACGACCAGGCCCAGCAGATCCGCATGAACATGGAGGCCCACGGCATCTGCGACTCCGACGGCACTCCTCGCGGCGCCCGCACCCCTGAGAGGGTCACCTCGGACGAGGAGACTGCCACCGGCTCTGAGAAGGACATCAAGGTTGACGACAACGAGCACGCCATCTCGCGCGGTGAGGCCCTCGAGATTGCCCGCGGCGAGGTTGTCGTCAAGCCCAGCTGGAAGGAGGCCCTGCCCGTGGTCTACTCGCCCCAGACCATCTTCCACGTCGCCACGTATGCTTGCTCGTTCGGCGGCGAGCTCGCCATCAACGCCATCCTCAGCTCCTACTTCAAGTTGAACTTCCCCCACCTCGACCAGACCAAGGCCAGCAACTATGCCGCCATCTTCGGCTTCCTCAACTTCGTGAATCGGCCGCTCGGCGGCATCGTGGCCGACATCCTGTACAACCGGTGCGGACGCAACCTCTGGCTGAAGAAGGCCTGGATCACTGCTTGCGGCCTCCTGACTGGCGCGCTCCTCATCGTCATCGGCCGGGTCAACCCGACTGAGGCCAACGGCGGCAACATCGGTACCCTCGTCGGGCTCATCGTCCTCATGGCTGTCTTCCACGAGGCCGGAAACGGCGCCAACTTTGCCCTCGTCCCCCACGTGCACCCGTTCGCCAACGGCATCCTGTCCGGCCTCACGGGTGGCGGCGGCAACCTCGGCGGCATCATCTTCGCCATCATCTTCCGGTTCATGAACCAGGGCAAGGACTTTGCCATGGGCTTCTGGGTCATCGGTGTCATCCACATCGGCGTCAACTTGGCCGTGTGCTGGATCCCACCCTTGCCCAAGGGCCAGGTCGGTGGACACTAGAGTATAGATGGAGAGAATGGGTTTTGGGACGGAATAGATAGAGATTGATTATTGGGACCCCTGTTGGTGTTTTTGGTTGCTCGCTCGTCGTGTTTAGCAGGCGCAAGCAAAGGAGAATTCGGGAAAACGGCCTCCTGGTCAGGGCCGATACCTACTATAGATGGAGTACTTTTTTGTATGGGTATCAGTATCGATAGGTATCGATATTGGTAGTGCTTGGTGATATTCAGCGGTGGATTCGCAACCTTCAACACGGAATGTGGCATCACATACACGCATTTTAATTGTTTACTTCTTTTTACTCCACGTGAATGAACAGTCTTTCTCTGTCTGCTTTGTCATATCTTTCGAGACCTCACGCCCCTCCCCACCACCTTGCTGTTGTGACACACATTCCGCGAATGCCGATGGTGTCGCGGCGTAAGACAAGCAAGCAACGAACAATGTCAATATGGAGTTGGATGGTGAGACCAAGGAAATTTTGGTCTATTGCAGGAACGATGTTTGCAAATGCGCCCTTGTGCATCCCATCTCCAAAACGCCACGCGTCAATCAATCTCGATCAATTCTCCGTAGGGATGAGAGACTTGACTGAGATCGATCGCACAATGGGTATCCGAAACACTGATAAAGCTCTAGCTTTTTAGGGGACCGACCCTTCCCCGCGATGATATCATTGTAAAAACACACACACACGTAAAGAACGGATAGCTGCTGACAAGATGGGCTTCGAAAAACTCGCACTGAGATGAAACGAAACGAAATCTTGCAACATCCTGAACCCCTCTGAGAGACAAAAGACGTCGACAAGGCTGGGTAACGGAGCAACCCGAGCTTGCGATGTCATCATGCGCCGATCATCCAACCGATCCATCGAGCCGCTGACGTACAGGTTGCATAAGTGACATGTTGCTCCCGAGAGGGTGTGTTGGAAACACCAGTCCCGTTGCATTCCAACGTGCGGCTTCCCGCATGGCTTGGCGAGGTGAAACGATACAAGACACCAATACGTAGATTCATTATGTCATGTCACGCGAACACATGAATGGCCGGTGGTTGCATATTCTGCTGCATTCCGATCCGAGGTGGATGAAACGAAACGTTCAGCCGGACATGTCGCATCCATTTCTGACTAAGCCGTTGATTCATGCGTCATGTACTGAGTCGCTGTTCATTGCGTGGATAGACGCTCGTTCATTCGCTTCCCAACGCATGGCCAAAGCGGCAGCAGAAATTGTCCATAGCAGATCGTCATGTCAGGGGATGCTGGATACGAATAGTCAAAGCCTGCGGGTCTGTCCGCACGTTGCCGAGAGCGAGCATAAACTAATGGTGAAACATGCAGACTCAACTAGTTCAAATCCTATTGAAATTGATCAACCAGGGAAGAGAAAAGTCCCTCAATCAAAGCCACATTTCGAGCTTTGAGCTTCTCCACGACATCAGATCCAGGCAGTAGGGTAGTTCACAACATAGGGTGTCGAAAAAAAAAAATCAAAGAGTCTGGGTCAAATGTCTATTCGACGCAGCAGCAGAGGAACACAGGCATGCTACGTCAGGAACTTGATCGAGACAAATAACCCAAGGTGGGTTTTTCTGTTTTATCCATAATACATTAACAATCCTTGAATCCTTGAATATTCCCTTCCATATAGAAACCAAACATATGTGCGCGAAAAGGTCAATTACCCAGACTGCTTTCCATACCAGGAGCAACGAGGAACCCTCTAAATGCAGTCATGCAGTCATGACATCACATAGAAACCAAAACGAACGCGTCCTAATTACTCCGCTTACAGAGCAAGAGCGGCAACCAGGAGACCACCGACAACGGCCATGGAGCCAGCGCCGAAGCGGGCACCAGCGCCGGTGACGACGGTGGTAGCGGGGGTGGTAGCGACGGGGTAGCTGCCCTCAGTGGTGGTAACGGCAGGGACAACAGCGGTGGACCAGGTCTGGTTAGAGGGGACCTCGTAGATGACGCTGGTGTGCTGGACAGGGGGAACGTAGACAGCGGGGGTGGTGCTGTTGACGCAGGGGACGGTGGTGGTCTCGTAGACAGGGACAACGGTGGTGTAGCCAGCGGGCTGGGTGTAGGCGGGCTGCGAAGACAGGCTGATGGTCTTGACACCGGAGCCGGAGGTGACAGTGGCGGTAGCATCAGTGGTGGCAGTGGTCTCAACAACGGTAGACTTGACGATGGAGAAGGGGTTGGAGTACTGGAAGACGCTGGAGTCGCTCTCGAGGGTGAAGACGAGGCCGTAGAAAGCATCGTCACCGAGAGTGGCGGGAACGGACCAGGTGTAGGTCAGAGCATCGTTGGAGACACCGGCTGCATTTTGTGTCAGTGACTCGGTTTGAATTGCGCAAGAAACCCGTTGCGAGGCAGAGCTTCAAAACTTACTGGCGATGGTCTGGAGAGGGACCTGGGTGTTCTGGGTGGCTCCGCCGATCAGGGAGATGGTGACAGACTCGCCAGCGTACTTGGCGGCATCGATAACGGACCAGTTGATGACAACGGACTCGCCAGCGTTGACTGAGGAGGCGATGCTGACGGAGTCGAAGTCAGCGGCCTGGGCGAAGGCAGAGGCGACAAAGCCGAGAACGGCGGCGGCGGCAACACGGAACTGCATCTTGAAGTTTGGGTTTTTGGGTATTATTTAAAAGGGAGAAGGTGGAAGGCGAAGAGAAACTGAGTGAGTGACTTGGGTTGGAGTGTGTTGAGCTGGGGAACGAAGGGAGCGGGTGAGGCTGCCTAAGTATATAAAAGAGTGTGGGGGGCTGAAAGCCTGGGTGAAGTCTAACGAGTGACTGGGAATGTTGGAGGTGGGTGAGAAAGAAGGAAGAGAAAGAGAAAGCCCAGAGAAGCCCGAGCTGAACAAATAAATGCCGACGTGAGACGGCGAGGTTGCTGCGGCGGAGGGGCTAAAGCGGTGGGTGGGCCTGAGGCACAATTGTCAATGCCAAAGGCACTTTCCCAGTTGGGAACCAACGATGCCGCTAAGGCAGGTACGGCCAGTAGTAGGTACGTACCTGTAGCCAGTGGAAGCCAGTGAAAGCTAGTCTGGAGTCCGGGGCGGGGCTCTTCACTTTCCGTGGTTGACGGGCGCGTGGCCAACGGGCGAATTAGGTGAGAGCAAGGGCTCAAGGACCAGGGCCAGGGCGAGGTTAAGGGAAGTTGGCTCTCATTAATGATCAGGGGGGTCTGCCAGGATTCGTGGTGCGTCAGTAAGCACCAACCCAACAGCGCGCTGCACCACCCATGGCCCATTGGAGCCTTGTCTTGTCTGCCCAGAAGGCCGCTGGCCGCATTGCCCGGCTGGATTGCTGATGCTGGATGGCTGCTGGCTCATTGCTTAGCTGCTTCTCTACTGTGGCTGGGGCGGTACCTGTGATTGCTGGGAATTGGGAATTTGCAAGACGGCCAGTCATCAGAGTCACCTGGGAGGTTGCTAAGCCCAGTGATGACTCTAGTGCTTGCTTGCAGCACGCACACCAAGCTGCCTACCACCTACACCACTCGATAAGCTACTCATCTACACCTGAACCAAAGGCAGCACACCAAAAAAGGCGGACAGAAGCTCGACACGCTAGCCGCTGCCTGTAGCTGGAGCTGTTCTGGCTTATTGCTCCGAGCTAGACAAGGCTAAACTACCCCCTTTGCCCAGTCATCTTACAGTGCAGTCGCACTCTCCCAGGGCCCCGCTCACCAGGGCGAGCGCGTCGCTGAATGGTGACATCCCTAGGTTAGGTAGGCTTCATGCCCTCCTCATGACTACTGAACGCCTGGTCTAATTAGCTGCTCTACGCACGTCGCAGCCGGCGGTGTCCATCCTGTTGGCTCCTCTGAAAAAACTCGGGGCGGGTCGAGGCCCATGCTGGCTTCGGTCTCCCGGTGCCTCCTATTATCCTGCTTTCCCCTGGGGCCTTGGCTTGCAAACGTTGCGGGATGAAGATCGGGCCATGAGTCCGACCGAACATGTCCCTAGAAAGAGAATCGGCCTTTAGGGGCTTAATACAATTTAATCTGCACTGCAAGGCCACGGGCGATTGGTCGCGTGCAAGGGTTTGCGCTTGGCATCCAGTCAGGGATTCCCAAGGATTCCCAGGGCTTACAAGATTTCCCAGGGGCGAGGACATGGGAAGGGGGCCAGAGGTGGCGACCCATCCACGTACTGCGACCAACTAACAACCGTCGTCTCTTCCGTCCCTAGTTGAGCACCGTTGCAATGATGGCGCCACCTGTGAGTTGCTCAGTTGGTTGCACTGACAGAGGATCCCATTGCCTCCTCCATTGTCTCCCCCATAATCCATTCTCCCACGGGTACTACAATGCAAGGTTGCGCCAGGTATTCATCTGGAAGGAAGCACGGTTGCACGCCGGCAGTAGGCGCAGCATCCTTCCGGCAACCAGCATCCCGTTAGGATTCAGCGACCAAGCAAGGCTGAGCCAAAGTCAATGTGACAGTAGCACCCAGTTACTGTGGGCTAATTGGTCCGGTTGGGTGCCATGCGGCCTCTTTGGGCAGTCGCCGATGCCTTCTTCCCGATACCGAAGACAAGAAAGCATGCTTGATGCTTGATGCTGGTTGATGTCCTATAGCTAATTTTCTTGCAGAGACCACCCCACCTCGACGTCGACACGCACATTCTCAATCGCACACAGACACACACTCTTGCTGTCTTTATCTGTCTCTTCTGATTCTCCCTCTCTGTGGAGGACTCCCACACTGCCGTGGCACACCACCCACCCACTTGGCTGATTGGGAGATCACCCACACCCGCCCACCCACCATTGAGCGGATGGGGATCGCAGAAAGAGGCGCAATGCATTTTCGCATTTGCTAGCTTCGAATTCTGCAGACCCGTTGCTTATTATGAATGGATACACATAGCTCTCGTGGCTGCTGGCCACCCGCCGGTGGCTCATAGGGCTGCTTCCTTTCGCCAAGGGCTCTGACACCTCTGGGCAGCGTTACATTAGAAAAGGGTTTGATTCGGACCGTCCTGGGCTGGTCCAGAAATAGGCGAGACCATCAAGATGACTCTTTCCCCTGTGACTTTGACAGGGATCCAGATGAGGGGGGGAAGTAGGAGGGGAGATTAACGAAATGACCCTGTCAAAAGTGAAGTTAACTAGAGTTGGTTGGAGCTTGGAGGGACCGCATCATACCATCCAGCACCGCCCCCAATCTACTGCTTCAATGAGCAAAGGCTGAAGCGATCTTGTGCGATCTTGCGTCAATACCCGTGGCCAAAGATCCCTTGCCAAACTGCGTGGTGTCCCTACGAAGTAACTGACTTAGGCCTTCTATCTGTTCCTTGTCAAACCGCTAGAAAATGCTCAATTGTCGCAGAACTCAACGACCCCTTCGGCCAACAGGCGTCCGTTTCATGTTTTAAAGCGCGCCAACTCTCAAGGACAATGATGCCTGCACGGCCCATGGTAAGTAACTCTAAAGAATTCCCTCACTCATCAGGGCAGAAAACCGCCGGGGTAATTTAAAAGAACAGGAAGAATTCCATTGCGCCATGGAGTGCCATGGAGCGCAATGGGACACCATGAGACCTCGCCTGTCCCCCCCCCAGGCAACCTAAGCCCGTCAAGCCTTGCCATCCCGTCCCCTCAGTTTCTTGCTGGTGAGTTTTCGACGTCTTCGTCATACTCGGCCAATCGCACGTACAGCACTATGTGCCGTGCCTAAAATGTGATAATTTTGGGCTGAGTGGGTGGGCAGGCCAGAGGCGTAGAGTCGCCGAACTATTTTTTCTTCTCATGTCTAGACGCCGCTGACTGGCCTTGCGACCCATTATTGGATGCAGGTTGCGATCCTTCATCGACTAGGAAAATGCCTTGCGATAAACCGCACTGATCTCAAAGAGGAGCATCCAGGCTGTGTTTCTCTCTGTCTCTCCATCTGCTCGCCGATTGAGTGAGACGAGCGCCTTTCCTCGAGCCTCTACTAACACATGGACTGGCCCATCTTGGTTTCGCTCTCACCGCCCTGTCCGTCTCCCATTATTCTGGTAGATTACAGGGGCTCCAGTGAGCAAAAGAAGGTGTCGCCGGGCCCCATCTGCCATCTCGGTAGGAGGCAAATTTCTTTCTTTTCAATATTCTCCGGCGACTCCTACTTGCGGATGATGGCACCGTTCTATTAGAAATTGATGCAACAGGCCGGGGGAAGATTCAGCCCGCCCAACTGCCATCCGCCATCTGCTGGCGACCACACATGGACGAGAACAAGACAAGGTGCAAGAAAAACCAGAAACCCGGCTGACTCCAAGGCCGCCACAGCTGAAGCCCGCCAACGCCATTAGCGTTGCCCGTGGCCTCGCTGGCGCCTTGTCTCGCGTTCAAACGGCGTCCAGTGTCTGACGGAGAAGCCAGACACCGGGCTTCAGCTTCATGCGCCACAGTCAATGCTGCCCTTCGTGCCTAGCCTGCCTGGTGGGGGGAGGTTTGGGGTCCATCTTCATCGAGACTTGGTGCAACTATTACTTGACGGTGATGGCGACTCTTCGGCGATTCTGCGCGTTGCCACAGGGCTGCATGCATGTTGCAGGGCTGCATAACTCGCACAACGCACACTCTCCAAGTTCTTTCAGCCGTTGATGACTGCATATCTTGTGCGTCCAGAGCCAATAATCTGCCCAAGATTCCCATGGGAGGTTGACCAGGGTGTGCGAGTCCTGCATGTGTGTTGGACACCGCTCCAACTTGCAAGGCGACAGCGAACGCATTATTCTCCCAGGTTTTCCAGGTGCCTCCCTCTCTTGTTTCCAATACCTGCAGTCCCAGCCCCGAGACGTACGAACGCCCTGGATGTCTTGATATTTTCCCTTACCGCATCCCGTAAGTTAACACCCGTTGCTTGGCAAGACATGGCCTACGAATCTCATTGCCGACGGGGGTTGGTTGGCGAAAATGGATCATATCCCACGACAACACGCGGCAGAACTCCGCTGCGTCGTGGGCTTTCAACCCACTGCGAGCCCAGACAAACGACGGCAGCCAGCCCCGTCAGCACTTGACTCTCCCTTGTCTGGGGACGCCACCAGTTTTTGCGAGTGGCCGCCTCGAATGCTTTGTGGCGGCACGCGATCAATAGTCTGAATGGTATTAATGGTATCATTGGAGGGTGCGTGTGTACATAGCATACCGCATGCCCCCTTTGAGTCTTTTTGGTGTGCATACTTGGTAGTGGTAAGTTGGACTGCGTCAGTGTGTATTACCGATTTAGGGAAACAGAACGGCGTGGCTGGCCGCTTGCAGAGGAGTCCTTACCCCATGTTATTTCTGGCCCACCATTGTGGGTTTATTCTTATTGTTTGCTGCCATTCTGGCATTTCCTTTCTGCAAGTTAAAGGAAGCTGTTAATTTGCCCCTCGACTACACATGCAATAGTATAGCAGTAGTTGGCATGGACCCAGAAGAGACATCAAGGATGGCGCGGCCTCGATCGAGTCGCGACGCACGGCCGAGTAGAGGGGTTCAGTCGACAAGGGGTGCCACAACTGTTCGGATCCATCTCATGGGGAGGCATTGTCAAGACTCGTGGCTGAACTACCTCTGCAATGTAGAAGCTAGAGGGGTTATTTCTGAAGGCAAGGCGGAAGGGCGTTGATTACTCCGTATTACACACGAATATCAGTCAACAGTCATTGTCGAGATGGCTGAACTCCTAAATATGGTGGCCTATTGACAAGCTAACTTAGGCTGGGGCTGAATGAGGTGAGCTGCAAACTTGTGATGCTGGGCTGAGATCGAGACCGAACAGATTCACCCACTAAAGGGGGTGCCCTCGCTCGGTAGGGTGGCTTAGCTCCACCACCTTTCAAGCCTCCCTTTAAACCACTTTCAATTTTGACATCTCGAAATATGACTGGGGCATAGGGTTGAAGTGGCTATTTTTGTTTGATTTCCTTGATGGCCAATGCTGCTCTGCCCCTCAAGCCGTCTTCCTCAATTATTTGTAACTAATCAGACCCTTGCTTAAAAGAATGCGGTGCACTGTTTAGCGGTTGCTAAGGCCCTGACTCGTCCCCTCTGGTTCCCCAAGATCTGGTAATAGCTCCCGGATCTTCAGGAGCAGCTTGGCCGGACCAATCATGGCTCTTCCCTGGTCCATCCTTAGTTTCCCCGCCAGCCTTGCCGCCACTTTTCTCTCTCCATCGCCCTGACCTAACCCTCAGCCTCGTTCTCGAGCGACGATTCAACGTGCCGTGCTCCATCCCAGGGGCCCCTGATCGCGCCAGAACACCAAGGCAGTACACGCGTAAATTAACGCTGCGTTCATCTCTGGGCCAGCATGACAGCTGACGACGGCCGTCCCGGCGCGATACCCCCGTCTAAGCGTCGCAAAACTTATGGCGATTCTTCCCCGCCGTACGCAGCTGGCGGCGACGATGACGACGATGGAACAGCTGCCGCTCCTGCGACGCGACGTCTCTCGGTCCGCGAGCGCCAGAGAGACAGCAGCACCATGAGCCGAAGCCCGATGATCGAAGCCCCAGACGCCAAGTACTACGACGAATCCCGCTCCCGATCTCGGTCTAGACTGCGCTCTTCGTCTCGATCTAGCACGCGATCAGAGTCTCGACTGCACTCGCCTCTGCAGTCGCCTTCACGATCGCAATCTCCTCGCTCTCGCTCTCGTTCGCCATCTCAGACGTCTACCAACCGCACCCGCACCGACTCGCCCTCACCCCGCCCTCCTCAACCAACACTTCCTCGCGAACCCTTCAAGCCCAACTATCGCCCCCGCCTCGTCCTCCACGGCCACACCAAGCCCATCTCGCAGGTGCTCATCTCGCCCAACGGCCGCTTCATCGCCTCGGCCTCGGCCGATGCGACCATCAAGATCTGGGATGCCGCTACCGGTGCCCACATGGACACTCTCGTCGGCCACATGGCCGGCGTGAGCTGCCTGGCCTGGACACCTGACAGCAACACCATCGTCAGCGGCTCTGACGACAAGGCTATCCGGCTCTGGGATCGTGTCACAGGGAGACCGCGCACCACGGTCCGGAAGAGCTCGGCTGGCCAAGAGATGGCTCCGTTAGAGGGTCACCACAACTACATCCACTGCTTGGCCGTCTCACCAAAGGGTAACATTCTCGCCAGCGGTTCCTATGACGAGGCTGTGTTCCTATGGGATATTCGGGCGGGTAGACTTATGCGCAGTTTGCCAGCGCACAGTGATCCCGTCGGCGGTGTCGACTTTTCCAGAGATGGTACCCTCGTCGTGAGCTGTTCCACGGACGGCTTGATGTAAGTTACCTTGCCGCTCCTGAACAATCTGAAATTAATCTTCAATAGCCGCGTGTGGGATACATCTACAGGCCAGTGTCTTCGTACTCTCGTCCACGAAGACAATCCGGCCGTCACCAATGTGTGCTTCTCCCCGAACGGGCGGTTCGTCCTGGCCTTCAACCTCGACAACTGCATCCGTCTCTGGGACTACGTCGCCGGCAGTGTCAAAAAGACGTACCAGGGCCATCTCAATGAGAAGTTTGCCGTGGGCGGCTGTTTTGGTGTCATTGACGGCGTACCCTTTATCGCCTCGGCTAGCGAAGACGGAAGTATCGTGCTGTGGGACGTCAAGAGCAAGGCGGTGCTGCAGCGCATCGAAGGACACAAGGGGGTTTGTTTCTGGGTGGATGTTCACGGCGAGACCATGGTGAGCGCGGGACAAGACAACACGGTGAGGGTATATCGACACATTGGGGATTCAGGAGCATCAAATGAGACAGCTGGCGAGGGAAGCCAAAAGCTGCAGACCGAACTGTCGATTCGGCTGGAGGATGTGAAAATGCAAAATGCCTAGCAGGCGAGGGATTGGTTAGCGATGGCGTTACAATGGAATCACAATACGGCCATGGGTGGCCGTATCACGCGATGTTTCGGTTTATGTGTCTCGTATCTGGGCAAACAACTTTCTGAATCTCACTTGCGTGTTATTGCCCATTATGACCGCGCCCTCAACTTTGCCTTTGAGAAACGCACGCCTCGTGGCACATCGTCGCCTCTAACCTTGGTTCAACACAACATGTCGAAATTGGGGCTCTACCTTACCTCTTGTATACCCCCCATGTTATGATCGAAGCCATGGTGATGTCTCTGTTCGAAGCTGTCTCACGCATATCGAACAACTACGTCGTACACGCACAAGGTAGCAGCTCAAAATACGACAACCCCCAGTAGTGATGCTGTCGAGGAAATACGCCGATGTTGGACAAACCCGCGGGTTTCAGTCACAGACTTGCAATGAGTTGATGCACGTGGAGGGTTGTTTGAAAGTCATATGGTTGAACCTTTTGTTCCAAGTCTGTTCTTGACTCTCATAGTCGTTGGCTAGTCCATACCAGCAAAATTGAAATGGTAGGCATATTTCTCCTAACTACCCTGTAAAGTTAAGCGAATAACTGAACTGCTCTCAATCAGAAGCAGGCGACCTAGATGAGACCAGTCGACGCATCATCCTCTTTCCCCCGAATCCATAGCAAATGCGAACAAGCAGTCGCAATATTTGCTCTTTCCAAGTCCCCCCTAAAGCAATTATGTCGAGCGAAACAGCAATGTCGCACCCAGTGAGCAAAGAAACCCCCCCCAAAAAAAAAATAAAAAAAATTTGCATAAAAATGCCATCAACCAGCCTCCGTAGAGACGGACACGAACGATATTGATGCTCAGTCAAACTCGACTCGCAAGTTCTGGCCGGCGATTCTCTTCCCTGCATGGTTGATTGTGAATTCAACAGTGCCCTCATCGCAGGTCATCACGACCTCGTGGCTAAGGATGTGGAACACGTTTCCGACGTTGTTAGTCCACGTTGGAAGTGAATCAAGCTGGAATTTTTGATTCCATTTGATTGTGCATAGCCGGTGGACATTGTCATCCATCCTGGATGGGGGTGGAACCGATTGTGAGTAGTAGATTTCGGTTTCCAAGGAATCGATGTCATTCTGGAAGAGGTATTCAAATTCATGATAGACCGGATGCTTGTCATTGATGTCGTCCCCCTGTAAAATTCAGTAAGTTCGCTGATCAACCATGGCATGCGTGCGATATATTACCTGTTCCAAGAACCACTCCATTTGGTCCTTTGCTCTGTGTTCGCGCCTATCCTCACACCAGAATTTATCGCATGCCAGATGCCTTCCTCTTTTCCAGGTGGTGACATACATCACTCCGTAGCTGAACCGGGCAACCCTGGCTCCAATCTTTACCTGGAGTTTGGATGAAAGGCCGCTCTGAGTGAGACCGTGAACGACGGCGCCACGGCAAATTGCGGTCCAGCTATACTTCAAGTCAGAACGATGCCTCCAGCCTAGCAAAGACTACACTTACGGTTTGCTTCCTCGACTCTGCAGAACAGTCGAGTGACCAAACCGAGTGTTCAGTCGATTAAAGAGGTAGCGGCTGCGTCCAAACCCGCCCACGAGAATGATGTACTGTTCAAGTCAGTCGATCTGTGTCTTGAATGTATCGAGTAGTCTGGTTTCAAACCTTAGGAGGAGTTGAAAACTTCTCGATAACCGCCTTGACTTGATCCCGAACCAATTTCTCGATATTGTAGGCAACTGGAGAAAAAACCGACTGGATTTCTGAGCTGTACCATTGTCAGCGAGTGGGGAGAGTATCTTATAGTACACCTACGTGGTCAACTCAAGTGTTTGGCGTCGCTTGAGATCATTCGACTTGACACCACAACTGTCTGGGAGGTCGATTGCCCAGGTTCTTGGCTGGTTTTCGAATTGTGGTTTAATTCCGTGCTCCCATCCATCGTTCAATAACTTCTGTTGTTCAGCTCTTCCGAGTTCGTTCCAGGCATTCGAGGTCACTTTGCGCTTGATCAACTTGATAAATTCTTCGTCGAGAAACACGCCACCACACAACCCCCCTGCGTTGGGTGAGTATGATGAGCACAGATGTCGGGATGAGATACATACCATCTCCTTTGACGCACTCTTTGACCACGAGAGGCTCGACTGACTCGACGACGTAGCTGATGAGATCCTTCGGAAATATTAGAATCAAAGCCACCGGCGTCACTTGGAATTACGTACAACCGTTCCACCACCGGCGTCACAAACAACGATAGTGTCTCCAGCCTAGAGATTGGGATTAGTGATGAACAAAACAACTCCCAATGCCCGACATGCGGCAGTTATTGCTCACCCGAGTGTTTCCCTTCTTTGAAAGATCCTTCATGGTCGCCAGAGCAGCAGCCTCTGGCTCCGAGATGAAACGGAGGGTCGTTTCGCCGCACAAACGTTTGCTTACAATCCCAGAGAGCTCAACCGCTCTCTTCATTCGTTGCTGGCAATAGGCTGGCAAAATAGCTGGGATAGTGATCACCACATGGAAAATGCACTCCTCGAGTAGCTCCGCACCAACCGAACGTTTGATGGTGTCAATGGCATGATTCCACAGATGCCTGAGAAAAGACCCGATAATATCAACTGGATCCTTGTTCAACGCAGATCTTAGTAGTCGGGCTTGCGTGAGTTGAGACGAGGCATAAACATCATTTGGAACATCTTTTGGATCAAGTAGTAATAGCTTGAACCACTTGATGGCAACCTTGTCTGGCGGGATAGCATATCCCCACTTTGGCGTTCCTCCTTCACCAAAGTGAATCTGGGTTGGTGTCTTTTCCACGTCAGAACAGAAATTCAGTTGGGCGTCCCAGTCGGTCACCAGTTCGATCTCGTCGGGCTCTCTCGAGTAAGCCCAGGCCACACCTGAGAATCTAGTCACAGATCAGCTCTTTGCGGTTGATATGGGGGCAAAATAGCTCACGTAGTTCCAAAGTCGATTCCAATGATTATCGCATCTTCTGTCGCCTTGCTTCGGGTTTTGATTGCCTCGTTTCCACATCTCCTGGGCTTGGAAAGAGCCCTGTTCGGAGTCATGGGGTGCGGTTGGAAGCTCGTCAGCGAGCTCAGTGCGAATAAGAGAATGCAATATAGGTTCACGAGATGATAAGTGATGTTCTGAAGATGAATGGTGCAGGTTCTGAAGGGTGATGCTGCTGAGAAAAGTTGAAAATTTAAGCTGAGGTGATGCTTGTGGTTTCCAGAAGCCTAAGGGATGAAGGCCACCAACAAACAGAACAAAGCTCTGAATCACTACCAAGAGTTGCAATATTTCCATTACCTTCTCTTCCTTTCCCCAACTTCTTCTCAATTTCCCCTTCATCCTTCTGCATCGTCTGCAGCCAACTCTTCATCTCAATTCTATCCTCCTTCCACTGCATCTCCATCTCTCATAAAGCATTTTGCTGGATGAAGGCCGAAATCGCATACATATCTCAGCATTCGGGCTCTGATACTATGCTTTATTTCGCTGTTTTTGATCTCTTCACTTTACTCCCACAGTGGATGTTCTGCGCATATTCTCCTCAATCGGGCAAACATTCAAATACCGTCAACTGTCAATCATATTGATCGTTCTAGATACATGATCTGGATCTTGCTTACGCCTCAACATTCTCCAAGAATGAATCCCGAAATCCAGGAAGGCGTCGCGGAGCTGCCCGGTAACAACCGCGACCCCTCGAGAAGAAACGCCAAAGCCTCAATCGACCCTTCACCAAGACCGGACTCTTCATCACGTTTGACTATGACCAAGTCCTCCACTTCAGATTCCAACTTCGGTCACGAGCATACAAGATGTCATGATGTATCAACGTCTACGGCTGATGAGGAAAGCTCTCAGATCCAAGAGCTGAAGACTGCGGGATCTCTCCTCGACAACCAAGAGCAAGACTTCAGTACCATTTCTGGTACGTCCGATAAGAGGGCTAGAGAAGCAAGCCTCAACCTCGAAAAAATTGTCAGGCAAGGTTTCAACCAAATGGCTAGCTCTCTCAGTGCCCTCAGCAAACAAGTCATCGACCAACGAGATCTAGCAAAACTGGCTCAACTTCAACGAGAACTCGCAGCTACTACTGAGACGAATCATCAGTTGAAAGGCAGACAGGAAACACTCGAAGAGGCGCTTGAGAAAGCAAACATCAAGCTCGAGAAAGCCCTTCAGGAACGGGACATCCAGCGGCGCCTGGCCGATGGTGGAACATTGGCAAATTCGAGAAAATCAAGCGATCGTGTCATTCACAGCAAGTGGAAGCAACTCGACTTCAATATTTGCATCCTCGCTCTTCAACTTACAAAGAACGAACCAAGAAACCGGATTTCTAGGGCCGTATCAATGAGGCTCACCTTCCTCAGCCGTGCGTGGCGGGACCATTTGCGCGATGATGATCTTCGAGAGTTCCTGATGCGAGGCTACCTCTGGAAACTCGTCATTGATGAAATATTCGAATACAGCACCATACCTTCTAACGGACGCATTGACCATTCTCTGAGATACACCGAGAAACACATGATTGGTAACGATATTCATGCCGATTGCCGAGATGATATGCTAACTTTAATAGCGAGAGTTCTTCAGATAGATCAAGCCTCTGAGCCATTAATGCAGCGTATTGCTCGATGGCGTGCCCAAGGCTCAGCTCTCTCTGAAGAACTTTGGGGTGAGGATGAGGAGAAACTGAACAGTATTCTCACAGTCCATCTGCGTGAACTTCGCCCATTTTGGACAGCACAGGATGGAAGCATGGATCGATCAGAAGTCAAAACATCGAATCAGATGAAGGCAATTCTCAAGGGAGCCATGGAACTTGAACGCTTGTTCCTGGGTTCCAAAGCGGCATCTCAAGTTAGCATGGGATCTCACGTGTCCCCTAGCCCTGGCCCACACCAATTTGACCAAGACGACATGGAGCCGGTTTTGTGGACTCGTCCTATTTCGGTACGAAGTTCGGTCATTTTTTACACATCGCCCGCTCTCTACAAGCTCGGCAGTGCCGATGGCCAGAACTTTGACAAGCTTGTGACGCTTGAGAAGGCATCTGTTGTGTGCAATTAGACTGGATCCTGCTCCTCAGGTTTAGTAAGCTCAAGTTTAGTGCGCAAGATCTGAAGGGTTTGCGTTCTCTCGATGTTCTAGGGTTGGCTGGGAGACCTTGAGGATCTGAGGCGAGATGTGGATGAGCTTGTGGATGAAATTCCAGTCAAACACCGGAGAACACTCGCTCAAGTTCATGATCGGAAAGTTTGCTCTCATAGCCATGAAGTAGGCTCAAAATAGCCCCAAGCATCACTTGCTTCAATTGCGAAACTCTTCTCAAAACAATTCCAATGCTCCTAATTCGAAAAGTGGCTGGAACAGAATACTGCTCTTGCACAGATAACTATTGCTATCTAAACAGCATTTCCAGATAAGCCCACCTCTCCTTAGTGATAGTGATCCTCAATTAAGATCATAAGGCTTCCTGTATGAATATCAGGTTTGATAGAGGCCAAATGAGGGTGATGTAAATAGAAAGTTATTCTTTTAGGGTCGCATCAGACATGCTGATTTGGAGATGACTTTTGGCTCGCGGGCTATTGCGATGTGCTGTGCAAGCAGCAATAGTTAACTATGCAAATGGCAGTACTCATTTGAAACTTGTTAAAAAGAAACCTATTACATATCCAATAATCTAATCTAAGACCCACGACAGACTTGTATGTATGCCTTCCAGGTGCCCAAGAACCTTGACACCGCCCAATGAGCTATCGTCTTCCCAGATCCTACTCTATGTCATGTCGCCTTCGTATCCCACACCTTTTCCCATGTGCGTACGCCACACCCTGAATAATTATTAAGAACAAATCGTTGCGTTTCCAAAAATGTCACAACCTAGGTGATAAAGCACCGTGCCTGTTGAGAAAGCTTCTGATCGATGAGAGCGTCTTTCCCCATCATATTAATAATAATAATAGGAGGGCATGTCGGAGTACCAAGGCTCGTCGCTAGAGGACGACGATACAGGAGTCGCACCAGGGTTGCTTGATGAGGACGAAGGAGCAATCGGGTAGTAGGGCAGCGATTCGACAGTCGCACCAGGGATGGGAACATCGTAAGCGGGCTCCATTGACGACAAGGCGCTGGTACTGATGCTGGAGCTGGCGACGGGAATTGGCGTGTACTCGATGGCTGGTGAGTCGCTGGTGGAAGTCACAGACAAGGGCTCAACATATGGCTCGGGAGAAGCATACGGCTCCGAAGTCTCAGAGGGCGCCGCAGAAGTGTCATTGGAGCCGCCAGACGGCAGGGCGTAGGCAGCCGCAGAGTGGCTAGAAGGAGTCTCGAATGAAGGCTCAGCATATGGTTCAGGTACAGCATATGTTTCAGTAGGCTCTGCGTAAGCAGTGTCGGACCCACCAGAGGAGAGAGTGTAGACAGCAGCAGAGTGGCTGGAAGGAGCCCCATACGACGGCTGGTCAACGTATGGCTTGGGCAAAGCATAGGTTTCGGTGGGCTCTGCGTAGGCAGTGTCGGAACCACCAAATGGGAGAGTGTAGGCAACGGCAGAGTGGCTCGATGGAGTTGCATACGACGGCTGGTCAACATAAGCCTCGGTGGACTCGGAGGGCGCCGCATAGGTAGCGTTGGAGCTGGCGAAAGGAAGAGTGTATGTCGCGGCAGAGTCGCTAGCAGGGGTTGTTGATGAGATGCCGTCGTCGTACGGCTTAGAAGGACCATAGGGCTTAAGAGACTCAGATGGCTTCAGGTAAGTGTTGTTGGAGCCGCCAAAGGGTAGAGTATAAACAGCCTCGGGCTGCTGAGTGGGAGAAGCAGACACAGCGTCGTAGTCCGAGGGACGAGCCTGAGCGCCCAGAGTCGTCGACCAAGGCGATACGTCCGTGTAGTGAGGAGCATGGCCCGTCTCCTTAACCGGGTACGGCAAGTGATGATCCATGTAGGGCTCGATTGTGTCCATGTCGGTGTTGTACGGTCCAGGTCGAACGGTGCGAGTCGAGTACGGGTGCAACCCGTTGTTCGAGTTCACCGGGTACAGTTCGTCCTCGGAGCAGGGCTCGGTCTTGGTGCTGTGCGACTCCTCCACGACAGTAGTCGTCTTGGGACCAGCGTACCCGGGCGAATCCTCGCCATCACAGTCCGTCGATGCACTCAGGAGATGGGCGTAATCATCAGTGCGGTGAGCGGTAGCAGTGTCGTCGTCGTCGTCGTCGTCGCAGGGCTCCTCGGTGTGAGTGAGGTTGGCCGTGGCAGTGACGAAGACGGTGACGTCGATTGTCGTAGTCAAGATCAGCACACTCGCGGTGCCACACTCCACAGTTGCTACAGGATCGTCGTAGAGTATGATGGTCTCAGTGCTGTGATGAGAAATCGTCGACATGGACGTGTTGGTGAGGTTGTACACGTTGGGACCCGGAAAGTAGCCGTTGGAGGGGCTGTGCACATCTAGAGGCGCTGCAGTCTCTGATCTGACCTGTTGACAGTGTTAGACGCCTCGTGGTTGAAGGCAGATGAGAAGTGTCGGCACATACCTTTTTGAAATCGGTGCCTTTAGGGGCTGCCTCGACTGCGGTCGAGAGAAGCCCGATGGCGCTAATAACCGCGGGCAGAAGCATGATGAAATTGATGTATTACCAAAAGAGAGCGAGTTGGAAAAGAGAGGAGTCAATCAGCCAGGTGAATGAAGGGGCTGGCGCGGGAGACGAGGTGGATGAGATGGATGAGAAGATCCTGTTGAGCGTGATGGAGAATAGCAGTAATTGGGAATGAATCCCATCATCTTATACATCGACATCATCATCTCTCCAGGGAAGGCAGTCTACGAAGCCAGTCAATATTCAGGGGCGAGTATTGAAGTTCGCAAAGGGTGCCTACGATCTAGGGAGAACCTCGTCAAAGTTGGGCCCTGCAAAGGGATTGCAAAGGGGTTTTGAGTTGTGAAGTGTGAAGTCGATTTATTGAAAGGGGGTGTAGCATCAAAAGGGATGAGGAAAAATCATTCATGTAGCAAGGGCGTCAAAATGGGACAGTGAGAAGCGAAAATCGGACCGGATTGTACGAGAGACATGGTAGGTTCTATTGTCGACATGTCTTGACTATCAAAATCAATAAGCCTCCTGATTCGTCGGGGCCCTTCACAGGACAATGCACCGATGATGCAGCAAAGACGCAAGAGATGCATGAGTAATGCAGCGAGGTGCATGAATAGTGCATGATAAGTGCAGAGAGAGTGCAAACAGGTGCAAAAATGTGTGTGTGTGTGTGTGTATGTATGCAAGTACCATAGAGAGAGCGTGTGATTCGTCTGTAACGTACAAAAAGTACACCTCCAATTCAATTGGGGTGGGGAAAAAAGTCCGCAATATTGGACCAATGCAGATGTGCAGAGAGGGTATCAAAACAGGGTCAAGTAACGCCGTCGTGGCCCTTTGCCAACGAAAACCATATGCATATGCCGAAAATTCATGAACAAGCCACCGCCCGTGATGCATCCGTAGTCAATCAAGTCCTTGTCCAGCGTGGACGCGCGCTCCATGCGAGCTTCTAGCTTCTCATGGAGAAACCTAGCCATTAAGACGAGCAGCCATGTCTCAGCTGTCGCCTCTCAGTCCTCCCAAATTGTCTCGAGATCAAGGTCACCTCTCCGCTCAGCTCCACAGACACTCCATCGCTTCCGCTTGTCCCGCGAACCAAAACCCATAGTTCGACCACGGGACACATCCAGGCTGCTCCGTCCCTTGGAATCGGAGGACTCACCCCGCTCAGCGGCATCCGCTGCGGCCTTGAGCTGAGCGATGCGTTCGGCTTCCAACGCCTCCTCCTCTGCATCGGGCGTGTCGGGGATGGTCTCCAGGCTGGAGATGCTGGGGCTACGAGATCTCGTAGATGTTGGGGTGGAGGGTACAGATGAGAAGGCAGTGCCGTAGCTGCCAGAGAGAGCATCATAGCTCCGCAGGGAAGATGCCGATGAGATGGAAGATGATGGGGTGGAGGGGTAGGTCGTCAACGATCCTGTGCTCGAATGAGTGACGGTCCGCAGGGGAGACGAAGGTCGCCTCATTCGGGCGGGTGTGCTGGTCGAAACGCCAAAGATGGGCGAGCTACTCCGTCTCTCGCCATGCAGTCGCTCAGGCTCGAGAACCGAGGCTCGAATGGGCGAGGTTGGAGGGAAGGCGTCGTCGGATGGCTTTCGCGGGACGCGTACACGACTCGGAGAGCCCGAGGGGCTGGCGGGGCGACGCTGCTGGGGGGAAAAGAGGATGTGACCAGAGCCGTTGACGCCGGGCATGGACTGGGTGCGGGACATGGGAGGAGCGAGGCTGGTGGTGGAGCGAGATCGCGAGTGGGCACCTGACAGCGGGGAGGCGTTTCGGGGACGGTATGGAATGAAGGTGGAGGTGGACCATGAGGGTGAGGCGGGAGAGGCAGGCGAGCTCGAGATGGGACTCGGATCGGTGCTGCGTCTCAGGTTTGGCTTGCGGAGGACGTCGACATCGAGGGTCGACAGCGTCGACAGCGGTTTGGTCGAGAGAGGCTTGTTAGAGGCCGACTTGGGGTTGTGTATTCGCAGCGCGGGTACTGCAGGAGCCGACGGCACGGGAGACGGCCGAAACTCCTCCATCCGCTCCGTCTCAGGAACGGGCTCCATGGCGGCGGTGGTATGCGGGATGGGTCGTCAGGCCACCCAGTGTTCGTCACGAGGGCGATGACATGTGTTGAGTTGGAAACAAATTGATCGTGAGTGGGACGAGGGAAGGAAGCTGTCCAAGCACAAGCACAGCTACCTAGGGAGAGGTTATCGAAGGAGCGGCTTAGCGCCGTGGCGAGCTAGTGAGTTTGGTGATGGGATGGATGGGCGAATAATCGCTGTGAGGGAGGGAGCAGCTAGCGGGCGGAACGATGCGATGCTCTCATCTGCCGACCCAAACCAAAGGGCTTCGTCGTGACGGTATCTCCAAGGGGCGGGCTGGATGAAAAGGCGGGGGTGGAGAAGTTGAGTTGGTCGGGATGGAAGCGCTGGGGTCGATTGAGGGAGAGGGAGGAGGAGGAGGAGAGGGAGAGAGACAGATAGGGATATGGAGTGAGTGGGAGGGATATGGAGTGGGATACGGAGAGGAGAAGTAGCGCTGGAGGAGGTGCAGCGGGCCG
Organism: Dactylonectria alcacerensis; assembly: GCA_029931735.1. Taxonomy (NCBI): domain Eukaryota; kingdom Fungi; phylum Ascomycota; class Sordariomycetes; order Hypocreales; family Nectriaceae; genus Dactylonectria; species Dactylonectria alcacerensis. The sequence continues at coordinate 3,883,041 of JAPMUZ010000002.1, forward strand.
GATTGACGGCGGGCAAGCGGTGAACGGAAGGAATAAATTAAGGACGAGAAAGAAGGGGAAAACAGTGTCGAATTCTAGGCGGACAAGGTAGAGGGATAAAGGTCAAGGGGAAAACGGCAGCGGGGGCCCGAAGGGGGTGTGAAGTGAGAACGAGGATGGCGGGAAAAATGACAAGACGAAGGAGAACGGGCTGAGTCGTGAGGCGTCGTTGCTGGTGTTAGTGTTGTGAGAGGGGGAGTAGGGGGAGGAGGAGGAAGATGAAGCTATGGAGGCGTGATGAAGCGTGAACCCGTCCAGCGAGTAGGATGGGGCCTGATGCACTGAGCGCGTGGTGCCAACTGGTGTGTGACGAGTGACGACGGCCCTGTGACGCCCGCTTTTAGGGGAGGCTTGGGAGGGACTGTTTGCTACCACCCAGGAGGGGACTCTCGCTAGGAGTGACCGCCAGGAGGAACGTGCGACGACGTGGGCGACGCAGTGGGTTGGGTTGTGCCAGGTGTGTGCCGGGTGCCCAGTTGCAGCATAGTGGCCCAGCGAACAGTGCATACTGACCCAGCGACAGTCGCAGAGTGGCCTAGCCCGGCAGCGCTACAGAGAGGGAATTGAAGTTTCCAGGTGGCAACGGTACCGCCGGCCACGCCTCCGCCCTTCCAGCCAGCGCGCTGTAAATTACTGGAGTAGGGCGTCGATGTACCCTTGAGGGCGCGCGCAGCAGTCATGCTTCGTGTAAAAGTCGAGACAATAACAAGACATTGACAAGACATTGACAAGACACGACCTGTTACTCGAGCCAATGTAAATACCCCCTTCCCTCAAAACTGTCATCTTGGCACGTTCCTCCAGCTTTGAAATCCATCAAGTCCCGGGCAGGGCGTGCCAAATGACTAATATTCCGCCAAAAAAAGATGGCAGGAGGCAAAAAATCAGTTCAACATACAGTATGTCTCCGGGCTCGCCCTCCCCGGCCATGAATCAAAGTTGACGCCGGGGCGTTTGACGCCGCCCTTCCAGAACATCAGAAGGCGTCCGAAAGGTGACTAATTATTGCACACCCTCCCTTTCCCTCCGTAGCGCATTGCCCAATGTCCTGTGGCGGCTAGATTAATCCTAGCGCCTTTTTTGAGTATCCAAAAGGGCGCATCCTTCTTCAAGATGTTCTTGTATGTACCACGTTTCTGTACCAAGACCCCAAAGGGCCGCGTGGAGATGACAGCTTGGATGGGTCGGTTCCTGGCGCGGGTTCCTGAGTCTGGTTGCCACTCCGACCTCGCCGGTTCGCGTCTTCATCCTCACTCGAGTCTTTTCTTTGATTCGCTCTTTCTCCTCCCCCTGGTCTGTTGTTTTTTTCCAGGGCCAACCTTGCCAGATTCTCCATGGCCAGTGCCAACAAAAGGATCAGCATCTGTCATGCCGGAACGCTCCGTCACTCTCCAAGACCTGCCCAGGCAACGGCACTCTACAGTTCGATGCGCGTGCGTTTGTGGGGATTCCCTTTTAGGGGTCTCCCAGCGGCAAGGGTACCTACTAGGGGCATCTTAGGAGGGCATGCAGCGATTCGTTCGCAAATGTGCCTAGCGACTCGTAGGGCCAACCAAGGATGCCGAATCTGTCGCAAGCCCAGCCGCCACCTTTGTTTTAGGCCATGGTTTGAACGAATGGCGTCTCGATCCTTCTGAGCCATGCCATGAGATTGAAGCACTGACACTGACTCTGACTCTGATTCTGTGTTGTTACCTGTTGCCAATTTGCCAGTCGTCGGGTTGCCAGTGTGTCGGTACCAGCCCGTACATGCATGCATGCATGCATTGCTGCCGCTGGATTAGTGCATAACAACGATTAGACGGTGTGGCACTGTCACTTCGTATTGACTGAAACTCTTCAGGTACCGAAACGGAACGAACGGTTCAAGCCAGTGGAGAGTGCACGGGGACCATCCTGTCCAGCACCTTCCATGTGACAACCAACAAATGGCTCACCAGACCTCTATTCAATAACTGCCTCCTAACATATACAAACGTAAGCAAATTACTTACAAAGCCCACAATTGCAAGAGATAGAATTTGACATGTATGACAGACCATAGAGCGGTGTCAGACGTGGGCCATAATCTGGTTTGGTAATTCACCTAAACATCGACAGAAGACTGGCTTGATTGCTTGCGGATGTTAAGCCATTTGATGCTGGTATTGGCCTACGTATTCACCTTTACCAACCTAACCTACGATGCCGAGTGAACCAGGCAAATGCGACAGGTCTATCGAAAAGCACCACAGAACACGCAGGCCAGCAATTGCCCGCCCGTACGTACGGGGCCTTTACAAGCTGTCGCAGCGACTGCAACCATGCTGCTGGCCTCAACAATGTATTCGAATTTGAGTAGGAAAGGTAATCGCCACAAAGTCCAATACCCCGTATCGAAGGCCCGGCCGCAGCAATCTTGCGATCTTCCTGACAAAATCTTGCTAGCCCTGACCCTAGGAGTCTTGCGAGTTTGCAGACCGCAATTGTACTTATCTACCGACTCAACGACAACTAAATCACCAGCCAACGAGTCACCTAGCCAGTGGCTTAATGGTCGACATATCGAGGTGGGTTGATTGGGGAAGGTATCGATCACGGCTTCTGCAACCAATGGGCGGCTGTCGTAGCCTAAATCGACTAATACTACAAACCCACACAAGATTCCCTCCCTCTTCCAATATCCAGGCCATCGCAATCCTGACATCCATCCTACCATCTAAGACTTCTCCAGGTGTCCCGGGAGCTCCCGCTCGAGTAGGTCAAGTTTGCCCTTATCCTTGGCCTCCTGGGCGGCCGCCACCTCGGCTTCGAGACGCGAACTGCCCTTCTTAGTCTTCCAAGCCACGGGGGCGAGAGTCAGAGCGTAGATGATGATCAAAAGGTAGCTAAAGGCGATGACCGTGTGGGCAGGAGATCCAGTCACGCGGATGGCCACGTTTGCGTTTCCTTCGACACCTCCGGGAACGTCGACACCGTAGCTCTCGAGCATTCCGCCGACGACAAAGCGGCGCAAACTCATGCCTACCGCTCCCCACCCAAGGAGGGAGCATCGCCCGGTCTTGTCGATGAAGAAGAACATGACCGTGGTAAAAATGATGAACAGGGCGTACTGAACTCCGGCCGTGATAAGGTTGATCTTGCCAGTGAGATTGGCCATCTGGAACACATAGTGCATGTAGTCTAAACAGAAAAGTAAGCACAGCTTCGTACTTGAATATCTTGAGTGCCATGCGCTCAACTATGCTGAATTGGATTTCCCTGATTCTGGCTTGTCTAGGGTAAGGAAAGGGTCGGTTGTGGGGCCGGCCGGTGGGAGGCGGGGAAGTGGGGGTCGGATGTTTATTTGGTGGGGGGAATGGCAAGTGGAGTCTTGACTGGACGACAAGAAACAGGCAGTCCAGCGATTTCACTTGTATCACAACCAAGGGAAAATAGTTGCACACTTACAAACCATGACGTTCGCACCGCTCATCTGCTGCCAGGCCTGGACCGACAATCCAGCCAGGGTCCGCTTCCACATGCCGTTCTTGATAAAATTTCTCCAGCCGGAGCCAGACTCCCATTCACTGGCGAGGGTCTCGGAAATCTCGCGTCATTCGGCAATGACAAGGGCATCATGCCTGTCGCCTCCCGCCTGAATGTCGGCCAGGGTTTGGATGGCCTCCTCTTCGCGGCTAACCTTGGCGAGCCATCCGGGGGATCGAGGGAGGAAAGGAAGACCGACCATAAGAAAGACGCAGGGGATGAATTGGGTTCCCCAAGCAGTTCGGAATGACGCGGTGCCCATTATGTAGCCGCATCCGTAGCTAGTAAAGTACCTAAAACACTAGGCTAGCAAGAAGCTCTATTAGATGGGTAGGTGCAAGTACATGATGAGAATGCCCCATTCAACAGCGAGTTGCTAAATAATAACGATACGTCCATGGCGTTCCTGTAGAAGGGTGAGTAACTTGTCTTCTGCAACACCTGAAAGATGGTGTACGAACTCGCTTGGCAATCTAGGCGAGGTAAACGGGGACCTGAGAGGATGTGATGCCAAAACAGATGGCGTGGAGGACACGGCCAGCGACAAGAGATCCAAATCCGTTGGTGGCAACTTGCACAGCAGTGCCAACCAACCACCAAATACAAGCAAACATGATACTGGGGGGTCGTTTTCAGAAGGCATGCTTATGATTGAGCTCGAAAACGCCGCAAGGACCTTCCTTACCTGTCACGTCGTCCCCATTTATCAGAGATGGGACCGGCGATCAGAGAGCCGACGACGGATCCAGCAGCAAGGGCTGAACCGATGGTGCCTTGCTTGACACCGCTAGAGTTGTCGAAGTAGTGGATGTATTGCTCGGTGGTGACAATGGCAGCCATGGAAGAAATATCGAATCCGAAAAGCATGCCGCCCACGGTGGCCACCAGGGCCACAAAGCAGGTGTTTGCTGGAGGTACAATTGGTCAGCGACGAAGCTCAAGTGCGCAAGAGAGCAATGGGAGCAACCACGGGCCAAACTCACTGATCTCGGGAAGCTTCTCCATGGTGGGCTAAGATTCACAGAGAACAATTGGCAAACAAAACAAATGGAAGAAGCTGTCTCTGGTGCCTATGAAGGTCAGGAGTGGAAACCCTTTGAGGAGAATGAAGGGGGACAAGGGCTGGACGGCTCTTGGCAAAGCTCTCTGGGGAAATGCCACGCAAAGGGCCCCCCTGCGAGAGACTAGAGATACTTAGATCTTATAACAGCGTCGACAGGGTGACTGGACGATGGTTTCGAGCCGAATCAAGGCCATCCGATTGGCGCGCATTTGCGGGCATTTTTGACAGGTCGAGTGCCGGGGGATGGCTCCAACATGCTTCTCGCAAACAGGCTTTGAAGCTGCGGGTTTGTATTGCGTGAAGGAGGGGCGTGCGATTGCGGGGGGGAGAGGGGAATGCAAAAATCAGGGCTCTAGAACGGAAATAGGACGACTGGCCGCTGGTTCTCTACTTAGACGAACCTTGTCGCCAGAGTCGTGGAGCAGTATCATACGTAGTAGTAAATGAAAAGAGTTGATAAAATGGTGAATTTGATGATACTATATTGATGATGGCCTCCAGACTCTGCACCAGCGAGCAGCTTGAGGCATGTGGTACACACACTCCCATTGTAGGTATGCCTACCTGGGTAAGTATGTACCTAGGTAGGTAGGTACAGGTATCCTAGGTGTCGCCGCAGTGCTGTAGTCGCTGCGGTAGCCTGTACTGTAATGCGCTGCTGCAGCTGTAATTCAATGCTGCTGTAGGCCCTGCAGCACTCCCTACATAGTATGTATGGGTGTCGAAGCCGCAGTAGCTCGTCGGCACACAAGGGCGCGGGCGTCTGACACTGATTCAGGCATGGATGATGGATGGCTATATGGATGCAGATGGGCTGGTGGCATAAGTGGCATTCTTATTTCTTAAGCGACCCAAAGGAAACCCCATCCATGAGTCGCATTTTGCCCTCCGTCCTAGATGGGACCCATGAGAGGGGGTGTTTGAATAAGGCATGTAATAGGGAATCACGCTTTAGGGCATATCAGGCACTCCAGCATCGTCGTCGTAGGGCCATGTGGGTTATCACCAACTACTTCCCCTCCCCCTCTGCAATTCGTCTTGATTTCTTAGTTGGAAATGCTACCAACCCTGCATCGGCCCGGACATCCCCGGTCATTACTCTCTCCGTATGCTTTTGCCGTGCCTAAAGGGCATACGTATGGGTCTGGGCGTGTCGATCCCTTCCATTCGGCGTCGCAATGCTCCCCCAGCTTGGTAATAGAAAGCAACGCAGCGTTGATATAACCAACCGTTTTGCTCATCGGGCCAACTTGCGGCCTCGACTTCCGGGGTTGACTTCTGCATCCATACCTTGCCAACCTTTTTCTTACCCCATACCTGACTCCATGCGCCTCTCAAGTCTCTGTGCCAAGCAGCACATTTTCTTTTCCACCGGGGGTGGCCGGTAGCAAGTCATACGACCATCCAACGACACATGACGCTGCCTTGTCCTTCTTGGCCCTCAAACGCGCCCGCCGTCCTGTCATGCGGCGAAGAGCAGTCGACACGCAAGTAGGTAGCCTGAGGAATCAGATGGGGGCGCACGCCTGTAGTCTCTGGTCTTAGGGAAAATCTTCACGCTTCTTTTTGGCCTTGGCATTGATGAGCCTGGTCTCCCCGTTGGTTGCGCCTTTGTTCGAAACGCCAGTCTATTGGAGGCTTCTGATACTTCCGCTTCTGTGACTTCCCCGAGACGCAGCCCACCTCGCCGCCTACACTCATTCCTAAATACGAAGTGCAGTAGAGTAGTATACAGTAGTCGAGAAACAGCCTTCCATCCATGCTGCAGGCTTTACCCCACATTCAATCAACTCCACGATCGCTCTCCTAGCAGATGCAACCCACCAACGTAACCGTCATGCCACCCGATCTGGCCAAAGCCGATAAAGCGTGCGTGTTGTCGATGTAACTTGAGTGTCTGCCGGCCAAAACCATGCGCGTTGCGTGTGCGTATGTCTCCGACAAAAATGGCACATGCAAGAAACAAGGTCGTCTCTTGCCCATCCATAACTACGCCGTTTCCCGGGCTCCAGGGCGTGGCAGTTGCTCGGGTCCAAACGACATGGGAAGAAGCTTGACGACGCATCAGTCTCTCAGGTGAAGAGTACGACATGAGAGTGTACAGAGAACGAACCTGCTTGAGCTGGAGGACGACGTAGTCCTCGTTCTTGTCGAACATTATGATGGGCGTGTCGACGGTGCAGAACTCTCGAATACTGTTTGGCCTTAGCAACCCCGATCATCTGGCGAGAGCCCCATCGAACGGAGACTGATCCAACCAGAGGCACGCACGGCAAAGGAAGGAGGATCAGAAGAGGGGCCGGGAAAAGAAGCAGGGAAAAACTGACAACTGCCTACACATCCCGCAAGGACTCGCCGGCGGCGAAATGTCCGTAGCCACGGCCAGGGCCCTGAAGCCTCGATAGCCAGCCGTCACGGCGGTCCCGAGGGCAACTCGCTCGGCACACGTCCCCACGGGATAGCTCGCGTTCTCGACGTTGGCGCCGCTGATGAAGCTCCCATCGCCCGCCAGCAGCGTCGCGCCCACCCGGAACTCGCTGTACGGGCAGTACGCCGTCGCCTTGGCCGCCGTTGCCCGCGTCCGGAGCTCCGAAAACTCGGCCTCGCTCAGCCCGAACGCCGCGCACGTCTCGGCTGTCTTGGCCGCGTCGCCGCTTGAGATGATCTCTGGTGTCGCCATGACAGTTCCTTTTTTTTTTTTTTTTTTTTTGCTTACTCAAGTATATATCTTGTCGCAAAATGTCGATGGTGGGTGATGAAACACGTTTCTTGGAATATTTATGATTTCTGGCTTTGTACTCTGTCCAGTCTGTCCCAGGTCGGCAGGTGCTTATCAAAGTCTCTCCGCTTCGGCCCTCCCCGCGCTGAGCGGGGCCTTCCCCGCCGAGATGACGGACATGACGGGAGATAGCAGCAGCCCAATGAAGATGAAGATGAACATGGCCTACCTAGGTAGGTAAGTATCTACGTAGAAGGACGCTCACATCAACCGAACAAAACTCCTCAATTACTGTTGTATACATAAACCCCCCATATTATCGAATGGTATTTCGTATCTAATCGTATGCACTGGTCCAATATTGCCGTCATGACCACCCATCATTGATCCATTCCATTCCTCTCCAGCTGACATGCCATCCCCGCGCCTACCTAATTATAGAACAGCTTAAATAGCTTAATTAGCCAACTCCAAACTCATCGCTCACGCAAATTCGGCCTGATGGTTCTCAGAATTCCCCTTAGAAAAGACGTAAGGAAAATTCAACTCCTTCATTCATCCTTCTCCTGCATTCATTTGGGCACCTCCAAATAAATACAAGAACCCCCCATACTAAGCGAAGCACGTATTATTTCCCAGCCTCTAGTAAAACCCGTCGGCTCCCAAACCTCCTCTGCTAGATACAGAAGCTACCGTCGGAGTTGACTGGGCCGACCCGCTGGTGTCGCTTGGCGTGGCTGGCTCCACAACCTGACTTCGAATGGAGATGATCCATTCATGTTGAAGCAACTCGACGGCCGTCGCTCGGTTTCGAGGATCCCGCGCAAAGCATTTCTTCAAGAAATCTATGCCCTGGGGACTCAACTGGTCGGGGGATGGCAGCTGGGGCGGGTTTCCTTGTGCAATATTGTACATGATTGCCCACTCGTTGTCGAGGTTAGCCCACGGCCTTCGACCGGTAGCCATCTCTAAGATGACACAGCCAAGAGACCAAATATCCACCGATCCAGCCCTACCAGGGTTCTCCCCTTTGATTACTTCAGGTGACATGTACATTGGTGTTCCTGTCATAGATCGATTTGGCTGCGAACTACTGTGACCTTCACCCGCCAGAGTGCGGCCCTGGCGAGCAATCACCTTGGCAGCGCCGAAATCGACGTATTTGATGATGCCATTGTGGTCGAGGAGGATATCTTTGCGTCCAAGTTAGCCTGCGAACAATGCCCAAAAAAAAAAATTCCAGACAGGTTTGTACCTACTTTCTGGCTTGATATCTCGATGAGCGATGCGACTCTCGTGAAGGTATACGAGACCCTCGAGTAGCTGGAGCGCGTAAACCATAATGACCTGTTCATCCTCAATTCGCCCATGTTCCAGCAAATTAGACAGGGAGCCACCCGAGCAGAACTCCATAAAGATGTACACTCGATCTCGGTGGACTTCGATGCCATAGTATTGAACCACGTTGGGATGATCGAGGACCTCAAGCACGCCCATTTCTTCCCGGATCTGTTCGGCAATGGTGGGTATCAGTTTGGGATCCTGGAGTCGTATCTCCTTGACGGCCATCAAATGGCCTGTGTCGAGGTTCATAGCCGCGTACACGTTGCCAAACGTCCCACCTCCCACAAAGTGACCCTGCTGCCAGCGCATTGTGACATTGGTGGCAGATGACGACAGGTAGGCCAAGGAACGGTCAACTTCGTTGTTGCCCTCCAGTACCCGTCCCAACGCCTGTCTTTCGGCCTCCTTCTCCCGGCGAAAGTCATCCACCTTGTCAAGTTCCTCCATGCGCTGCTCTGTGAGACACCTGGAGGCTTCTTCGTCGCTAAGCATTCTGTTCTTGTCGAGTTTCCTGAACTGTCCAACTAGCGCCTCGATCCTCTCCTTCTCAGCCTGTGCAGCAAGGGTTGACCTTGCGCCCATGATGTCGAAGTGGGAGATGAGCAAGGCCATGCAGCCCGCAACCTTGGTCCGGAGCCGTGCGTACTCGTCCTCGTCGAGTGCCAGAATATGGCGTCCCAAAGTCATGCCCATTGCGAATTCAAGCGCAAGGACCGCCCAACGGAAAGTCTTCCTGTCCGAGGCCACACAGTCGTCACAAATAAAACGGACCCAATCTAGCGCCAGTTTCGTCAGCTTGAGGTTGTTCATCTGGCGCCTATTGGTATCCATGTAGAGCAAAGACCGTTGTCCGAATTCTGTAGCAAAGACAAAACATGTCTGAATGAGCTCTTGGCAGCCCTTTCCTTCGGCTTGCTTCCGGATAATCTCCACACTGTCCATGAAAGTATTAGAGAGCTTGTAGGCAACCCTCCTCAGCTCAGTTAGTCGCGTGTTGACTTTGTGAATGTTGGACCTTGATTCCTGCACAAGGTCAACGTGCATGTCAACAGCATCTAGGAACGCCCGACGGGCGTCAGGCAAGGCCTGTGGGCCCGAGGCACAGAGGCGAATATGACCGCGCTTCAGGTCAATGTTTTGCTCGCGAAGTAGCACTGGAATAGACTCTCCAAACCAATTTGGAGGGTCTTCGGGACGTAGAATGAGCAAGTATTGCTCCCCAAGTTCGTCGGGAAACTGGTCCTTGGACGTGATGGCCATCATGGTTTGTATGTTTTCCTGCCGATGACGAAGTTCCGGAGATGCGATAATATACGTGTTGTCTTGCTCGAAGAGGCCGGTTTCCACCAGAAAGTGCCCAGATGCAACCAGTTGGTCGTAAAACTTCTGCATTGTCTCGGGAGGGAATGATATACTAAAGTCTGACGCGTGCTCGTAGTTGTCGCTCAGCATGCGGGTGAACCGTTGAAGCATTCGCTGCCGAACGCGGACGGAGTCAAGACAAGCTTTGTATCGCTTGCTCATTTCTGCGGGACTTTCCTTGGGCTTCACCTGCAGCTCCTTCTCGAAAGTTTGACTAAGCCGGTTCAGGGCCTTGAAAGTGAGCGAGCTGAACTGTTCTGCAACCTCGATATGGCCGCGTTGCAGATGACTGCCAATTTCGTTGGCAAAGTCCCACTCTTGGAACAATAGTTCGGCTTCCTTGAAGGTGTTCTTGTTGCCACTCAGTTTCCAGTTGAGCATCTTGAAATAATATTTCAGAGCCTCCAAAACGACTTGGTCAAACGACTCGTCGATGCAGGGTGGAAGGTCCCAGCCAGGTTCTGGGTTGGCAATAGAAGTGCACTCCAGCTTGATTCGAATAGCAAACTTGAGCAGGAGCTGGAATTGGGATATCATTTGGTCTTGCATGAGTGGGTTTTGCTGAGCAGATTCCTTAACTCTCCTCGCGTATGCAAGACGTGTCCGAGTGATCTCTTCAATGAGGCGGGAAGGAAAGCTTATCAATGTCAGAAGCTCCTCAAGATAGGGTGGTAGATGGCGCTTGCGGAATGGCGCCGAGTGCCTGATGAGTGTGTCCTTGGCCTTGCTGATAATGGTGGATATCGGAACAAGCATTCCTTTCTGGGTGGAGCTCTCGTCGTCGTCGTACAAGGATTGAAGGCCATCCTCCTTCATCAATCGATCAAGGAAGGAGGTCTCATCGCTATTGATGCCATTTACAGCGGGCGAGCGTTGTTTCGTCCTACTGAAATCCAACTCATCATTTCCCACCCACTTCTTCAAGATCCCCAGCTCAGTATTGATCATCTCATTAGTGTTGTACCACGACATGATCGACCCGTATGCCTCTCTAAACAAGGGCGTGTCGGCCGCCTTGTGCTCTGCGGCAAGGGACTGCCAGGAAGGGTACAAGTACTCGCATTTCTCAATCTTCTCCACCATGTCTTTGACTTGCTCGTATGGGGGTTTGCCGACCTCACTCTCTCCCTTGACTTGGAAGTTGATAATCTCCTCCAGGGTGCGGTCTAGAGTGGAGCGAGCTTCCTCGACCATGCGTCGCTGGACTGGCACATGCCTACCGCAGACTTTCGAGCGAATGCCAAGCCATAGTTCTGATTTATGAGCCGTCTTGCCAATTTGCTGATCGGAAGACCCAATCAGTCGCTTCTTCTCCTGTCGGACAACATCTCCGGTCAAGACTGCTTCCAGCATTCCGTGCCACTCAAGCCTTTCGCGGTTTTCTGGATCTTTCAAGTCTTCCTCGGTGGGTTGAAGATTATCGTTGCCGTAAAACATGATGGTTTCTTGATCAAATCGGTCGTCGTATGGACCTTCTGACGATGGAGTCTCCCCTTCTGAGTCCGAGTCGTTCCCGTTCAAGCCCTGGTACGATGTGAAGTACTCGCCTGAGTAGTCCTGTCGAAGTTTCTGCACGTACGCTCGCTCCTGTGCCCGGAACCTGCTGTCGGCTTGTCTTGGGCGCGTCTTTGACGACGATCGGAGGGATTCGGTAAAGACTGGCGTGGGCTGCGGATAAGAAGGCATTCTCGAGGTTGCGGGATTGTATGTGCTCGATGGGGTCCTCGCAGGACCCAGCGGCCGCTGTGGCCAGCTTCCGTTGGTATAGGGAGCAACCTCATCGCCTGCACTGTTCCGTTGCCCTTTTGTGGTGCCATTAATCACCGTTCCGGGAGGTAGCGATGTCATCGACCCGGTATGGCTCGCTGTTTCCGCGTATCGAGTCATGGAGCCGAGGTCATCATAACGCTCAGAGACATGTGGATCGCCATTGGACTCGCCTGAAGCCTCGCGCCGGTGGCTCTTATTCTTTTCGGCGCGGGCCTCATCTTCGGTGCCCGAGAAACGGACGGCTCGGGGCGAGGCGTCGGTCATGATGGCGGCTGATGTGCAGCGAGCGCCGGAGCGGAGGTGGATGCTGAGAGCCACTCAGCGGCGCGTCTGAGCTCGGTCGCGAAATGAAGTCGGCGGAAACGTGGGATGAAGCATGCGGGAGTCAGACGCGCTGATGCTCGAGATGCCAGCAGGCTGTTTATGATGGACCAGGGGTGGCCATGAGGTGAGGGGGTATGGAGCTGGAGGGGAGCTCTATTGGAGGATCATGATCGATTGCATCGAGTGGTTGGATCAGGCTTGATTTGACCCAGCTGCTTGCGAGCAAGGTAAATTTACGGCAGTGGCGAGGCTTGAGCGAACATGATTGGCCCCCCTTCTGTGCGGCTTGCGCGGATAGGATCGGGTGTTGATAAGTACATGTGGCTGTGTGCTGTGGCGCGGTTGATCTAAAATCCTCATGGGTTTGCTGTGGCGAGATGTTGAGAGCTACGATGCTCAGCTTGCATGGAAGTGACGCTCTTGTAAACCTTCAACATCTCGTCTTTGTCGAGCATATAATACGCAAACTCATAAGCTGCTGGAAGAAGCCGGACATGTGGTGCAAAATTCCAACTACAAATGTTATGTCTAGAACAGAACAACCTTGAGGTACTACAACTACGTACGAAGTTGGAAAAACGGCCTGTTTACAACTACTGTTAACATCATATAACTCGCAGTAAGCTAGGGGTCAGATGAAAACCCAGCGGTAGCATCTATAGGTGAGTATCACATATAGTCGGCATGTGCAGTGCAGGTTGTTTTCGAGCCTGTCGGTCAACTTACCCTGGACCCACGTTGTGATGCATGGCATTTAGACACTTCAGCTACACCAGCGCAACAACTCGGCAGCATGTTAAAAGGACATTAGTCTTCGATTCGAATGTTGCAATGAAGCTCCGTCTGTTTCGACCGGAACTCTGTGCATGGCCACGAATGTCGTCATGTAGAGGTGTGCATTGCCATGCCTCGAGAACCAACAAACCGGTTCGACCAGACGCCGCGTTTGGGAGAGGAGAGTCGGGTGTTCGGATTGGGCGCCTCTTGCTTGCTGTCAAACCGTGATATCATTGTCTCAGACAGAAAGTCTTTGGCATTGAAGCCACCAGAAAGGTGACAAGGATCTGCCTGCCTTGAAAGACACGAGTATTGGTGCGGCAAGTAACATTGCAAAGACCGAATTCTGCGACACAGTTGCCGGAGAAGCATTGATCCCTTCCAATAAACCACGCGCTAGGTTCTTGGACCTGTAATGTGTGAGATTTGCCGCAACTCCACTCCCCTGTGAGTGGGATGCCTTGGAAAAACTCTTTCAAGCCATTGCTAGTCAACCTTGGGCGACACCTCCCCTTGCGCGCGATGAGGCCTGTTTGACTTTGGCTTCGGTGCCGAATGACCCGAAATGGACATCGTAACGGCCCTGGAAATAATGGGTTGACGGGGTTTTCATGATGCCGAAGCGCGATGCTCAAGGCGCCCTCAATTCAGCAGACTAACGAGCTAGATGAAACTCTGGAGGGGCGCTTTGACCCGTTGTGATAGCTCATTCTGGCAGGGAGATGTTGGGGACAACTGCAAATAGAAGAACCGGAGGTCCAAGCCGGGGCTCCGAACGCATGCCGAGAGCGATGCGAACGGGAGCAATGTTTTATTTGTGCTGAGCATCACACAGGACACAGACCTCTGTGGTTCTGCACGTGGCTAAAGTGGTCAGTTCCCAGTCTCAAGGCTCGCGGATGATACGCTAGAGATGTTGAGAAGCAGCTGGGTGCTAAGCAAAAGGAGCCGATAATTCGAATTTGATTCATCAGTTCAGTTAGGCGTCGCCTGGTTCGATACCGACTCCCCTCAGTTGCCCGTGGGCGGGGTAGAGAAGCTGATATGAGCAGGATCATGTATTCGCACATCTCACAAGAAACTCGCAGGCCTGTCATTCATTTGGCGAAATGCAAAGGACGAGTATCGGGCAAGGTACCTACAACGGTTGTACCTTGCCTCTTTTAGCCCCATCTCGAAACACCACGCGGCCCTAACGCCAATTCGTGTCTAGGCGAGACCAGGACGGCTATGGTGCCCACTCCACTGGCAGGGGTTGATCGAATGGAAGCTTCTGTGGGCTTAGAAAAAAGGTTCTCCTCGGCCCAGGGTGCGAATTAGTTGCTGACGCCGTCGACGACATCCTGCTTTCCGGTCGAGCTAATGGCTACGTAGTAAGAGTGAATGTCTTAGGGGCACCGCCATATGGCAAGGTGGAGGGAGGGATGAGTATGTCCAGGATCCACGACAGTGGTAACAGTAAGGCATTTGCAAGCAAAACTGGCGTCATGTCCCGTTAGTGACTTGCTAGCAAGATTTTCGTGGATGGTTGTCTTGGCACCAGCCCATCACCAACGAAGTCTGGGACGAATCTGCCAATGTGCGATTCCCTACACCCTCACTACATAGACCAAGGCAGGGACGACCCTTGATGATGAGCGCGCGCCTTTCAGCTTGTTGTCCATGTCATTTTGCGCTAGACTTGTCAAATTGCGGGATTTGAAGATTTGGGCGGTGCTTGATAGTTGACTTGACCTGATGGAGCTGGAAATTGACAATATCCGTCCCAGATGATGATTCCCAAACGAGTGCTATACACAGCAGTTCATTACTGGTTCGATCCTCCTAGGCTAGGACTGCCGTGCATGCATGCGAATAGATCTTACCAAGATGCTGTGCCAGCAACCAAATCCCGGCTTCGGGCAGAGGGATCACACCCTACCTGGTTAGCAATGCCATATTAGCCTGGAAACCGACTAACGTCGTAGTAGATACAGCCGCCGTGTTTGCAGATGAAACGACTCATCCAGGTACCATGGGGAGCCTTGAGTAGCCTCAGCTTCGCCCAAGGCGCTGATCTCCTGCACAGTTGATGGAGCCATGCGAGCTCGGTTGTGGAGCATCGAATGATTTGCAAGGCCCGGTCTTGGTGCGGCTCTCCATGCATCTGGACCCGCATCATGTTCCGCTGGGCCCGGGGTCGGCGGGCGGTGCTGTATCAACCCACTTTGTGGGTTCCCGTCCCATGTATGGAGTATGAAGGACGAAGTACCGAAGGCGAACCTTGCTGGTAGAGTGAACCGATTGTGATTTTTCTTTTTGCGGCTCCAGGCGATGCAATGCATGTCAAACAGCACCCGTGCCGCCCAAGGTGCTGGCCTGCCCTGGCATTTTGCCCTGGCTGACTGCCTGGTGGGTGCGGGGCGCCTCGTTTAGGCTGTTCCTGAGCTTTGAGCCCGGAATATCAAGTCGAATGATGGTGGAAGGAACCTGAAAAGCAGGACCTGTCATGCCAATTCGGCTCGGGGACCAACTGGGAACGTTGTGATTGGAACTGTGATAGTGACTGAGAGCTGATGGATGGGGATGTAGTGCGGTTCAAAACGGGACATTATTGGATGGTTCAGATAGAGGGTTGATAATGTACCGGTGAGAACTGAGCACTGCTGGCCCAGGACAAATCAGGACCGGGCCATAGAAGCGCGCAAGCGCAGTCGCGTGGGATAGTACATAAGGCTAGGCCAAGCCTAGGGCTGATCTGATGCATATCTCTAGCTCATGGTAGAGGTGTGCTCTAGAGAATAATACCGTACTTCGTACATGTAGGTACCCGGCCCCGGCTGTCACATGTAGGCGGAGGAGGTTCACTGGTGTAGATTTCTCACCCCAGATTTGGGCTTGAGTGACAGGCCTTGAGTTTGGAGCGGACACTACTGGAGACTGGCGCCGCGAGTTTCGAGCCGGTGGAACCTGACCGTATTGTCATATTGTCCTGTTACAACTTGCGCGTGGCCATGCCCTTGGCTTAGACAGACAAGGGCGAGGGGTGTTCCTGACAACGGGAGGGGACGGGAGGGGGATGGCCGCAAGGGTGAACAAGGGCGAACATGGGCGAGCATGGGCTAACAGAGGTTAGCATGGGTGCATGAGGATTGGTTGCTGATCGACGTGCTTGGGCCTGGGCCCGGGCCTGAACACGATACCAACACCCAACGGCCTAACGACCGGGGTTAGAAGACCGGGGACCATGTTGAAGTCCGGAAGCTTGGCGCACAGTTGTGAGAGACAGTTATCTGAAGGGGCAAATAGACTCCAGCATGGAGTGATGCAGTAGCCTCCTCTGTCAGGTGTGCCCGTCCCATCCAGCGACCCAAGGCGGAAATGCTTCGTATGCAGGCGGCCGCTAGAAGAGATTGTTCAGTCAGATGCTCGGGCTAAGGCAGCTTTGAAGAAACCTCATTTCCAAATCCTTCATACGCACAAGCTCGTGAATTGGCTGCAGGTAAGGATAGGCGAGTGTAGACTGCGTGGTGATCCGAGTGAAAACGTGGCAAGTGGATGCATTGTGCGTCCTGTACAGGACGGGTCGTGACTCGTGCTGCGGCGTGGGGAGGCATCATCGGGACAAAAACCCCAGCTTGGTCAGCCAAAAGAGGAAAAAAGAAAAGAAAAGCAAGCACTGGATGAAAGGTGCCCACTCCTACTAGTCAAGCAAACAAGCAGTCGCCGAGGGTGGACAGGTTAATTATCTGATCTGGGCAGGAATCAGCCACGGATCGCACGTAAGTTGCACCTGCATGCTGGCAACTCCTTCTAACCCCGGGAAAACCAAGGATTCATGGATTTATGGATTCATGGACGCGTCAACCTTTGTCTGTTCAACTGTAGAGCCCAGGTGAACGTCGAGTGTACCAAGTCGGCCGTACCTTGTGCAATCTTTTCCAGGGCGACTCCACCATGACGAGCGTCTGCGTGCCCCAGATGGACCCCAGGGCTGCTAACAAGTTATCACACAGCCCCGGACAGGCTCCTCAAACTACCACGCCCACTGCCCGCCCGCGCATTGGCAAAGCCATCTCGAATCTCGACAGTCGACGGGCTGACATATCTTTGACAAACCCTAAACGGGTCAGGGCATCGGAAATAGGGCAGCGGAATCGGCAACGGGGAAACGTGCCACATGTATGAGGTGGTCGAGCTAATAATACGTACGTTGTATTTACCGTTTGACACAGGATGTGCCTGCGGATGTGTGTGGACAAACAAGAAAGGTTTGGCCTTCAGGGTCTCCACGCACGCCCTAGGACGCTACCGACCCCTGTGTTCGTCTGAAGAACGGAATAGCAAAGAGTTGGCCAGTATTATCACTGGCTGGTGGCATTGGAATCGGAACTGACAAGGTGTTAGACAAGGTGTTAGACAAGGTGCTGGATAGGTGTTGCGACGAACAGCCCTGCTCCGCACTCCCGGCTTTGCGGAACACCTAGTCCGGACATGCCGTCGCATGAGCTGCCGGCAATTGCATCGCTGCACAACTTCAAGGGCCAGGGTGAGGATCGTGATGCTACCTCGAGGGTGTGATTTCATGGCCTTGTTTGACATGACAGACAGCAAGCTGATGAGTCGATAGGCACAGCCTCTACCCGGACTCGCCACATTTTGAAAAACGCTGAGATCTGGGGCTATGGCAACGACAGTATATGCTAGGCTCCCACAGGATGGAAACTTGGAAACAATTGCGAGCAATGACCACGAGGATTCACTAACGGCCGTCCGGGGTGGAGTCTAGTGCTTGCTGGTGGTGCTCGCTGGTGGTGCTCCCTAACGGTTCAACATGCCAGTCGGCCAGTGCCTGCTCAAACCTGCCAAAGCTTGCCGGGGTTCCAAACTCACCTCCGTGGCGTTTGCCCTTCTTTTTTTTCTTTCTCGTGGAGTAGTATAGGGGTGACTGCATCTGCGATGATATCAATCAATCAATAGCCAGCGGGAGGGCTTGTCCTTCGCCTCGGATGGGGCGGGTGCTTGAATGCCACCCCACCGAGTTTGAGGTGTTCCCATCGTCGACTCCGTCTGGACGCCGTCTCAACATCCCCGGTCCAGGATTTGACTTGGGTTCTCGATGTGCGAAGCCCAGCGGAGCACACCGTACTATTCGCCACTGAGGGGATTTCCCATCTCCGTCCCTCGAGGTTCATTATGAGGCAAGACGAGGCGAAACGAGGTGAGGCGAGGCGAGGTGAAAGGCGAGGAATATGGTGGCATGCCGCCTGGCCTGTGCTGCCGTGCCCGGTGGGTGTCCGGCTTGCCAACCGAGACCTCAACGCCTGCCGCCTGCCGCCTACTACGTACGGTCGTGTGCGCCATGATACACACAGACATAACGGTTATAGCAAACCAGCACAAAGGACGCGAGCAACACAAAAGTGTTGTGCAGATGGCCAGGGACAGGGGTCGAAGCAGGTCTCCGGGCTGGTGGTGCGTGCCCTCGAGCGCTGACGGGCTCTGGGCTGGCTCTGACATCCAACATAGACTCGCATTCTGAACCCAATCAAGCCCAGCGTCCAACAAGAACAGCACCAAAACAGAAGCCAGAACCACCAAGCCACCGAGCCAGCAGAGAGCGACGAGCCACACCAAGTGTCATCAAGGGCCACCAAGGACCACCAAGGGCTACACAAGCTCAACGCTCCGGCCAACTTGCCCCGGGCCCGCGCGCGACGTCTGAGGGTACGTCGGCTCCTGGTACCATCGCCGTGCTCGCGCTTGGCCCCAGTCGTTCGAGGGTTGATCATTGATGAAGGAGCCTCCGAGACCTAAGAGCCTTAGGAGAGACCTAATTGTGCCCCCCCCTCCCCCCCACCAGCTCGACCAAAACCCACTTCTACCAGCCGTGGGTACTGTTCTTACCACCATGTAATGCACAGCAAGGTACGTAGCACGCTGTACCAGCCCTGGACCTGGCACGACTGCGCAGGCCCGGGAGGACCAGACCAGACCAGGCCCCGGGTCGCCTAGACACGTTTTCTGTGCTCTTCATCCCCGTCTCATATGGCAGCAGCGTCATTGCTCCTCAGACAATGGCATGGGCCAGGGCGACGATGGCTCACCTTTACGGCAGCGAGCGGCACGTTGCGCAACGTCTCATCTCGGGCACTTGTGTCTTTAAGGCCCACAGAGTCCGCTTCCTTTCATCACTTCTTCTCACACCTCGTTCTCTTATGCCTCGCTCTCACACACCTCGAAGTTCTCACACACCTTGACGCTCTCACAAAACTCTCACATTGCACCTCCCTCTATCCTCACGTCTCGTACCCCACCCTTGCCTTCCTTTGCATCATGCTTTTATTAAGTGTCTGCCTTCCCTGATATATCCTACCTCCAACCTGCCTTTTCACGCTCTACCGTAAATTCCATTCGTTCTTCAACCTTGCCCCCCACGGCAAAGACTTGCCTTTTATACACGCCGCTGCGCCTTTCACACATGCTGAGCTCTCGTTGGTGCTTGTTTCAGTTCTTTATCCAACTCTTCCAACCGCGCTCAATAGTCCTCCCTTTCAATTCTTATACATCGTCAACCCCCTTCATATCCACGGCCTTTTTTTTTCTTTCTTTTTTTCCCACCTTGTGCCTCTACTTGTCCACCAAAGCCAAGTGCAGACATCCTCAAGGCCATCATTTGCTCCACTTCGCCCGACAACCCAAATATTTGGTGAGCCTTGCCCATTCTGGAAAGCGCCAAGCCACAAGACGATATCTCAGTGCTTACAAGCCAACCGCAATTCAGAGCCAGATCAACGGCAGTCGACTTCAATAACAGCAATAATGTGCGACTTCACCAAAAACTACTATATTTACACGTCCTGCGTGGACCCCGGCACTCACTTCTGCAAGACCTCCACTGATGGAAATCGAAAACAATCCTGTCCCAAAGGCCCTCATGAGCGCTACATTGTGCTCCCCGAGAGCTGCCCACTGTGCTGTGGCTGAGCTAGCCCTCCGGTACTTTTGACTGAATTGCGGCCGTTCTGCTGCCGGGCGGAACACGAACTCGGACTTTTCGACTTCTCCCTCGGTACTTTAGGGCGAATCTTAGCACTGTTGAACCCACAGGGTGTCACTTTGGTGCTGGACTATTCCATCTAACATTTCTGAGTTTCCAGGGACTACGAGCAGACGTCACAAGGGACTGTTTGACCACGCCAGTCTTGGGCTGGACTGGGGATTACACCTTTGTCCTGCCGCTCGGCCCGCTTGAATTTCGGAAAACCCATGTGAGGAACATGTTGGTGATCATTGAAGCCCCCAAGGCCCCCTGAGCGACGACCGTGGACCGTGACAGTCGACGAGGGGTGCCAGAAACTAGGTTACACGGGGTGTGGATCAAAATCCCAGGACGCCACGCGGAGAGCTCAAGCTGCAGCTTTGACCTCTCTTCTGAAAGCACATGAGAGAGGGGGCTTGCGGTCACCGTATTCGCCCCGCTCTGACACTACCCGCCATGGTGGTCATGGCGAGATTCTTTTTTTCTTTACTTTGGGGCCGATGGGAATCAATCTGGCATTCTACTGGCGCTAGGTGACATTGCGGCATTTCAAGAAGGGTTTTTTTTCGTCCTCTCTCGGGGTTTTTGCTTTTGGGTCGATACATTCATACCCAACGGCCGGCGTTAGGGAGCGTTTCCCTGTGCTTCGATCAACGGTCTTTCCGGTGGGGGAAAAGTTAGGGATAATCACATCAATTGATATGAAACGAGTCCCCAAGCTCCGACGCGTGATAAGCCTAGATGATAATCACAACGACGTCACTTGTGACTTGGTTAACGTCTTGACGAGTGCTACGTTAATGATACCTTTGATGGAAGTTACTCATTTTACTCAAGCACATAGCTGGTGGGACCCGTCATCGTACGATGCATCCAGTTGATTCTGCTCTTGTTGGGATTCCCCAATCGATCTGGGACAGCGTCAAGGAGCTGTCAGAGTTACGTGCGCGTAGACGCAGCATGGAGCTCGCCGGGCCTATAGCTGGCCCGTGGTTGGCGGCGATAGGTTGAGAGTGAATGGGGCTATCATAACAGCAGCTCCAATATACCCTTCTGGAGAATGACAGCTCGCTAGGCCCTCACCGAGTCCCACCACCACAGGGCCCTGGGGGAGGACCTCGAGACAAGAGACAACAAACAGTAAAGTCGGAGACGGTTCGGCCGCCGGAGATGACCGGGGGGCCGACGGAGGGCGTTTCTGGGTTCCCGGACGGGGCGGAGATGATTTCTGGCTCTCTCGCTGCCCCCTCCGTCTGAACTAATACGTGCTACGTCGGTATTAAACTCAAGTGCGTACGTAGCAACAGCGTCGGGCCAATTTCGAGAAGGCGGCAAGTTGAGCGCCGGGTCAGTGAGCGTGCGCCAAGCCAGCTGGAGAAGTTGGCGCCGAAACTTAAAACCATAACTGCTCCGGAAGGAAGGCCCATTTTCGGAACAAGATCGTACTAACAATATCTCCCCCTGTTTGGCAGATTTCACAGCTGGGCTATTCGCACCTTTTAGGATCCGGGAACTTTGAACCCTTCCCCCTTCCCGCTTCCCGTGGGGTTTCAGCTGTCAAACAGCCATGGTGACATTTCTTTGCTCTGAGGTCTCGCGGCTCGAGGGCTCGTGGCTGGAGATTGGTTCTTGGCCTCACCGGTGCCGCCGTGTGACGTGGGCGGCGTTGCAAAAAAAAAAAAAAAGGCTTGCATATGGCATACTATCTGCGTTGGGCTTTGACGGGAAGGGAGTTATGGCGATCGACGGTCCCGTTCCATCATGTGCTATGTAGTGGATGGGCGGAGACGCGGCTGACTGGGCGTACCATAGCACGCCCGACTAACATGGGGGAGGCCTTTCAATGGCGTACAGCTCTTTGCAGCGGGTAGGATGACGGAGAGAGACGCTAGAGACAGCGATTCTGTGTGCCTTACCCGAGGCATGGAAATAGGCTCGACAACCTGTAACAGCCATCGAGATAAATGATCCGATGTCAAGCCTAGACCTGCTAGGCCCTGCGTTCTGGAACGACGGGAAAGGCTTATTTTCCATGTACGGATGGATACAGGGCGTGTTTGGATCTTGGTGTCGTCTTAGTGAGCTCCGTCCATCCCGGAATCGAGGGTCACTGATTGGTTCGAGGACCCCCCGGAGAAGAAGGGCTTTTTACGGCCGTTGGCTACTGCCGTGGCACGAAAGCGAGGAACAGGATAGGCCAAAGCTGCCGCGTGTCCGTGTCCGTGTCCGTCCCCAGGACCAGGGATAGTTCGCTTGGACGACGAAGGTGCCAAAGACGGTCGTCCCGTTACACAGACAGACGGAGCGCGGGGGCTCCCGTGGTTTGGCGGGTCCCCTCGCCGGTACCTCTTCTGTTTTTCCTTTTCCGTGTTTGCGGCCCTCCTGTCACACATCCATCCCTGCCCTTCCGCTCCGAGGACCCGGCCCTGGATTGTCCCAGAGAACAGCGCCGACGGCCCCGTTTTGTTGGTGGCCCGGCCGGAGGGCGGTGTTGGGCAAGAAAACTCGGCCGAGATTAGTGGGTTGGCTCTGGGCATCCGGGCCCGGGACGAGAGGCGGAGCCGACCCCCAGACATTTGAGCCCCGCTTTTACCGAGGCTTCTTACCTCAGCTCATGTCAGAGGCTGAAGCTCGGCATCAGCACACGGACTGGTAGTTCATAAGACATTCGCGAAAATCAGCATTGGATAGAATGTTTTGATTTCTCCAACGTCTCTTGACTATCACCACCAACATCTACTATCTGCATACAAACGACACTCAAACTCACCTTCAACCATGTCTGTCCCAGAGTCCACGTATCTGAGCCCCGTTTGGCGGGATGGAATGTTCAGTCAGTTTCCGCGATCTCCGCAACAAGAAAGAGGCAATGAGAACCATATCCGCTGACATTATCGTGGTGGAAATGAAGACGGTCGCGTCGTCTTTGTGACGGGCGGCGCAGGCAGCATCTGCAGCATGCAGACGAGGGCGCTGGTCCGGCTCGGGGCCAATGCGTGCATTCTTGGGAGGAACGTCGAGAAGACTGAGGCCGTGGCCAAGGACATTGCCACGGTGAGGGCCGGCGCCAAAGTCTTGGGCATCGGTGGTTGCGACGTTCGCAAGGTAAGAGGAGCATTGCAACGCACTCGCTATGTGTCAAGTTCCTGGACCTCTGTTGATGCGACGGGTTTTCCCCCTATCTAGATTGACAACCTCCAAGCGGCAGCGGATCGTTGTGCCAAGGAACTGGGAGGCATCGACTTTGTCATGTAAGAAGCCATCCCTCAAGACAAACTAGCATATGGGGAAACTTGCTAATAGGTATTTTGACGACAGCGCTGGAGCCGCAGGCAACTTCATCGCGCCCATCGAGGCCCTGAGCTCCAACGCGTTCAAGACGGTCATGGACATTGACGTGCTGGGCACCTTCAACACGATCAAGGCGACGATGCCGCACCTCCTGCGCAGCACCTCGCCGCGCATGATCGCCGTCTCGGCGACGTTCCACTTCACGGGCATGCCGCTGCAGGCGCACGTGTCGGCGGCCAAGGCGGCCGTGGACTCGCTCATGGCCAGCGTGGCGCTCGAGTACGGCCCGCGCGGCGTGGCCAGCAACGTCATCTCTCCCGGCGGCATCGCCGACACCGAGGGCCTCGCGCGGCTGGGGAGCGGCGCCGATGCCGAGCGCGCTCAGTACGCCAAGGGCATCCCGTCCGGCCGCGTCGGCTCCGTGCGGGACGTGGCCGACGCGACCGTGTTTCTGTTCAGCGACGCCGGCAGCTACGTCAACGGGCAGGTGCTTCCAGTGGACGGCGCGGCTTGGAGGCGGCAAGGCGCCATCAGCGTCGGAATTGACAAGGGCATGGAGTATCCCGATTACCTATTGAATGGGCAGATTTCGCAGAACCTCAGGGATCCGCGCAAGGCAGCTAAGACAGGAGCGGCTAAGTTGTGATGTAAGCGGGAGCTCTTCCATCAAACAATAAGAATCGGTTTCATGGTCTAGTTGGTTATGGCATCTCGCTCACACCGAGAAGGTCTCCGGTTCGAGCCCGGGTGAAACCATTCATTTTTTTTCCCCTTCGTTTTTTGCTCCTCCTCCTCCCCGTCTGACCCCATGTCGCTGTGGATGCGGGTGGAGTGTGACAGCCTTTTTGTTAGTGGTGTGGGCGGGGAGGGAGGGGGTCGTAGGCCGAGTGCGGGGCAGGGCGGGTTGGTGGAGCTGGGAATAAGATCAATGGACCAAAGCAGGCACACAGAGACCAGTCATCACAGAAGAACCTGTAGATAAGCATGGGGTTAGAGCTTCAAGAGCACAGGCATCATCTGATAAATCGTGAGGTTAGGGCCAGTTAGAAGAGTCCAAAGCTCTGTAGCGCCGGAGTTCTCAGGGAGCAACCGGAGATATTTAGACGGCCAACAGGGAACAGTACACACAACAATTCGAGTGTTCGATATGGAGGTAGACCTACTCTGTGCATGCCGTGTTCCGAGCCCCGCGGAAGTCCTTTTGATCGTGAGGAGCCCCAAACCAGAGTCTCCTCGTTGTGGCGGAAAAAGTCGACTCAACTTTGTTGATAGCGATTTATTGGCGCAAAGAAAGCGGATTCCTTTCGGCCAGCTGCCCCTGCAGTTCCGTTTTATGTAACGTGGTTGTGTTTTAAGCCTAGCTTTACGGTTTTCTCCTCTCCCAACCCCCCTCACATCTTGCCTAAAATCCTTGGCTTTGACGATGGCCCTGGGCTTGGCGATGGCCTTTGGCTTGCCAATTGGCCCTATCGGGGTGCTTCAAAAGGCACCAGCTAACACACACGCACACCTCTCCCGCACGGCTCAAAGATGCCGAGCGCTCGTACCATGGCCATCCCAAAAGAGCCCCCCATACCTGTACAAAGGTACTACATAGAATTGGGAAACAAAATCGACCGCAAAACACAAACGTTATCCCAGCGTCACAGCGCATGGGAGACTGACCAATGGGTGGGTTTAGTTTTCGAAAAGGGCTTGCGGCTCTCGGCCTTCGTTCCTCGTTGCCGCCCGAACTTGCGGCGCCTGCCGTACCTCCCCCATCCCGATGGCCGGCCGTAGGGTGGAATCGGGCAAGTTTCCCGGCCGAGCTAGCATTTCGAGAGCTTCTGAGGCGGTCGTGCTGGAACGGTAATCGGGGCTTTGCTTGGTTGGCTCGGTGCTTTTATGCGAACGCTGCAGCTGTTTAGTCTCGCCGAGTGTGCGGGTTGGCTGATAGCAAGTTCTCAAGCTCCTCGTTCAAGCTCCTTGTTCAAGCTTCCCATAAAAGACATGTACATGGTGGTGCGGTGCTAGAGATTTCGAGCCTGAGCCGGCCAAGTGCTTGAGACATTGGCGGCGTCATAATTCGAGAGTGACTCTTCGGTCCCATACCCAAATCCGTAGGTAATACTCAATGGTCATCTCTCTAGTTCCTGGGTTCTTTTCACAGCTCCCCACTCTTGCTGCTGATGCGGGGCGCGATCCCTACCGAAGCAGGCGGTCGCTAGAGTAGAGGCGAGGTGTGGGAACTCACATTACCATCCATATCGGAGGGGAACTCTCTTTCTGGAGCAAGAATAGCAGTTATGGATGCAATCACTTCCGCAATGACTCTTCCTAACTGGTCTAACGATTATCACCCCCCACTCTACGGGCAAGCCATGGATCATCCATGGATGATGGATTATGGCAGCTGCATATCTGCACTATGGCCGGGCCGGGAATGGATCATCTCCAGGACCAGGGCCGGAGTGTTGCGAACGAGCTGCCTTTCTTATAACTTCTAAGTAATTCCCCTCCCGCCTCGTTCGCCTGTGCTTGTCTCTTTGCTGCCTCGGTCATCAAACCTGCCTTTGTTTTAGTTCTAGCTGAGCGGATAATCCTATTGTGAGCTCCAGTTTCCATCTCGTGGACGCCCTGTAACTACATACACGAGAGTCACGGGCAACCTCCCCAACCCACTGTCACCATGCGGTCTAAGCTCTCACTTTTCCTCGCCCTCTCCTTGTCCTTCTCGTTCGTCGCAGCCGAGGATGTGCTAGGCGTCTACATCTTCCACCGGCACGGCGACCGGACCGCCAAGGCCTGGAAGCCCGTCAACATGACGGCGCTCGGCGCCGACGAGGTCCACTCCTCCGGCGCCTTCTATCGGAACCGCTACGTCGACGCCGACGCCGACTCCAAGGTTCACGGCCTCAGCTCCGACACGGCCGTCCTCTCGCAGATCGCCGTCACCGCCCCCGTCGACAACGTCCTGCAGAACTCGGCCCTCGTCTTCCTCCAGGGCTTGTACCCTCCCACGGGCAAAGTTGAGCTGCTCGCCAACGGCTCCCGCGTCGAGGCTCCCTTTTCTGGATACCAGTATATCCCCGTAAACTCGGTCGATAGCGCTGCCAGCGCCGAGGACTCGGAGAACAGTGCCTGGCTTCAGGGCAACAGCGGATGTACCAATGCCGAAGTCAGCTCCAACGACTACCTGTCGTCTTCAGAGTACTCTGACACCTACGATAACTCACACGCCTTTTACAAGAAGCTGCTGCCCGTCATCAACGGTACCTATTCTGAGGACGACGCCAACTTCAAGAACGGCTATTCTAGTACGTTTCATCCCAGCTTCTCCGCCATGTATTTACTCACTTACCTCTTCCCCCAGTCTTCGATCTCATCAACGTTGCCCGAATCCATAACACCTCCATACAGTCAGAGAGCCTCCTCACCGAGTCCACTGTCAATGAGCTCTACAGCCTCGCTTCCATCCACGAATGGAACCTCGCCTACAACAGCAGCGCGCCTGTCCGTGCCATCGCCGGCTCAGTTCTCGCCGGCCAGATCCTCGAGGCCCTGACGCCCCTCGCCGAGCAAGAGTCTGGCAACCCCAAGCTCAACATCCAGTTCGGCGCTTACGGTACCTTTATGGCATTCTTCGGCCTCTCCAAGCTGTACAAGGCCAGCGCAGACTTCATGGGCATCTGCGACTATGCTTCGTCCATGACATTTGAGCTCGTCACCAATGCCACGAGCCCCACTGTCGAAGACGTTAGCGTTCGCTTCTACTTCTCCAACGGTACCGCCGCTGAGAATGAGCCAACTCTGTTCCCCCTCTTCGGACAGGACAAGACCACCCTCTCGTGGAGTGACTTCAAGACCGGCATGGCTGATTTCGCCATCGAGGATACCGATCACTGGTGCAGCCTCTGTGGCAACTCTGACGGCTCCTGCGCGAGCTCTAACAGCACATCCAGCAGCGGTAGCAGCAACGACGATGCTTCCTCCCAGGACTCGTCCGACTCTGATAACGGCATCTCCAAGCCTGTTGCCGGAGTCATTGGTGCGCTCGTCACGTTGGCTGTAGTGTTGGGAATCCAGGCCACCGCTCTCCTCTTTGGTGGCTTGCGTCTGGTCAAGAAGTCGAGTCTGGCCCCGGTGGAGGCCACGACTGGCGGAGTCAAGGCCTGAAATACAACATCATTTAATCCGGGTAAAGACAATGCAGACCATGTCACAATGATGCGAGACTGTTTTCTTGTGGGATGAGTCATTAAGCACGTGTAAATCGAAAGATGAATTATGAATTCACTAGTTTGGAACCTCCCGCCTTGGCAGATTCTGCTAGTGTTGATCAGATATTCTCCCGTCTCTATGAGTGTAAGACCATTCGAATCGGACCCGGTAATAACAGTAATATCAAGACTACACCAGTCCGCCAATCACATGCAAGACGGCAGCTGCAATATGGGTAGGCATGCGCTAAAAAAGTCACGATTCTTCGAGACCAGGACACATTACCTAAGGTGCGTAAGGGCAAGAAGATCATGGCGATGGTAAAACGCTCGAAGTCGCTTGCCATATATATCTACATTACGTCAGTTGGCATATAGGATAAGGGGGCACGGGCTATCGACTTACACATAGGAATACTCAACAAGCAGACTCCAATTTGGATCGACGCGATGGCCAAGAGGGTGGGTCTAATCCCCCCCTTGATGATCCAGTCGTAGGCGTAAAATGTGAGCATGAAGCTGAAAAAGTTCTTGAAGATGATCATGATAGTGAACCCTTCAATCGTCAGGTCGCCTGAAGTCTCGTGTTAGTTTGACGAAGCCATACGTGCACTTGAAACGAGGAGCACAACGTACGGTAGGCATCAACAATGTAGAGTGAGCTGGCGACTGCGCCAATCACCATCCCTGCCACTTCGAAACCGAAGAATACAAGAGGCACATGGTATGTGTACTTTCCGGAGATGACGTCTCCAGCAGTCAACCCAAACCCGTACAGCCCAATGCCACCAATTATCATCATCGGGAATACCATGAGGATTCGGAACTCTGGCTCATAAATGCCCTTATTGAGCTTGGTCATGTATTTAACGCTCGAGTCGGCGAGTAGCCCGGCGATGGCGAATCCACAGAGTGCACCAACGAAGGCGCCCGTGTAGGTGTATCCAGCCTTGACCTCACCCCAGAAATAGGGTGGGCCAATGAATATTGCTGCCACGATAACCCCGATGAAGACAGTCCATCCGATCATGGTACCCTGGATAAGACAGCCCCAGATGAAAGCCGGATGCGTAAGCAATGGAAAGGGCCTGAGTAAGAGCACCCAGTATCGCTCATCTGTCTTCCGGCCGTCGAACAGAGAGAGCGACTCGACGAAACTCTTCTTCGGGGTGTTGGCGTTGCCGATGGGCTGAAGAGCATTTGACGTTGGGTAAAGAACAAATCCGCGCGGCGCCTCGCGATTTCGTTCTGGGCTCGACTCGTCTAATCTCGTTGAAGACTGTTCTGGTTTCGGTTCCTCTGCAACGGTGGTATCGGTGTTGAGGATCGCGGCACGTCGGTATGTCGTCTCGGGGCAAAACAAGAATACCGCTAACAGGGTAGGTGCTAGGAAGATGGCCACAAAGAAGAATGTCCACGTCCATCCAAGGGACTCAGTGATCTTCCCAACTAAGATGGGAGTGAAGAAGGCGCCGCCAAAAACGGCCAAGTTGGTGAAGGCCATTCGAACACCTCGCTGGTGAACAAAGTAGAGATCGCCGACAGCCGCATTGAGCAAACTCTCAAAGGGGGCACACCCCACACCCTGGACAACTCTGGCTCCGATAAAGCTATCATAGTCGGTACCAACGGACCCAGCCCAAGCGCTGGATGCAATGAGGATGCATATGCCAACGAGAAAAAGATGCCGTTTGCCCCAAATGCGACCGGAGGGGACGAAGAAGATGGCACCGGCGCCAGCCCCGAGGAGGAAGTAGCCCGTGAGAAGAGCGACCTTGGTGAAGTTCTCGGAGAAGAGGAGAGATATCGTAATGGTATTGGCGGCGAGGATTGGGCCTAGAGCGGTGGCAAGGATACCGGCGAAGCAGAGGGTGAAGGTGATGAGATCGCGCCTCCAGAGGGGCCAATTCAGCGGATCGTTTGGGTCGTCGGAAGGCTGAGGAATCTAGATGAGGTGTCAGCAGGTCGGAAGCCGCCAGACGTGGCGATAAGTTGGCCACTGGAGAGAGGCGATGGATTGGATAGGTTTGACGTACGAGGATAATGGTTTGTTTGCCGCTGGAATCACACTTGAGGCCTACATGGTCGCTGGTGGCGATTTGAGGGCGGGCTGGGTCGTCGAAATATCGGGTCGTGCCTTTGCAATGATTAGCCTCAGCCTCGGTTAACCTTCTAGGCGCGGGGCCGATTATTGCCACGATGATGTTCCCGTGATGCCAATCGCCTTTCGATCGAATCGGTTTGGACCGCGGAGATGGGTAGACGGAGAGGTGGGGTGTAGTGGAGGAGAAATGGGGAGAGTCAAGTGAACTGGACCGCGTGGATACTCACCGGGGACGTGCTCGACTCCCCGAACATCGAGGATTCCAAGTGGCATCCTGGGCGAAGATTGACCGGAACTGCTGGACGGAAGCGACAATACCGTCCGTACCCACTTGGAAGCCTAGAGCATGGCTACGAGGTACGATCCACGGAGGTGGGTGGAAGAGGATGAGGGTGAGGGTGGTGTTGTGTCGCGGATTGGTAGTTGGGATTGGGCAAGTAGCGGGTCGGAGGCGACTTGGCAAAAGGAGTCGATTTCCGTGGCTTTGACAGATTACTAGACCACGTAGTCCGGTGTTACCGTAGATCTGCGACGAAATGGTGTATTGAAAAAAGCAAGCCGTGGGTGGCGGTTTGTCGCGTGGACGTCTGTTTTCGCGATGGGATGCGATGAGATGGAAGGGCGGCGAAGCAGTTAGGGGCTGGAGTCGGCAGATAGCTTGTTTGGAGCATTCGCGCCTTCGCCGTTCGGTTGCTACGGGATGTCGCCTACCTTACTGGTCCGAGGTAATTTCCATAGGTAGGTACCTGGGCTACCTAGCTAAGGTACGGCACTTGAGGTACGGTGCTTGCCTACCGTACCTTAGGTGGTGAACTAGAACCCATTTTCTCATTACTAGCCTAATTTGGCACCTAGGTAAGGCAGGTAGGCAAGTAAGTGATGTAGGCTGAAACTGCCTTGAGCGCCCTGTTCACAATCACAACCAGGCGGGGAGGTTAATGATGTCGTACGGCAGGTACAACTAGGATTATGGAGTCACTGGCGGTTGGGTGCCAACATACCCCGGCTACCTACGTCAGGTGCCTCCAAGATATCAGTTCCTGAAACTGACAACGACCCCAAGGTGTGATGGAAAGGTAGTTTGGGAGCCAATCAGGCTCCTTGGAGTTTCGCCGCCAGATGAACGACTGACATGACAGTATTGTTGCTCGTCGGACGGGCGGGCAGGCCATTTTCAGTTACCCGCCTTGCCTTTGAAGCCCACACCGAGTGCTCCTCCACACCTGCCTTACCTGCCTTACCTTCCCGGGTAGAGATCTGTTTAGTGTTAGCTAAGCAGTCGCTCCCAACTTCTGCTTGGTCGGAGCTTTACTCCGCGAACGCTTCAGGCTGTGCGAGTGGGTCATCGCAGAGCCTAGTCCAAGTGCCCATCGGCAAGCGCAAGCAGTGAAAGCAAGCAGGAGCTCGATTGATTGATGACAACGCATCTGTCCTGGACGTCGCTCTTTTGACATTTCGAGGCTCACTGTCAAATCTTGATTCTTGATGTCAGGGACAGGCGCGCCTCTTTATGGTAAGAGTGGGCGCCACCACCGCTGTCATTGCTCTGTCCCTCCCCCCGGCTAACGCCATTACAGTGCGTGTGTCCGTGTCTCGAATGCAAAGAAAGAATCCTGAACAGTAGCTTGAAATGAGAGATTCCATCCGGGTGCCTGTCGCATTCTACCACGTATCGTCTGGAGGACATGCCGGTTTAAGTTCGGGTTGTCAACTGTTGAGAATGCCGGCCTCGCTCAAGAAATGCCGAGGAGACCAATGCTGCAGGGAAACGTTTGCGACGTTGACAGAAGACATGCACGAAATAGCTTCACCATCAGGGGTGACGGTAGGTGGACGCCACGCTTTGGCCCCGTACCGAACCGTGGGGAGCAGTTGGCCACGATGCAATGCCCAATTCACTGGTGCAAGGGTGGATGGCTCAAACTTCCAAGGATTCAATTGGTTACCCCGTTCGGGTGTCAAGAAATCCTCAAGGGGCGGTTGAAGAATCCACCACCTCGATGAGCCTGGCAACCCCTGGTCGTGAGCGGATCCGGGTATTCTATCTGTGTAAGAAAACAACACGGCAAGGCGAAAGACTGGCAATGCCCTCAGGTTCGTCTTGATTACCTCCATGACCTGTTCATACGATGCGACTCCTCGTGCTGACATCGTACTGGACATGCCGTGTGCGAAAAAGGACTGATGGTCCCGAGCAGCCCAGACCTCCTCCAACTGAGTCATGATCCACAAGACAAACTCTTGGGACCGCCGGGGGTGTTGCTCCTAAGCTACTAACAAAAGCTGGATGTAGTAGGGTCCCTTCGCCGGGGAACATCGATTTTGACAGATGCCCATGTGGCGGATGCTATTCTGCATCGATGGAGGATGGGCGTATCGGGAAATCCCATGGTAAGCGCTCACGTTTGACCACCAACCATGGTATGGTGGCTAACCGGGCAGGCGTAAACTCCGAATTGTCAGCAAGAGCATGGTATAAACTGTGGGGTTTCCGTGTCAAATTGGGTGGTTGTCAAAGGCAAGGATCGTCGGTGGCTTCGCCAGAATTCGCCAGAATTCTCCAAAGACGACGTGCGAATGACGGTAGGAAACCCTTATGCGCCACTGACCCTTGAGGTTGAAGGCTAGGGTCTTCCAGGTACGTACATTGTATCTATTGGAACTGTGAGATGGCTTCCCGATCAAACGCGCTAATAGTGGGCATAGCAATGGCCTGCGTCGATCCTGGCACCGTCGAGGGATTGAAATACCTTCCCCCCACAGACCACGGGCCACACAAGCTCAGCCATTAGGCTGGATCCCTTCAACGGCGATGCCCTCCCGTGAGTCGGTGGGTGGGCGGTTTTGTGCGAACCGTACTTCAAGAGTGGCGAGACAGATGGTTCTAAAGAGAGAGAGAAAGAGAAAGAGAGAAACGGCAAGACGACTCTCCAGAGAAAAAGAGAGCCAAAATGACATACCTATGACGTACCTAAGACGACAAACGCCTTAGATCTGTGTACGCTGTCCTTCCCGCGTACGGTACCTCAGGACTGGCCTGGCGCGTCTAGGTCTCAGGTAACCGGTCACGGCTGGGACTGGGCGATGCGGCCGATATGAGGCGACGCCGTGCCCTCAAGAGCACCATGTTCCTGTTCCTGTTCCTATTCCCCTGGTGGACGGACTTGTCTTCCAGGCTGGGTGTGTGGATGGGATGGGTTACAGTGGGGTGTACGTGCTGTACCTGGGCAAGTATGTATGCAGCCGCCGCCTCTCATCTTTACTTCGGCTCGTCACAACGAGGGACATGTCCGGACGTCAACTCTCGATGCCCTCCACTTTCTCGCCTCCTCCGACTGGTCACAGCGCGGGACGTGCCCTCGGGCGGCGATAGAGTGTCAACTGCTTTGAGACTGCAAGTTTGGGAGCCTCGTCTTGTCAATTGACACGCCTGGGTCATCCTTTCGACTCGACTCTCATCGGAGGCGGACTTGGCTCCGGCCGAGTTCAGTTCAGTCGTGCCAGTCCCATTTTACGAATCTTTTCTGTGTCCTTCTCTCCCTCCGCGCTCAAAAAAACACTCTCCGGACCGAGATGTCGTGTTTGCTCCCAACATCGAGGCAACCCTAGTCGCCCGCCATTATCACCATCCTCCAGCACCTGCTAGCTCGCGACATCCTCGCCCACGAGCCTGCTCATCCTACTCCCTACATGAGGCGTCTTTGAGAACCGCCTGCCAACCCCCCCAATCATCCCATTCGCCCCATCCCGCTTCGTGCCTGCGCCCCAGGTCGCCTCGTACATCTTGTTGTCCCTTCCCTCCCTTCCCCCCCCTCTTATTTATTGTCTCGCCTCGCCGGCCGTCCGCTCCCTCAGGCGAGGCTAACCAGCCAGCCTCATAGTCCACCACCGGGCTACTTCGCCAATGCAAGAAACCTGTCACTCCTAGGATTTCCTGTTGTTTGGGAGTGCTGTCTGAAACCACTGTACACCCATCGCACTCACATGCGAGCACTCTTGATGCCTTGCCCTCCCCACTATGGACGCAGGGCCACCTCCATCCAGCACACAGTCTCCTGGGCCCGGTTCTTCAGCGATTCGGAAGGAACGCGGTGCTATTGCTGCCCAGGTGAGTCGCTTTTTCATTGTGTTCAGTTTGTTGTTGCTCGTGTTCCCGTTACCGTGTTCCCGTTACCATGATCCGTCTCCGGTGCCCGACCGCCGTCAGATTCTCACGGACCACCCCCCTTGGGAGTGATACTCGACAAGATTCTTCTGACTCTTGGTCTCGACCTTCCTTTGCGTCCATCGACTACTCAACGACTTACCCAGGACTTTGAGCTGACAGAACCAAGGCCTGTGAGACGTGTCGCAACAGGAAGCAGAGATGCGATGAACAGCGGCCCAAATGCGGGACGTGCCAAAAGTTCAAGCTCGAATGTCGATACCGAGAACCTCAACCGACAAAGTATGTACACCAAACCCCTCGCACCAAGTCAGCATGGAATCAGTTCATGATCAGGCCGTGGCTCTTTGGCAGTTCCGTCATGAGCAGCTCGCTTGCGACTTGCACCTAATCACATCAGTTGTTTAACTCCCGGCAGGAAAGACAGAACACTTGTAGAGATTCTAGACCGCCTCAAGATCGTCGAGAGCAAAATAGATATTCTGAGCAGGGGACAGACGTCGCTGCCGCCGCCTTTTGATACATCTCAGGCACCCAGCGGCTATCAATCAGGCACCCCGCTCTTTGACGATCCTGACAATGGCCAGGAGTCCCATCTAGCAACCTCTGGCCCGTCCAGCAACTCACCGGCGACGCAACCTGGAGGCTATCGCTATGACTCCTCGGTTTCGAAAATGCTGGAATGGCCTGCCATTCGCCAAATGTTCGACAATATGGGGCAAAAGCCTCGGTCACCGCTGACCGACCACGAC
Organism: Dactylonectria alcacerensis; assembly: GCA_029931735.1. Lineage (NCBI taxonomy): Eukaryota > Fungi > Ascomycota > Sordariomycetes > Hypocreales > Nectriaceae > Dactylonectria > Dactylonectria alcacerensis. The sequence continues at coordinate 3,917,478 of JAPMUZ010000002.1, forward strand.
ATCTTCGCCTTGCCAGAAGGAATCCGCGACTCAATGACCACGTTGCCCACCGACGGCATTCAGCCCATAGGAATGCCAAACATCAACCCATTGCAAGTGCCACTGCATTACGCGGGCTCTTCTCAGGGCCTCAACCTGAGCTCGCCGAGCATTGATTGGGAGACGATGCAGCGGCTGAGCAAGGGATACTTCGATACTTTCAACTTCTTCTACCCAATCATGGATCGACAGTGGTTCAGTTCCAACACCCTGACCTCGATAATCAACAATGGCTTCCAGGAAGGTGCCGCTTCCACCCTCGTCTTGCTCGTGTTCGCGTTGGGGGAAGTTGCCCTCACAGCCGCGGAAGCACCCGTCTCCGTCTACAAGGGGCGGCCATCGGGCATCAAGAGCGGTACTATTGATCGTCCCCCAGGAATAACATACTTCAACGAAGCACGGAGAAGAATGGGCTTTGCATTGACAGAAGTCAGCCTTGAAAACGTGCAAATGCTTGCACTCGCCGCACTGTATTTTGCAAGCTGTGGTCAGGCCGTCGTAAGTGTGATATTGTCACTCTTCTCCAAGATTATTTGTTAATACGGGATAGGAAACCTGGCGAATGACAGCACTGGCATCTTCGGCTTGCCAAGCATTGGTCACTACGTACGAAACAACCCTGACTCAGAAGCCCCCCAACTTGAATTTGGGTTTTCTAACTGGTGCAGCAAACCCGATGAACTACATGGCGCCCGAGGTGACCTGATTCGACGGGCATACTGGCACTGTTCAATTATGGAGACGTATGGATGTTCCACTGGACTCGCGATTCTCGGCTAATAGTTAGGACAGATATCTTCACATGGAGTTTGGGGCACCCTTGACCGGACTCGAAAAGTTGGGCGAGACTGTTGGTCTCCCCGAGTTTAACGGACCCATCACCAACGACGACTATATTGGCAACCAGACGTCGCATTTCCAGGACTACTTTGGATCTCAGATAGTCCTCCGGCGACTCTGTGCTAACTCCCACAACACCCTCAACACTTGTCAGTATCCGCCCCGTGACAAATTTCTGACGCGTTCGTCACGTCGATGCTGTGGAGACATGCTAACTCATTTGTAGCGATGGGAGCGAGCTCTCCCATAGCGTTTCCCGGGTTTGGGTCATTCAGCGGATCATCTAGTGGTAACTTGGCCACTGTGAAGCAGCTCGCCGCGCAACTGGACCAGTGGCGAGGCATGCTACCAGCACAGCTCCGGTGGCAGGATGACCAGATGACGGCGTTTGCAGACCCATCATCCCACCACGATTTTGCGTCGGCGTATCCTAGTATCTTTTCAACGGACCTCGACACGGCACCGATGAGCTACCCGTATGCCGCCGACATCCAAGTGGCGCTTCTTCGAAGCCGATACTATTATACCAAGTATCTCATCTACCGACCCTGTGTGTTCAAGGCCCTGCACCACCCAGGCAGCATGACCAGCGATGATGCGGACGGGGCAGCCGAGTGCCTCAAGGCCTCGCTCAAGTGGCCCATCGCGCTCTCGCCACCTTGCACCAACAAGCGACTGGTGCCCCTCACGTTCTTCTGGTCTCAAAACCTTTTTGGGATTTTGATACTACTACACATATCTCAACAGCACCCGATGCTGCTGCGAATTCGATCGACGCTGTGCGGGCAGAACTTTGACGTGGACGCTACCGAGACGGCAAACTTGTATCTGGATTGGTTACGTGATATGAAAAAGATAGATTCGACGGCGAACTCGTGTTGGACCATGATTCGGTTGTTATACCGCTTGGACGATTGAAAGAGGTGGCATGACCCTTGGAACGAAGAAATGGAGTGGATGACGTGGGCCGGGTTGATCTGGGATTAGGGCTATTAGAAGACGATTTCTTTGGAAAGGAGGTTCCTTCATCATTCCATTCCCATATTCAGCATAGTGATACGCATGGGCGTTTGAGGGCCGAGCTGTCAGTTGGGTATCGGGGCATTGGGGCATCGAGCATCGAGCATCGGGCATCGGGTATTGGACATCGGGGCATCAGGGAACGAGAGTACGGAATGTTGCCTTGGGGTGGTCGAGGCGGCGGCTCCAAGGCAGTCGAGAGAACCTTAGAGGCGTTTGAGGGATGCCACATTGTTGGGACGCTATGGTGGTAGGTTTCTTTACATCAAGTGTTCATTCATGCCCATGGCGGCTTCGCTCTACACTTTCTTACCTGTGGTATCGTCTTCTGTGTTTCGGTTAGCTGTCAGCCGTGATCACCTTGACGGCCTCGCCCCGCCCTGAGTGTTTAATAGGCACAACTTCAACTATTAACACAGCCAGGATAGGTTGTCTACTGGCACCCGCTCCTCCAGGTCCGTAGTTTGCATGCTGCGAAGCTCTCAGGCCACGCGCTTTGTAATACAACAATCTCAGACCCGGCACAGGTCCGGGTTGACCCGCAAGACCAGGAGCCACAATTTTGAGCAGCGATAGAGTGCCCCGGAATGGGAGCATGCGCCGCACGGCAAGCGGACGGAACACTAGCAGAGAGTCACACCGGGTCTCGCACATGCCGCTGACCCCCGCTGATCCCCGACGGGACGGACTGCGGACGGCGGGCGTTGCCGACGTTTGTTGTTGTCCATTCCGGGCCGGCCGGCCGGCCATCCGGGCGTCCATCGTGTATGAGCGGAAAGGAACAAACTCGCAGCTAATAAGGAAGCAGGAGAGCCACCACTGACGGGACGGGCCGTACGGGCTGCCTGCCTACCTGCCGCCACGCGCGCGACCCGTGCCGCAGTCCGTGCCACTCCGTATCGGCAAAGCCGGAGACGTGGAGTATGAGCGAGGACGTCCGGCATTGGCTAGTCTAACTTATCAATGGCAGTCGCGGCGAAGCGTCTGGCGGGGCAGCATCAGCTGTGGGATGTGTGTCATCGGTTGTGCTTTGGTTCCACGATGCCTTTTCATTTCATTTCATTTCATTCCATTCCATTTCATTCCCAGGCCGTCCATGCTGCGAGGTGTGACTACCCTCCAAGTCCATCTTATCGATGCCCCAGAGGCTCTCTCTTGACCATCCCAATTCCAGTCCAATTCCTCCTCCTTCGCACCATATCTATCCCTTCGGTCAATCGACGCCTTTGCAGGCTTCGAAATTCCCCGCCCGCAATTTCCAGGAATCGCCCTAGCATCTTGGCAGAGGGATGCCGCGGGCCGTCGGCAGCTAAGTAAAGTAAATCCAGTGAATTTGCGCACCTTTACAGCGGAGCAAACACCTGTCGTGACCATTATTCCCCACCGCGAGTACTATGAGAAATGCGTATTGTGAGAAGTACTTGGGTTCATCCATACGGACGCACAACGCGTTGTTTTAACTGTCGTTGATCGACTATAATCCAGATTCGACGAAGCAATCCCTAGAATTTAAGTAGGGGTGTTGAAACAGAACAGATGAATAAAATCATCTTCATGTGTCGCATGAATAGGTTAGCCTCTTTTGCGGTATTGATTGCGCTAATCTGTTCAAGTCCACTCCACGGAGGGATAGCCCCCCTCGCTGCCACTGTCAATCCTCCGTTTCACCCCTTTAGATTTTGTCTTGAAGGGGCTTTGGGCTCATAGTTGAGTGACATGGGAAAGACTCAAGGGGCGTTATCTAAACTCCTAGATCCACAACGACATTCAAACAAATCTCTCTTTTCGAAGCCACGTTCGGCCTATCATAGACTCAACTACCCCATAAATATCCTCATTCACGAACGTAGAAGGCAAACCGGCGTATGCTTGATTAGTTTCCCATTTGCAAATATAATCCATTCCAAAGACCCAAAAATAAGCAATGGAGGTAGCGGGCTCGTATCCAGTTCCAGGACGTACGTGTCCGCGAATCACCAGAATACAACGTCGCCGCCTGAGTTGTTGGCTGACGCGGAAGCTCCTCGACCAAAATTCATTCCCTCGCCGTTGCGGTTTGTCCCGCCAATCTGGTCCATCTGGGCCACCATCTTCATGGCTGGGGCGCAGAGTGCCTTGATGATGCGTTCCTTAACTAGCTGTTCGGGAGTCCACGAGGTTATGTCCCCGAATTCCAATCTAGCGTTCTCCTGCAGTAGGTCATCTACTTGGGTAGATCCAATCGAGGCTTCAAACCACTGTGATAGAGGTTCCTTCCCGGGGGCTCTCACTGGCATCGTAGACCCTTGGTAATTCGATCGCTTGATTCTTTGTACGACCCGAGTCAGAGTAATGGTTAGATAGTTGCCGCCTTTCGTACTGCTGTGGTACGTTGCCACATGACGGATGTTGGCACCCGCAATCTCCCATCTGGCATCTTTGTCTGGCTTGGTCTCGATGGTGACTTTCCCTCCCTCGCTAGCCCTGTTGGCTCAGTTAGCTAGACTCATTCAAGCTTGGAGCGCCTTGTGCGAGGGACAGATACTTACGAAATACTGAGAGACTCGACTAATGATGAAGCGAACTGCCTAAAGTTCTCAGGAACCTCACCGAAACCCACACGTCTTGCAGAAAGCTGAATGTCCCAGGCACGCTTTGCGCAATGGATGTAGACCCCTGGAAAGTCTTGAGTTGGCGATCGACAGGCGTAACTGAAGTTGGAACCATCGATCTCAATCACGATGACATCGTCTCTGTCCTTGGAGGTGCAAGTAATATCGTAGTATACTTGCTTGTCGGAAAGGGCCAATGGTAACCCTTTAGATGGAAACATGCCGGGTATCATATCGGCCTCAGCGCCGTTGGTCGTGAGCGTGGTTTGAAAACCAATACGGTCATCATCATCAAACTTGGGCTCCTCTCGAGCATCCCAAGATGGGCCTTTTCCCAAATTCACATTGTTGCCAGGCACGTCATTGATGCAGATCCGGCCGAATCTCGCTTCGAGTCGAATTTGTCCTGGTGTAATCTGAAGGACCTTGAAGACCTCCTTGACTTTGGTCTCTATATCGCCAATGACCTTGGACGAGTTTGCGCGTCGGCTTTGCGTTCCAGCTTGGTCAATAATCATTGGCCGTGGTTCCAGGCCTGGAACAATCTTCGCTCTTCTAGCCTGCCCGTCTTCCGTCGATGCCTGCCGCGAAGCTCCTCGCACCTGAGCTGAGGAGTTCGGGGCATTTGTATCATCCCGCATGTCCCCATGAGCCTCGACAGATGACGAGAAAGCGGACTGATAGCTTAGATTAGTGACGACATGACTTGAGAGTTGTCTAGCAACAACGACAATGTAGAACTGGGCATCGCAACCCGGTCTAAGTGATGGACCTGTCTGCTTACCTTTGACGTTTTCGAGGCTGGTCCGCCTTTCTTAAGCTTCTTTTTAGTGACAGGGACATTGGCGCCAAAAGTATCCTCATCTCTAGTCTGTCCAGTTGACTGGAAGGCAACATGAGCCCAAGTCGGAGTGGGTTTTGAGGCCGCCTTTTGGCCCATTGTGTGGTGCAATTCTTTACTCTTACTGTCAATCTTGCGTGACATTTTGCTGAGGTTGGCTTCATTAAGGTCAACTTGGTTATCCGGGTTGGTCCGTAGAATGCCTCCAGTTGTGTTAGGCGAGGACACCGTCGCGTCCCCCCAACTGAACGTATCCATGAGGGCTGGTGTATAGATCTGACCCTCCACACTATCCAGCAGATCTTCATTTGGTGTATTCATTGAGACTGGTAAAGGAATGGCATGCGAGTCTGCCAGGTTTGCGCGTTCTTGAAGGAGATTCATGACGTTAAACATCCCACAGGATAGCCCTGACGGGACTTCCAAGTCCATAAGGCATTCCTCGGGCATGCCATGCAGTATGCCCATTGTGGAGTCATTAGAGTACGAATTTCCAAACTGGATGAGATTTTCAGGATCCTCGATCACACCAAGGCTAGACTTGTCGTTGCTGGGAGGTGGGACCGAGGACTCCGTATTAGGCTCCAGGTTGATGAGATTACCACCGTTGAAGGAAAGTACTGAATTAGTCATAGCCGGGACCTCTTCAGACGGTTCAAGCTCTGACATGGTCCCCGGGGGTGTTTGGAACCCAGCTGTTTCGATACCTTCGATCCAGGATGCAACTACCTCAACAGAAGCCAGCGGCTTTAGTAGATGTGGCGATGAACCAGGTTTCGCCGCGCTGCTTGATTGCAACGGCATCTCAACCCAAGATCTGTGATCGCGAGAGTTTTTCGTGTCTTCCAGTGAAACACGTGGATGAGCAAGTGCAGAACACGAGATGCTGGTTCTTCCAGGATCAATATCTCCAGATGCACTGGTGGCTGCGAGCATTCCCGTCCTCTCGAGGAATGATGCCGATGATTCACTGCAGGAACTCGGCGCTACAGCGGCCGGTTGCGCGATTTGATGCGACGGGGGTATGACTGCCATATGCTTGAGAGCTGGGACGGGCGGGGAGCCAGGGCGTTTGGTTCGGTGCGTGAAGTCGACAAATGGACTGAAAGACGATTCGAACGGGATGGGTGTGCTATTCGTAATCGGATAGGAAGTATTGTCTGGCACTGAATGACCCTGGGCGTCGGTGATTTGCGTTCGTATTGATGCAGCACCACTCAGGGGCATTTTCTCTATCAGTCGTCCTGAGATGCATATGTTGGGATAAGTCAACTTGTCGAGTCCAAGATGCGTCAACCATCTGTACGAGACCTCTAGAATCTCTTCATCTTCTGTAAAGATGATGTGGGAGGAATGAAGACGAAGTGAATCCTATTACGCAGTAAGACGAGTGTCGCGTTGGCAGACCGGGAGGTGGTTACCTGGAAGGCTAACAGGTTGTCCAGTTTGACAGTAGCATTTTTCAGGCACTCCGACGACTTCCTGCTCCCCATGTATACGATGTTTCCTCGCATATTATGAGTAAAGTCCCACCCAAAATGTTGACTGAATTTCTGCAAGCCAGAGGTCGGGGTAGGGCGAGGCCACAGAAAATCGTACATAGAGAGAAGATCAGAGATCGAGAGATTGTTGAACTTCTCAAGCCCTCGCCAAACAGACTTGTATGGATAATCCTCAAGAGGCATGGGAAAACGGTACTCGTCGTAATTGCTTGTATTCGCCTGCTGTTGGTGATACAATGACCACGGAATGACTGAGGGGTTTTCGACGATAATGTCAACATCGGGTCGGGGTTGCAGGCCATCCCCCTTAGTGTCAAGAATTTCGGCATGTCTCTCGTCGATGATGTCAGTTTCTGCTTCAAGTCGTTCCTCCAAGTAGGACTCGATCAGAGTCGAAACCTCCTCCTTGTGCTTGTTTGCCGTGATCACCTTGAAATATGGAATTTCTGGTTCATAAAGAATTTCTATGACATGCTCCTGATTGATGTTAATTCAACTGTTGCCCAAGATAACGTGAATTTCTCACCGAAATTGGTGCCTCGCGAACATGGGCAACCACTTCCGCAACACCGTGTGCCAGAAGAGGGGGATTGCAGGCGACGTAAAATTCGACAAATTCGTCCATGTCTCGATATTGTTGGTGGTGTTTAGGAGACGACGAATCTGTGGGGAAAGAGAAAAGAGAAGAATTTTCGGTGTGTGCCCTCTCTTGTTGAAATATCCTCCCCAACGAGCCGGGTGCTTGCCAGATGTTTGCCAGGTGCCCGCCAAACAGGAAGGCGCAGAAGGGAAGGGAAGCAGGCAGGCACCCGCTGTAGCGCGCCTCCCGGCAGCACCTGGCAAATATAGATCCATGAAGGGTTTTGAGGACGGTAATGAAGGGGAAAACGGTGGGTGATTGAGAAACGTGCCTGCCGGCTTACTCGGGTAGATCATAACAATTTTGCGGCGAATCTTGTTTTGTGGAAGATTGAGGTTGCGGTGTTGGCGAATGGTGATAAACACACAGCCTCGATTTATCATTGATTCACGGAAACGGAACAGATGACGGCCATCATTCGCACGTGTATCTATCCCTATTTACATGAAGTAAGTGAGTGCATGAAGTTTTGGACGGGTATGCGTATGTACGCCACCTCGTGTAATGGCTAGGGACAGAGGAGGGAATCTTGAGCCTCAAAAATCACTGGCTGTCCCACTGCCTCGGAGCTTTGCACTACCACGCACCTAGCCGAGAAAAACGACTCATGGAACATCTCACGTTGAGCAAGCACCACAACACCTGAGTTCCCGTACTGTAAAGAGCTTCATAGCACTATGGCACTCTGAGGTGTGTCCAAACTCTGCCACTACCTTCGATTTGTCTCTCAAGAACCCGATGAAGGGCATGGTCCACAAACACGAACAAAAAACAAACTAACACAACGGAAAGAACACCACGAGAAGGTTTCCGCCTGAACATGATTAGATTAAGCAAGGTATCTACACATGGAAGTCAGGGATGGAGCAACCTCGTTGATTTTGAAGAGTGAAGAGAAGAGACACCCAAACATTATATTCATAAGGAACTAAAGTATCCCACTTTCTCCAAAGCCGTCAAAAAAGAGGCAACTTTGGGTCAGTACATGATTCTCGTCAAATCAATCTCTCTAATTGTTGTATGTTTGTTTCGCCACGGTGCTTTGTCTCAAAGTGATTTTGCACAATCACAGCACCCCTGGAGAAACCCGTTTTTGAAGCCTCCTTGGGTGCCCCTTAAAAGATTGGACACTCACACAACGCCGATAGCGCCCCCTAGTATCTGCCATCCTCGAGACATGTAGTCAGATAGAAGAGGAAAATACAAAGAAAAAAAAACAGTCGTATCCAATCCGGGAAACTTCCGATCCATCTATCCGATCAAGGCACACAAAAATCAAGCGGTTACAAGAGAGTGGTATCAAGATGTTGGCAGCAGTCGTAAGTAGTGACAGGTCCAGCAAGACGCATATAGTAGCGTCCGTGTGCAGACGCAAGCGAGAAGTTGGTCAAGAGGCGAAGCGGTTGTCGGTGAAGAGGTGGTCGAGGTTGAGGCCCATTCTGTGGAACAGAAAGCTGAAAACCCATCGGGAGGGGGCGTATTTGGGTCCCGGTCTCGGATGTAAGGGCCCGAGACTATCTGCTAGGTGAGGTGGAAGCAGTGTGTTTTCGCGCAAGTTCCGTCAAAGCGCTCATTTTGCTCCCTTGACGGTCTTCTTGACATTCAGTGCCCACTTCAACTTGGCAAGAGCCTCTTTTGACTCGTTGAGGACCTGTTGTTGCTCTTCCTCCCTCCTCTTGGCGTTGATCTTGATGTCCTTGAGGGCATCCTCCTGAGCCTTCTTGTACTCTTCAAACAAGCGCGCGATCTCTTCCTTTTCGTGCCTCAGCTGCTTGATATTGCCATCCTGCTGATCGCATAGTTCTCTCAGCGTCTGGATCTTGTCGTCGTCCTTCTTTCGCTCCTCGACCAGCTCCTTGATCTGAATGTGCATTTTGGACGTCGCCCGCTTGACCTCGTCACCTTGGTCTCGCCAATGTGAGGAGATGGCATTGTAACGACCCTCCATCATCTGTGCGTAAGTGGTTGCCTCGTCCACTTGGATCGTGGTCTCAGCCTTGATCTTGTCCATTTCTTCCTTCCAGCCCCTCTCTCGATCTAGGGCGCTGAGGGTTTTCTTCTTTTCCACTTCGACATTTGCCGTCAAAGTCTCGACTTGTCGTTCTTTCCTAGATAGCAATGTCTTTGTCACATTGGCCTCCAACAGTCGGCTTTCGTAGTCGCTAATGGTCCGCTCCATTTTGTCCTCGACGAGTTTAGCGGCCAGCTTTGACTCCTCTGCGCGTAACCGCTCGATCTTGATGTCTCGTTTAAGGGCCTCATTGTCGCTCACGAGTTTGTTGATTACGCGGCCAGTCTTGCCCAGCCCGGCCTTGCCAATTGCCGCGTCCCATTGGCCGTCGACCTGTTCTCCGCCCTCGGACGCCATGGAGGATTCCGGTTCAGGGCTTGGCTCTACCACCCTTGCGGCGGACGTGTTCCAGCGTGTGGGCGTGTCGTTGATCGCGTCGGGTCTTAACCTAACCGCCGGGGGGGTTCTGGAGTGTTGGCTGCCGTCGGCGGCGGACATGCCGCTTGTGTTGCTGTTGACGCTGCTGGAGAAGGCACTGTGCTTGCTATCGGGACTGGACTCGGAGCCTTCAAAGCTCGGCACGCTTCGAATGGTGCTAGACCTCGCCAGGCCCGGCTTGTAGGAGGCAGGCGCGCGACCCTTCATGCTGTTGATGATGCCGTTGGATGTAGGAGTCAGAGTCTTTTGGGGCTGACCATGTAGCTCAGAGTTCCTTGTCGCAGCTGCGAGGTTCTAGATCAGCAACGAATCGCGGGAGAAAAAGACCTAGCGCAAGGCTGACGTGAGGTGAAAACAGATCGATGGACGAAACAGGCGCCGGAGGCTGCGGCCGGCCTGTGAGAATTGTGGGGAGCAGTTTCAAGGATTGGGGGGAGACAATTCTGGCATGCACGAAATGCAGAGCTGAGTTGTGGGCAGACGCAGCTGGGAGGTGGTGGAACTGTGGAAGTGCGAGGGGGAGCATACCGTTGACGGTGTCCTTGTGGATGGCAAAGTCTTTCTTCTGGAGGCGGTTTCGCACCATTGCGCAGCCTCGTTCTTGGGGAGACGCAGCTGGCGAGAGGAGCGAGCAGAGCGGTGTTCGGGCAGGTATTGAGTCGGTATACAAGCAAAGCGCCTCTCGAAGTCTGTTGTTGAGAGGGAGGAATGGGATGGGGGTGGTCGATCCGAAGTGGATGAATCGGGCGGGTTTGGTGTAGCGCGTTAATTGACGTCTGGCGGTGGGTTTATTTAGGCTCGCTGTTGGTGCTGGTTGGTTAGGTGCCCCAGGTATTGCTCCAACTATTGATGGCCAGCGGGTTCGTCGAAGGGAACAACTTGAAAGCGGTCGACGGGATGGATTGTCGTCGTTAGTGAGTTACGTTTCTAGTGTTGTTGCAACACGAGTACGCAACCCCCCTCCAAAAAAAAAAAAAAAAAAAAAGGGCCTGTCGCAGAAAAAGGTCGTTCAGAGATGAAAGGAGGTAGATGATGCAGCCCAAGCGAAAGATTGGCAACCCATCTATTTGGGGAGGACTGAGTAGGTAAGCTGGAAGGCGACTTCGAAACAAAGCAGGTCGCCAGACAAAACAGCGCCAGTTACCTACCTTACCATGGACAGTACCTGAACAGAGTACCAGCCAGCCTCCAGCATGAACGACGCGCTGGCACAGAGACGAACAGAAACACGCTGCGTCTGCGCAGGGAGCGCCGTGAGATCCGGGGTGGTAAGCCAAAACAGACATGCAATGTTATTTGGGGCTGCTCGCATGGGAAACATTGACGACGCCCATGGCCGATATTCAGGCCCGCAGGGGGGTGGCCCTGGCCTTTCATGCAAGGGTTGCAACAGGGCTGGTTCTGGTTCCCGTCCGTCCATCCAACCAGCTCAGCCCCCGATAAAATGGATAACATCGGGGGAGGGGGTGCCTATCACTCACGCCCGTAACCGCTAAAGCCTAGGGACCCGGGCGTCACTGTTGCCCTGAAGCCCCGACCTTGGAACCTTTTTCCCACTGAGCCTCAGTGGGCTAATCATGGAGCAGTGACCCGGCAACCACGTACCCCAACACCACAACGACGGCGTGCGCCTCATACGCCCTAGCGTCACCTATCACCCATCGCCCCGTCATCTCGGCTTTGCGGCTTTTGCTGCTTAGCACTGTTCTCACCTCACATCTCGTTATCACGCCCGCTCTTTTACTTCTTCTTTCTTTCCAATTGTCTTACACTTCCCCCCCCTTGCATTCCGGGCTCGCAAGTGGTCTCAATGAATACGCCACGGCTCTTTGATCGCCTCGTTTTCGTTCCCGAACTCGCCGATTGCGTCTGAACTCTCATCTCAAGCAGCCACTTCACCTCATCTGCCATTTCGTATTGTTACTCCAATCGGGTTGGGCAGCACACGAACCGACAGGCTAGGCGAGAGACAGATTGATCGGCCCCCCTGGCATCTCATCAAGAAAAAGCAAGGTCATGAAAAATGACATGTTGCAAAGTGATCACCCTACCAGCTGTGAATGCACCAAAAGATAAGTCCATTCGGGGAACCAGAACCACGGCTCTTCCAAGTGTCGATCCGAAAGTTTGGGAAATTCATCCATGGCTGTCTGTCAAATTTGTGGTACAACAACCTTTAATTCTTATCCATATGTCATACACTATAAGCACCCGTAGATTTCTTCCCGGGCTTCGCCATCCTTGGCTTGTAGAATAGGTATCTTGTCCCATCCACTGATATGCCTGACAAATACCACCACACTCGGCCAACCCAAGTCTTCAAGTCCTCTTTGTGGTATTCCGAGGCAATCATAATCACTCCTTGTCAACCTCCAGTGCCCGTATCGCTCTTCTCTCGCGAGCCCATGATCCTTGGATCCCTGGCATATCTCTACAATGTTTTTCCACCGAAGCCAATAAACGCCTACCGATGCCTTGTTCATAGTTTCTTGCTCTTCACCATTCTCCTCTTCATTCCACATCCAACAACTTATCATAACGCAGTTCTATCGTCTGTTAAGCTTGCGTTTAATACACAAAAGAACACGGATCGACTTGTGTAGCTTGATGGGGGCCTGTCGCTGCAACGCTGTGCTGCGCATCAAATTGGGGTCGTGTTCCCAATCACCGACAAAAGTAACCCACTCATGCCGCAATGGCTGGAGCGGCACCTTGGCCTGGGTTGTCACCATTGGCATTGCGGGCGGCCTCGATGAATCCCGGACGGTACTTCGAGAGATACTTGCCGGCCATTGGTCTCGCGTCCTCGACTGTAAGATCTGTCAGCAGTGCTCAAGCTAAAAAGGGACGCTTCACTTACAATCGGTCCAAATGTCTTGCACAGTGTCCAGCGCAATCTCCTTGACGGGCGGCCGCATCATGACCTGATACAACAAGCTCGTCAAGGCCAGCTGCACAACGCTCGGGTCGCGACACATGTGCTTCACCCGCGAGAGAATCGTTTTGTTGAGCTCGGGAATTTCACTCAGGAAGCGCGTCAGCACCTTATCTTGCGGATGCAGGTACGGCAGGAAGCCGTCGATCAGTCGTAAACAACACTTCTCATAATGTAACGGTCTGTCGCCCTCGGACCTTTGTTGCAACTTGTCGTTGTACCACTCTTCACAAAGCCACGACACCGCCACGTCAATGTGCTTTCGGAAGTCTTCCATGACGTAGCTGTAGAGGACATCACGGATATTGTTACTGAGCGTCTGCGAGGCTGATGAGTCGTCCTCGTTTTTCACGGAAATATCCTCCAGGCCAGCCGACGAACGCGTTGCTAGCCGGGCTAGGATGGTCATCCACGAGTCTCGGGTACCAGAACTAGCAGCCAACCTGCTGAAGCCAGCCTTGTATTTCTTGACTGTCGGTTCCTCGAGCGACTTCATCATCTCAACCACGCGAATCACCGTCCCGTTGCCTGCAGTGAGTGCCGTTTCTGGTGTCAGAGTCTGCGGCTGAGCAAGATGGAACGATTTCAAGGATAGGCCGTCCTCCAATCCGGGCCTATCAGGCATCGGGGAGCTATCTAACTTGTTGAGGATCTGCTCCGTATCCTCGGCTTGGTAGAAGTCAGGCTCGTAGTCGTCATCATCCTCATCTACACCAAGAGGGGCAGTGTTGGGGTTCAGCTCGGGTGGTGGGGCATTGTTAAGGGCATCTAACCGGCCACGAATACCGTCCACGGCTTTGGTCAACACCTGAGGATCTAACCTAGAAAGAGTGGTGACTGCTATTTTAGCCACCAGGGGTGCGGGAACTTGCGATATGTCGAAAGTCTTCAGTGCATCGTTGCCAATCAAGGTGAAGACTTCGGCAAGACTGTGTGTACCAGGAGCCAGCGGGGGAACCTGAATCTGAGCTGGGGCAAGACGTTGTCGCTTCGCGTCATTGACCTCATGGTTCCGCATCTCCATCGGGCGTTTTCTCGACCCATCAAAGATATCCGACATGGTACGCATCATACGCTCCACGTATTGATGAATTCTGGGGACCATCGGGTTGTGAGGGTCTCTTTTTGTCAGGTGAATCAGCAACAGACGACTTGTCTTTTCCATGGATTTGATCATCACACGGTTCTTTGGAGTTAGAGGAGAGTTGGCGAGCTTTAGGGGGTTGAAGTTGAGGAGTGCATTGAGGATACGATTTGAGGTCGTGGGGCGGGTTCGAATCAGAATCGAAAGACAGTTTAATGTCGCATCAACAACCAAGGCGTCGCTAGGCAATTGTCAGATACGGTAAAAACCAGTTCACGGCTTGGATGTTGCCATCTTACCTGCTCTCTTGCAAAACGGTCAACATGCGGTCCAATAGCCCAGTCGCTTCGGCCTCGAGCGTTCGTTGGTCGAGGGACTGGTGATTCGGGGGGACCTTGTCTAGAGATACGTCCAGAGTGCCGCCGTACTATTATTCTGAGTTAGCCACTTCGTCTTCTCAATCGAATGAGCGTGCCCATACCCTCAGCTCAGCGCCGGTAGCGACACTCTGCGCCAAAACTATTCGCTGCGCAAACTTGATACAGCAGATTCTCACAGAAGGAACCGCATTGTCCCATATCCTCAATATCTTTTGCTTGATCGCCACCATTCGTTCCCAAGTAATTGTGTCGTAGCCGTTGTTAATGCTGTGAAGAAAACAGTCAGTCATGTAAAACATTGCAAGCACCCGGACCGGGATAGGAGACCAACTCACATCCACCTCATCGCCAGCGGGTAGATGCTAGCAGCGGTCTGAATCACGCTTCGCAGCACTTGGGGATCTTCGCGATCATTCGCAATCATCGACTCCAGCGTTGTCAGCACATAGGGCTGCATCGTCTCCTTCTCGCCGTTGGGTAGCGCAGGTGTCGCAAACGCTTCGGCAAGGAATTCAGCTCCCCATCGTCGCAGCTCAAGGGGCGCACTCGGCCCAATGATGGGGAGTATGCCCTTGACCACGCTGGGGTAGTACTTGACGTCTCCCAGGACGAGTTTTCGGGCGTCGTCGAGCTGGCGGATCTGGTCCGACACTGAGAGCGTTGGCGTCGCCATGGTTATTCGCTGGTGGGATCGCGGCCCGCAAGGGAAGCAAGATAGAGGCGTCAGGACAAGGGTTTCGTCGGTCGATAGAGGAGGATCAGTTTCATAGGTCGTACGGGAAGATGCGGCGCGTTGATGATGAGGTTGGCGATGCGGCTCTGATGTCGCGCGACTAGGCTGAGCTTGCCAGATGGGACTTTTCCACTACCGGTACGTCCTCATGCTCTGCATCAAAGGCGCTGGGTCTAGCAGGAAGCAGGAAATCGAATGCAGTCGTTGGCGGTTATTTGCAGTCGTATCTGTATTGCAGTTGCAAGGCACCAATTCGGCTGTGCTGTACGCGTTCGTCGGTGTCGCGGTGATGATTCGTCCTTTGTCACCAAGTCGGCGTCAGGTTTTGGCGACGGGCTTGCTTGCAAGTTGACGCGGAAAGCAAGACGTGAAGGGGACCCATGCAATGTCACAACTTAGCTCCAGTGCCTGGAACTACCTTAGGTGCTGTACGTCACGACCGAACTGTGCTTTAGCCGATGTTGAACCGCGCGTGCAGATTCCCCAAAGCCGCAACATCATCCGAGATCTATGGAGAGAACCATAAAATCTACAAGTCGACGACTCTCATTTGGCTTTGCTTGCGCTTCGTTCAACTAGACTCAATTCTCGGTCTCGGCGCACTTGCGATATCTAACATGGCCAAGTTTGTCCACACCAATCCCATTGCAAGCCCAGTGGACTGATCTCACATCTCCATAGCCCACACTCTACCTACTACGACCGTCGCCTGCGTCAAGGCCCCGCGCTCATCCGAGCCCGACGACCATACCTGTTCAAGAATGCCGTCACCGGCTTGGGGCTTCTGGCCGTTGTGGGAGGCATCTGTACGTCCGACATATTCCATTATTGCAATGCCTTGCTTACCGTCCTCAAGATTACTACACCCTCAACGCTGTTGGCCAAGACAACTTTGACGACGTCAAGGTGCCCGAGCAGCCGCGGAAGGCTGCTGGATCCAAGTAAACCATCATTCTAGTATCCAAGTTCCAGAACCTATCAGCTTCGACTGGTCTTATCAAGATCGTGGGCACCTAGCATTTGGAGGACAATTGTTGATTGATATGGGTTTGAAGTATTAAAAGCAGGCGATCCCATTCATGCTACCTGCTGGCCATAACGCCTTATGATCCGCCCCCCCTATCCCCAAAACCTGTATAACATGTAGTTACAACATCTTTCCCGAAATATGTATGGGTACATAGGATCATGTACACTAAGTCATTGAAGCATGCAAGACCCCGTCTGCTGCCACAGTATGATGCAATCCTTCTCCAACCCTCAATAAAAAGAACCACGCCATCTTGGAGACGCGCCCCGTGCCCCTAGCTGAGTCCAGCATTCAAGACGAAGCAAAAATGAATATGTCGAAGCGTAGCCGACTGTTCTCCTTGGGTATCACAAAATCCGATTGCAAAACAAACAATCCTCCTCATTCCCTAGCCAAGTTGACAATGGGACAAACTTATATCACCATTCCCAGTATTCCATCCCTCAAGCCGCCGCCGTCTTCGGTCCGCGGTTGATGCTCGGAAGACCGCCAACCCGCTTCATCTGGTGGTGAGCCGGGTTGAGCGCAGACCTTGTCAACTCTGGGGATTCGGATAACCGATTCGAGAGCGCGGGAGAAGCCTGTTGCTTCTGTTTCGATCCGGTGAAAGATGATTTTATATCCGCAGGAGGAACCAATCCCTGCTGCGTCCCCCGCCCACCAGCGTTTTCGCTTCGTCCCTCTCCTGTTGTGTTCAAATTTGGGTACATCTTATGCGCCAGGTGATTCGGGTTTGCCCAGGGTGTTTCCCGCAGAAACTGCTCACCCGCAGCGTCGATTCGGTCAAAGGACGGTGAGTGATAGTCTTCACGAGACTGCATCGGTTGTTTGTTCCGCCCACGTCTGGCTCGCTAAGCTAGGGTCAGCTGGGATCTTTTGAAGAGCTGACTCAATCTTTAACATACCTCAATAGCAGCCAAATCGTCCTCAAGTTCCGATGCGGAGGCGCCCTTCATTAGAGGGCCAGCGGGGAACCCTTCGTACTTGGCTATGCTCGCCAACGTCGAGACCTCGGTGTTGTATGCAACAGCGTTCCTAATCCGCTGCGCTGGGTCCTTGGGGAATAGCAACCCGCAGTCTTGCAGGCTGTGGGCGCTTCGTCTCGCGGTCTGGACGTCGTACCACTCCTGGTTGAGCGCTTCGAGCGTTTTTTCTCGCTTCTCACGAACGCCTTGGAAGTATTGGCCCCAAATCTGCGCTCGTTGCGCCACAGATTTTCGCTCGTGAGCTTTGGTTCGATAGTCAAGTTCCTTATTGATTTCTCGAAGTTTCTGTTCCAGTCGGTCGTCGAGGCATTGCTTCATGTTGAGGTATTCAGGGTGCGAGGGGACAGCTGCTAAGAGTGACTGTTCTTCTTCTTCCAGTCGTTGTAGCCTGTCCTTGTAGAGCCTGGGGAATCAATGTTAGTAGGGTCAAGGAAATTCTATCAAAGCCGCCTTACCTGTCTCTGAAGACTCCGAACATGTCCTCAATTTGTGTCCAATCCCTGTAGGCGGCGTGTTTTCTCTCAACTAATCTGCGTGAGTATAGGTTGATTTCAAATGATTGACGAATTTTCCTCACCTTCTTCGTCATGGGCAGTGGCGGCATCCACCTCCTCTTCTACGTCGGCATCTGCCTCGTCTCCGTGATGCTCTCCATCGGTGCCGCCATCTCGAACACCATCATGGCTTCCTCCATCCGTCTCGTGATCAACATCGGCTGGGACAGCGACCTTTCGCTTCGACCCACTGCGTCCTCTTTTCTTTGTCGCTCTGGTTGTGCGCTCCGTCACATCATCCTCATGCGCCGCGATCTTTTTCCGGGGTGAGCTGTCCCCGTCTTCAGCCGGTGTCTGGGTGCCGCTGCTTTCATTCGGTGGCGTAGGCTCATCCTCGTGCATCACGGCGTCCTCAATTTGTTTGGGGTCGCTCGAATCATGGTCGAGCCCAGAGCTAGTCCGTTTTCTAAGCGGCTGCTCAAGCTCTGACAGATCAGCGGCCGGTGAGCGTTTTCGCTTGCGCTCCTGTGAATCGCGCATGCTCTTATCGTTGACGAGAGTGTCTTTAATGATGGCAGGCTTCGTTGGGGAATCATCCATGACTGTAGGAGAGCCAATGGATGCATCGTCGCCCGAGAGGGATTCGTCATCGGCGTGGTCAGGATTGTCGGTAAGATTTGCTGTGCGTCGGAGCTTGCTGGGGGTGTGCTCAAAGACTTGGCCCTCGTTATACTGATCGACTACGACATCCCGCTGGCGCTGATGCTTCGGGGTGTCGAAGAGTCTCTCGGTTTCAGCCTCTGTGTCGTTGCCATCTGAGTTGAGGTCGGAGTGGGCGTCGGAGAGGACGCTGTCCGAATCGGACGCTCCTTTCTTGGACGCCGTGCTTGGTTTGGAGAGTTGGTCGTCATCGTCCATATCGAGCTGCATGTGCTCTATGTCCTCCTCGTTGTCGTCCTTGTCATCAACCTCGCTGAGCGGACTGGAAATGTTGCTATCGGCGTGTTCAAGGTCCCCGATTCCCGGGGGAGAGAGGGGCGGAGCAGCAGAAACGATCGCTGCCATCGCTGCCAGAAGCCTCACCGCGAGCGTGCAGTCGTGCTCAATGGAGGAGTCGCGAGCTGGGTGAGGTGTTGAGGCGAAGCAGAGCGCTGGGCCAGTGGGCCGGTTGGAGCAGACCGCGCACGGGAAAGAGAGGACAGGGACGGTCGCTGGGGTGGCAGAGGGAGCCAAGGAGTGTGGAGGTAATGTCTAGAATGAGATTCGAGCGAGTTTGAGGCCCAAGAGCCAAGAGGCACGGTATTTCCAGTATGCGCAGGTCAGGCGGATGTTTTGCTGTGGGAGGTGTGAGGGTTGAGAGGGGGAAGAGTCTGGGGGAGGGCGGATGGTGGATGGGCGACAGTGGACAGTACAGTGGATGGGCGCTCCCGATTTGCGCTGGGGTCAGAGCCAGAGCACCCAGTCAGTCGTCAAAGCAAAGCCGGCCGCGGGCTGCATGAAGGGCCAAAGGCGGTGGGACACGGCAGAAAGATGCTCGGCCGGCGCTGAAAGCCAAGCCGCAACCTGCAGGCCAATGACGACGCTCCTTCCGGCGCAAGGCTTCGACTGAACGACCGCCAAAAAATATTCAGGTGGGCCTCCCTGCAGCTGCACTTTTTTCGTGCCTTTTTTTTGCTGCCATCCAGAACTTCAGCGCGCCGCCGGCTGGTTCTTCTCTCGACACAACCCCCGAGCTGTCCACCGGATAATCTCGCAAATATGGGCAAACGGTGAGTCCCAGTGCAATTGCCGTTCAGTGCATGAGAGCATGGGTCACTGACTTTGACGCAGCGTAAAGGGCTTGGCAGCATCTTCCAAGGCTGTGGACCCCACCCTCGACGCTCTCTTCTCTGCCAGTGTAAGTCAAGCAACCCCATTCCACTTCCTCTCTGTCCCAGCTCATAAGTCGCAGGCCGGTCCCGTTCAGGCCCCTTCCAAGTCAAAATATCAATCTCTCCTCGAAAAGAAGCCCAGAGATGCGCCGCAACCCAAGGTCGTGTTGAAGGAGGACAGCAACGATGGAGACGAGGACGGCGACGACGAAGTGCTCTCCGAAATAAGCGAGGAACTCGACTACGGGGATGACGATGGCGAGGAAGATGGTGAAGGTGAGGACGGTGAGGAGGACGGCGAAGAGGACTCTGAAATTTCAGATGACGACAACAATGAAGAGGCCGAGGGTGCAGATGAGTCCATGGCAGACGCTCCCGAGCTCGACGATGTCATCAGAGTCACAGAAGGAGATAAGGCTAAGCGAGAACGGAAACGCAAGAGAAAGGACGAGCACGACGACCTTGAGGGAAAGTACATGGACAAGCTTGTGGCAGACGAACCAGTTGGCAAGCGACCGAAGAACGACGCCGTCAAGACGGTCGGTGAAGGCGTCGAGGAGAGTGACGACAACGAAGACAACGATATTCCCGTCCACGAATCGCTTGCCAAAGACAAGGACTCCAACAGCTCAGATTTAGAAAAGGCAGCTCGGACAGTCTTCCTAGCCAACGTCTCAACGACAGCAATCTCATCCAAGGCGGACAAGAAGACCCTGTTGACCCATCTATCATCCCTGCTCGAAAAGGACGCATCACCGCCCCAGACTATTGAGTCGATCCGATTTCGCTCAATTGCCTTTGGAGGCGGATCGCTCCCCAAGCGTGCTGCTTTCATCACCAAGACATTGATGGAAGCCACCACCAAGTCCGCCAACGCATACGTTGTATATTCCACCGCAGTCGCGGCCCGAACCGCGGCCACCAAGCTCAATGGCACCGAAGTTCTCGGTCGACACATTCGAGTCGACAGCGTCGCCCATCCCAGTCCCACAGATCATCGCCGCTGCGTGTTCGTGGGCAACCTGGGCTTCGTCGATGACGAGACGGTCCTCAGCAGGAACGCTGACGGCGAAACTACGGAGAAGAAGCGCAACAAGATCCCCTCTGATATCGAGGAGGGCCTGTGGCGCACCTTTGGCAAGCAGGGCAAGGTCGAGAATGTTCGTGTAGTCCGAGACCCCAAGACCCGGGTGGGCAAGGGCTTCGCCTACGTGCAGTTTTATGTAAGTCGGACAGTGTAAGAGAAGTCGCCATCCGCTTACAGTGCTAACCCGGTCCACAGGACGGCAACGATGTCGAGTCCGCTCTCCTCCTTGACGGAAAGAAGTTCCCTCCCATGCTCCCCCGTGCGCTACGCGTCACCAGAGCCAAGGACCCGCGCAAGACCGCCCTGGCTCAAGAACGATCCAAAGCCAAATCCGCTGCCACCAACGGGGCCACGAAGAGCACAAAGTACAAGGCCAAGGCCACCCCAGAGCAGCAGTCCATGGCCGGCAGAACCGGCAAGCTTCTGGGCCGGTCAGCGGCCGTCCAGCAGCGCCACGGCAAGCGACCTCAGAAGACCGACGGCTCGGAGGCACCGACCACGATCAAGACGCCGGAGCAGTTCGTCTTCGAGGGCCGCCGAGCCACCACCAGGGACGCTCTCCCCAAGGACCTCAAGGCAAAGAAGGCCAAGGGTAAAAAGTCGGGCAAACCCCAGAACCACGGCTCCAAGAGAGCCGCGGAGTGGAAGAAGAAGAAAAATTGATTGATGGATGACGCATCGAGGTTTTGAGACTTGGACCACGGATGGGCGGGACAAGTCCTAGGTTTCATTGGCCCGCGGGTGGGGGCGGGAGAAGAAAAGCCGTTGCATTTTCCGCAGCAGCCTAATAGCCAGTGTCATTCTACTAATGTATTGTGGGTGTATATGCAAGGGACAAGCCACCCAGACCTGCTCTATATGCGTACACAGTTGTTACTCATATACACGTCAATTCATACATTCCAGCTTTCAATGGCGATTTTGCTGGCAGCATGTCTGTTTCTGCTGAAGTGATGTGTCCATCGCCTGACTTCCAGTCGCTTTCAACGCCTGCGTATGTACTAAGTAAGAAATGAACTGGAATGCAAGAGCTTTCTCCAATTCCATCCCAAAGGACCAACATAGCAGGCTACCCATGCATGAATTAACAGTCACATAGTCACTGTACGGAGCGTCAATGGTCAAGGCAATTAACAAGTCCTCTCGATGTACAGAAACCAGATAAATTGGCCCCTCAAAACCATTCCACCATCACCAATCACCCACTTGACCATACGTCGACTCAAACTTAAAAAGAAAGGGATATATCATCAATTTTTCCTGCTTGCTGTTCAAAGGAATGCCACTCGCATCAAGGGATAGTCTCGTCTATTAGACTTGGCTCCAAAAGACCATGTGCTAACGGGTAACCTGAGCCAAACTATGGTGTGGTGGCAACCACCCATCTATCCCCCTCCATGTGCCACCCAAAATCTCTCCGACAGAGGGAATCGTAATCAACATCATCCACAGCTCTCCCCTTCGTACACAACACGACGTCTAGTGGTTCTAGACAGTTCGGGTCCGCCCATCAAAGAAATTGAAAGAGTTCGCGTTCATAAAGTCCGCCAGCATATGCCGTCGTTTAGTACTCGACATCCTCCTCGGCCTCAAACGAGTCGGCGCCAACCTCCTCATAATCCTTCTCGAGAGCGGCAAGATCTTCGCGGGCCTCGGTGAACTCGCCCTCCTCCATACCTTCGCCGACGTACCAATGGACGAAGGCGCGCTTGCTGTGCATGAGGTCGAACTTGTAGTCAAGTCGGGACCAAGCCTCGGCGATGGCGGTGGTGTTGGACAGCATAGAGACGGATCGCTGGACGGCAGCGAGACCGCCGTCGGAGGTGGCGGCGGGAACGGCAACGGGCTTCTGGTAGTTGATGCCGATCTTGAAGCCAGTAGGGCACCACTCGACCAAGTTGAATGATGACTTCTCCTTGAGGGCGGCAACAGCCTGGTTGCAGTCACGAGGAACAACATCGCCACGGTACAGAAGAGCGACAGCCATGTACTTGCCGTTTCGAGGGTCGCAGACAACCATTTGGTTGTTGGGCTCGAAGCCTGAGAATGGTCAGCGGATATGGAACTAGACTAGTGCAATATGAGGGAGGAACGTACACTGGAAGGTAAGTTCCGAAACCTTGAAGCTCTCGTGCGAGCTCTTGTCGGCAGAAATGACGGGAGCGTAGCTGATTAGGGGGTAGTGGATTCGGGGGTAGGGGACCAAGTTGGTCTGGAACTCGTTGAGATCAACGTTGAGAGCACCATCGAATCGGAGCGAGGAGGTAATAGAGCTGACAACCTGAGCAATCAGACGGTTGAGGTGGTCATACGAAGGCCGGGGAATATCGAGGTTGCGACGGCAAATATCGTAGACAGCCTCATTATCCACGAGGAAAGTACAGTCGGAGTTCTCAATGGTGCTATGGGTTGACAGAACGGCGTTGTAAGGCTCAACGACGGCAGTGGAGACGCGAGGAGCAGGGTACACGGCGAACTCGA
This sequence comes from Dactylonectria alcacerensis, assembly GCA_029931735.1. Classification (NCBI taxonomy): domain Eukaryota; kingdom Fungi; phylum Ascomycota; class Sordariomycetes; order Hypocreales; family Nectriaceae; genus Dactylonectria; species Dactylonectria alcacerensis. The sequence goes on from JAPMUZ010000002.1 coordinate 3,940,481, forward strand.
GCTTCGACTTCTTGCCAAACTCGGTGGAAAGGCGTTCGAGCAGAAGAGCTCCGAAACCAGAGCCGGTACCACCACCAAAAGAGTGGAAGATCAGGAATCCCTGGAGGGAGTTGCAGTTGTCTGTGGCCCTAGGTTTTAGTAACTCGTCCTTTGAAGGTTTGGGGACGGCGGGGCTCACCGGTAACGCGGCGGACACGGTCCATGACATTGTCGACCATCTCCTTGCCAATGGTGTAGTGGCCACGGGCGTAGTTGTTGGCAGCATCCTCCTTGCCGCTGATCAACAGCTCGGGGTGGAAGAGTTGGCGGTAGGGACCGGTTCGGATCTCGTCAATGGGGGAAGGGTCCAGATCGACGAAGATGGAGCGAGGAACATGCTTGCCACTGCTGGTTTCGGTGAAGAAAGTCTCGAAGGAACCAGAGTCGCCCAAATCGGGGGCATTGGGGTCGGGAAGACCATTGGGGGCGAGGCCGTGCTCGAGGAGGTACCTATGAACAGACGTCAGTTAGCTCTGAAAGATCAGAAGCTTCATCGAGGAGAGGATGCAACATACAGCTCCCAAGCAGAGTTACCGAGCTGGGTACCAGCCTGGCCCAGGTGGAGGTGAATAATCTGTATCACAAATCATCAGCATCATCATCGGTTTCACCATCGCTATCACCATCGCAAGTTCGGCTGTAGCTCTGAAGTGAATGGGGAGCCGCCAGTGAAGACACCAAGTGGAAACACGGAAGCCACCCGAGGAGAAGGAAATCATCAGAGGATGAGAGGTGGGGGAAGTCACTGACCTCGCCCTTCATGGTGGAAATATGAAGCTAGAGACGGATGGACAAGATGCTGAGGTTGACGATGGGAGACGGCGGAGGAGGAAATAGGCGCGCAGCGCTGAGAGGAGGGAAGAAGGGGCGTGGTGATGATTTTCCAGTGGAGGTTTGGAGGAGTTCTGTGTGTGGGTATTGGCCGTGGCCGTGGCATTGGCGGGGTCGATCAACAAATCTGGCTCTGGCGCCAAAGGGGGCGCTGGCAAGTTGTCTCAGCCCGGTCCTGGGATTCTGCAAGCAGGGCAGGGAGTACCTGGAGCCACTACGAGACGGCACCCAGACACGAAGTACCTGCGGCCCCTCACCGCCAATTGAAAACGCGGCCGGGGGACAATGAAGCTTGCAAGGGGGTGGCTTGTAGGTGCTCCCGTAGCTTGAGCTTTGGGGAGTGTCTCTTGGGGGGTTGAGGAACCCTCTGGGGCTTCTGTCGGAGGCATGCACTTTCGTAGGTGCCGCAACCGTGGCACCTGTCAAAACCCGGTTGTTTATCTAGGGGATTAATTAGGAGGGACGGGGGAGTGTCGAAGATGGGACGGATGGGATAATTGGCATTCGGCATGATGGGGATATCACAGGGTTCTTCTTTCTCCCTCCCTCTCTGAATCTTCGAGTAAGTAGGTACCTTACATATCAGCGGCACTTCAAGCAGCCGGGAGCCAGCACAACTGGTCAACGCTCATAATGATAGCACCTCACCTGTTTTGATTCTCCGCCTGATGACACCGTCAAGTGCCGCACATTCCAGGACGTCTGTGAATGGTTCGTGAGACCTCGTCTCACCACGTGCGGTTCACTCCAGGGTCACTTCAAACGATATACGATGTCCGACCTGCCCAATACCTACAAGATAATCCACTAGGTATTCATCGACGAGCTCCATTGCAATGATTCCTCCAGCCACTTCAAACGTCCACTTCGTAGACTAGTCGCATGGATAGTATCAATGCCGTCCTCAAACTACCGTGCAAACCTTGCCCAGGGTAGATCACCCGGATCACCCAGCATTGTCCAGCTGTTTGGCCGACAATGCAACACCCACTCTCGGGCCCGTAGCCGCTCGGCCTTTAGCATCGACGTTTCCGATAAAGCGTCAGCCATCTTCTCAGATCACCAAACCCCCTGGAGCATTAATCCGGTTGAATAATTCACGGCAAACAAAAGCACAGCCCGATCCCACGTCGTACTCTGCCACCAGGTAGATCCACCAAAAGCTGGAGAAAGGTTTCAGCCACAAGTCCCCGTTCCATCTCGCCAGTCTGCGCTAATCCGAATTCGCTCTGCTCTGAGACGAAACAACTTCCCGTAGGAACCCTTTGCATCTATTTTAGCGTCTGCACTGCTCTCGTTCCGCTGTTCATATACGAATATCGATATCAACAGTTGAGAGCCTGCTTTTGGAGACTCGCACGCATGCAGCAGTGAAGAATGCATGGAACATAGATAGTTCGTAACAACTCCGGCGCTTGAGCTAATCAGGGCCTTCGGAGGTGTTGATGTTCACCTAAATAGCTCAAGTCGTGGCCATTTACACAATAACTACGAACAGCATCATCAATATTTAACTCATTAGACTATGGTGCGAAATTTAAGTGTAAGTGTATATTTTAGTTACCCTTCCCGTTTGCCGCCCGGTTCTTGAGAAACCCAACCGTGTCTTTCATTTGTGCAAAAACAAAGATCCATGGCAACCCGCCATGGACATACAAAGTGGTATCATAGGCCGCTCCACAGTTATAAAAAAAAAATCAAAGGTTCCGCGATGAAGACACACATGCTTCGTCATGTTCGTGTTTGGCCCGGGTTTTGTTCCCGGTTTTGTTCCTGGTTTTGGTCCTGAGTTTGACTCGATTCGCTCTGCTCCAACTGTTCAATACGGCGTTGGATCGCCTCCTTCTGGTCTCTCAACGCCTTGATCTCATCGTCCCTGGTTGCTGTGTCCCCACTCAGACGACTCTCATTGTCTATGATGCTGGCCGTGTCCGTGGTGGTAGCATCGTATAGGGGGAACGGCTCTTGTCGGTCACCGCACAGGTCCCTCCTCTCGTGCATTTCCCCCACCACGTGTAAGTCATTATCGCCGGTCTGTCCCCCTCTTGACATGGTGTTCAACTCATGTGCACGCTTTTTCTTAGCGCGAGCCCTGTCTCTGCGAATGATAAACACAGCACCACCTGCGATAGCGAGCAACACGAACACAGCCACACCGATACCAATACCGATTCGTGCACCTAATGACAGCCCTTTGGGATCTTCTTCAGTCCCAATATCGTCCTCATCCTTTAATCCCAGGTTGTCCTTGTCGGCCTCCTGGAACAGGGCTCTGATCGTATACACAGCAATCGTCGCGCTGTACAGAGTAGTCGTTGAGTCTGACAGGATGTCGTATGTGCGGGCAGTATGGTTATAAGTGATTGGAACCGCCAAAACCGTGGGTATCGTTCGTTTACACTGATCGCCGTCCAAGAAGTATTCCCTGTAGACAGTTAGCGGAGCCTAGGCAAGGACTTCATCTCATACGTACGATGAGCAGCATATGGCAGTGGTGGTTGCCTCATCTCGAACCTCATTGGTGTTGACCCGAAGCGATACAGTCGTCCATCCGTTGGGACACGTGCCGGGGCTGAAAACGCCTGTCCGACCTTGGAAGAACATGCCGTCGGGGTAGCAGGATAGAGTGCTCGCGCCGGCGGTGGGCTCCAAGTCTAGCCATGCGACAGCGCCGGAATCACTTGCGCTCAGATTACCGTCGACATTGTAGGTCCATGTGCAGCTTTGGGGTACCTGCCAGTGGGTTGTCATAGGAGGAAACGTTTGGTTGTCTTCATGATTTTCCGTCGTTGTGGACCATGCCGATGTCATCACTGTAGACGTCGGCTCTACGGTGAATATCGCATCTGAGGGGGAGACGGAGCTAGAGGTCGAGGTCGAATCCAGGTCCACAGTGTCGGATGCGGTCGAAGAAGCCATGGAGGCGACACTAGCTTGGCGACGCCTGACCTCGAGAGAAGGGCCACCAGTCCAACCGTCCACGGAGCGCAAAGGAGTCTTGTAGTTGCAGTCAAGTCTGCAGTTCAGCGACCGTCGCCAATGTCGTCCATCCGGGCATATGGCCGACGGCTGGTGGGTATTGACGCGCGGTGTTGGTAGGGGTCGTAAACTGGGAGGGCAGCTAGACACGGGCGAAGAGGGGCGACTCGAGTAGGCTTCAGTTGAGAGTCTTCGGGCTCGGGTTCATGCTCAAGCAGCGTCGAGAAGCATCAGGATGGAGGCTCTGGGGGTATTTCAAGGACAAGTCGATAGAGACCAGAGAAAGGGAAAGAGAATTGGTCCATGCCGCGCGGGAGGCGAGAGTAGCGTTGGTGTTCCCCCTTCTGAGGTCTTTGCCTTGAGGGCTTGGCGAAATCTTATCACGGGTGGATGCCGAGAATGCCAAGGCCAGAATCGCACTGATACAACTGTCCACGTTGACCGCTGCAGGTCTGGGCATTGCCGCTTGCGCTGGCCTGAATGCGCTGAAAGTCGCTGGGGAGGGGCTTCTTGGGCCAATCTTGCCGATGCGAGCGGCTGCTGGCCTCCGGCGCCGAGCCTTTTGCTCAATGCCATGGCCTTGGCCGGCGCATTGAGGTTTCTGGGCGCTTTCTAGGCGCTCTCGCGAGCTGCAAAATGCTGCGCCGAGGGGAAATGAGCCCGGCCGTTGCGTGCCGAGATGCGGTCTTGGAACTCCCGATGTGGACACCCAAGGGGCGCGGCAGTAACACCGGGGCTCGGCGCATGCTGAGAGAGAGTCGATGCTCTTGGCCCTGCGTGAAAGACGCAAGGTCTCACGTGGTGACAGTGTAGGTCTACGAACGAGGGGAAAAGAAGAGAGAGAAAGAGAGACAGAGACAGAGACACCAAGAGGGTACACGGGTGTAACCGAACACGGGAAGTAGGCTCTTGGCCCGCGCGGGTTGGAATGCCGCTTTGTGACAACTTCAATTTAGTGCAAAGCCCTCGAAGCATCAACTACGAAGTAACTCACAGTTATCAACAAGTAAGTCACCAATTACCAGTGTTATATACACATTTCTATACTCGTTCACATCCAGACATCTATCTAGGTACCTAAGGTCCTAAAATCAACCACCCGAGCCACACAAACCTAGATTATCGCGATCGCATGTTTGAGTCTTGACGCCAGCCTTCACTTGAAAAATATTTCGGCTGTTGTAACAATATCCAAGCAATGGTGCAACACCATCTCGGGAGCACAGTTCATGCTCACAGAGGTTGACAAGGCCTACCTGGCGCCTCATCTCTCGCTCGCGCGCCACACACTGGGCAGCTTACGCTCGCACGTACGATCAATGACTGGTGACACCATGAGATGTGGTCCCCACAGTCACGCTCGGACCAGCTTGCTCCATTGCCAAGTCGGGCAATCATGAATCTGACACCTCAGGAATCAATCTGCATCTCGGAATCTCGGCGCCTCCAGCTCCGGCCACTTTTTTTTGTGCCCTCCACTCCCGCCGACAAAGGGTTTTGACCCAGTGCGGAGAAGCCCACAGGAGTGCAGCGAGCAACAAAGGGTCACATGACCCGAGGGGTCGAAGGGCACGAAAACCCTACTGCCAGAATTTTGGCCCAATTCGTAACCTCAAGCGACTCAACACCCGCCTTCAAAGTCGACTCCATCCCGGCCCATCTATATTCGCTCTTCGGTAGATCAGCGAATTCACTCAACACAACACCGCGATCATGGCTGACGAATACGTACGTGCTCTCCGAATCCCTCACCCAGCCGCTGCTGCGAACTGCGGCCGCGAAACTTGTCGCCTCCGTCGCAGTCGCCCGCCACGCAGTGACGCCCTTGCCAGGAAATATCGGAACACACAATGACTGACTTTTGTGGTGACAGAACGCCGAGGAGGCCGCCGAGCTCAAGAAGAAGAGAGCGTTCCGAAAGTTCTCCTACCGAGGAATCGACCTTGACAAGTACGTTGCACGCGAACCCCCCCGCCGACGATGGAATCCCTTGCGTCCCATGACGTTCTGGTGCGCGCCGAATGCATCGAGAACACTTGTGCTGATCTGTGATTCTCTTTCCACAGCCTCCTGGACCTCAGCTCCGACCAGCTCCGGGATGTCGTCCACGCCCGTGCCCGCCGCAGGATCAACCGTGGTCTGAAGCGCCGCCCCATGGGTCTCATCAAGAAGCTCCGAAAGGCCAAGCAGGAGGCCAAGCCCAACGAGAAGCCCGACCTCGTCAAGACCCACCTCCGAGACATGATTGTCGTCCCCGAGATGATTGGTAGCGTTATTGGTATCTACTCCGGCAAGGAGTTCAACCAGGTCGAGATCAAGCCTGAGATGGTTGGTCACTACCTGGCTGAGTTCTCTATCTCATAGTACGTCTTCCCCCCACGCCCCGTTGCCGAGCCATCGGATTCTAACCCTCTCACAGCAAGCCCGTCAAGCACGGTCGACCCGGTATTGGTGCCACGCACTCTTCTCGTTTTATCCCCCTCAAATAAGAAGGTTGCGGTCTTGGGTGGTTTCTGCATTCACGGACATTTACGGGCGAAAAGGACAGGAACTGGTTTTGGTAGAAGGGCGATGGCCTCTATCGAAGTCACTTGATGACAATGGGTACCATGAAAGTACAATAAAGCAGCATTGTCCGCTTGACAACTATTCGCCCTTTCCTCTCCCGATCGTGCTTCAACGTGACCCATGCAAATGGCCTAGGCCCTGGAATTCTCTTCTCTCTGGAAACTCCACTTCATGTAGACGTCATCCCCAAGAGTGTGCGTCTCGACATTTCGCTAGTAAAGGAGTGTGGGGTAGTAAGGCAATACTCATGTATCGCTCAATGAAAAAAACTCCTTATCCTCAATCTCTCACACCATGTCGTCGCCAAGTGCGGTGTGTTTGTTCCTATCAAAGGGATTGCTTCGCCTGAACAGTCTCCCCCAGTACCGCGTAACTGCTCCCCAGATGGTCTTGTAGTCCTACTCGCAGGATCCCTCGCGTGGGTTCGAGGTTCGAGGTTCGTCATATCGAGATTCATTATATCGGGGTTCATCACATCGAGAGCCGCCAACTGCACAACCAAAGCGCATGCGCCCTTTGTTGTAGTTGATGAAGAGCTCCTCACCAGCTTTCATGTCTCTCACGAGCGTGACAGTGATGCAGTTCGGATGGTCCGAGTCCGTCCACTGCTGTGCATTGGCGTGAGTTGTACAAGCGTGGTTGATGTGCGACGCAACTGCATAGACGTGTGCGTTGGTGTTTTTTGAATCCCAAAACGCATACTCTTCGACGAACTTCTCGAGAAGCTTTCTTCCTCCAATATTTAATTTCTTGTTGATCGGAATATCCTCCAGCTTCTTGAAGGCTTGTTGGAGTTCAAGCCGGGCATCAGGTGAGAGTTTGTCCCACATATCGCCTATTGTCCTCCTCCCTTGCCTCTGTCGCCAGTGAACACAAGATATCGCAGGTTTTTCGACAATGACGCAATGACCGCGAGGAAAGTCTTGATTTAAGTGAACGCAGCGGCCACGATTAACATGGCTAGAAATATAAGTAGCCTCTTTATTCCGGGGCAGAGATGATGCCTTGTCCTGCCCAATCTGATAACTGTCGCTTGAGGCGTCTGCCAAAGCAAGTTAGGTGCTGAGGTCCATGATGATGAGGTTTGTAGAACACAAGACAAGGCTCGGAGCCAGGGCGTTCAACGACTACCTAGGACGATATCCTTACCCAAGGATTCCATACTTGATACTTCATCTTGAGGTGAGCGCCCTGCCTCGCATCCGCCGATGGAGCAGTCGTGAGCCGAACTGGAAGAAGTGTGCCGCCCTACACCATGCTATCAGAACTCCGCTGGGTCATCAAGCTAAGAAAATGCATGCATACGAGAAGGCATTGTCGCGTCGACGATGCTTTGTAAAGCTGGCTTTGTAGAGCGGGCCAAAGTCCAGGTGGCGTAAGATACGCGTGACATGCTAAGACGATGATGATAATTGTCGAAGTCGTCTAGAATAGTGCAAAGTTGATGTTGTCGATGTCAGTATGACGAATAATGATTTTAGCACTAACGAAGCAGAGAAAATATCTCTTTCATTCAGTAATGTGCTGGTTTTAGAAAAGACGGAACGCAAGAGTCCAGTGAAGGTAGAACGAAAGGCCAATGTGCATACCTACAATTGAAGTTGTCAAGGATCACACTTGCCCTGCCCGACGGCAATAGAACACACCTACCTCATGGCCAGCCTGATCAAGTCACACGCAACAACCTGAGGATCACCCTTTCTCCAAGGCACAAGCTCGGGCCCCTTTTCAGCAGAGTTCGTATAACATCAAAGCATCCGAAAACGCAAATATGCCACCTCTAGCTCGGACCTGTATAGCATCAACATGGTTTGGCGTGAGAGGCACAACCCAATGACAAAGCGAATATCGTTGACTGAATTTGATGGATTCCTATATGCCGATCCATGTTCTAGTATACAACCCTCATTCCTGCTTCTGGGCCAGTCTAGCGGCTTTCCGCTCCTCGTCCTTGAGGTGCTGTTGCCTGAAGTGCTCGACAGCCCAGTCCATGTTGTTGAGGGAACCGGCCTGGATGTTTCGGGGAGCGTGAGATTGAATGGCCCTTTCACAAAGTTAGCATCAATTCTTGTGGTATTGATCGAGCTTCGGGTTGACGGAACGGTGTGGTACGCACTCGGGGTAGGCGACATCGACGTATCGGTGTTTGTTGGAGGCGTTCTCGAACAGGTTTCGGTCGAAGGAGGCCTGCTGCGCAGCTTTGGTGTGCAGGGTGTTGATCTCCTCCCAATCGTCGCCCCGCGACGTGTACTTGTCAATGAGGCTGAGGATGGCGGACTTCTCGCCTTCCTGGGGGACGAACTGCAGGAGGAGAACGCCGCCGAGGAAGGCGGAGACAGTCATGATTGATCCGGTCTGCGTGGATAGGTTAGCACTGAGTCGCAACAATGGCCGTCGGACAGCTGCGGGAAGACGTGTCGCGGCGAGACGGTTGCGAGGTTTTGCGGGCGATACATACGCCGAAGGACTCGTTGACGGGGGCGGCGGGCTTGTGGTGAGCGTGGGCGTCGGAGGCGTAGGTCCGCGCTGTCCGCTGCAGCTGACGGGCCACGCAGGCTGCCCTCTGTCGTGCGGCGAACATGTTGGCGGGATGGGCAGCGTTCAATTGAGGATTGGTCGTGAGGACTTCGTTCGGAGACTCGCCAAATCTACATGGCCGGTTGAGGTTGTCGCCGGTCCGCGGGTTGATCCCGCGTTACGTAAGCCAACCCTGCTTGGGGGTTGACCAATCGACGTGCAGACGTTTGGAATCGCTTCTTTCACCCAACTTGCTCCTGGAAACTTCGTTTTTCAGTCAATGTACCGAGTTTTGATTCGATGTGAGACATCATGCGACTTCAACAAGTGAATTTCCAGCTTGCGGTTTCTGGAGATGTTGATGCAGTCCCTTCATCACAGTGGTCAGGCCACAGTGGCTCGTCGTAGTGCTAAGCAACTCATACGAAGGCCATTAGCAATCCGAGAGGCACACTTTGGACGGCTGATGAGTGGCAGTCAATGATAGCGATTTATGGGATACCACGATTGGCAACTAGTATGCTGCTCTCATCACTGGATCGCTGCCTGTTTAGAGTACCATGAGCACCCTTCCATGGCTTACGCGATCAGATCCGCTCATGATAAGCCAGCCAGAGGCACCATCAGATCAAGTTGTTGGCTGATGCAAGCAATGAGGTCACACGTTTGCTTTGCGGGTCCTTGTGTTTTATATTTGGCTCTGTCTTCTCATATCTCATTCATTTGTGGGAACTTCTCTCGATCTACTTCATCGATTGCTTACATATCACCAAGCGGCTGATATCATCCACCCTGGGTTCAGGACTTTCACCGCAAAGTCCGGATCTCATATACTCTGAATCGCGACCTAAAGTCCGACAATGATTGATAGCAAGGGATATAAGGATACGAAATCTCCTAACAGGATCATGGAACTCTGACAAGAGACCAAGCAAAACATCGATCACCGCCCTATACCGATATCAAGACCGACCCCGGTTCTACCAACATCATGACGAAGACAGCTTTTATTACGGGTGCCAACTCGGGCCTTGGCCTAGCTCTAACGAACTTATTCCTCTCGGACGGTTGGAATGTCGCCGCGACGGCTAGGGACCCTTCCTCCCCGAAGCTCCAGGGCTTGGCTAGCGAGTTCGGATCGTTAAAGGTCTATCGCCTCGACCTCTCTGACCAGACTACGTTCCAGCCGGCGTTGGATGCCGCAATTGAGAGGTTTGGGAAAATCAATGTCCTCATCAACAATGCTGGTTATGGCCAGTTCGGAGTACTTGAACATCTCGATATCAATACTATTCGCAAGTGCTTCGAGGTCAACGTTTTCGGTATGGCTCTCTCTCAGTCCGGACAACACAAAGTGTGACGTATAATATTCATCTAACCTTTGGGGAAAAGGTACTCTGGGACTAATCAAAGCATGCCTTCCACACCTGCGTGCAAGCACCGAAGCAAATGCTCCGTCCCGGATTATTTACGTCGGATCGGGCGCTTCTCATTTTGGGTTGCCTCTACTTGGCCCATACAGTGCCAGCAAGGCGGCAATGAACCTCTTCATGGAATCACTCGTGTATGAGATGGAAGCGGTCGAACGCCCTATCCAAGTCAAGCTGGTGTGTCCCCATGGCGGGATCACCGAGACCAACTTCAATCAGACGTCGATGCAGTTGGCTGATCTGGATAAGATGGCGCCTGGCATACAAGAGAGATACGGCGCCTTCCTAGAGAGGACCATGCAACGGTTCGGGGCCATGCAAGCGCAGAGCATGTCGGCGGCCGAGGCCGCGGAGACGGTCTGGACAGCCGCGACGGACCACGATTCTACCAAACTAAGATACTTTGTCGGGCCTCGGGACGGTGGAGTGAACCTACGGCGCCGGATGCAAGGCAGAGAGGCCGGAGAAAATGATGATGAAGTCGACAAGAGATACATGGAAAGCATGAGGGCTGCATACCTGTGAGACCCCAAGACGAGGAAGTACATACTTGGGGAGTCTTGGACTGGCCCGGTTAAGGCTGGGCATGTCAAAATGAAGACATTACATGGAACGTGGTTGGCGGAGAATGGGGTGCAGCGACGATCGATTCCTATCTGATCTTGACGTTGGACCTGAACTGCCAAAGCCACCACATGTCTCAATTCGCCTGCAGAGTCATCATATGTATACGAGGCACGGGTGTTAATACAGTATGTGTTTGCTACGGAGTTACCAACGAACAGCGTATGCGTATGCGAGCGCGAGCGCGCGTGCAGGTATGTAGGTCTTGTTGGATTGTGCGAAATGCGTGATGATTTCAACGTGACGATGTATTACACAAGGAGGCCTCTTGCCAGCCCAGGCGATCCACGGTTTTGCCTCGTGGGCAGTGCACGCGACCTCGAGATCCTAGTCAGCCAGTCGGAGAGCTTGGGCGACGATGCAGGATTCAGGGGGCGGGCGGGCGATTCGGATGTCAAGAAGATGGCGGCGTGTAAGACGGGACTTTTTGGTTTGCAGGCCAAAGGAAGGGTTGAGAAAACACGCCTCACGCCTCACGACTCGTCATAAGGATTGCCTCACGCCTTCAGGCCATTGGCTGCCCCAACAAATGACAGGCACGCGCGAGCCTAAGGCACAACAATTCCGAGCTGTCAAGAAGGTAAACTCCGTCCCGTCTTGATGCGGGGAAAAGACAACAAAAACAAAGCCCCGCTTCTTGATTGATTGATTCTCTTGGCCACGAATGGGGCAGCCGAAGATGGATTGGACCATGTCTGTTGGAAGCCTGGTGCCTAAGTACTGTCGATGTCACCAGTAAGACCCGCGGGCTTGGCTGGGACAAGCCTCGCACACACCCTTCTTGCTGCTGCGGAGGCATCAGTCCGTCAAGCCACCCACACAGCGACACCTACGCATGCCATCAAAGCCACCCAAAGTGTCTTTTGCCTGATGGCCCTGTTTCTGTCACACCGGATCTCACGCCCGGCACTGTGAGGCTTCGCCCCCCGAGCTAACCTCAACCGTCGTCATAGAGCCCTCAGTCCTCGTCACTTATACGTCTACAATCCACGGCTTTGTCTACATTCGCGAGCGGCAGAGCAACGCCCCGTTCCCCTCACTGCAGGCAGATGCAGAAACGTTAAAAGAAGGAAATGCCTCGACGACGCATGGCATGATCTGACGTTTGCCTGCTCGTTGCCTTCCATGTCGAGTTCACAACGACCATCCAAACAAAGCAAAAGGCTCCTGTCGTGCCTCCCGTCGTGCCTCAAACAGCAGTCGTTGTGCTCGGACAGGCCCGCCGTTTGAATCGAGTACCGACGCCTAGTCTTAGGTGTGATACATCCGAAACAGAAAAACACACGACGCTGTAATACAAACACCATTTGAACAGCCCGAACGTCTCGGGAACCTCCTTATAAAGGGAGAAAAAGAGGAGAGGCAAGTCGATTGATCATCTCTTGTTCTTACCCAGTACACGACACAATACAAGAGCCCATCCACTCCCAACACACAAACACAAGACTCGTATCTACACCGAACCCCACGGCATCAGCAACAAGATCCGGCGAAAGTGGACGAATAGCAAAGATGTGCCACACTATCGTCGCCAAGCGGATGTGCCAGGTCTGCCATCGCAGCCAGGGCGAGAAAGTTATTGACTTTGAGCGCTGCGCACGAAAATGTTCCAGCCCGTTCTACTGTCTGACACCAACGCCTGAGATGGAGGTCTGCGCGCTCTGTGCGTGGAAGCCTTGCACACCGGTCCTCGCACAACATGCCGCCGAGGACAGCGCCGCCGCCGCCGCTGCCGTCATGGCCGCCCGGCCGCCCGTTCTACGCATGTCCGTCGATGCAGGCGGTGACAGTCCGACGCCCGGAGGTGGGCCGCCACGCCTTCCCGTGCCCGGGCTCACCCCCGGCCGGCAATCTGTCTTCGGCTAGGGTCCGAGCGGCCTGCAAGGGGATGTTGATGGGCGAGACGGCGCGCATGGAAGTGGGACGACGGAGGGTGGAGACAAGGAAAAGAAAGAAGACCAGAAAGAAGAGAAAGAGGAGAAGATACCAAATTGAGACAGGTTGAGGGCCGGCAAAGAGAGTCATGATGGGGAAGACAGAATGTCACTGCACCAAGGGTGCAGGATCGATTGGGGGGCCCCATCGCATGGTCGGAGCAGAGTTGGCGGAGGGGTTCATCTCATCACATCACATCGAGAAACACGGCGGAACCGTACCACGGTATCATGATACAGGTCATTGGGCCGCGCTGGGCCATCGCGCTACGCCGCTATGGTCACCACGCTGTTGTCGTCCACCCACCCTGCTACTACCTCTGATTCTACCAGATCAATCCCTATGTCATCTGCTATGCAGGAGTACCACCACACAAAACTCCTCCCACAACCATCACCCACTAATATCATACGCCTACATTGCACTAATTGATTAGCGGATGGCGGGCAGACATGCTACGGGCGCCCCGGTGAACCGGCTGGGCCACCCACACTGCCGGGAGCGCGCAGAGCGGATTCTGCGGAACCGCATTGCAGGGCTGATGAATGACTTGCATGATTGGCCCCCGACATGACAGGACGAAAAGGAACCAACCGATCCTTTGCAGGACGAACGGCCAGGAACACACGCAATCCCGCAGAGTAACTTTTGCTTTTAATAAGTCGAGAAAAGATGCAGAAAAGAGCCCCCAAAAAAAACTTGGAAAGCCATCTCGTTCGCAACGAGGCGGGCCGTGCGACTCGCCGTAACACGGCCCGTCCTCCATCGTCCCCATGACCTTGACCATGACCATGACAGTGACTGTGACCGTGACCATGCTTGATCTTCTGTGATTCTGTGGTTCCTGTGGTTTTTCTGTGGTTCAACGATTACGACTCGCGCCGCGCGCCGCATGGACCCCTATCCTCCCCGGGTGTCGTACCAGCTTCCTTCGAGTGGCTCGTGATGGCCTCTGATTCACCGGGCAGAAAAAAAAAAAAGGCCCCTACCTCCCTCGTCCTCGAATGACGAGTCGAGGAGATGTCTGAGGACCGAAACACAAGCCATCGACAGCTGAACATGGCTCAGCGAGCGTGGGAACATCGCCGCTTTCTCGCCTTCGCCCCGAGTCTGACCGCCGTATTGACAGGCCTTTGCTTCACCGATTCGTGTCTCTAGGGGAGTCCATCGCCAAATCAGCCGAAACAACGTCGTTTTTTGCCCCCTTCTCCAGCCAGAGTGGTGACTCCAGATGGCATATTTGATATTTTTTTTTACTATTCCCTGACCGTGCCAGACAAAAAAACCCTGCTCGGTAATTGCCTCAATCCTGGTCCGGTTTGGTGCTCTTGTTCCCTCAGGGCCCGTCGTCCCTAGTTATCGTGTGCTCCTGTTCCTCAAGGGCTGGGTGTTCCTCAAGGCGCAAGCTCGGAGCACCCCGTTCTTTCCTCCAGATTCTTGTTCCTTGCTTCCTTGTTTCTCTCTCCCTCTCTCTTTTTTTTTTCTCCTCTTCCCCAGAGAACTCTAAATATCCATCCGATATTCCCTCCACCCCCCCTCTCCTCGGAGAGTTGTCGATTGCTTCTTCTCTCTCTAGCAATGGCTTCCACCAAGCTGGATCAAGTCTGGGTTCAGACGTCACCCAATCCGCGGACCTCGCGCCCACTCTCGTGTTCCGGCGCCCTGCTGCCGCTCCCGCTGCCGATATTACCGGCGCCGCGTGCCCTCGCCATGCCACCGTCGCTTTACTGCGTCGTCCGCGAGGGCAACAAGGCCGACAAGTTGCCACCCAGGAGCCTCTGGGAGTTCCGCATCGCCGGCGTCGACGAGGCGCTGGGATACCTGCGGGACTCGGCGCGGCGCGAGATGCTCTGGGACGGCACCGGCTTCGCCGTCGACGCGGAGAAACGGGCTGTCGTCCTCACTCCCGAGGTCCGTCGGGGAGAGCAGCCCGCCGATGCCTGCCGGAGGGCGTTTGCAGATCTGTGCCTCAAGAACAGGGGCAGGCTGAACAATTGCTTCGACAAGTGGCTCGGCAGACCCGCAGACAGCCGCGAGTTTCAACCCATCCATGTCACGGACGTAGCCTGGCAGGATTTGACCATTCCGCTGCCGGCCAGGGGCGTCTTCGGCATCATCACCGTGGGCGTTCACATGAACATGTACTCGGTGCGCCAGGTCGACGGCCGCGAGCTGGTGGACCGCATCTGGGTCTCGCACCGCGCCAGGGGGGAGGGTGTCTGCTACGCGGGCATGATAGACCAGGTCGTCGCGGGAGGCATGGACCCAACGGACAAGATGGACGGTCTCCTAGCGCCAGCCGTGACGCTGAAGCGCGAAGCCGAGGAAGAGGCAGGGTTGATCCTCGACCTAGACACCAAGGACATGTTCTCAAGCGGATGCTGTTGCTGCTGCGGCGGCCAATCGAGGTCAATAATCGGCACGGTAGAAGAAGCACCGGCCGTCGCGTTCTACGACTGCAAAGGACGCGAATCTGGGCGCGGCAACGAGGGCCACCTGGAGCCCGGCGTACGGTTCGTGTACGACCTCAAGCTCCGGGACGCGGCCTTTCAGCCCCGCAGCCGCGAGCGCGGCATTGAAAAGTTCGAGGCGCTGACGGTCGATGAGGTCAAGCGCTGCCTGCGGGACCGGCGCTGGAAGCCCAATTGCGGCCTAGTGATGCTCGATTTCCTGGTACGTAAGAACCTCATCGCCGAGGCCGACGAGGAGCGGTTTCGAGATATTGCGGTCGAGCTGCGAAGGTCGCTGCCGTTCAAGTTTGCCCAGCAGGGCTTCCCGTTTCTGGCGCCCTGGGAATGAATATGTACGAAGTATTTGGCGGGAGTGGCAGTGGGATTTGGAAATGGACAGGTAATTCAGCAAAAAAAGGCAATTGGGAACGGAAGAGATTGTCACTGTATTTCTATGGACGGAGGCTCGAAAAAAAAAAAGGGTTAGAAAAAAACCAATTTGGAACAAAAAGCAAGTTCAAGTTTCCCTCTCCCCCACCGTGGGAGTAATACCGAACGTAGTGCGTGAATACTCTCTCCCAAGTCCTTTGCATTTTTTCATGTCTGGATTAGACGATGTTCCCCTCCTCTGCGAGTCTTCCAAGGTCAGATAGGTGATGGACCTCGAGCTCCTTGCCCTGGATCTTGATAGGAGGCGTGGGCAGCAGGGTGACGAAGACGCGAGCAATCTCGCTGCTCGTGTTCTTCCAGGCATGATTGGTGCCGCGCTGGATGATGATGTCACCACGGCGAAAGGTGCGCGAGGCGCCGCCATCAAGAAAGCACTCGATCTCGCCCTCGAGGACGACGCCGTAGTCGACGCTGGCGGTCCGGTGCATGACGGCCGGAGAACCGGGCCAGAAGTCGATGACGCGGACCACGGAGCCCGAGGCCGGAGCAATGTCTGTCTGGACGAGGTTCTCATGGTACGACCGGAGGTCCTGATCGCCGTTGTGGTCCGGCCTGTCGCCCAGGTTGGCCCACGGCTGGTGAAGCGTGTAGCCGCCGCTGCGGTGGCCCTCGACTTGCACAGGCAGAGATGTGTCCCACACGGCCTTGCCGTCGGCGTCGTGGGTGGTGATGTGTCGCTGGACAGGGGGGAGGGCCTTGGGTTCCGAAGACATTTGTTGTGACAAGTATTATGAAGCGAAGGGTTAGGTTGTCGTGTTGAGTTGAGTAGTGATGATTGCTGTGGTGTTTTCAGTAGTGACGGGGAAATACTCAGTTCTTATACTCTCAAGCACAACACAACCCTCATGAAAAGGATTCGCCAAATCCAACATCGGAACAACCACTCGCGAGCCGCGAGATCTCCCCCCCTTCCTGGCGTAGCAGATGAGTAAGATCAAAGTCCACGGGACATAACTCGTTCGTCGCAAACTAACCCCTCCATCCCTCCATTTCCTCTTCGAGAAAACTCCGGCGATCGGTGCATTGAGGAAGACAAAAAGACGTCAAGCAAGCATCATGCCCAAAAAAAACACCTCCGCAAAGTCGCAGGTCGATTACACAATCACTGAAACTCCGTGGAGTTTTGGGGGAAGGATTTCGGTCATTTGGTAAGCGATGCCTCCTCTACCGGATTTGGACCTTTGGTTGGCTTGCTGGCCAATGACAGGCTGTTCTTGAATTGGGTGTGACGGGGGCCCACCCCGAACTACGCTAGGCGAAAACGGGCGGGTTGTCTCAGCTTTTTGGTCCAGGCTGTTGCAACTCTTGGTTCCACCGGACCGCGTATTATTTTTTTGGGTCACTCAATCCTCCACAAGTCTTTGTAGTAGTTCCCATAATCATATGAGTTGCCATATGTGTCATTCTTTCGATTGAGGGAGTTGGAGGGAGTCGACCACATTTTCGTTCTCCCAAGTTTGATGTGGGTACGATGGAGCATCACACACAACATTTCAGAATCATTCCAGACGTATTAACATTGTGTACAATTCCACATCAAAACCACCACGCGAGGCGGCAATAATATAAAGATTCTTTTCCTTGACTTAGAATCAGACGTCAAACTTCCAATCAATCGTATTCGTCAACATTTGATTACTGGTCGTCAGCAGTGTCCATTAAGATAATTTTGGTGACGATATAATGTCTAGGGTAGACTCGCGCTTAAGAACTCTAGTTGCCCCATATGATAGTCAGTAGAACAAATTAGCCCAGAACCAGATGTGGAGATTCTCGGGTTTTCGGCCTCGTCTTGACATGGCTTGACCTAGACATAATTAGTAGACATACGGAGTAGATAGACATGGGTTGGTTCATTGATGAGGGGAAGCAGAGGCCACTTGACCGCTCCGCGAAAGCACCAGCGACGACCTGGTAAAGCAACTCGTCAAGCGCTCCGGAGGGGTCCAACTGTTTGGAGTTGTGGCTCCGTATGTCCAGACTGACCCGAGAACTCAGCTAACAGCAGGAGCAGGAAAAGTAAACAGTAGACAGCACTGAAGTAACGACGGCGGCATTTATTATATTTTCGAAAGGCGCAACAGAGCGGTCATGAGGACAAAACTCGCATATAGAGTATCCATGGCATGGGTTTCGAAATCAGGATAAACTGGGACCTGCGCCTCCAGCTTGCTGCGCTAAAGACTACACAATCTGCGAATTAGATACCAACGCAGCAGCAGGGGGAGGGGCCATTTATCTATTCTAGCACCATCCCGATCCTTTCAGCGACTTATTGGTCCCTTGTTCTGTCTTTAGCGATTCCAGTTGACATGTCTGTCCCCTGCAAGCTCCGCTGCATATCGACTCACTGTAGGCAGTCCGTCGCGTTCGCTTTCTTATAAGCTCCGGACTGGTCGATCAGCTTTACTGATCGCGTTGAGACTGGAGAGAGGGGGAGGTTGGATAGAGTGATGCACTGAGAGGCCGGGAGGGCAACAAAACCCCGAGAGTTCTCCGCCCATCTTTCTGGTGGCTCTCTATTGTTCTCTCTTGGAGGCAATGCTTAAATATGCAACACAGGCTCTGAATCACGATCTCAACTAGACGTAGGAGAAACACGGCAAGAGAGAAATCCCGATTAGATTCAACAATAGTACAACCAACACCACAAGGAAATACCACGATGCGTCGCCCTGCCACACTATTGGCATGGGCAGTAGCTCTCGGCTCGCCCGTTGCCGCATGACTCAAGAACCCGTTCCTCAAGTCTGTCGCTGGGACATCACGGAAACCACCCGCTGAGACGGGCATCACGGCCGTCAAACAGGATCAGCTCGCTCTGGGCTGGTCGCCGCGGCCCACAGAGGCCCCCGAGCTGTACGGTCGTATGGCGCTGGCTGGGCACATGGAGGGATACACGCTTGGGACCGAAACTTGCGGGTACATGATGAATGGAAGTGAGTTGTCGAGACGTTTATCGTTTATTATGATTTTTTTCGGGGGCTTGTTTCTTGCTGGTGCCATCGTACGGGTTGAGGAGACTAATGAGACGTCGGGGAGATCTGATTACACAAGATATAAGTGCATCGACTACGACGCATCTGCCGCGGGCGACTGCGACCTGCCTTCGGACTTTCACACCCTCTGCTGGTGAGTCTTTGCCGATATCTGTACCTTGGAGTCTGAGGAGGGTCGACCGCTTACCACCCCCCGTCTCTTTCTCCAGTGCCACCTCTCTATACGGAGCCTGCTTCACCTGGGTCATCTCCAACACGGGTTCCGGCAGCGAGCTCGACAGCACCTACACCCTGCTCGACTGCTCGGCTGCTAGCGGCACATCAACTCTGTTCGACTACGACCCGGCGTGGGCCGCGACGCACTCCTTTAGCTCGACCGTGTCCTCGGTGACTACCGACACCCCCGGCACCAACTCCGACTCCGACTCCAGCTCCGACACCACCGGTTCCGGCTCCACAGCTTCACAGACCACCGAGACCTCGGCCGCAACCTCCGACTCCGCCTCCGACGATGACGGCGGTCATAGCACTCCTGTGGGCGCCATCGCCGGCCGAGTCGTCAGCGGAGTTGCTCTTATTGCGCTCATGGGCCTCATCATCTTCTTCTTGCGCCGCAAGAAGAACAAGAACCAGTAGACGCCACCACCGCCGCCTCCCAACGGTGCCCAGAACCTAGACCCTCCTTCCATCCGGCAGCAGCAACAGCCCATGATGCAGCATGTCCCGAGTCCGCAGGGCTTCCAGCAGCAAGGACAGTATAGCCAGTACGGTCCCATTGCCAGCTATCAACCCCCCTTGATGGCTTCCCCGCCCCCGAACACCACCCCGAGCCCTGTGCCAAAGGAGAGCGAAGCCGTTATGGGTGGACAGCAGCAGCAGCAGCATTCTCCACAGAACACCACGGAGCTGCCTACCATCAACCCCCTTGGCATGCAGAGTAACCGCGCTGAGCTTGGTTAGAGGAGATGTTTTGCGTGAGACTTAATGGATTGCCCTTGTCCGTCTTACACAGCGAGGGTAGTGGCGGAGGCTAAAGACAATGGTGTTGGTTTGAGCGGCGAAGCAAGGCGCTTTGGCAAGGATAGATAGAGGTCACCATAGTCGGGGCGATTGGTTTGTATGGCCCCATTGCATCAGTTTTATTATACCTCGTTTATGGTGTATTTGTTCCCTGTATTCAGTTTAGTTTTCTCATGAAGGTCTGACGTGATAATGCCCTGCATGTATGACGTGTAATATATCCGGACACCCTAAATTCGTGTCACTATTCAGCAGGTCCTTGACCTAGCCTAGCCACAATGCCAACATCATCAAACCCAGCTTCCGTTCCAAGAATCCCAACATCTTTCTTCATCATCAGACGGCCAACTTCTTGCCAACGGCGTTCTCCCACCACTCATCCCAGTTCAGTACTTTGCGGCCCAGCCTGGCCTCCTCGGCTGCAAACACCAAGGCATGGCTTCGGAGCACCTCCTCCAGCGTGCAACCAATGAGCTCGTTCTGCGCGCGGGGCGCCTCCCAGCCGTGGCTCTTGACCCGGTCGCAGGCCAGCACAAACTGTTGTGTTAGGCCTAGGTCGCCGCCGCCGTGGCCCAGGTCCTCGACTCGCGGGTAGAACTTCTTAGTCTCGCCCGTGTTGAAGTCCTCGACGACGATGGTACGCGAGTCAGCGTAGATTTCACCGTGCTCGCCGTAGATGTTGGAGAAACGCTGGCAGATCTTCTTGGTTTGAGCGACCATGTGGAAGGTAGCCATCTTAGCCGGCCTAGTCGACTCAGGCCAGGTGATGGTGACGAATTGTTCATCACAAACGTTGTTGTCCGCCTCGAAGACGCAGCGGCCGAACCAATTTCGACCCTCTACCTCCGACTTGGACAGTGACTCGTCATAGTCTTCCTCGAGTACCTTGGACAGGGCCTCGTGCTGCGCCGACTGCGTGGGATAGTCTTCAATGTCGTGAACAAGGACGTTGATGGGCCATAGCGTAGCGCCCTGGAGTCCCTGTAACCTAGGGTTGAGGTAGATGTTCTTGGCGGAGAACTTGCAGCCTTGATCGCCGAGTGGACACTTCATGCAGTTGGTCTCAGCACCGGCGGCGGCAGGCTTGCGGCTCTTCTTGAAGAACTGCAGACTTCCCGAGGAGGATATCGTTTCTGGAAGATGTGGCTCCCCCTGACCATGCTTCTCTGGGGAACAGAGAAGCCAGAGCAGGAGGTCGATGTCGTGGCAGCTTTTTGTGAGCAAAGATGGCGCCGTCGTTTTCTCATTTCGCCAGTTGCCCCGGACATACGAGTGCGTGTAGTGCCACCAACCTACGGGCTCGGTATGGACAATGCTGGTGATGTCGCCAATGACACGGTCCTCAAGCAATAGCTTCCGCAGCATGATGTTATGAGGGCTGTACCGTAGTACATGGCCGATGGAGAAGACCTTGGAGGCCTCGGAGGACCGTAGAGCCTTGTACATGTCGAGACATTCTTCGAGGGAGCATGCCAGAGGCTTTTCACACATGATGTGTAACCCAAGCGGCCCGAGGCCGACCACGACTTCACGGTGCATCTCGTCCAGGACGCATATAAAAGCTCCGTCGACGCCCTCAGGAACGCCCTCTTCGCCCGCAGCCACCCGTTGCCGGCGCTCCTGCTCGTACTCCAAGAAGTCGCGCCAGTTGGTAAAGGATTGACCCTCACCGGGGCCTTTTTCGCCCCAAATGTGCTTCTTACCGAGCGACTCGCGCTTGAACTTTAGGGGCTCGGCGACGGCGGCGACGATGCCGTTGGAAACAGTGCTGATGGCATTCGCATAATGATTTCCTCGGGAACCAGCGCCGATGATGATGAAACGTGGCGGGTGCTCTGACATCTCAGGCCTGGGCGGAGGTTTGAGACAGAATGAGCGTGGGAGATTGGGTTCGGCATCATCGCCTGTTGTGATTTTGGACAACAGCGTCTTCATCGAAGGCATGATTGCTGGTATTTATGGACGAGGCAATGAGAAGCGAGTGAGTGATTCGATGCCCCACTTGGGATTACTTGAAGCTGGATTGACTGAAGGACTGGCTTGATCAAGGCAGACGCAGAAGGATATTGCCTGCGTCGTCGATGGTTTGCAGTAGACTTTGTCAGGACAATGATGAACAATCAGGCAGCGAACGGAGAGACGCAGGAAGCGGGCATCGATTGCAACGAGCCATGAAGATGACACAAAAGTGGAGGTGTGGAAGCGGGTCCGAGAAACCCTGCGATGGCTTCTCTGAGCGAACGTGCTTGGTCGAGCATGCAGTCAATGTTGCAGCCGAATGAAGATATGCTGGCGATGTCAAGGTTGGACTGATTGGGGGGTTGTTGGCATTGGCAAGTTGGACCCCTGGAGATGTGGTTGTGTTGAAGTGCTGGCTGCCAATGGGGGCGCTGCGATTGAGAATACGCAACGTTCCAGCGCGTTAGGTGCCTGTACAGCGAGAGTTGGAGGGGTTGGAGGGGGGCGCCACAGGACACCTGCCTTGTCAAGTGGGCGCCAAAGCCCACGGGCCATCTGCCGGAGCCGCCACGAGGGTCACCCGCCCTCAGCGGATACAGGCGGGTATCTGTGAGCTCTCGTCCCAAGTTCCCGCTTGGAAGGGGGATTTATGGTTGCGGCCTAATTATTGGTGGTGGTGAAGCCCCAATTTGATGGGTCCTTTGCAACCAGGTCTTCACGTTGCATGTCTGAGCCATCCAACACGCTGCAGGTATACGTACACTGAGTGAGCGAAGCACAACGACAAAAAGAACCATGTCTACAATCCCAGGGGACCAGGTTGAACAGCCTAAGAGTGCTAGCGATGATCCTCTCGTATGGATCGACTGTGAGGTACGCCAAGTCATTTGACTCCTTCCCCCGCTGTAGCTGCTTGTCCCCTGGTGATGGCTTCACTCACTCACTCACACACTTAGATGACGGGCCTCAACCCGGACTCGGAGGAGATTATTGAAATCTATTGCATCATTACCACTGGCAACCTGGAGGTCCTCGACGAAGACGGCTTCCACGCCATCATCCACTTCCCAGAGTCGCGGCTCGACCAGATGGACGAGTGGTGCACCAAGACGCACGCTGACTCGGGCCTCACCGCCGCCGTGCTGGCGTCGACGACGACTCCCCAGCAGGCCGCCGACGCCCTGTACGAGTACATCACACGCTTCATCCCGGACCGGAAGCGCGGCCTCCTCGCCGGCAACAGCGTGCATTGCGACCGGGCGTTCCTCCGGCGCGAGCCCTACACCCGCGTCATGAGGCATCTGCACCACCGCATCCTCGACGTCAGCACCATCAAGGAGGCCGCCCTGCGCTGGTGCGCCAAGCGCGTCGTCAACAAGGCGCCCAATAAGAAGGGCCTTCACAAGGCGAAGGACGACATTCTGGAGAGCATCGCGGAGGCTCGCTATTATCGGGATGTCATCTTCCGCCCTACCTTTGACGTGGCACCGCCGCCCAAGAATAAGTCGAAACAGCAAAAACAACAAAAATAGAATTAAACCATCTAGCCATGTCCACACTCATAAAGGAATACATCGGTGTTTAATTGATATCGTCTTCTCCTTGTTTCTCCTCTTCTCCTCAGAGCCAACACTCTCTTACATGCCCTCCTAGTTGGGTGAGGACGGATGAGGCTTCAGAGCTCAACATTTCACTAGCGGTGTCTCACATTTTTCTCAGGGACGGCCCGACCTTGCACATTCGACAAAAGTCAATTGCTTACCTGGAGACGGGTTTGTTAGAGCGGCCCATTTACCACACATGTAGAAGTTACTTGAAGACCGGATATGTCTACCAGGCAAAGCTTCCATTGATTATTGTCAGGTAGTTCAATCATCCAGGTGTCCAAAGGGGGTTTGGTTCCCGCAACGAACCCCGTTTGCTCCAGATTCCTCGCACTGGCTTCACGCACTTCTGATGAGGCTAACTCTACAGTGTCATTAAATAACCAAAAACACTGTAACAACCCCTCCAATAGCTCCAGTGACCTCATCAACCTAACCCCACCAAAGGCCTGAGTTGGAACAGCTTCCCCCAAAGCTCTCAGTCTCGACCACCTGAAAGTAGCCAACCATGGCAATCACTCACCTGCACCTGCATGCATCTGGGTCTCTCCACTCTGCTTCGGCTTGCCATCTTCCCACCGCAGGTTCGCCCTTCTCCCTTTCACTCCTCCATCTCTCCATCTCTCCCTCGTCATTCTTCTCCTCCATCTCTCCCTCTCCTTCTCCATCTCACAGTCCTCCTTCATTCAGACACAATGAGCGTTCAAACCGTCGAGTTCAAGCCCTTCCAGGACCAGAAGCCCGGAACGTATGTGTCGTCCAATTCTCTCACTCTCTCGCTCTGTTCCACAACTTCGCCACCCCACTACCCCCCTACCCCCCTCTCTCAATTCACTCCCTGCCCCGCCCCAGCTGCCCCGGTAGCTGGAGCTCTGCTCTAAAGTACAGCTCTAGAGCTCTTCTCTAAAGCTCTTTTCTATATCTTATCCCTTCAAGAGCTTCTTTCCAATCGTGTTGCGACCTCGTCTATGGTCTCGACTGCCCATTTCTCTCAATCTGGTGCTGACGTTACTTCTCATAGCTCCGGTCTTCGAAAGAAGGTCGTTGTTTTCCAGCAGCCCCACTACAGCGAGGCTTTCGTCACCAGCATCCTCCTGTCCATCCCCGAGGGAGTCAAGGGTAAGAGGGGAAACCACAAGCCCGTGCCCAATTGATCCGAGTCAACGACCTGACATAAGATATTATATGACAGATTCATTCCTAGTGATTGGTGGTGATGGCCGCTACTGGAACCCCGAGGTTATTCAGCTTATCGCCAAGATTGGTGCTGCCTACGGTGTCAAGAAGCTTCTCATCGGTCAACATGGCATCCTCTCTACCCCTGCCGCCAGCCATGTCATCCGCCTGCGCAAGGCTACCGGCGGCATTCTGTTGACTGCCAGTCACAACGCCGGCGGTAAGTCAATTGTCTGGGAAGCTCTACATTTGACATCCTCTAATAACCATTTGTACAGGCCCTAAGAACGACTTTGGCATCAAGTACAACCTCGCCAACGGAGGCCCTGCCCCCGAGGCCGTTACCAACAAGATTTACGAGGCTTCCAAGACTTTGACCTCGTACAAGATCGCCGACATCCCCGATGTTGACATCGCCACCGTTGGCACCCAGACCTACGGTGACCTCGAGGTTGAAGTCATCGACAGCACCACCGACTACGTCGATATGCTCAAGGACATCTTCGACTTCGAGCTAATCAAGAAGTTCTTCTCCTCCCACTCGGACTTCAAGGTCTTGTTCGATGGCCTCCACGGCGTCACTGGTCCCTACGGAAAGGCCATTTTTGAGACCGAGCTCGGTCTCACCGGTGCCATCCAGAACTGTGTGCCCAGCCCTGACTTCAACGGTGGCCACCCCGACCCCAACCTCACCTACGCCAAGTCCCTTGTCGAGGCCGTGGACAAGGCCAACATTCCCTTCGGCGCTGCTTCCGACGGTGACGGAGATCGCAACATGATCTATGGTGCCAACGCCTTCGTCTCTCCGGGCGACTCCCTTGCTATCATCGCCCACCATGCCCAGCTCATTCCCTACTTCAAGAAGAACGGCGTCAACGGCCTTGCTCGCTCCATGCCCACCAGTGGCGCTGTCGACCTCGTCGCCAAGGCTCAGGGACTGAACTGCTACGAGGTTCCCACTGGCTGGAAGTTCTTCTGTGCGCTGTTTGATGCCCAGAAACTGTCTATCTGCGGTGAGGAGAGCTTTGGCACTGGCAGCGACCACATCCGAGAGAAGGATGGTCTTTGGGCTGTCGTCGCCTGGCTGAACATCATTGCTGGTATTGGTGAACAGAACCCCGAGGTTACTCCTACCATCAAGCAGATCCAGAAGGACTTCTGGACCAAGTACGGACGTACCTTCTTCACCCGCTATGACTACGAGAACGTAGACTCTGAGGGTGCTAACAAGGTCGTTGGCGAGCTGCAGAAGCTGGTTGCCGACCCCAACTTCATTGGCAGCACCGTTGATGGTAAGTGATGGACGAGTTTGGAACGAAACACTGGCTAACAACAATCACAGGTCGTACTGTCACCAAGGCCGGAAACTTCTCCTACACCGATCTGGATGGCTCCGTTTCGTCCAACCAGGGCCTGTACGCTGGCTTCTCTTCTGGTAGCCGCATTGTTGTTCGTCTCTCTGGTACTGGGTCCTCTGGCGCTACTATCCGCCTGTACATCGAGCAGCACACGAGCGATCCCGCTACTTACGACCTGGACGCCCAAGACTTCCTGAAAACTGAGGTCAAATTCGCCACTGAACTTCTCAAGTTCAAGGAGCACGTCAACCGGGACGAGCCCGATGTCAAGACCTAAGCGAGGCGATGGCTGGCATGTGAGTCGCGGTCGAAAAGAGGTGGAGAAATAACATTGAGATTCTGAATTTGTTATCTCATAGTACAAAAAATGACAAGAATGAGCGTTCTCGTAATCAGAATGAACTGTGGGTGTACGCAAGGGGGGCAGAGCAAAGAATAGTCAAGCCTATGCCACTACACAAGGCAGTCATTCCCGAATCAGAAATGAGCTATGCCATCCAACTGAACAAGACAGGTATCGCCTGTGCTGGATATCATACAATCTGTCTCCTGCTAAGCTTGATTGACAAAAGGAACTCGTTATTCGTAATTCATCAAATCGTCAAGCAGGCATACTCCGGGGCCGTCGCTAAGGTGAATGTAATCGAAACGCTGCAAAGACATGAATACAAAGGGAAATGAATACAGCTGCACTACGTAGGGGTGGGGGCGCCATCGCATCTTAGCTTTTTTCAGTCTTCTCGGTCGTCTCGATCGTGATGATTGACTCGGTGACGGGAGGGGCAAAGAGCTCCCTGAAGCGCTTCGACGCTATTTCTTTTGTAAGATCGTTTGCGCTAACAAATTGAAAGGAATTATGGGCAGAGCTAACTCACCCTCTTCGCTCACGAAGCAAATTTCAAACGCTCCTGCACTTCCGCGTCGTTGATTTTGCTGCTGGTAATCTTGGCAGAAGACGTAGAGCTGGATATCGGCCAAGCGGACTTTGAACTTGGACACTCGCTTCATCCACGTGGATGACGCAGACTGATGGGTTACTGAAGAGTGTTAGCCGCACTGAGTTGAATGGCTGAGTTGTTCCGGACATAACGAACCGAAAGCGGTCCAGACCGGGCACTGCCGCAGGGCACCATCCCACACGGCGGCATGGAGGCGGATGCCTTTGGTCATTGTATCCTCATACACAATAAGGGAGTGCCGGGAACCGTCGTCATCGATGCGCCTAAGTTCGTTAGTCATGGGCAGGGCGGTGAGGCGGAGGAAGTGTCTCACGCTTGGAAGAGCTTTCGTTCGCCGCGTAGGCTCAGCTCTTGAGGTGCAATCTGAACTGTGAGAGTATTTCGAGCCTTGAATGACAGAAAGCAGCAATACAGTAGGACCATTTCTAGGATAAATCAGTCACTGAAGCAGTAAAGAGAGAGCATCGATTGAATAGGAGGCAAAGGGACAAGACATACCTTCCCAGGTCATGAAGCTCAAGCTGGCCCACAGTTTTGAACACTCGTCAACAGGACTCCATCGCCAGAATTGGAGGCTGCTGCTGTCCCGAGCAATGCACAGCTCGTGGGCGCCTCGTAGAGAGAACCATGGAGAGCCCAGATGATACATTCGTAGGAGGAAATAAGGGTTTCTCTGTCTCGGGCTGAGGTAGGCCGTGAGAGATATCTGGCGGTCATTGAAAGGACTAACACCGTCAGTGTCTCAAGCGCAAATCGAGAATGGCTTTGGAAAGGGTATGGTACCGCATAAAGAGAACCCTGGCATCACTTGGCATTCTGATGTGCCCCCAGGGTACATGTGGTCCAAAAGATTTCGAACTAGATTGCCCTGTTAGCTTGGCCGAGAAGCTGCTTCGCGTGGGATAGCTCACGAGCGCTGATGTTTGAGGGCAGTTCGAGATGGCAGAGGCAATGAGAATATTTTCTCGGCCCAATGGATAGACTATAGTGGCGTGTTAAATCAAGTCTGTGAAATATCTTCAAGTACGTTATGCTCACCGAAGTCATTTCCATGTCTTCTAGAAGAGCGTCAGGACGAGCACTTGGCCCAACCCGGATCGGGGGAGGTGCTGTTCTTGATTAGCTTCATCATTGTCCTTCGAGGGTGGGACAGCTCACGTATGCGTCTCGATTCCCGCAAATGCATCACCTGAAGTCGAGTGCTCTCCAAGGAGTTGAGATCGAAGTTTGGTGACCTGGCAGCTCATTAGCAATAACCTCCAATGTGTCGAGAGAGAATCCCAGACCTTGTCAACAGTTCCCGCACTAAAGTTAGAAAGTGGTTGTAAAGAATGAACCTTTGGGGAAGCGACAGTCCACCAGCCTCATCGGTCATTGCATGATACATCTTCCTCCACCGGTTCTCCTTGGTCATAGTCCTGTCTTCATAATGGCTGGTAATGTCTCGCAATGATCGGGAAAGGCACGGTAGGATGATTTCAAGATAATCGAGAACGACAGGTACACGGGAGAAATGGACTTGCGAATGATCAGCAAGCTCACGTAGGAGTTGGCTTGAGATTCGTATCTCCTCAATAGTCACCGTGAGGTGTGGATGAGGGGGTCCAGGCAATGCACTGCGGAGTCCATCCAGGTGGAACGCCACTACGTCAGCTCTATTTGCCTCTAGACAACAGCCTTGGAGTAGATGGTATTCGATTTGGCCACCAGGCGCTACTCCGGGAACCAGCTCCATGGTGGAACGAGGGCTGGACTCCAGAACGAAGTGGGCTCAAGAGGTCATCGTATGATACGGGACACCAGGGAAACTGATGGATACTGGGCGGTGTTGTTGTATCGTTGAGGTTATTATTTGAGGTCCAGGTCGAGAAGACGTTGTTTGGTGGTTGCTGGGAAGGCGGGGTTGGTCTCGTTTGGCGGGTGCGGTGAAGTGGGAGAGTAGAGAGGTAGAAATATTGGTGGCAGTTGGAGCAGGGTGTCCGCGGGGTCGAGGTGGATGGGTCAAGGGAGACAAGAACAGATGCCGATGGCGATTCCAGAAGAGTTGTATTTGATGTCGAATTAAGGAAGCAAGTGAAGGGGTTAGGAGAGACAGCCTGGTAATTAATGAGAAGGAGGGTGGTCTAGGTGCCGACCTCGACAACGTGTGATTCGATCCAGGCTAAGATGGTCAACACCACTGAATGGCTCGCAATCCCACCAGTGTACCCATACCCATGGCTTCACCTGACGTGTTCGGTGCACGGTTCTTATCGCGCTCCCTAAATGAGCCCATCAGAGTTGCTGCACGTAATAATGGCGGTTGCCGGGAAAATCGTCTTGTCCTCAACTGAGCTAAGACCACATCAAGTTTGAGGACCACCTGATGATCACATCCCGCAAATCCCGAGCCTTTGGGGGGATGCCGACCGCACTGGATGCCGACACAAGCACATCAGAGCCCAATGTGATTGTTGATTGTGGGTGGGTGAATGGGGATGCACAATTGCACGCGCAGTTGGGCGAATTGCTCAGGCGCTGCCACGAAAGCAAGCGTCTCTCGACATGACGCCAATCCAATGCACAAGCAGGCGCGGCGACGTCGACTGGGCTAGATCGGGGTGGGTGGGCACTTGCAGCAACGGGAGACGACCATCTCCAGGAAGCTGGCCACTCACGGCGACGGTGCGACGTGTTGCGCTGCGGCGATTCTAGACGTGCATCCGGGCGATGTGGAGCAATGCTGTCACAAGGAGATCGCGACGCTGCGACAGTGAGGAGGAGGAGCAGTCCAAGGAACCAAGTCTGTGCTGTGGTGCATGCCCCCCTTTTCCTCCCTCCATGCCTTCATTACCCTTCATCAGACGTTGACAGGCGCCAGGTGGATGTCCCTGAGTTGCTGAATCCCGTCTTGGACATCACGTCGCCGATGGCGGGGCTCTGCGGGGCCTCGAGTTGACAAAATGAGGCCACTCGCCCGCTGCACATCCGTTTGGTGCAGCACTGCGACGCCGCAACGGTACTCCAGTGGCGCTAGATGGTGGTGAAGCACTTCGTATAAGAGGACGTGAACAGCACTCGCTCGCTCTCCTCTCTTGCCTGGCTGGTGGGATGCTGCTGACCTGCACCGAGCCACAGCTGCGTGCGGCGACTCAGGTTTTGCCAGCGCTGCCGCTTGTCGACAGGATGTGCACCACTTGGAGCGGGAAGGGGGGAATGTATCAGCATATGAAAGAGTGAAGTGCAAAGCATTTTCGCCAATCCCGATGGCGAGGGTTTTCTGCCCGGTCACTTCCTTCCCTCGGCGATTGCTGATTTCTGCTGACCCACGAGCGGCTTACATCCTCAGGCCATGAAGATGACCCCGCCGATATTTGACGCGGCAAGGCCGTTGTTCTTGGTCCCTGCCCGATTAGGTAGGCTGGCTATCTTATCTTTGCTATCTTATCTCACGGCCTCCATAGGTGTTCGCGTTCGCGTCTGAACCCCAAAGACGCGTATCATTGCCTAAGTTGAGATATCGACGTCGAGGACTTCGAGGTTGAAGACATTGACGTGCATCAAAATCATGGCCCGCGTCTCAACAGCAGCAACATTACGCGGTAGACGAGCCTTGTGTTTTTTTGTCATTTTTTTTATAAATTTAATTTGAGTCCGAGGTTGGAGCTCCAGTACTTGTACAAGTGTCTCGTTTCATCGTCTCGTGACGTCCAGTGTGATTCATGATCAGAGGCCTCACGAGAACAAGCGGTGCGAGACGGAGCCTGCAGCTCGATCGGCCGCCTTCTAGATCATAATAACACGTCGCAAGACCATATCCCGTTGAATTTCCGGTAACTGAAAAGCAAAAGCACTCATCCCATACCGTGCCATAATACAACACCGCCCAGACCAGATCATAAGGAAAGAGTGCCCAAAGCATGAGAGTATCTAGCGGTAAGGATACAACGCGCCGACGGACGGTGTTCGCCAGTTCGCAGATACTTCACCCTGACATATGTGACTGCAGTCTAAGAGGACTCCTCCTCCTCCTGCTCAGCCTTTGGGTGTCTGTTAGCTTCATTTCATCACATTGGGGTATACATGGACAATCTTACGTTGTAAGCTTGCTTCTCATCCTCATATCGCTTCTTGTCGGCAGCAGCCTTGGCCTCGTACGGGGTACGCTGCTTCTCGTTGAGAGCCTTCCATCGCTCACCGAGGAGCTTGCCGACCTGGCCGAAAGAGATACCGGGGTTCTCCTCACGGACGTTCTCTCGCTGCTCGTTGGCGAAGAACATGTAGGCAGAGAGGCCACGCTTGGGGGCGTTGGGGTCTAGTCGCGGTTAGTGATTGAGGCTTGGACAGTGGAGGGTTCGTGGCAAGGTAGTGTTGTGAGTGACCCTAGGTTGGATGGGAATTGATCAATGCCAAACCCATCGCCCAGAAAGGGTACACAGACAGCATAAATTCCTGCCAGGGAACAAGGTCAGAACTCACCCTTCTTGGCGCGCTTCTTGGTCTCCTTGCCACCACGCTTGCCAGCAGCAGCCTTAGGCATCTTGATTGATTTCTGGAACAAAAATGTTAGCCGGGTCCAAGAACGGTAGTTGAGCGTTGCGAAGGCAGGGGAAGTTGAAAGCGCTGGGGTTGGTGCAGAGCCGTGGCGCACGCGTGGCGATGCGTCGCGCGATTCGACGCGACATAGATGTTGGAGGGGTAGCTCTAGGTGGGCCTGAAGCTTGGGTGTTGATGGGGGTGAATCGCGAGGCGCAAACGCAATTGCGGTCGCTGACGCGAGGCAATCACGATTTGGAGGAATAAAAAAGCTGAAGACAGAAGGCGCGCATACCTTGGGGGTGGTTTTTGAAACGGGAGAAGGTGGTGGTGATGTTGAGGTCTGCTGCGCGACGGCTGGTTAGCTTGACGATTGAGTCGCGGCGCGCCGAGGCGAAGCGATGAAGATGCGACGAGTTGAGGAAGCCAAGTGCACTTGAATGCGCGCAACTCTTGATGCAATGCAGGTTTGCAACAATGGCAAAAACGAGTGCAAAAAGAGTGTGCGACGCAGCGGACCTTGGCAGCAGTGATGCAGGTGAGGGAAACAGGTGAAGGTGTGTTGTGTTGTGATGCGCAATGTAGAGGGATGGTACTCACCACGAAGGCGAATCGTGCGTGTAGGTGTAGGTGAGGGTGGTTTGTACGGGAGAATTTGGGTGGGAGATTTGTATGAGAGAGAAGGGAGGGAAAATGTATGGGGGGAGGGCCAAGGCAGCCTTTTTACTCCGGGGGAGTGATTGTGTGCGGACTGCGGAGGAACGCGGCCTGGCCACCCAGCTCCCACACTGTTATGCTGGGCACTGGCAGGCTGGCAGCTTGGTGCTTGCTTATTAGGCGAGACCCCCCTTCCCTCGCGAAAAATGGGTGCGCGCGAGCCGTGGTGCTAGTACTCCGTACTCTACTTTTGGTACGAAGTACTTTGATGCCAATGGGTACAGCGGGAGGTGGTAGCCACGGCCGCAAGTCCACCCAGGTCTCCAGTGCCAGGTGCCAGGTGCCAGGTCCCTGAGCGTCCCGTCACTCGTCTCATCGAGGAAAGGTCAGACTGCAGCGCCCAGGCAAGCCAGGCAAGGCTCCAAGCTCCCCCAGCAGCGGGTGTGCCAGTGGCCAGTGGTCAGCCAGCGGGCCAGTCAACTGCGCGGGGCGGGCAGTCCTTGGTGGCTCTGCTTCTATTATTGTGTGGTACTGTACAGGTACAAGCCGCACGCAGCCCGTCGCGCCGAGGTAGAGTACAAGGGGCTTGTACCGCGAGACATTGGAAGCAATCCGCACAGTGTACTTGGAGTGATTGCCGTGCTATTCGAGCCATGCGTGCTATTTGGGACTGGTTGCAAGTCCCTTTTTCCTCCAGACAGACCCTCTCCCATTTGGCCCCTCCCCACGGTTCTGGTGCTCTCTGCTTACTTCGTACCCTCAGGCCCCTCTCTCCTCTCCGCCCTGCTTTGGGCTGCCTTGTTGTGTCCATTCACTCACTCTCACACACTCGCCCACACATCACCCTCTCGCTGGCGCTGCCTTGCCTTGCCTGGGTGATACCGTACACCGGTTAGTACCCCCCGTGGCCATCGCCCTCCTTCCCCTTCTCCTTGCGTCCTTGCGTCCTTCCATTGAGAGGTGGTCCGCTTCCCTCCACCAGCACCAGCCAGTCCACCAGTCCACCTCACCTCCACTCACTCCATCCACCTCCCTGAGGCCGCTGTCCTTCAATCAATCCTCCTCGGGGCTCACGGCCGCGCTCCCCCCTCAACAATACCGACACCCTCATCATTCATTCATCCCTCCCCTCCCTGGCTTGGACGCCTCTTGTCATTGTGCCACACCAACATCGTTCGGACTAGGAGCTCCAGTCGTGCTGAATTCGAAGCCCACTCCAGACTACTACATGGGCTTGCACATGTATCCCAGTACCGTCCGCCACTCGCTGTGCTGGCTTGAGCGCGTGTCTCCCAGGCCCTTGTCCTCCGCTACTGATGCTGGCTCTATCTTGAGCCGGCGGGTTGCTGTGTAGAGACAGGCTCTTGGGGCACCCTCATTCTACTGCGCTATTGCGCTGCCGCGACTCGAAACGCCGATGCGCACTGCGAGCAAAGCACGTCGCTCGCCCACCCCAGCCCCATCTTCCCCTCCCACCTCCCCTCCACTCCCCTCCCTAGTACGTAGCGCGGCCGTCGGAACTGGAAGTGATACTTGGGTAGATAGGTAGGTAGGTAGGTAGGGTGATACCATCCGCAATCCAAGGCTGGCTGAAGGACGGCGGCTCCGGATCAATGCCTTTTTCGTTTTGTTGGTGATTCAAAGTTTAGCGCTGGACATTGCGGATCCAACCTCACATCACCACGGATGCATCATGGTCGCACCCCAACCTCGGAACACGCTGATACTGGGAAAGTACCCGAACTTGGGTTCTGATCTCATGCCTGGGCAACGGGCAACCGGGCAACAATCTGCCACCACCCGACTCGGCTTTGCGTCTTTTGTTTCTCTTTTTCATCCCCTGGGCTGTGCTGCCAGTGGCCAGAACCACTTTCGTACACTTGCCGAGTTGTCTCTCCCTCCGTGTTGGGCTATTCCAAGGCAAGACAATCTCGGGCGCTGTTTTACCTGTCTTTCCACATTGCATAGGTAGGTGGCTTCACTCACACCCCTCTGCCTCCGAACCTATGGTTCGCTCTGGCACTAATACCGCGAGACATCCGAGTCACTCACACAAAGGAAAGAGGCGCTATATGGATACATTGGACACACTGCTGTTCCCATCCCCTGTTCGACAGGCCTATCTTCCTATCTCCTCTTCTCTCCCGTGACGTTGATCCAGCCTCTTCCCTCGAAAACAACTGAGCTGGACGAGAGATTCACGCCATCAACCCCAGGACTCCTCACTGCGACGGAGGCTCCTGTTCTAGACCACTGCCATTGGGGTCCGGGCGTCTTCACCAAGTGACCTGGAGCCTGATGACTGAAGCAGAAGTGCTGGCAGGCGGGGTACTTTAATTATGCATGACGACGATGTACCGTCATACGAATTTTCCATGTACTGGTACATGGGTCTGAGTACCAATTTCAACCTCGTCCCCAAGTCCCATACCTCCCTTCACGAGTCCACCTTCACCTGGCCACATCTACCTGAATTAGGAGCAAAACAAAACGAGAACGGATCAGTGGCTGCTACTGCCGTGGCCACGGCATCCAAGATCACTCCCACTCCTGCTACCTGCGAGCATTTGTTGCCTTTACTCCGATGTTCTCAGGCACTTGCCTCTCTGTCTTGCCCACGCCCCCCATCTGTTTCTCTCACCCAGCCTCGCGCGGGTGGCATCACCCTCTGTCAATGCACTAGAGTACTATCCATCCCTCTAGCAGTGGACTAGTGTAAATGTGCAGTGCGATACCAGCTTCCGCATCAGGTGGGCTGGTTTTGTCTCCCCATTGCATTGTGCTGGACACATGTATCACTGCATTTCATCCGGGGCTCTCGCGAAACCCCTTTCACAACAAGCTGAAAAGGAGATGGGGCAACATGATCTAGGTTCATCAACCATACACGGGTTGTGTTTCTCCATGTCATGCACCTATGCCCCTTCCTTGCGGCAACCCTTTTCTTCCTGTGGCAATCCAACGTTCAGGAGAGTGAAGCAAGGTGGTAGTGGTGGTGGTGGTGGTGGTGGTGTGAAAGGCAGAAGCAAAGACGGAACATGGCGCGGGATGATACTTCGTGCTGCATACACCAGGTGCGGGCGCATCGGGTACCGCAAGCCGTGTGCCATGGAGCATGGGCAATGGGCCGTGAGCCACGGTTGGGCGGCCTTGTACGGAGTACGTACGCAGTAGGCCACTCCTAGGCCGCCTCCAAGGTGCAGGCAAGCAAATTGGTCCGGCTCGGCGCGGCGTGTCTGGGTTGTGCGCGCCATTTGGTCGCGCCGGACCAAAACAAGGCCAGAAGCAAGGTGGCAAGTGGCTCAGCAGAGAGGTACCAAGAGAGACTTCCAGCGGGTACGCGACACACCAAAATTTGGGTGGTCATGTAGTGGTCTTTGACACTGATACTGTGCTGTACCTGGCAGTGCGCGGGCTGAGGAAGGGTAGCTCTGCGTCCCCCGCCCACGCAAAACAAGACTGTCCCGCTCCACTCGCTCTTCTTACCTCCCTGCCACCTGCTTTTTGCTTGCCAGTGGGCTTGGGTTCTTTGAATTTCCAAACGCCCCTGGCGACCGGTCCGCAGGTGGCGGGCTGTGAGGGAAAACAGGCAAGGTTCGGCATCGAGTCGATGGCGGCCCAACCCTTGAGCCAGGAGCCAGTTATTTCCCATTGCGGCGTTCTGATATATTAGCTGCCCATCTGGGTGAGGGTGCTTTTCCGGGGACGAAAACTGGACCGACCGGATCACCCACCTCCCTCTGGCAGCTGTGTTCCCGTAGGTTTTCTCCTCTCACCCTCTCCATGTTCTTTCTCTCTTTCTCTCTCCTCATGCTCCGTCCGAGCTTGTGCTCTGCCATCCGCAGGGTCTCATCAAATCATATCACGTGCATTCGTGGCGTGATGGTCATAGCTCCTCACATCTGCTAAGCCCTATCGGGAGTACGTGCGGATCATGGCGGCATGCAACTCGCACGCCGGGACTGGGCAAAACTCGCGGGAGGAGCAAAACGATGGTCCGCTATTCGACAGACACATACATTCATTGCATGACGAGCGTCGAGCAGTTCCCAGTCGTCAGGGGATGCCATGAATGCCGTAACCGCGCATTGCTAGCTGCAAACCATGGCGAGAACTTCCTTCACCTTGGCGGGGGAAAAATGCCACTCCTCAATGCCCCCATGTGCTAGGGGTTGGCAGGGACGGCACACTGACCATACATCCACCCTGTAGGACGGCTCACCGGCAGATGCAGACATGGAGGCTAATCACTTCATGTTACAATGCTGACGCTCCTTTATTGAATACTCGGTAAGGATTTAGACGTGACAAAATGCGTTGTTCGATCATTCTTCTGTCTCGGGGTCGAGGACAGTCTCTCGTAGCTCATCATCTTGTGCCCAAGCGACACCACTTCCAACCACAATACCGCTAGCCACGCCTTTCATGACTCTCCACCTTTGCTTGCTCTCCTTGACCTTTACCTGCAATGCCTCTTGTTCCTGCTTCGCTTTCGGGTCGTCGGTACGTCCCGTCTTCTTCCGCTTCACCTCCTCTGCGAGCTTCAAGAGTTCTGCGGTCAACTCCACGTTCTGGCGAGAGACGCGCAACGTCTCGCTCTGGACGGCGCTTAATTTGGTCAATTGTTGGTCGGACTCTGTGGCCTGTTTCGCAACTGAGATGGTAGCGTCGTCTCTCCGCTCCACGTAGGGAAGCAGATCGCTTTCGACTTGTTAAATCAAACACATTCGCCAGTGACATAGGAGTTGAGGCGTACCGGTCTACTGAAGATGCATCAGTGCCATTGTGAACGGCTTTGAGAATAGGGTTCACCATCATAACACCCTCAATCACATCATTCCGCAGGACATATTTGGCCCGCGACTCGAGGAGATCCGTCTGCGTCTTTCGTATATCCTCTGGTGTGTAATTTGAGGGCCTATCTGAGCAAAAGTAAGCTTATTGTGCATATAACTTCTTGAAAATGGTCGGACCTGGTTGTTGCGACCGCTGTCCATTAATGATGGCAATCTCTAGTCGGAGCTCTTGAAGCTGGTCGTAGAGAGCGAGGACCTTTTCTTCGTCTTCTGACAAGGGCAAATGCGTCTCTTCATCGAGACCGTCGGTCATAGGCTGGTCGATGGGTTCTTCCATGGTGTTGAAAATTTGGTTATGCTTCCTCTGCGCTTAGACTGGCCTCGCCGCCATGCCCTCAACTAGCCTCAAGCCCGAACATGTCTGTGAAGCTTCTTGCTTGACGCGACGACTTCCTTGACATGGATGGCAGCAGCTGGGCTGTTGTGGCTGAACTTGTGTGGCTGGAGCGTGGCATAACCTCTTCTCAGTCACAAGGCACCAGTCACGCTAACGCTAGCACCCGCTTCCATCCCATGGTCATCACCGCCAGGTTCAGGTTAGCAATCGGGCAAGGCACTCGTGACGCGAATGCAGACGATTCGCAACCCGGCCGCCTTCACCACCACTGACCAGGGCCTTGCCAGCCAGGCTTCCATCCCCCTTCATCTCATCGCCACGTCTCAATTCTCTCTCCCTCCGAGCCGGTCGCACAGCGCCGCATAGTCGTCCACAGGAAATGTCTGGAGATGGCTACTCAGGTGTTGATAGCCCACACGGGCCAGCGACTGGAGGTCGATACCTCACAGTTCTCCATGTATGTGCGATTCCCCCGGATAGAAGATGCTTGCGACTAATCCCCTCACCAGTCTCGATGATTTGAAGACCTGGGTCTCCCGAAGCACCTCCATCCCACCACAACACATCGTCGCCTTGACCCCCCAAGGTCGCAGCGTCAAATTTGCCAGCCTTCATGCTGAGGTTTGTTATCGCACCACCAGACTTGCAACATTGCTCACAACCTGCAGAAGGAAATCTTCGTCTACGATATCCGAATCAGCCAGCCATCCTCGTCCAAAGGCGCCTCGACCCTTATCTCCGAAGCCCCACCACCCAAGAAATACACCGTGACGAATGCGCCGAACTCGATAGATGATGTGCAGGCGATAGCATCATGGCAAGACTTGTACAAGGACCGTCGGAACTGGGCAATGCATCTTTTCGAAGACTGCACCCACATGAATACGGGCACCTTGGCCCGTTATGACGAGATCGACGTCATTATCAAATGCCTAGATGCGGCCGTCACAAATCTTGAAATCAGCATAAAGCAAATCGAGCCGAAATACAATGAGTTGAAGAAATGGGTCACGCCCGCCCTATCGGAACATGATCATCTCGTAAAAAAATGGGAGCACTATCTTCACTTGGCAACGAACACCCCCATCTCGTCTTCCATGGTCAGGTTCATGACACGCAGGGAATCCACCAGAGCTAAGCCGACACTCGAGGACCTCATCGAATTTGACACAGCAAAGAAGGCGGGCAAGCTGGCACCCACCGCGCATCGGAGATTCAGCGACAAGGCCAACGACCTGGATATTACAGCGATGCGCATGTACCAAGGCTTGGAAGGACTGATAGGAGATTTTGACAAGCTGATGAGCCGTTCCGCTCTGGGTCACAGCTCGGACTCAAGTCAACTTCTTGAGGACATTGAGGCCGTGGTCAAGCAAATCGATTCCGACTACCGCGCTGCTCTTGGATATAACGGTTCTCAGCGTGATCTCACCCTCGCTTCGAAGACCGCCTCGATCCACACCGAGCATATCATGCCGACTCTAAAAAACCGAGCTCAAGAGATGGATGAGATGCTGCGTTATTCGACGGAAGCGCGCAACTTCATCGCACTGGAATCTGCTAGGTTCATGCGCGCTATCACGGACGTCACATCCTTGCATAGTAGTGTCAAGAGCCAGATCAATGTTCTCAATCAGTCGGAAGACGACATGACTACATTCGATTACCTCCGTCTTATTCATCAACTCCCCTACATGTATGCCTCATTCGTTGTCGAATCAATTCGACGTCGGGAGTGGGTTGATAAAGTCAAGACCGATTCCTCCACTCTTGCAAACGAAATGGCTCTCTTTCAGGATGAGGAGTCTAAACGCCGTCGGAAGTGGCAGAAAATGATTGGCAGCATGTATGGGCCAGGACTTGATACCAACGTGATCGGTTTGGAAGTCAACCTACTTGGGGAAGACGCCCCATGGCCAACAGTAACCAAGGAGGAGTTGAACGATTTCGTGCAAGCTCTACAGGACGACGGTATTGACCAGGATGTTCTCGATGACATTGTCAAGCTCATTCAAGAGCTAAACGCCCCAACGAAGCAGCAATCGAAGCGGCTCAAGGCGTTCAAAAACGGGAGCGTCCATGAGGCAGCGCTTGGTAGGAGCGGACTCATGATTCGGGGGGATGACGACCTGCTCAGATCGTTGCAAGACGACAAGGGTAAGCTCGAGAACAAGCTCAGGACTGCCGAAAGCAGAGTCCGTCGCTTAGAGGATTTGCTCCATCGGCAGAGTCAGGCGGCTCGTTCCGGAAACCTTTTCCAGCCTCAAAGCCCTCAGCCAAGGGAAAGACAGAATTCGGTTTCATCCGTCAAGTCAAGTCGGTTCGACGACCGACGGCGGTCTTCTGGCAATGGTGATCACTTATTGCGTCGCATTACTCAGTTAGAAAACGAGTTGCGGCAGGAAAAGCAGCGGTCCACCCACCTGCAGCAAGAGATCAGCACTCAAACAACCCGGCACGAGGAGATGAAGGGCCAGATGGAAGACGCGAACTCTACCAAAAAGGATCTACTTGAGAATATGGAAGCCCTCGAACGTGAATTTGTCGAGGAGAGAAAGGCTCTTGAAGACGAGATCAAGACCCTCAAGGCTCGTCTTGAGGATACTGAAGACGATCTCGAGAATTTTGACGAGTCGAGGCAACATGAGAAGGCAACATATGTAGAGAAAGTCGAGGCTCTCGAGACCGAACTTGATCAGCTTAACAAACACCGACAGGACGATGTTTTGAAAGCCCAAGGCCAGGTAGAGTTTCTCAGGAAGGAGACTCGAATGCAACGCGAACAGCAAGAGGTTCTGGAGCAACAGATTCAGGCTGCCCAGGAGGAGTCCCGCGCCATGACAAGGAAACTGCACGCTGTGGAAGAAGTTGCACAGAGTCAAATGCAGACGTTGAAAAACCTCTATGCACAGATTTCGCCTGGTCAGACGATACCAGAGGACATGGTGGATATGGCGGATTCCCTGCTCTCTCGCGCCGCCGATCTCATCACGAAGTTGGAAAACGCGGAAAGCGATGCAGCTTTGCTCAAGACGGACTTGGATCAGGCTAGCAACTCAGCAAAAGAGCTCCGGGTGGAAATTTCGGAGACGAAATCAAAGCTCTCGGAGGAGGAGCTGTCGGTGTTGCACCTCAAAGAGAATCTGTCAGAAGAGAAGGCCAAGGTGGCAGCTCTCGAAGGAGAGCTAGCTGACAGCCGGGTTCAACTCAGCGAGGTCCGAACCAAGCTTTCCGACGGCGAAACCGGTTCTGATCTCTTGCAGAAGAGGTTGGAGGAGGAGGAGTCTAAGGTGTTGACGCTTACAGAAGAAGTAGCATCTCGACAATCCCAGATGGGGAGCCTAGAGGAGGAGCTTCATCTGTTCCAGGAGAAGGTCGACACCCTCCAGGCCAAGTTGACGGGGCTGACAAACCAGTATGAAACTCGAGACGAGAGAACGAAGGACCTGACACATCGATTGTACTCTCACAACGACCGCATGTGTCGCCTCCTGGAGCGAGTCGGATTCGCTGTCTCTCGGAATGACGGGGAGATGACAATCAACAAGATTCCTCGTGCCGAAAGATCGACCGTGATTCTCAACGACTCATCCGACCCTGCGGCGTCCATACGTCGTTCTGGAACATTAAATCGAGTCCTGGGCGAAAGCTCAGATCTAGAGCTTCTGTACTGGCTGAACAATGCCGATATGAAAGTTGAAGCCGAGAAGTATGAGACGTTCATGAAAACCCTCGGAAACTTCGATATAGACCTGTTCTCCGATACCATATTCCGCAGAATCAAGGAAGTAGAGCACATGGCTCGGAAGTGGCAACGAGAAAGCCGTGCCTATAGGGAAAAGGCACACGCTTTGCAAAAGGACTCACACGAAAAGATTGCGTTCAAGCACTTTAAGGAAGGCGACCTAGCGCTCTTTTTGCCCACTCGTAACCAACAGGCCGGGGCTTGGGCGGCCTTCAATGTCGGGTTCCCACATTATTTCCTCCGCGAACAGGACGCCCACCGCTTGCGTCACCGAGAATGGCTCGTGGCACGAATCTCCCGTATCCAAGAACGCGTTGTCGACCTATCAAAAAGCCTCCAGCCGAGCAACGAGACGGACTCGATGAACGACGAGGAAAATGACAACCCGTTTCAGCTTTCAGATGGCCTTCGTTGGTATCTCATCGATGCGTTTGAAGATAAACCAGGTGCTCCTTCAACACCTGGAATGGGCAAATCGACTGTAGCGGCTAACACCGTGGAAGCAACTGCAAACCTTCACACTCATACGGCTACTGGGAAGGGAAAGAATAGAGACAGTGTAACCAGCATCGAGGGAATTAACAAGACTCTTTCGAAGAGTTTGGAGAGTCGGCGCAGCAGCTCTGGTTCCAAAAAGGCAGCCCTACCATTCCAACTCGGCGGGGGGACAGCATTGCTGAAGAATAGCGCTCTAGCAAGCGAAACAAACTCATTGCGAGCTGTTCCAACAGACACACCAGCAGGCACGAGCCCCACGCAGGCAGGTCTTGCAGCATCTAGTGCTGGTCTAACCTCGAAGCCGCAACAGCCAGAAGGACTCGGCAAATCACCCCCGGTTGAATCGCCACCAAAGAGCGGCAGTGCGAATCTGGACGAGGTACGAAGAGTCGACTCCCTACTTGGACCCTAGGTTGCTGATCGCCACTCGGCAGCCTCGGACAAATGTGCAACGGGAAAACTCGACGCAGAGTGAGTCGAAGCAGTCCGTTGTCTGGGACTCTTTGTGGAGCGTCGACTACAATTACGAAGGCGATGTGAGGAGGTAGCTGGAATGAAGGACAGGCGATTGGTGTGTTATCTATTAGGCTGGGATCGGGGGTCAAGGAGCTATTATGTGTGTTTCCTGTGATTTCGCGTGCTGTGTTACTGACATCTTTTTATCATGGGCGGCGTTGGGTCCTTCTACACCAAGATGCATTTGAAAGCGATACTTCTGATTCGACATGTAAACATATCAGCTGGCATAGAGGCGATGGCGGTTGATTGGAGAATAAGTTCCTACGTGGAGGGCCGTAAACTGTACAAAAGGGTATATATCAATTTCAGTTTGAAAGTTCAAGGGGCACACTTGTTTTCCTTCATGCTGTCATGAGCATGTTATTTGAGATGTCAGGATGGTCTTTCTTCGGTACCATGACGGCAGTATACTTTCTCATTCAGTTACCCGTAGCCTCCAATGTGGATGACATGCAGTGGGGGTTCACGAATGAGCTTATTCCATCACATGGGTACGGAGTGCAAGCGGCACCGATCGCCGGGTTATGATCACACATTAAGTGCTTGGCCAAGACGGCGGGATGATGAAGCCGCAGAATTATACACCACAAGTCCTATGCCATACAAAACTTCTCGTCAGTCGGGTTCTTTTCTGCATCACTGACTATTGGTGCCTCTTACCTGGGCAAAGGCCGTGTACGACGTCCAGGGATTAATAAGTGGGATTTGTGGTCATCTTACACTACGTTGCCTAAACTATCAGGTGTTGCGCATCCTCAACGTTCAACTTGGGATCATACGGGCTAAGGGTCTGTCGACAAGAAGTTTGATTCTGCGCTGCGTTTGCCGTGTACGCTATCAGTTCCTGCTCGACTGATTATCGTGACCATGCCAACTGATAGTGGCTGACGTCAGCTGTTCCTGAACAGAAAATTGACAAGGAGCTATGACGTTTTAGCTCAGCTGGATAAGCGCTCTTCATTATCTACAAACACACACGCGGGCCGCAAGTGCGGCCGGTGAAGCCTCGTTCTCGAGCATCAACATTCCCGCCTTTTCCCACGTCGTCTTCTGCACCATTCTACGCCGTTTTTTGCATCATTCTACGCCATCTTCTACACTGTTCTCCATCGTGCCCTGCATCATTCTAAATTGTGCTATACATCGTTCTGCATCGTCTTCTACATCAATCTATGACGACTGCTGCACCATTCCGCGTCGTCGTCTACATCTTTCTACCTCGTCTCCTGCAGTCGTCTATAGAGCAGCTTGTGCAGACTCAGCTATGTAGTGCATCGCTACAGCAATGGACCTCCATCCGGTACCAGACGGCCACTCAATCGGGCGTCGCACTCTCCCGCTAGAGCTGATCTTGCATGTCATCGAACACGTTGTACCCTCGAACCCCGAGATCCTCCTCTCGTCATCACATCCCTCGACCAAGACGCTGCTTGCGCTGACTAGAGTGAGCCGGGACACGTACGCACCGGCCGTCAAGCTGCTGCGGCAGAGGTGCGTTCTCATCGATTCCGAGCGCCGCCTTACGAGCCTCCTCGTATGCATCCCTCGATTTACACCCGGCCTGTCGCCGTCATTGTCTCTCC
This sequence comes from Dactylonectria alcacerensis, assembly GCA_029931735.1. Classification (NCBI taxonomy): domain Eukaryota; kingdom Fungi; phylum Ascomycota; class Sordariomycetes; order Hypocreales; family Nectriaceae; genus Dactylonectria; species Dactylonectria alcacerensis. The sequence goes on from JAPMUZ010000002.1 coordinate 3,984,089, forward strand.
GAAACATCACATCGCTATACCTGGAGCCTTTTGGGGAAACCCTTGGCGACAAACTCACGGCCTGTCTGGTGAGGGATCTCTTCTTCGAGGTCTCGGAGTCGCTGCGGAAGCTGGTGATAGCCATGCCATTCAACAGCGTGGATGTCTTTAATGATCATCACGGTGTTAGGAAGATACTGCGTTCCGGGTTTGAGAGCTTACAAAAATTGGAGGAATTTGTATCCATTGGGGACTACCCCTCGCTGAGTCTCTCGGACGGACCAACAGATATCTGGCGGTTATTTCATGATCTCAAGCGACTGACGCTGTTTCACGTGCCGCTGAACAATCACTGGCTTTGGTGGAACATTGCAACGCTTTCGAAGCTGGAGCATGTCATTCTCGCAGAATCACAACAAACCTCCGGGGTCAACATCAAGGACGAATACTTCCACAAGTTACCGTCTACAGATACCAGGTTGGACCGCGATATTATGATTGTGCTAATGGACATTGCCTGGAAGTGGCCACATATCACGAATACTGGATGGAGGGAGATTGACCCCAGGGGAAGGATGACGATCGGGGTGCATACTGTACCCAATGACATGGAATCCGGGATGACGCAGTTGTTGGACGATCCGGTATCCGATCCGGTATCAACATATGTGAAAGACAAGGTGATTAATGGAACGCTTTGGGATCGAGTAGTTGATTTTGTTGCTGAAGGGAGGAGCTGAAAGACTACCACAAATAAAATGCTCGATGTCGCCTCGAGCCTAAATACCTAGGTAGACTAATGCACCCCGACGAGTTGTCGACTTGTGCCACCCACTTTACGATTAACTCATCGACTACCTAGTCTAGCTATGTAACTACCCAGGTGCTCTCGCTCGGGTGGTTCAACGAACCCGTTGCCGATCCTCAAATGCGACTACATTGTACAGATAGTACCTAAGTACTTACAGCCACTCTCGCTCGCGACTTAATCATCCGTTCAAGGTCCAGAATTGCCTCGCCAGCGCGTTTCCGAAGCTCCCGGCCGTTCGGTGGACTAACCCCTCCTCCACGCGCTGGGCAATCGCTGGGTACGTGGTAAAATATCCGCAGCGCTGCGAGCGACACGCGATCCAACCCAGGTTTGCAGCTAAAACGTGGGGGGGGGAACCGGATGAGATGAGGGGTGCATCTGCTGACCCGGGGTCGGCGGCATCTTAACTGGTACCTGCTCTGCTCACTTAGCCGGGCGCTGGTCTTGCGATTAATTGGTTTGAAAAGACTCCGTTGCTTTAATTGTTGCTTCTGTGATTTCATCTCTGCTGTCCGACTTGATCATAAGTTCTCCGTCCGCCCCATTTCACTCAGCACCATGGGCGCCTGGAGGAACCCTCCCTCTCACGTCACTCTAACCAACACCCTTTATCATAGACCTAAACCTCAAATTACAAAGCTAATGAGGATGTAGTTGCTCGGTAAAAACATACCGAGTACCTACCTATGCTAAACGTCCAATTGTAGGAGGTATTATCCCTCTCGTCGGTGGGACTTGATTAGTCTGCCGCACCTACCTAGACTCCAGACAACAGCTGTTGTGCTGAAGCGTAGGCCAACCAGGGCAATCCTTTAGCACACCATGCGTTAAAAACCCCCCAGAAGGACCTGCCTGAATGGGCCAATTGGCCCCCCAGAAGGCGCCCCAGTGCAAAGGGACCAGCGCCCCATCCCCTTCCCCCACTCCACTAAAACCTCCAGTTGACCGGTCCGCTTTTTTCCAGAAGCCCGCCATGGGGTCAGATACAGGCCGGTTAACCATCTTACAGGCCAGATACTAGCCGGCTACAGGCCCATGCACAGGCCGCTAACAGGAATTCCAGCGCGCATTCGCTCATCGTTCTTTCGAAACTCCGGCCCCCCCATCCCATATTTCTATCCATCCCCATTTCTCCATTCCCCATTCTCCATCAACACCCCCCCCTAGTCGAGTCGGCTTGTTCCCCGTTGTTCCTTTTACTAACTAAACTCGACTTCTTGCGTACCTGGTACTATTCCCTCGCAACCTCTTCGCCTGTGCTAGTACCTACTTGCCCTACCCTGCTCTCCGCCATCTGCCATGTCGTCAACTCCGTCACCCGCGTCGCCTGCAGTCCTCAGCTAACATCCTCGAGTCGAAACTCCCGAGTCTACCTTTTGTCTCTCTCTCTCTGTCTCGCTCTCCCTCTATCTATCTCTCTCTCTCTCCGCATTCGACCCTCCGACCCCAAGACATGAGCGTGGGCCCGTAGCCCTGTCGTACCCATCTGTGTTTGACCTTGTCAGACTCCAACTCGCTCGCCTCTCCGAATCCCGACTCTTCCGAGCCACCGACTCGAGCCCTTCGCTGCTCGACAACCATGCCCGACAAACCGGCCTCAGTCGTCTCGTACGCTGCCGGTGCATCGCTCGCTGCCGCCGCTCTCATCTACGTCTTTGCCCCAAACTTTTCCATCGACCACGACTCTACCAGCTCTCGCAAGAAGTCCATTGTGGGCCTACGCAACCAGGCTAATGATTGCTTCATCAATTCGGTCCTCCAGGCCCTCGCCGGTCTCGGGGATCTGCGCGTCTACCTAATTCGCGAGACGCACCGCCGCCGTATCGAAGATGCTGCCGTCTACGCTAGCCTCGTCCAACCTGAGGGCAAGCAGGTCGCCCAGTGGAAGCTGCAGGGCTTGCAGGAAGGCTTGGTCACACAGGGCTTGAAGGAAATGCTCGATGCGCTTAACGAACGCCCGATCTACAAAAAGGCCATTTCACCATTCCAGTTTGTCAAGGTTCTCGAGGTTGCCTTTAAGCAGCGCATCAGCCGCCAGCAACAGGATGCGCAAGAGTTCCTGCAGATTGTCGCCGAGCGTCTCAAAGACGAATACCATGCTGGTCAGAGAGCTCGGCTCCACGCGCGCAGACGATTCTTGACGCCGAGCTCGGAGTGCCTTGTCAAGCCAAGCAGCGAACACACTATCGGCAACGGTAACATCTCCCCTGTAGAGACCTCATCGGACGAGGAAGTCGAAGACGGCACGGACACTTCAGCCATTGAGCCATCCACGGAGGCCAATATCCCCCAGATTCAGTCCAATGGCGACCTTGGCCCTTTGCCCCTCGAGATCGAGGAAGGCTTCCCCATGGAAGGCAAATACGAATCACACTTGGAGTGCCAAACTTGTCGATACAAGACAAAACCGAGAGAGGAGACATTTTGTACCATCACATTAGCTGTCCCCCAGGTCTCGTCCACCACGCTTAATGGCTGCTTTGATGGAATCTTTAAAAGCGAGTTCATTGACGACTTCAAGTGCGAAATGTGCCGACTTCTGCAAGCAAAAGCCAACTTGGAGCATGACTTGGCCAAATCAACTTCGGAGAGCTTCAAGGCGCAAGCGGAAGAGAATTTGAAGAAGCTCCAGTTCGCCATTGACACAGACCCTGAACACCCGCCCGAGGATGTAGATTTGGGAGACCTTCGATATGCGCCCAAGAGGAGAATCGCAAAGACCACCCGCATGTCCCTCTTCCCCAAAATCCTAGCCATCCATCTTTCGCGATCCATCTACGACGCTGGACAAATGACGCAGAAAAATTCAGCAAAGGTTTCCTTCCCTGAGACGCTACCGCTTGGTGGCTTGATGGACCAGAAGAAGTACAAGCTCCTAGGCCTAGTCACACACCGCGGTGGACATAACAGCGGCCACTACGAGGCCTTTAGACGACAGAACCTCGTAGCTCCATTCTCCAACCCAAACACCTTCCAACCATCCGACGTTTACAGCAAGACACCTACTCCTATATCAACACCCGAGATTTCTGCCCGTGTCATGGACAGCCCCGCAATATCGACACCAGACCTCCTGTCCGCATCCTCGGGAAACAACTCGTCGACTCCGTCCTTTGACTCCCTGCCAGTGCCCCCCCGGAGCGTACCTTCGGACAGGAATAGATCTTCGAGCCTGTCGACTTCCAAGGAGAAGGATGGCGAAACCAGCAGTCTCCGCTCTGTTGCCGCCTCCACCAAGTCTGCTCTCTCTAGGTTAACATCGCCCAAGCAGACACTGGAACCTGGATATCCTCGGCCCCCGACTTCCTCCGGTGCAGGGAAGCGAGCGAAGAGGCGAAAGGGGATGTCTGACAAGTGGTGGAGGGTCAATGACGAGAAGGTGAAGGAGGCGAAGACGAGCGAGGTGCTCGGCATGCAGAGAGAGGTATACTTGCTGTTTTACGAGCTCGAGAAGGATTTCTAGGTGGATTCACTGGATACCTCTCCTACCAAAGCTTGTGTGGCGTTATGACCCAAGGTGCTCTGCGGTGTAGTCTGTGTTATCTTTGATCTCCCTCTTCATTCTTTTTCTCTATTTGGTTTGCATAGGCTGGCGTTTTCTCAAAACTGTTGGCTTCGTTTGGGCTCTAGAGTCGGGTTCTGCGGTTATACAGAAGCAAGTGGCTAAGATGGTGTTCAAGATAGGATAGGCTATACGCATTTCTAGCGGGTTAGATACAGCCAAGCACCACTGGGAAAGGCTTTAGTAGAAATATATGGGATGTGAGTCTTAGACGTGCTAAATCTAGTCATCAATCTCACCTGATCCTACCCTAGAACCCGTCTTAGTTTTGACTGAAAAGTTTTGCTTAGTAAGCGCCTATTTCAAGGGATTCTGGATCCAACCAAGTCTAAATTACGATTCAATTGTTGATTTGCTCACTTCCATCTTAGCAATGCAGTTGAAGGGGTTTAGATAGAGTAGTGGGGGTGGCGGTATTGCAAAGGACGCCTCTTTTTTTTTCTCCCCGATTCCGAATCCCAGACTACAGCACTCAAGCCAACCTGGCATCAATCCATCGAAAACACAGCTAAAAACAGGATTATCATTCCTTAGTGGCTACTCTACACCAGCGGATCCCTTTCAGGGTAGTTTAGTATGGTGCCTTGTGGAATTGAGGCATTCCATCGTTACCCAGTTGCGCCTTGAAAGGTTGGCGCATATCTGTCACTCCTTGTATCTCTGTGGACCGTTACTATCGTTCAGGTCGCATCCATCTCTGTCCGCTTCACCATGATATACGTTACACGCCGGGTTCGACGGCGACTCATCTCACAATCCATCTTCTTGCTCATATTCTCCATAATATTCTACTCCATCCTCCCACTGCACTCACCCATCCGTCTCGCCATCACCTTCAACGCCTCGCGCCTCTTCAACGCTGTGCGCGGCGCCACGACGGACCGCGATGCCTGGCTCTGGACGGACCCGCGCTACCCGGTTGATCTATACGCAGACGTCGGCTACCTGATCAAGACGGGCTACGGAACGAGACACCGCGTGCCGGACCAGCTGGCAGCTTTTGCCCATACGGGCGGGTTTCTGGGCGAGGAGGGTCGGAGCTTCTTGGTTGTGGGCGACTGGACGACTGTGAATGAGACGGACGCAAAGGTCATCGGCGTGCCGGTGCATGATGTCATCAAAAAGGTGACAGAGACTAAGATCCGGGGCAGGGTGGAAGACTACCCGCGGCTCGTCAAGTACAAGAGCCTCCAGGACCAGCTTGAGGCTGGCGACGAGGACAAGGCGTTGGAAATCGGGCAACAGTATGGGTGGGAGCTCGACGCCCTCAAGGTACGTCTATCGCAGCTCATCTCAGTAACTGCCTATCTTGAGGACTAACAAAACACAGTTCATAATGGGCATGGAGCTGATTTACAAGCAAATGCCGTACAAAAAGTGGTACATTATTCTAGACGACGACACGTTTCTGATCCGGCCCTCATTGGAGCTTCTCTTGAGTCATCTGGATCCTAAAAAGGCACACTACATCGGCAACGCAGTAGGTGACTACAAGGGCAGGTTCGCACACGGCGGATCTGGCATTATAATATCCGGAGTGGCAATGCGGCTTCTCTTCGAACATCCCGGCATCGTCGAAGAGGCATACGCCGAGTCCATGATGGAGACGTGGGGGGATCGTCTCGTGGCAACGACACTGCAGAAACTGGGCATATACCTCGAGGAGAGCTACAACCATCACTTCAACGGGGAGCCCCCGTTCATCACGCGCATCTGGGGCGACCGGTTCTGCTCTCCACTGGTCTCCTTCCACGGGCTGCGCAAGCCGGGCGAGATGATCCACGTGGGAAAGACGTTGGCGACGGTGGACGACCCGGTGCGGTGGCGCGACGTGTGGGAGATGTTTGGGGGCTCGCCCATATCAGAGCTGGCAAACTCGCAGACCCAGCTATCGACAGACCACGTGGGAAAGGCCGACCAGCACACGCGGACGTGGGGGGATGTCCAGAGCGCCGAAGCTTGTCAGTCCAAGTGCCAGGAGCATAAACGGTGGTGTCTGGCCTGGACATATGAGCAAGGCGTGAGGCGGTGCAACCTGAGCCCGTGGCTTCTGCTAGGGGCCGATGAGGCGACGCAGAAGACATCTGGTGTCAATTGGCCCAAGGTGAAGAAGTTGCAAGGTACGTGCTAAGATTGGCGATGGCTATGTTGGGTAGGTTTGCAACGTGTACATAATAGACGACCAGAGCCTCATCAGCCAGCTCCCAAGGGCAGTCTTATTTGCGCCACGGAGCCGAACGCCGGGATGATATACATGCGGTTTGAGATAACTCCTGATGCGTTGGATGCGTGTGGTGATGCTACGATGAGATGGGGTGGATAGTCGTCATATGGAACAGGCCTGTTGAGTATCCGACCGAAAGGGGTACCGATGATAGCTACCTCATGATTCCGTACCGCCGGACCGATTAATTTCTTGGCCACCACTGACTGGACCACTGGACGAAACAAAGTCAAGAAATACTATGTAGGCGTTTGACCATGTCTGATGATAATTAGTTCACAGATGTCAAATCCTGCACCATGGTACGTATATATGTAGTAATTGGATGATGAAGTATCGGCGGGGGAATATATGGAAGACCCCAGGTGTTCGGGAGCTAATCGGAGGCGAGCAATGAGGCGAGATGGTGTGAGATGCGTGAGGGAGGCCTGGTTGGCCAGCCAGCCCTGGTGGATGCCGAGTTCTCGCTTGCTTCCCGTTGCAATGTCAACAGGGGTGCTAAAGATAGCAAACGGTTTTTGCGGGCGGTGGAGCAAATTGCCGCGAGCCGCACTGACACTGGCTATGGTGTCATGTAATTGCTACGTTGTGTGTGTGTAATACCTAATTACTACGTAGGAGTACCTATTCACGTAGTACGTGTGTGCGTGGGTGAGCGCGTTGGTAGTTCCCGAGGCTCAGGCTTTCCGGCATGATAGATGATGGACGCTGCAGGGTAGGATGCCTCGGCCGGGACCAAGAACGGGCTTGTGAGAACTGACAAGAAGGGCGCTAAGAGAGGGACCCCCCCTGGGAGAGAATCAAGGAAAGAAAAGAAAAAAAGAACCCAGCAGACTAGACACATGGTTGGTCGGCGAGGAAGCTGTTCCTAATCTGCCATGCTCGTGTACGAAGTAGGCATCCGTGTCCTGGTGGCAGTGACTGGTGGAGGCATTGTGAGGTTACACAGAGGCCGGGGTGCGAAGGGGAAGAGGAAATGGGGGGCGGGAGATGAGATGAGAAAGATGAACCAAGCAAAAGATGGAGCTTAGAGGGGGTGTGATTATTACTTCGTACGTCTCTGCGGTCAATTTACGTGTGGCTTCTGGACGGAGAAGCAAAAATCGAGATTTGATGACAGCTCTGTGGATGTCTCTCTGTATACGCTGTGTGCTCTGTTGAGCTGGAGGCCCAGACTTAAAGAGAGGAATAGAATTTGAAAATGTCTAGATGACGACGCCTATTTGGTGTGGCCAATGTGTACCATCTCTATGCTCACGCTTTAGTCGGGCGTTCATTGCAGATGGCATCCTTTACGTGAATGGTGGAGGTTTTGATTTCCGTTACGGTCGGGTAGGTATCCATCATACATCCGCACGGTTGGTTGAAAGGTAAGGTAATTATTAGAGAGGCTACACTGCATGCAGTCCAGAACCCACAGACAGCATGGACCTACCTATGATACCTGCTTTACGCAGCACGTACGGGCACTAAACGCACAGCAGCTGTACCTACATTAGTGCACTGGGCGCATTGGGAGCTAAGGATCTTGGGGGCGGCGCATTGTGTGGCGTTGCGGGGGGTAGATGGTTGCGAGTCGGGATGAGGCCCTGATGCGGGTAAAGTACTACGTAGTACTACGTACGTTCAAAGTACGACAGGTTTGAGTGAGTGAGTGAGTGAATGGTGAGTGAGTGTGGATTGGTTGTGTGAGTGGCCGTTGAAAATATGGGCTCGTGATGTTTTGGAGTCGAGAACTTGATCAACGCAGGCACAAACGACAATACGTAGGGAGGTAATTAGGTACCTATGGAACGAACGAATACGGGTCTTTTACAAATGACTACGTACCCGATCCGCGAGCTACGTACCTATGTAGCGTCGATTCTTTTTCCTTTGTTTTCTTCCTTTCTTTTCCCCCATCGTTCCAGGGGAATGGCTCTCGTAAGGGCTGTGAATGATACGGCGGCGGGCCTCCATGCCCGATTGAAATATGCCCGAGTCATATGCCCGTGTCATCAAGTTTACTACCACACATACACGCGGTGAGAGAAGGGGAGATGGAAAGCAGGAGAAGATTTGAGAAACGAATTAGACCAACAAGCATGCTTTCTCCGATATTGGCCCAAAGGGGAGGCAAGGTAAGGTTCCAGGTAATCTGGTAAGCCAAGGTCCCCGGTTGGACAGGCAGGATATTAATTATTCGTCCAAAATAGGGGATGGTCGAGGCCACCACGCCATGGATCATGGAGGGAGAGACAACTGGACCCCTGGCTGCTAAAGGACCATGGCCCATGGATGCCATGATATACCATGCCGTGCCATGCCACACACCTATCCATATGGAAGCTTTCAATTAGTCGCGCGCCCACCGTACCCGGCTGCCCTGTTCAGATGGAGCGAGCCCTCATGGGAATTTTGTCCTCGTTCTTAGGGAGGTCATCCCAGGACTGTCACCCATCAGGCCATTAGCGAGCCAGTCTCGAGTCTCGCAGCCAGATCTCTCTCTCTCTCGGCCCGCCAAGATGGCAGCTTCTAGTGGCAGACAAGGTACACACAGCTGGAGCCTCGAAATACTACGTAGGTAAAGGGGGGGGGTTTCCCATTTCCCATTTCCCTGCCTTCTCTCCAAAGAACGGCTTTTCTTTTCTTTCTTCGATGCAGGTGGCGACCGCATGGGTGTGTGCGTTCGTATGTATGTCTGTCTGTGTGTCTGTCTGTACTACTACACTCACGCCGAGGGGAGCACAAGCCGTTGCGCTCACGAATACAGACTGAGAGGGAGCTATTCCCGGGGGTTGCAATAGCGTCTAGGCCAAACGCTATAGCACCGTTTCCGCGACAAAAAAAAACCATGCGGCGGCGGCGCCATGCAGCATGTACAGGCGGCCGTGCCATGATGGCAACATGCGCATCGGACATCGTACATGCGTCGTCTATCGTACGTGCAGTAGCAGCGCATCGCCCGAGCGCGAGCGATCCTCCTTGAAATCTCTCTCTCTAAATCAGCCCCTAGGTGGAACAAGAAACTGGGCGGCGTCGCTGGTTAGTGCGTGCGCCTCGTTGCTACGTACTGACAGCATCATGGCGCCGGTTAGTCTGCCATTTTAAATGTCAAAGAGACATTTGGCACCGGCCGCCGCCCCCTCCACCACCCCCCGGCCCCCCGGGTGCCTAGCCCGACGATCCAGGAACCGGCGCCCCGGACAGGTGCCCCGGGCGCTCATCAAGGCGCTATGGGAAGCGTTACAGTGCACTACAGGGAGCTACCTTATGCAAGGAGGCCAGCAGCTAAAGGCTAGGCCTCTAAATGGTTCCCGCTGCAATTGCTCGTTCGGCCGCCGCCTGGACTTTCAACCCGTCCCTCCCCCTAACAAAGTCTTCCCCCCCCCCCAAAAAAAAAAAGGCTAACAAGCCCCAGAACGCCTCTAAGCCCTTGGTGACACCCTGGAGCAGTCCCCTCTGCCAAACCGTTGGGACCTTCCCTGGCAATGCTAATTAGCATCTAGGCCATGCCCAGGCCCTGGAGCTTCTGTTCTTCCGCATGGCATGGTTACCTCGCCCGAAGAGTTGCTTTCAATTTTCACAGGTTTATTTTTCTCTTCAATTTCCTACCCATTATCCCCACCCCCCCCAGTTTCTGCCCACGGCGCAGAGTGGTGTCTCGATCGAGTGAGTCGGAGTATCAGAGCTGCGACGGCCGACAACGCACCCGCCTAAAACCCGACCCCCCGACCCCTCCTCTCCTGTACCATATTTGTTCGTTCGCTCTTTTTGCTTGGATATGAAATAAGGCAAAAGAAAAAGAAAGAAAAAAAAGAAAAGAAAAAAGAGACACCCCCTCCCCCCGGCAGCCTGTCATCCTCCCGCTCGCTTCGATCGACGTCGCTTCGGTAGTCTCCACCAACACCACCAGAACCACCACTCCCACCACCATCCGCACAGCCAGGCAGGGGGGCTGAGAGCAGTTGGTCTCGATGTTCAAGGACGAAGTCGACGAATCGATCCCTCTCCTCCCGCGACTCCAGCGTCTCCTCCCCGTCGTACCCCCCGCGCCGTGGCTCTCGCTCGCCATCCTCCCGCTAATAGACGACTGTAACGACGCCCACACCCGCCTGTAGCTCCTCGTTTTTCCCCTTCCCCCACGCCCACCTCTCCCAGTCCAGCACCACACGCGCGCGCGCATCGCATATCGCATCGCATCGCATCGTCGATAGCTCGCTCACTCCCAGGCCTGCTGCTCGTCGGCCCTGGCTCCGGGTCCCATAATACCCATCCCTCTCCCACTCTGTCCTCCTTCCCCCTGCACGCCTGCCACGCCTGCCACGCCCTTGTGCTCCCCTCCTTCCTTGTCCAGCACAAGGTCCTCCTCCGTGGTCTAGGGTCGCGTCCCCTGGTCCCTTTTTCGTTGTTCTGGCTCTGCGTGGCTCCATAAAAATTTCTAATTAAAAACAGAATGGCTCAAGACGACCGCGCCCAGAGTCACGGCAACTCTCCCAGCATACCTCCAGCTCCTGGACCTAGACCTGCTTCTACTCCAGCAGCTGCTGTCGTATCTGCCGTGTCTACCGTTGCTCCAGCTGCTCCACCGCCAGCTGCATCTGCCTCTGCCTCTGCCTCTGCCTCTCCTTCTCGTGCTGGTGCTGGTGCTGCTCCTGCTGTTGTCACTGTTGTCGCTACTGCTGCTGCTATTGCTCCCGTCGACGACGCACCCAACGTGCCCATCACTTCCGCAACCGACTCGACACCCTCCGCCGCCGACGCCGATCCCCAAGCTGCTCCTTCTACAGCTTCCTCCACGTCTGCTTCTGCCGCACAACCTGCGGCTTCCCAGCCGAACGGCCAAAGCAGGGCCTCCGAGCCCGAGCCCGATCCGACTTTTGATACTGAAATGTCGAACCAATACCCGGGTGCTCCCCATGGTCAACCTGTGAGTTATCCGGGTCCCTCGAGCCCGTATGCCTCGGCCATCGGCATTTCCGCTGCCCAGTATGCGTCGTATCCTGCCGTCACCGCCCAGCCCGCCGACGGCTACCGACCAAACCCAATGCCTGTCGGGAGCAATGTCATGTCGCTACCAAGCATGCGGACCATTGACTCGATTCCACAACAACCAGGCCAATCTGCGCAGCCTCCTCAAGTCATGTCTATGAGCATGCCTATGGCTCCTGTACAAGGCGGAGTTCCCTTCTATGGGCACCACGGCATGCCCATGGCCCCGGGTTACGGCCTCCCATCAGATCCCATGGCCCGCTATGCTCTGCCTCATGATCCTCGGCTCATGGGCCATCGAGGTCCCAAGAAGGTACGTTTACGGCACGAGGATCTGACTCTAGGATCGCCTGTGCGTGGCTTGCGAATGCAAAGTTCTAGATGCTAATTGCCGGCTTGCTTTTTTCCTTGTAGGAGATCAAGCGCAGAACAAAGACAGGTTGCTTGACATGCCGCAAGCGCAGAATCAAGGTGAGCACAATCTCAACAGTGTTTTTTCTTTTCTCGCAAGGCCCCATACCCCGGTGAGATGCGGTGTCCCGAAAGCTTGAACAGAGGATCAAAGAGAGCGGGGCCAAGAAGCGAGAGATGTGAAGCGAGTGACATGAAGCGAGAGATGTGGTTGAGATAAGGTCAATTCGCCTACGATCGCTTCACGGCCGTCTTGCGGGTTCGCCTGCTTGCGGCAACGAGTCTCACTCATAACCCTCGTAGCGTCCGTGGCCAATTTCTCGCACCTTGTAGAGCATGTTCATCGTCCGCCTAGCAAGCCACTGACGAAGACCTCGGCCATGACATCAGCTTCTCGAGCTCATTATTGGCTGTGGTCTGCTGTGGTCCGCTATGTGTGACTTTGGCGTGTTTGGTGTGTCTGTCGCAGCTCCTCCTGCTTCAGCCTCCCTTTTACACCTTCTCGCTTCTGCACCACCTCGCTTCTTTTTTTTTCTCCTAGGTGTGGAGGTTTCTCCATCCCACATCATCATTCTAACAACCCTGTCTTGCCAGTGCGACGAGACTCACCCGACCTGCAACAACTGCAAGAAGTCGAAGCGCGAGTGCTTGGGCTACGATCCCATCTTTCGACAGCAACCCGGCAGTCAATCTGCCTCCAACATCCAGCCCGCGCCGCTGAGCCAACCCGTGACGCCCTCGGTCCCAAGCTCAGTATCAACTGCTATTCCGTCGTCGCTTCCCTTGTCTCTCCCATCGAACCAGGCTCTCACCGCCCGATCCACCAACTCGTACGGCAACCAACCGTCGATGCTCCCGAGCTCATACGCCGCAGCCCACGCCTCCACCGCAAGCCCAAACCCGTCCGTCAACTCGCTCAACTACGACCAGACCCTGTCCACAGGCACATTGACACCTGTCAAGTCCGAAGCCGGTTACGAGTACTCGGCAGCCATCGACCCCGCCCTCCAAACGTTCAATTCATCAAACCAGGACAACTCGAGATTGCTTGATCACAAGTCTCTTGTCGACAATAATCTTCATCTCAGAGGTGGCGCCCCCTCCGCTTGATTTTCTCTCGTTGGCCCCTTGCTGCTGTCAGAACATCCGCTCACACGCAGGGTTTCTACAGCTAAGAAAATGAAGATCGATGAGATTATCGACCTGCTGGGCCCCGTTCCCCAAGCCCAGCGGATCAGTCACACCGAGGAGATGCTCAACGAGATTACTAAAGTATATCACGAGATGTACGCTCCCGAGCTGAGTTCCTTCTTTGAGACCAATTGGTATTACTTTGCGGAGAACGGGCAGATGAGCTTCCCGACGGATGATAGGCTGGTCGGGCTCATGGCAGCCTTCCTCAGGACCCTAGAAGCTGTCAGAGCAAACGACCACGCCCAGATGGCCTACTCTGGCATCCTCGAAACGAGAATCGTATGGGAACTGGCCCGTGTCTCTTACCTTAATCCCGATGCGGCCCCTGCCGCCGGGGTTTTACCTCGGGACGGTGATGCGAACGAGGTTAAGAATCGTGTGCGAGTGGTCGAAGCGCTTTTGTGCGGAGACTATCTCTCCATAAACCCTCTTTCTCCGCCCGTTCACCACCAGGACGGCCAACGCGTCCGTCAATTCGAGTTCTGGTACAACCTGGCCGAGTTTGTTCGGACCCAAGACAACCCAAACACACCAGAAGGAGTCGGAGGGAGGGAAGATGCCCTGGCCCGGATGCGCGGTTTGCTGGACGGGCGCGAGAATCGAGATGTTCTATACTCGATGGCGGTGGTGCGGGAGTTGGCACCACACTACGAACCCGGCTTCCTCAACACACTGCCCCAGCACCTGGACGAGACTGATCCCAAGAACAGACTGGCAGTTGCATCCAAGTTCATTCTCGACGAGTCCCAAGTCACTGGTGGAACAACCAACGTGGTACGGCGATTCAGCGACATTGCGTGCAGAGCACTTGTCAACCCTGGTGTCAACGTCATCAGAAGGACTTAGACTGACTCTCCTTTCCCCGACCATTCTTACACGTCGACGCATCACATGCTTTCGAGTGTTTCCCCGACACCGCTTTTCATATGTCATCGATACCGTCGACTTAATTGTCATCGGACTGTCTCAGAAGCCATAATTCCGCGTTGAAGCGTTTGGCGAGATACTGTTTCTTTTTGCATAGTTTGGGAGGCATTGCGAGGTTCATATAAAAGTTTTCCTTGTATTTTCATTGTCAATTTCTCGCAGGCGTTGGTCCACATCGGACCTCGGAGGTATTCTGAAATTTTTCATACCAACACTGCCAAAGCATTTACGGTCGCGGCGTTACAATTCCTAATGGGCAGGTAGGCCGAGGCGTTCCACTTCCCTAATGCTTCCGCTACTGGGCAGGAGGAGAGAAAGAGGGACGCTGAGAGGAGGAGTGGCTGCGCAGGAACAGACGAGGGTTGAGATAATGAGGTGCGGTGAATCCCCTGAGGATGAGCCTTCATGGTTTTGGAGGAGGGTTTAGAAGCTATCCGTGGCCTTGCCATTGTATGATAAGACGGCCCCTCCAGCAAGCGATTCGGGATGTAAGATGTCGACAAATAGACAAGCAGCCCTGAGCTATATCTCTGGCGCATGCTCATTCTCACATGCGAAGCCGTCCATCAGCAGTAAGCACGGGATCTCGGATACAAATGACTCATCCTGGTCTCCTGTCTTCTGCAGAAAGGGTTGTATTGTTAGTGTCTAGGTTTCTTCTGTACTATATCAATGTTTGAGTTTGGCGAGGTTCTCGTCAAACAGCATCATGAGTCACATTATATGGTCAAGATTGTCATAGTACATGTAGTACACAGCCTCGGGATGGAATAGCACGCAACCGATACGACGGCATAAGCATCCGAGTCTAGTCTTCGTAGTGGTCAACTGTGACCCGGCGCGATCCACAATCGGCGACTCTGACTCCTCAACGCCCTCTCGTATTTAGCAACTCTTTTCTTAACTCGCCTTGAGCCTAAACATTTGGTTCCTGAGTCGACACGCTTGAAATGCCTGTGAACGAAATCCTCACGTCGCCGTCGCCCCCAAGCGAGGCGCCGGGCACTGTTCTGTTCGAGACGGAGCGGCTCATCGTCCGTCGATATCTCATGTCTGACGCGCCGAGCATGTCTGCTACAGCGAATGACCCCGCCGTCGCCGTTAACCTGCGCAACCGCTTCCCTTCCCCGTACACTCTGTCGGACGCGGAGTCATTCCTCGGCGATGCCTGCAAGCCCGACGGCACGGCGTACCCTCTCCACAACGGCATCTTCGTCAAGCCTGGCGTCCCGGGCAACCCATCTTCGACGCCGCTCTTCATCGGCGGCATCGGCATTATGGTCAAGGCCGACGTCTACTACCGGACATGGGAGCTTGGCTACTGGCTTGGCCCCGGGGCAGCGGGCAAGGGGTACATGACGGAGGCGGCGCGGGCGTTTGCGCGGTGGGCGTTTGCGACGTGGCCGGCGCTGAACCGGCTGGAGGCGGCGATACTTGCGAGAAACGAGGCGAGCCAGCGCGTGGTGAGAAAGGTCGGCTTCGTCGAGGAGGGAAGGAGGCGGCAGGCGGCAGAGAAGAAGGGCGAGTTGCTGGATGAGGTCATATTTGGGTTGCTGAGGTCGGATTTCGAGAAGATGGATTCACGGGAATGATTGTGACGACATTAGAGCATCCATAAGCATCTTGTCTTTTCATCTCTAACGGGATTCACTTTACACGTGTGCCTTCTTCTTATCGAGGCCCTGCGCCTTACTTCAGGTTACGAGTATGAGCCGTGGTTGGAGTGTGAGCCCAGGAGGCAGACTATAACTCGTACTTCTGACCCCACGTACGGACATCAAGTGTCAACTAGAAAAGATGCCAACGTATATTGGATTGCGAAAGATAAAGTTGTCCCGCTGCGGTGTCTTCGCAATGACTAGGTATCTTTTTGGCTCTCAGACAGGGCCTCAACAACTGCATATCCCAACTTTCGGCTTGTTGAAGTATACCAACTTACCGAAACCAAGACTTACCGTGCAATTTTATGTCTATCTTGGAAAGAAATTTTTTTTTATGATGAATATTCCAAACCGTGGTATCTAGCTGAAATGAGTTTTGGAAGCATCTAAGTAAGTGGTATGGCCCCTTACTTTGATGAGGCAGAAGCAACCAAAATCGCTCTCTAAACCCACTGATCTTGGAGTCGGAGCAATTGAGAGCTCCAGCAATTTGACTCCAGATATTGAGCCACCCCCACTTCAATTAGCTGATCTTTTACATGCTCTCCTTTGAACCTAGATCAGCTTAACACCATCCAAGTATCCAATTGACCCTTGAAGATGGCAGAATGGAGCCGCAGCTGCGTTCTCCGTCCCATTATCAGTCCTAACTACGAACAAGTCACCAGATCTCTGAAAGTAAAGGCGGCCTCGGGTAATTTGTAGAAAAGTGGACGAGTAATGGTTGGCGTATAATTGGCTTATCGGCCCGCAAGAACAGATAGTCCGCGCCCACCAAGCCAACCCAAGCAAAGCTACCAAGGATTCCTCCCAAGCCGAACGGCTGTAGATGACGAGCACAATCTCGACGGCGACTTCGAATCCCTCTCCATCAACCAGCCATTGACCCTCGAGCCAGAGGCCCTCCCGGGAGACTTGCAATTATCTCGCGCTGCTTCGCGGTTCCGGCCACCCTCTCCGCTCCTCCGCAATGGTCGCCCTCCACAGGCTCGCGGGCCACGGGGCCAAGCGCCTGTGTCTGCGACCCGCGACCCTCGCTGCCTCGGCCGCCCGCCCATTCTCGACGACCTCGCTGCGACGATATGCGACTCCCGAACCAGCTGCCACCCGTCTGGTGCCCGTCGCCGACGACTTCTCCGCCCTCAAGGACCCCTATGGCTTCTCCGGCCCGGTCCCCGGCACCGCCAAAAAACCGCGCGAGAACTCGGTCGAAGACCGCAAGATCCGACATTACACTGTCAACTTTGGCCCTCAGCATCCTGCCGCCCACGGAGTGTTGCGCCTGATCCTCGAGCTGAGCGGCGAAGAGATCGTCCGGGCCGACCCCCACGTTGGTCTGCTGCACCGCGGCACCGAGAAGCTGATCGAGTACAAGACCTACATCCAGGCCCTGCCCTACTTCGACCGCCTTGACTACGTCTCCATGATGACCAACGAACAGTGCTTCTCCCTCGCTGTAGAGAAGCTCCTCAACGTTGAGATTCCCGAGCGTGCCAAGTTCATCCGAACCCTGTTTGGCGAGATCACCCGTGTCCTGAACCATTTGATGGCCGTCACCACCCACGCCATGGATGTTGGTGCTCTGACGCCTTTCTTGTGGGGTTTCGAGGAGCGAGAGAAGCTCATGGTAGGTTTCTCATTCTTGAGGAGTGGAAAGTCGATTGGGAGACGGAATTGACCCTTGGTTGGACAGGAATTCTACGAACGAGTCTCCGGTGCCCGTCTCCACGCCGCCTATGTCCGCCCCGGCGGTGTTCACCAGGATCTCCCCGTTGGTCTCCTCGACGACATCTACCAGTGGGCCACTCAATTTGGTGACCGTCTGGACGAGACCGAAGAGATGTTGACTGACAACCGGATCTGGATCGAGCGATTGAGGGGTATCGGTGTCGTGCCCGCATCCGAGGCCCTCAACCTCTCCTTCACCGGCGTCATGCTCCGTGGCTCCGGCGTGCCCTGGGATATCCGCAAGAGCCAGCCCTATGATGCCTACGACCAGGTCGAGTTTGACGTCCCCGTCGGTACCAACGGCGACTGCTACGACCGATACCTCTGCCGAATGGAGGAGTTCCGACAGTCCCTCCGCATCATCCATCAGTGCCTGAACAAGATGCCCGCCGGCCCCGTCCGAGTCGAGGACTACAAGGTCTCCCCTCCTCCCCGCGCTGCCATGAAGGAGAACATGGAGGCTCTCATCCACCACTTCCTCCTCTACACCAAGGGTTACGCCGTCCCCCCCGGCGAGACCTACTCCGCCATTGAGGCCCCCAAGGGCGAGATGGGCGTCTACGTCGTCAGTGATGGCAGCGAGCGACCGTACCGATGCCACATCCGAGCCCCCGGATTCGCTCACCTGAGCGGCTTTGATCATCTTGCCAAGGGTCACATGTTGGCTGATGCTGTGGCGGTTATTGGTACTATGGATCTGGTGTTCGGTAAGTTGCCCCAAGCAACCCCCCAACCCAAGAAAACCCTTTGTTCCACCATTCTCTTCTGTTTTCAACGCAATTGCTAACACGCTGTCCAGGTGAGGTCGATCGATAAGAGTCGTGGAAAACAATGAAGTTTAGATTGGGTTTCCTTTGTGTGTAATCATAGCTGACTAGGGAGACCATGGTAAATACTCCCACAAGTGTCGTGTGCTCGTGAGAAGCTATGCAGAGGTGATATGTGTTGTGAAGTAGCAAATGAAGAAATCCCCCTATCCTTTTTTTTTTTTTTTTTTTTTGGCTACCCGACCCTTCAAGTGATTATATGTTTTACAGACCAGATGTGCATGTACACGGCACGTTTTACAATAGTTTAGAGCCATTTGCCGAGGCCTGCTCCATGAAGAAGTTCTTCAGGGGCCCGAGGGCATTGACTGCCCTGAGCCCAATTGACCGCAGAGGGACCAATGGCCCGCTTTCGACGGCGTAGAGCTTGTGGAGCTTATCACAGACTCCGAGGATGACGTGGTTGGCAGCATACCGCTCGCTGGTGTACGGCTCGAGCGACAGCGTCGATCCGAGGTCCTGGCCATGGGACACGGCATACTCGATAGTCTTGGCCAGGCTCTGGACGTCGCCTTGCCCCTGGTTCAGGCCCTGACCCGCGAGGGGATGGATGGTGTGGGCGGCGTCACCTATCAAGGCAACGCGCTCGCCGATGTAAGTGTCCGCGTGGCGGAGCTTCAGAGGGAACGAGGCGACTGTGCCCTCTTGTACGCCGACGACGGCCTGGGGGACGGCCCTGGCGTCAATATGCGTGTGCTGCGTGCGCCACGAGAGCTCCTCATCCTGGTTTTGTGGGATGCTGTGCATGTAGTTGATGTCGACGGCGCTCAGGCGGAACGCAGCGTTGACCATGGCGATGAAGTCCTTGGAAGACAGGCTCTTCAGGAGCGCGGCCTTTTCGGATGTGGTCGACCAGACGAGGGAGGCGTGGTTTCCCGGTAAGGGGAGCATGGCGATGGGCCCGGTAGGCAAGAATCGTTGATATGCGATCTTGCTGTACTCGCCACCCCATCCTTCGCCTTCGAGCTGAAGAGTAGCAACAACACCGTGTCGACCATAGTCCCAGCCGCGGCTGCCGATGCCAGAGAAGGCCCGCACGGGACTGTTAGCTCCATCTGCGCCGATGAGGAGGCGTGCTGCGAGAGACTGACCTCCGGAGAGCTCGACGATTGGCCACTCGCTGAGGTCTAGCTCCTCCGTCTCCTTGCCTAGGTCGATGTTTTCCACCTTCGTCTTGTCGAAGATGTCCACCCCTCCAAGCTCCTCCAGCCTCTTGAGAAGGCCGGAAGTCAGGTTTAGGTTCTCAATCATGTATGCGAGTGTCGTGCCCGCGCTGCTGGCGGTGGCGGCGTGCCCGTCGAACTCGATGCGCGCGCCCGTCAGGCCGTCCCAGACCTGCATCTCCTGGTACTCCTGGATGCGCTCCCGCTTCATGTGGCGCCATGCGCCGATGGCGTCGAGGAATTGGGCCGATGCCGGGGTGAGGGAGCTGCAGCGGTTCGAAAACTGGGTGGGCGGCAGGGCGAACGACGAGACCTTGGAGAGGTCTTGAGCTTCGATGAGGGCGACTCGGAGACCCGACGTTACGGGATTGGCTCCTATGGCTGTATTAGATAAGGTCGGGATGCCACTGGGGGGCCAATCGTACGGAGGGCGGTGAGCAGACTCAACCCAGCCGGACCTCCCCCAACACAGACGACGTCGTATATATTGTCATTGGTGATGGTGGCATAGGCCCGGCGCAATTGAGACTGGTGCTGGCGGATGCAGCTCCGGCAGACGAAGCCGGGCTTCCCCAGGATGGATCGCCTCGCTAGCATGGTGGCAAAAGGCTTGTGTCGAGCTTCAAGCCAGCAGACGGATGTTTGTCTTCGGAGAAGAATTGGGTTGTGTAGACCAAACGATGGCACTCAACCAGGTGGGACGATGGCCTGAAGCTCGCCGTCAAATGTCGTCCCGCCAGTGGTTCGATAGCTCGTGGGGAAGTAGTGTGGCGAAGTGTGGCGTATGACAAACTCGTGGATACCAGATGTCAGTGTGGCGGTGCGACTGTTAAGGTACCTACCTACCTAGGCAGGTAGGTCAAGTGACAAGTGACAAGGGATGCCAGAACCCAGTTTTCTCAGTTGCCACAGACAACGACGCTATCATTGCGTCAAGGGTCCTTCATCAACACCTGTCCACAGGAACGGTCGCATACCAAGAGACCATCACCCCACCACCTGTCCTGCAGCATTTCATCTTTTTTTTTTGTTTTGTCGGTGTGACGCTATCTTGAGACCGATCGCCAGTGTCTGGCGATTTGTCTGTACACCAGCTTAGCTTTTTCACGTGTGGTGCAGATTACTTTGTCGACCAGGAAGCTTATATCACCAGCTGATCTGGAGTAATCTGATCAACCCACTCTTCCAGCTATTCCCACTCTTCTCATCCGCCTTTACAATCCCTCAAGGCGCAAATTGTCTTCCTGGTTTTTACGGTCAACATCGAAATCATGGCTGACGCCGAAGACTACCTGCAAGAGGGCTTCGACCCGCGCAGCGTGACCATGCCTCGTCTGCGATCGATCCTCGTCACCCACAACGTCGAATACCCCGCCACAGCGAAGAAGGGACAGCTGGTTGACCTCGTCACCGAACACGTCCTATCGCAGGCATCCAAGCTCCGAGAACGGCGGGCGAGAGCCAAGCGATCGAGTATGGGCATCGTCAATGCCGGTAGTGCTGAAGACACGGGCACTTGGGACGACCAAGACCTTGCCCCCCCGCCGCAATCCGCACGGCGATCCAAGTCCCCGCGGAAGTCATCCGCACGCATTAAGGCCGAGGACGACGAGATGGTTACTCCGGCCCGCCGAAGCACCTCCAAGAGGGCCTCGCGCTCCGTGAGCAGAGCGCTTTCCCACACCGATGATCATGACGTCCTCGACTACGAGGCGCCCAGGACCAGTCGTCGCAGTCGCAGCCGTAGAACCGTTACTCCTCAAATCAAGCGTGAGCCAGAAGAGGAGGAAGAAGAGGAAGACGTTCAGGTTTCGGCGGATGAGCAGAGCGCCTTCACCTACGACAACCCGTTCCAGAGCGGAAGCTCCCCGGCGACGGCCAAGACTCCAACCAACCGCCGACGCACGGCGGACGGCGAAATCCTCAAGAGCGCCAAATCTACTTCCAGACGCCGAACCGATGGCTATAGCGAAGCCTTTGCCGGCGATTTCGAAACCCCAAGGCCACGCCCGCACACACCTGAGTTGCTTCTTGAGCCGGGCGAAGAGTTCACCCCCGATGCGCAATTGGAGTTGGAAGAGGCGGCCAGCAGAGGGGAGGTGTCGGTAGAGCCTCGTAAGCCAACTGAGCCCATTAAGCGCAAGAGAAGTTTCAAGACTCCCTTCCTCGTCCTATTCCTCGGACTGCTTGGAGCCTACCTGGCTTGGTATAGGCAAGAGAAGATTGATGTCGGCTACTGCGGGCGAGGGCGACCAGCCAAAGAGGTTCTCCCAGAGGAGTTTCCGCTTCCCGATGCCCTTCGGCCTTTCATCGAACCCGATTGTGAACCCTGTCCCTCGCACGCGTACTGCTACAAAGACTTTGTGGTCCGTTGTGAGGCCAACTTTGTCCTTGAACCGCACCCATTGTCTTTTGGTGGCCTGATCCCTCTCCCTCCTACCTGCGAGCCCGATGGTGAAAAGGCGCGCCGGGTACAGGCTGTCGCCGACAAGGCTATTGAGGAGCTCAGAGACCGCCGGGCCAAGTTTGAATGTGGAGAGTTGGTCAACGAGGATGGCCAACAGGAAATTTCTCCAGGCATCCCCGAGGAGGCGCTCAAGGCGACAGTCAGCCGAAAGCGCTCCAAAAGATTGAACAGCGATGAGTTTGACGAACTCTGGGCGGCCGCCATTGGAGAGGTCACTGCCCGAGATGAGGTCGAAGTCCAGGTCGTTGAGACGCAAACGTAAGTCAACCACCCTCCTTTATTCATACAATATTCTCTACATTGCTTCATCGTTACTTCAACTGTTTCTGACCAAGCAACTAACCAGATTCGTGATTGACCCTACAGACCGTCCAATTCCTCCAGCATTCCAAACCGAAGGTTATCGTCAACGTCTCTCGCTCGCCTTTCGTTCACCTGCACGCTCAAGCGCCACCTCTGGCTCAGCCTGGCAAGATATCGACTCACAATTGGACTTCTGATCGCCTCTGTCCTGGCTGTTTTCTACATGAGGGCTCGCTACCGCAAACATGTGGCGACATCGGCTCAGATCCCGGCCCTGGTTGACTTGGTCCTGGAACGACTGGCCAACCAAAAGGAGCTGGGCGAGGAGGACATCGACGACCCGTACCTGTTCCTGCCAAACCTCCGAGACGATGTGCTGCGATCCGTTCACTCGTTGTCAGAGCGAGAACGGGTCTGGCAGAGAGTCCGGGCGGTTGTCGAGCAGAACAGCAATGTCCGTACCAGCCAACGAGAAGGTCGGAGCGGCGAGGTCGGACGCGCCTGGGAGTGGATTGGCCCCATCGCTGGCGATGGAGCCCGGAGACGCCGGAGCGGAAGACTGTCGCTTGGTCCCGACGTGAAGGCCGAGACGCCGGAGCTCACGCCGGAACCAAAGAAGTGGGAAGAGAAGAGGCCGATTTACTAAGGCACTGTTCTCCTTTTAATTTGTCTAATGCTGGCTTTCGACATCTTCGACGAGTCGCAATATTTTCTTTGTATGTAACTACTATCCTCTCGTTACCGTCAGAGAGGAAGGTGGTCTTGGGTCTTGGATTATTCCGGCCATGGAGCGGCAGCACTTTGGCTCGGCGTTTGGGGTCTCAGCTGTATGATTTGTATGGCTAGGGTGGTTTATATCAACCGTCATATCGTTACGTTAATAATTCAATCCATCTTAACTTGCATGAGTTTGCCGCAATCATGTGTAAAAACGACTTCACATGGCATGCGACAGCACTTTGAGTCGAACATAATTTAGCTACCAAGCATGTTCTTGGCAGTTCAGTAATATTGCCTGTCTGTAATTGAGAGTTACTTATGCCGCGTTTCCAAGTTGTCGACGAACGGCGATATCGGAGATCCCCGGCTGACCCGACAAGCAAATTATTGCTCCGAGCTCCAGAGGAACCAACGTCACAATCCACCCCAAGTCGAAAACATCTCACGGCAAACGGCTCTCCATTAATGCAGAAACTAGGGTCTTGATTGATTCGGCTAATGCACAGGTGGTGTTATGACACAGGATGGGTACAGAGGGAAACCGGGGAATCTGAGTATCGAGACTCTAGCGGTTGTAGGTGATTTATTGGGCCTTGGAGGAGACGATCTCTGAAGAATACGGTTAGCAATCGGGGCAATCAGAGCTTGGGTATCCAAGCGCAAGGTAGTATCGGCATCACGTACTCTCGACATCGGCAACGCTCTGCTGGAGAATCTGCTGGAGAACCTTAGGGTTCTCGAGCTCCTTCTGGACCTTGGCGATGATGGAGGCGGCCAGCTCCTTCTGCTGGCGCTGCTTGACCTGGCCTTCGTATCGGACCCAGGAGTCGAGGACGGCCTTGGCCTCGGCGGCCAGGGCGGTCTTCTGCTCGAGCTCAAAGGCCTCGGACTCTATCTTGGCGGTTTCCTGCATAGAACCCATCAGCATCATCCCCATGTTCAACCCAGTTACATGGCGTATTTACCTTGGAAACCTCGAACAGAGTCTTGGTGACCTCGACGACGCTGCCCATCTGCTTGACGTCCTCGATGCGTCCCTTGACGGCCTCGGTGTGGTCGGCGCGGGCGCTGTTGAGGATTCCCTTGATCTTCTCGTTCTGGCCCTCGGCCCACTCCCGGTAGGCAGGACCGCCGTACTTGATCAGGCCGCCCCAGACGGAGAGCAAGCAGAAGGCGATGATGGTCTCCTCGTTCATGACGTAGTACTCGTTGCTAAGGGCGTAGATGCTCAGGCCGGCGGTGCTGCTGAGGATGGCGCTCTTGGTGATGAGGTGGTTGCCAGGGATCGCATCGATGAGGCTCTGGGCCTTCTTCTTGGGCTCCTCGGCGGGGACGTTGCTCGTGTACCGAACGGCGGCCGCGGAGACGGCAGGGGCAGCTCGACGGGCGAGAGCAGGTCGGAGGAAGGGAGCGCCTGCTAAAGGGTCAGCGTTGCGCCAATTGACAACGAATTGGCTCGCAATCGAGTATCGCACGTACCAACGGCGCTTCGAGCCAAGCGGGACGCCATTGTGAGATGGATTGTGATGACGGGGGGTATCGTCGACGAGGCGTAGGCTTGACGTTGCTTCGGAAGCTGGGAATACAAGATGCAAAAAACGCGCGCTTCGGCAATGATGAGTCACGTGAGCAGCTTCTTCGGACGTCTGGGAACCGCCTCCTGCCGGGATTTTGTCGTTCCGGCATCTTGGCCCCACTCGACGTCTAATTGGTCATCGTATGAAGCATCAACTACTCGGCCCACTTATCTTCATCTTCAACTCGTCCAATTCTGAGTGTCCGTCTGTTGTTTCAAGATACAATCCATGCGATTTTTTCTTGATATTTTTAACTACGTACTTTTATTACGTGCAATAGTCCCTAGGTGGCCCAGAACTGCCAACATGGACCAGATAGGAGAACGCAATGGCAATATTTAAATTGACTACAAACAAGTAATGAAGTTGCCGCGTTGGCACTTCAACACTCATTGTGCGACTTTGGAACATGTGTTTCTTGAGCTACAGAAAAGAGTGTCACAGACACGCCGGCTCCCAAAATATTAGTATCGTTCCTCAAACCAATGCTCTCATCCTCCATTGCCCCCTTGTTTGTCTTGTTGTCGGATACTCTGTTCAGTCCTCCGCCATCAACCTTGGTAGGCAACAAGTTCTTCTTTCTCTCCTGCCCTTCCACTTAGCCATGATGTGTTTCATGGAGCTTCAAAATCAAATTCCGTGGTGGTTAGTTAAGTGTTGTATTGAGTAGAGGTGTCGCCAATACCCTCGTCGAGGACATCGAAACTAGAGTACACACATGAGAGCCGCGCAGTAGGGGATATGCTATGTATCGTTGGTATTCTTTTCATTAGCACCCAAAAAGATGGTGGCGAATGGTTCTGGTTTACATCAGTCGTAACCTGGATGGCTACACGGCGAGCTTTTGGATATGTACCGTCAAACTGGCGTGACCGCGCCACGACCTGCTCGGGACTCTAAACGGGTACCATTCGTGACTTTCATTGAGGATAAGGAGACGAAAAGCCGTCAGCCGGTGATGTGACTAGTCGAGAGGAGTTCCTTGTTGACGGCTGCGTTTCCTGCATAGAGGAACACGGGCAAACTGGGTTGGCCAGCAACACGACACCGTGTAGATAGGTGACATATTCGGGAGAAATTCCAGAAGAATGAACCATCCGAGTCGACGGACACATGAGTTTAGCACGCTCCTGCTAATCCATGTAAAGTTTGACAAGGCTGATCCCGCAGCCCTTGGAGCCAAAGAGTATGTACTAGCAACTAGCCTAGACGCCGCCGATGGAGATGACCATTTGTCCAATTGTGGGAGAGCTGGAACAGTGAAAAGTTTATGCTTAGAACATCTCCACGCGAAGTTTTTCGAAATCAATCACACCTAGGACGGGTTGTTTTGGGTCGCGGTGCTCGATTCTCCCTGGAGGTCGGCTCCGATAGCCTGGATCCTTGCTAACTGAGGAGGTGGAAGATAAATCATCCGTATGGTTTCAGTGAACCTGGCAACGCCTATAGGTCCATTAATGGCATGCATAATAGCGCGAGCCTGATCCCAGGTGGCGTTGACATCCTCAGGAGCAGCATGAAGCATGTCGTCCAAGGTTTCCGCCAGCGCCTGGGCGATCTCCGCAGCACCAATGCATGAGCCAGGGATGTCGTTGAGATGCTGTACCATGATTCCCAACATATTTTGGAGCCTCCATGGCAGAAGGCTAGTCGTATCAAGTGGCTCGTTCTCCGGATTGTTTTCCGGCTCGTTCTCTAGTTTGTACTCCGCCTCGAACTCTGCCTCGAACTCTAGCTCGTCCCCCAGCTTGGTCCCTGGCTGCTGGAAATAGTATTTTGAGTTGGCTCGGTCAGAATAGCCATTACTTGGGTTGAATCCTTCCTCCCGGGCGCGTTTGCGGAAACGGCTGAGTACCTCAAGATTATTTGCCCCCCAGACCTCGAAGTTTTTGTTCCTCCGGAGGGCTACCTCGTTCCCATATATTTCAAGAGCACGCTTGTACCCCGCGTAGCTGAGGCTTGGCTTTCGTCTGGCCAGCGTCCTACTGAAAAGTTGTCGGTATGTTCTATCCTTTGAGGGCTGGGACCGGGTACAAGGTTCAAAAGAGAATCCGACACTGGCGGCCATGTCGATCAAAGGGGGTAGGGAACCGCTCCCAATATTAGAGGTCGTATAACGAGTACTTGCGATTGAGAATAGAATCTGAAGATAACATTTGAGAGAGTCCTTGGAGCCGTCTCTGGGTACCTAAGTAGGTACGTGGGGTGTTGTCGTTAGTTTTTTCCTTTTACAACTCCATTGTACCTACCTAGGCACGCAACGACCTAGGTACCCTTGGTAGGTGCTGAGTACAACCTGCCTGCTAGGTGTTACTATCTGAAGTAGGTACGCACTTACATAAGTACCTAAGGTAGGTACCTAGGTAGGTAGGTAGGTAAATACGGGCAACGTGGTTCTGTGCCAGAGACACTCGACGTTTGAGTCAATACCAAAAGAAACACTTGCCATCCAGCTTTATGTTTCTTTTATTATTCAGGCTCGTAGCTCCAATAACAATATCATGTCTGTCCAACAGTGTAAAGTAGCCTCGGAGTCTGTGATTCTGACCTCGTGAGAAAAAGACCTCGCCTATATTGCTTAGTTGGTGGCTATTCTGGCCAAATTCAAATGACGGTTGGAATGCCGATCCGAGAAATGAAAGAAGAAATCGACGACACACTACCTACCGTATTGAAACATAACACAGAGTTCAATGACGGTGCCTCCAAAGACGTCTGTGTGTGGTGCGGTCCTTTAACGCAGGAAGGCGTTCGAGGAAGGAAATGACGAGTTCATTGATGAAAACACCTAGCGGAACGAACTGGAATTTCATGACAAAACGCTCAACGCTGAGTCAACCCGCGACATACCTGACGTTGCAAGATTGCCCATGAAGTTACCCTCCAGGAAGAGAACCGGTGGCGGTAGCGAGGAGCTGACCAAATCTTTTAGACCTAGTCTCTGCCGTGTTTTTTTTTTTCGATCCAAGAGGACATCTGCAACTATTCCACAGCGCCGGTCGTAATAGGTTTAACTGATCGATTTCCACCACCTCGTATGCATCAAAGGAGACCCTCGCTGAGCGTAGACCGGGTCACGTGCACTGCGTGCGCCTAGAACGACCACCAACCAGTTCAAGAGATCAGAAAGATCCCACACTACACGTTCCGCCTCAATTTTAGATTTGATACCCTATCATTCATTAACTTAACACAGATGTTTTTTTCAGCCCATTTCAGTTACAGATCCGGTATCCGCCCCCTTAAAGCTACAGGAGGTAGTTCCATCGAGTCTTCGCTGAATCATGACCATAGGTGTGCACGTGATCCTTGGCACCTGATTAGTCAGACAAGAGAATTTCAGTTTTCACCTTCTCAAGCCCACTTACACCTATCTTGAACAATCAGTTCGGAGCGCCTGTCTATTGTCTAGGGACCAGCGATTTCTGTTAGTTGCAGTATCCCAGGACGCACTGTTCCAATTACTTCATTTTCCACTTTCACATCACAAAACTTGTCGCAAACATGCCGGCCATTGCATCTAGCGAGCGCTCCAAGCGCAAGCGGCCTTCAAACACTGAGAAGCCCACGAAGCGCCGTAGGTCATCCGCCAGCACCAATGAGTCCGAGGATCCCAACGCCAAGATCCTCTCGATGGAGCAGGGTATTTTGGAGTCGAGAAAGAACTACAATGACATTACAGTGCTGCTAAGCGCCATGGATGAGTTTCGCAGCGGCAACCCGGAGGGCATGCTGGCGGCAGTGGCCCTCTGCCGGATTTTTGTGCGATTGCTCGCCCAGGGCGCTCTCATTCCCAAAAAGACGCTGTCTCAGAAAGACTCGGTAGTCGTCAACTGGCTCAGGGAGCAGTTTGGTGAATACAAAACCAAGCTAGTCACCATTCTCAAAGACGAGGAGCTAGCACTCACTGCCTTGACACTATGTATGAGGACCCTCAAGGCTGAGGGAGAGTTCATCAACGACAAGGAGGAATACACATTCCCCAGAACCTTTATCCGGGATATTGTATCAACCGTACTTCTTTCCGACAACGAAGAACTTGCGACTGCCTACATCGAGGAGTACACAGAGCAGTTCGACGACATTCGATATTACACCTTCAACTCCATTAAGTGAGTCGTTTCATGGTCTCCCCACTCAAATACACTCTAACAAAACTGAACCAGGTATGCTGTGGAAACCCTATTTGCGAACAAGATTCCTGAAGACCTGTTTGATCGAGTCTTCTCTATGCTGTCTGCGCTTGATGGTGTGCCACAGTCTGCCGAAGACCTCCAAGACTTCTACTGCCCACGTCCCAACAAGAAAACCCACTCCCTATGCAACGTCAACCAACACAAAAAGCAGGGCCAGGAGGCTTGGCTCGCCCTAATGACTCTTGTTAATGAAAAGGAACAGCGAAAGAAAATCCTTGACATCATCTCAACAGTGATTGCGCCGTGGTTTACCAAGCCTGAGCTGCTAGCCGATTTCCTGACCAGCTCGTACGACGCCGGTGGCTCCATGTCTTTACTGGCCCTCTCAGGCGTCTTCTATCTGATCCAGCAGCGCAATTTAGACTATCCGTCTTTCTACACCAAGCTCTACTCATTGCTTGACCGCGACATACTCCACTCCAAGCATCGATCACGCTTCTTCCGTCTCTTGGACACGTTTCTAGGATCTACTCATCTTCCCGCCGCACTCGTAGGAAGTTTCATCAAGCGCCTTGCCCGGCTGGCGTTGAATGCGCCCCCAAGCGCCATCGTTTTCGTGACACCCTGGATATACAACCTTCTCAAACGTCACCCGTCATGTACCTTAATGATTCACCGAGAATCCCGAGATCCCGAAGTCAAGAAGCACATCAATCAACACGGCGCCGAAGACCCGTTCTTGCCGGACGAGACTGAGCCCATGGAGACCGGGGCCATGGAGAGCTGTCTCTGGGAGCTTGTGCAGCTCCAGTCTCACTACCACCCTAATGTCGCCACCATTTCCAAGATCATCTCTGAGCAGTTCACCAAGCAATCCTACAACATTGAAGACTTCCTTGATCACTCATATGCTACTGTAAGGATACTCATCCGTATCTCGTGACTTTGCTAACTAGGTAACCAGCTCCTTGAGGCAGAAATATCGAAGGATGTCAAGAAGGCTCCAGTAGTTGAATTCCACATTTCCAAGAGGGTGTTTGTGCCGTACGGGGATGCTGAGGAGACCGGGCAAGACAGTCTCTTGGTCAAACTATGGGACTTCGGGGGAGCCGCTCAGGAGACCGAGGTGGCCTAGAGGTTCCGTACAAGGGAGTGAAACATGAGACTCGACCACAAAATGGAGGGCACAAATATACCCAGGCAGATGTGAGAGCGGTAAAGGACGACCAGCATCCGGGGAGAACGATTGTGCAAGTTTTCGGTCAGATCATACTCTGGGCATAGCGAAAAGCAAATGGCGTTTTAGTACCAATGTCGTTAATCAAGCTGACCATAGAAGATAGAAGAAGGTGTGTTTAATTTGAAGAGATGCAAAGAGAAAGATGCTAGGTTGCGTCTCAACGTACCACCAACCTCTTAGATTATGATGCAGGTGGCTCATGGCACAAAAAGACATGATTCTTGAGCTGACCTTTGTCGAGAAGGGCAAAAGAATTGAAGCCGACGCAGGCCTGATTCGAACAGACGCCTCCGAAGAGATATGATTTCTAGTCATACGCATTAGACCACTCTGCCACTGCGCCTATTGGGCTGTGAATATACCAGGGTGCTCGCTATTGAAGAATAATAGTAGCGGTATGCGAAAGCAATTATTTAGACGCATGCTAAATTTGGTCAGTCGGGCATGTCATACGACCCAGGGATCGCATGAGGTTAGGGCAGACGCCAGCAATCGAGGTCGTGTGCGTTGGCATTTCACTTCCACTTTCACACATGGGAGGAATGACAGTCATGATGTGTTAATGCAAGCCGGGTGTAAAAGTGAAGCGACATTTCGTTTGGTCGGTGAATATTTGAAACAATGACAGCAAAAGCTGAGTCTGCAGGACGTGTAAAATGTCTGCGCTGTATCTGCCCAGGTACCTGGTAGGTCGGTAGGCAACAACTGGTAGAAAATGCTTTGCAGCCAGAGAGGTAGGCTACTGTAGCAGGGTGGCATCAATCGACCCAACACGGTGGGACCACAGCATCTGGTGGATGCTGCGATGGTGGACAAGAGCTGCAGCACTCGCCCACTCGCCCTGTTTCACGCTGTGGCCGCTGTATTTTTAGCGGACACCTACTAGCAATGTGGGTCTATACCAACTGAGTCCACTATCCAACAGAGCTGACATCATCACTCTCAATATCAACCACCTCCCCCCAGCTGGTCGACCAGCGCGCCAGCCTCTAGGCTACCTCTAGCCATTGACTCCGAGCTCTTAACTTAACTCCGTCAAGGCCAAAGCCCTCTCATCGTTCCACCTCGTTCCTGGGCTCTCAACAAGTACCTCCTTGTGGCTCTTGGGCAGCCGTCTAGGAGATGTCTGGCAATCCCTTCAGCACGCTGGCCAAGGCGCCCAATCCTGCATCCCCGGCTCGGAATCCCGCCGCAGCCGCATCAACCTCCGCCTCCCCATTCAATCCCACAGCCAATACGACCGAAGGCGACCGCCCGAAGGCTAAGAAGAGGAAGGGCCATCGCGGCGGCAAGAAGAAGAGGACTCGGAGAAAGAGCTTTGCCATTCTAGACGAGGATGATGTGCATGATGACTCCGAACAGCAGTCTGGGAAAGGTTTCTTCAAGATGCCCACTGCAAACCTCAGTGGCACAAGCATCGACAGCGAGGCATTGCTAGACCACAGGTGCACTCCTACGCCATGGGGTATCAAAATACGCCCAGTTAGCTAACTAGCACCTAGGGACCATCAGCCAATGCGCATCAGACGCTCCTCGACAGCTCCAGTCCCCCCCTCGCCGTTCGGGCCAAGCCTCAGCAACCAAGGCGGCAGCCGACTGCGACCGATGCAAGAGGTGCACAGTGGAGACGAGCAATTCGACCCGATCAGATGGGACGAATCGGCACCCCTTCTCGCCGACTCGAGGCCACGAGGATCGCAGACAATCTTGTCCGGCTACGGCGCAAGCGACGCCAGATCGAGCCGGCCCCGAAGCCGCAGGGCATCGAATAAGTCTTCTATGACGCGACTAGGGACCTCGGCCAGCGGCAGAGATCGATACGATGTGAATCACCCCCCTTCAATGCCTGGGTCCCCGGCCTTCGGCGCCAGCGACCGCATGGACATGACCTTCGGGGATGTAATGATTCGGGACGAGATCAGCCTGCGCGACGAGTCCCCAAGGCGTTCAGCCGCAGACGTGTCTGACATGGGAGATAACCGACCCGAGCTCAGCAGGAGGGTGGCGAACGACGCTGAACAGGACGTCTGCTTCCCAGGGCCGGGCATGTCCGAGATGGGCGACGAGGACGCGCAATCGAGGAGTCGAGAACCCCGTCGATATAGAACACGACGTCGTCGAGGCCAGTGGCCCGACTTATCAGTCCTAGAAGAATGGAGTCATATGGAAAAGGAGGGCCGGAGTGATGAGCGCCGCGTAAAGAAGATTACAGAGCCGCAGCTCATCAACGGTCGACTACGTGCTGTTCGAAAGGGCTGGTTCCAGACGGACGTCGAATCCCCATACAGGTTTACTTACTTCAACGAAGAATTCCAGAGCACGATTCACAGTCAGTCCATTTCCGAACTCGTCCAGCCCGGTGGTGGTTTCAGGGAGTTGTTTATCCCAGATCCCCCGGTCCTCTCCTCGGACGAGGAGACCGACGAGGAAGAGGATGCTCTTTCTATACCGGCTAAGATGCACCATTTGAATGGCATGAGTGGCGGCATGGACGGAGGATCCAGAGAATCAACTCGCCAACCATCTCTTTCAACTACGCGGGACAATATCGAAGCCCGACCCGAGGTGTTCTCGCCACCTTTGAGGGACCCTCTTGCCCATGCGTCCTCTAGAAGTGACTCTGGCCGCGCCACACCATCTGGACAAAAGTCATCTGAGGATAGTGCGAAGGCCTCTCAGACCCCATTCGTTGAGACCAAGGAGAAGGTCATTCGATATGGCGATCGACCAGTCTGGTGGCTTGACGTTCTATGTCCCACAGAACCAGAGATGAAAGCCATCTCAAAAGCTTTTGGCATCCACCCTCTTACCGCAGAGGACATCATGGTGCAGGAGGCTCGCGAGAAGGTCGAACTCTTCCGCCACTACTACTTTGTCAATTACCGGTCGTTTGATCAGGACAACAACAGCGAAAACTTCCTTGAACCTGTCGACGTGTATGTCGTCGTGTTCCGAGAAGGCGTCCTCAGCTTCCACTTCTCTATGACACCACACCCAGCCAATGTCCGCCGTCGAATTCGCCAGCTGAGGGACTACCTCATCTTGTCGTCTGACTGGATTTCATATGCGATTATTGATGACATCACGGATGTGTTCCAACCTCTCATCCAAAATATCGAAGATGAAGTTGACGAGATCGATGACGCAATTTTGAAACTGCACTCATCCGCCGAAAAGCGTATGAAGAATGATTTGGGCAGCTCAAAGACAGACGACGGCGTGACGGGCACAGACCCCAGCAGTGACATGCTTCGACGCGTCGGCGACTGCAGAAAGAGGGTGATGAGCCTCTACCGATTGCTGGGCAACAAGGCAGACGTTATCAAGGGCTTTGCCAAGCGTTGCAATGAGCGGTGGGACGTTGCACCACGATCCGAGATTGGTCTGTACCTTGGTGACATTCAAGATCATATTGTCACCATGACGTCCAATCTCGGTCATTATGAAAAGTAAGCCTAGTTCCCTCCATCTGGCTTCCATTTGATTGGTCCATTCTAACAATTACAGAATACTGGCTCGATCCCACGGCAACTATCTGGCGCAGATCAACATTCGCATGAACGAGCGACAGGAACAGACCGCTGACGTCCTGGGCAAGCTCACCGTTCTAGGTACCATTGTCCTTCCTATGAACATCATTACTGGTCTTTGGGGCATGAACGTCTGGGTGCCCGGCCAGGAGTCTGAAGGCGATTTGGCGTGGTTCGCTTGGATCGCCGCGGGGCTAATATTCTTCGGTCTAGCGTGCTATCTAATCGCGAAGAGAGTATATAACATTGTTTAACATTTGCTCACTGGCAACACCGGATGAGTGGTCTTTGGAAACGGGGAGGTGCGTTACTCTTGGAGATGGAGGTTTGCATTTCGGCTTGGCGTTCTTCTCAACCACTAGATTGACTGAGCCTGAGGCTTTCGGTAAGGCCCTCGTTTGTTTTTTGGCTTGGTTCTTTGGCCTTGTTTGAGCGTGTTCTTTCTCGGGGTGAGTGGTTCCGGTTTATGGTGAGAGGATAGGGGGATCTATTGGGATGATGTCAAGGTAGGAGAGGACTGGGTATATAAATGATCCATGGGCTAGATTGGTCTGTCAGCGGTCGGTAAATACAGACTTGATACACGCTTATCGTCTATCATAGTTGGCACATCCCTGTTAGTTGTAACTGATGTCGGGGCACTGGATGGGGGTTACTAAAACACACCAAAATGAGTAGTAAACGTTGGTGGATTTTGGGTTTGGATCGGGATGGTCGTAATGATTTGCATCCGTTGAATCCATAGGCGCTTTTTAGTAAATGAAAATAGGGAGTACAGCTGCACTGGGTATCGTCAAATTGAGTGTTAAACACGGTTGTGGGTTGGTGAGGTGATTGTGTTCACTGCTTTCGAGGTCATGATCTCCCCCACCCGAAAACCCTTCTCGCTCAGCCGAGAAGAAAGCGATTAGCTGCATTTGAAACCAAACCACCCAATACGGCGATTCAACTCAAATAGTAGGTATGACTGATCAGATTTGCACGCCACGTTGCTCGAAATGAATGTGAATTCACTACCCTATACTGAGTAAATTATAATTTACACATCGCAGCTGCTCTTTCTAATGACAGAATCATATAGCAAACACATAGGGCATTGAATCGAATTGTCATCAAAGTACATTGGAGTCGTGGGTATCTAATTCCATGTCCATTTTATCTCCATGCTTCCCTCGCTGTATCCCTGACAATATCTGCACCATAAAGCCTTGACGAGATCTGTGCGAAGCTATGCCATTTCCCCACCACGAGAGTATTTGCCGTCGCAGAGTACGCAGCAGTACAACTATTTTATCCCAGATAACGGTGCCTTGCCCGTGGCTTGTTCATATTAAATTCAACTTGCGCCATAACGCCAAAATGATGCTCGACGGCGCCGACCAAGAGATCTTCGTGGGAGATTTTTGGCCTTCCTACTCTCAGTACGACGTCGAATGAATTGACCCGCTCAGGACATGACTATCGACGCTGGCTAGCATAGCTAGCACGGAGGGCCAGGATTTGTTGCCGCTCAGCTTCAGGTAGCATGTCGATTTGGGCTTGAGGCAGCTCCATGACGGCCCTCATGAGCGCGTCGGGATCCTGGCCAGCGGGCGGGGGAGCAGGGGCAGCCGCAGGAGCACCATATGCTTGCGGCGGCGCCTGGTACGGCATGGCGGCGACGGGAGGAGTGTTACTCGCCCCCGGGTAGCCGGGCATCGGGGCAGCCGGGTAGCCGACTGGAGGGGCCTGCGCAGGCGGAGGGGCGCCTGGCTCGACGACAGACTGGATCGCTTCGGGGGAGACGAGGCCCATGAGGAGGAGGGCTTGGAAGACAGCGTAAGCCAGCTGGGGGGCTTGCTGGAGGAGTTCGGTGGCGCGCTGGGGCTCGGAGGTGGCGAGGGTCTTCATCTGGACGAGAATGTCGAGCAGCTGAGGGGGCGGGAGAGTCTCGAGGGTTCGGGAAATGGCATCTTGACAGGTGACGCCCGGTGGCAGTTCCTTTCCAGAGGGCAGAGGGGGCAGGGAACTGGACTGCGTGTTGTAGTTGGTGGGAGCGGCACCGTTCGATCCGTGGGCGTTGTGACCAGAAGGTCCCTTGGCGGCAGATTAGTTGATGAACGAAAGGTGTGGATGGACTAAACAAGGGGTTGGGAAGGAAATACCTGGTTGTCGTCGTCAGTGCTCTTCTGATCGTTGGAGAAGTCGACACGGAGCTTGCGGCCCATGATCTCATAGTCATTCAGGTTGCGCACTGCCGACGAAGCAGAGTCTACAAACACACGTTAGACTGTGGGATGATTTCGTAGGGAAGCAGCAGCATACCAGTGTCGGGGTAGTCGGCGAAGCCAAAGCCCTTGGGGCGGCCGGTCTCGGAATCATAGACAAGGCGAAAGCGTTCCACCTTACCAGCGCTGCTGAAGATGTCGGTGATTTGCTCCTCGGAGAGGCCTAAGAGAAGAGTTAGGAACAAGGTGGATCGATTGAGTCGGCGCGGGTAGCAAGGCGCATACCGTATGGGATGTTGCCCACGAAGACGACACGAGAAGGCGGCCTTGTCGACATGTTGGGCGAAGAGACGTGATGAGCGGGATGCGACGGAGGTTCGTTCGCGTGATGCAGGATGTAGAACGCGGAGGGGAAGGTATGGTATAATCGACTCGCTGGGGAGAAAGAAAACAGTGAACCTGATGCGATAACTGTAAAGGGATGCTCGAAGGAGAGACGGCGTTCGAGGGGTGGTGTAATGTCCTTTCAGATTTACAGGTTTGTATCGAGATTCGAGCTTGGCGATTGACTTGGAGAGAGAGGTTGAATTTCTCAGCCTCGTGTGGGTGAGCAGTACCTAGGCAAGCTGATGCACGGCTCCAGTATTCAAGCCACAGGCTCCACTTGTGTGGCGCAAACCCGGTGATTTCCCGGTCCCTGGCCCCTGGCGTTGGCTTTGTGAATGGGTGGAATTAGTGCGCTTGACCACTATTGGCTATTGGTGCAATTGGACAAAAAGGCTGAGAGCTAGCTGCAGCTTCAGCGGCCCTTGCGGGCGTCGCAATTGGCAACGTGGAAGTGCGAAGGTGGCCTCTACTTTTACAAGTCCGAAACAATCATTTTCGCCGACGGTTGCATTGCGTCGTCGTCATACCTCTTTTCACTTCCTTCGTCTTGGTCTCTGTTCTTACCTGTCTTCAGCTTCGCGAGGTTTTAGTTCCGGCCCCTATGGTGTCTTACTCGAACCACCGCAATCGATTGCCGCTCCTTTTGCTTTTCTTTGCAACCCGAACCTGAACCTGTCCCCGTTCCCGGGTGTAGACCACAAGTCCCTTTTCCGCATCCGGCGAACCAGCGCCGTAATCGACACGCGCCGCTCGCGGGCCGTAGCGAATACCTGAATTCTTCCGGGAACAAGATATCTATAGAGCACACCCGACTCGATAGCTCTTTGCTACACCCATCACCTCCCTCCCCATCATGTCGTTCGTAACAGCCAAGTCGCGCTTCACAAGGCTTGATGCCTTCACCAAGACGGTGGATGAGGCGCGCATCCGAACCACCAGCGGCGGAGTCGTCACCATTGTTTCGCTGCTCGTCGTCATCTTCTTGGCCTGGGGAGAATGGGCAGACTATCGCCGGGTCGTGATACATCCTGAGCTGATAGTTGACAAGGGACGAGGTACACACACACACACACACACACACATGCACATGCACTAAGCAATCCATTGCAACCCCCGAGAGGTAGCTAACAAAGGACTCGTGTAGGAGAACGAATGGAGATCCATCTCAACATCACCTTCCCCAAGATGCCCTGTGAGCTCCTGACCCTGGACGTCATGGATGTCTCTGGCGAGCAGCAGCACGGCGTCATGGCCGGAGTCAACAAGGTTCGCCTTCAATCCCAGGCCCGCGGCGGTGCTGTCATCGATGTCAAGAGCCTCGCCCTCCACGACGAGTCGGCCGACCACCTGGACCCCAACTACTGCGGTGGCTGCTACGGCGCCCCCGCGCCCGCCAACGCGAAGAAGGCCGGCTGCTGTAACACCTGCGAGGAGGTCCGAGAAGCATACGCCCTGGCCTCATGGGCCTTTGGCCGTGGAGAGAACGTCGAGCAGTGCGAGCGTGAAAACTATGCCGAGAAGCTGGACGCCCAGCGCGAGGAAGGCTGCCGCATCGAGGGCGGTTTGCGTGTGAACAAGGTCGTTGGTAACTTCCATCTCGCCCCTGGCCGCAGCTTCAGCAATGGCAACATGCACGTGCACGACTTGAAGAACTATTGGGATGTCCCCGAGGGCAAGTCGCACGACTTTACTCACATCATTCATTCTCTGCGTTTCGGACCTCAACTGCCCGACGACGTTACCCGTCGCATCGGCAACAAGGCAGCGCTACCCTGGACCAACCACCACTTGAACCCTCTAGACAACACCCACCAGGAGACCAAGGACCCCAACTTCAACTTCATGTACTTTGTCAAAATTGTGCCCACCTCCTACTTGCCCCTGGGATGGGATAGCCTCAACTTCGGCAACCTCCTGCAGGATGACAAGAGCCGACTAGGATCCTACGGCACCTCGGAAGATGGCAGCCTCGAGACGCACCAGTACTCCGTTACCAGCCATAAGAGGAGTCTCGCGGGAGGCAACGATGCCGCTGAGGGCCACGCCGAGCGTCTCCACTCTCGCGGTGGTATCCCCGGTGTCTTCTTCTCCTATGTAAGTCACAAATTCGATATTTGATCGCGCCCGCAAGAGAGCGGTGCTAACATGTACTAGGATATCTCGCCCATGAAGGTCATCAATCGTGAGGAGAGGACCAAGAACTTTACTGGTTTCCTGGCCGGTCTCTGCGCCATTGTCGGTGGAACTCTGACTGTAGCTGCGGCGGTTGACCGAGGTCTGTTTGAGGGCGCCGCGCGTCTGAAGAAGCTTCGATCCAAGGATCAGTAAATGGGAGAAAGAGGAGAATCATTTGTGGATTTGAGGGCGGATTGGTATGTAGAACTGGAAGGGCAAGTGTAAAGTTGTAAACTACATGACAGCCCACTGCATCATGCATAGGCTAGGCGTTTTGGAATAGCTGGGTTATTTTTCATCAAGACAGGGGTTTTAGGAGTTGATACAATGTGGTATGCTCGTTTCGTCTCGTCTCGAAAAGATCGGCTTTGATAGCTGTGATGTGCATGCTGTTCGCGAAGAACGGACCGAGTTGTGATGGGCGATTCTCTTGACATGTGTCACTGGAGTGGCACTCAGGTGGTAGTCGAGATGTGCAATGATCAGCAGGGTGAAATCATCCGGCTGCAACAGCTCCCCGAGACTGCACGGGCCTGAACCAGGGATACATGGTTTCTCATACATGAATTGCGCATGCTCCTTGGAGATGCTGAAGATGGGACAGGTTCTACTCATGAGTAGTACAGAGTCATAGACTACGACATGCTCGGTACGCAGGACAGATCTGACTTCTCAATTGGGCCAGACAGTATACTGTGGAGATGGGGAAGGCTCTCCTGTGGTGAGATACGGGCTCATGGTTGGCTAGGTGGACCTGCGAGATCCCAGTGAGATGGAGATTGTGAAATCAGCTACGATGTCGTTGTGCACACCAGCTTTGTGCTTGTGACCAATCCTGGGACCAATCGACTCCGAAGCTAGGAGTTCAGTTTCCTGAGAACGGAGCAGCTCGCTCGTTGTGGATACGAATAAGGTACAGATTGGTTCCTGCGATGAAGACGGCGCGAGGCACAAGGTACGAGCGCCATCAGCAGGGGGGGGGGGGGGGGCGGCGTAGGGACAGCGATGGAGGGTGCGACGGCTTGCGTGTCATTCATTGGCGGTGCTGCTTCGGGGAGGTATGGATGACAAGGAGATGAACGTGTTCGAGGGGCCTGAAACCGATGGGCCAGTTGAAACTAGAGACTTGCAACAGGAGAGCTGCGACAGGAGAGGAGAGAGAGGAGAGCGGGTTTGCTCTGTTGTGACGTTTGATGGTGACAGGTCTTGCAGCCAATTTGCGCCCCGTGATTGGTTGGGCGTGAGATGGGACGAATATTGGAAACTTCCTCTGAAGAATCTGGGTGGGCGAACTGTCTCGAACTAAACTTGCTGCCAACGGAGTTGAGGAACAGACTTGTACGTAGTATCTTGGTAGCTTTCTTGCTCTTCTCTCTGGCCACGTCTCCGGGCCTCCTTTCCCAGGAAGCGACCCAAGCGAGCCGACCTCTCGACCTGCGTACGAAGTAGCTCCAAGATCAACCAAGCGAGCTAGGGGAGTGAGCCATCGATGACGACGGCACCTGTCATCGAGGGGACCTCCCGTATCGCTACCGGCCCGCTTGTTGCTCTCGCGTCAAATGTCGTGGAAAGGAGCCATTTCGATCTAGATTCTGCTGGGACCCCGCCAACTTGATCGCCTCTCACAAACAACGTGGCTTGGTTTTGGTGGACTGGCTACCTATCTGCTTGACTGCGTCTTCTCTGTTCAACGGTGGCCTGACGGGGGGGCCTAATGGACAGGAATAGCAGTCAATGACCATCTCCCGCAACGTCTGAACGCGCCGAGTCCCATCGTGCTGATCACTTGCTTCAATCGACATGTGTGCAGGCCTATCAATTATTGACTCGGTGCTATGTCTGCTAGTGGCTGTTGGAGTTGCTATAAAAAAAACCCAGGCTTCTGGGGTGGGCAGCGGGCCGGAGCTGAAAGTGTTGCTGGGGGCGTTTATGTGCTGTAATTCTGGTTGGCCTGCTGCACTGCACTTAAAAGGTGGGTTGCGGACTGGCAAGCAGGGGCAACTTTTCTTTCCGTCTTCGTCTTGCCTGCATGCCAAGGGCTTGACAATTGGATCGCCACCTGCGACTCGACCAAGACCGGACAGGTTTGAGCAGTGTCGGGATCAAGATCGCCGAATGCTGAAAGGAAAAGGTGGAGGCGACTCGAACAGGCATGAGGGCAGCTGGAAGGAGGCGGCGCAGAGGCGAGGTTGAGAGATGCTCGCTCTGTGAGAGGCTCGAGGTTCGCTCTTGTTCGCCGACCGACAACACAAGCCTCTGACAGACCCAGCAAAAGAAGAGGATCCAAGGATCCTCAGGAGTCAGGTCCGTCCCCCCCAGAGTGTCGGCTGAGGCCGACCAGGGGTTGCTGCAAGGCCGGGCTGTCAAAAGTCATCCACCACTCAGCATTCACTACGAAGGAAAAGCGGCCGAGGCCCGATCCAAGCGGGCAAGGCATTGTTGCCAGGGCCAGTGCATGTTGGTGTTGGTATTGGTGTAGGTGTAGGTTTGTTGAGAGACCGCGTCCAACGTTGTTCACGACTTCAACAATAACCCGTGCGTACACACAGCAGTGACAATGAGTAGTATCAACAATAACAATGCGCCGGGACAGAGAGAAATTAGTGGTCATGGGTACCGTCCAAATGTACCCCAGACCTGGTGGCTGCACAATCCCCTGCCACATCATGGCCTAGAAAAGGCTTGGACTCTGAGAGCCGGTGGAGTCAAAACAAGGGCTCCGGGGGGGGCCAGAACTTCAGAAGCCTCTTTCTCTCTTTCTCCCCCAGAACTCGAGACCCAGACCAAATCAGAACGGCCAGGGGCTTGGGCGGAGATATTAGGGAGATGAGAAGAGCACTCACCATCCAAAGACGCGCGCAACAGCACAAAAAAGTTATGGAGCCACAGGCTTCGATGCAGCCCAGTGGTCCCCTTCCAGCTGGCCGTTTTTGTTTTGTGTCACCTAAGTTACGCACAGAGGCCCCCCCGACCCAGTTTGCGCCTCCCCCTTTGCGCCAACGCCTCGCTGCAGAGAGGTTGCAGCGACATACGCCACTGACTCTGATGGCGGTGCTGCTACGTCAGTAAATACTACATAGGTCGATTGGGAGGCATGTACACGAGGCACGCCCTTTTATTATTATGATGATGATGTTTTTCTACCTGTCAATTGGGCAAGGACAAAGTCGGGGCGGTGATGTGCATATCCGTCCGTTCATACGGGCCTGGTATCTGCTCCACATGGCACAGAGATGCACTCTCTCGTTCATCAACATACCTATCTCGCACGTAGTAATTACGAATACTCCGGTTTTCCTCATCATACGCGGACAGTCATGACTCCTCGTC
Source organism: Dactylonectria alcacerensis (assembly GCA_029931735.1). Classification (NCBI taxonomy): domain Eukaryota; kingdom Fungi; phylum Ascomycota; class Sordariomycetes; order Hypocreales; family Nectriaceae; genus Dactylonectria; species Dactylonectria alcacerensis. Next base: position 4,025,619 of record JAPMUZ010000002.1, read on the forward strand.
TTTTTGACCTGGCTAGCCCCGTCTCCACTGGACGGGACCACCTCCAAGGGCCAAGGTTAGGCTCTTAGTTCGGTCCGGGAGATGGCGGTCCTGTTGGCGGGTTCTGGGGGATGGGAAGAGACTCCTCAAGGGCAGCCGGAACCAAGGAGAAAGGAGACAGGCGTATCCTTTTTTGTCGTATGCTCTGGAGTTAGTCCGGATACACAATTGCTTGTGTGTGGACAAGTGGGTAAGAGGTGTGTGTACTCCGTCCTGACCACCTAGGTAGAGGAGACTGCGGCGCGATGATGCCCTGAATTGAAAGTCGGGCTCATCGTCGTTGCCTACCTACGTAACTTGACATTCCTAGACACGTACATAGTACACAAGGAACGGACTAAAACCCTTGATACTGTAAATAGCTGGACGTTCTCTGTCATAGTTGCAGGATCTAGTAGGAGAAACGGTCAGCATTGATGCTTCCACAAGCCCGATTAATGTGTAGCCAACCCACCAAGAGCCTACTTTGGACACCACCCTGACCAGCCTTTTTGGTGCGTCGCATAGCAGCACCGCATAGCAGCACCGCATAGCAGCACCGCATTGCAGCGCCGCATTGCAGCGCCGCATATCAGCATTGCACAGCACAGACACGCGGTGGAGCAGCAGACATGTGGGAGCCACAAGTGCCACCAAAGCACATGCTTGCTCCCTGGGCCTGGGCGGCCCATCCCACATCCACGAGCCAGCATGAGCAAGTGATAATAAGGTAATAATGCCCCTTGTTGGACGTCGTCAGTCCCCTGGAGGCGCTGGCCCGACGCTAACTCGGTCACTGGAACTTCGCATTTCGGAGGTTACACTGGACTAATTACTGAATTTACTGCACAGTATGTACGTGCCCCCTCCCCACCGTAGGTACTTAGCGTAGCGCACCCGCAAACAACAAGGTGCCACCGTCCGTCCGTACCTTTTAGGGGACAGTGGACACATCGAAGTTGATCCAACTCTCTCCATCTCATCAGTCTCTCTCTGGGTCTCCCCCCAATGAAAGGGGGCCTCATCCTGGATCCATCATCTGTGACCCAAGCGCGACCCATCTCTGACCCATCTGTGGCGTCTTTCCACACCCACTTTCTTGTCTTCTTCCACTCTGCCTCCCCCCCATCCCATCTTCCTTGCCTGTCTTGCCCATCTTGCCCGTCTCATCCTGGCCATTCTGGCCCCTCCCCTCTCTCCACTCTTTCGACATCGAATCCATCGTCCTTCTGCACTGTCCGAAGGGTAGGTAATTAATTGCCTTGTTTGGTTTGCGCTGGGGCCGAACCTCCAAACCAAACAAGGCCGAATCCCTCCAGAGCTTACCTTAGAGGTACCGCTTGTCGCTGGCACTCTACCTACGCCCAGCGCCTTACAGTCCCTCAGTACTAGAGGTCCCTGCTGTACCTTATCCTACCTTGCCTTGACCCTGACATCTCTGTCCTACCTCCATCCTCCTGTCCTTCGCTCTCTCTTGTCTCTTCTCAACGCCGTACCGGCATACACACCCAACATTCGTTTCCTTCTCTCTCTCTCTCTCTCTCTCTTTGTCCCTGAGCTGAGCAGCCTTCGCCACTGCCTTCGTCGCTCTCGATCACCTCTCAACTTCGTCGTCGCCTTTGCCTCTTGCCGTCTTGCCACTCCGTCTCGGCCGCATCACCACCACTAGCAAACCCATCACCCTACGAGACCTTTGACGCATCCATAACATTGGACTGCTCTTGACAGCATCCATCATCAACGCACTCTCACCAGACGTCGCTCTTTCTCTCTCTAGGTTCCGTCGGTTGCTCATCCTGCGCCTGCATAACACAGCTAGCGCACCATATTCTCACCGGCCGCCGATCACTTGTGGCTTCGTTCCACCCGACTGTCTATCACTGTCGACATCTGTCGCCTACCATCTGTCACTGACCAATGCCCACCGGCCTTGGCCTGACCCTCGTTCCTTGATGCTCTCGTCATATTATTTCGCCTCATCCACCAAATCGCTCTCTACAAGATAGCCTTTGGGCCTCACTTGACACCGTATCGCCTATTTACCATCAACGCATATCCGAGCGCAGTGACCAAGACGATACCAGCCGAACAACCCGCGAAATCACCAGCATCTTCTCAAGACATACGTGGAATCTATTGTCTGTTGCTTGACACCGAACCCCACCGACTTGTCGCCTGTATGGAAACAACCCGCGATAATTAACCAGGGCTGCAACATTGAGCAACCCAAAATGGCGACACGCCCAAGTCTTCTGGACCTGCGGTCCGATTCCCAGTATTCAAGCCTGTCCAGCATCTCCAAGCCTCTGCGCTCCCCACGCCACCATGTCGCTGGAGAGGCACCCCCGGAGCTCTCACCCTTGGATGCCTTTGCCTTGCAGAGTCGACTGCTGGCTAGGCAGCTCCAAGAAAGCGCAAAGGAGGGCAATAGAATGAGTCGGCTCCCTCCTTTGACCGTCGAAAGCCCCTTGATTGTCCAAGGCCGCTCCGAATACTTTCGCTCCATGTCCCAAGATTCCGTATCTGATAGTGGAGAATCGCCTAACCACAGTGCTTCGGGCCTCGGATTGAGGACAGAGCTGGAGGATGCATTCAACGATGAGGCCGAGCGCCCCAAGTCCATGCACCCACGAATGAGTCGGATACCCCCTACTCCGGATGAGAGCGTCCCTGAGATCCCACCACGGGACCCATCTCGAGGCCGTCTTACACTCTCCCAGATCGCCGAACCCGACCCCTTCTTTGGCGACGCCCGAAGAGAGCGCTCTCCCTCACCGTTGCAAAGCGATACTCAATCTCAATTAGACAGACAAGTCGAGACCTCACCCTCCCGGAAAGACGACACTCTTTTCACGTCCTCACATCAACCAAACGGCTCAATCGGTGGCTCTCCCGAGAAACAAAAGCAGCACTCATTCGACGAATTGGGATTGGCTCCCCCCCGTGCTCTATTCCCGCGGAGATCGTCTAGTATAATGTCTTCACCGTTGTTGCCGACTGATGAGGAAGGCTCTGGTAATATGTCTGGCTCGTTCCATTCCCTGCCACCTCGAAAGCTATCTTCCGGAAGCGCTGCCTTTGCCAACGGAATGACTTCCCCGGCTTTTGGCTCTTTCCGCAGATCGCCTTCTGTGGGCTCAGACTCCTCCGCACTCCCTCGGCCATCTTTCAACTTTTCTCGACCCATGAGTCGATCTGGAACCCCTGTGATGGATTCCCCTTCCCGACAGGCGTCCTCCGACAGTCAGCCATCGTTCATCCTGGCTGACGACACTGCTCACACGCCCGTGAGTATGCATAGCGAGGCCTTCCTTGATTCGCAAACAGACGATAAGGGAGCACCGTCGTACATCTACTCAAAGTTTTCCTTGCCTCGGGGCAAGACAATTCAACGATCGGAGGACGACCAGCAACTGATGGAACACTCGCTGCCGACGCACCCTACGCAGGCATCCTTCCAGTGGGAACAGCCAATTGTCCCTCCCAGCAATGTCCGGCGTATCAATACCGATATTCCCCCATCACCACCTATGCGGCCATCCAGCTCGTCTGCGAATGTGGTTGCGGATGAGGCTCTAACCCCCCACAGCCCTCTGCCGAGGCCATCCACCGAACTGAGGAAAGTACACTCCGAAAACTTACCATCGGGACATGCGTTGCAGCCGTCACCTAGCGTGAGCGGAGGACGAGCATCTGAGGATTTCCCTATGAGAGGTCGAGATCGAATGCCAGTATCCACACATACAAGTGACTCGGCTAGCACAATACGACCGCCTCCCACGCCTCGCTCAGTGGCCCCTACTGCCTCTGAGATGTCTGCTGAGGAACACTTGGCTAAGGGAATAGAGTGCCATGAGAACGGTTCACTCAAAGAGTCGACATATCACCTTCGATATGCTGCCAGGCTCAATGACCCAACCGCAATGCTCCTATATGCTCTCGCGTGCCGCCACGGATGGGGCATGCGTGCAAACCAGAAGGAGGGAGTTGAGTGGCTCAGGAAAGCTGCCGAGTACGCGAGCGTTGAAATCGCGGATGATGAAGATCAGGTCAAAGAGGGCAAACACGTTGATTTTGTTGAAAGACGAACCCGGAAAGCCCAGTTTGCCCTCAGCATATATGAGCTTGGCGTGAGCCATATGAATGGATGGGGTATTGAACAAGACAAGTCCTTGGCATTGCGATGCTTTGAGATCGCTGGTAGTAAGTTTATCTGGTCACGAATATCCACCCATAATACTAACACGTGCTAGATTGGGGCGATGTGGATGCTCTGGCCGAGGCTGGCTTCTGCTATGCACAAGGCATAGGTTGTAAGAAGAACCTAAAGAAGAGCGCCAAATTTTACCGGCTGGCCGAAGCTAAGGGAATGAGCATGGTCGGTAATAGTTGGTAAGTGTTGAGTTGATGACGTTTTCGAAGAAGCAGTTCCTAATCTCCCTGGCAGGATTCACAAGGCCAAGTACAATGACAACGAATCGGATGCCAAGAAAGACAAGAAAAAGGCCCGGAGCAAGTCCCGAACCAGAACCATGTTTGGCTTGAAAAAAGCTGAGAGCTGATACCAACAACATCTTCAACACACCTTCAATAATGATCATGAACTCTATCATATCCATCTAATCGGAGTTTGGGGCGGCGGCATCGCATCACATCCAAGGTCTCCACCATCTGAGGGTTGACCTGACATGTGCTAATTGCACTGCATTATACATCTTGATACACTACACATTACACATCGGGCAACTTCCCAAGACGCAGCTGCCATGGGGAGCGAAGAACTTAATTAAGCATTAGGACTGAACCGCCTTTGTGTGTTTTGTGGGGTGTTCATTGCGAGGGAACATAGCGCTGATTTACCCCCGTATGACCGTACGGGGTGACTTTTTGTTTTTCGGGTTGGACCAACATGGTGGATGGTCGCGGCTATGCATGTTTTTCTTGTTCATTTCTTGTACTCTTCCTTTGCACATAGGCATTTTGAAAGGCATAAAGGGCCGTGTACAGGAAAGCACGAGACTCAACAACTGTCTCTGTAAAAAGCATCATAGGTGCAATTATGGACATCATTGCAACTAGCATCAAACCAAGCCTCGAGGTCAGAGGAGAACCAATTCTGTGCTCCGGTGTCTAATTTGCCCGAAAGTGTTATGTTATTACATAGCCATGCCCTGGCCATTTACGTAGTGCTAGCCCAAGCGGATCCGGCCCCTTTAGCTATCGACATCCATCTTCTCATCGTCCAAAGGCACCTCCTCCACAGTGACGTAACGCCCGATATCGTTCTTCTTGATAATCTTCTCGTTCAGCACCGCTGTTGTGCCCTTGGGGAAGGCATAACTTTGCAGCTTGGCGCTCTTCTCGTTGGGCTTGATGAAGTTCCGCTTCAGTGTCGTCTTGTCCTTGGTGATGACGGCGACGTCAACGTTGGATCCGGAGCCCAAATCGTTGAAGACACCAGCCAAGATGGCATCACTGGTCAACTTGATAGCATCCTCCTCAGTCATCGAGGGCTTCCACTGGGTCTCGAACACGCTCATGGCTGCCAAGCTACCACTGCCCATGGTGACGTAGGGCAGCTTGTCGGTGCTGCCGTGTGCGTGGACGGTGAAGAGGTGGGTGCCAGTGGGGTCGCAGCCGGCAACGACGAGGTAGGCGCCAATGTGGCCTTGATACCGGAAGAGGTGCTGCTTGAGGAGGGTCATGCAGGTGACGACGCGAGGTTTGCGGCCGGTAGAGAGCGAGTGCAGTTCGAGCTGGGAGGAGATGAGGGCGGTGGTGAACTCAGTATCAGCGGCGGTACCGGCTCCTGCACACCAGATCTGGGGGGAGATGTAGTGGAGCTTCTCGCAGTTCTTGTCGGCGACGATGGGGCCGGAGGTGGCTCGGGTATCGGCAGCGATCTGTTGATGGACGTGTCAGTGTTGCTGCGCTGTATGAGGCGAGCTGTGAGGGGAGCTGTCGTTGCTGGGTAGTGAGATGAAGGGTCGTTGGGAACGGCTTGGGAGCTCTGGGTTTGACGTAGAATAGACAGAGAAGAACGGGTGGGAGCGACATACTACAACACCGCCATCGAAGACGCATCCTACGATGGTCGTACCCGTGCTGGTCGCCTTGGGAAGAGGTACTCCTCGAGCATGGAGGGCCGCATTGCGGTTGTAGTTGGAGAAGTCGAAGCCTGGCATTGTGTATGACCTCGTTTCCCCTTGGTTAAAGGATCCAATTCGAGCACGGGACTAAAGTTGTATTTTGGGCGAGGCGTAAGTCGTGGGTGATGATGGACTTGAGAGGGTATCGTTGTTGCAAGTGAAGTGCGAGTGAGGTTGGCAAGGCAGAGCTGATGACGAGGCTAAAAGCTGCCTCCAGAGCGTAGACAGACAACGCAGTTGAGCTTCCAGCAGAGGCGCGCCCTCATTGGCCAGGCTGGTGCAGTCCAGGCTGCACTTAGGGGTGGGCCGAGCTTTCCGCACGTGATTCCAGAGAGCTACAGTTCAGGACAAAGGTCAAAAATGTAGTCAAAAATGTGTTCAAAAATGATAAAATAAAATTTTTTTGCAACAGAATCCTATAAATAATTTACATATTGTAAAAGTACCTAAGTGTCGATTTCAAAATGTATATAGTAAACTGGTGTGTGGTGTAAATATGTGAGTGGACGGGAACTTTTGGCTCATAACTCTACCATAGAGTTGCTGGCTGGGATAGGCGGCGTGATAGAAAGGGAAAGGGTTCTGGAGTAATACTAGGCGTAACTTAACCAAGGTAGGTGCTTCTTTGTTGTGAATCTATTCGAACCTCCTTTTCCGGATTTGTCAATTTTCAACGTCAGTCGATTCTCCATCAACATCTGCAACAAAACTCACCCGTTCATCACTTTGACTAGAGTGGCGCTGTTTTTGAGCACTGGAGTTCGCTGCGCGTGGACTGGCCAATCACGTCCCGCTGCGCCGTCCCAGAAGCACGGGTCCTCAGACTATTGTTCCCTAGCAGCCAGCCGCGCGACAGAGCTACTCTCCCTGGTCGCCCCCAAACCCGCCCCATGCGAAGGGCAAATTTATGAACTTCGGGTCCTCTCTCCAAGGCCGGCTACTTTGCTTCAGTCATGGCTTTTAGCAGCTTTGGCAACCCCGGAAACGCCATGCTCGGCAGTGCGGCAGGAGCAGGAGGACTGAGTACAGGACCTGACTTGGAGACCATCCAGACAGAGGTGAGTCTGCACTTCCCGTTGTTGATTTCTTGGCTGCACGGCTTCCTGCCTGCTTGTTTTGTTTGAGCCAGTGTCCTGATGATGATGTCTTCGCGTAGGCTCTCGGATTCCTTTCCATCGCTGGCGACGCCAAGCTTCGCCTAACCTCATCATGGTCGTCTCTTCCATCTTCAAGCGCGTCGCTCCTCAGCATCGCCTCTCGAAGGGGCCTTGTTGCCGCCGCTGGTCCCGACCAGGTCATCCTCGCCACGACCGAGTCCGTCCGCAAAGCCTTTGAGGCGTCCAAGAATGGCGACTCCGATGTTCGCGAGTTCGAGCCCCAGCTCAAGATCCCCATGCCGATGCGCGTCTCTCAGCTCTACTTCACAGCAGACGAGAACTACCTGGTTCTGTCAGCCGAATCTGGCGGTGGCCTGGCCGTCTACGAGGTGCAGAGTCTTCTCCAGAATTCGACAAGCTCTGCCTTTGAGCTGTCGACAAACGGCGAGACGCTGAGGGCCTTGATTCCCAACCCAACGCCGGAGAAAGCAGAGCTGTGCGCCATCGTCACGAACAACGGCAACTTGCACATGGCAAACTTGAAGGAGAGGCAGATCAGCAACCCTCTCAAGGCCCAAGTGAGCTGTGTCAGCTGGAGTTCCAAGGGCAAGCAGCTATGCGCTGGTTTAGCGGACGGAACTGTGACCCAAATGACTCCGGAAGGAGACGCAAAGGCAGAGATCCCTAAACCACCTAACATGGGTGACTGTCATGGTAAGTCTAGTCAAATCCAGGCTGTAGCACGCACTCACTAACCTTTACTTAGTCTCAGCCCTTACTTGGTTGGAGAACCATCTATGGTTGTCGATTTATACAACCAACAACGAATCTCCGCCGACTTCCACGTATCACATAATTTCTCGGCAACCGCCCTCCTCATTTACTTTCCAGAAACTTACCGATCCTGTGGAGCCCTTTGGCTCAGACAAGACGCCCCATCACTCGATTTTGCGACTTCGGGACTTCAAACCCGCCATTCAGGACTTGCTCATTGTGTGCTCCACTGCGGTGAGTGAGATAGGAGGAGTCTTGAGCCGATCGACGACTCCTCTAGCTATTGACAAGCCTGCCGAATCCATCACCGGTGTCTTCACAACAACGGAGTTCTTGGACGATACTAAACGACCCACTCTTCCCATGACAGACTCCATGGAAGATTCGACCCCAATTGGCACTGCGTTAGATCTGTCAGGGAAGGACAAAGTCTACAAGCCAATTCCTTCTGACGTCGAGCTTGAAGAGTCACCGGGCCCTCTCCCTGGATTCTGGATCTTGACACACGAAGGTATTCTTTGCTCTTGGTGGGTAGTTTACAACGACTCCATCAAGCAGGGACTCACGTACGAGGGTCTCTCCGTGGCCAAAGACTCAGGCACAGCGTCTGCCCCAGCTCCAGCGCCTGCGGCAGTTGCCGCGTCTCCGTTTGCAAGCACCGGCGCCTCAGCTTTTGGCTCACCCGCAAATGCTTCTACTGCATTTGGTGCCTCTTCCCAGCTAGGCCAGAAGTCTTCTCCCTGGGGATCAGCAGGCGCTTCAGCCGCCGCACCTAGTACAGGAGGCGCAGTATTTGGCTCGAGCACTTTTGGCTCACCAAGTACGGCAGCATCAGCGTTTGGCAAGCCAAGTGCTATTGGCTTTGGTCAGTCCTCTCAGATGGGCGCGAGTTCGTCACCTTGGGGTGCCCCCTCGGCGGGTACGGGAACGACGTCTACCTTTGGACAATCCGGATTCGCCAGCTTCGCCAACAATGAGAGTAATAAGAGCGCATTTGGTAGCGCAGCGTCCGCATCCCAATCAGCTGCGCCGTCAGGAGGCTTTGCTGGCTTCGCGAGCCAAGGTGGTTTTGCCTCTGTTGCGAATAATAATAACAGTGGCAGCGTTTTTGGCACCACGAACAAGTTATCGAGTCCCTTCGGATCCAGCTCCAACGCAGATACTGCGTTCCCGGCGCGGCAGGACAAGCCCTCGGGCAGCCCCTTTGGTTCTACTCCTTTCAAGCTCGAGAGCTCCTTCAAGCCAGACCCATCGGCGAAGGAAGATAACAAGCCACCTTCACTGTCCGGGTCTTCCCTGTTTGGCAATGGCTTCGGTGCCGCGTTGGCTGATACAGCTAACAAACCCGTTGTCTCAACGCCTACCACCGCAACTAGAGATGAAGAGATGGATGCAACAGAAGAAACTCCGCAGGCAAAATCGAAAGGTTCATCGCTGTTTCCGGCCGCGCAGTCAAGCCCCGAGTCTACTACTCCCACAACAACACCAGCACCTTCCAAGTTCGGATATTCCACAACACCTGCCACTGCCACATCGATCTTTGGTCAGCCATCAAATTTCGGTGCCTCCAGCGGCGGCGGGCTCTTTGGTGGCTCAAAACCCGATACCCCGAAGATCGGAGGCGGGTTGTTCGGATCACAACAAGCGACGCCCAAGGCTGGCGGTGGCTTGTTTGGACAAACCCCCAAGCAAAGTACCTACACTGGTATATTTGGCCAGAAGTCAGAGATGCTGAAACCCGCGGAAGAGAAAAACCAGGGATTTAGTGCCACACAAATCAAGCGGGAGGATGATGCACCACTCCCCCCCGACTCGACTAGCCGAGCTGCCTTTCCCATCGGCGATTCATCCTCGTCGTCAGCGACATCTAACGCCCCAAGCCAACCATTCGGAGCATCAACAGTTCTTTCCAGTATCGAATCAGCTCCTCCGCCGCCAGACTTCGCGACGGCACCAAAGGCTGCCGGGACCTCGACAACTGATCACTCATCTTCCGTCTTCGCGAAACCACGCAAACCTACTGAAACTTCACTGCCGCCTGACTTTGTTAATGTCTCCAAGCCAGCTGCGTCAAAGGCTATAGAAAGTGCCCCTTTGCCACCTGATCCCTCGAAGCCATCGAGTTCAGCCGCCCAAGATGCGCCGCTTTCACCGGATACAGTCGGGTCAAGGGCCCTTGAAGAGCCATTGCCCTCCGATTTCGTGGTGCCGAAAGCTCGATCGAAACAGCCTCCCGCGGTTCCGTCAGTTCCTGATAGTACAGATGATGACAGTGACCTCGACGAGGACGAGGACGACGGATCAGAAGGCAGCGGTATCGACGTCGCCAAGGATCTGAGCCCCAGCACTTCTGGGCTGGCCCCTACTCCTGGATTCACTCCGCAGAGCTCGTTTGGAGGCATCGGTGGAATGACCCCTGCTAGCATCAGACCAGGTCAAGATGCATCGCGCCCCCTATTTGGGGAGCTTAGCCGCAATGCGCCTCTGTTCCCGCGACCGACCGCGACTAGCCCCCGATCCCCAAGCCCTGTGCGAGGCGCTGTGCCTAATCGAGTAATCAGAACTGATGCTACAAGATCGGTCAGCGCCCCTGGAATGGCATCGCAACTTCTGGGAGCCAGAAGATCGCAATATGGATCCTCAATCCTTAGTCGGGAGCCCGAGGCCCCTGCTGATGATCCATTCATGGTTCAGCATAGGAAAATGAAGGCGCGTCAAGAGGCTGAGGAGACCCAGCCCTTAGTTGATGAGGAGGATGACGAAGTCCAGAGAATCCTTTCATCAGAGGTTGAGGGTACCTTGATACTGGATGAATTCATTGCTCATTCGAACGTTGCGCCACCTGCAAAGGAAAGCGTTCCGAGTCAGGTCGAGGCCGTGTATCGTGACATCAACTCGATGATCGATACACTTGGTCTGAATTCTCGAACGGTCAAGTCGTTCATCAAAGGAAACACGGAAAACTGCAAACAGGGCGGCCGCAACAAAGATGATCTGGAGATTTCTGCCGATTGGGTCCTCTGCGAGATTGATGACTTGGGTGAGGTGCTGGACAATGAATTATATCCCGACTTGGAGGATGGACGAGTTCGTGACTTGGAGGACAAGCTCGACGCATGTCAAGAACTGTCAAGGGAAATGCACCGCCTCCGTGCTAAGCAGGAGGATCTCAAGCAGATCATCATGGCCAAGGCAGACCCGGAACAAGCTGAGGCCACGCGGTCCCTACCACTCAGCGCCGAACAAGCGACTCAGCAGAACGAGCTGAGACGGGATTTCGCGCGATTCTCGAAACTTTTAGCCGAGGCTGAACAAGCCCTCACCTTATTGAAGACTAGAATTGTCTCGGTTTCGAGCGCTTCGGGCAAGGGCAAGGCGAATGTGCCAACCGTGGAGGCTGTGCTCCGTACCATCACCAAGATGACCTCAATGGTCGAAAAGCGAAGCGGAGATGTTGACATGCTGGAGAACCAGCTGCGAAAGGTCCACATCAGTTCTACAAGCCAGGAGGGCTCACCTATGACCCCGCAAGGGAGGAAGAGTGTGATGTTCTCCCCGGAGTCGACGCCAGTGCGGAATCTGCGCCACAGCTTTGCCGGAAGCATCTCACTCAGTGCTTCGGCGAGGGCGACACCACCACGAAAGAAGCTGAGTGGTTTCAGCCTAGAGGAAAAGGGCGACTTGATGGAGAAGAGAACACGCAGACAGGCAGTCCTGCAGAGACTCAAGGGAAGTGTGGAGAAGAGAGGCGTCAATGTGTGGACCATTGAAGATATTGAATAGCCAACAGTGCAACGGAACTGAGAATGATTTTGGGGATGAATGGAAGCGAAGGAATTGTAGTCTAGATATCAGATAGTGTACCAATGGCCGGAACGAATATATTTCCGAGAATCTTGAAACGTCACTTTTCTGTTTGCGGAACCGAGACGTAAGGCAACATGGATCACAGAAGGAATTGTGATAGAGTATTGCTATTTGCAGTCAACTATTGCTATCTACACAGCAATACTAAGATCTTGAGATTATATCAATTTGAGGAGTAAGAGAAATATTGGATACGCTAAGTTCGGGATGACTTAGGTGCGCTCAGGCTCGCAGGCTATTGCGATATGCTGTGCGAATAGCAATACTCTTATGATATTAATAGCGGCATAGACTAAATTGACACGCCGGTTGTTCAACTCCTTGATACACCTGTCCACGTAACTCCGTCCGATGACGTTTCAAATTTTGTTTAGGAGGGTTCAGACTTTGGGTGGTGATGGTCGAATAGAGAGGCCGTCCTTTTCTTGTCCCTTTGTGGTAGCGGAAGCCTTGGTGGCGTGAGGGTTAGAGGAAGGCTTGGAAGAGATGCGTGGAGCTTTTCGAGACTGCTCTTCCAGCCTGCGCTCGAGCTCCTCGGTGGGCGTGTTACTGGAAAGTCAGTTAGACATTTTGCGAAGAGAGGTAGACATGGGAATACGTGACATACACGACGCGGCAGAGCATGGTGTATGGTAGTGATGTATGGGTATTGGTGATGAAGGGTGAGAATTGGTTGATTTCTGTGGTGAATGTCGAAGCAAGTATTAGAGAAGAGGCTTAATGAACACTACTAATGGAGAGAGGGACCAGATGGGAGGAAGGGACCGGCTTCGACTTAAATACTACATACGTGCCTGAGAGCGTGCCTGAGAGCGTGCCTGAGAGCTGTAATTCTTAGAGAGTTCCTCTCCATCGGCCCAGCCGCCCGGTCGTTAGCTGGCAAGCTGGGATTGACCTGGGCAATGAAGCCAGGCAGGGAATACGGCGTGTCAAGGGTTTGCGAGGCGAAGCGTCACTGACGTCGGTGCTGGCCAATGGCGAGGTCAATTGGGAGGTCTCGGCTGACGACTTGTTTGTACCCGGCATCGCAACCGGTTCAACCGGGGGGCGTCCGAGGGGGTGTCAGGTGAGCATTTTGTTTTTTCCCTTTTCTCTTTTTTTTGCTTATATTCCTTCATGGGCTCATGGTGCTAGACAAGCTTTGTGACTTGCAAATCCGGGGCTGCTTCGAGGCGCCGCGTGAGTGGGTGCTACGAGAGGTGCATGGGATGATATGATGGCCTTGTGACGGAGCAAATGGGGGAGCTCGAGAGGAGACTATCAATTGAGAGCCCCGCACCGGAGAGGGAGCTCCAATGCAACGTCGAGGGAGGTCACTGGATTGACCTGCACATGGCCAAACCCGATGGGGCCTGTGTTCGTTGATCCATCCATCAGCCATTCACCCCAGGCGCCTTTTTAAGTACCTACATGTGTAGTAGCGACGTCAGAACAGGTGCTTTCGCGGTTCCGGAACTCCTTGGTGGGTTGGACCGGCTTGTGGAGCCCCGGTCCATATCCGGGCTGCAGCCAACCGACCGACGTCTCGGTGAGCAGGTGCGTACGGAAAAAGTTTCGGTGAATGTGCCCCACCTTTCCCCGTCATGGCCCATTTTTTACTCCATCCTTCACCTTGCGTCTCACCGTGGAGGGGCATCAAAAAATTATTGTGTCCTCCCCCAATCAACCCGTTACCGCGTCCCTCACCTTGCGCAGAGCCGAGCAGAGCAGAACAGAGAGCGGAACAGAAAGCAGAGAGTTGAAAACCTCACGCGCGCGCTTGCCCCCCCAGATATTACCAATGCATCCCACACAGCAGGCCGCGTGGAGGAATACTCCCGACGAGGCTGAGATTGCGCGCCGACAGGTAGGATGGGCCTCTTCTCGAATTTGCTTTCTGAGGTTTACGACAGCTAAATTGTTCGCAAAAAACTAGACGGTAGGCATCAACCTCGAGACTGTCACCAACAACGTGTCGACCGACTACCCCGGCCACTTCCCTGGCGAGGACCTCGAGTTCACCATCGACCGATTCCGCAAGGCCTTCTCCGTCGACTTCCACCAGAACGACCAATTCCTGTCCTCTTTCTCTCTCATCGGCATCGACGCCTCACTCTCCAACGCTTTCCGCCGCATCCTCCTCGCCGAGATCCCCACCCTCGCCGTCGAGAATGTCTACATCGAGAACAACACCTCGGTGATCCAAGACGAGGTCCTGGCCCACCGCCTCGGCCTCATCCCCTTCAAAGGTGGCCGCGAGGGCCTCCACGACTTCCTCAAGTGGCATAAGAAGCCCGAAGCCGGCGAGGATCCTTATTCTGGATGCTTCGACTGGAACACGGTCCGCCTCGAGCTGAACGTCGAGTGTACCGTCAACCCAGACGCCTCCCCCACTGAGAACGACCCCCTCAAGGCCTACAACAACGCCCACATCTACGCAAAGGACATCGTCTTTGTGCCCACGGGGAAGCAGGACCAGTACTTTAGCGGTGGGAACGCCATCCAACCGACCAACCCAGACATCCTCATCGCCAAGCTGCGGCCTCGCCAGTCCATCAACCTCGCCATGCACATGCACAAAGGCATCGGCGCTGACCACGCCAAGTTCTCACCGGTCGCTACTGCCTCCTACCGATTACTCCCGACTATCACCATCACCAAGCCCATCATTGGCGCTGACGCCGAGAAGTTCGCCAAGTGCTTCCCCAAGGGCGTCATTGGCCTCGAAAAGGTTACCAAGAAGGAGGCGGCGCTGAAAGGCAGCGGGTACGAGGGCCAAGAGGGCAAGGCCAAAGCCGTCGTGGTCGATGCCATGAAGGACACCGTGAGCCGTGAATGCTTGCGACACGCCGAGTTCGAGGGCAAGGTGAAGCTGGGACGGAGGAGGGATCACTTCATCTTCTCCATTGAGAGCACAGGGCAGTGGGACAGTGACGAGCTCTTCCTCGAGTCCGTCAAGCACCTGAAGCTCAAATGCAAGAAGCTCGAGCAGCAGGTTATCAACATGGCGCGGTAGTCGGCTGGGTGTTACTTTGCTTTGTACTATAATTTTCTTGGCTTTTTCTTTCGCTCACTTGCCGGTAGATAAAAAGGGATGATACCATGACCACCGCTTATTTGTTCATCATGGACGTTACTACATGAACTTGAGCCCGCCGCTCTCGTCTTGTTCGTCGTCTCTTCTTGTCTTGTCACAAATCTCCAACGCCAGAAAATGCGATGCCCAAAATTGTAACTCATGAATTAACGCCATTTTCCATCTCGTTAATATCGTCACTCAGGAGTCTGCCTTGAACTTGAAGAAGAAGTTGAACTCCAGAGGGAATGCAGGATCCGTAACCACGACCTGCTGGCCGCTCTCTAAACCCAGCTCGTGAAGTGTCTTGTCTAAATTCGGGCGCGTTTGCTGTTCTAGGCTTGGGGGGAATTGCATGTATAACGTCTTGCCCTCGGCTCGGATGGAAGGTCGCTTCAATTGGGCCTCGGGCCGCACGGCGAAGGAGTCGAGAAGTTCCTGGAGCGTAGTCTTGGGGTTCACCTCCAAGGGACGGGCCTGGCGACCACAGACAGGGCAATCGTCCTTTTTCTCGTGCTTAAACGTGTATGTGTAAATACTGTCGTTCCCAGAATACATCATGTAGTTGTTCTCGAAACCCAGGCACGGTGCCGAGGTAGTGGCGATTTTGAAGGCCTCGTTACAGCATGCTGCGGCGATAATAGCGTTGGTCGATGCGATGGCAGGGATGATGTTCTTGATAGTACCCTGGGTTAGCGAGTAGGTGACGCCGGGGATGCTGAACTCCTCGGCACGAGTCAGAGCTTTCTGGTACAGCCAGGTGACGTGCTCCGGGTCATCCTTGTCGAGCTCGGGAAACGGCTTCTCCTGTTCCCAGGCGATGACATGCGCCCATTCGATACAATGCTCCGGCTGTCGAGGGATCGAGGCGATGGTGCAGAGCGGGACTGCGGCGCGGGGGGCATGCATGTCAAGTTGGCACTCGATGCACGAAGTTATGGAGGGGAAGATGACTCGAGCTTGGCCCTTGAAACCCTCAGTACCTCCGTCGATGAGAGGCTTGATGCCGTCGGGATCCTCGGCCTCTTCGGCAATGGATACGAGCATGGCGTTGATCCACCTGCGCGCCTCGATACTGTCCAGCCCGCAAACGACAAGCTGGAATTGCTTATAGAACTTCTCGTCAAAGTCCTGGATGCGATTGTTGTGAGCTGTAATCTTGACGCCCTTGACACGCTTCTGCACGAATTCGGCGGCGACCTCGGCTTTATATTTGCCAACATCATCTTTGCGGAATAGGAACTGGCGGTTTAGGTTGGAAATGTCGATGGTATCTGAAGGGTAGTGTGAGCGGATAGTCTGGTCGCATTGGTGAGGTTCAGCGCCAACCCATATCTATGACATGAACATCCTTGAAATTGGACATGGCTAGATCCTTGAGAATCTCACATCCCAGTCCACCAGCGCCGCTGCATTGTTAAGTCAGTATTTCGATGAGGATCGTAATCGAGGCGGGGGATGAACCGACATGACCCTGGATGTGGTTAACGTAGTCCCTCGGATTTCTTAGGCGGAAATACAAACAAGATCTTAAACTTCTCGAACTGTGCCAGGGCCTCTTCTTCCGTGGCATCAGGATCAGTGAAGGGACCGGCATTTCGACGGATGTGGTCGAGGTACTTCCTAAGGCAGGGTCAGGTTGGATGATCAAGGAGCTTAGTGATGCCTGGAGATCTGGAGCGTTACCATCGCGCATCCCTGCTGCCAGCGCCGGCATCGGCTGCTCCTTGCGTCTCCACGCTCATCTTCTCTAGAAGAATTGCTGGATTGAGAATCTGGAGATTTGAGGAGGTAAGCTGGTGTTCGTTGCGCGAAAGGTGAGAGAACGTGTGGAAGGAGCCAACATTCAGGTGGGATCCGTGCACGCAGGGAGGAGCGTCATATCGGAAGCTGTCTCGGTGAGATCCAGGTGAAGGTGGGGTTGATTTTCGGTGAGGGCAGCTGCCTGCCTGGATTTAGGAGCTTCTGCGCCCGCTTAGGTCAGTGAGTGACCTTGACAAACCACATCCCACCAGATTCTCAACCTTCACCTTTCGTGTCGCCCGACAACTGCAATTTCAAGTCATTTCAAACTAAAATCCGACAATGTCTTAACAGTTCAGCGATAGGCCAGCCGCATAGCAACCATGGACGAACTACTCACTCCCATCAGCACTACCTATCTTAAGCCGAGAAGCGAACCGGAACTGTTTCTTACGGAGGTCAAATCCACCGTGTCGACACAAACTACCAGGCGAGATCGCAATGTGTCTTCAGCAGACGATGTCCTAGACATTCTTAAGAATCAGCCAGATTATGACTCGCTTATTACAGTCCTCAAGTTTCTCACCAGTCCGGGACGAACATCCGACCGCTTCCAGTTCCATGTCCCGGGTCCTAAAAGCGCAGGCATTGTGAGTCTGTTAGCCTCCGAAATCGCACCAAACTACTGGACGCTGCTTCTCGAGGGATCTACCGATGATGATGCTCATTCAGGGGAACCGACGTCTCGGGATGCGGAGCTCTTGCTTAGCTGCCTGCGCAGCATCACTGGCCTCAACGCCACCATCGCCCAGATCAAAGCCCTGATGCAGGAATCGCGGTCTACTGGGAAGGAAGCCAAGAGATTTGACGTTTCGTTGAACCTCAAGATTCTTTTGGATCTCCTGGCCGCTATTTTACATGGCGACGACGTAGTCCATGACATCTGGGTCGCGTCGACTGAAGGCGTCCCCAATGCCTCCATGAAGAAGTCCCAGTCTCAAAAGCTTGGCTCACTACTCAGTAACGGCCAAATTACATCTGTTTCTGCGGAGGCTTTGTCTATCATTGGAACCGATGGAGTACTTCGCGAGAGTCAGTGGATTGCTGACGGAGTTGAGTACAGCAAATGGGTGGGGCGCAACATTGTAGCCTTGGCCAAGAGACAGGACAACGAAGAGGTGTTAAGTTTTTGCTCTGATCTTTTTCAGAGATCTTTGTCATTAAGTTACTCTGGTAAGGCAGTGAATTTCCTCCACCTACCGTCTACTAACCAGTTTTTAGACACTCTCATCAAAGGCGTTATCGATGGACTTCTTCTCACCCAAGGGAACCCGGCCTCCATGTTCATACAAGTTGTCTTTTCTCAACCTCGAAACTCTAAGAAAATCCTTAACATCCTACTAAGCTACTTGTCCGAGAAATTTCTGGCCCATCTCAACCTTGATGACGTCTCCCCAAATGAGACTGTTTCTGCTGTTGCCGCTATCATCCAAGCAGTCACAGACGACGAGGCTAGGAAAAACCTGCTCATCAACTGGTCCGCTTCGCCCTCGGGTGCTGGCCTTGGTGTAGGGGTAGGCATTCGCCGTTCTGTTTTGGCAGCTCTGGCGCAAGATAAAGAAGCCATCACTACCGTACTCACAAAGAGTCTTGCCCAGTTCGGTGATGAACTCTACATTAAACATGCTGCAATGTTGCAACAGAATGGTAAGGAGTCCTTTACCACGAAGCATGATATACTGACTATGCGGCTAGTTCACACCGAGATCCTGCTCCTGGCGGCGGGATATGTGTACAGAATCTCGCCGATTAAGCTAATCATGCTTCTGAGAACCGGTTCATACTTGAGTACCATCTCCAACCGCATCGGCGCAACTCAGATCAGAGCACGCTTTCTGGGTATGATTGTGGGCGAATCACTTTCTGCTCTCATCGACAACAAAGAAAAGAAACTGGATTTCCACATGGAAGAAACGGACACAGACGAAGCACAACAACTGAAGAACCTGGTCAAGGTTTCTGATCAACCCGGCCCAGTCGACCAGATTCTGTCCGAGACGCAAGCTCAATCAATATCCCAACATCGAAAGCCTGCCAGCACAGTATCGAAACCAGATATTAAAAGACCGAAGCCGAAGCCGAAGCCGGCCATATCAACACCAAAGCCAAAAGCCATCATCCAGGAGATTGACTCTAGTGATGAGGATGATGACGAGTTCACCCCCTACGCAAAAGACACCGACCCCGAAGACTCCGATGACGACGCAACTCTCGTGCAACGCAACAAAGTCAAGGCTCCTGTATATATCCGTGACCTCATCACCTATTTGCGCGACTCAGAGTCCTACGACAAGCAGAAACTCGCTATCCAGGAGGCCCCCGTGCTCATCCGCCGCAAGGCCAATTACGGCACCGAGGTGAGCGCTCATGCCGATGAGCTGGCCGGTCTACTTGTGGGACTCCAGGACAAGTTTGAAATCGACGACTTCGACAGTCTTCGCCTCCAGGGAATGATTTCGCTCGTTGTCTCGCAACCTAAAGCGATGGCGCCCTGGTTTGCGCGCACTTTTTTCGAAGGAGATTACTCTTTGTCTCAGCGGACATCGGTCCTAATCACGTTAGGGTTATCCGCTCGCGAACTCGCTGGATTCGAAATATCGCAACATCAGTCCACAGCTGCTTTCCCGTCGAAGCGACTCCCTGAAAAGATAGAGCAGCTCTACATCGAGTCGTCTAAACCAAACACCAACCAGAACCCCCAGCTCAAAGCCCTCCCGTCAAACGCTTTAGACACCATCACACAGTCGCTCACCTCTTCCTTCCTGGCTCCCCTTGCCGCAGAGGCCGCGGACGCCAACACAGGACCAGACGTTCTCAAGCTTCAAAGCTTCACAGCCCGGTACAAGTCGACCACCAAGGCCAAGGCCAAGCTTCGCGTTCGCGCCATCCCCAACACCACAGCCGCCTTGCTTGCCACCGCCTTCTTCTCGCCCCTTACGGCACACTTCCAGGTCGCCCTTCGGTCTTCGAAGCCTCTCATCCTGAACCCGGCACTTCTGGCGCTGTACCTCCAAACCCTCGGCATCGTCATCCACGCTGCAGGTCCCTCGACACTCTCCCTCCCTCAGCTAACGTCCGAGCTCTGGGACCTTCTGTTAGGCGTGAGAGTCCACGTCTTGGGTGACGTTGGTGCCCTAAAAGGCTGGCTGGTTGCCATGGCATCTCTGTTAGAAGTGAACAGAGGCGACATGCAGCGGCTATGTCAGAGCCAAGGCAGAGAGGTGATGGAAACCCGAGAATGGGTCGCCATGGTGTTCGAGAGAACGAGGGGAGAGGACGGCGGAGAGGAGAACGAAGTCAAGATGTTGGCCGCAGGTGTGCTCATCAGAATTGGCGAGGCGATTGAGAAGTACCAAGCACTGTTGATGGGAGACATTATTGGTTATACTTGAGCATTGGAAATATCATTGGAGCCGATGCATCCAAATGAACCGATACGGGACGTTGACAACCCGTAGTTGTCACTACTATCATAAATCGCATAAAGCCAACGCCATTTGCAGACCAAAATCCAATCCCCACCATTACAATATCTTTTACTGGCTCTTTCTATCGAGCATGCGATCGCTTCCAATGACCCTGACCGGTGATCCTGACCGGCGTTGGTACTCGCTGACCACTTTTTGTAGCACAATTTAGTTTAGCCCTGAAAGCGTGTGAAAAATTAAGACAAATCTCCAATAGGTTCCATCCTGTTCGTGCTAGCTCGCCGAATCGGCAAGCCCGACAAATACGAGTTTGCGTGGCTGAGATGATCGCCAAGGCTCATGGCCATGCGGCGAAGTTCCTCTTTGACGTGTTCGGACGAGGCCTGGCCCTCCATGACCTGTGGCGCCGGCGCATTGGGGACCAGCGGGAGGAACGAATCGAACGTCAACGGGCGACGGTATTCCTCTTCCGCGGGTTGCTGGGTCTGGTAGGGCGTTTGCTGGATGCGTGGGACTTCGGGGGCCGCGGTTGGTTGAGGAGTAAGGAATTCTGGGTCCGTGTCCGCAAAGTCGCTCAAGGAGTATGGCCTTTCATTAGGAACTGAGTTGTTTAGGGGTGGCTGATTCTGCAGAGGTGGTTGTAACGGAGGAGGAGGTTGTGGAAGCTGCTGCTGGAGCAGTTGGTGCTGCTGCGGAAGCTGAAACTGTGGCATAGCGTCGTGTTGGGCATCGTTGAAGGAGAATTCCGCAACAGCGTTGGAGAACTCTGAATCGTCAGAGACGTAAATCGACGGCTCACGAATGCCTGAGGGCATGACATAAAGTGACGCATGCTTCTCTAGCTCAAATGGGTTCGCGCCTCCCACCTCCGAGCCTGCCACTGACCCAACGTCCGAGTGTGATGTGGACGGCCTAGGATACTCGGTGATGGGGTCCGCAAAACTCATGTCCAGGTCAATCAAGCTCCCAGCCGATGCACGGTTGTTCAGAGTCCCCTGAGGCACAGCAAGATCGTTGAACTGTGCCGAGTTCTGGAGTGGCTCAGTAGGCGGGTGAATGAGACGGCTGGTGCTAGGACCGTCGTCATTAAAGGGGAACCTAAACATTTCGGGATTTGCAGAAGCCGGCGGAGCAGCCATCGCAGGGAACTTCCAATCTCGCGTTCGGCGGTTGTTGTTTAGGTCTGCAGGATCGCTATTCGGTGGCCTGGCATAATGCGCATCGCCAAAGTCGTATTCAGTCGATGCCCTGGAGTCACCAGCTCTTATCGTGTTCAAGTCAACGAATTCTGAGAGATCACTTCCATGTAGGGAGGCATCAAGGTCGATTAAAGACTCTCTGACACCAGGAGATTGTGTCGAATCGTCTCGTAGAGGAAGGTCAGATGCCGAAGCTGGTGGCGGGAACGGCCTTCCGTAATATGCTCGAGAATTGTCGTCGTAACTTGAGATGGTGTTTGGGTCGAATATCTTCTCTAAGGGCGCCTTCACTGAAGGGAGATGGGGCGGAGGGCGTCGACGAGACTTTGGCTTCTGAGGTCTTGACGTCTCTTCAAAGATGTCCTGGTCGAAATCCACCTTGGAACCATACACATCAAAAACCGCCTGGGCATCGCCACTATTGAATGTCTGCTGGTCAAATGCTGCAGTGGTGCTAAAGTTCCACTCGTCATTGGCGGACTCCAAAAAGGAGAAGTCTGAGGGTCCTTGAGCTCCACCGGCGGAGAAGAGAGACTTGCGAATACCTCCTTGAGCCTCCCACAGCTTGTAACCGCGAACGAGATGGGAGAGGCCAGATGCCGGAAAGGCATCTTGGGTGTTGTGGATATAACGATGACGTTGGACCTGCTCAATTGTAGGGCGCTTCTTCGGATCATCCTCCAGGCAGTATGCGACGAGGTCCTTGAGGCCCTGGGAGTACTGGTCGCCCTCAAGCCGGGGCGTGTGCGTCTTAAGGTACGAGCCCAACCGGTTGAAGTCCATACCAGCTACCACGTTGGGGGGCATTCCCGAGGCAATCTCGAACACCATGGCGCCAAATGCCCAGATATCGACCTCGGTACCGTACGAGGCGGAAGAGTCGAAGAGCTCTGGCGCCATCCAATGAGGCGTGCCGATGACGGTAGAACGCTTGTCGAACTTGGTTTCAATGACTCCGGCAACGCCAAAATCACACAGCTGGACGTTTCCGATCTCGGTGACAAGGATATTGGCACACTTGATATCACGGTGGATGATGCCTTGGTCGTGAACCCAGTACACGGCCTCGGCCACCTCGCGCAGAATCGGGATAATCCATTTCTCCTGCAGCCCACCGGGCGACGACGGCTTCATTAGGGTGGAAACGCTGCCTCCAGCGCAGTACTCGGTGATCATCCACATAGACTGACCGACGGGCACAGCTTCGATGACATGGTTGATGTTCTTGGCACCACTTTCGCTCAACAACTTCAGAGCGTTGATCTCCTTGAGCAAATCGCTGTAGGTGTCGGCTAGCTTGGGATTCATGGTATCACTCTCCTCAATGTCGATGATCTTGACAGCGACCAGCTGGTTCGTCGTCAGGGACGTGGCCTTATACACGCGGCCGAAGCTGCCCTTGCCAATGAGCTCCGAGAGGCGGTACTGAGGCACATCCTTACCGGCCTTGGCGCACTGCTCGGCGACGACCTTTTGCATCTTCTTTGCATCTTCGATGGCCTTCTGCTTAGTGACGGAGAGGTCCGGCCCTCTTACTTGGAGGGACGCCATGGTGATGAGCGGTTGAGTGGCCCTAGGCTGAGGCCGGGGTATCAAGGCCTAGAGGACGCCAGTGGGGCTAGATGTTGATCAGAAACCGATATGGTCGCCTCACATCATTAGAAGCAACCCGGGCGAGTTGGGGAGCGTTTTCCACCAGCTCCGAGCTGGGGGACGTGAGATTTGCGGTTGCTGATGTCTTTTGCTATTCAGATGTCGAAGTCATTCTCACCAGGTTTCGTAAGGGGCGAGTTATGCTGGATGGATACCTGCCAACGCACGAGCCTCAGGTTGACGGGAGTTCTGGCCAATTGGGAAAGCAGCCAATGGGGACAACTCAGCGATGTGTGGCGGTGCGCATTTGTCGATGTGGCTAGTGCCCATTGCTTCGTTTACAGGTCAACCACACAATCGACTGGCATCTACGACACGCTCGTACAGACATGAAACCGAACCCAAAACCAACAGGCGGTTACGGATTCCGCTCAAACCTCCTGTACTACTTTGCAGGAAAACTTATTGATTAATTGAGTCCAGGACAGTGAGTGGGTGCTCGTCAACACGCAACATGTTACGAAAGATGGCTAACTTTTGTCATGTTTGCCATTTTTGGCACAGCATGCATCTCGGGCTTGGCTCTAACAATCTAACAAAAGACTCTCGGGCGACGCGTTTTGTAGCATTTACAATTGTCTCTGTCCGAGCGTCATCTGGATCACCTCAATGTGGCCTTTTTGGCAGTTGCTGGAAGTGCCTTGTTCGTAGATCCCGCCTGTGGGGGACGGCAGTCATGGCTCGCAACCCCCATAGGATGATCAACTCGTTTTGTCTTAAGCTTTCCTTCTCTCTCTCGTGATCAGTTGAAGAATGCAGGTTTCGTCTGGGGTATCGTTTTCTCCGCCAATATCTCGCGCCAAAAAAAAAACCAGCCGCCCTGCAAATCCCCTTTCTCTCATGACCCAGGGTAATAAAATGCCCGAGAATTGGGCGTGGCTCGTAGCTCGTAGTTGGCACCCCCGTGGATCTTCGGGAGTGCTCTTCAGTGATGACACCCGTCTTGACTGGCATCCTCGTAGACTCAATCTTCCTTCTCATCTTCGTCGTCGCTGCGGCTGTCGTCGGCACCTTCTCTACGAATGACCTTTAAGGCGACGCGTGCAATCATGGCAAACCAGACAAAATTCATACACTGCAGTAGGAGCAAAGGCAAGAGGAAGCACCACGTCACAGTGCGGCCGAAGCAGACTAGGCCATGTGGGTTCCAGAATGGCTCAAGCAGATAGCGGGATCCCGCGGGAATGGGGAGCGGTCCGGAAAGGTCCTTACCGGAACCCCTGTAGCAAGTCTCTCCGATGATTTCTGGAATGTCGACATAGATGGACCAGCACACCATGCAATAGACAACATGTCGGGTGAAGATCCACGACACCATGAATACGCCAAACATGACGTCGCAGACGAGCTTGAACCCCATGTACTTTAGGCATTTGGCAACCTAGAAGAGCGTCAGGGCCTCGCAACACATACGGATTTGAGAGGGGGCGGCCCGCTTACAGGAAGAACGATGTCGACAAAATCCATCAGGACGAGAATCAAGTTGCCGACGCGGGTCTGGTGGTATGCGTAGCAGGCGTACATCAAGCCACAGGTGACGAAATGGTGAGCCAGCATCTGCGAATAGTCCTTTCGACGTTCCTCGATGTTGATGACGATGATCTGCTGAAGCCAAAATGCCCATTGGGCTAGTATGTAGAACTTGACCAGACCAGTCAACTCACGGTCCGGCCAATCAGTCCAAAGCTCCTTCAAATTAAGCCAGTAAGGTGAGTTGCGGTAGATATACTGTAGCTATCCGTTAGCAGTGCGGGGAGAGATGGGAGTAAAAGTTGGTCGGGTCGGGTCGCGAGAGATGTGTGCGTACCATGCCCATCGTCCAAAAGACAGCGTAGTAGCACAAAAGCCAGGATTGCTCGCTGAAGCGAGTCAGATCCTTCGGTTTGTGAACGCCGCACAACCTAGCGAAGGGAACTAGGATGTACTGCATGACAGCAGCGCGCAACCCGGAAAACAAAACAACACAGCATATTATAAGGTAAATATCATCGCGGCCGTTGCCGTAGTTGCCGGTAAGGTCGTTACGATAGGACAAGGTAAAGAATTTTGTAGTGTACGGTCGAGCTTTAGGAATAAAGTGGGCGAGGAAAAGGAGGGCGAGGAGGTTGAAAGCAATTCCTAGACGGGAATATCAGTATGATGTTTTGGATCAATGGCTTGCCCTCAATGGGTTGAGGGTCGAGGGTTGGTGGTGGGTGGAGGTGTGGGCATGCGTCTCGGGGTTGATGGGTTGTATCCCCGAGTCGATGGATTGCCATTGCCATTGGCAAAGGCAACGGGGCAGAGAGAGAGACAAGGGGATCGCATACCAATCTGGTTTCTGAGCATCCAACTGCCGACAAACTTCCTTGCACCATCCGATTTCCTCCGAACGCGGCTCACGACGGCCATGTTGCCATTGCTGACGGTCTGTATGTATGATGATCTGTGGGTGGTGGTGTTGTTGGCGGTGGCGGTGACATGAAAAGCGGTGGTCCTCTCAGGCTTGGCTCCCGTAGTGCTGCAGTTGGGAATGGTCTCGAGGATGGGTTGTCCATCGTAGCCGTCGAAGTTGGTCATGATGGGCTGGGCGCAGGCGGCACTAGGATGCGCATAAGGAGATTCAGATCGGTGAGAGTGGGGAAATCGAACGGCCAGGCCGCAAAGGCCGTTGGAAAAAAGAAGAGGGAGTGATTTCTGGGGGAGAAATTGCAGCGCTTAGTGGGAGGAGGAATTGCGGATTTGACGGGAGGAGGAGGAGAGGAAGAAAGGGAAGGAGTAGGTAGAGAAAGGAGAGAGAGCAGATGGAAGTCACGCGAGTCTGAAGAAGTCGCGTTGTTGTCGGTGTTGCGTTGCGTTGCGCTTGTGGAGTCGTTCGGAAGCTGGGAAGCTGGGACGCTGGGAAAGCTGGGAAGGTGTTGGATAGGGGTGTTTCGAGAAGTCATTTAGAAAAAAAATCCAGGATCGACCGACATAATCGTATGTTCCACAAAAATCCATATTGCGTCGCCCAAACCTGGCAGGCCAAAGGGCAAACCCGTGGTAATGTAGGGACCCCTCGTTGTATTAACCCATGTCTTCACCCCACCATCCGTCTTAGCTTTACTTGCTGCGGTTAAGCAGTTTGCTTAAGTTAAATAATTCCCTGGTCGAGCTGTCGAGATACTCAAGCTGGTCTACCATGATATCAAAATGTCACACACACCTCACTTCTTTCGGGAAATGGGATGCTACCAACGCTCGGAGGACGGAGGAGACGACACCATCTCAAGTCGACCCTCCCATTATTTAATTCCCCCCCTCCCTTCTCCCCCTGTCGACCCTGGGCTGGAATTGCTGCTCTCAACTAATAATACCGTGCTAAAAGAATATGTTGAGGACCCGGTCACCCCCGTGCTTGACCGCCCCACGGAATGCAACTAATCACGTCAAGGCGCCATCAAAAGCCCCCCCGCGAATTGACCCAAACAGTGAATCACAGTGCCGCTGCCTCCAAGGATTCCAAGGATTGATCTATCGCCGCAGGCTAGCTGAGCTTTTCCTACTTCGTAGTACGTCTCCGCAACCCATTCTGGTCTCTAGCGGTCTCCACTGAGTCTAGCTGTCCTCTGACAGTCCCCATTTCGCCAATTGTGCCGAGCAAGCCCTTGCACTAATGTCGCTTTATTAATAGGGGTCCGTCTATCTGATATGTACGAATACGTATGTACCAACCCGATGACCGGATAATTGTCCAATGTTGGTGTCGTGTTCGCTATTGGCCACCTAGCTCATAGCAACGCTGCTGATTAACCTTGTCCTTTGATTCGGCAAATGCAACTGGCTTCCTCTTCATCCTCGACGACAATTCTCACACCTAACTTAAGTAGCTACTTCCCTACCAAATTATGCGAAGCAGATATAGCATTTATCACCATTTGATGACTGCCCTTCATTTGCCGTACTTCAGGCCATAACATTCCATATAACCTCCATCACAACATGACATGTCGGTTTGCTTCATTCCAAATAATGATTTTTCTTTTATGTGCACACACAATACACACACATCATCACAATTGCCCTGATTGACTCAATTTTCGAACAAATCTTCGAAAAAGTGAAAGAAGAAAAATAAGCGAGAATGAATTGGCCATGTCGGCCTGGTACACAGGAATTTGTCTCTGCTGCATTGACACCTTCAATCCCCAGTTCGTCAAATTCTTGGCTCTATACCCTGCCTCATCGAATCGTTTCAATGTTTCATCCCCCATGTTGCTCAACCTTTCCAGCCCACGTTACCCGCAACAACAATCTCCAGTGCTTCGATCATTTTAAGCTCAAGCCGCGACACAACATCACACCACATAAGGTAAGTAGATAGGGTGCGAGCCTCGGCAAACGCTTTTCAAACATGAGGAAGGAAGAAAGACATAGTGACATGATTAACAGGAGGAGACTATTCCACACTTATACTAGGTACAACAGACCCTTGGACATTCGATAGAGGCGTCTTCCAATGTGGTTCTAGCTCCGTCCTCGCATAGCGTAGCTTATCGAATCAAACTACTTCCCAGCCCTCAATCTCCTTATACCCTGAACAGACTTATCAGAGAGCGCAGTTGTCGTGAAGGTACATTGGCAACCCTCTCGGCCGGATTCCAACGTCTGTTAGTCGAGGCCCGTTTCCTAAGGTTCGCGGTTTAGCATTGCCGTTTGCCAGAGCAGCGAAAGCCATGATGCAGACTGCGAGCTATTTTCATCGCCGCCGCTTGTTCCGAGCGGCACACACCACGACATTCGCGGGGAAAGCTATGCCATGTGAACGTTGACTGGCAATTCCTCATAGGCAGTATGAATGGCCGCTGGGTTTAGGAGTGCCAAGTCACGTTCGTTGACCTGACCAACCAGATAATTACCCACCTTACATGAGCTGATCATGCGCATGCTCGAAGCCCTGACCGGGTAAAGAAGTAAAATACCGAATGTCCTTATTTGTGATTGAAACCGGCAAGTTTCTATACAAGGTTTGAGGCATCGAGTCCGAGCCCGCTGAAGAGTTTGGTCTTATACCTACTCAACGTCATTCAACCACATCAAGAATCCCCCAAGGCACCGCAGGGCATCTCGACGTTTTTATTCGCCTCGAAGAGAAAAGAGATGACTAATGACGACGCTACACCACTCCAACTCTATCTCCAACTGAAGTGCAGTCACTCGGCACTAGCATTGATCCGACGGCGCCACCGGCTCGGAGTGTGCTCGCCTAAACTATATCTCCCTTCCGTCGTACGACGCCAGCACCACTGCCAAAACAACACCATTTATGTTTTCCACTAAGTACCATGTTGCTTCGTTGTCTGTTTGCACGGCGCAAGAGTATGATCCTGCAAGTCGTTGCGTCCCAGAAGCTCCTTGACTTGTTCTTGTCTGATGTTGTTGGCTTGTCTCATAGCAATCCCAAAGTATCAAGGTCAACTAAGAAAGCAAAGTAAAACCTCTTTTCCTGACAAACTACACGCGGCGGCCTAGTTCTTATCCTAGCCTTATGAGCCCTACAACTCAACTTGTTATATCGTCGTGGTCCTCGTGGGTACGCATTAAGCGCGAGTCAGTACCTTCTCCAGACGGTATGCTCCCACGATGCTGGAATGCTGAGCGATATAAGATTGGATTGAATGCATTGTCCCAAATAGCAAACCTCCACTCCAAATAGCGTACACCTACCACTCTGGTTAAATCAACTTGCTTTAGTAAGGCCTAAGCCAAGCTGACGGATGTCGTGGATGGCGTCTGCCAGTTCGTGCCATACTGTCGCCACCAAGGGCATGGGACCACCATCAACCGAATCCGGCCGAGGTCTAGGATCCAGTGAGGCACCATGTTCTTATGGGAGGCCGCGCCAAGCTCAAAACTCGTCCCCAAGCTGTTCAGTTCTTTCTTCAACCTCGAGCCCACTCAATTATCATGGCAACAAACTCCCAGCTGTGGGAAGCTCGGAATCATGAACTCTGAAGCTCAGCAGTATCTCCAGATCCATCCAGAGAACGACAGTCTCTCACCTCTGCCAGCTCAGTACCGCCATGGCTTGGTCGCCATTGCAGTCTTCGCTCTGCTGTCGTTTGTTATCACATCCGCCCTCTTCCTGTATCTGACCTTCAAGCTGGTAAACTGGTCGTTGAAGAACAAGGCTCGTACCAACAGCATCAAGGGCAATGTCCCGGATCCGCAACCGATTACCGACTTCACCTATGAGAACGGAGCCTATGGGCCCGAAGGCGAGTCCTCCAAGGTCGCCCACGACCGGAGCGTGCGGCGCATACAAGAGGCTGGGAGGAGACCCCCGAATCAGTTCTTGGTCCTCATCTACAACCTCATCATCGCCGACATGCACCAGGCCGCTGCCTTCATCCTGAGCATTAGCTGGCTTCGGGGAGGTGGCATCATCATCCACACACCGACCTGTTTTGTACAAGGATTTCTGGCATCCACAGGAAATCTTTCATCTAGCTTATTCATGACGACCATCGCCATTCACACGTATTTTTCCGTCGTCAAAGGGAGTCAGCCAACTCAAACAGTGCTCTATGCAGGCATTTTTGCCATTTGGGTATTTGTTTATCTCATGTGTGTCATCCCATTAGTAGCCACGCACAACGGAAGAGATGTCGGAGGTTACTTTGTTCGTGCCGATCCATGGGTAAGTCGCCTCTTGTTCATGGCTATATTTGGCTTCCTGACTTACATGACGAGACAGTGCTGGATCAATGATGATTATAACAATATCCAGCTTCTAACCCACAATCTCTTCATCTTCGTTTCCATGTTTGCTACTACCGCCCTATACGTTGCGATATATCTCTCACTCCGCGAGGAGGTCAGGTCAAAGCTGCAGATGCCGGGACAAAAGATAGCCAGCATCAAGCTAAGCCACAAGCCGGCATTCTTGTTATATCCGCTCATTTACGTCATTTGCACGCTTCCTTTGGTCCTCGCACGCATTATCGACATGGCTGGCGTTCAGGTACCTATAGAATACTATTGTTTCACTGGTGCCATCATCGCAAGCAATGGGTCCTTGGACTGTGTGCTCTTCGGTACAACACGCCACACAATCGTCTTCGGAGCCACGGATGACGTTGACGCTGGAAACACTGGACTCGACACCTTCGCTTTTATGCGTACCCCCCCTTCGCAGTTTGGTAACTCGGTCTGGATCGAAGGAGGCGAAGGCCCAGAAGAAAACACCGATGTTGGAGGGTGGTGGCAACGCCTTGGGAGACGACGCGGATCTTCAGCGGCGGCGATTCCCACACACACAAGACCCCTGAGCCAGGAGTCCTTGAGAAGAGAACCCCGACAAGACATGACGATCCAGATGGATGTGGTTACTACTATGACGGTAGAAATCGATGAAGGCAAACAACGGGACACTAGATCACCCAGTTCCTTGAGAAGCGATACACCATCTCTCTTTAGTGGCGAAAAACATATTTTTAAAGGCTTCTAGAGAGACCAGGTTTCGATCGTTTTACACATCTGTGCCGGTCGGAATGCCAAAACTACGGGGGTTGGTCAGCTGAAAGCGCGACGTGCCCATTTTATGAGACAATGTAGATACCCAGAACTATCATTTTGAAGCAAGTTGAGTAAAGGGCTCGGTAGGGTTGTTTAAATGACATGCAAGCTCTAAAGGGGCTCTTTCTAATTCCCACCGCCATCTAGATATTCGTAATAGCCTCATTCACTCCTTGTCGCCAATGTGGTTCATGGCTCTTTCATCTTCTCGATGATTTTGCCATGGACGTCATTCCATCCTGACTCGCAGGTTCCCTTGACGATCCCAATCAAGAATCTTGAGCATTTGATCACGACATCCTCAAACAGTTCGCAGCTTCCATCCTCTGCCTCCGTTATCAGCCACACTGTCTCCATTACCACACTCAGAGGGCTCTGCAATCTGACAAAGAGGCCGTTCTCCAGGTTGAAATACTCGCATGTGCTGACAACATCGGAGTCCCAGAGACCAGCGGGCAGAGTGTGCACCCTGTCGGTGACAGAGTACACCTTGGCGGGTGCAATGGCCTCGACCTCGCGCTCCTCTGGGATCGTGGGTGCAGGGTCCGATGGCGTAGGCAGGACCTCGAACTTGATCATGTGCGGATCACAACTGAGGAAGAACGCGTGGTCATGGAGGAGCTTGACGGCCTTTGCAACCGGGATACCAGGCGGGATGGCGGTGACGTGCTGAATCTCAGCAGAGGTGCGGAGCATTGCTAAGTAGGCCGTCAGAATGAGGTCGGCATGTCTTTTACTGGGTTCACTCACAAGCCATGATGATGATTTGCACCGGTTCGGTGGATGAGATTGGTGAAATCAGCGGTATGGGGTTGAACTGCAAGGGTTGAGATGGCTGATCATAGATAACTGGAAGATTGATAGCGCCGCCAGGAATAGGGATAATAGGGGGCTGGGTTCAGCGCCAAACGGCTCAGTGCTCACTAACAACAGCCCGCTTTTGATGACAAGCCATGCACGCCTGAAACCGCTGAAACCGGAAGCCGGGATATGGGGTAAAATCAGACAGCTGTCTTCTTACTGTACAAAGTTAACAGACTACGTGATACTATCCAGCTACTACATAGCACGTATTTGCTACGAATACCTCCCCCTCAGCTGGACACACTCTCAAAAATGCTTAGCGGCATCGAGGACTGACAAACCTTATTATCTCAAGTTCAAAATCGAAAGAAAAGATGCGGCTACATAGTAAGAATGAAAATGAGTCCCATCATGATAAAGAGTATATATCTTCCCTTGTTCCCGATTGTTCAAATGCGAATGATGTCTGATTCGTGATCGTCTGCTCCAGACTGGGGACGAAGACACGATTGTAGTGTGACCACTTCCAGTCATGTGATTTCGCGATGCCCACACAAGCCACTTTAGCTCCAGCGCGCCCTCGCGTTCCAGTGGCGAACTTCATCCCACTTCAGCACACACCAGGCAAGCAGCCTCCCTTTATCTGTTCGGTCAACAAAATACAACTTCAATCCCATTTCCTACCCCGAGTCTTCTAAGTCCACGTCCATACTCAGCCATCTGGTGCGAGACTCCGAGTCCATGCCCTCGGTTCTTCAAAATGGTTACGTCAACGAAATCCGGTCGATCCCATACTCCAAGGAAAGCTGTCTCCAGCCCGCATGTTTCTAGAAAACCTGCCAAGCCAAACGCAAGCATCCTGAGTTTCTTCAAAAAAGCCGACAAGCCAGAAGACTCCCTCTTTGTAGGAGGCACAACCGCTCCAAAGCCGAGCATCTTGAGCTTTTTCAAAAAGGCCGAGAAGCAAGAGGATCCCCTTTTCGTGGGGACTGCATCAGAAACACCCGACAGTGGCCTCGAGGATATCTATAGTGCAATCGACTCCGACCGATACAATGAGGTTCAATCGTCAAATAAGAAGAGAAAGCTGAGCCAAGAGCCCGAAGATGGGCTTACGAAGGAGGTGGAAGCAGAACTGGAAAAGACCAGTTCTCCAGCCAAGGCCGAGGAGAATTCCCGATCCAAGAAACCCCGAATGCAGACCGGTTTTGTCATTGATTCCGATAGCGAAGATGAAGCCGACGACTCTGTCAACGTTGACAAGCCAGCAATCAAAACCACAAGTCAATGTGCGGAGTATTCCCCAATCAAAGAGGTTCATATAGACGATTTTGCTAAGGACAACAAGAAGGACGCCGAAGAGGACGATATAAATCCTACAAATCTAAAACATGAAGACTCTACATACGAACAATTCAATGATTCCGGAGAATTTCCTGACATACCCGGACTTGATACGGATGACTTCGAAGGAGAAGAAATGCGAGAGAGGAGGTTTATGCGCGAGCAAGCCCTCCTTGAGGCAGAGGA
Organism: Dactylonectria alcacerensis; assembly: GCA_029931735.1. Taxonomy (NCBI): domain Eukaryota; kingdom Fungi; phylum Ascomycota; class Sordariomycetes; order Hypocreales; family Nectriaceae; genus Dactylonectria; species Dactylonectria alcacerensis. The sequence goes on from JAPMUZ010000002.1 coordinate 4,058,532, forward strand.
AGCGGGGTGGCTCTCCAGTGAAGACTTGGCTGATGATACCTTCAATGACGGATCCATGATAGAAAGCTGCCCTATCTGCAACGGTAGTCTAGCTGGGGTTTCCACTGATGAAGCCACACGCCACGTCAACTCATGTCTAGATGGCAACCCGATCCCATTACCTCAAGTCGAGAAATCAGCACCAAGCGGCCCCAAGGAGCCATCAGAAGTCGAAGCCGGCGAGGTCAGCAAACGCTTTGCCCGAGCAGCAGTCCCCAGGCCCGGTCAAGCTAACCCTTTCGACATCGACGCTCCAAAAAATACACCCAAATCTGCGTTTTCGAAGATCATGTCCAACAATGCTGAAGATTCGGCTTGGGCAACAGCCGCTGCGGCCGAACATTCGTCCCGAGGCAGACCCGCGTATGAGAGAACATGTCCGTTCTACAAGATCATGCCAGGCTTCTTTATTTGTGTGGATGCATTCCGCTATGGCGCGGTCGAGGGGTGCAAGGCTTACTTCTTAAGCCATTTCCATAGTGACCATTACATTGGTCTCACATCAACCTGGCGGCATGGTCCAATATATTGCAGCAAAGTCACTGGCAGCCTCGTCAAGCAACAGCTCCGAACCGCTGCAAAATGGGTTGTCGGACTGGAGTTTGACAAACCATATGACATCCCCGGGACCGAGGGAGCTACTGTCACCATGATCCCCGCTAACCACTGTCCTGGGAGTTCTCTATTCCTCTTCGAGAAAACTATGCGAAAGGGACCGAACAGTCGAATGCAGCGCATACTGCATTGTGGCGACTTTCGAGCATGTCCTGCTCATGTCACACATCCGCTTCTCAAACCCGACATCGTCGACTCCATTTCCGGGAAACAAAAACAGCAGAAGATTGACATTTGCTATCTCGATACTACATACCTCAATCCTCGATACTCTTTCCCACGACAAGACGATGTCATCACTGCCTGTGCGGACTTAATTGGATCTATGTCGCCCAATCCAAACTGCAAGGACGACGTCTGGGATCACGCAGCAAAATCTACGGGGACCCCTACTGTTAGCAAGTTCTTTAAAGGCAAATGGACTGGTGAGAATGAGCAATCTGCAACCAAGGCAGGGCCCCGACAGCGTCTGTTGGTGATTTGCGGCACCTATTCAATTGGAAAGGAACGCATCTGTATTGCAATTGCGAAGGCTCTGGGATCGAAGATTTTTGCATCACCTGGCAAGATTAAGATATGCAAGCAACTTGGGGACCCCGAACTAACGGAGCTACTAACCTCCAACCCTGTTGAGGCGCAAGTCCACATGCAAATGCTCATGGAGATCCGCGCCGAGACTCTTCAGGAATACCTCAACAGTTACAAGCCTCATTTCAGTCGCATTGTAGGGTTCCGCCCCAGCGGATGGAACTTCCGACCTGCTAATGGAAAACCCATCGGAGCCAACACATCACCTAGCAGCATACAAACCGATCAAATTCTCCACGGGAAAGGCTGGCGAACACGGTTCGGGTACAAAGACTTTACTCCGCAAAGAGGGAGCACCAAAGAAGCCATGTGCTTCGGCGTACCCTACTCGGAACACAGCAGTTTCCGAGAGCTGGCCCTGTTTGTCATGAGCCTCAGGATCGAAAAGGTAATTCCCACGGTAAACGTGGGCAGTGAGCAGTCGAGAACGCGGATGAAGGGGTGGATCGATCGGTGGATGGCTGAGAGGCGGCGAGGAGGTTTGGTAATACCGCTTATAGAGGATGAAGATGATGAAAGTAAAGCCCTATGGGAGGGGAAGTCTGGAAAGGGAGGCGGAGCATGGTGGTGATCGGACAACTGGATATGTGCCGGCAGCTGACTGATAGATGACGTCTGATAGATGAGGTTTGCAAATATGGATAATGCTGCCCTGGCAATACGGGAGCTCTCCGCAGCGGACTATTTACAACGGGATGTTCGCCAGCTGTGTTATTTGCACCTGCTTCTTCTTTTGGTGACACTTCTCCTCTCTCTCCCTGCAGCATATACCAGGGTGGCGACACAAAGATGGAGAAAGAAATGCATTTCATTATCCAGCTCAGGAGCCAACGCCGCATGAATCTCCCCTCATTCTTTTTGTCAGTACACCATCCATGCAATAGCCATATCTCCCAGGCAGACCCCCAAGATGCATCACGCCTCAAGCAAAATCCATGTCCTCTTCTTGCCTTGAAAAATTCCAGGTGCCCGCTCACTTGGCCTTGGCCTGCTGAGCTGCCGCTTCTACAACCATTGTCAACGAAACCCGTTCGTTCTCAGCCAGGTCTCTCGCGACTTACCTCTTCGGGTGGCGTCCTCCAACAGCTGCGTGTCCACCGAAGATGAGGGCAGGTGAACGTACCGCACCACGGATCCTCGGATGAAGACGTTCTTGACGGAGCTCTACAAAATGGTGCGGGCGTTCTAGTCAGCGTCTCCAAGTCCTCTCAGACATTCAAAGGAGGGAGGAAAAGAAAGTGCAGTTATTGTTTGACGTACCAAGTGAGGATACTTGAGCTCGTCGACGACCTGGATGTCGTCGAGCTTGATGTTGAGGTACTGGTCGACGCTCTTAAGGACGCCCTTAAGCTGGATGTCGTTCTTAAGCTCGACGGTGACCTCGTGGTCGATGAGCGTCTTGAAGAAGCTGCGGCGGGGGGGTGGGCGGCGAGTCAGCCAAAAGAGTCCAGACACAACTCCATGAATTCCCGCCAGGGGGGAACGTCGAGAAAATAACTGAACTCATCCAAACGAAAGACGGGGATCGGCGTACCTAAAGAAGAGCATGGTGTTGGTGGCCCAGCTGGGTGAGATAGATGCAAGGATGTGAGTTTCGCGGGGGGGAACGTGAACGTTTGCGACTCTTTATGGCAGCTGGAATGGCTCAGACGGGACGGAAGTATCCGGTAACGGCCTGTAACAATTGTTTTAATGAACGCGCGGGTCGTTTTTCCTTGGTGCGAGGGATTGCTTGCTCTTCAAAGTCGATGAAGTCTGAACAGAGCGTCTCTGTGATTGCCTGGTTCGTCTGCTGCCCACAGTGTGTCACGTGATCCCTTGGTGAGGCAAGAGACGGCAGGTGTTTGCTCTCCTCGTCGTCTCGCCACGAACGAACTGGGTTAAATTGATCTACACTTTGCATTTGTTTAATTCATTCGTGCGAATAATGCGTATATATACTGCCGAGCTAGAAATAAAGCTTCTCAGTATTTCCTTCTCAAGTGCTATTCCCAGATTTGGTTCTTGCAAGGGTGTGCTACGTTTCCAATGCTCAAGCCCTCAGCCCTGATTCCTCAACTCTTCAACGATAGCTAGAATTTCTTTAATAGTAAATCGATGTGCTCAAAGATCCATAGTCGGATCATGCAAAGCATGAATATTTATGTCGATGATAGCTATTGCAGTATGCATCTACGTGTAAAACACGTCTAAGTAAATAGCGCCACAGCCTGCGGCCACTTGCCTCCCTTGCCGTGCTGTCCAAGACAATGCTTGAAGACCAAAGCTTGCAAATATATGCCTAGCTAAATCACAAGTGATCCTCCTCAAAACGCCATGCGGGCTGTGGTATATTTTGGGTTCTTTTATTTCTTCGTCATTCGTGACATCGTCAACGCATATGCTTAAGCCACATAGCGATAGAGCGACGGCGAGCCATCCTCGTCCGGCCGCTCAAGGTACTCTCTGGCAATGAGATCCTCGATACGTTTCTTGACGAGAGACACCTCGGGCCGAAATCGGCTTGTAAGCTGTGCAAGAACTTCACTGACCAGCTGAGAGTGGCTGAGCTCCTTGCGGGACCTACGGGGAGGTTAGTATGCAAAAAGAATAAAAAAGTTGAGGAGCCGAATAAGACATACTTCATGATTCTCACAATTGCTGCATCAACAATGTGAGCTCTCGTCTGGTTGTTCTTTTCCTCCGTGTGCTTCCTCTCGGTCAAGTCTTCGACTTTTGAAACAGCATTGATGATGGGTGCCTTGATCCTGATGGTCTTGCTCTGGAAAGCTACGTTGAATGAGAACTTGTCGCCAGCCTTGACAGATTTGGTGAGGGGGGCCTTGAGCAACACTCGAGACTTGGGCGCAACAGCGATTGCGGTCAGAGTCCTCATGAGGTCTGATGTGGAAATGCTAGTCTTGTCTTGGATCTCCTCAAAGGACAGGGAAGCGCCTTCCTCAAGATCATTGAACAGAAGTAAGACGACCATGGCAAATGTTGGGACGTTGATCTCGTATCTGCGCTCTCGAGCAAGCGGTCCAGACTTGCCAGGAATGGCGGGGAACGTACACTTGACGTCGGCGCTGCCCGTGGTGCCGACCCACGTCAGCTTGCGTCCATTCCGGTTCGTCAAGTAAAACTGTTCAAAGCTCGCCTGCAGTCGCGCAACTTCAGGAGGGTATGTACAAGTAACTCGTGACCCATCGCCAATCTGAGCTGTCCGACCCATAACCTCGGGTGGCCAGTAGTTGGTTGTGAGAACATTTATGTTGAGGTCGATAATCCTACTACCATCTCCAACAGAGCGAATGTGGTCTCGGTAGTTGGTGGTGAGCTCGGTTGAGGTGACCAGGTCCCTGAACATGCCTTCAAACTTGCTGGTGAACTGCTGGCCCATTTCTTGCTTCATGCGAGAAATAATCTGCTTCTCAACGTCGGAGCTTTCCGATTTCCCGTGAAGGAGTCGTCTGGCCAGGTGCCTCTGATAGTATGTCTGAAACAAATCCCTATCCTGTAGGTACCGAATCAAGACAATAGCCTTCTCCAGCACGACGTCGACTTCGGCCTCCGTTTTGCCCTTGATGCCTCGCTTCAAGTTGTCGTCAATGAAGAGCGATACGTACTCAGAGCTCCGGCTAAACATGTTGATAAAATCAGAAAAGCTCTTGGTAAGGGCGCTCTGAAGGATAAGGTCGGTTTGGAAGCACTGGTTCCACAGGTTGTCGAACTTGTCCTTCAATCGCAGCACATCGTCTACCCATTTAATAGCTGCGGCTGTCTGCTGCGCTGCGGGATTCAGAGTTTTCGACTTTTCTCCGTCGCCACCTTCTTCACCTTCGCCTTGGGCCGTCGAAAAGTCAGTACTCTTGAGCGAGTTCTCAATCTCGATACCAAGCTCAACCACACGTCGTTGCAAGATATCTCGGAGCGCCGTCTTTTTCTCATCGACTCTTGATATCAGTCGGTAGAGGATGGAGAGGTCATCGATCTTGTCATTATCTATCATCCACTTCAGCCCACTACCATCCAAAGCCAGAAATTCGGACAGATGAGAGATGATGAGTTCTTGGTCGATAGTGCTGGTGACTTTTGGTAGTGTTTCCAGCTCAATCGTCGTTCCACACCGGTCGACCTCCTCGTGCAGTCGTTGCTGTGTGTGTCGTAGCCAAGCGCCAGCATCCGATTCTCGCAGAAGCCTCTCACATTCTGTTTTGTAGAATGCTTTGCTATTTTCCAAAAAGCGGAGTTCGAAGACAGTCAAATAAAGTTTATCGTTTTCGTTTTCCTCCTCCGTCTCGTAGAGGCAGCTCAGCATTCGACTGCTACTTCGGATGAGGTTCCGATCGATGACATCACCCTCCCTCTCCATGTTGATCTGGTCAATAATCACTGAGATTAGAATGTCGATGACCATAGCTTTACTATTCGAATTTAAACAGGATCGAAGGATATGGTCGCGGAAAAGAGCGATCGTGGTGGCGAAGATAGGGACTCGCTGGGACTCGAGTTGGGTATATCCTCGGTCAAGATACATGAGGATGTCAGCCGTCATGTTCATCGACATGTTGTGATCCTCCCAGGTGTCTCGAAGCCCCTTGAGGAACTTCTCACCTGTTTGGCGCCTCTCGTTGACGGATGTTGCCGAGGTTCGGTCGACTCCAATATTAATGAGGCTTCGGGTGACGAGAGTCGAGATTTTGGGGATGACATGCTCGGCGAACCACTGCTCCTCAAACTCCTTGACCCGGTCGTATAGCACCTCGCCTTTCTTCTTAAGGACGATCTTGTAGGCCGCTCTATAGAGTTCTTCAAACGACAGTCGACTGCAATTCTTGTTGTGGATGTCGCGGAGGGCTTCTTTAAGCATGTTCCAGCATGCCTCAAAATCGGCACTTTCGCCCGGTCCGTTCGGCTGCGGGAGGGCGCGTTAGTGACCTTGTCGTCGTGAGACATGGGAAAGGATCGGCCTGCTGGGCGAGACAGACGCTGGGTCCCTGTTCCCGGGGCTCCTTTCGGACGGACTTACACGCACAATGCGACGGGGTGGGCGAATACGCCCAGCCCGCGCTGCACCACCACGGCCAGAGATCATAGCAACGAGTTTTGGAATATTCCTAGCTTCTCGGCTTCTGGTGGTGGCAAAGCGGTTCGTCGTCAGGGTTGGGGGCGGCTCGAAAAGCTGTGGCTCAGCAGCCTCGCCTCGGATCTACCACGCAGCGATACTGGGGGATGGTGGGGTAAAATGAGCGCTGGCTGAAGGGGAGCTCGTCGTGGGAGGAGTCGGGGGAGTCGGATGAGAAAATCGAAGAGTTCCCCCGGATGTCCAGCTGAAGGAAGGCCCAGGATACGGGGGGGAACTCGGGGAACATGCGTCAGGCCAGCTTGGGGGCGGTTGTCATGGTTCACGTTTCGAGGTTGGTTAATTTATGTCCGCTCTTGCACATGGGACCTGCGAAGTGAATTGCTCCAGAACGTGAACCGCTGTGACTCGCGCTGAGCTCGACCGAATGGGCTCTCAGTCACGTGACTGGCTCCTTGCTTCCCCAGGCACCACCGCCCTGGGAGCCTGGCTTGCCTTTGCTCGGCTTTGCCTGTTTTTCAATTTCGGTGTGTAGCTTCAGCCTGACGCCGACTGACCAACGAACGCACGCGCGCTGGTTTGCCGACCTCCACCTCAAAGAACATCTTCCACAGCCGTTTTCGCCGCTCCAACGCCTCAAACACCCCGAAGCCGCCAACATGAAGCTCGTCAGGTAAGCAATCTTCTTCCACTGCAAGTGCTACGTTTAGTACTGAGCTTTTCTGTTGAAAGCACGAGCTCCGAGACTGACTTGGCGCGTCCAGATTCTTGATGAAATGCGCCAACGAGACGGTGACAATTGAGCTAAAAAATGGTACGGGCATTCTTTTACATTCCTTTTTGCTATATCGAGAGACTGTACAACAAAGTCAGAGGCCGCAGCAAGCACGCATCCAGAGCACTGACAAAGCAGTTTGCAGGCACCATCGTCCACGGCACCATTGCCTCTGTCTCCCCCCAGATGAACACAGCCCTCAAGACGGTCAAGATGACGGCCAAGGGCCAGGAGCCTATCTCCCTCGACACCATGAACATCCGCGGCTCCACGATCCGATACTTCATCCTCCCTGACTCGCTACCCCTCGACACCCTACTCATCGACGACCAGCCCAAGCCCAAGAACAAGGCACGCAAGGAGGCGGCCGACCGCGGCGGTCGAGGAGGCCGGGGAGGTCGCGGCAGGGGCGGTCCCCGAGGCCGTGGCCGTGGCCGGGGACGACCTTAGACGCAGTATTAATGAGGAGGAACCCAGACAGGACGGTCCCGACCCCGCGAATGTGGTGGGGGTTGGGCAGGGCGGGGGATGCGAAGGTATCTCGACGATATCGAAATGCAAATGGAACCTGGCGTTTGGGATGTTTGGCCATAAAACAATGTATGAATCATCGGCGGGTGGGTATCGCTTTGGTATGGAAAGATATCTGAAATACATGCTCTCTTGCGCGCCACCACCCACGAAATATTCCTTTCTTTTTCCTCCCCTGTTCTCACTCGGCCGCAGCAAAGTCCCGCCATATGCGTACGATCTGGAGCTTCTCCCACCCGGCCTGCTTGCCGCTGGACCCGACCATCAGGGTCCGCCACTCGGGACCAAACCCCTCGATGCGTCGCCTGACGTCGGCGGGCTTGTTCTGCGCGCAGAGCAGGAGGTAGGCGCAGCCGCGGCGGGAGAGGGTCCGCGGCAGGGCCTCGACGAGACGGTCCGTAGTCTCCATGCCGTCTCGGCCTCCGGCGTAGGACAGCGCCAGCAAGTACGAGTCGTCGTCGAACGAGGGCGTCGCGCCGGCGTTGGCCCCAGTTAGGTCGTCGACCGCAAAGGACTCGGGCCGGGAGGGCATCTCGGGCGTGGGCACGTACGGCGGGTTGAAGACGAGTACGTCAACGACGCCCTCCCGCCATGGCGCCGTGAGGTCGCCCATGCAAGACCCCAGGTACATGGCGTGCGAGTCTGGATTGTCGACCTGCGCCTTTGCCGCGGTGGCGACGGTGGCGCGGCACGCAAAGGCGTTGACGTCGACGCCGGCGGTGAGGACGTCGCGCCGCCCAAAGATGGTCTCAGCGTGCGCGTGGACGAAGCCAATAACGACGCCGGAGCCAGTCCCGACCTCCACCACCAGGGGCACCGCGCCAGCAAAGGCCCCGCGCAGGAACGTCTTTTCCGCGTCGGACGAGAGCGTGTCCAAGAGGAGGTACGAATCCTCGGCGGGCTCGTAAACCCGCTCATAAGGGACATGGGACGTGTCTGGGGTTGGCAGCATTTTGTGCGAGCGACGTGCCGTTGCCAGATGTCGCTAGAGGCGTAGGCGGAGATGCTTCACGAGTTGTGTCATGAGAAAATAACACCGGGCTTCATGAGTGGAGAGGCACGTGATGTCGACCGTGGTAGGGTTTGAGGAGGACTAACGTGATGAAAAAGAAAAGCATGGTGCTCCAAATGTTCCAGCATCGGTGTCTTGTCTTGTCTGTGGTATTTCAAGCGTCGTTGGGTTGGGATGTGACCCAAGTGAGTGTCTAGGCATAGATGATGGGTCGAGGAACTCAACCTAGGTTAAGGAGATGTCGCTTTCGTGTTTCCAAGTCTGACACCAGCTTGATGAGCCTAGGCTTCAGCAACTCAAAATCAGCCTCGAATGAACATGTCCTGGTCGTGTCCTCTGAGTCGATTCGGCGTATGTGACAGACGAGTGGTGCCTGTCGTCCTCGAATCGAATCCATCCACTCAAAGTCGCGAGATCTCCCTCCTTCATCACCACCCCAACTCTCATTCTCTTCCACCTTCCTCAACCTCACAGAATCACACACGCCCCTCTGGACACTTTTACTTCAATGCCCCAGTCCTCCTTGCGAGGCCCAACCCCCCACTTGATGCCGTATCCCATCGCCTCCACCATCCGAACCAGGTTGCGGTCGTAAACGCCTCCCAGGTGGCATCGTGGACATGGCCGGCTTCGCGTCCGAAAAAAGTCGGGCGTCTTCTTGACTGTGCCGTCGCCGAATGACGGGCAGTTGTCGAAGCCCACGAGGGGCTGGCACGGCTCCGTAATGATCGCCCAGACGTGCTTGCAGTCCTTCCGCTCGAAGTAGGTGAGAACGCACATTTTGCAGATAGTTTATTTGTTGGGAAGCCAGAGAATCGGGACTTGCAATTGGGGTAGCGGTTTGTTTTCGATTTATTCGGGATGATGGTTGGAGTTTCAAGGGTAGAATGGTATGAACAGGTGAAGATTTCTCAGGGGTGAATCATGGCAAAGAGAATCCCACGACCCAGGTCGCATCACATTGGTTTTTTAACTAAGAGTACCTTTAGATATCAACCCGTACTCCAAGTTAAGAACAGGAATAAGGAAATTGCCAACGCTTGTCACATCGGTCCTCAATCAGTGTTTAATCAAATTTTAGACATCAAACACCATCGCAGTGTCTATTCAATCTACTCCATCATATATCCCTGAACGACGATTGTGTTGTGGCCCCGTCTCCCCTCAACGTCTCACTCCCCCTCAATGTTCCGCTCTCGTCCAGCTCGTCACTTAGCGCCTCAGCGACATCAGGCAAGAGTCGTGCCATCATAGCCTCCATCCGACGCATCGATTTCTCCATGCTTTCGAGTCTGTCCGTCATGCTCTCAAAATCTTCAGGCTCGGCAAAAGAACCCCGCAGCTTCTGGGTGATGCCCGGGAACATAGAGTCTCGACGCGAAAGCTTCCTCGAAGACCCTTCGTTAGTGTTGCTCCGCTGGAATTGCCTTCGGATGAGGTGATGTGTCAGATCGTCATCAACCGCGATATCGCTCTGGACTTCGTCGGGGGGCGGGACCTGGAACACTGCCCGAATATCCCGGTGGACAGTCAGTCGCCACTTCTTCCAGAACCTGCTTTTCGTCGGCGTCATCTTGGGCTCAGGGTCAGACTCGGACATTTGGCGAGGGGGCCAGAGCAGGCGACGTTCAGCGACAGCAATGATGAGCAGGAGAGGCAGGTTCAGAAACTTGACAGTTGCAACATGAATCTTGTGGAACCAGCGTGGGCTTACGACGAATTTGAGCGGCACGAATAGAAAGACGGCGACTATGTTGAACGGAGGTTGGTAAGCAAACACGGCGTCGGCTTTGACACCCTCAAGGGTGAGGACAGCTCGGCGGAATTGGATTTCGGCTGTTGCATTGCTGTTGATAGTGCTGAAGGTGTTGGACAACATCGACACCAGGATGGTAAGGAACAAAGTGTTTCCTAGGAATGCGAATGCCACCATGACGCTAGGTCCCAGCAACCAGTGGAATTCGGTCTGCTCATATATTAGGTACACTGCTCAAGTCTCAAGCCTCAAGCAGATGGGGATTAGACATACTGATCGATGGATTCCTGTCGCGTCAAGCCCAAACCAAATGTAAATCATCCACTTGGAGATAGTCCTGTACCTCATGTTAGTGGCGCCCAAATTCATCAATGATCATATCTGACGTACACAAGCTGATGGGTTCCTTCGCCAAGCCACAGCAGTGAAAGCAAGAAGCCGAGGAAGCACCAAGCTGATAGGGCTGTCAGGAAGAAAAAATCGGCCATCATTGATCTCAACGCCAAGAATACGAGGTTGTCACGAAGTAGGTTGAAGGCCAGGCGAGGAACCAAGACAGGGGCAGCAAGAGCCAACACATCGTAGGCTTGTTCTACGGGCCCCAGATCGTCTATATGCCATCCATAGAGCCGCAGTGTAAGATAGACCCAGTAGATGAGGACGAATGCAACATCCAGAAACGACCACAGGTTTTGCGTATAGACCTTCCTGCATCTCTTGTCAGCACACGGTGTCAATGAAGTCAACAATAGAATAAGCCTACCAGCCATGGGCCAGAATGGTCGCGAACTGATCTAAGGCCCATCCAAAAGCAAAGATGTCAAAAGCCACCTCGAGCAAACTCCAGCTGGCCTTTCTCCTATGCACCATGACGCCTATATAGAGGCCCAGGAGGATCGTGAACTGGATGGACTCGAGAATGTTCCTCGTCCGGGGAACGATGAGGCGGTACTGGTTCAGCAGGGGTGAGTCCCGGGGGTCGTAGAGGGCGATGGGCTTCAGCTTGTAGTGATCCGGGATAATATCCCAGAATGTCGAGGGGGTGTAGACGATGCGGCCCTCGTAGATGGCGTTGACGACCTTTTGGCAAGTGGCCGAACTCAGAAAGAGCTTGCTCTCAGTAACGATGGCAATCTCAAGCGACGGGAGCGTTTTGTGGTGCGTCCATGATGTGGTGCGCTCAGCCTCTTCGCGGATCTCATCGGGGGCGTTTTGGAAGGGCTCGAAGCCGGCAACGAGAATATGTGCCAGCAACAAGAGTCCATCAGGACCGGGATGAGCTTCGCCGAAACGGCGGAGGATGCGTGTAGCAATGAGCTCGCACAGCGTGGCACGCGAAAAGTTCACATTATGACGGTTGTTGAGGTGAGATTGCTCTTCCAGGAACTGCGCACGGTTGACGAGCAAGCAGTAGACTTAGCGAAACAGGTCAGCGGTGGTTCTGCTTCAGCCATCTGCACACTTAATGAGCACTTACTAATTGAGATGTCTTCCAGACCATAAAACTTGTCGACGAGCGGCCTCACGGCGGTGACATTAATCTTGAGGTCCTGTAGCTGCTCCAGGCTCAGGTAATCCTCCACGACGCTGATGATGTCGCGGCGGATTCGGTGAATGTTTGTGTAGACAGGCAAGTGGCTGTGGGGATCCGTCATGCAGCTATACAGGGTCTCTGCATTCTCGACGCCGACGCTTGTGCTGAGCCTGCTCAAGAGCGGCCGCCTCTCATCGGCCGGCAGAGGCGGCGTGGGCAGTCGTATCCGCCTGCGCTGGTCTGCCATTCGAAGGAGGAGGAAGAGGCGCGCGCCACGAGGGCGAGGGCGAGACGACGAGGGTAAGGGTGAGGGTGAGGGTGAGGGTGATGGCGAGGGCGACGAACTGATAAGGCCGAGGGCGTGTCCAACAGGCGAGGGTTTATAGAGGACAGCGCGTCTGAATCACTATGACTGGGTGTCTAATGGCTATGACGGAGAACACGAAGCGAAGTGAGTGAGTCGAATAATTTAGACGCAGGGATGTTGAATGAGAATAAAGCCAAGGAATAAATGCAGTCCGCGTCGTCGGTGGTCGGGATGCGTGTCTTGGATGCGCAACGTCATGAACCCAGCGTTTCGGATTTCCTGAATGCACGGGAGGCAACCTGATTGGGTCCGCACCGCACAATCGGAGATAAGGCACCCGGCTAGCAGATCTCGGTCATCTCTTTTGCCCAATGCTTGGCAGTGCGCTTAACAGGTGGCCATGGAGTCAACATCTATCAAGGTATCATATGACAGGGAAGTAGAAAAAAATTGCACGAGTATAAAAGGTTGACTGCGGATAGGTCAGAGCAAGGCCTGGGTGTGGGTGGATTTGTGTGGTGTGGTGTGGTCAGGGCTGCTGTAGGTGGGTGTGATTAGCCCACGGTACAGCACTGTCTGCACCCGATCAAATGGAATAAATTGCCGTTGCCTTGGCACCTTGGGGTGCTGGAATGACTGTCGAAGGTCGAGAAACAGTCGCTAATTATTTTGGCATTCACTATAGCGCACACCCTTATTCCTCAACTCCTTACCAAATCCTCAATTTCACACGGTTTGCAGTCCTGTATTGATGAGGCAGCTTATAATGGAAGCCGTTCTCTGTTTTTCCTTTGCTAATTAACTGGGCACTCCGTAACTTCGACTGCTGAGATGTGAACCATGTTTTATGTCTACCAACAACAACAAAACACCAACCCCTCAGGGATCCAAAATAGAACCTTCTGATATCCAAGATAAGAACCCTCCGATATCCAAGACAGAAAACTGCTGGCATTTCCAACCCCTCACAGCTTCGACCCTGCTGCCTCGTCAGCGCCCGCCTTCTCGGCCAGGACCCAAGCAAACTCGGCCATCGGAGTCCTCGTCACGGCGTGATGCTTGGCCTTCTCGCTGCTCGCCTGGCGCACCGCGTACCGCGCCGCGATGCCCTGGCACACGCCCGCCAGCCGCCAGATGTTGAAGGCCATACCCCACGGCAGCTCTGGCCGCGGGTCGTAGCCGCTTGTCTCCGTGTACCACGCCAGGATCTGCTCCGGCTGCGGGAGGCCCGGCGTCCGGCCCGGCAGGAAGCCCTCTGCGCTGTACGGCGATGCGCCTTCGTGCCGTGCCGTGTAGAAGTTGGTCATGAAGTTGCACACGTCCGAAAGCGGGTGGCCCACCGTCGACATCTCCCAGCTGTGCATTGCGTGCGCAGTCAGTGTATATGTTTATCAAAGCCGAGGCCCTCATCGAGGGAGACTCATGGAGGGACGGATGGGGCGCAAACATACTCTAGGATGCCAATCACTCGCGGCTCCGTCTTGTGAAACACCAGGTTATCAATCTTATAGTCTCCATGCACCAGTGTCGCTCGGTCCTTGGGCTGCAGCCGCTCGTTCTTGAAGAAGCGCACCGTCTCGTCAAAGTGCGGCAGCTTGCCCACGGCCTCGTGGGTCTCGACGTCGATGGCCTTCTCCTGGCTCCCGCAGATGGTAGTCCACGTCTGGATCTGGCGGTTGTAGAACCCGGAGGGCTTACCGAACCGCTCCAGCCCGGCCTTCTTGTAGTCGACGGCGTGGAAGCGCGCCAGCGTCTTAACGGCCTCGCGCCACATGGCCTCGCGCTCCGCGGCGCTGATGCCGGGCATGGTGAAGTCCTCGAAGATGCGCCCATCCAGGAACTCCATGATGTAAAAGGGCGTGCCGATGACCGAGTCATCCTCGCACAGGCCGTACGTCTTGGGGACAGCAACGTCTGTGTGCTCGAGGGCGTGCAGCACGCGGTACTCGCGCTCCACCTTGTGGGCGGTCTTGGAGATCAGCTTGCCCGGGGGCTTCTTACGCATCACGAAGCGCTGACCATCCGCTGCCGTGATCTGGTACGTGGGATTCGACTGGCCAAAGCCAAACTAGTCGCCGTCGACGGCAGTCAGTAACGTGGACGGCTCAATGGTTGCGCGCGCGACCGACGGCGCGGAAACGGGAAGCTCACCTGCTTCAGATCAATCGGGGTCTTGATCGCCGGCACATGTTCAGAGATGTATCTCTCAAACGCCGCCTCATCGATGGGCTGTCGCACCCTGCCAGCCATGATGATGATGATGTTGCTGATGCTCCGTTGTCTCTAAAACACACTGTATCTGCCACGTGTGGTCGGTCGTTCTAACCGTAAGACGAATAATCCAGCTGTTCCAGAAGCGAAATAAACGTAAAGCAAAATTGTATACTGGAATCCCAGTCGAAAACGTTTCCAGGATTGAGAAATAGTCGCTACATATTGCCCGACGCTGAGAGGAGTTGATGGCTCGGTCGATTATTTGACATGCCGAGGTACGCCTGCTGCTTGCTACCTCGCCGTCACGGCTCGAGGTAAATTGCGGGTCAATAATTCCGTCCCCTCCTTCCCCAGTCGCTCGTCCTCGGCACGACCCAGACTCGGGGCCGCTGATTTTATCAACCAATCGGTCCCCATCCCTAAGATCTACAACGATTGATTGTGTACCTACACAAGCTATTCAGGCACCTTAAATAAATCACCCGTCATCGCCAAATAACATAGAAGCATTCGTTTATTTTGCAGGTTCATAGCATACAGAATTCTCAATTTGTGGTCGTCTCCTCCTAGACATTATCCGGCGACGGATAACCGTAGTTGAGTCTAATACCATCCTCAAATCGGGCAAACAAACAAAAGGGCCTTTGGAAACTCTCTTCTTTTTCCCAAATCGTCTTCAACAATTGTTTTTTATCTTAAAATTTTCAGCTTTTTTTTTCCTCCCATCGCCTTGTCCCGCCAACCTGATGTACCTGCTCGCCGAGACCGGTCGTCAGTTGTTTGTTGGCGCTTCCGTTGGTAGCCAGACCCACGTTTCCGACGGCCAATGGTTTGCACACTAAGTCGACAAGATACAAAGTCGAAAACAAAGGAGAAGGGACTGAACGAAATAACGAAGAGGGGGTATCCATCGTGTCGAATCGTCCATGCATTCTGTCCATCCGATAATCCTGAGCCCGCATCCATCCGAAGATTCCTGCGGCATGCTGTTGCCAGTCCAGTGCTGTAATTAAAAAGAAATTGATAAAAATTCAGAGTTGCGGGATTCCCTCCGCAGTAGCCAGCAACATGGCATCGAATCCACAAGCGAAGGTGCTATATCAAATAAGAAGCTCCATTGGCTACGAGCACTTTGCCGGGTTATACATACTCCACCCTCCAGGGACTCTGACACATGAAAAAATTCAACGAGGGGGGAGTTGGAGAAGAAAGAGAAGCGTAAGAACAAGAATCATGTCTGCTGTCGTGACATCGTAAACCGCTTGTAGACTGACAAAGGAGACAGTGGGTGCTGGCACGCGTCACCACATGCTCAGCCGTCATCCTCGTCTTCCTCGTCCTTGGAGCTCGCTGTGTCTGTCTTAGCTCTCTTGTTCACACCCTCAGTGTCGGCTTCAGACTTGCGCTTGGTCCCCGCGGATCCAGAAGTCTTTGTTGATGAAACACCATCGCCGCCGTCGATGCTGCCGTCCGGTCCTTTGGTGGCATCACGTTCCATCGCCGCCACCTCTTCCGCAGTGAGGAATCGTCCGCCAGGGCCACGGGGCCTGCGCATAGCATGGTTGTGTCGTGACTCGTGGAGGTATGGTTTCCGGCCCTTGGAGGTTAGCCTGAGCTGTTCCTCAAGTCTTTGACGCGCTACGCGTCGCTTCAGGATGCGGTGAAATTGTTTCGCATTGACGTAGAGGGGTGATTCCTCAACACCTGTGCCTGCGGGCACCTCTGGTGATTGAGGGTGCGGCATCTGCGCCTGGGGCATCTGAGGAGGGGCAACGCCTGGCCTAGGCCCGGCGTGGTTCATCATGGTCTGGGCATTGGGCACTCCGGGGCTCGTCACCTGGCTCATTCGGCGACCAGGTATTTGGGTAATGTTGTTCATGCGAGGGGACTGGCGACCGTCCTTCTTTGCATTGGCACCGCCCATTCGAGGCGAGCTGTGAGGCATGTTGGGGTCGGAAGGCATATAGCCGTAATTTGAGCCAGAAGCGGCGGCAGTCGCGGCCATTGCGGCGGCTTGAATACCGGGCATTCCATAGTGGACCTGGGGCATGCCCTGCTGTGGGACACCGTATTGTGGTTGATACATGCTGTGTCCCTGCGCCGGTGGTTGCTGCTGGTTGGAGATTATCGGTGAGGTTTGCACGGTGTGCTGGTTAATGTTGTGATTTGTGGGCGAGGTGATACTGTTCTGAGCGCTCGAGTTTGTGTATCCTGAGTGTGCAGCCTGTTGTTGCTGTGTGTATTGAGCGTACTCCATTATCTGAGGAGTAGTAGCTCGTTGGGGTTTGTCGAGGCACGGCGTCCTCGTCGCGTTTCAATTCGTCGTCGAGTAATGAGGCTCAAAACCGACAATAGGAACACGGGGCGCAGGGTCGAGCAATGGCAGAGCGAGGAGCGCAGTTAACGAATAGCTGCAATCCAAAGACGGACCCGATTAGCGAGCTGCGGGGGGTTTAAGGTCTGCTGGCTGCTTGGGTTTAGTTGGGCATTCGGGTTGGGAGTCGTCGGTTTTGACGATAGGGTGGTCCCAAAGGTATTGGATGACCGGGCACGCAACCTATTGGATATGCGTGGATGAGCTGGCAGGCGGGAATGGGGCAAGGCGCTGCTCAAGGGTCGACCACGGCATATGCAAGCTGATGTCGTGGCTGGTTACGGCCTGGGGTGGCTGAAGCAACTTGTATCCGAGCCACGTGAGGAAGAGTAAAGTAGAGTTGCAAAGAGAGCTTGGAATGCTGTAGCACAGGGCAAAGCGCGACGCGAAGCTGCACTTGGCTGGTCAGTTGCTTTGCTCCAAAGAGATCTGTCCAACCATAGGCGTTAGCTCAGGTGTATATATGCCAGGCCAGGATGAAGGGGGATGGCAAAAAATGGGGAACGGGAGGGATTGAGGGGGCCCAGGCGGGAAGGGGTGCAGCGCGCGTCTGGAAGCCACACACTCTTGATGCGTTGGCAACCCAGAGAGTCCATGCATGACGGAATATGCAAGACCAAGGCCCACCATGCCCACCCACGCCCACCACCGTCAACAGGCCGGCCTACTCAGCAACGGCTTGAGGTCGCCGTGGTGGCGGCGCAGACACGAGTGACAGCGAACCGAAGCCTAGGCTGCTGCACGCATCCAGATAGGCGCTATGGGACTCGCATCGGCCAAGCGTCAAGGCAAGCGTCAAGGCAAGCGTCAAGGCAAGGCGGCGCCCAAACTAGTTGGCCGAGGAGCCTCGAGTCTCTTCCAGCGCTCTGGATAGCTGCAGTCCTGCGCCTTGCAACGGAGAGTGGGGCGTGGGTCTTGGGCGGACTGGAGGGGAGGTAGGCAAACAAGACAACAAAGGGACGGGCGTGCATATCGAGGCCGGGAGGGCAGGGGGCTCTGTCATGACAATTGAAGTGACCCATCTCGAGGTGGAAGAGGGGAGACCATCATGCTCAAGGTGGTGACGAGGTGCGATGGAGGGTCTGGCCGGGGATGGCTTGAATCAGGAAGGTCGACGACGAAGCGTGCGCTCGTCGCACGGCACTACCGGGTCCAAGTGCAACCAGAACACAGAGAGAACCAGGCAACACAAAAGACAAAAAGACAACAGCAGTACGTACTAAGCGTGGATGCTTCTTCCAGGGATCTCGGTATCCGTCAGACGGAGCAGCAGCGGCTATGTCCGTGTCGTCAGCATGAGCCTCGTTAGGGTTTCAGACGGTGCGGTTGTGGTGCAGTGCAGTACAAGCAAGGCGGGGGGGGAGGGAGCTTCCAGCACCCGAGCACCAAGAGTCGGTGTAAGTGAGAAGAGAGCGATGCCAGGATGCGCACGCGCGGGGTGTGGGAGTGAGCCGGAGCCAAGCGAAGAGCGCGACGTCAGAGAGAGGCGACCGACTGTCAATAGAGCACGCGAAAGGAAAACCGGCCCAACTCTCAAGCAAGGCAAAAAGCGAGGCAAGGCGCGACACCTCCCTCTCACTGTCCGCGCTTGAGAGCTTGATGAGGCGGATGCAATGACAGCTCGCTCGCGCTCACACACTTGACGGCCCGAAGGGGAGGCGACCAACTAGGTCGTTGGGAGGGTGGGAATGGAAATGCGTCGTTATTCGCATGTGCAGCAAGGAGGGAGGCTCTACGTACCTTTTTGTGGTGTGCGGTGCCACAGATGCAAACGCGCATGCGGGATGCACGGCGGACGAGACGGAAATGGCAGATGCTCTCAAGCGCTCCGAGTCGACGCGACAAGCTTTCGCGATGCCTGATTGCTGGCTGTGAATCTGGGGTAAAATCGGGATCCGCAGGCACAGGCCGTCACCTGACGGGAAGAGCGGCCAATGGAGTTGATGAGGGCGAAGCTGGAGACACTGATAGGCCTCAATTGTCGCGATGTTGAGAGAGGTCAAAAAAGGCGACGCGAGAAGAGCGTGCTGATTTGCTGGTAGCGGGAGGTGGGTTGATTGCGGATTTGGGGGTGTGGGCTGTCTCGGGAGGCCGAGGGCTGGCTGGCTGGCTGGCTGGTCGCGCGGCAGAAAAAGAGTTGAGTGCGTGCGTGCGTACTGCGCGTGTGTGCGGGTACGGCTTGCTCGTGCGTTGGAGCCGGCAGAAGCGACTAACACGCTCGGGGCGAGTGAGGGGAGGATTGATGAATGAGGAAAGAGAAAGCACACGAGGGAATAGCTTGCCGGAGATACCCTGACAGAAGCAAGGCAAGGTGGGAGGCAAGGTAGACGTTTGTTGGAACGAGCACCGTTTGGAGCTGGGGGTGGACGCGCCTTTGTTTTCAAACAATCTTCGGATTGGGGGTTACGCGCTCAGCGAGATAGCGAGCGAGCAGGAGGGTGCGAAGAGGGGAATCAGGGAATGGGGTAAAGTCTTCGAGCAAGGGCAAAAGGGCTAGGTAACGCGGCGGCGCAGTGGGCACGGCGAGTTTTCAGGCTGTAGCTGGAAGCTGATGAGGGCCTTTTGGCTTTGGCCGGCTCTGCGTTGATGCGACTGACTGATCAAGATACAAGCAATGGCGATGCGCCAGGTTGCCTGCAAGCTGCCCAGCGGCAAGGTTGTCGTCGTCGTTGAATTTTAACGCCGTCGAGTCACAGGCCCGGGCTGGTTGTTGACGGTGCTGACTTTCAGCGAATGACGGCTCTATGCAGTGTGCTGCGCGCGCGGTAAATTGCTTGCGCAGTTGCGGTTCGCCTGTGGTGGTGGTGCTGCTGCTGCTGCGGCGCCTCAGCTTTGAGCTATTTGCCGTTTGGGGAGACTGGGCGGGCGGTTGGACGAATCGCAAACCCCGACCTGTTGTTGCGCTGGAAAGCTTGATGTCTGGGCCGTTGTTCGACAGGCGACAGGCGAGCGGGCAGCAGGCAACGGGCAATAGCCACGGCAAGGGGACGGGAACAAGGCGTTTGTCCAATTAGTCGAGTCGCTGTGAATGGCCAGCGAACAGAAAGGTGTTTCGACGCTGGGACGAATCTGATTGCTTGTCAAGTGGAGGGAGCAGTAGGATTGATTGGCCGTGGAGGAGGAGAAGCCGCGAGGAGGACGAGGAAATGCGACGAGATGATTTGAGGGGCGGGACCAGAGTCTTTAACACTTGTGACTGGCTGATTCAGCCCCCCAGTGGGGCTCTGCGGTGGCTGGTAGCCGGTCTGGATTTTGATTTGCGGGCATGACGTGATACAGGGAAAAACAAAGTGGCGCGGTTTTTTCTCTCGCTGAGACGGTAGTCCCGTTTGGGAAAAGGCTTTTTTTTTCCTTCCTCCTCTTTTTCCCATTTTCCACTCGGCGACGGCTCCCGGAAGACTCGGACTCCTCCCGTCGAGGCATAACTAGGTAGGCATCTAATTACCGCCGCCTATTGCCGCCTTCTTTTTTTGAGCTTCAGTTCTCAGCTGCGTATCATGTGTAGAGCTGGTGGGATGGATATTCAGTGAGAGCAGTTTCAGTGCTGAGGGCAGATGCAAGGAGCTCGGCATCTGTCTGTCCACCAACCATCGACTTGCGGAGATTCTTCTCCCCCTCAACATGCACTGTTACTTGGCTCCAACTATTTTCTGTCTTCCACCTGCCAGTTTCCTACTTGTTTCATCTCATGGTTTCGTAGATTCTCCTCAGTTTATGCTCCTCCCCGCACTCCCACTCTCCCGTCGCGGAGTAAGAAATCAGGAACAACGATTTTCTTTGCAAACAATCACGAGATCGCACCCTGTCATCTCCTCCTTGGCCGAGAATGTCCTTGCCCGTCTTGTCTCGCATCGTTTTCTTCTAACGCCACTCCCATCTGTTTCTCTCCCAGACGCTCCAGACCGCCTCTCATGTACGAAGTACTCACTATTCACTGCACTGCCGCCCACTCCTTTCCTCTCCTCTCTTCTCTACTCCTCTCACTCCCAACAGGGCAGACAGCTCGGGCACGTATGTACAACGCTTCCACGCTGCAGTACGGATTACACCCAGGTGACGCGAGCTGTGGAAGCCAAAAACAGGTTTGCGCTTCCCCCCCCTCCGTCGGCCGATCGCTCAGATCGATGATGGATGGTGTGTGTCTGAGCTGGCAAGCTGGTAATCCAAGCTCGGGGACTAAAATTAGCCCCAAGTTTGTGACCCTCCGACAGACGACGGGGGCGAGCCGACAATGCACTTGGAACTGGCAGCTGGGTACCTGGGGCTGAGGGAGTTGGGGAGCTGGAGGCGGTGACTTGGGCTGCCTTTCGTATTTGCCTCTAGCACGATGTGACTTGACAGAACTCAACCCGTCCTTCCTTGCGACCTTTCGGGACCGGTAGATGACCGTCACAATCTGCGGCTGGCTGACGTCTGGCGAAGGGCTTCGACTATCGATTCCGGATCTTCAACACTTTCACAATGGGCTTTCCTCCGGCGAGGCTGGGCATGGGCTTGATGCAAGCTCGACCACTGGGCTAGGCGGGCCTCAGGCGGTGGGTTTGGTTGGGCCGCTGCATTCCATTTCATGTCAGGCCTCATGGGGCGCTTGACCACATGCAAGCACCGGAGCCGCTCGTGGCGTCCGCTCAGAAGGGTTAGGGCCAACCCACTCCACGTGATGTCGAATTTGCCTCCCTCAGGCTGTCGGGCTGTCGGGACTCCAGAGCCCAGTGTGATGAGTAAATTGAGAACGCATCGATCGGAGACACCACACGAAACAAGGAAAATGTCGGTGTGCAATGCGACCGGGGGCGCGGCAAGTTGTGACTTCGTCGTCAATGGCACATCGATTATGAGCAAAGACCTATTCAGCGTTGCTCATGTCGCCCGTCGTTTGATGCCTCCCTCGCCATGGCTTAAAGCATCGCTGTACATATCTTGGCCTCAAGAACGTTGCTTTTCCCGAGAAGCTCCGTTTGGGTGGCATTTGTTAAGACAGTAGCAAACACGGAATACGCAGACGTGCATTAATGATCATGGATCTCACTGTATATGGCACAAAGAGGAGATGTGGTTGCATTTCGTGCTCAAGCTCTGCACGCGTCGCTGTCCCCTCACTCATGCACTTGCTGCCTTAGGTGCAGGGGGCGCCTGACCCCCGTCAATCAAGGAAGCCCTCTCTAGAGGAGTGGGCATTCAGAGGTCGCGGCCGCCCGCAGTGGTTCGTACGTAAGAGTGATGGAGTCGGTGAGTGGTCCGCCTCCTTGTCTTGGCACTTCGAGGTCCCTCGATGTTGCGCAACACAAGAAACCCTCGTGGGCAGAACGCGGGACGCCTGCTGAAGGGTCTGTGTGTGATGATTATGTAATTATAGCACGGTACGATTGCGGCTTACTCGGCACCAACGTCGTCACTTTGGCCATACGTATTGTTCCTGTTTAACGTTGTCCAATCGTCGGGGCGACAAGAGGTCGAAACATCTTCGTATCGCTGGCTCAAACGTCTGAGGGCCAGCGTGCATCATGCTAGAGGAGACGCAGCAGCAATACAGAAGGCAGCAACACCAAGGTCCGATCAGGCCAGCACAAGCTACCGCGGTGGTGCTACGCTGAGCTGTTTTTGCGTTACGCCGCTGCGTATTGTTGTTGCCATTGAATGTATGTACTGTACCGGACTTTGGTGCACCTGTTGATGGATGCTGTGAGGCAGTATGACTATCCCATATGCCGACTAACTAGCCATGTGCAGGACATATGATAGTTCCCTACCATGAGTACTCAATCCTGAATGTAATGTGGAGCCCCTAGCTCACGCGTTGGTGTGCTATGTGAGCTGGTGATGCCTGGATGGGCGCCCAGACTTCTTGGGTGGCATCAATCCCGCAACCTTGTGTGGCCAGACCGGCAAATGGCGTTGGTGAGGATGCTTCTACAGACTTTCCAACTCGGGATCTGAGTCGCAGTTTTGATGGTGCTGAGTGGTTGTAGAGAAAACAAAAGATCCAAGACACACCCCCGCTGATCCCGTCTGTGCTTCCTATCATATTGGAGAGAAAGCCATCATTATTGACCATTCATGTGCAAGACCCATGGGGCAACGGCGTGCGAAGGTAACGGTACACGACAGCCCAGCACGCCGCTGTGCTCTGGAACCTCGACTTTCGGCTCCGTGCAGCGACGCTGCTTGTACTCCGTACTCGAGTGACGCTGCTTCTTCGAGTGACGCTGCTCGTCGAGCATCATGACGCATGACGTACCTTCCCATCACCCTCCATCACCCTCCGATGCCCTGGCCGCATGTGATTGATTGACGACAGCAATCGAATCGTCCCATGGCGAGACAAGCGGCCGGCGGTCGGCGACAATTCAGGTTCCAAGACTTGGTCAGTCAGGTCTGCCTCGACGCCCAACGCCTACCGCCAACGCGACCCAAGGAAAATAGCTCGGAAAATAATTCAAGAGAAACATTGCCGGCAGAGTGATGGATTAATTCGCCTCACTTTGGCAAACCCCGGGACTATTGCTCTAGGCTGCCTAAGGTGGTGGGGAAGTTGGGGCATCATCATCATCATATGCCCCGTTGTGTGTGCATACAGCTAGGTACAAGTTGGTCCGTTGAAAGCCACCTACCCTGCATCTTGCATTTGCATTCAGGCTATGCCAACAAAGTTCTAATATCCCGGTACGGGCAAGAGTTAGATAGAGGTGCTGGAGATTGGAACCCAACCGACACCCATTTCCGCTGTCAAATGTCTGTCCGGCACGATCAGAATTGGATGCCCTTTCAGACCATTCGCTTCAATGAACCAAAACTCACACCACCCGTCCACACCACCTCGACTGCATCTCAGGACCGATATCGTCTCTCCCGCGATAGATAGGCACAATCACATACATCACTAAGCAAGTGCCTCATTTCCTTAGCCTGGTGGCCGTTCACATGCGTTGAATCGTCTCCCAATCATCACATTCACGTCACAGGGCTGGATTATACCCCATCCATCCATCCAGTATCACATCACAGCTGCGACAGCTCGTCCGCCTCTCAGTTCTTATCCCGCTCGGTCTCCCCGGAGCTAGGCTCGGGCCACAGGGAGCCCGTCATATCCACAACCCTCCACAATCCTCCCCGATTCGCTTGTCGCCCTCCATGTCATCCTGGCTTTGGCTTCGGTGGAATTATTAGCCCCCATCCTTCGCGCTTAACGCCCGGTAAGGTAGCTCTCTTCTCTCTCTGCCTCATCTGGTTCTCGCTTCGTGATGTGATATGATATCCACCCGCTGTTTCAACACCTTTCCCCAAACTGCAATCAGCTATCCCCTGCTCCTTCAGCCCGTGCTTTCCACAAGATCCGCGCGGGGGGGAGGGTAACAGAGAGGGAATATCATTCGGCGTCACGATTTGACGGAGCTGCTTCCCGAACTCCGTGGACGATCTTCATCTACGACATGTCAGAGTAACCTCGTCTCGTCCCTGGCGCTTAGGATGCGACGTGACTCATGGCTCATGACACATGCGGCTTTGGAATGTGACATTGCCAAAGTCATCATTATCCTGAGCCGACTGGTGGTTTTGTCGCCAATTCTAGCGATTGTTGCCAATGTGCAGTGTCTAGATCCTGCTCTCTCCCCAAAGAAGCCTACTACGTGTACTGATGGGTCCGTGTCAAGTTACCATTCTAATACAATTGCTCATTTCGCTAAGGTTGCGAGATATTTTGCTTGATCGCGTGAACTTCCTCAAGATCTGCCACCCTAATTCGTCACGTACAACACAGCCCTGCGCTTCGTGTAGCTCAGCTGTAGCTTTCCCAAGTTATCGGTATGCCTGTGTCATTCTGCTACGTACTATGTAAGCCTGGCTTCCCAACATCCGCGCACAGCGAATGCCTTGCTACACGAATCAAATGGATGTTGTGATACAATACCAAAGCTGAGCTATAAAGAATAATATTGTGCGATGCCGAGACAAGAGAGTCCCGGTCATGTACAGGTGTAGGGTAAGCGGGTCTCCAACCTTTGCCTCTCAACTCCAGTGCCAGAGATAACAACCAGATACATATGTACTGTGATGGGTCAGGGATGGTAGTGAATTTCCACTGACAATGATAATTCAAAATGGAATTTGTGTCATCTTAATTTCGTACTGTCTGTGGTTGGATCCTGAATATCACTCTCCTCAGTTCTCAAGAACACTGACACCCGTTATGAACCTACCTCGAGGATTCATGCACATTCGATCGACGAACTAGAAATCTCGCTACACTAGAAGAAAAATATCAGAATAAGAGAGGGAACTTCACTCGGCATATATACGGCAGAATAGAGAGATATAACCATCAACAGTAGGCACGAGCAGGCGAAAACCGGCGAGAGATATCAGCACAGAACTGTGAGCTTAGTGGCATGTAGAGTACGACGCATGCGGTTGAGGCCTATTCAAATGTATAATAAAATAAGGCATGGCATGAGTACCCAGGCTGAAAGTTGGGGCCTTGTCGCTTCCCATTGAATTAACCTGTTCCTGCTAGGTATTGAATGATTATAAGGAGTTATCATAGCGACTTGGTGAACTTAGTGTACTAGTATGTTCATCCGTGAGATCTCCATCAAAACGTTTCATCATCGGATAATCTACGCTGTTGACCGTAATGTGTGGAAAACGGAGGCCAAATATACCAGAAGACGGCAGATCGTAGAGACAGATGAGAGCCCCCCATAAGACTGAGGCGGAAATTTCAGTAGTGTTGATGAATAGCAACGCGAGACACTAAATTTTTTTTTCTCACGATGAAAGTACTGACAGAAAGACAGAACACAAAGTACCAGCGAAGGCGCCTGCCTGCCAACAGTGTGCTTTGCGATATATGGCAATCTGGCATCCAGCTTGGCATCCACTACATGTTTAATGTTATCAATTTTGCCAAAGCAGAGCTAGAAAACCCTTATACCACCAAGGTGAAGCATTCGTCAATCAATGATGCAAAGGGAAGAAGTCACCCGAGAAATGCTTCCACTAGAAAATGAGTTTAACAACATTGAGATTAGTTACTTGTTGGTCCGAGTCTTTCGTTACCGGCAGCATGGATACAGAGCGTCCATGAGGGATCCTGCAAGGCCATGAATCAGGAACGCCCACTTTGGTTTGTTGGTTCTGCGACAGGGGCTTGGGTATATCAAGAATCACGGTTTTTGTTATTGCTTCGCAGTGTGAGAAAGATAAGGCGTTGGATGTGACTGCAAGGGCTGTTCTGAAGAGGCGGTGAGTCTTGATTCCTCCCCTCTCTAACCTGTCTCCGAGTTCGGTATAGAGAAGTCACCTGGTTGGAGTATTACTGCGAGCCAATTGCCTCCCTCATTGAATACGGGACGGCTACTGTCTCTATCGCTGAATGACACCATGTTTGCAGTTGTAGGCTGGACAAAAATATCTCCTGTATAACAATCCCTTCTCATCAAAACATGAGGATTCGTCGAGGAGGCGCTAACTCCCCCGAATCAGCATCAATAGGCGCGAGTTGTAGACCACTGGACAGTCAAGGGCGGTAGGAAGATGTCTTCACAGGTTGGTTTGCTGGCACATTACAGTAGTGGTGGCCTGACTTGGAGAGACCGTGGTAGGTTGCATGGGCGGTTGCGTTGTTTTTCGCTGACTGACGCGCTTGCTTTACGAAGGGGGTGTGATGGCAACGAGAATGTTACCCATCAACACTTTCTACTGGGAGGAGGAGGAGACCGAGACGAGAAACCGTTGACAGGGATGGCTCAAGTTGGCCGGAGATGAGAGGGTTAGCCCATGAACTAGGTTAGGGTACTTCGATGGCGCGGCGATCCAGCGAACTGGGACGGCACAGTGAGTCGCAATTCTTTACCTGGGTAGAGAAATATCCTCACTGCGTATCCCGTGATCGAAATCATGGTGTTGCTGAAGACCCTGGTCCTCGATGACGGACCGCCTTCTGAACTGGCTTATGTTTTATTTGATAAGATGTTCTTCCCTATCAGTGTCAACCGGGTGGCAAATATTTACCATGTTGGACGACTAGAGGCGAGCTGGAGACTGGGCGAGTTCCAAACAAAGAATAGATGTGTTGCTAATCTGCACAGCGGGGGCGACTCTGATGGGCCACGAATTCTGGTGGTGCAGTTCGTAGCTCAAGTTGCTAGCAAGGAATATCGGACCCGAGAGGATGGAGCGCTGGAGTAGTTAGTTTCGGGGACAGGGAAGCGACCCCGGCCTAATTAGAGACCTGGACACAACAGGACCAACAGTTCAACCTTGACAACGCATTGCTGGGACACAGGTCTTTGGTCTGCAAGCCAGCGTCGACTTTTCGATGACGATAAAGGTTTTGTCGGAGTATGCCTTGCCACTACATTGGAAGAACAATGACGCCAACTGTAGTGGTATCTGCAACCGCTTACAGAGGCAATCCAGCGGCAGCATTGGCGGCAGAGAAGGAGAATGTGCCTTGCCCAGTAGAATGGGAGGTTGGTTGGACATGGGTCGTGAGGGAGTGCATTTGGCGCAGCGCCTTCGACGCTGGTTGGTCCATGAGCGCCCGGAGGATTTAGCGTTGCCATTGACCAGGTTCAAGACGGCGCTTATTAGGACAAGGATAGATTCCGTCCACCAACTACTGGTGCGTCCAGCGGTTCCCATTCTCCTGGGTCCCCAATTGGTACGCCCCCAGCGACAGGTAACTGGGCTGGTTATGATACTGGCTTCTTCAGCAGGCGCGCGCTGCGAGTTGGTCTCCATCAATTCATCAATGCATGCCATCGACGCAGCTTGGTGGCTGGCCAAAAGAGCACAGTGTGGTGTGGTCTTGGCCACCTTTCTGGGTTGCCTCGTGTGGCGCGCGCTCTCTGTTGCGGCGAGTGCATTTTTTGCGGATCGAGGTCGACTAGACGAGTCTGAACGTGGGGTGCTGGTAGCCACAGCTCGTGGGCGGTCTTTGAGCCAGCCGCCGCATTGCCAGACATTGAAGGAGTATGGGATAGCTTGAGATGGCGTGAGAAAGCGTGGGACTGGATGGCGAAGGCTCAATGGGAGGGCCGGCGTGGTCAAAGAGTGGATGGTGAGAGCAGGCGCGCGCGCACTGAAGCAGACTCGATCCGGTCTGGATTGGGTCGAGGTCTAATTTTGGGTATTGGAGTCCTGGAGATGAACGAGGACCGGTTTCAAGAGGGAGTTGACGATGTGGTAGATGCGATTAGATGGGATTGATTGCCGTTGGGAGGATGCGGTCGAACAAACAAGACCTCGGAGGAGAGAACACATAAAGACGATGAGGTTGCACATCACAGCGAAGAAGGAGCATCCCGAACCTACCACGACAACCAAGTTCTTGCCTCAACCTCAATACTCTTCTGCCTACTCCGTTGATCGGAAACTCGTGGGAATCGAACAAACCCACCTACGCAGGCAGCTACGGGGGCCTTACCTTCTTCCTTTCTCATTCTCACACGAGCTTATTCGTGCTCTCACCTCCGCCAAGCATCTTCAGGCATTCTCCCCACCCCCGTCATTCTGCTTCTGCCAATCCCACTTCCAACTCTTCCAGCTCTTCAACTTCGACTTGTTGGTTCCACGTGTTGTTTCCCCCTCACGAGGCCTTCTTCTCACCCCCTCCACAACGAGTCAATCTGACCAACACCTTTCTGATTCTCGTCACGGTCGATTTAATCGCCGACGCAGGACACCCATTGTCGTGCAAATCGGTAAACCTCCATCGCTATTCGCTCGGCACTTCCTGCGCTTAAACTACGATCCTTCTGTCTAAACGGCAACCCCTCTGAGAAGCCGAGGAAAGGCGCCCGGCCTCCAGCTCCACCAGCGTCCTGGTCGAATCACATTCCTCACCGACCACCTGGGCCAGAAACCCGCCTCCGCGCCAGCAGAGGCCCAAACAACTCCCTGACAAGGACCACTGCCTGGGAATCATCCAGGACAAGGGTGTTGGAGAACAGAGAAAGCAAAAGGCCCCAACAGGAGGACTCTCTACCCCTGGCTCCTGTTCCCTGGCCACTGTCCTGCCTAGTGCTCCCTGCACTGGCTCCCTGCTCCAGCACTCTGTGCGCTCCTTGTTCAGCGCTGTCGCTTTGGCGTGCCGCTTTAAATTCACCATCACAACCAGACCCGCCCCATCTCGCCCAATCCGCATCAACCAACCGACCACTTACAACCACCAGCCAAGTCGTGCTGAGTCGAGTCGACGACCAACTGGCTCCAACACGCTTGCACAAGGACAGCACATTTCAAGCTCTGTCACAGTGCACATCCCGGCTCTGGCTCGCGTCAGCTCAGAGTCTAAATACCCTAGAATAGCTCGGCGAGTGTCAATCGTCAACTACCATCAACCCATTTCACCTGGCCTCACTGGCGCGTCACAAACCTACCGACTCTACCTTGAGAAGACTGTCCGCGTTTGAAGACCCACGAGAGAAGATCGTGTGACATAGAGAGTTGAGCAGAAACAAATCCTGGAGTCACATCGCTAGGTATTCTGCATCACCCGCTGTCTTCTTGGGCCATCGCTGGACCACACGCCTTGCTCGCCCATTGACATCCGCAGACGCACGACGAGCACGACTACCGCTACACGCCCCCCTTGCCCGCCGCCTCTTGCAGTTGCCGCCCAGTGCCCAGTCCCCCTGTGCCCTGCCCGCGCCTGTCTGCTGCGTCTCCTGCAACTGCTGCAACCGCCTCTAACGTAAGGCGGTACCGCTGTGCTGCGCTGAGCCCTGGGCTGTCCTGCCGCACGCGCCCAGCTTGTCCATCCCGCATATTCCCCCCTCCACCCAATCGTCACTTACACGCCCCTCCACTCCCTCTCCACCATCCACCACCCACCATCCACCATCTTCCATCCGTCGTCCACACACCAACCTGCACGCTGCCTCCTCCACCCCCTCCACACCCCCCAGTCCTCTACCTGCGTCTCTTCGGCGCCAAATCTTCGTCGCAGTCCTTTCCTTATAACAGCCTGGTGCTGCCTTTTCCCTCCTGCCCCCGACCTCTTTCTCTACCTCAGTCAGTCTGTCCGCTCGCTGCTCTCATCTGCCTGCGTCTCGTTGCCTATCTGCAGGATCTGACTGTTGGCTCCGATTGCTCTTAACATAGTCTGTCGACATACTTGAGTCTCCGGCCTCAACTCGACTTGAGGATTCTCAACTCGACCTACCTTGGCCAGTCGCCAACATCCCCGCCATAACGGCCGCCTCCGTCACCATGCCCGGTCCCAAGCCCAAGCTGGGGAAGCTCACCACCCCCGTTACCGCCACCTTCCCCTCCGAGATAACTTCAGCTATGTCGGCAACGCCTATCTCGGCAGTCTCCTTCAACTTCAAGCCTGATCCGGACTTTATCAAGACGCCCATCAGCCCGCCCCTGGCTTACACCGACTTCCTCTCTAAGGCCATGTCTCTCAACTCCCCGGCCATCGGCTCTGGCCAGACCACTCCCGACTCCCTTCCGGACACCGCTAGCAGCAAGCAGTCGGACTGCTCGTGCAAGTGCGAGAGCTCCTCGCCCACCTCAACCACCAGCGCCAGCTCTAAGGTCTCATTCCAGGTCTCTCCTCCGGCCACGGCTCCTGTTGTGCCTCCAAGCCCCTTCCCGACCTCTGTTCCCATGTCAGCACCGCCGATTGGGGCTGCTGGCTTTCCTAGCCTCAAGCTGCCTCCCAGTCCGGCTGTCTCCCATATGGATTCTCCTCTGAGCGCCACCACTGCTCGGTCTCCTTTCAGTGCTCGCCCTGTCCACTCGGTCTTCGACTGGGATGCGGCCCTCAAGGCTCGCTTCGCGGAGAAGAAGCAGAAGTCTTCGCGGACCAGCGTACGGCACATCAGAGAGGTGGTGACGAGGACTGTCACCTACACTCCTCGGATGGCTCCCGCCCCCAAGGGCAAGAGGCGGAAGGTCGAATAAGCGCGGAGGCCATTGTCTCAGACGACACACACTCCCCACTAACCTCAACGAACAACCCACTCCCCATCTCAACACACATTTGACGATCACTCGATAACTTACATTCTTTTTGTCCATATCACTGGTCCGCAACGGACGCGCTAAAAAAGCAGAGAAGAGACGAGGAAGAGCGAGACTGTGAACCGTGGCTCCGGCACTAAGACACGGGAGGCACTCATACGACGTCACGGCTCATGTCATCTTTGGGCAGCACACGATCTAGTCTAGCATCCATCCTTGGCGCCAATCATGGAAGGCCCTCTGCTTTGCTGCAAAGTTTTTTTTCTCTGGTTCAGCCAATTTTTTTTTATATCAACTATCTCATGAAGACGGGGAACAGGAACGGGACAGGTTTTTTGAGCTTCTAGGGAGGTATGACTGGAGGAGTTTCACGGCGTTTATAATGTCTTTTTCCCACCTTGGATGGAGCGTTCCATGGGTGGACGGTGCAGCACACCAAGGTTTGATACCAAGAAGAGCGGATGGGCGGTCGGGGATACGATCGCGATGGGGGATCAGAGAACAGGGTCAGGACCTGGCTTGGCTTAGGACCTAGCTCCAGGACCTGCGGATAAACAGATTTGAGGAGGAGGAAGGCATAGGCGAGGGACGAAGCGAATCAGTGGCTCGTGTCTCGGACACAATGTTAGCTAGCGACAACGTGTTTATTCGCAACCTAACAAGCCATGGGCTGTTTTCTCGTGTGTCTGGCTTGGCTTGCTCGTGATGAACGTATGTCCGACACTCTGCGTGATGCGGGGCTACTACCATCAAGAGGTTTGGCCTTGTGCATGACGCCAACGCCGAAGCCGTCGCGCGTCCGGCCCCGTTTCGTTTGTTTTTGTTACCTCGCGAAAGAACTAAGAAATCGAACGTGCATGTTTGTTTGTTTTTTTGCAGATCTGTCATGGTGGTAAAAATGGGCCGCCGGGTGGCCACGCATCGCGAATCTGGGATGCAGCAACACACGACTGTCGCCGCCCCTCCATCTGTTCTGCCCTCCACCCATCCTCCCCTCACCATTTCCAAATATATCCCCTGTTCCTTGCAGGCGTGGCGGGTTTGCGCGAATGACTTACAGGGCCCTTGCGAACGCCTCGCCCGTCCTTTCCCTCCCTCCCCTTTGCGTTCTGTCTGAGATGAGAGAGTGTCATTGATGAAGAGCATCATCAGACCTGAGTAGGGAGGGGTGGAGGAGGGGGGAGGACCCGGGGGAGGGGGGTTTGAAAAAAGGAAAAACGACGTCACAGGCAGTTGTGGGATTTAGAGCTACACACGGGCCAGACGATCAACAAATGAGAGAGGTTTTTTTCTTTTTTTTTTCTTTTTTTTTTAACCGTGCCATGGGCGATCATGAGCATGAGAAGGGCCATATCTCTCACTAATCAGGGGCAACGGGGAGATGAGGATTGGATGTCCACAAGGCCGGATTTTGGGTCGAGGGCACTCGGGAAGAAGACGTTTTGATAGAGCCAGGCCCGTTGGTTCCTCGCCCCGCGGTCAGCCTGGTAAGGGTTTCCCTGGTCTGAGTCGTCCTCTCTTTTGCATGTTCCGTGTGCTCTGAGAAAAAGCCGACGTCACTGGCGATACACCCCCCCTCCCCCTTGGCCCCCTTGCGACCCCCGGTCTTTCTTAATGATAAATGTGTGTTCGTCCTGCTGCTGTGGTCTGTCGGTCTCTTTCCTTGTTGCTTTCGGTTTTTTTTTTTTTTTTTTTGGCGCTGCGTAAAAGCGGCGCGACCCAGCACAACCCAACACCCCGGTCCCTTTCCTCTCCTAAGCGCCGGGCCTAGGACCGAACGCAGGCCAGCCGAGCGACGGGATTGGCCGGCGCCGTTCGCGCCCGTCACGCACCAGGACGGACCCGAGGCTGTGATTGGCGACCTGCTAAGCGCCCGGGTCTGGTGGGGGGCCCCAGAAATTGACTGAGAGGCAGCATGCAGAAGCGTCGTTTTTCTTTTCCTTTTCGTCTGTGTCCTGGGAGGGGCTTTGCTCAGTGATGCTCCAGTCAGTCGCTCTGTGATGCAGTCAGTCAATGTGCGAAGACTTGCAGCGCGCTAGACGGTTGAAACCCACTCACTCTGAAGACTTGCCTGACTGATTTCCCACTCCGACGACTTCGCCGACGATGGCGGACTTGGCGTGGAGCACAAGTTTGACGGAGGGTTTGATGTGTGTAGTCCGTTGATAGCGTGTTGACCAATCCTGTAAAGACCCGACAGCACCTATGTTGATCGAGCTGAACCAGCACTGAATGCCTCTTCGCCGAGTGACCAACCCCCCTCAGGTCGTTGACCGCAACCGCGGAAGCGTGGCCAAGTGATCCGAGACCCAGCGCCTACCGAGTTGGGTGCCCTGTTCCCACGACACTAAGAGTCCCTTCGTCGCCCGGGCTCCAGCACGGCATCACCAGCTAACTCGTCCAACCCGCAGAGCGCCAGTGACGAGACGTACATGGTGATGTGATAGCCCTGCGCGTCACACCGTCTCCGGCGGCCGCCCCCTCATTGGCTCCCCAGGTCAAGCCCTCAAAAGCGCCGTCTCGCCTCCATCTGAAACGGGGGCCTGAGGATGAGCGAGATTGAAACGGGTTTCAACCCGCTGCTGCTGACCCATCCCGCTGGGTGGAACAAACGCCATGGAACATTCCCAGGGGGAAGCCTTCGACCGTTGCTAATTTTGGACCTGGCCGCCGTTCACCACGACCGCCATGGCGACATTCACATCGCTTCGTATCTATATATATCTTTGACTTACTTCGATTGGAGGCTAATGGTCAGATTTGCCACGCGGGACGGCTTGTATCTCACTCAAGTGGAAACTCAATTTCCCATTCGCCTGCCGTCTCTTCATTCGAGGCATAGTAGTTGTGAGACAAATCTCGAGTCCATGTAATTGCTGTGGGTTGGACTCAATCAACCTCCCGCACCTCCTCTGCCACGGCGTTGCATTGAGCGACCTTGACCCCTGCCCCCGTGAGAACATGGATCCAGAGTCGCTGCGTGTCGCTCAACCGGTCGTTTGCGCTCTTCACCTCCGAGAACATGACTTCTCCCTTAGCCTTACCAGGACCCCTAGACGCCTCCCCCGTGTCGTTTCTGGTGCGCCAGAGAATCAGGTCGGGGATGCCGCCACCCCTCTGCCTGTACTCTTGGGCCATGACTTTGCAGACGGCCGCCAAGGCACTCCCTTCGAAGCAGTCGACCAGCTCAACTAAGTCCTTCTGTTCAAAGTCCCAATTCAGTCCTGCCACACTGGTTCGGCGCTCGTGCTCCCTGTCCCAGACTTCGCGCAACAACCGTCCACCTTCCCCATTCGCAATCTCCACTAGCCGGTGGTTGATCTCTGAGGCCCGGGCAGGGAAGAATGCGTCGGTGTGCAAGTCTAGAGGGCAGGTCTGAAAAGCTGTTTGGAAAACATTTGGAATGTAGAGAAACAGAATGTCGTAGAAGAGGTATGCAAAGAGGGTACGGATTATGCCGCCCTCAGAGTGATACCCTTTCCAACCCTCTGATCGATAGTGACTTAAACACATGTCTTCCACGCTGCACTCTGTATCCGAGTCTGGCGATTCGAGCCAGATAGTTTTGGTCGAAGCTTGACGACCCGGTTTGGCCGGTATTTCCCGCTTCAGTTGAACGCCATTGACGTAATGCTCCACGGGCTTTTCTAGCCCGACATGACCAAAGTCATGCTGCAAGCGGCGTGGGACGCGGAGTTTCTTTTCTAACTTGACCAGGCGCTTTTGGAGATCATAATGGAATATGAGGTGGCAGTCGGGGTCCTGGAGGCCAGCCTCGCAAGTGGTCACCGCGATCCTTTTCCAATGCTTCTTCTGCTGCTCTAGGTCAGTCGAGATTGGGTCCGGGTCCAGTGTGGGCATGTAATGCTCTTCCAATAGCGCCTTGCGCTGATACCAACCGCCTCGCCGAGCCATCTGGAATAGTCGCTGGCCAAGCAGCTCGGTGAGCAAGTTCTGTTCTCTGAGATATTCCTTGAGCCTTCCGAATACATGGGCGGCCTTGTGGACAATCCTGGTATACGAATGGCCAGGAGTGAACCTCCTTAGATAGGCACCTTCGCCCATTTCATAGACAACTTGTTCCTTGTGCTTCTCTTCCTCGAGCAAGGTTTTCCATCGAGGATACAGCTTTTCGAATGTGTCAATAATCTTCCTGAAGCCTTCTTCGCCAGGAGGTCCATTGGACTCCATGATGCGATCAACTTCTGCCTCGAGTCGTATCGCTGTTTCATATTCCAGCAGGTGCATCCGGGATGCAAATATTGTCGAGGTTCGGCACACGATGTATTCGGGGAAGTTCCGTCGGGCCATTTTGGCGAGGATGATGGTGGTGAGTGACTTCTCCGTCCATTCCGTCGACCTGTAAAACACCAGGTGAACACGCTCGAATAGTGTGAATGCGCCAGGGGACAACCGAATACATGGACCAAGAATGTCAAGCGTCTTGCTTAGGAAGTACTGTTTCCGGGTTGAATCCTCTCTTGAAAGAGTTCCGACACGTTTCTTTTTTACGTCCTCACGATCCTCCGAGGTGGATGAGTCGCGGCTGTTGTGCCGGCTGAGTCCAAGCGCCATTAAGCCGGTCTGTTGATTGCTCATTCGGATGAAAGATTTGATGAGCTCTGCCTTGTTCCGGCCTTGGAATTTGGCTTCTTTCCCTAAAGTCTTTAATTCATCCAGGCTCAGAAGCAACGCCGCTTCCTCGAGGGTGCTGATGTGGTCTTTTGACCCATCGGCGAACGTGAAACTGTCTCCCAGGTTGAATTCCTCCAGGTCAACTCCCTCAACCGGACTCAATGCGGGTGCAGTGGAACAGCAAGGTAGTGTCTGCTGTCTTTGAAGAGAATCAATGGCGGCTTCAAGGTCTGAGATGTCGTTGTGGTAGCTCAGACGACTATGCCGGTGCCACGAAGCCGTTTTTCTCAGAAACAATCGCACATATCTGATGGTGGTAAGCGGAGATAGGGTATCCACTGGCAATAAATAACCTACAAATACTGTGCTCCATAGTCTAACTCTCTCCACTGGCGGAATACTTCCATTTCCTTTTCATCGAATAGGTGTGTTTCCTCATCCAACACCGTATCCAAAGCAAGATTGAAAGCGTCCACGTAAATGGAGCTTTTGCCCCTGACCCAGAGTGGGTGAGTTTTCTCAGCCTTCTCACCGTTGTCCGCAGTACTAATTTGCGATGACTTCATCGCCTCGTACTCTGCAATGGCTTGACTGTCGACCTGAGTAGGTGGTAAAACATTCTCAAAGTCGGTGACCCGGAGACGACTGTCATCCTCTTCCTGATCATCAGAATAGCCTCCATCTGCGGCTCTTATTTGGATCATTTTTGTAGGAGAGATCGAGTCCGACTGGTCGGATTCATGGCCCATGGATTCCTCTCGTTTGGGACGTTTGGTTGGCCGCTCTGCGTCTCCATCAACATGTGCGTTGGCTTGGGTATTGCTGCGACGCCCACCCTGTGGCTTCGAAAGCCTCGTTACAAACGCATCCATGCTTCTAATGAAGCCATCACCCACTTCGGCGAGGTGAATAATGTTCTTTTTGCCCTGTTGAACTCCTCGATGGAGGGTGACGCGAGGAAGTCAGGCAGACACGTCGGTGCGCCACGGGCCACCAACACCATGACACGTGGTCACGTGACTATCCTGAAATGCACTGGTCTTCAGAACCAAGGGTTCCCCTCCGTCTTGTATGTAAGAACCTCGACAACGGCCAATTGGGAGTAAACGGACGTTCACAAAATGGCAGAAGAAGCACAAAAACCATACCCGACGGTGGATGTCCCACTAGTCACCACCTCGTTTGAATCCGCTGCCAACACGCTCCCGGCGCAAACTGAACAAAGAGATACCCCACAAAGGGACGTGGTCATGTTTGATGCCATGATGGAACAACCTGCGGTACGTGTTTGCCCTTCCACTGATAGCAACAGCTGCGTGGAAGACTATTTATGCATGTCGATTGCCTTTCTTGTCTATCTATAAAGCCGACTTCGCCTTTGCAACATCCTCCAACATCACTTGTCCTGCTCCACACACACGCGCCCATTCCCTCAACATCATCGCGACAGCCTCGCTGACAGGAAATGAAGTCCTCCCCCGCGCCCCTCGTCCACGCGCCGAGCCCCGTCCCCGGACGAACTGGAACTCCGGTTCAAGGATCAAGAGCTGCCTCAGCACACCCCGATCCCGGCTTCTCGATGCCAGCTGAAGCTCCCCCACATGGAGATGCGACACGAAGATACCTGAACACGAAGGTGACGGGAGTCCTACTCGAGGGCATGAAACAATTGGCCAAAGACAAGTATGTACTCGGAAGATTCCTGAGCAGCACATACACGCTGACAAAACGCTAGACCCAGTGACCCGCTCCGAGTTCTGGGAGAATATTTGATACAAAAGTCGAGAGAACTGGAAGGGCCTAATTAGGCGCAATGTTGGGTTTATCGTTGCTAGGACTTTGTACTTCACTCGGCGGTAGAGGCTGAACACAAGGGCGTTCCGGATATCATAAGATTCAAGCAATGGGTCAATCAATTGGTGTGGTGTTGCCATTTCAGCTCAGTGGTCAGATTGCTTTCTATTTGAGCAGTCGACTTCACTGCGGTTCTCCCAGACAGGGTACATAAGCATCATGGCTCTAAATGCAAGTTTTTCCATAATTTATCCCCAACTCCATGACCCTCGGGAGACCTTCACCTCCACGTGTAGCGCCAGGCCGTGACTAGGTTCGCTTAAGCGACGATGGTGCTGGCAGTGGCGGACTCGTACTTCCAGGTAGGGGGGAGGACACCGACGGTCTTGTAGTAGCGGGCGAGACGGTGGATTCGGGACTCGATGAGAATGAGGCGGAACTTGGAGTCCTTGTCCTTGCGGTTGCGCTCGAGGTGCTTGCGGACGGCAACAGCCTATGATGAGAAAAATTCCATTAGTGCCAAATCCTTAAAACCTAGGAGTTCAGATGTGCTAGCCGTACCTTCTTGATGAGCATATACAGATCCTCGGGAAGCTCGGGGGCGAGGCCTGTTAAGTCTCTCTGTCAGTCTTGACCGCACAGAGGCATTGGAAGACATCGTCTCCGTTGAAAGATGTATAGGTCTACTATCACATCTTTGGTTGTTCAGGGTGGTATCGTACCGTTCGACTTCAGGATTCGGAGAATTCGGTTACCTGGGAACCACGTTAGTAATGCACCTTCTCTTCTCTTGCTCGCAATTCACATACCGGTGACAAGCTTGACCTGGGCAATGCCGTGGGAGTCACGGAGGATGACACCAATCTGCGAGGGAGTGGCACCCTTTCGGGCCAGCTTGGCGATCTGCTCGACGACCTGCTCGGGGGTGGTCTTGAGCCAGGCGGGAGCAGTGCGGGAGTAAGGGACGGCGGAGGCAGAAATGCCCTTTCCGTTGCTGTGAAGTCGGCCCATCTTGTCGGTTTGGTGGTGTACTGTGGATGATTAGTTGTCGTCGATCGAGCGAAAGGAAAGTTCGCTTTGTGGGGAGCGGTGAAATTATTTTTGATTTGGTGGTTAGGGCAGCGCTGGTCCAGGTGGGCTAGTGCACGTGACTCGCGTGGCTGCTCGCGCGTCAACCCGCTAGCAGCTTTTTTTCCTTTGCTAACTTCTCCTTCTCCTTACCTTCCTTTCCTTCAATCATCTTCTTCCTGACCAAGAAAACAATCCGTCCAATAAGGCTCCTGTATTTCTGGTAAGTTAAATCTCGCCTCTTCCTCTCCCTTCCCCATCCCCATGACCATCAACATGATGATACATCACATTTTACTTTTTTCTGGTACCTCTTATGTTAGAGTCTTTGGGCTCAATGAATGTAACGGACTTCTGATTTCTGGTCACCCTACCTCAATGTTTGTCTGAATATTTGAAGAATTTTTGCTGACAACGTAATAGATTTACAAGCTTGAATGCACCTAGATAGGTAGTTACTTAGTAGTGTCGTGTATGTACTCTCCACATGAGGAATCATGTGCAACAATGAATAAAGAATGAAAGAAACTTCAATTTCACTTGTACCGCGCCTGTGTCCGCATCGTTGCTTCTAACCTGGCCAAACTTGAAAGCTCCATTTGGTTTCCACTATTTTACATTTTCAAGTGACCACACCCCTCAATACACCAGCAGATACGACCCCTATTCGACCTTGAGACATAACCAAATCTCTCCGTAGGACTACTCCTCCTAACGTCCCCATTGCCATTAAACGCACTACCAAGCGCCGACATCGAAATTTTCCTGGATTCTGGATTAGCATTGACTTCGAGGGACAAAGCATGCTCACTTACCTCGGGGAAATAAGTTGTCACCACAGTTCTGTCCGCGAACTTTCGTCCAGCCAGTGACTTCAAGGCCTTGGTTGTTGATTCCGTCAAGTCAAACTTGACGAAAATCTTACCCACGCCGGCAGA
Source organism: Dactylonectria alcacerensis (assembly GCA_029931735.1). NCBI lineage: Eukaryota > Fungi > Ascomycota > Sordariomycetes > Hypocreales > Nectriaceae > Dactylonectria > Dactylonectria alcacerensis. Next base: position 4,097,748 of record JAPMUZ010000002.1, read on the forward strand.
TTGTCTGCTGCCGCCAGTGGGTCTGGGGATCTTCAGGTCGACTATAGTTCCAAACTTAGAACACTCTTCGCGGACGTCCTCACAGATTTCTAACACGACAAGTTAGCACAAGACTCGCAGGGCTGAATTGAATGGCAGCGTCTAATTTACCTTCATAGTCATCGTTATCCATGAGCTCTTCGGCGGTGACCATGTTGAGAAGCTGTAGAACACGGCTCGTCTCGACTTCGTTATTAGTCTGGGAAGCAAGGCCGCTGATGGCAGTGATGCCGACGTCGAAGTTGGCAACTTGCGTAGGGCCAATGCTAGCCTTGGTTACCTTCAACTTCTTGCCTCCAACATCCATGCCATTGAGTGTGTCGAGAGCAGGTGGGTTGGCCGAAGCCGGGTCCTGATACTCGGCAAACGCAATACCCTGCATGTCGTTAGAAACCAACACCACATTTAGGTCGAGAAGTACTCACTCTGGATTCTTCTGTGCCCCTGTCTTTGACGAGAACGAATGCCTTAGGCTTGCCGAAAGCCGCAAGAAGTTCAATGACCTGATCTTCTGTCAAGAAGGTTGGGATATTGGAGATGCTCAGTTTGCTGATGGTATCCGGCACCACGTTGGAGACGACCTCGGGATCGAATGCAATCTCCTCCGTAATAGCTGGCACAACGTAGTCCCTGGGCCGGCGGATCTCAAGGCCACGACTTCCTCCGTTTGCAACGCCATTCGCATCATCATCAGCCTCCATGGAGGTGCCGTCCAGGGCCAACGCAACTGTCGCATCAGATGCGCTTCTGAATTCCAAAACGGCGAACGAGTGGTCGTTGGAGAATTGACAAAGTGTGCAAGGGTCTGTATTCTCAATGACATTGAGGCCATTGAGCTGAAGGTTGAAAAAGGAGAGTAGGCTCTCCTCAGACGTGCCAGATGGGATCTTGGAGACCAGAAGACGCTTCGACTGCCTCGAGTTGCTGGCCTTGAGGCCGGCACTAGTGACTTGGCCGCCCGGCTGGTTCATGAACGCCTGGAGCTTGCTAGGATCCATGGGCTGCTGTCGAGGGGCACCTGGTAGAGGGAACATGCCCGAGAGCTTCGCCTGCTCGGCTGTCACATTGTCATAGCCAGGAGGCTTGATGTCCCACTGCGTCAACCGGCGTTTACGCTCCAGCACGGGAACGATGTCAGTCAAGTCAGGCGTCGGCTCTCGCTTCTTCGGAGGGGGGGTTGGACTACGGCGATTCTCGACTTGTCGTTGGAAACCCTCTTCGCGTCGATCTCGTCCTCCACGACGGCGATCATCGTAGGGGTCTCGCTCTCGTCTGGGGGGCCGTTCATCATCGTCGCGTCGAGCATCTCGTCGCGATGAGCCTCGATCGCGATCCCATTCGCGCTCGCCTCCTCTTCGCTCACGCCCGGAGTATCTGTCCTCGCGCTCTCGGTCCCGATGATTTCGGCTGGAAGAGTAGGCATCAACGTCGCCATCACCTCGTCGATGGCTTCGGTGGTCTGGTGAGCGGGAGCGTCGACGGTCTCGATCTCGATGTCTGTCACGGCGATCATCTCGATCACCACTCCTGGGAGGCTGCAGATAGTTAGTACAAACCAAAGGGCAGAAGGCGAAAAGATATTTACCGGATAGTCTCGTCCCCTGCGCCCGCCGCCGTCTACGTGTTCGTGGTTAGCAACGTGACCAGGAGAGAAGAGGGTATGGAGTTGTGAATATACCTCGGGACGAGTAAGTATCGCCGTTCATACTTAAGATACTGACAAGCGACTCTAAAAAGGGTCAGGATCCGCTGGAATTGATGATGTTGTCTGGTTGGCAGGCAGAACAGTTTCATCAAAGCCGCCACGAGGTTCCAGGACTAAAAGCTGGAATCGCGCGAGGCTGGAGCTTTTTTGCCAGATGGAGCTAGTGGGTTTTGGGACTAGCGCTCAATCGAGACTCGGCTACCCGCCAAAACTGCAGCTTGCTGGCTTTAGGTGCATCCAGCGCCAAGGGGCAAAAGACTAAACCGCGTCACTCGCCCTCTCAACTCCTTCAATTCATCACCCAAATTTATCATTGCATGCAGAACTCGACCTTGGACCGACATTGAACAGTTCTGGTAGCAAATGGCTCTTGCACGAAATTCTGAATGGCGGAAACTGCCTGTGAGCCTGGCAGAGCTGTGCATCAATACTACGCTCCGCTGTGGCCAATCCTTTCGATGGCGACAGATCAAAGATGAATGGTTGGCATTTCATTCCCTAACGTTGTGAATAACCCCTAATGTATTCAGGATATGTACTTTACACGGGCGCATTTTATCTCTGAAGCAAGATCCCACGCATCTGCATTACAAGGTCACTTGGCCAGTAAAGCGACCTGTATCTCTCACTTCGCCCTCAGTTGCGCATGAGCCGTCACCAATCGATGACACCGAGGCACTCTTACGGCATTACTTCAGCCTGAACCTAAATCTTCAAAGTTTATATGAACAGTGGTCACAAGCCGACCCTAACTTTCGCAAGAGAGCCCCTAAATTTATGGGAGTTCGCATGCTCAGCCAGGACTCATGGGAGGCCTTGATAGGCTTCATCTGTAGCAGCAATAATAACATCTCGAGAATATCACAAATGGTACGCAAATCAAGGTCCCTGAAATAGTTTCCAAGTAACCAACACGCTCATTTCAGGTTCATAAATTATGCAAACATTATGGTTCCCTCATCGGTCACATTGGGGATGAGGCATTCCACGATTTTCCGACTCCCGCGGCGTTGACAGGCAAGCAGGTGGAATCTCACCTCCGAGAACTTGGGTTTGGGTATCGCGCCAAATACATTGCTGACACCGCGCGCATGGTGGCCGAAGAGAAGTCAAGCTACTGGCTAGAAACCCTTCGGAATCCTGAAAACCCGGGCTTCAATACGAACCCGGTACCAAAGGACCAGTATGCGACCTACAAGGAAGCACACGAACAACTACTCACACTAAAGGGTGTTGGTCCAAAAGTCGCAGACTGTGTCTGTCTGATGGGCTTGGGTTGGGGCGAAGCAGTCCCAGTGGACACACACGTCTGGCAAATAGCTCAGAGAGATTACAAATTTGGCAAGATGAAGACAAAGACTTTGAATAAGGCCATGTACGATGCAGTGGGAGACTACTTTAGGTTACTGTGGGGGAACTACGCCGGCTGGGCGCATTCGGTCCTCTTCACCGCCGACCTGCGTGAGTTTTCTGATAGAGCAACAAAGAAGGAAGAGATCAGTGTGATAAAGATCAAGGAAGAGATTGTTGAGGAAGACAAGCCGCTTATGAAGCGGAAGAGGAAAGGGATGGCCGAGGTGAAGACGAAGGTGAAGAGGGAGGTGAAGACAGAGGTGAAGACGGAGGTTAAACCCGAGGATGGCATAGATATTGCTGTTGGGTTTGGGCGCAGATCAAAGAGACTGCGCACTACTACGTCGAAGTCGTGAGGCTCACAACGTTGAATCCACTAGGTATTCATTCAACTGAGATCGTGTTTTGGAGGTTGTTTGCCATGTGGGAAAAGAAAACGTTTCCTGCAGTTCAAATAGAGAGCCGAATCTTCCACATACAAAGAACAGATGTCCTATTGGGAATCTGGAGGCCTCATTGTTCCATAGATCGCCGCCATCATTGGCTGATTGATGTCAGAGGAAATTTAGTTGAAGCAGATTTAGGTGCACATGCGACGCGGTTGCGACCGCAGCCTGGGCGGGTAAATTTCGGGTGGAGACGCCGTCGCGCTTTTCTCTGGGCAGGGAAAGCTTCGTCAACGACCACAATTTTGCGACCAGCCACATCAGTAGCAACTCCCCATGCACGACGACAACGCCGGGAGCGCCCCATGTACTCTTGAACCGGGATGAAGCAGGGAATTCGATAAGTCATCATGTCTGACGCCGATTTTGAGACGATCAAGAAGCTCCAGCAGGAGCGAAACGCTGCAGCTGCCGCGAAGAAGGGCTCGCGCACCTTTGACGCTACAAATCAACGAGCCGACTCGACCAAGCAGAAGCTCACCGACAGCGCCGACAATGATCTCTACGATCGGGATGCAGGCGACAAGTTCGCTGGCTATCATGCCTCCCTACCGATGGGCAACGAGGACGAAGATATGGATGACACTGACAACACGCGCCGACTTGTTGGACAATACACTGCGTCGCGAGACATGATCGACGAGTTCGCCCGCGGAAGTGGCGTCGAGGAGGATGATATTTTGGCCGGCCGAGGAGAGAAGAGTGGCCGCATCACCGATCGCGAGACTGATTACCAGAAACGTCGCTTCAATCGCGTCCTCACCCCGACACGCGCCGACCCGTTCGCAGAGAATCGCCAGGCTGGTGCATCCGAAAATGGTACCAGTTATCGCGAAGTTATGGAGGTCCGAGATCTCGAACGGGAGGAGGAGCGCGTCCGACAAGCTATTCAAGCCAAGCAAGAGGGACAACAAAATGGCGACGATGCTCGGCCGACCCTGACGGAGGGAGATAAGGAGAATGCTGAATCTGGCTCGACTGAGGCTGTAGCTGCTGGCAGAAAGCGCAAGAAGAGATGGGATGTGTCATTGGCCCCTGAACAAGATCAGGAAAACAAGGCTGAAGCCGCTGATGCTGTCAAGTCTAAGCGCTCGCGGTGGGACCAAGCGCCTGCAATTGCGGCTCCTGGCGCAGATGCTGCCAAGAAGCGTTCTCGATGGGACCAGGCCCCCTCAGCTACCCCGATGGGCAACCAAGGCCTTGCTACTCCGATGCACCAGTCGTCTGCCCCTACGCTCCCGACTACATTTGGAACGGACATCTCTGGTCGCAACATGCCCCTGAGCGATGAGGAGCTTGATATCCTCCTCCCCGGCGAGAGCGAAGGCTATAAGGTTCTTGAGCCTCCTCCAGGATACGAGCCTATCCGTGCTCCCGCCCATAAGCTCATGGCCACTCCAGCAGCCCAGACCGGATTCATGATGCAGGACCCGGAGCAAGTGCGCCTCAGTGGGAAGGCAATGCCTGCTGAGATCCCCGGAGTTGGTGATCTGCAGTTCTTCAAGCCGGAGGATATGGCATACTTCGGAAAGCTCACTGATGGCTCCGATGAGAATGTTCTTACCGTTGACGAGCTAAAGGAGAGAAAAATCATGAGATTACTTCTCAAGATCAAGAACGGCACTCCGCCTATGCGAAAGACGGCTCTTCGACAGATCACTGACAACGCAAGACAGTTCGGAGCCGGGCCCCTTTTCGACCAGATTCTTCCCTTACTCATGGAGAAGACGCTAGAGGACCAGGAGCGCCATCTGTTGGTCAAGGTCATTGACAGAATTCTTTACAAGCTCGATGACCTGGTGCGTCCTTACGTGCATAAAATCCTCGTGGTTATCGAACCTCTCCTCATCGACCAAGATTACTACGCGAGAGTTGAGGGTCGCGAAATCATCTCCAACCTGAGTAAAGCGGCTGGCCTAGCTACGATGATTAGTACCATGAGACCAGATATTGATCACGTCGATGAGTACGTCCGAAACACTACCGCCAGAGCTTTCGCTGTCGTAGCTTCAGCTCTCGGCATCCCGGCCCTACTGCCTTTCCTGAGAGCCGTCTGTCGAAGCAAAAAATCATGGCAGGCTCGTCACACAGGTGTCAAGATTGTCCAGCAGATCCCTATTCTCATGGGTTGCGCTGTTCTCCCACACTTGAAAGGACTGGTGGAATGTATCGGACCTAACCTGAACGACGAGCAAACCAAGGTCAGGACCGTGACCAGTCTCGCCATTGCGGCTCTAGCAGAGGCATCCAACCCCTACGGTATTGAGAGTTTTGACGATATCCTGAACCCCCTCTGGACAGGTGCCCGCAAGCAACGAGGAAAGGGATTGGCTGGTTTTCTCAAGGCTGTTGGCTTCATCATTCCACTGATGGATGAGGAGTATGCCAACTATTACACCAGCCAAATCATGGAGATTCTGCTCCGTGAATTCTCGTCACCGGACGAGGAAATGAAGAAGGTTGTTCTCAAGGTCGTTTCCCAATGTGCTGGAACGGACGGTGTAACATCTGGATACCTCAAGGAGCATGTCTTGGACGAGTTCTTCAAAAGCTTTTGGGTAAGGCGGATGGCCTTGGACAAACGCAACTACAGACAAGTCGTGGAGACGACAGTCGATATTGGCCAGAAGGTTGGTGTGAGCGAGATCGTGGAAAGGGTTGTCAACAACCTGAAGGACGAGAGCGAGGCGTACCGAAAGATGACAGTGGAGACGGTGGAGAAGATTGTGGCCAGTTTGGGTGCTGCTGACATTGGTGAGCGTTTAGAGGAGCGCCTGGTCGATGGCATTCTTCACGCATTCCAGGAACAGAGCGTTGAGGACATTGTTATGCTCAATGGCTTCGGTTCTGTTGTCAATGCCCTCGGAAGCAGGTGCAAGCCATACTTACCGCAAATTGTCAGCACGATTCTCTGGCGGCTGAACAACAAGTCTGCAACTGTTCGACAGCAAGCGGCCGATCTCATTTCTCGGATTGCCATGGTCATGAAGCAGTGCGGCGAAGATGCTCTCATGGGAAAGCTGGGCATTGTTCTTTACGAGTATCTCGGTGAAGAGTACCCCGAGGTGCTTGGTTCCATCCTCGGCGCTCTGCGATCTATCGTCACCGTCGTGGGTATCTCGCAGATGCAGCCACCTATCAAAGATCTGCTGCCGCGACTTACTCCTATCTTGCGGAATCGTCACGAGAAGGTGCAGGAGAACACGATTGACTTAGTCGGTCGTATCGCAGATCGCGGACCGGAGAGTGTCAATGCTCGAGAGTGGATGCGAATCTGCTTTGAGCTGCTCGACATGCTCAAGGCTCACAAGAAGGGCATTCGACGAGCAGCCAACAACACGTTTGGTTTCATTGCCAAAGCAATCGGTCCTCAGGATGTCTTGGCTACCCTCCTCAACAACCTTCGAGTCCAGGAGCGTCAGTCTCGCGTCAACACTGCCGTCGCCATTGGTATCGTCGCCGAGACTTGTGCTCCCTTTACTGTTCTGCCTGCTTTGATGAACGAGTATCGCGTCCCTGAGCTGAACGTGCAGAACGGTGTGCTCAAGTCTCTCTCTTTCCTCTTCGAGTACATTGGCGAGATGGCCAAGGACTACGTCTACGCGGTGACTCCTCTATTGGAAGATGCTTTGATTGACCGAGACCAAGTCCATCGCCAAACTGCGGCTTCGGTCGTCAAGCACATCGCGCTCGGCGTCGTGGGCCTTGGATGTGAAGATGCTATGGTACATCTTCTCAACTTGCTGTATCCCAATCTATTCGAGACCAGCCCACACGTTATCGACCGCATTGTGGAAGCTATCGAGGCCATTCGTGTAGCCGTTGGCCCCGGGCTGGTGCTCAACTACGTCTGGGCTGGCTTGTTCCACCCGGCGAGGAAGGTCAGGACGCCGTACTGGCGGTTGTATAATGATGCGTATGTACATGGGTCAGATGCCATGGTGCCTTACTACCCCAACCTTGACGAGGACAAGGTAGACCGGCCAGAGCTGGCGATTGTTCTGTAAGATTTTGGAAGGGGGAGGGTCTGGCTGGTATCGGTGAGGGCAGAACTTTTCGTTGCTATTTGCTTGGGAGGAAGCTTGTAATCTGGGACTATGCTGTGGATTGCGAGGGAAGCATGCTCCGGGGCGTTCTGATAGATGATCAAAATGGCTTCACTGTACTGAATTACATTATACAACTGAATATTTCCTTTATCATTACTTCTATCCGGAATACACTGTGAAGTGCCGAGGTGGTAGAGAGCTACTACGCAAACAAGGGCGATGACGATTGGCATGAGGTTAAACAACATGCCGGTCTCCTTGTACGAGCCGAGTACACTGGAGCGGGCCACCTCAACGGAATCATGTTACCTCTGTTCTCCAGTGAGACAATTGAGATGCTTGCTTGAAATGCTCTGGGCTCAGTTGTCTCGGAGGCTTTGGGCCACCGCGTCTCTCGTTGGTCGAGTGATGTTACACCGAAAGCCGCGACCAACATTCAACAGCTTTAAAGGAGAACTGACCCCATGGCTGAGCCTTGAGCCTGATACCTAAGAGGGATCTTACTGGGAGCTTGAAAAGGATCTAGAGTGCTGATCCCGAGCTCAATGTGGTGGGGATTTTCGTTGCCCAGTCTCATCTGGGGCTTCAGGGGATTCTTCTGGGTCTTGTATCATTCCCACAACGGAGCAAGCCACCCTCACCTCTTCAACCATCTAGCCTCAACGCTCGAAGATAAAACCGTACGAGTAGCTTCCAGGGGGAACTTTTGCCGTGCGTGGCCATGGGGCCACTTCCCTCGGCAGATGAGATGTGAGTGGACGGACAGCGCCGAGCTTGGCTTGACTCAGTTGACGCGGAGCTCGAATGACCCGGGGCAGCGGCGAGGTGGTCAGAAGACGCAAGTTGACAGGTCAATGGGAGAGAGAAACAGAGGATCCTTTGATTTGAGGCGGTAAAACAAAAAACGAGGCTTGGGAAACGCACGGCCGGTACTAATTCCCAGGCTGGTCAGTGGTTGCACCCTCCTTCGGTACTGGTGATCGACAGTTTTCCAGATGGGTTAGATTTTAGAATGACTCGGCCCCAGCGCCGTCCGAGGGTTCTGTGTGGCTGCGCGAGTCGGAGCCAAAAGCACGCGTTTCTGGTACTGCTTCTGTTTACTCTACGGCATTTGAAGCTATCGGCCCATCTATTGCACGTGGGTGTTGAACTAGCACCTGCCCCAGGTCCGTGATACAACGTTGCTCCAAGATGAACTAGATGAACTAGAGGAACTAAGTGGTGATTGAGGGGGGAGCAGTCACTAACTGGATGAAGCACTGTAAGCTGGTCTCGTGGGTAGGTTTGGTTTTCTTCCCTGCGTCCGGGATGTGGGCTGTGGAATAGTAATTAGCTGCAGTGTGATGATGTATGGACGTATGTACTATTGAATCGCTACGCATGTACGATGAAAGACAAAATGTGACAAAGTTGCAGAGCGATGAAGCTGGGGTCGTTGGTCAAGTGGGCGCGAGTCATGTTGATCAGTCGCCCATTGAGCGACACCTCTGCCCGCTCAGGCGATGAACCACTATTGAAAACGCCCTAACAATGCTTCCGCGATGTATTTGGTGACTGGTCATAAAATACTCAGCATCTATGATTTGCCAGCTCGGACGAGGCGCAAGAAGATCTTCCAGCCGAAGTTGCGTCCCATGATCTGATAGTTGGAAGAGAAACCCAAGCCAAAAAAAAAAAAAAACCCCCCAAAAGGCTCTGGGGCCGGGCGAGCTGCAGTTGGACGGGCGTCCAACGGCATACGCAAGAATGCGCGTGAGATGTGACATGTGAGATGGTGTGGAGGAGATCGAGATGCGCTTTTCGGTTGAAGTGATCCGGATGGTCAAGATATGCTGCATCCAAAGACCATGCCGAGATGATCATCACGAGGGGCTTCTTGTGGCGTTGACCTGCTGAGTTCTGGATGGCCTCGAAGAAGCAACGAGGCAGCACGGCACAGGTGAATCATGGGTTTGTGCGTGATGCCAGGGTTCTTTTGACAAGAAGTAACTCCGAGACAGTGAGGCCATGTCGGGTATAGGGAGAGACAATCTCGGCGCAGGTAGAATATGAAGCGCCGAGGTTGAGTCGAGCATGTATTTGCTTTGTTGATCAAAGGCACGAGCTGACAGGTGAAGATGCTCACTGAGGTACAGGACAGGACGGCATTATCCGTCCAGCCGCTATGATTTGCAAAAACGGGCGCTATTGTCCAGGAACGACGGCTGCCTACGAAGGATCCTCGGCAGATAGCATGGGGGGAAAGACGTTCAATCAGGTCTGCGTCCAATCCGCGTGCTCTCTCAGAAACGCCTCCCCGCTCGGATGCTGCAGCTGCTGACCTGGCTTGCTACGTTTAAACTAACTGTGCCGTCTGTTCCCACCCTCGTCTCTTTCCCCGTGCGTATCATAAGTGCTGTTCACTACGTGATGAGTGTGTGAAAGTGTGTGTGAGCAAGAGAGATAGATAAGTGTGTGTGGGTGTTGGTGGTGGTAAGTAGGTGGTGTGGAGTTTGCGGCAGCCATTAGCGGCTTGAACTGGGTAAGCGAGTATCAAAATTGCATCCCGTCTTCGCCTTTTCTGGCGATTGGCGTATAGAGGCCAAGGCAAGCGGGAAGGGGAACATGTAAGGGATGAAATGGGAGATCCTGATGGGCGGGATGGCATTTGTTGAGATTGCCATGGGAAAAGTCGGTAAGTGAAAAGAGGGTGTGGGGGCCGCGGAAAGGCTGAGAGAAAAAAGAAAAGCGTGTGAATGATTGCGAGTAATGAGACAAGGGACTATTATTAACGTGCAATGAATCTGAGAGGGCCGAAATCTGAGGAAAATGTTTCGTTTCTTCTTCTTTTGAACTTCGGCCCGTGTGACGCGAGGCGTGCTAGTTTCGGTTTTGGAGGGGGGAGTGGAGGAGCACGAAGTACGAAGTACGTAGTAGTGGGGGAGCTTTTCTTCCGTGTTGAGGAAGAGACAAGGGGGTGCCCAGAAGACGGAATTTGTCAAGTGAACCCTTGTCTGACCAAAACACGACAAGAAAGCCACTCATTCACCCACTCACTCACTCACTCACTCACCTCTCACTCACTTAAGACGTAGGTGCTCACTCACACAATCCAGGTGCCTAAAACTGAGATCCAACGTGTGGGGGAGGGCGTTTTAGAAAAAAGGGGGCGATTCATTGAGGGGGGTTGGCGTAAAGTAAAGCCTGGAGGTTGCGACTGAGTGGCGAAATGTACTCTGTGTCGAAGCAAAAAAGCAACAAGGCCAAAAGCAACCGCGTCGGGACAAGTGAGACTTGTACGTTGTTGACTGCACCTTCAGAAGTTATTTGTGAGAGAATGAGTGACTTGTTAGCCGTCATCTCAGTATTGCAGTGTCCATGTATCCCTTGATCAATTTACAAGGCACCACTACTCCGTCTTTTATTACAGTGATCGGTCTGCTATGTCACTCTCCCGCTCCAATGTCAAGGATGGGTCCTTGACACATTAGTTGCTATAGGTACCTACAGTACAGTAGGTACCATTGATCGGACGCCTCTGATTGCGGCCAGATTCAAGCTTCGGCCTGCCACGTCAAGCAGTCGAGACGGCGCGGGGAGTTGAGTTTTGGGCGGGTGCGCAGTGGATACGGGGGCCCTCAATGGGTTCAATCCCAGTGGATAGCAGGCTGCTCTGAAGATTTTCCGTACATAGTAAAAGCCTTTTCCGTTGCTTGTTGGCCGGGGAAGAGCGGCAAATGTCTGTTCTGTCGCGGGTCCAGAAGGGGTTAGAGGGAGTGGCAAAGCTGGCCTCTGGTCTCCCTGAAATGTCAAGTAGGTACTCCGTACTGAAAACGCACTTGTTCATGGGCGTCAGCCTGCATAACTAAATCCATCTCTCGGCCGACTGCTCCGTAGGGCAGGCGGTAAACTCATCGTGCAGCAAGACGGGACGGACAGCTTTGATCTGATGTCACGAGTGCTGCATGGGGATGTGCTATCAAGAACAGACAGGGCCTCTCAAGTCTCAACCCACGTAAAAGCATTCAACCAAATGTCATCAGCGAAAGTCAGCAGCAGTGCAAAACCCCACCTTGACGAGGCCGCTGTCCGCTGGAACCAGCATTCGCATCCTATATCGGGGGCCAAGTCCGTCTAACGTACAGTGCAGTACAGTTCAGGGAGAACAGTATGGGGTAGTTCTCGAGGAACAAGCTACGGGGGCGGTCGGCAGCCAGCCGACCAGTCAAACAAGGGGGTTCGTCCAGTGAGTCCCCATGGATCCATTGCATGTATCCAGTATGTTCAGTGTGTCCAGTTAACCAGTGTCCAGAACCAGTGTAATCCAGTGCGTGCTTGATGGCGCTGGATGGATCATGGCTGCTCGGCCGGTTGCAGTACCCATTAGCAACCCCCACCCCTGCGTCTCACCCTCAAAGCCTGAAGCGCTGAAAGGCCCTGCTCCCCCGTTCTGCGCTACATGGCCAGCAAGTACCGTGTACCCGCGCAACAAGCCCTGCCAAAAAAGGCCCTTGTCCATCACCCACTTCTTTTCTTTCTCCTCCTCCTTTTCCTATCCTTGTCCATGTCGGGATAAAAAGCCCATGTCTGAAAGAGGCTAAAATGAATCGAACCAGCACAAGGGCCATCGACTACTTCCCTTTAGGTCTTAGCGCGGCTGCGGTTTTTCTGCACACGCCCCCTCCATGCTGCATGCCGTCTACTCCTTCCCTCCCCCGCCCCAATCCTCCCTTCCCCTCCTCATCCCCACATTGACAGCCGAGGTACATGACACTAGCCTTCAAGGCACGGCATAACGCTAATCCCCTCTAGGCCGCCGGCATTGGGGTCTGTGCCAGCCAATGGTCGGCCCCGAATATGACGTTGTCCGGCCGGGGCCCCGGAGCCGGGCGTGTCTCCAGGATGGCAATGGTGTCAGGGAGACCCTGATGCCGTCGCCGCTGACGTCAGGGCGCCGGTACTGTATTTTTTCTTTCTTCCTTGACAGCCTTCCTCCCAACTTCGTACTCCTCTGTCCTGCTCAAGAGCGGTACAAGGGATCCTTTGAAACCAAGTGGGAGAAGAGTCCTTCATTGAAGAAAGACAACTGGCCAACGACACCAGTCCAACTTCGACAGACACCCCCCCCCCCCCCCCCCCACAGGCCCTTCGTCTCTTCATCCCAGGGCAATTGCACCCGAGGCCCGCTGGGGCTCTTGGCGTTGATTTGGAATTTTAGCTTGCAGTTTGACGTCGCTTGATACGAAGTCCACAACGGTTCTTTCATAGCCGTAGTCGCGGCGCAGCAAGCAACTTTTTCCCCGAGATTTCCTTCTGGGTTTTGGGGAGGGGGGAAGGGGGGAAGGGGGCGGTTGCTTTTTGATCGCCTCTTTGCCCGGCGCCGATCCCGCATCCCGGGGGGCGTTGTAACTGTAAATTGATATTACAACCGTAGCCTTTAAAAATTGCACATGCGCGCGATGCGGGAAGACAACGACAAGCGCACGCAGCCGACCAACTCCACAAGCAGGCGGATGGATGCAAGCGTGCATGCATGATCCCTTCCCGCTTCTTTCGCGAGGCGGTGGGAGACTAGGTAGGCATCTCCCATCGCCGAAAAAGAAAAGTTACAAAGAAGCAAAAAAACAAGTTTTCTTGACTGCGCCAGGTTGATGTCAACACGGGATGATGCAAAGTCCCATTCATTCATTCGATGCGCGACAACCTCATCCATACATTCACACGCCTGCCTCGGGCACCAACGATGAAACCCTCCATTCCCTGCTCTGCCCTGGCCTTTGGCCACTTCCCTATGACTTAACCCCCATCCCATGCTGCGATTCATTATCTGATTTAATTAATTTAACTGATGGCGCCTCCGTGACGCACTCGTCGCGAGCCTACGCCCCCCTTCCCCCTCCCCCTTCCCCTCGAGCTCATCCCAGCGCTTCATCCCCTCTACTAATTAGCCCCTCCCCTCCCTCTCCCCCATCGAGTAGGACCCTGAAGATCGATCCCGAAGAAACCTGCGCTTGCGAGCGGTGGCTGGGCCGTCGCCCATTCGTCGCAACCGCTTCTTTTCAAGCTTTCATATGCGCAGCCTCGTCCGGCCCTCCGACGTCATCGGCCGGCCGATGACTGTCATGGCTCCGCGACGGCATCCTTCCAATTGGCCTCGCGCGTCAGCTGCGTCGCGCGCCGACCGTCATTGCCCCTTTCCCCCTTCCCCTCCCTCCGAACGCATGCCCCGGGCGCCGTTTCATCCAGCCGGAGCAAGCCAGAGAAAGGGAAAGCAAGGCGGACCCCTTCTTAGTGAAGATGGAAGTGGGATGGGTGGATAGAGTGCCTACTGCTTCTCGTGTTTTTGTGTGTGTGTTGTGTGTGTGTGTGTGTGTGTTGCATCACAGGTCACTGGTTAGGTCAATGAATCAAGATAACAAGGCAGCTTAGAAAGTATACCCCCATTGCCAAGGCCCAAGTCCAGTACATACTTCTGCATCAACCGTCATACGTACGTCTTGCATTTCAAGCCCGGTTCTTATCTAGATTCCCAAGAACAAAAAACACTTGAGGCCATCACGACGCCCGGGAAAAAGCCCGACCCACCTCGGGAGCCCAACATCGCTCCCCTGCTTTGGCTTTTCAGCCGGACCGGACGTCATCCGACAAGTCACGCGATAGCGTCATACCCTCCTCATACCCCCATACCTCCAATACCATACTAACCCTCATACGAGAGGATTACTCGTACCCTTCATACCTTCATACCCTCGATTGAGCCAAGACCCGTCGTCCCGCCCCGGCACGGAGGTGAAAGGCGTCTCTCAGCGGGTCCTATTCGGGTGTCAAAAATGGGATGCGGTGTGCAGGTTTGCGTTATGCGGGACAGGCCAGCAGGGCAATGAGAATCGGCCACCCAAAGTGCGCATTGCAATCATTGGGCAATTGAGCACAACTTCTGAGAGCTTCGTCTCTAGGTAGTGACTGGGATCGATACGTAGCAGCAAGGGAGGGGGGGGAAGAGTCAACAAAACCAGGCCTTGCAACAACCTCATTTACAAAGCATGAATTGTACGGGCATGGTCCCTTCCCAAACTGTGGTACTCACGTGCACGTGAATGTAAGCGATGTAAGCGATAAACCCTCTCACTAATTGAACCAACTATGAAGCACTCTTCACCAGTGGATTTTGTTATTCCACCACCAACCGTATCCAGTGAGATAGATTCAACGGCCAACTCCAAACAGAACTGACAGTGATGCGCAGTTTCCTATCTATTCCTGGAATCAAAAATCCATCCCCCCCCCGGGCATCTTCTCATTCTTAGGAACATTATTCAGCAAATCCATGTTGTTTTCAATCTCCAATCTCCAAATCTTCAACCTCTAATTTCCGTCCTTCCCACATTCGTCCGTCTCAGGCTCTCAACCCAGCTTCATCCCGGCTCGCCCATCCCCGTGCCCCCAAATCATCTCTCCACTCCAAAAGCTTGTCCAGTCTTGACAAGGCCGCCCTAACTGAATATTCGCCCTAACTCCCCTGCCTTACTCCCCTGGCAGTGCCTCATTCAGCAGGGATACAGCCCATCTGAAACGCCGTGCCATTCCCTCCCGAGTCAAGATCCCCCCCCCGTCCTCCTCCATCCCGCCATCCAACCCCATCAACACAACGCGCTCGCCCTCCATACTCCATATTCTCACGGCCGTCTAGCAGGAGAAATCCGAGTATGAGGAAATAAGGGGGCCTTGCGAGATTGCACATCCGGTGGCATGTGTAATTGTGTATTGTACTACGACCCAGCAGTAAGCACGTAGCATGTGGCATGCCTCTTTGACTACCCGGGCGGAGATGAAGCGCCCAATGAGATCCAAACCCATTGTTGAGAAACTCTCACCGTCCGTGTCCCGAGCTGAAATCTACGTTCGACGTTTGTTTTGTTCTCCTCCTTCACCCGTCCGTCGTCGGTCGTTAGGACATACTGCGCCGAGAGAAGAGAGATGCGGACGACGCGCCGCAACTGCCAAGCGGCTATTCCAAGCCTCCAAGCCACCAACTGACCATCTCATCAACCAGCCTCTATCTAGTCTACATAGTAAGTTAGTCTCCCGGGGAAGGGCTTTTGCCAAGGACGTCGAGGCGATGTCGAGGCTTGCGCGCCTTGTTTTCCCTCACCTCACCTCAGAGACATCCACCCTCGCGCTTATTCCGTCGCCACTTCTACTGGGTATCACCTTGCTCTGAGCCAACTCACTTTGGGGAGGGGGGAAACCAGAAACGAACATGCAGGTGGGGCTGCATCAGGAGACGCAAGTGAACGGGCCCAAATCGAACGGGCCCAAGACGAACCTGTCCAGCACAAACGGGTCCAGAATGAACGGACCCGATTCCTGAAGCCTTGTTCCAGGTCAAGGGCGATTGCTCTACGACGTACGCCTTCTTCCGTCTCTAAGACCAAGTCAGATGCCAGAGTGCCCCTGTCGTGGGCAAGTAATCACCAGTCCTCACAGGGAACTGATTTTCCCAACGTGGTACGACGCTCGAAAGGCACCGTTTTTCTTTGATGTTTCCATGCCTTGTCACTCATCTGCGGAATCAAGTCAAGGGGCCATGTTGAGAATAACGCTCCGTGCTATTGTACTTCGGGCATTTCAATTTCAACTTTGCTGCTGCTGTCGCAGTCTGTCGACTCCGCTAGCTAACTCTTCAAGTCTGCCGCTTCCCGGCTTCACCCGTAACCTCCCTTGACTGCTCATACAAGCCCTTGCCTCAAAAGACACATGTAACAGATGATACTGTCCACCGTCTCGACCGGGTATATCGTTACCGTAACGTAGAAACTAGTCGTACAATCGCCCACTCTCCCGTGAGCCTCCGCCCCTCTCTCACTTCCCACGCCAGTAATGTAACAGTGTATGTTGCCTTCCGCGTGCCGATAACTTGGGAGTCTTCGAATCTTAGATAGGACAGATCGATTCGAAACGTAAATCGACATAGACGTGTCCTGCGCTGCAAAAATAAAAAAAACAGATAACTCTCCCCAAACGCCAGGAGGTAAGGGTATCGATAGGTTGGTCCACTTCGCCTAGGCCCATCCCAGAGACAACCCCCCAAAAAACAAGTTCCCGCTAGATCATGCGGGGGCAGAATGCTGCAAGGAGTCTGCCCTCCCGTCGAAACGATCGAATCGAATGATAATACACCGCCGTTGGTTTCCCCCTCCTAGCCAGTCGGCATCCCCTCCGCCGCCAGCCTTTTGTGTCCGTTTCTCTATACCGCGCTTGCCGTGATGTAGTAGTATTTCCAGGTGATAAAAATAAAAACGCATTGATTAAATCCAGAAGTGCGTTCGAGAGCCGTTGCTAGTCCCCGGCTCGTCGTAGCACATCTTTTGTGATGGTGAGCGAGTGATATATTTGCTTGCGTTCGTAGAGTTGAAAAAAGTTATGACTCCATGAGCCGTCGTGTAGATGAATCAAAACCGGTCTGATGTTGAAGACATCGCATGTTCGATTAGTCGGAGTGGTGGTCCTCAGACCCAGCTTCCGATCGAGCGTCGCCGCGATGAACCTTCCTGTGTCGTCGAAGGTTGGAAACGACCGAGAAATGTCGGCCACAACCCTCAACTTCGCACGCGAATGCTAGGAAAGTGTTAGCTACATCCACCTTGTCATGGTTTCGGGTACGTACGCTTCTCGCCAGTGTGGCTATACATGTGAGTCTGGAGGGAACTCGGTCGAGTAAACCTTTTGTCACAGACCTTGCATTTGTGTTTCTTCTGTGTGCTTGACGAGACCTTGGAACTAAACTGTCCCATCATCGACTGGGGGGCTGGAGGGATTTGGGAAGCCATCAATCCCTGAGGCCGAGGAAGAGCCCGTGAGTTGACGGATTCAATGTCTGAGCCAGCAGTTGAGTAATCGGAGACTGAATCGCCATAGTAGGAGCTGAAGTTACCAGAGGAGGATATAGAGGAGCTGGTGGAGTGAGTGGAAGGGAATCCGTATGAGTCTACGGAAGACCTGTCGCTCCTGGCGCCGTAGATGTTCCTAGGGGTTTCTTGGCTCATGGCAAGCATACCATGACTTGCGTCAAGAGCATCGGCAAAGCTCCTCCGGTCATCATGTGGTAGACCCCTAGACAGATAGTCAGTTATCTCGCTCGCAAAACAACATTGATGAATACTGGGTAACACGAACTGTGGTGAGTACCGCCTGGAATGGTCTGCTTCGGGTGCAAGCGCAAAGTGCGGTGGCCGAACAGGGGCGGGTGCGTAACCCATGGCCTCGTAAGGAGCGACAGAGGTGGGCGCGAAGTGGGCATTAACTGGAGAAGCTGATGTTGCGTACGTCGGATCTCCGTACGCAGCGGATGAAGTTTGCATGCGGCTGATGCTGAGGAGATCTTGGGGCACATTGAGTAAGTCCTGATGCTCGTAGATACCAGCCATTGAGGGAGAAGGGCTGAGGCTACCTGCGGAAGTGTTGGCGACGGGCATTGAGCCGTATGATGCAATAGAGGAGGCACTGCTGGTGCTGGCACGACCACTATGAGACGGCTTGCCGGCCATCATGTTGGGGTTAAGACCCTGATGGCTGCCGACGAAGAGGCCACCGCCCGCTGGGGCGGGTTGAGGTGGTGATGATGCCGATGACCATGGGTTAGAGAAAGCAGGAGGTTGTGCGGGCGCTGAGTAGTCAAAGTTCAGCGAAGGCCCAAACCGTTGCTGTGTAGTGTCGAGAGTCATGGTCATGTTGATGTGTGAATGAGGCTTTGTGAGGTTGAAGTTGAGATGAAAGGTCGAGTGAGCATAGGTGGTTGTTGATAGTGTGGGAAAAAAAAAAAAGGTTTGTTGATCAGATGCGGGATCCTGACTAGAGAAAAAGCCAAGTCGGTCACACAGATCAAAGACAAGATGATCGTTTTGATTTGGAGACGTTTGAAGAGGTTTGTCGGGTCCAAGGTGGGATCAGCGAAGTCTTAAGTGTCTGGATGTGACGTGCGTCAATCCGTCTTCTGAAGCGGACTGGGCAGGAGAACAGTGGAGTTCCCTGTCCGTATGGAAGGGAAAAGGTGTGACGACTCTGTAAAGTGATCGGCAGGCCGATGTCCTTTCTCAATGGCTGAGGTGACAGGGTTGGTGCGATGAAGTAGGGTCGTAGGACCAAGCAGCGGACCAGGGGGTTGTGGGTTGCATAAGATGATGGCCTCTCAAGTCAATTTTGACAGCCCACGGCAGCCAGATAGCGTCCGCGGTACCAAGACGGCGCAAAGATCAGCGACGTCCCCAGAAGGCTTTGGTCGGAAAATCTTAGATAGACGCTCCTGGCGTATCAACTTCTCTGGTCAATTTGAAATTGCTTGGGTGGAAAAGATATTTCCGTCTTGCTTTCTGGCCGAAATTGAAGTTGCGTGCGAAAACCAAGTAAACGTTATGGAACGAGCGACGAGGCAACGGTTTATACATGTATCCTTTCCAGACGACGAACGGCAAAAATGATATCGACACCGAGTGAACTCTGTGGATCAGAAAGGGGGGGGTGGGAGAAGAGGGACGAGGTTACGGGGTATGCTTGACTCCCCCTCTGGCTCAGGGGGGGGGGGGTGGTCGCAAGTACCAGGTGTGAGAGCCAGCAGCGACGGATGAATGAGATGGGGATTAAACAGGGTGGGTAAGGCTACGTACGGCAGTTTGCAAAAGGGCCCCCCGCTCCCCCCAAGGGCCAAGAGACGGCGAACGCCACTGATGTGGAGGGTCTCAGATGAGTTGCAAGGCCGGAGGCGGGAGGTACCAAGGTACGTAGCGGGCTGGGACTTGAGGTGGGCAGGGCGACTGGGCAGGGCGGGAGTATGCAGGGTCCCTCTGTGGTTGAGCAATGAGCAGGCTCCGCAAGACTTGGGGGGTGGACTGTGAGGACACTGTCGGCGGATATCGAGAGCCCCGAGGACCGCAAGCCACTCAACGGCACCATCGAGGGATCCGCCCACGCTTGTTTAGCGTTGGGGAATTGGCAACAGAGCTTAGCCGTGATGGTCCTGGTGGTGGTCCTGGTGTCCTGGGTGGCCATCGATGCGCCATCAAGTCGCTGGTCATGGGGAGTCGGGGAGGATCCCACGTCAACAAGCAACGCCAGGGGAGGTTGGCCGACTAGGCCAAGACGTACCAGATACCTTCTCGACGACCAAAAACGTCCGGGAGGCGTCAAGCCGCAACGCCCCTGTTGCGGGAGGGTGTCGACCCATCAGAACCCTGACGTAAGGAAAGGCACGTCAAGAGACAGCGCCAGGGTTGTGTTGTTTTGGGTGTGGGCCTGTGGGACCCGGAGTAAGACAAGAAACACAGGGAACGGCAGACGGTGAAGGAATTGAAACAGTGCTGCTGGAGAGGCAAGGCGTGAGCTGGAAACCGGGACGTGGATCGAAAGAAGCACCAGCGCCAGCGCCAGGGAGAGCCTTCATAGCCATCAACTTTGGGGGCGACAAAGGGGCACTGACATCAGTTGGTCAGGTTTGCCCAGCCCAGCAAGGTCGTGAGACCACAGACTGACGTAGTACCCCCTCCCCGAGATGCCGCGGCGCTCTCTCACAAGGGCAAGGCCACACGTTGGCAAACCCTGAGATATCACCGTCATCGTGCTCCAGCGTTCCAAAGTCGGGGTGGGACAACGTCCACACTGAGTGGGAATTGAGGTCGACCGCTGGACTTTTGGGAGGGGAGGCGGTAACAACCATGCTGCACGTTGAACGGTGCAAGAGAAGCCCCATAGTAAGGGCCAGAGCGCCCAATCCAATGCGCTATGCTGGGGGAGGTGGTGGTGTTGGAGAGGTGGTGTTAAAGCGATGGTGTTGGAGTGATGCCATATCGCCGACCCACGGTTTAACTCCTTGAGCCTCCCTGCTCTCTCCCCTCCCCTCTTCCCTCCAGTCCCGGGCTTGCTTCCCCATGCGTTGCAGCCTTCGCTTGCTCAGATGGCCTGGTCCTTGGATAGTCGACGGTTACATAGCATGGCTTCGAGGGTAGTAGCCAAGCGCGGGCACAGTCATGTTTGAATGGGAGAAGGTTGGATGGGGATGAATTGGCACTGACTGTGGTTCAGTCGAGCCGTGCGTGGTGGGTGTCTGAGAGTGTCCGCTTTGTCCTGGCAGTTGCAAGTGGCTCTGTTCGGGCTCGTACTGTGCGGCAGGTGCTACCTGGTGGCCTGGAAAGCCAAACTCTCATATCATAACAGTGTCGCCGTCCATCATGGGACTGTATGATTGTAGCCAACCCAACTAGCCCTCCCCTGTCTATGCCCTGACAATGTTGTGCCCATACCCTGTCTCTTGCCCGCTGGCCCCTCCGGTACTACTGCTTTCTACCGATGCTGCGCGCGATGGCTAATGGCCTTGGCCCACCTTGGCCCGATTTCGCCTTGTCCCTGTTGCTAGCTGGACGCCTCCTCCACTTCAAGGAGCGCCTTTATCCCAAGGAAAGGAAAGGGAAAAAAAAAAAGGTCTCACGTTGCGTGTGTCACCGCCACGGTGAATGAGAGCAGCAGAAAAGAAAGAAGAAAACGAAGAATGACGGACGAAGACAGCCACTTTCCGAGACCAACAACAACAGAGACATTGCTCTGACGATGCGAATGCATCGACACTGACACCAGCACCGAGTCTCGCCACTTGGAGTGGCAATTGCTCTACACACTGTATGATGCAGTTCCCCCACTTCCATTTGCCTCAATTCAGCTAAGGTCCAGGGCACAATTGCTCCGGATTCCGGGCACCGTAGTCCGATCTTATGCTATCTTGAAATCGTGTGTTCCCACACGCGCACTGTGCAATCCTGAATCCGCCCGTCACCACTTCCTCAAGAGGTACCTACTGTATCACTTTGTCGCCATCCTTGAGCGCTCCTGCCTTCCCCTCACGGTGCCCGCCTTCCCGCATTCCTGTGCAGGCCGGGCCACTTAACTCTAAGGTAGGTACCCAGGCCAACCTTACCATATTCACCTTGCCTACATCGCACACTGCATGCCACCTCCAGAAACATCCTCATCCACATCCCATCCCAGCAAGCCTCGGACGCACGCTGCTGCTGCTACTGCTTGAGCTACTGCACCCTCCTCTTCTTGGGCATGCTCGCTGTCTCTCCGTCGACACCTCAGGCCGCATTGCAGCTCCCATGCTCCGCTTTTCCCGCCCATTCGCTGGCCGGATGATGGGAGTGGCGCCCACGCTAGACATGGGGCGCCGCTGTCGCAACCAGTCCGCCATCACGCACGCCCTCCTCCTCGTGCTTCCACTCCAAGCCGCTCCGGGAATAACACTGGGCTGCCTGAGGCCGCAAATCTGAATCTGATTTGGCATGGGATGGGAAACACAAATGGCAACCATGGGACTTAGACTCAGGGCTAAGCCAAGGCTTTGGGGGGCATGGGGCATGGCCTGGTGCCGCCAGTCGAATCCAACACACACCACAAGACACCACAGACCGCTTGAGAGGCTTCGACGCCTTAGCTCTTGACCACCGCCAGAGCCCGGATACGTCGTCCGTCCACCCGCTTCAATCACTTTAACTCTTTATCGGCGTTAAGCCAGCCGCTCAAAGGCCAAGCCCTGTAGCCCTCTTCCTCACCTGGAACTAGGCTACAGGTAGTCAAGACCAGAGAGCAGTCACCACATTGCTCACGCACGTCAAACTAGTTCACGAACGATCGATCACTTTTACTTTCGACGCCTGCCTTGCTAGGTGAGGTAAGGAGGGTAATTAGACACAGTCCGCCCAGCCTGCCACCCAAACTCTACCCGCCTCAACTCAACCCAACTCATCTATCTCATCAAGCGCCTCAAAAGCGTCTAGAATTCGTTCTGATGAGTTTAAGCGACACCATTGACCGCGAAGTAGAGGTTTGTCAAAATACGGATAGTCAAGCATGGTGGAAACGCACCGAGGTTCATCACTCTCTTCTCCACGAAGTGAAAGCACGCCAAAACAACATGGGCTTGCGTCCCGAGCGCCCACTGATGCAACATGAAAGTGACAGGCCAGCCCCTCCCAGCAGTCCCCGCGTCTCTAGGGCCGTTCTTTTCTCCTTTGTGGCAAACCCAATATCTTGAGGAAGATTTCGGCCGATGTCAGCTGCGTGTTTCCCGTTGTTTGCCCTATTTTAGTCCAAGGTCTTAGGTAGTTCACCAAATCGGCCAATCTCTCCAGCTAATCCCAATTTGAGGGCGTGGATACAGAAGCGGTAGGCCCAAATTGGATGGCTGAAACAACTTTATCGCAGGGGTGCCCTGGACCCCTCTGATTATGGTCATCTTATGGATCTGTGGTGACATCCATCAGCAGCCAAAATCTGCAAACTCGAAAGCCTTGCCAAAGCCAACTTTGCAGCTGGTACCTCCAAGGGGCCGACAATGCCCTCGAGTACACGAAAGAAGTCAACGCGCTTGGCTTCTCTGCTCTGGTGGCCTCACAAACAACTCAGCCATGGCTACTTAATCTCGTTGAGATCAGGAATCTCAGCCCTCGATTGTTGCCCAGTTGCGTCGAGTCTCTTCGGATGGCAAAGGCCGTGATTTCGAGTTCGGAGTGCCTCCCTAGTTCGTTTGATCCAGATACCCGAGATTGACGATACGTCGATCAAGCGCCAGCGCCGGCAGATGCAAACGGTCCTTTTGCATCGGCGTCACGCCCTGTTTGTTTCCTGCATGGGCACATCCGATAGGTATCCCATGCATGCATCTCCTCATTTGGCAGCCTCACGTCTTCTAGAAGCCGGTCAAGTCCGGAGAGTGTTACCCAACGACGAAAATGGTACGAAAGAGAGTGACCTGACGCTGTCATCAGCCTTCCCGGGTTCAAGCCAGAGGATCATCTCTCATGCTAAATGAAAGGGTCGGGGCTACCGACCCAGTGGCAACACAGGCAGTTGACAGGCCAGTTAGAGCCCATGCACAAGACCGGGGTGAGTCTCAGAATCGACCAGCATTCCCCAGTCCACCTCCAAGGGAAGAATGCAACCTCAACGGCAGAGATCCAAAGCTCAACTTCGTGACTACGACTGCTAGGTCAGTCTCGCATTGCTTGGCTCACCTCGGGACTTGATTTCTTTGACCTCATCTCGCAATCTAATCACCAAGTGGGTTTTGATGAGATTACAACGAAAAGATGCCGTCAATGCCCGTCCGAGCTTCACACCAATCCTCAGATACTGGTTTCCCTTGCTCTCAGTAATTATCGAGGATCAGCTGAATTATGTTTTGTTGGAGGGGGCGAAGAATATCCGTAACGCCTAACCTAAGCAGTCCTAGCTAAGACCCTTGCTTAACAGATCCAAGATCCAGACATTCCAAAGTTAGCACTGGGAGAACTCGTCAGGGAATCGTGTCCAGCTCTCCATTTCAGCTCGCCGCACTAACTGAGCGTTGCAGAGCGAAAACGTCGGCCGATGCGCTCTCTAAATCGCCCAAGGACGAGGAGATGCGGTGCATTTGGTGTGTCGAGGAGTGGGAGCAACGAACTGGTTGATCGCGGGTCTTGGCATTGTTTGCTTCAGGCATCTCTCAGATACTTTCCAAGACCGCGTTTATCACCGAGACCTCATTTTCGAGGGGCAACATGCGGCTCACGCCGTTTGAAGTAGTGCTACTCAGCTGCACATCCGCAATCAGTCAAGTGGTGAACCCAATCTCAACATCGCGACAGCAGATCTGCGCAGTTCATCCAATATTACAAGAGCCGCTATTGAAAAAGAAATATCCGATCCCCTGTCGCAACCCCAAGCTCCAAGAGCGAACCACATCTACTGAAATTCCGCTGTTTCGGTTTTGAAAGGTTGTCGCTGGACGTAACGTAGGATTTCACGTCCCCACTTTAAAGGGCTCCGCTGGGAAGACCCTAGTCAAGAAAGTGGTGGACGAGGGGCCTAGGCAGCAAGCCAAGAAAGGAGACTTTCCTCGACGAGGACGAGAGATGCTGACAAGCGTGACTCTGGGGAATGAAACTTGGCCACAGCGCTCTGCCGCGTGAGAGACCGTTGCGAACAGGCACAACATTGCTATCGGCACCGGTACATACTGGCTCGGGGCTAAGCAAATGGGGGAGGGGCAAGCTGCATTGGGCTCTGGAAATCCGGCAGCATTCCTAGATCAGGTCTTCTCAAGTCGATCATTCTTCTCTGGCTCTACGACAACCCGCGATTCAGGTAATAAGGGTCCAGACGGTCAAAAAATGAGAGTCCACCACGCACGTGTGGCAAGCCTTTGATGGGAGGATCACCATGGACACGTTTGCCCGAACCGTTGCCCAGGGCTTACTGACGGACGTTTTCTCCAGGATGATTAGATTGTTTCCAGCACCCGATGGTAAGATCCTCAACGTACATGACGCCAAGCCCCGACACAGGTCGGTTTTTACCAGTACCCAAGCATCAGGCCTGGCCGCGCGCACAGCTTTCCGCACCCCCTAGCCCTACTCCCTGGCAAGACAAGAACACCGGAATCGGACAGATCCTTGTGTGAAACAGGCGCGTGACGTCAGGGCGGGGAGGAAGGTCGCCAGGTACACAAAGCTCGGGGGGGAAACCGTGGTGTGGAATAGAATTTCGAACCCAACCGCTTCATGCCTGGACGTCTCTCGGCCGGCTCTGCGTCCATCATCAAGAAGCATGGTTGGTGTGGTGAACAAGGTTGGCAAATAATTAATTACTGTACGGTACACACATGGGACGGAGTACAGTCCGTACTCCGTCGAGGAAGGCGGGGCGCGCCAAAAGGCAGCGGCGTCATCGGCTCTCAACTAGCTCTCTCGGGATGGACTCGAGCCGGCGCCACGGGAAGAAGAAAACACGATAAACCAACGAGAAGCGGAAGATGCCAGCAGGGGGAGGCACCTCAGCAAACAAAGCAGTTGGTCAAAGGCACCAATGACCGCAGGCGGTGGAGCTGAGACTGGAAGGGGAAAACAGCTAGCAGACGCTGGCAGTTGGAATGCCGATTGCGGATCATCAGTCCCTGAATATCAAGCTGGTATTTGCCAGAGCCGCCAGTCCACCCCAGTTGCTGTCACAGCATCGGACAAAGCGAGGTGCCCAAGCATGACGATAGAGAAGAATCAAGCACCCTTGGGGGAGGTTTCCTGTCCGATTGCCGTTGCTCAGGATCAACCCGAGAGTGAACGTCGACAAGTCGCCGTCATGTTTGTCCTCAGTCGAGGCACAGCCAGCAAGCAACCGTTGCAAATGCTAGCCTACCCTCGCCTCGCAACAAGGACCCCCATGTGCTACCAGTAGGTTCTCCGTACGAATAGATGCATTCGCCACCGACTGGTGCAACCCTTTATGGCTTAGAATTCCTCGTCCTTCTCGCCTTCAGTCATCATTTAAGTCGTCACTTGGGAAACCCAGGGCGAGGCGGTACTTGACTCGCTGAGACTGGGCTGAGTGGCATGTTCCACTGGCCATAGTCAACACCGGATCCGCGACCTCGGTCATTGCCCGTCAATGGTCAACAAAGTTGTACTCCGTAGAGCGAGATGGCTGCGCGCGACGGCATGGTACCAGTGACCCCCAATCTTGCAGCGAACAGGTTTTCTAGATGGCGACAGCCCTATTATGCAGGGCAATCGAAGCCAACCAGGCGCCACCGTGCAGCAAAGGAGACCTGGCTTGACAGCCGCCACCAGATGGACCCTGAACCAGGTGTCTTGGGGCCTTAGCAGATACATGATGGGTTTCTAAGGTTGACCATCAACGAGCCAACAATGGTATGCGTGAGCGTGCATGCATCGTATCCGCAACAAAGAATGTCCAGTATTGAACCTGGCAGTTGTTTGTCAAGCGAGCCATGACTGACATGTTGAGCTTCTGCCCTCAGAACAAGTAGAAAAAGCCATTGGCTCGCTCCTCATCTGTCTCGCCCAACTTTATGCTGTCTCAGATGTGTGACAGTCAGCTCCCGATTCAATGCCGGCTTGCTTATGGAGCCCTCCCCGCTTTTGCCCACATTTCCATGCATCTGATCAGACCAAAAACAAAAACAAAAAAAAACAAAAAACAAGCACTGCTGAGGGGCATATGCGTGTTGCTCATTCGTGTGATGGGGCGGCAATGGCTGGCAAGGGCAGGCAATGCTGGAGTGGGAGTCTCAATCACCATCCCATACCGGGAAGAGACTTGAGTCATGCATCATGCTCAATCATGGTTAACGTCCCGTATGAAGTCTCTCCAGCGCCCCAAGCGTGACGAGGCGTTGGTCGGTCGTCGAATCTGAAATGGACGTGGCTTTTGCCTACTCGAGTCCGCCCGCGAACTCGCCGAGACATGCTTGAGCGCCTACCAAGTTGGCGCTCTTTTGTTAGCCTTCATGATGTACCGGAATCTTTGTTGACCTCGAGGGCTGCCACCAGACATGGGATTCCAGCAATGCCCATCTCCCGGCTGGTACACAGCTCAACAGGGTCCAACTCACGCTTGAAGGCGCCACTCACCCAACCTGCCAATTGCCGTCTCCATGGCGCCGGTAGTTGGCATTTGCCTCTATTGCTGCTCCCTGCTACGTGTACGCCGTTGAATTGCGAGGAAATCTGGGAGTCTGTGACTACGTATGAGGTACGTACGTAGTCCAGAACACTGCCTCTGTGTCAGTGGGCCGGGTAGCATACCCGTCCCGCGCCCGTTCCCTTCGTCTGCGTCCGCGGTGGAATGGGCGGTGCAGGAGCCCGTCGTGGGACGAATTGAATTGGTGTCGCTCGTCACTGATGGTTATGATAGCGTGGCGGCGCCCAGTTCATGACAAGACATATCTGCCTGACTGGACACGTCAAAGGCCTGCCGCGTCTTGTTCTTTATTCTCGGCCGGCCGCATGAGACCTTGCGTCATCGGGGTACACTGGCTGGCTCTCCCATTCCAAGCTGGGGGTGGTGTGAATGAACGGGCATAACTGTTTGCGGTGTTTTCCCCCATAGCCCCCAAAAGGTGTTAGGAGAAAGGTACGCCACGAACCGTCATCAAGCTTCTGCAGGGAACTTTTGGCCACTGCGTCCTATCACTGCGTCCTATCGTGTGCCTCGCAGCTGTTATCTACATAGTACCTACCAGTGATTATTCCGAAAACATCGCCATTGGGAAGCAAGTGTTGCATCACAGAGTTGGGCTTCTCGAACCTTGACGTCAGACGCGCCCAATGAACCGCCAGCCAACAACGAGCTCCTCTACGTTCTCGCCACTTATTCACCCAGCCACGATCGCATCAACACGCCCCTCCATTGTCATTAATCGTCAATTATTTCTCGTTTGCCCAAGCCGGGGTATGTACAGGTGCCAAGGGCTTAAGCTGCGTACGTAGGCAGTCAGTAATGCCCTCGTCACCCACACGGCGTGATTGTGAAGCAATCCGCCGAGACACGGTCAATAAGTGAGACAAGAGCAAAAGCAAAAACAGAACTTGCGATGAGAAGCCACAGAAGGCCAGGAGGAGATCGATCGACCAGCTCAAGGAGACACGTTGCCCCTTTTTGTGAGACATCTTAGGCAGGTTGCTCTCAGGGTACTGGAGTGGTCTAGGGTAGGTATGTCGCTTTCGAGGAGTCGGTGATGGTTCCATCCTTCGGGGGGGACGACTTGGGCTTAGCACATCAACCGATTTTGTTGGCTAGTATTTCCTCGGCGGGCGCATATTGTAAAGTATTAAAGTGATGGCAATATGTGGTTGATATGAAGAACGCATGCTCCTCAACTGCACAACTTGCAAGGAGCCGGAGATGAGGGACACAAGGAGAATCCAAGAAATCCATCCACATGACTGTAATTGAACATCAATTGACCCTAACCATCGCTACGGGAGATCATCCGACATAAAACCCAACCATATTATTCTCGGAAGCCAATGTAATGAACTTACTCCACCCCGAAACGAGTAGAACAACGACGATCGTCAAAGGGGGCCACCAAGAGAGACTTCAACACTCCCAGGCGAGAGAATCACCGAGAAGGGCTTCAAGAACACTCCTGTGGAGTGGTGTACCACAAACAGAACCTGCTAAGCACCCCTACTAGAATCAAGTACCTCCAGGAGAGAAAATACCTCGACATTGTCATGAAAAGAACGACATAGAGAGGGATCCCCCGGGTCTTAGGACCCAACGACAGGCGACGCGCGAGAGGTCCTCCATACCGAATGATGGTGCTTCCTTTTATTTTCACATCACAGTGGCACTTCCGACAAGAGATGTCATGGGACTATCTTCATTCAGATGAACTGTTGTCGACGAAGTTCCTTCATTGCTAAATATCCCCTTTTTTACACAGTGCTCCTAAAAATCCGCCCCTCCCGGAACTCGGATCCATATTCCTCACCCTCTGGCCAACGATAAAAGAAAGGGTAAGAGTAGCCAAGGCGTGAGTGCCTAGACATACCCGCAGTCTTGATGGCGGAGACTGGCTGAAAGATACTATACAACGAAGAAAGAGAACAAAAGGAGGGCTCGAAAGAGATAGGGTAACGAGCATCGACCCTTGTGGTGAAGTAAATAGACAGGTAAACATTAACCAGCGGGTCATGACCTCATGAATCGAAGTGTAAAAAAGGCAAGGAAAGAAATAGAGCGGGTGAGTGTCTGGACCGACTTGTCTGAAGGTGGAAAAGTCTTGTGGCCGCACCTCGGGAATCCAGCCCAAGTACGGGTCGTGGCTGACTTCCTCGAGTTCAACGATGCGTCGTCCTTGTCTCTGTCCACGCGTGTTACCTGAGTGGGATTTGACATCCCCTCGAAAAAAATCCGTGAACCCATCCCCCAAAGTCCGATACCTGGACACCTATCCAAACGCCAAAACAAAAACCAGACACGCATGCTTGTTGCTAAAATGACGACATCCTCTCCAGACCTGGATCTTAAACGTGTGGCGCACCTGCTCGACCCTGTCCGAGAGACTCGAAGAGCTCGTGAGGTGGTACTCTTTGTATACCGCTTCCTCGGTCGTACATTGACGTGGGTGCAGGGGCATATCCCTCACGCTTCTTACGTATCCGGTCGAGAATGATGCCCGCGAGAACAAGCAGGAGCATCAAGCCAAGCGAAATGGCAAGTCCAATGAGAATAACGAAGACCAAGGGCATGTTGTTTCCTGTGATGAAAGTTAGTGACGTAAATGACAAGGTTGGTTGGATCAGACATACCATCGGACGAGAAGAAGTCGTCCTTCTGAGAGAAGATGCCCGCAATGCTCCCAGCAGAATTGTCCGAGTTGATGGTCAACACGTATGGTTGGTAGGCGGTGCCGTTGAAGATGGCTGCTGATGCTACGCCGAAGCTGGGAATGACAAGGGAGCCTGTGATCATCAAGACCTGCTTCTTGTCCAGGATATCACTGTCGTCATGCTCCTCAGTCAAAGTAAAAATCTGTAGGCCACGAATGATGCTGTCCGACGACAGCGAGGGCTTGGCTGTCTGCCAGTTGTCCCCGTCGTATTTCATGATGAACACAGAGTCATCATCCGTCGACGTTCCTGCAATCCAGATCTGGTCTTTGTCGCTCGACGCCGGAGCAAGGACTTGGACTGGGCCAGGGATTTCGTTGGCGCTGGGGAAGTCGCTCCAAGATTCCTTCTTGGCATCCCAGCTCGCCAGGTATCGCGTATCCGAGCCGTTGGCGCTGAGGTCACCTCCGACGATGAGATCGTCTTCAGATGTCCACATCAGGCAGTGGACGGTTCCCCTCACCTCGCTGCCAGGTCGGTTCCACTGGTCCGAGTCCATATTGTAGGTACACACACCTGGGCAATCCAAGGCACCAGCTAGGTCAAAAGATCCACCCACGTAGACATCGGCGCTGTCAGGACGAACAGCAATGGCGTTGACGGTGCTGTTCCCCCCTGACAGCGGGGGTGGCTGGGAGCCAAAGGACTTGGATTCAACATTGTATGCCAAGATCCCGTTAATTTCGTCATCGTTCACAGTGCCGCTGACACTGCCGCCAGCGAAAAGTGTGCTGCCGCGAAGCGCGAGAGTAACGAATGTCGAGTCACTGGAGATATTGGAACTAAGCCCCGTGACCTTGTCGTCCTCAATAAGTACAATGTTGTTGATCTCGTCGCCATCTGTCGACCTGGTGGTGAAGTGACCTGCAAGGACAGTGATGTTCTTGTCATTCTCGTCGTAGAACAGACCGGTCGCTACCCCAGATATGTCGCTGACAGAAGCAAGGTCCCGGCGGCTGAGACTCGAGGAATTGGATGACGAGGATTGGGGTTGAACGGTTAGTGGGAACTGGCCGAGGCCATCGTCCGACAAAGTGGCAGCACTGTTCGCACCAAGCTGGGCAGAGGAGATGGAGCCAGCAAAGAGTGAACCGCCGTTATCGGGCAGATCTAAAATTGCTGCAGTGAGAACACCACTGTAGCCAGGGAGACTGCCGCCAAGGTTTTGCAGCCAGTTGCTCTTGGAAGGAACCCAAATGGCGAAGCCGTCAACTGAGAGGACATCGTTGTCGTCGAATGCATTGCACTGAGAAAAGACGCCAGATAAAGCAATCACGGTTTCAGGGGTATCCTCTGTGATGTTGATCCTCAGAGGCACAACGTACTCCACGGTTCCATCGACGCCGGCACCTAGAGCATCCCACGAGTCCTCTTCCGTGTCGTAAACGGCCACGTTGTCCATGCCTGTCACGGAACCGTTCTCAGTGTTTGAAAAGTCACCGCCAACGAAGAGCTTCGTGTTGTTGAGGTACATGCTCAACACTTTGCCATTGAGACCTCCATCGAGGGTCTTAACATCTTCAGCTTTGATAATGGCCAGAATGTTGTCATGATCATCGGAGGTGAAGTTGCCGCCGACGTAAGTAGTCTCGCCATCCGTCACCAAAGAGGTTACCCCCGAGGCGCTGTCGAAACTTGCGCCAAGCTTGTTGATTGTCGAGTTTTGGATACTTGAGGTATTGACCACTGCGTCGTCCGGGTTGAAATCGAACAGCCCATTGAGGCCTCCGGTAGAGTCAATGAGAGTGAATCCAACCCTTTGGGCAACGATGGTGAGTGTATCGACGTCTTGGTCGTCAGTGGCGCTGAGAGTAATGGCAGGCTTGAAAGAATCAGAGCTTGCTTCAATGTACCCAAAGTAGATCTGATCATATTTGTCGTAGTTGTTGGTTTGGAACAATGTGGTGGTGAAATCGGAGCCACCGCCACTTTCCATAACACCAGTAACGTTGACACGACCTCTGGTCAAGCAAGAATTATCTTGCTGGCAGCCAGGTGTGTACATGTTCACAGAGTAGTTGCCAGACTCCTTGATGTTAGGGAGGAACACCACAGAGGCCGACTTCGAGAAGTTACCAGTGAGTTCCGCAGTCAGGTACTGGGAATTGCTCTCCAGGGACGGGGACACGGACCAGGGGCCAGTAGCAGTTGCTGAAGACGGGAATTCAATATCACCACATGACGGTTCGTTGAAGTCGGTGACAGCGTATGCGAAAATGTCGTCCTGGAAAAGTTCGATGCCGGCTAGTCCACCACCACTGCCATACCAGTCGGAAATGGCAATACGGAACTGGTTCATGCCGACTTGGTTGATGAAGTGGAAGTCCTGGTATTCAGCCACATCGTTGAGAGGGCATTCGCTGGTACAAGTCTGATTCTTTCCAGTATCGGGGTCGGTGTAGGTGAAGTTCATGATACCATTGATAGGAAAGGCGATGAATCGGAACGTCTTGGTCCCCCGGTCCTCATGTTGCGTGTTCCAGAGTCTGAGCTTCGTAGGCTTGAACATGAAACCGAAATCTGCTTCCCAGTAACCTGGAGTCTCATCCTCGAGCAGCCATGTGCTCCCAGAGGTATCCGTGTCTCCTGAACAAACGATATTCTCGGGGTCGCTAAATCCAGTTGTGGAGGCACTGTTCGAGGCGCTGATGTTGGCCTTTGAAAGATTGATACTTTGGCCATCTGGTTGACTGGGCGTGCTGGTGTTTCCCAATCCAGTGAAGACACCGCCGAAAATGATATGGCCGTTTGAGGCCTTCGTGATGGCATTCACGGGTCCGTTAAATCCGGCAAAGGGAAGATTTGTCCATCCATCGGTCCCGACCCATGCAATGGCGTTGGTGGAGTTGGCTCCAATAAAATTGCCTCCGACGTACACGGTATCTCGCTCCTGATCACAGAGAACTGCATTAACCTCGCCCTCAAGGCCGCTTAGCGGGGTGATTTCGGTGGTGTTTGGGTTGAAAAGCGCGATTGCCTTCGATTGTGTGCCGTCCAAGCTCGTGAAATTACCACCTATTACCACACCTTGCATATCCC
The DNA here is from genome assembly GCA_029931735.1 of Dactylonectria alcacerensis. Lineage (NCBI taxonomy): Eukaryota > Fungi > Ascomycota > Sordariomycetes > Hypocreales > Nectriaceae > Dactylonectria > Dactylonectria alcacerensis. The sequence continues at coordinate 4,130,575 of JAPMUZ010000002.1, forward strand.
CATTACTGAGCTGAAAGGCACACATGGCCCGTATCGAGGCGTCGCTGGAAACGAGGGAGCCCAGCGCGCCATTCGGTAGTTGCGCGAGAAGCGATTCGCTGCCGTTTGTGCTGCGCGCACGCGAGGATTGGCCTTCAAATTCGTAGAGTGAGATGCCGCTGAAGTCTCCAACAATACCAATCCTCCCCAATTTTGAAAAATCTAGATTCGCTGACGGCACTGGGTCGAATGTGATGGCTTGCGCGAGCGCTGGTGCCAAAGCTGCCATTCCCAAGATACTAGAACCTAGGCTCTGGGCTTGGCGCGCCGTGGAGCGACGCCGCTGGAAGGGCAATCGCATCGCTGTCGCGTCTCGTCGACCGAGAAAGCCTCAAAACCTGTCGACGGAAGTGTGCTGTATTTTCGCGTGGGTAATCGGATTCTGTATCAGTCGTTGGTGGTAATTTGTGATTTTGGGCTGCTGTGCATCTCAGGTTTAAACGTGGGTCATGGCAAAGGGGCAATCGGGCGCGTTGCTGGAGACGAAGTGGTTGATGGAAGCGGAGAGAAGCAGGGCCAGACTTTTGTGCGAGACGTGAATCGAGAAATATGAACGAGAGGCAGTCGACGTGTCGTCGTATGGATTCGTTTGGCCGTCGTCGCAGTCACTCGCAGAGCGTTATTGAGTCGAAATCGAAATCGAGGGATGTTTGAGTGAAGTTGGCGGGCAGGGTACAACACGAATGCGGGAAATTGCTAGTGACGGCGATGGCCCAATTCGAGACATGCAACTCAGCGTTGAAAAGTTTGTCGCTAGCCGAGTTTGGTTAGTGCTTGAGCCCACCGAGAGATGGTACCTGATGCGCTGAAAGTTAGACAATGGTTCTCAGTGCCGATGTGCCACAGGGAAATTCGAGAACTGGGACAAAGGATGCAGAGTGACGTAAAAGAAGACTGCGAGTGACAAATTTGCGTTGCCTGTTGCAGCCGTCGGTGATGTGTTGCATCTGTGTGCAAAATAGGGTCTTGAGCAGTGGTACCAGTACGTACGGAGCACAGGCACGAGAGCGAGCCTAGGGCGCCACTTCAATCTCAGAAGTGACACCAATGATCGTGGAGTGATGCAACGAGCTTGATTGCTATCGCTCGTCACCGTGTCGTGGGGAGATTTCCAGTGCGATCGTGTATCGCTATTGAATGAGGAGCTATTTTGTGTTTCCTGACCGGGAATATGCGTTTGTGTTGTGCAATGGTGTGTCGCGTCGGTGGCAGCGCAGTGGCGTGGTCGATTTTGATTTTGATTTTGCCTTGCCTCGTAACGACAGAGGCTGAATCGAGGGAGGGAGTGATAGAATGGGCGTCTCCGGGTCGACCACGTTGGCATGCAGCGCCTCAACGCAGAGAACTCGGAATGATTCAGACTGGTGATCCCGACGTCACACAATGTGGGGGGGGTGTTCTGCCTCGCTGCGAGTTCGACCGGGGGCGGAAAATCCGGAAAATAAGAGGTGAGAGGGAGTGACGGAAGCTGACAAGAGAGAGATGGGATCTAGAAAAGAATGACGGGGCCAATGAGGCAGAGAGACAGCAGAGAGTGCAGAGGCGCAGTGGTAAGCGGTGCGTCACACGTACACGCCAGGCGGGAGTTTGATGAGTGAGAACAGAGAACATAAAAAGAAAGAATGACTGAAATCCGTCCAAAGGAGCTTCCACAACGTAAGGATCCCCTCCGCTCGCGGATGAAGCAATACTAGAATACAAGCGAAGGAAGAGGAGAGATGGGTATGGGCCTCCAACAAGTCGACTCAGGTACGAGGACTCGAGTGGAGCAAAGCTCTCCCGGCCACGCTGCAACGGGCATGATCCAGGGCCCAGGGGCAGAGGCATGGGCATACGAAGTACCTAGGCATTGGCATAGGCATGGCCAGGAGACGCGCACCACCACTCCTTTCGCTGTGCATGCATCTGCACACATTTGCACACATACCTTGTCCACCAGTCACTGCCTCCTGCGTTGGTTCTCTCTCTTCACCGCTAACCCAGTCGTTCTATTCGTGGTTGGCATCGCTGTTGAACCCTTGTTTCTTCCAGGGGTTATGGCCTGTCGAACCCACTATTCAAGGCCATCCCGACAAATGCTGACATTAATATCAAGACCCCTATAGTACGGTTGTCAGTTTCAGCCATACTGAATATTTTTGTCTCCCAAATGTGCCGCCAAAACTAGGAGGCTGGTTCAAGGGGAAGGGAACTCTTCCTCCGTCGCTACCGGGCAACTCTTTGGTGTCTCGAACAGGGGCATACGTGGGAGGACGTTGCACGAAAGGGTTGGATGTATGCACAGTGCCAGTGTGCAGATACAGGTTTTATCCCTTCGACCGCATCCCAGAAACATGCGCCATTTGTCTGAGGCTGTCTCTGGCTCGGTGGGAAACATGGCGAAGTCGTGGCACAGGGTTGCTGTATCGTGAAGTACCATCAAGAGATTTACGCATCGCCATGCTCTCTATTCACCAATGAAAGCGAGCGCCTGCGAGGGCTGCGTTTCGTCGGCATCAGATCACGCTTGTACATGCTTTAAGATCTAGCAATCTGACATAGCAGCCGCATATGGTGAATACATACGGATAGTAACGGTACAGCCAAAGAAGCTCCTCAGCGATCAAACAGGTTCGTTATCAAGCGATGCCTCCCAGACACGTCCAGGTGTACCAGCGAACTCTACACCCAACGAGAGGGTGGTGTGAAACCGCTGCAATCTGAGTTGGCACATCCACAGCCTCCCTCGCTTGTAATGGTATCACACACATGCTTCTAGGCCAGAATCCGCTTGCATTTTTGATCTCGTTCGGCACAGTTCCTTGGCCTCCGTCGTCGACGTGGCAAGCCCCGTTTGCTGACCACCTTCGACCTTCAGTGCATAAATTTCTAGCCTAGGGGATGCATGCAAGATGGCCATGAGGATGGGCCAGCACCCTATATACGGCAATATGTTTATACCGCGCCGGCTGGTTTACCGCAAGGTGTGCCCAAGTCACTCCGGTTCTTCCCCACCGCTCGCTCTCCCTTGACAATGGTGAGCTAGGCACACACAAGTGTCTGAGACCTTTCTGGTCTTCGTGCCGTTGCCTATGGCCAATAAGCAGTGGTGTTTGTGCATTGGATGACACTGGGATGCCCAGAGCTTGTCTTAGCATCGAAGACTAACACTGACTCGAATGAAACACAACCCGCTTCAGCAACATAGCCGTGGACCTGAACTCGGTCAGATTTCTCGGGATCCCTTTCTGCCAGTTGCATGCGTGTGTCCCTATCCTCACTGCGTTGACTGTGAAAAAGAGGATGGAAAGAGAACAACGTCATCGACTTCTCTCCAATCAGGGCCTATCCATCATCTGTTTAAAATGATGTCTCTAAAGTGTAGACTTTCCAAGGACACAGTCCACATATCAATCATTGTTCTGCGTCATGTTTCGCCCACTTCGCCTTGTAGTCTCTCGGGCTTTCAAACTCGCTTTTAGCCACTGACCACATGCCCTTTCGATTCCTCTTGGCCTTGGCCTCGGCTTTCTCATACACCTTTTGCATTCCTCCAAATTCGGCGCCTGACTTGGCCTCATATGTCGTCGCCAATCCGACTTTGACCAGCTCTAGGCCTACATTCTTGCGGAGCAAGAAGCGCCGTACATAAACTGTCGCAACGATCCGATCGTACTGATCTCGCCTGTATATGTATGCTCGAACGTTACGGTTTCCAACGTAGTTCGTCAGCCACTTGTGAGCCTCGTCTGCGTACGGCTGGGCGGGTCGGCCAAAGTGGGCGAGCTCGGGTGCGTCGATGCCCGCGATTCGGATCGAGATCTGCGCAGCAACCTGTCAGCGCGTGCATATGTTTGATTGATGACAGCCATCTTACCGTCCGGTCTTTGAGGTCCTTCCGCCGCTCGGGGATTTTCCTGAGCCAGCCCCAGCCCAGAGCTCGACCGCCTGGAGTGTGGAAAAGGTGAAACCCGTCCCCATCACCAACACTTGTGACTCTTCCGAAAAGACTTCGGCTTCGAAAAAAATTGGGCCGAATATAGGCTGCTCCCGGGATCCGCCGCAGGTAGTTCGCGTAGAGTTGCAACGCAGAAAGACCGGCGAGCGAGAAGAGGACTGTCGGTGCCCATTGTTTCGCGACGGTAAATGACCCCAGGTCAGAGGTACCTAGAGACTCGGCCCATGCAACCGAACGCCGCTTGGATTGATCTTCTTGCTTAGCAAGTTTCGCATCCTCCTCGGGCCTCGATGATCCGAAGGGCCATACCATTGTCGTTGCGACCCTAGGGTCGTGTTGCCGGGTGTTGTTTTGACATGAGATCAACCCTGGTTTGTTCTCAGCGGAACAAATGTGGGATGGTCTCAGCCCGCACCATCTCGGTGCCTCAGGCGAGAGTGCTTGGAGCAACTCTATCGTGAATTGAATTGGACTCTTTGAACTAGCAACACATCAAGTCCCCTTAATATTTCAATTTTGCAGATTCTTGATTGATAAGATTTTATGATTTCATTCGCTCATTGCAACTCTTTCTCTCTCTCTCTCTCTCTTTCTCCATCATGACTACATCTCATATTTCTCGGTCAACCGTTGTTACGAGGTGTATCTAATTTGGAAGTTCTGGATCTGGAATCTTGGCCTTTTCCTGTTCAAACACCTAGTTTCCTTGCACCTTGAAAGTCCTGCCGCTTGCTGTCTTCCTCTCCTTCTCCTCATTCTCGGGTCTGGCACGGCGCAGCACTGATACGTGTTAGTCTTTCGCGTGCATATCAAATTTGATTCATGATTCCCACCTTGGAGGAAATCTGCGGTTCGCTTTCGCATTCGAGAGTGAATGTAAGCCTTCGATGCCTTGATGTGGTAGTGGAAATAATCACGGAAGGTTTGGATGTGAGAAATAACGTCGGGCATTCGCTGAGGAGTAAGGTGTCGAGGGAAGAGGACTGCGAGAATTAGCTCAAGTGTCTGCCTGGAATAGTGGCCACATACCGAAAGTGACATAACCGATCTCTCCAGTGCCAGTGTTTCGGACACCTGGAACATCTTGCAACTCAAGGGGTGGATCGTTTCTGAAAAGGACTTGCGGGGCATTCTGGATAGCTCTCCTTCGTGCGTCGACGAACTCTTGGATGAAGACCTTGCCGAACACTCTGTCTGTCTCCTCCCGGAAGACGGTGCTGAAGATGACGGTCACTCGGTCGTGGCTGGACTTAAGGTAAATGGCCTCCTCCTCTCGGTAGTGAATAGCCTTGACCTCACCACCCTCGCGCACTCCCTGGGGAGCCTCCTCGGATGTGAACTTGGACGCCTCCTCTCTCAGTTGGTAGTGCTCTTGGTACGCCTGTTCGAATGGCGCAGCCATGGCATTGCGCTTGAGAAGTGCGAACTTCAGGGCAAGGGCGTCGCGTTCCTCTTGTCTATGTGTTAGCACTGGAATGAAATCGAGTATTGGGCGACTAGGCGGTCGCACCCTTCGTTTCTGGGATGTTCTCCAAGTCTACCATGATCGAGAAGTCGAAACCCGGCTCAACCGGAGCCACGTATTGCCCATATTCCCGCTGCAAAACCTCCTCAGCGCCATACTGAACCAGGTCTTGGAAGCACCTTATTTGGATCGAAAGCAGAATCTGAGTCTTGGTCTCAGGGGTTGAAATATGGAAGGTAACGCCGTCGAAGTCGCTGACCGTCTGGTCGATGGAGGCGGGGGGGGCACTGCGGTACGATTGATTAGCTTGGGTCGGGGAGATGGCCGCAAGGGGATACCTACCCAGAGAACCTCTCGGTAAGAACCGATTGGATCAGCACATTCTGGTAGTCTAACAAAAGCATCTTGACGGTGGGTTAGTTTGCGATCCCCTTAGCTGTCATCGACTTGGAGCTTGGGGTGACGCCTGGTGGTGGGGCGGACGGTGAGACGTCAAGCTCCTAACACGTGACGTGGAGCTTGAAGGTCGACGTAATGTGGCACCTTCCCTTCCAACTTTCGGAAGAATAGTCGGACCATGAGGTGTTGACAGTGGATGCTGAAACCTGAGGACTTGCTACATAACTACGGTTGCTGTGCGCTACTCTTATCGATAACAGATAGGTGGGAAATTTTATTCTAGGCTAGGATCTTTGGATTCTTCGCTGCAGACAAGAAGTTGAAGAAGGCCAATGCTGGTCGCAACTTGGCAAACATGGTCAAGTCATACTTGTAAGATCACAAGGACCTCATTGCGACCCGGACTAATACCTTGCGATCAGGAAATACGAACACGCCAAGTCGTTTGGCATCGTCACCTCCAGCACCTCGAATCTCGTATGGACATCGAGGGACCGAACCGGCGCCGGCGCGGGACAAGCAATCGCTGCTGCAAACGAGGAGGTTCTCTGCTGGGATATAAAAAAAGGTGAACTAATCAGCCGCTGGAGAGATGAGCGATGTACGGTACCTGTAACTGCGATCGCCCAAAGCAAGTCCGACAAAGACGTCTTCGCCGTGGGGTATGAGGATGGCAGCATTCGTCTATGGGATAGCAAGATCGCCACCGTCATTGTTAACTTCAATGGCCACAAATCCGCCATTACCAAGCTTTCATTTGATAAATCTGGAGTTCGGCTTGCTAGTGGTTCCAAGGATACCGACGTTATCGTCTGGGATCTTGTCGCTGAGGTTGGCCAGTTCAAGTTGCGAGGACACAAAGATCAAGTAACAGGGTTACAGTTCGTCGAACCCGAACCGCAGGTTCAAGGCGAAGACGGTACGCAAGCGATGGTTCTTGACGGCGAAGGAGCATCCGATGGCTTCCTCCTGACTACTGGCAAGGACTCTCTGATCAAGCTCTGGGACCTGTCCTCAAGACACTGTATCGAGACGCACATTTCACAAACCAACGGCGAATGCTGGGCTCTAGGACTCTCTCCTGATTATAGTGGGTGTATCACAGCTGGAAATGATGGAGAAATCAAGGTCTGGTCACTGGATGCGGATGGTCTGGCGCTGAGCTCTCGCCGAGTTGATATACCTGCCGCGACCCAATTTCTCCACGACCGAGGAACTCTGCATCGGCAAAACAAAGACAAGGCTACCGAGGTAGCCTTCCACCCTAAGCGAGACTATTTTGCCGTCCATGGCTCAGAAAAGGCGGTGGATGTGTGGCGGATACGAACCGAGTCCGAGATTAAGAAAGGTCTCGCGCGCAAACGGAGAAGGCGACGTGAGAAGCAAAAGGATGGAAAGGCTGCCGCCGACGAGGAGATGGCAGATGGAGAAGATGATGTGTCTAAGGCCGACGTCAGTGATGTCTTTGTTCAATACGTCATTGTGCGGACAGGTGGAAAGGTTCGGTCTGTTGACTGGGCATTGCCAGCTGGACAGAAGGACCTCCATCTGCTAGTGGGCACAACAAACAACCAGCTGGAATGCTTTAGTCTGCCACTAAAGGAAAAGAGCGTTAAATTGAAAAAGGAAGACGTACCGGATTACACTCGGGCACTTTCTGTCGACCTGCCCGGACATCGAACGGATATTCGAGCTCTGTCACTGAGCTCAGACGACAAGATGCTGGCGTCAGCATCTAACGGCAGCCTAAAGATTTGGAACATAAAGACTCAGAACTGCATTCGGACCTTTGAGTGCGGCTATGCGTTGTGCTGTTCTTTCCTCCCCGGAGACAAGGTGGTTGTGGTTGGAACCAAGAGTGGTGAACTGCAACTCTTTGACGTTGCTTCCGCTGCTCTCTTGGACAGCGTTGACGCTCATGAGGGTGCAATTTGGTCGCTTCACGTTCACCCCAATGGTCAATCGGTGGTTTCTGGGAGTGCCGACAAGTCTGCCAAGTTCTGGGATTTCAAGATTATTCAAGAACAAGTTTTGGGGACGACAAGAACGACTGCAAAGTTGAAGTTGGTGCAGTCCAGGGTGATGAAGGTTTCCGATGATATTCTGAGCCTGAAGTTTTCGCCAGACGCAAAGCTCTTGGCTATTGCTCTGCTTGACAATACTGTCAAGGTGTTTTACGTCGACTCTCTCAAGCTTTATCTTAACCTCTACGGCCACAAACTTCCTGTTCTTAGTATGGATATTTCATACGACAGTAAGTTGATCGTCACTAGCTCGGCCGACAAGAACATCAGAATCTGGGGCCTCGATTTTGGTGACTGTCACAAAGCTCTTTTTGGACACCAAGACAGTATTCTACAGGTCGCGTTCGTCCCTCACAACTCGGACGGTAACGGTCATCACTTCTTCAGCAGCAGCAAGGATCGAACTATCCGATACTGGGACGGCGACAAGTTTGAGCAGATCCAGAGACTAGATGGCCACCATGGCGAGGTTTGGGCCATTGCCATTAGCCATACCGGCAACTTCCTGGCCAGCGCCGGACACGACAAGAGCATCCGGGTTTGGGACGAGACGGAGGAACAAATATTCCTCGAGGAGGAGCGTGAGCGGGAAATCGAGGAGCTGTACGAGAGCACACTGACCACATCTCTGGAGCGGGATCCGGATGCCCAGGACGAGAATGGTGAAGTAGGCGCTGCTAGCAAGCAAACCACCGAGACTCTCATGGCCGGAGAGCGAATAGCAGAGGCCCTCGAGATGGGCATGGCAGACCTTAACCTGCTGAAGGAATATGAGGAGGCTAAGCTCACAAACCCCCACGCCGTACCCCCACAACGAAACCTCGTCTACATGGCCCTTGGCGATATCACAGCTGAGGCGCATGTCATGTCGGTTCTGCAAAAGATCAAAGCCTCCGCACTGCATGATGCACTGCTCGTGCTGCCCTTCGCCTCCATCCCGATGCTCTTCACCTTCCTCAACATCTTCGCCATGCGGTCGATGAACATTCCCCTCACGTGCCGCATCCTCTTCTTCATGCTCAAGACCCACCATAAGCAGATCGTCGCGAGCCGCACCATGAAGGTCATGCTGGACGGCATCCGGGTAAACCTCCGTGGGGCGCTCAAGCGCCAGAAGGACGAGATGGGCGTCAACATTGCGGCGCTCAAGGTCGTGGGCATGCAGATTCGCGACAAGAGCATCAAGGACTATGTAGACGAGAACTGGGAGGAGGAGAACGAGGAGAGGAGCGCCAAGAAGCGCGCGTTTGTTCATGTTGCCTGAGGTAAATAGCTTTATTGTTGCAAGATGGTTAAATGCATAGAATTGGACTACTATTTCATTCCTACGGTTATGAATAGACCAATTTTCTTTTACAGTTGTCCAGAGGGGTTGTTCTGTGTGATGCTTCCCCTTACACTTGGTTGATCCCCTACCTGAACTCCAACAAGTTACCTCAGTGACGAGATCTCTCGGGTGACTTTTCTACTTCGCACTCCGAGCTCATAGACCAGCTCTTCTCGTGCGTTGTGAGAGCAGGCGCACACTACAGGCATACCTTGTAGTCTCCTGTTATCACGATAATGGACGTTGAAGCTGGGATCGCTGGTGCGCAAAATCAGAAGCGGCACTCAAATGTCAGCGGAGGAGAGCACGGAAGAGGGAGGGGCAACTGTCGATATGGTTGGTGATGACGGGGAGCACCTCCAATCAGCAAGCCAATGGTCGGAATATCCCCCCTTTCGAAAGGAAAAAAAGATGCTATTTACACGGAACATTTCCGAGAGCGACTTCGGCATTCGAGCAAGTCGTTGAAATCCCATAATTTGCTGTTTCTCCATTCGGTCGGGTTTCACTCCGTCGACAGCAAACAACGGGTCCAACCTCCGAGGCTTATCCACCCGGTGCCTCGTTCCGAAGTCGCGTTCCGTCGACTCTCGATCCCGTCATCTTTCGAGCGGAAGAATCGATTCATACGAATTTCACAAACATTTATCTCCCTGCCCTTTGCCTCGAGCCCGTCCTTTTTCGCAATGTTCGCCCTCCGACGCACAATGGCTAGCCTAGCCCCCCAGGCGTCGACGCTGAAGCAGGCCGGCAAGGTCGTGTGCATTGGCCGCAACTTTGCGTAAAGCCTCACCTCCTCGAGCTTCGGCTCACGACCCGATATGAGCTCTCACTGACTGTCTCTCAGAGAGCACATTGCTGAGCTGAACAACACCAAGCCCAAGCAGCCGTTCTTCTTTCTCAAACCCCCGTCATCCATTGTGCTTCCCGGCGAGGGCTCTGTGCTGCGACCCAAGGGCATTGATATGCACTATGAGGTCGAACTTGCTCTGGTCATCGGCAAGGTCGTCCGAGATCTCCAGGCCGATGATGCTAAGGGAGCGTTGGAGGCTATCCAGGGTTCGTGACCATGGTCCAAAGATTCACCGGGGCATCCTTTGCTAAAGCTGTGCGTAGCGTACGCGGTGGCCATTGACATGACAGCCCGCAACGCCCAGAACGAGGCAAAGAAGAAGGGACTGCCCTGGGATATTGCCAAGGGCTTCGACACGTTCCTGCCCATGAGCAGTATCATCGCCAAGGAGTCCATCAAAAACCCTCAGGACGTGGAGCTGTACCTCAAGGTCAACGGCGAGGTCAAGCAGCAGGGTTCCACCAACTTGATGATCTACCAGATCCCTCGCATCCTAAGCGACATCTCCAAGGTCATGACTCTGCACCCCGGAGACATTGTTCTCACCGGAACCCCGGCCGGCGTGGGTCCCGCGGTCCCCGGCGATATCATCACTGCTGGCGTGAGGGTGGACGGCAAGGAGCTCGAGGCGGGCAATATTGAGATTCCTGTCGAGGAGTCGCCCAGCTCATACTCCTTTGCCGAGACTTGAGAGGATTAGAAGCAAGGTTTTAACATGAACAAGTCATGTCACGATTTAAGACAGGGAAAACAGGGAAAGTAGGAGGTACATTAGCCACCGAATTTGTATAGATTTCGACAAGAGATATGATATATCTCTGAACATACAACGAACTACTGCTACAGAAATGAAGACTTTACGCGCTCTATCCAAATTCATCTACTTCATCCACCCCATTCAATGCCTAAAACTCACTCCAGATTGGGATCCTTGATCGAGCCAGGCTTCGGCGCCCAGTCGGCCACAACGCCGCACTTGCCGCAGGTCCTCTTGTCGTTGTTAGTCTTGAAGTCCTCGACTGCGGCTTTAATCTGGGTGCCAAGGTCGGTGCAGTGAAAAGCAGCCTCGTGAACGACCTCCTTGCACTCGGCACAGTACCACCTCATGCGGTCGAGCGAGCCCGAGGGCCGGCGCTGCTCGAGGACGACGCCGACGGTGCCGGCGAAGCGGACCGGGTTGTGCGGCGTGTTGCCGGGCAGCAGGAACATGTCGCCCTCGCGGATGATGACGTCGCGGAACTGGCCCTCGTCCACGACCTTGAGCATCATGGCGCCCTTGTATTGGTAGAACCACTCGGGCGTCTGGTTGATGTGGTAGTCGGTCCTGGCGTTGGGGCCGCCAACAATCTAGATGCAGCTTTGCGTGAGTTCTTTTCAGGCCCAGAGACAGTGAGGGTTTTGCACCATGACCGTAAAGTCTTCATTGTAGACGCAGTAGTTGTTGATGGGCGGCTGGAGGAGGTGGGAATTCTCCTCGAGCCTGTTATAGATGAGTAAGTTAGCATGAGTTTTGCTTGTCTTGTACAGTTCACTGCGAGAGAATTGGGTCATGGTGTTGACTCACCACTTGGGCAAGTTGACGGGTGGCGCAAGCATCGTCTCCTGCGCCGGCGAATGTTACGACTTATTTGCAATCGTGGATAGCCCGGAACAAAGCCTCTAGTTGGGCTATAACGAAGAGGACCGAGGAGAGACGAGGTAGATTTGAGCCTGATGGAAGAGGGATTCTGTGGGCGTCAAAGTCAAAAGCCAGTTGTTGATGGCGTAGGTTGACATATGCAAAATGAAGCCATAGACAGCTGAGTTCCAACGAAAAGCTGTTATCGCTATAGGTTGATGACTACGAAATTTCTAGGTCCTGTTATGGAGATACTGGTAACTACAAAACAAGTCTATTCCTCACTGTAGGTACGGTAATTATTAATGGATGGCTGCTAAACTTGATGTATCTATTGGATTCCTCACTGTAGCCACTGAGCGAATCTCTCAGCGGTTGTTGGCAATGGCTACAGGGGCTGCTTCAGTGAAGAATAGCCCAAGGGACAGGGGACCCCGGAGGGCCCAGGCCACTGAAGTCGGAGGTTTGAGGCCCCGGGGACAGCGGCTAGTGAGGGGTACCTTCCCCCTCCGCGACGGTACCTCTCAAACGTGTGTGTCCAGACCCCAGCAGATCCTGTGTCGGCATCATGCGTGGTGCCTTGTCGAGTCTCAAACATAGAACCATCTCCGACTCGAACCTCCTCTTAGACCAACCATTCCTCTCTGAGCACGTTTGAGCGCGTTTCTTGAGCAACGTCAACGCCATCATCCCACCTCTGGTTACCTATCTTCAGGTTTATCTCTATCTTTCATCCATCTTCGGCATCAAGCATTCAGCTCTTCCTTTCGCCCATCGACTCTTCCGTGCCTCGTAGCTCTTCTTCGAAGCTCCGACCGATCTCGCTCCACCATCTCCCCTGACGTAGCTTCTCGGCATAGCTCCTCGACCTTTGCATCGCGACACAATGGACCATACACACATGGATCACAGCAGCATGGACCATAGCGGAATGGATCACGGTGGCGGCGGCATGCACGACATATGCAGCATGAACGTGAGTAGCAGACAGCCTACCGTCCCTTTGCTCTCCAGCACTCTCTTGTGAAGCCATCACCAGCTCACCCCCGCTCTCTCCCACAGATGCTCTTCACCTGGGACACGACCAACCTCTGCATCGTCTTTCGCCAGTGGCACGTCCGATCCACCACGTCCCTCGTCTTCTCCCTCCTCGCAGTCATCCTCCTTGCCGTTGGCTACGAGGGCCTTCGCTCCATCTCTCGTCGATACGAAGACAGCCTCGCTAAGAGCATCCAGGCGCTTCCGAGTAAGACAGAACCCGTCTCCTTTATGCATTCCATTTCGCGAAGATTGTACATCACTTCTATTTCCTGAAAGAGTTGGACCACCGAAAAAGAGAATAAGAAGTTAAGACGAAGAAGGTGGCAATTCGTATTTTGGTTCCTTTCTCCTCCCTCGATCTATTTGGACGAGCGAATGCTAAGTCTTCCCTTGAGGTGTTGGTACCGTTACTGAGACGACTCCTATGCTTCCAGGGCAGAACCAGGGTCAAGCGGATCAACGCGCCCATATCATCAAGGCCGTTCTCTATGCTCTACAGAACTTCTACGCCTTTATGCTGATGTGAGTCGCTCCTCTTGTTGGACGTAAGCACTCGTTGCTAAACTACTTTGCTCCAGGCTCATTTTCATGACATACAACGGATGGGTCATGGTTGCTGTGTCACTAGGCGCATTCATTGGTTACGTCGCCTTTGGACAAAAGACGTCGGCCACCAAGGACAATGCCTGCCACTGATTTAAGTAAGCGCTCTAGGCGAGCGCATGTAGGCCACTTGGATAATGCGAGCCTCTGCGATGTCCCCATACGTATTAGACATCTACCAGCCTTGGTGACTTGAGGTTTAGACAACGCCTATCAAGTATAGAAATAACATGTTCATATTCTCTATAAGCTCAAATACTTCTCAACACCCGCCTGGGCACACATATCCAAAAGAGGGCTCAAGCTCAATAGTCTAGATCTTCTACATCTTTGATGCGTCGCCGTTCTCCTTCTTCTCCTGGGCCACATCCGTCAGGTTGCCCTCTCTATCCGCCTCCATGATGATGCTAGCATCCCCGAAATCGTCGTTGTGCTCCATCTCAGGCTCCTCGGCATACCCAACCCGAGCAGCATCCACCAGCACGCGCGCCGTCATGCCCCATACTTTGAACCGCCCCTCGCGGTCCTTTTCCTCCTCGAGCTTCTCCGCTAAGTTGCTCTGGTCGCAGTTATGACGCGGCTTCGAGACAGTCTGGTTGTTAACGGGCACGTAGAAATTGTGCACGCGCCACGGGAAGTCCTTCCACGATATCCAATTACCGTCGTACCAGTGGCCCTCGGGGAGCGTCTCGCCCGGTGCGGGAGGCAGGTCCTTTAGCTTGAGGAAGTTGTAGAAGGGGGCGCTGAAGACGGCGGCGACTTCGCGGGCGTCCAGCTTGGGGATCATGACATCCTCAACAATAGGTGCAGGAGACCCGGGCGAACTCTGTTCCGCGTGAAGAAAAGCGACACATGGCTGCACAACAAGGTGTGTCCTAGCGAGAGATGGAGGCAAGCAGCAGAGGTGCTCGATGCGGAATGGCTTCGGGAGCTTCCGATCATCCACAGGAAGGCCGATCTCCTCCCAAGCCTCGCGGCGAGCTATCTGAACTGCTTATTATCAGTGGCTGGAGCGAGGAGAAGAGTAGAGTAGAGTCAAAATGGAGATTGGAGCACTTACAAGCCGTTTCCTCTTTGCTGTCCGCCTTTCCGCCGGGAAACGCCGCGTGACCTGAGAAGCTCCTCAAGCTCGCGGCCCGCATCGTAATGACCACACGCAGGTCGCCCCGACGGTCCGCGTACAATAGAATCAGCACCGCCGCTCGCTTGCGCACAGGCAGACGGTCCCATAGCGGGAATGCTGGGGGCTTGTAGGTACGAAACCGGGCAATGGCCGCCTGCGAATGCGAGTAAGTTGTCTGCGTGCGTGCTGTACCAGCCTGGCATGTGAAGGATGGAGAGGAGAGGCGGTCAGAAGTGGGACAAAGGAGCCCCGAGTCATGAAGATGCAAGTGGTGATGGGATAGAGTTCCACAAGGTCAGTAGCGTTGAGGAAGAGAACGTACCGCCGAGAATGGGCTCAAGGGCGACATGGTCAAGGCATCGTAGTAAAGTGACGCCTCTCCGTGGTTGACGCGCTCTCCGGTCGCGGCCTCGCGGATGCCGTTCTGGATGGAGGCAACGTCGGCTTCGCTGATGGAGATTTCCGCCCCTGGCTGCAGTCCTAAGAGCGGTTCAACTTCCGATGCGTTGGCGACGATTCGAGATTCCTCTACGGATGGCGATGACGATGACAAGGCTTTTGCTGCTGTTGCTGATATGTCGGCGGTCATGATGCCTAAGAGCCGCTCATCTGTATTCTAGAGTCATCAACATTCTAGAATGATGCCGGAGCGAGGTTCTGCCGCCTAGCCCTGCGGCGATCGATCGCGTCGGTGATACCGGCTCCGTCTCCGGCTCTGGAACGAACCGCGGGGGCGGGGTTCAGGCAGAGGCAGGTGCGGAGCATTTCGGTAGGGGGAAAGTCCAGCCGGATTGGGACTGATTTCGACGCCTCGGGTTGACGGTGGCTGCGTATGTTGCCTTTTTCACATCTCGCTGTAGAATGAGAGCTAGAGCAAGAACGGCACCAAGATGAGATGTGTGTGAAATGCCAAGTATGCGAGAGGATGGATTAGTGATCTAGACTGCGTGCTCCATCACATACGTAGTTGGGAAATCATGTACAAAATTTGGATCTGCATTATTATTGACACTTCGACATGTAGATAGCCGTCGATCCGTCATACACATTAGTCTAATCGCCAATCAGACC
The DNA here is from genome assembly GCA_029931735.1 of Dactylonectria alcacerensis. Taxonomy (NCBI): domain Eukaryota; kingdom Fungi; phylum Ascomycota; class Sordariomycetes; order Hypocreales; family Nectriaceae; genus Dactylonectria; species Dactylonectria alcacerensis. The sequence continues at coordinate 4,146,075 of JAPMUZ010000002.1, forward strand.
GCGAAACACCACAGGATTAATTGCATGTACATAAAAGATAGAAGTGGCTTGCTGCGAATAAGCGACAGTATAGGGGAATCTCTGAAACCAAGCGCGCCGTCCTGGCAATGCACCAACCGTCTATACTCTCGAACAAGGGAAAAAAAAAGTTATTACCACTGCTTGACGCTGGCTGCTTTTTGTTCCATCATCGCGAGATGTGCTCCTCCGGGATGATCTTGATCTGGGTCCTTAGCTGGTGCTGGCGCCGCTCGGGCTTGTTAATCTGCATCGTCTTGGTGTTGTTCTGCGCGTCCTTGGATATCGACCTGATTTTGGGGGACGCGTCCATCAGCAGCTCGGCATGGTGCTGAGGCACGCTGCGCGGGATCGGCGATGTGGCCTCGTCGCCTCGGCGGGAAAACAAGTTGTGGAGGACTTCTCTCACAGGACCTTCCTCAACCTCGGATTCGTCGTCGGACGTCTCGAAGACGCTGCGAGGGGGCGTCGACATGGCATCCTGAGGATGGAGGTGGCCGGGGCCGAGGCTCGACCTGTCAGGACGGTCGCCGCCGGCGAAAGACCCGTGCGCGGAGCACACCGACCTCGGAGGCTCTCGTCGTCGGTGGAAAAGAGACTTGGCCGTGCCGCTGAGGCGGCTGGTCAAGGACCGGCTCCGGGCAAGCTCAGGGCGCTGGTTGCGGCCGCGCTGCTTGTCGAGGACAGCCAGGTTGCTGGTGATACGGTGGTACTCATCCGCCGTCTCCGTGTCGCTGAAGTGGCTGTGAGACTGGCTCATCAGCCAAGAGTCGCTGTCGGTATCAAACTGGTCGTCGTCCATATCCTCGATGTCCGCAACCGGCTCCAGGATGCTCGGGGGGTTGCTGTAGATGCTGGATGCCCTATGGGTGGATGACGCACTGTGCATGAGCGGCAGAGGCGACTTGGGGCAAGTAGAGCTGCGGTTGCTGGTCGTGCCGTCGATGTCGTCCTCGATCAGCGGTGGCATGCTACATGTAGTACACTTTGACATGTCGGCGAAGTCGTCCTCGAGCACGAGCTCGCTCACCGAATGGCTGTAGGTGCTGGACGAGTCATCCCGAATTAGAACGGGAGATGCCACAGGAGAGAACCCTCGCGTCGGGCTCCAGTCGAAACAGTACGCTACGTTCGGGCCTATATGCTGTTGGACCTTGAGGGACGAGCGATGGTCAGAGCAAGGGCTGTCAGGCAAGCTCGTGGTCGAGCGACCTGGGAGAAACAAAGGCAGAGCAGTAGGAGGCAGGTCTTCGACGCTATTTCCTGGACCAGCGACGGAAGGGAAAATGTTAAGACTCTTGGTTGATCTGGCCGAGCTCCTGGAAGGGATGGCTGGTGGGCCTGGAGGAAGGGGCAAGGTCCTGTTGCGGTAGAGACTCGCATTCTCCGGGGGGCCGAGCTCCATACCATCGAGCGAAGGGGCGTAGCTTCCCATAGTGGAAGATGCGGATGGTGCTGTATTCTTTATCCTCGCAATGAGCTTTGGTGACCTTGAAGGGCGAGGTGATGATGATTTGGGATCTGAGTGTTGTGGTTGTGATGCGATTAGGCGTTGCGATTGGTGTAAGACAAAATCCCTTTTGAGCTTGCTCACAGTTTTTCAAGGTTTTTTTTTATTTTTTATTTTTATTTTTTTTTAAAAAAAAACCCTCCCCCCAGCAGTCAACAGAGAGAACGACAGGTCTTATGAATTTGCAGCTTCGCCGTAACTTTGGCTCCGAGTTTACTGACTTTGTGGCTCTGCTTCTAGCAAGCTTCGATTTTTCGACGCCGTGGTCACCTGGGTCTGGTCGTGGCGGAGGCTTGGGCCTGGACTCTTCGAGCTCTTTGAGGTGGGCAAGGTTGCGCGATCCAGCACAATGGGCAGCATTCCAGTCGACTTGGTATTGTCCAGGCCTATGGGGCGGGTACGCGGACACGAACCCCGCAAACGCGGACACCGTGGGAGAGAAAATGACATTTCCGGACGTCTCTCGATGAAAGCGATGAGGCGTCTGGGGTCGTGGCATTCGTGAAAGCTGAATTGTGGAGGCGTGAAGGTGGATGACTGAAGGGTTAGTAGACACAAGTGTTAGATAGAACATAATATGTGTTAGGAGACAGTAGGAAGCTAGAAGGCTATGAAGCCGAACACATTGCTGGAATGGGATCTTCATGCCCGTCTTTCCTCCGCTTCAACGTTGAAGCCATTGCGGGTGTTTCCTGGCCTGCAGCTCACCGTCGCACAGGTGGTCGCTTTCGAGAAATCATCGTGGCCGTCAAAGTCTACGGCCACTGACGAAAAGCTCCCAGGTCAACCACGGATTCCGCATCAAACCCGCGAACCCGCCTTGTCGGAGCCGCCAACAACCCGTTTAGGACAAGGCCTTCTCGACCTTTCTGGCGCGTGGGAACCTTAGTGAGTCCCGAAAGTCTTCGGTCCCCATTCAAAGTGTAAATGCTGGCAATAGTTGGTCGGGAAACTTCCGGATCGTCCGATTCTCAAGCCATCGCGCCCATCCTGCTGTGGCATTTGCCGAACTCGGCCACCTCGTGGGCCGTGAATGACAGAGCTACCAGACTGGCGGGATTCCAGAACTCCTGGATGAGATATCAATTAGCTGCCCGCGTGGTCACCGCATCAAGAGTGGCGACGCCCAACGATGACGCTCCATGCCTTTGAGAAATGCATCAAGTGAAGGGAGAAATAAAGAAGAGTAAAAAAGCAAAGGGAAGGGGGAAAAAGTTGAAGATTCTGCCACGAGGGGGCATCTGATTCTATGTCCAAAACTCCAACCAAACCGGATGATGGCCACTCTCGTTATGTATCCCACTCTATAAAACAACCCAGACGCCTGTCAGATTGCCGTTGAGGTGCCGTTTGTGCTCTCCCGCCAGCCTGGTCATGCCGTTGACGCCGCTATTCGTCGTCGTCGTCCTTCCCTTGATAGTTTCCCAACAATATGTCGTCCACCCCAAGACCCGTGGATGATTGCCTAACCCATTCCGTCTCGACGCGGAAGAAAATCCACACCCATCTTCTGAAAACCTCGAGGAACTCAATGAGGAAGATGCCACTCTCAAAATCACTGAACTTGTCCAGGTGGCGGTTGAGTTTGATCATCCATGTGCACCGGAGCATCAAGTCCATGACAATCACCACGTAGTAGAGGTTAGCTGGCCTGAAGATTAATCGGTCTCGGAGACCGTAAGGGTGATGGATAGATTCGCGCTCCTGTTTGGATGCGAACAACGTCATGTCCCAATCCTTGGTCACGTCCCAGTAGAAGGAGTAAAGTGAATTGACGAGCACGGCAACTAGCCATGCCTTGTTTAGGGCAGCCTTGGTTTCCGGATCGTCAACAGCCCGCAGCCAGGCACTGGTGATCAGGACCGGGAACGCTGTCGAGTACTTGAGTGCGTTGGCCAGATGTTGGCCGCCCCAGCCTGAGGACTCCTTGTATGGCCCCCCTCGAACACGATTGTATTCAATCATGCATTGCCTAAACCGGATCATGCTTGGGACAGCCATAATCAGGGGCACAATGACAGTTCCTCCACAGTTGCGATCAGGGCGGTCAGTCGAGCCACCGCGGGTCAAGAACATGCAGATGGTGACGAACAAGTCGCCAAAGACCTTGGCGTATGATGTGAGGACATCCGCAAGCAGGATGTCACCAAACTTGCCGTCCTGCGCCTCTGCTATTCCGCCAATGCTCACTCGTCGCAGAGTCGTCAGGAACCGCCTCCTTCCGCCGCTTGGAAGGTGTTGAAGTGGGACGATGAACAATGCGACAAGAGCAAGTAGGTAGACCAAGGGCATCCACTGGTAGGCGAGAACACGAGCTGGAACTCCCCATGTGACCAACCAAAACAGGGTGATTGATGCACAGAAGAGGACCGAGAGGACCGTGGCTAGCCGGTATGTTGAGCCATGGTGCGGAAGATGGTGTATCGACGATCGGCCGGGGTATCGAATTAGTGACGGCACATCGACCTTGACGAGGTAGAGGTAGTGAAGATTAAGGCCCCATCCCCAGACAGCTACAAAACTGGTCAGTCTAGATCATTCGTATCAGGAAGGCAAAGGCATGAGGGCACGAACCCAGAGTTGCGATGAAGCCGACACGGTACGGTAGTGGAAAGGCCAAACTGAAGGAGTCGAGCTCCGGCTCAACTGCCGGATCGCCGTCCATTGTAGCCGCTGGCCATCGGATGTGGGACGGCTGGAGAAAAGCGCGCTCGTACAGAAAGGCGAGAGGATTCGATGTCAAAAGGAACGACTGGATACGCGGTTGCGACAGGAGGCGACAAAGTGCATGAGACAGAAGCCTAGACAATCCAGCTGTCCTCAAGGAATGCTGATTACAGGGCGGGTCCTTTTTTTCTCAGGGGTTCTTTGAATGCGCAGTTACGACGTCACGGCGAAACGACCAACCGCACCAGCCACACCAGCCACAATATCAGCCCCAGTCCTGACAGCTAAGCCACACTTGCCCCTCCAGCCGGGAATCAGTTCGGAAACAGGATGAGTTGCCCCGTCGGTCACAGCAACCTCTATCATCCATGCTTGATGCAAGCCACCAACAATGCGTCGCAAATGGCAACATGGCATTGCAGCCATTGTGACCATTGCATTCCTCTAGATCTCTTTCAATTGATAGTGAGTCATATGATCCATTCCTTCACCGGCATCTGATGTTAAAAAACGCCTTGCTAATTGCTGTCGTTTCCCCCTCCAGGCGTCTAGTCCGAGACATGCAGCGCGTCTGTCACAGTCTCATTGCACCAGACCCTTGCAGCACACCAGTGTTAGTCCGATGAGCTCGGACAGTACTGCAGGTGCTACACCTAACCGTACAGTACAGTACACTGCTGCGGTAGACACGCCTGTTGCATCATGCATGGTGCTTGCCGCTTACCCAGCAGCGGGCAGAAGCTGCTATGTACCAACTCATTCCGCCGCTGAAGGAAGCCGGCCTTCGTTTTCACACAACAAAAGCCGTCCCAAACAAGCAAGAGAGTTTAACAAACTCCCTCGCCAAGACCCATTTCGCTTCTGATGAGGCATGGCTTCATATCACTCTTCAAGTCCGCAGGCTCGATATCAATGACGGTTGGATCAACTCGGCCTTGCGCGAGTCGTTATTCACTCGAGGCAGATATTCCTTGGACGTGGCATTGAGCCATTGGAGGGGGTCCGGGAACCGACCTATAAGAAGCCAGCCAGTTCTCACCGAGCGCCACTATCACCTTCGGCGACATGGAACCATGGCGAGTTCCCATGTCCCGTGATGGAACTCGGGATCCCGCGATGCAGTACCGGTATCTCTTCGCGCCTGTTCACACCGTCTCTGCGGGCTCTACCAAGCGCCCCCCCGGCTGCTTGCACCAGGTGTGTCGACATCAGTGGGTGCTTGTCGTTTGACCTCCAGACCCCGTCTCGTATCAGGCTACCTTCTCGGCCCAACTTTGGATGCCCTATCTGCTTGAGCGAAGCTTCCACGGCTGCCGGTGGATTTGGCATCCCCCAACTTGCCATTGGGAATTAGCCTTGTCACAATGAGCCCGCCACTTCCGACAAGATTCGCCGCGGAATTCATCGTCGAGTCGCCCGGCCAGCCAGCGCCGCAGCGGGCTACTCGAAGGAGGGGGATGGAAACACATCGCAAATGGATCAGGAACTGGATGAAGCGGTTGCCACAGGGCGATGAAGATTGGGACAATAACTTCCCGTCGACGGCCGACGAGATCTGTCGCATACGCGAACGCCTAACCATGGCACACGTCGAATCTCGCCATCAGATGGACTGGGTCACCATTCTGCATACGTACGCTAGCTGGGCAAAGGAATTCGATGGCCGCGAACTTCAGCTTCACAACATGGTCATGGTCGCAGCGTGTCACGTGGCCCATAGTGATGGTCTTCCCAGGGACGTCATGCTTGAAGCCATGGCGAAGTGCATCAGCGGGGGTGGCGACACCCTCAGGTCGAAGCGGTTTGCACTCCCGAAATGCATTCAGATCGGGGACGAACTTGTCAATGTGCTTGGGGTTCGCGCGTATGAGCTCCCATTGCGTGGTAGGTAAACCCCAGGCTTAAACTATTGCTGAGGAACTAAGTACAGTATGGCTCATGTCTGTCAGTCAACTCTTACTTTACATTCGGCCAACACTTTACCGGCGAATGTTTCCCTCTTCTAAGGGAAGAAGCAACTGCAGCCCACCCTCCTTCCAAACAACTGCCTTCCGAGGTTCTGAGAATCCCAAGTCTTGTGTTTGATCTGTGTGGAGGCAAGGTGAGGTAGGCATTTTCCTCCAATTTTCCCCCGTTGCTCAAAACTCATGCTTTTCGCAGCCTCGATAAAATTGAGCAGAGTTTGACCGCCAACACGCTGAAGGTGAATGCGGGCGGAAATTCCACAGATGCTGGTCTGGATCATGATATGATCTTTATTATGAAGTAGCGTATTCCCACGGCCTTTCCACGGGCTCCAGTTGGAGGGGGATGTAGAGAAATCTGATGTGACCTCCTTTTGCTCGTAGCCCAGTCTCACGGAGATGAAGTGCGAACCTGGGATCCCACATCTCCTTGCAAGAAGACTTTTTATCTCCGGAAACGAGTTCGACGTGGTAGTCTGTGTTTCCGAGAGCAAGGACGATTGCCGTGTAGCCTTTGAGAAGCGACGACATGTTATCCTTTTCGAGTCGGAAAGCCTGAGGACTAATTTCGGGGCGGCCGAGGTCTTTGACTGTCATGCCCATTCCCCTCGCCCAAGACTCAATCTCGGGTGCCTGGTCTTGTTATTTGCGATTCAGCGGAGTGTGGATGGGTTGGATAACATACCAAGCTTCGCAGTAGCGCATCGCAAGCTTTTTTACAGGACTCGGGCAAGCCGTAGCTTGACAACCCCTTTTTCTTCTCGACGGGAAACAAAGTGAGGACTTCTGTGGTGGCTTCTTGCTGAAACTCCTTGACTATGGGCTCTATGGGCAACAGCCGGTACGAGGGAGAAGCCATCGTGGCTGGTAGCTTGTATGCCAAGCGCCGTCCATCCAGTATCAAGGGACCGGCTGGACAAGACTATCCCAAGATCAGGCACAGGACGGGCGGGCTGCAGTCCCCCTTTGCCCTGTATGTACTCGGCAGCCAGGGCACACGTTCGCAAGCACTAGGTGCCTTAGGCTCTCCGGCAGATGCTTCATCTCCACCGCCTGTACACCTGGACGCCAGGGCTGCTGCGGGGCTGACGTGGTGATGACTGATGGCCGTCTCATTGAGAGAAGAGAGAACAATGACCTTTCGAGGCATTCAAACCGCACTAAGCTAGTTGCAGTAGGAAACAGTTCTTGGCACGATTGTCTGCCCGTTTCTTGCTCGCGTACGAGGTGAATTGCACGCATCTGTTTTGCTTCAGCAACGCCTTCAACGCCAAGGAGGGCAGCTTTTTTATATTTGTGTTTCAATTTTCATTTAAAAGATCGCTTCTTGCTCGTCTATGACCATCTGAACCCCCTAGTGTTCAGCAGGGGAGCTGGATGTCTCAAGGGTTTGTTATTCCAGAGCTCCCACAACGGCCCGCTAGATACCATACCTCGCGCTCCAATCATATGCCGCATACTAATAAGATCCCAGGAGAACATGCCTTGCCGGAAAACTACCGTCACCCAAGGGAACGGTTGGCCTATCAGCAGCCATCAGTCGTCCCCATGGTTTGCGGCTTGTGTGGAGACCCAGGGGCGCTATCTTGTTGGTGAGGTTGAAGTCGATCAATAGTTGCCGAGACCAACGACAGGCCGTTGAGCATTTCAGCACTGTTCATCGACTTGGGGGCCGCAACTGGACTGGCGGCGACCGTCAGCCTCTACTGCTTCCCCGGTGCACCGCCTCATTCATCCCTCAACGATTAAGCTGACCGCTCGGCCCTTCTGCGTGGCACTACTACCCGCCGCATAAGCACCAAGATTTTATCCTTAAACCATTGTATTTTCTTGCACATGGATAGCGCTATCTAGCTCGAAACAGCTTACAGCTCCATCTTCATCAGGGATCCTGTTGCTGTGTTACAGTCTATTTGACAAGAAGATTCTTGCTACGAGATGCTATTTATTATAGATCAAGCAGACTCAAACGTATTTTTAGATTACAGACTCTTGGTCACCTCATGTGGGTGCCAAAACTGAATCAAAAACTTACTACTTCAGTGTTCAGGATGACACCCAGTTGAGCACTCATAGAACATAGAAGAGAGAACAGCTAGATGTCGCGTCAACCTTATAATGGTGTAGTTTCATCCTTCCCCATCTTTTATAAGAAACCGATCGGGCCCCTAGGACAAAAAATCTACTAGGCCATGGTGGCTCTGGGGATGTCTCCTTCGTACCTGGCTCAGGCGAGAGATCCAATTTCGGCCTGCTACCAACCATGACACCCGATCTCAGCACCTGAATCTCGATCGATGTAGGTATCACTGGTACAATATACGCAGTAGGATTGACGGCAGAATCAAATTTGAAAGAGGGTTGACTGCCCTGGGCAGGGGAGCTAGCACGCCGGCCTCCTATACAAGGCAAGGGACCAACATGCAGATAGTAACGGGGAATATCCTAGCCATGGACCGGCCCGTATAGATAGCGATTACAGCATTATCTTCTATTTGTTCTAGAGAGACGTGCTAACAATATTCCGCGGTCGCACAGAGGGTGTTGCGATCTGGGATTTTGACTTCTTAGCTCCTGGTCACTTATGCTATTGGAAAGAAGATCCAGCAGGCCAGGAAGGGATGGCTTGAAAGAGAGAGTCCGTTTGACCAAGGAGAGGCGCTTGTAATATATTCTATGCGGGAGGAAGCGACTGAGCCTTTTTATCATTGACTTGGTCAAGAAAGAGCATCTAGTCTCATGATGCCGACCCGCAATAATAGAAGGAGCGTTAAAACACAACATTGTCAGGGTGGAACCGAAGAGTAAAACAAGAACATAAAAAAAAGAATGAACCAGAACCGAACAACAATGATTTAGGCAGTGCGTCCAAGGCAGCAAAACAAGCATGGGGGGGTGAGTGCAGAACGACATAGGACAGGACAGTGAGCGAGCCAGTGCGAAACGAAGCTGTGTTCTTTCTGCCACCCACCACTCTGGTACCAGAACAATGGCACATGTAAGTCAAGTTAGCACAGTGCGGCAAGTGCTACACTTGCTGCCTCTGATGTTAATTTCAATTGCTTTGTTCTCAGCTGCCCAACAAGGCGGCCTTGCACGATCGCGTCCACATACAGTCCCGTAGGAGGGGAGCATTCATTCTAAGTCGGATCGATACCAACATCAACAACAACAACAACAACAACAACAACAACAAGGCACCAGAGCAACAGCGATTTTCACGTGATGTAGAGCCAACACAGCTGCGGTTGAGAATGGTGAGTTCGTCACGGGAGTGCTCGTCTCCGTTCTTATGGCAAGACTTGAAGCGCACAAAAGCATTTCCTTTCCCGAGAGTTAAACCATTCACCAAGCCAAAGCATGTTGTCAATATAAAGTCTATAAATACTTTGCCGTAAACCACTGGAAATTTTAAATAGCACAAGTCTTCCGATGTCACAGTTGAATGTATTGTATAAAGTTTACTCATACAGAAAAGTGAGCACATGGATCTTCAAAATTGAGCTTGGTGTGTTGCGTCAAGCCTCATCCAAGGTACGGCCCAAGCCCGACTTGAAGTGATGCAAAGCGAAATACCACTCGGCCGGGTGAAGAGATTGGTTGATATGGTGAAATGTGGCAGTAGAAAACCGCGGGGTTTGGGAGGGGTGGAGGGGCGGAGGGCCAAAGGCTATGAGACGGAGGTGGGAATAGTGGTGACATTTCAAATCTTCCAATAATACGATCCTTCGGCGATGATTGGAACATGGTGTTGGGTTGTGCCATGGCGCATCGACAGCTGAACAAATATCTGCACATGTGCATTCCATGGCTCGGCAGCAAAGCCGTAGTGCAGACGCATGGACTGCGGCGGGCGTATGGTACCAGGCTAGGTGCTAAGAATAGCAGTCCAGACGGTTCTATTCTCGGCTGTAGGATTCAAGGCTCCCTTCGAGGACAGATCAAAAATTACAAAAGCACAGCAGGCTTTATGGCAGTTGCCAGTGTGAGAAAGGGTCTTACAAGTGGCGACTCGAGAATGTAGCACAGGGGCAAGAGAGCAACAAGAAAAAACAGACGGTTGTCAGGGATGCACGTTTAGTGGCGATGAGGGAGAGAGGGAGACAGTGCCAGACCATGGAGTGATGAGATAAGTGAATTAGTGAGCGGACGATTGTACGTAGTAAGCGTGCGACAGACACGCGTGCCATTTTTGCTGAATGGACCACACTATCAGGACTTGCCACCAATGATAGAATGCCGGAGAGGTAGGTTGGTGACAGAATATGCAACTAACACACTGGCGTTGGTGCAAAGCAAGGGAGAACGGACAAATTACCAGACGCAGACGAATACTAGACAAAGACAGATCAGGTAGAGACGTTTTATGGGGTACAGACAGAAGATCAGACAGCCGAATGAACAGGTGGGATGTTCGACAATGCCGGATTGTTATGACAGCATCATCCACTGAAGAATGAATAAGCAGGGGCACAGTGGTCAGGATGAAGCAAAAGTACAGTACTTTGCACGAATAACCACCCACTAACAATGATAACGGGCTCCAGCTTCAAGGGTAAACAAATGCTAGTCGCCGGCTTACATCATATGTCTTCAGGTCGTCTCGTCTTCCAGGTTGTTATTGCTACTGGGCTTCATGAACTTCTTCTGGTCCCTGGCGCTGCCCTTTTGTCCCGCCTGCCTTGCCGTGGCTTTGCGCTACGTCTGTGCCCTTTTTATTTTAGTTCGGGGGGCGCCCCCCCCCCCCTCCAAAGATTGACCAAAGATATCGCCGTCTCCGTGTTTCGTGGGTGCGTGATGTTCGACTCCAGAGACACATTCAGGTTTCACTCGCCGCTGCGACCCTACGAATGCATTCACAGACGCGGGAATGTTTTACTGACGTTGAAATGATTATTTATGAAGAAATATAAGAATCCCCCATTTCGCCTTTCAGCCTGTTTGTAACCAATTCCTGTCCGCCACTTACTGCTGCTGCCACGCCGCGTCAACATCCACGTAACACGCAACACAAGCCCACAAGCCTACAAGCCCACCGAGATAGGCCTCGTCCGACTCACTCTCACATGCTGCGCCAATCTTTCACCCCTGTTAGCTGCTGGTGAGCCCGCTGAAAGGCCCTTGGAAAAAACGAACCAAAAATCCCCCCAAGCTGTAAGGACCCCTGGTTCGACCAAGGCGCCCCCAACTGCACCAAGTGGAGAGGTCTCGTTCTGGCTCGTCCGCGTCCGCCCAATTGAGCCTGGCAGAATCAAAATAACTTCCAGGCGACAGCGACATTATCGTATTTCGGGTCTGTTCCAGGTTGGTAATATTACCACAATCGCCAAACTCCGTACATACCTACTAATTATTACGCAGTAGACTTTCATTATTGTTATTTCTTGCCTCGCTCGACGCCTGTGCTTCATACGTCACTCGAATCGCCCATCGCCACCGCGTTTCTCGGGCCCCGTTACACCCTTTTGCGAGCCACCTGAAAGGAAACAGGCTTGCCAGGCCGACAAGGATCCTCCCCTCCTGAGCTGAACAAGGTTGGATCCACGCTGCTCACCTTTGGCCCTGTTCCCTCGCCTTGGCCTTGGAAGACGAAGAGCTTGGGGCAAGTTCACCGTTATCGCTCGCCCCTCGCATTGAGAAACACGATTAACTAACCAATCCCGGGGCATCAGAACAACCGAAACGCATTGTCTTTGACTTGCTCAGCTAGCAAATTCTAAATCGCCCCTAAACCGAGGCATCTATCTGGCCATTGGCTTGGGCTCGGTGGCTTCCCTCTATAATTACAGCGGTCTCGCCTCTGTCGGGCAGGGCCATTAACCAATCCCCGCGTCCAGTCAGCTTCAGCCACACGCATAAGCCCGCCCACCCACCGCCGACGCCAACGCTACCTATAATCGGCTCCAATCGCACCTTCCCGGCCTCGATTCAGCTCGCCATCGTCGTTGCCCGTTACCCATTTTCGTTTTCGCATCTACGTCTCCTTATCGCTTCACTTCGCTTCATCTTTCGTTCCCTCTCTTCTGATATGCTCTACAGTCTTCCACCTTAGAGCGCTAGAGCGTCATGGACGCCACGACCATGGACGCCCGTCGCTCCAGTATCGACAAGACGCCCATACCTCCGCCACCCTTCGATCGCCTCCCCGACGAGATCATCGAGCAGTGAGTAGTGGCCCCCTCTCTGCGCCCTCAACCCTCACTTTGTGCGACAGCAGCACTGCGGGGAAGAAGTACTACACGACACTTCCTGTCATCACCATCATCGTCTTCCTTCTAGCCTTTGTCTCTTCACCTCCCCCGCACTTCAACTCTCCTATGTTGCGCTGTGCTGACATGCGCCTTCTCTATCTAGGGTCCTCCAAGCTACCGATCCCAACGGCTTCGCGTCCCTAATCCTACTCAACCGCAAGTGGCGAGCCGTCTCCCAGCGCTCCCACCTCTATATCTGCCAGCTCGCAAAATGTCCCTCCTATTCGACGAGCCATACTACCCTTCCCTCTCCCGACGATGACAGCCTCCCCCACCTGCGACGCCTCTTCGCTCGTGAGGTCAAGCGAAACCTATTTCAAGCCTACCTACGGCCTAACCAAACAGTCATTAAACTCATCTCCAACTCCATCAGTTCTTCGTCATGTCCCGGTGGCGAGGGTATGCAGTTCAGTGCCTCTCCCAAGGGGCACCACCTCTTAGCCTACAACTCTGCCAGGGTCTATGTTATCGACATGAGAGGCTCCAGCGTCGAGCTCAAAAGGGAGTTCAAGATTCTACGGCGGCCCGTCGCCGCTTGCATCAATGACATCGCGTCCCTCTTGGCTGTTTTGTCTACCGAGATGCAGGTTGACCTATACGATCTTCAACAGTCGCCGCCTCGCCGTACCCAGTCCATGATCCTCGACAACACCCCGCGAACCATCGCGCTCTCCCCCTGTGGCTCCGTTCTCGCCGCCGCATATGAGGGTGGCATCGAGGTCTCTTCTTTGAGACCAGGCGCACTAGCCACCGACCGACGCGCTGTCAAATGCGACGCCGTCGATGCTCTTGCGTTCTCCTACGACGGCACCCAGATTCTTGGCACCACCACACAATCCGCTCCACCTAGCACCGTAATACTCACTGCGCCGTACTACGACCCGGGTAGCCACATGTCCGAGGAAAACCTCAGCGCCCTGTGGACGACATCCATCTTGTTCCCCAACACCAGCCGCGATTGCAGCCACGCTGTGCTACTTCAGGATGACAGTCAAGAGGAAGCAAGCTGGGCATTTACCTACGACCGCAGCTTCGAGACGTTTCGCTCAGTTCGAATTGATGACCTAAGGAATGGTACTACATATTTCACAGGCCCGGTTCCAGATGCAGACTCACAAGCCAAGCTTCTGCCATGCACCCTCCCCGCCGCAACTTACCATGGCGAGTTAGTGTCGGCTGGGTTCCAGGGGAAGGATATTTGGGTATATGGCGTCCCTGAAGACTTGGACGCTGCTCCCGATAACAGCTCAACCTCGAATGAGAGCGGGTCCTCTGGCTTGGGCAGACAAAACAGTGCTCAGAGCAGCAGTTCTCGTCGAATGTCTACCCGAGCGGCACAAGACGCTGATGGCGGTAGAGTTCCTCAATGGCAGATTTTGTGCGACAAACTAAGAAACACAGTTATTTCCGGTTGCAAAATCGCCGAGCTCACAGAAGTCAGCAATGTCAAGTGGGTTGCTGGCTTTGGACAATCGTCCACTCAGGAACGGTTGATTGTTACTGCGCGAGGAGTAGGCCCGGCTAGATTAGTCACGGAAGAGGAGGATATGGACTTTGTTGATGGCGGTAGGATCACTCTCCTGGACTTTGAATATGGCCTGGACGACGGTAGCAAAACCGAGATCACCATTGAGGTTGGAACCGACAACGCCGAAGTACTGGAAGAGGAGCAACGAGATCTCGCCACCGAGGTGGCTATTGTTCGACGTAGGACAGTAGCCCAGAAGCGCGGTGGCCGCGGAGGCCGCAGCGGAGCTGGTGGAAATGCCATGCTCCGAACTGCCACGACCGCTGCTGCGCGAGCTCCTCCTGTCCAGTCACGGCCACGCGACGAGAACGCAGACGATGATCCTCTGGTACCTCGCATAGTCGGTAGGAATCCCGCAAACCACCCCGGCGACCTGAGCAATGGCGACGAGGAAGGCGAAGAAGCAACGATGGAGGAGATGGAGGCTCTCGATGCCCCCTATGCCCACGCCAGCCCTCGATCCGGAACCACGCTGCGTCGCGCTGCTACGGCCGCAGCTGTTGATCGAAGCCTGCATCCTCGAACCGCAGACGGGCGCCGCATCGAGTACCGCCGTGCTGATGGCCGGCGTGAACATCCCCATGAGAGCGACGCCGATAACTGGGTGCCTCCGCCCCCGCCGTACCAAAAGGATGATCCCGGGGACCTACCTGCGTTCCTACGCGGGCCTTCAGTTGCACCCCATACGTCACCCCTCCCGCCACCGCCTCTGCCCAACCCAACTGCCTTCAGGTCGCCAGATGCCCAGACGTCGAACTCAAGCCCACAACGACCAGCTTTCCAGAGAACCGCAAGTGACTCTACCACGATGAGCAGGATCCGCATTCCCGAGAGCCCCCGGCCCACTTCGAGTCCATCCGTCCAGCGGGATACCGATGACCTCTACGACATCACACCGCCGGAGTCCCCGCGACAGCCTGCCCGTCAGCTGACCGAGCCAAAGCAGACTGAAAATGAAAGGCGGCACCCCTCCAACTCCACCGTCTCTCCAATAGCACCGAGGGCTGTCACTGTCCCCATCGGCTCGAACGCCCTAGTGGCACCACCAGCAACGATGTCGCAGACCTCAATTCCATCGAATGCTGGTCTCTATGCCAACCCGCCTGGCCGAAGCCTGCAAACATCACGCTCCATGGAGACGCACTCTCAGCCCGACCAAGAAACGGCGCCTAGGCCAAGGCGGCTGTCTAATAACCAGACGTGGCCCACGGCCCCCGGCCCGTGGACCCACCAGGCGGCCGGCCTTGGTGTTGGGTACCCGCACTCGGTCCCGTCCGTACAACCCGCCGATAGCATAGCCTCGGGCCTGCCCCCACCGCCAAGTGTTAGCCAGCTCGCCAGCCTAAATAAGCGCATTAGTCAGGGTAGCCCTCGCAGGCTGTCCGGGGGCTTCCAAGTGCAGCGAAGGCCGGTTGGGAGTTCCCATAGCGAAATGTCGTTTGCGCGCGTGCACACCGATCCTGTATCCCCGGAGACGCCAAGACGCCCTCCTGTCGAATTTGATCAACCGTTGATAATCAGCACGCCCGGGGGCGTGTCGGGTGCGTTCGATCCACCAACACGTCAGATATCTGGTCGCCGTGGCGAGACACCTTTGCTGGCGCCCATTCCCCGTCATCCGCGCCCGATACCTGGGTCTATCAACCGGCCGACGGTCGAGCGCCTCGAGACCATCTACAGCGCTACCTCGTCCCACGGACCTGAAATACCACCTTCGGCAGTACCGATTCCAGTGTCGCAGTCCGTTCCCGCTTGGCTCAACGCACCTCCAGTGCCCGTGACCCGGCCGTCTCCCGGAGTCAACCGCCGACCCAGCCGGGCTGAGCGCAGCGCAGCCAAGAATATCCAGGATGCGAAGAAGCGCGGGTGGAAGGCTAAGACCAAAAAACGCAAGAAGAACACCGATGGCGCCAGCAGCGCTGGGTGGACGGATGTCTCAACCACCTCGGCCAAAATGAACAAAGAAAAGGACAAGAAGTGCATTGTCATGTAGAGACCACGGCGTCAATTTGCTCAAACACGGGTTGAGGTAATAGCCAGGAGCTGGCGTTAACACTATTCTATGCTGATCACATATACATACTACCCGATCGCTACAATCATGTCTCTGTATTTATTACCCACTCCCTGGCTTCATGTACCTTTTCGAGATTATTATTTTTTCCTTTGTCAACACTCTTACCATTCGCTTTTATATCTACGCATGTACGGGTCGGCATAGCGCGGCTGGAAGATCTCACGACCCTGCGGTATTTTGTTTTGGGAGCGCTGGGTGCCATATTCTTGAGGCGGGCACGAGGCGAACGGGAAATGCAAACAAGTTATGACGAGGAGAGAAAACAGACACTCGTTGAAAAGAAATCCCAAAATTTGATATGGATCCATGGGAAGTAGAGTGAGCCACCAGCAGAGGCGCCAGCATATCATTATTATCATCATTATTCCCTACTACTTGTTCTTCACATTCTTGTAGCAGTGTCAATGTTTCTTGTTTGAAGAATGCGCAATATTTGCATACGATTCGGGCATCTATCTATATCCCACCAGTTCTCCGACGATCTTATATATCGGAAGACAAAGGAAAAAGAAAAAGAAAAAAAAAACAAGCGCATGGCGATGTCCGAGAGAAACCCCTGGGTATAAAGGACAACAAACTCCTCTCCATGCGCACCCGAAACGCCTAGGTCACCCCGCCCGAATTATAGCGTGAGGTACAGAAATGGAGAGAGACAGAGAGAGAGAGATATGCTGTATGTACGGTAGCGATAGTCAGTCGTGCGCAGCACGATGAGCGGCAGGGCGTTGCGAGTAATTAAGAGGTAGGTGTGTGTGGTTGAGCTCGTGTTGGTGCTGTTGTAGTCGGCTGCACACTGGTCGGACTTTTTTTGAAAGGACGGTGTTGTTGTATTATATTCGTGGTGTGGTCCCAGGAACGTACGGTCGCCCGCGTCGTACTTCGCCCAGGTCGGCCTCATCCATCATGTCAGTAAATGTCGTAGCACGCGTCAGTGGGCGGGCCTTTACAGTGCCTGGGTCTGCAAAGACGTTGATACTCTCGCTGCTGGGCTCTCGCTGAAGCTCAGGGGTAGTCGGCCGTTGGCTGCAGTAGTGGGATGATGCCCTCATGGAGCGGATGGGCAGCAGACGAACGTTGCCATGGCGGGGTAGCCCTTCGTTGAACAGGCTGGGCTGAGCGGAGTGGACACCTGGGGACGCGCTCGGGGAGTTGAACGGATTCGGGATAGAGATGCGAATTCGGGGCGGCGTCGGACTGATGCGGGTTGAGTTGGAGAAGCTACGCACGAGCGTCCTTGAGCCAGTGGAGGGCGTATTTCTAAAACCGGTGGAGGGCGGTGTAGCTCTGGAGACAACGGTGGAGGGTGTGGAAGACTTGAGGATGAAGTCCGTACGGTAGGAGTTGGGTTGAGTGATGGGTTCGGAGATGATGTTTCCAAACGAGCCTGTGCTGCTGGCGGCGCGTGCGTGGCCAAAGGCGCGGTGGCCGCCCTTCTCCGAATTACTACCATCGCCCTTGTTTCGGCGACGGATGCAAAGGAATACGATGATGGCGATGACAAGAAGCACGAGGCAACCGCCGATGACACCGCCGATGATGGAGGTGGTGGCCGGGCCCGAATTGTTTGAGTCCGAGTCATCATCCGAGCCAGACGATTCACTGGGCACCGTGGTGGAGGATGGCGCTGCGGTTGTAGAGGCCGTTCCAGTCGATGAAGGATTTGTAGTAGACGTCGCACTAGGCCCAGCGGTGCTGCTTGCGCTGGTATCTGAGCCACTGGGAGCTTCTGACTGGTCATCATTCATGATGCACTCGTTGTCGCTGTTGCAACTGTAGCCGAAAGGGCAACAGGTGCCGTCACCACACGTCTCCAGCTCGACGTTGAAGACGGTCGTCTTGATAGAGGCATTCGGTCGGATTGCGACGTTCTGCTCGCTGAGATTGCAGGTGATGGGCTTGATCAAGGAACAGTCTTGATCCGTCGGGCAGCACACGGCCGTAGTCCCCCCTGCGAGGGCGATGCATTTGGTGTCCTCAGCACAGCAGAAGTTGCTTGGTAGAATGCTCGGACAAGTCACTTGGTCGGCGTCACAAGAGTCTGCGCGTCGAAATATTCGGTGCGCCGGCACGGCAGAAGCGGCGGATGTGCAGAGTGTCGCCACGAGCAATAGTCGCAGAGATATCGGAAGCTTGGGCGGGGCCATAGCGAGCGTTCGGACTTGAACAACGAGAAACGACGATATTAATGTTCGTGTTGGATATCCGGGTATAGGCAGCGCCGGATTCGCTGGGAGGGAGAGTTGAGATTCGTCGATGTAGTCGCAGGCGGGTTTCTTGGAGACAGAGGTGCTTCTTGGTGATGAACGAGGTCGTGATATTCAGGTCGGCAGAACAATCGGATACGCAGTCAAAGTAAAAGAAAAGAAACAATGAGCTCACGGAGAAGCTGCACTGGGCAATGAGAACACAGCCAGTGTGTGCAACAAAGACCGGGAGGAAACTGGTGAACAATCGACTTGTTTGTTCTGATAGGGTGAACAAGTGAAACAGAAGAAACAGAAATGAAGTAGGTATGGAGCCAGGGAGACAGAAGGAGAGGGGGAGAGAGGAGAGAGGGAGAGGGAGAGAGGAAGAACAAGGTTAGAGAAGACGAAGCCCGGAGCATTGGCAAGCAGGGACAAGAAGCAGAAAATGTAAAAAGAAGAAACGCGGTATGATTCTTGGTCGCCAAACGAGTGGCCATACGACTCCATATGGACCTGCTCATTCCCGCCGCCAAAGAGTCGGCACTCAGCAGAGCTTCAGGCAAAGCCACCCCGGTTAGAGAGCCGTCACCAAGAAAATGGCCATACCATACTCTGCCCATCCATGGCCCCATGGGCTTGACTGGTCGTCGCATGCCGTCGGTCCACGCTATCATGGGGGAGGGGACCATCGAGTATGAGCAGGTTGGATACTAGGGCTCCAAGCAAGCTTGGGGGGGCTCAGCGCAAGAGAAGGGCGCCTTGGTGGAGAGAGGTCACTCGAGAACCAGTCGCGCGGCGTCAGGCCGGCGGCAGTTGACACAGGGCAACAATGGAAGCGAAAGAGTCGAAACGAAAGGGACCATTGCGGGAGATGCGGCCGGATGGAGTGACTGTGAGCGTGACCCCGTTCGATCGTGGGATGATTGGCGACGATGCGCTGGCCGCGTGCTCGTCGTGTCGATGCCCGAGACGCTGGCGATGATTGGGAAGCGTGTAAGTCCTTCTGGGGGGCTCGGATGGGGTTGGAGTGGGTTTGAATCAAGGTGGGTACGTTTGAGAGAAGCTGCGCGAAAGCCGGCTTGACTGGCCGTGGCTAAAGCCGCGCTGTGGTTGGCTGCGTTGCAGAATTAGCCGCGCGGCGAGGTTAGGTCGCTTCTGATTGGGCCGTGAAAGCCTAAAATCCCAGAGCGCTACAGGGGACACGGGGCCTTATGGGCGCCCGAGGGCCAGTGAAACAACCCGCCAGCAGTCCTGCTGTAGCCAATTTTGGGGACATTTCAGGCATGGCCTATGCTGTTTCCTAAATCGGGATCTTCTGAAGCGCCGGTGGGGGGGAATACGATGACAGGCAATATGCTTGAGCGCTTAAGGCCCACTGATGGGTCTCCAACTTAGCATCGGGTCGGACAGACACCAGCGGATCTTCCCAAGAATACATATGAGTGTGTTGCGAATGCCTCGATAATGTGCAAATGATTTGCGCGCGGGGGTGAGCGCGACCGTTGCCCCGGAATCTCAACAGAGTTCGGAGGGGGGAGGCATTCCCAAAGCCCTCATCATCCGCCTTGTTTCGTCATCCTCACCGTCCCGACCTACAACGGGGACCACGGCAAGATGAGCTGGTGCCGGTCGTCAACTATCTCTCCATCAGCTGCCTCTCGATGGCCTCGTTTGTTTCAACTCATGACGAGGAAATCAACCGCCAAGCGACGGGAATCAACCGACGTCAGGCTGAAAAAGCGTCGCGCGACCGGCACATTGACATTCCACCGGCCTAGGCCGCCCAACGAAAGACTGGACCGCCTAGACGGTCCATTGTCTGACTGGTGTTGCGACAACGAACCAACCGTCAAAGAGCGCAACTGGCCACATAATCAAGTTACAGGGGAAGCTGTTCAAGGACACAAAGATACGTGCACAACTCTTTTCGGCCTTTGTCATTGTTGAAGAACGATTGGCATGTAAATTAGTGCCTTGTTGGCTCGCGAGCGTCCCTCCGATCTTCCCGCTGCACCGGGATCCCATTTGCCTGGCCATGCCCTGTCCGATCCGCGGACTGGATGCCTCTAGACTCTTTATCGAAGAAGCATGCTAAGCTGATAAATACACAAGTCATGGTAGGTTGAATAAGGAAACGAAACGAAGAAAAGAAAAGAAAATACCCCATGCAAGTATTTCGGTAACACCGGCAAACAACCTGGAAGGTATAAGTTAGTGACTGGCCAAAACCAAGATGAAGAAAATGCCCCCGCCCCCCCCCATCATTCACATGTCACGGCCCCTCGCACTCATTGAAGCAATTACACCGCCATTAACAATGCCCAACATTTTCAAGCCCTAGCCATGACAGCGGGCCTCTGAATTCGAGTCATCCCACACCGTTCCCGCGTAGGTAGGTAGACATTGCCAGCGAAGACCCAGAGGGACAGAAAGTGAAGCGGGTTGCAGGGCAGGACACGGCGGACGGAACACCATCAGACAGTGTCAACGAAACTGTGAAAGCTGAGAGACAGAGAGACCCTGCAGTCTAACCTACTGTAACTCCGCAATAGCTTCAACAAACACTTACACACACCCTCCACGCCCTCCATACGTCCCCCATCTTTCCTCTGCTCTGCCAGCTCAGCCTTTTGCCCATGGCGTCTTCGTTTTCGTAACGCAAGCTACCTACTCTAGCTCCGACGCACTGGTCGCACAGAAACTCACAGGGCATCTGTAGGTACGGTGCAGTGCAGAGCCTGACGCAGAGGGGCATCCCTACAGTACCTAAGGTACTCCCTGCTGCTGCACATCCCTACATCCAGACCGACATACGTGGTTTTCCACGACAAGCATTATCTCCATTCCAACTTTTAGCTACCTACCTAGGCACATACAGCGGACGGCCCGAGGGCACACTGCATCCGGGAGCTACTGTACTCTACCGTCCTATCATTAGTCTTCAGGAAATCCCGGGGGAGAGGAAATTCGCTTCCTCTTTGTTCCCCCTTCCCCTCTCATGTACGAATATATGCGTCGATGTGCTGTGCGCCGCTCGTTCGCTACTTTAGTGCAGCTGCGATGCGATGCAATGCAGCCTCGACGCTGTCCTCTGCTGTTCTTCTTTCTCTCTTTCTTCCTCCCCACCAGCCAGCACCCCAGACACCTTCCCCTAAACCTTGACTCAGCTGCAGTGCGGGTATGTGGCTTTTCATAGAAACAGCGTGGGATGATTTACTGGGGGGGGGGGGGTTGGGTGCTGTTGGTAGATAGGTTAGGCTAGGTTGAGGATGATGCTCAGATCCGACTCGCACAGCACACACTCGCAGCGACGCATCTACGGTAGCAGCAGCAGCTAGCAGCTTTGCAGCTTGCATCTCGCATCTGTACCCCCATATCTCTCTCGCTCTTCTATCTATCTCATTCTGTCTCTCCATATCTTTCGTCTCTGCTAGCGTAACGGCCTTGTTCCACACTCCATTGCCAGATCATCACATCACATCACGCCGACCGTGCATCGCATGCGCAAAGGCAAGGAGGGTGCCATTTACTACACTACACCTCTTCTTACCTACCTTACCTCTGTACAGCACTCGCTGTACTGCATCATGGCACCAAACAACACAGCAGGAACAAGGGCATGCATGGGAGAGACCATTGAGACAGTCAAGACAACAGAGACAACCCGGACAATCGAGACACCCTCTCACCAAGGTGCTTGTAATTCTCTCCCTCACTCATACAACATACGTTAGACAACCTCAAAGTATTCCCGCATGCGCACATGTCAAAACGGCCTCTCCCCTCATATCAGACCATCTACTGCCGCAACGTGCCTGCTTGTCCCTTGCTGCCGGTGTAAGCCATTCGCTACCATGCTCACTGCAAAAGGTGGTGGTGTGATGCTGACCACCTCGCGCAAAAAGCCCACATCCAGGTCCCTTTCTCTCTCTCTCTCCGTCCCTCTAACAAGGGCATCCATCCGTTCTCGATGGGATAAACTCATACACACGTATTAAGTCTTTCTCGTGCTTTTTCCCCCATGTGCGAGTGTGCCACCTTCCAGCCTCCCAGCGTCTCATTCCCAGGATTCTCAGCATCCCCCATCATCCATCGGACATGGACCCCGCTTCCAGAGGGCATGCCCGGGATCATTAATTCCAATCACTTAAGACTTGGAATGTCGCGGCCGCCCATTTTCCTCTCCAGTCGGCCGTCGCAGTCCCAATCGCCGGTCCGTGTCACACGACCTTGTTGGATCGAGGGAAGAGTGAAGAGAACGACTCGTATTCCAAATCAGTAGTGTAATGCATTCCTAGGTGCTGAGTGCAGAATGCAGAATGAATGCATTGCAGTGCAGGTCTTGTACTATCGTGTGCATGTCCAGTCTACAAGCCTCGCCTGCAAGCCTCGCCTCCACATCACATCACTATCACATTATGAATGAGATATTGCTATGTATGCATGTTTGAATAGATCGATGCATGTCTTGTCCGTGAGACTATCTACCTACCAAGGCAGCTATCTATCGTCGACAAGTCACCACTCGACGTATCATATTCCCTCCTCATTCAGATCCGGAAACTAGCCCGTCCCAACTCCCAGAGCTTTTCCTTGGTGTCCGAGGAATTCCTGTCCTGACCAAATCCGTTCTCCATCCTTGCTCAATGCTACAACAAGATCGAAGCCAATTCAATGCCTGTCCATGCCGGAATCCTGCCCTGCGCCTGCTTGTATGTATCCCCGTTCCCACCAAAACCCATACCATTGCCCGCCTGGTATCTAAGCGAAAGCGAGCGATTTCCGAGTCTTGAGACAACTCAGCAATAATGGTAAAAATAAAAAAGGAAAAGCATCATTCATCGCCCCGTTGTTCCTGCAGGCTGCATATGAACGTGGTCAGTTACTCGTCGTAACCCTGCTCATCCTCCACTCAGCCATCTCGCTCGTCCATGCATCCATCATGCATCCATCATGCATCCATCCTCAACGCCACTGCGTCCCCGCTCCAGTTTGTATTCCCCCAAGTGTCGAGAAATGGTGTGTCCAAGTGTCGCTTCTCTGTAAAAAAGAAAAAAAGAAAATATGTTTCCCTGCTGTACGCCTTGCGGCATCCTCTAGTAAAGTCCCATCCCAGTAGGTATCATTGTAAAACGAAGCGAAGTGCGATGAGAAAAGAAAAAAAAGAATGTAAAAAAAGCAGACCACTCTTAGTCAAAGAGATCATTGAAAAGGAAAAAAAAAGGCAGATTTAATGCCAACGGACGAACAAGCACATTGTGCTCCGTACCCTGGTCCACGGCGACCGGCAAATGCCTGCATCGCCTTCAAAGGCGGTCCAAAGTCGCTTCCATGCAGAAAGAGAAGGGGATGTAAGTGCTGAGAGGTCCCATTGGCCCACCCAAAAACACCCTCGCTCCCCTTCAAAGACCAGCTGTTGAAGATAGATTGAAAGCAGTGTTTGGATTGACTTCAGGGCCCTTAGATCAGCAAAAAGTCCCATCCCTTCATCTGCATGACATCCCTCCAGTGAATGTGCGGCGGGGCCATCTCTGACGCCGTGGATCCGGGGGTGTTGACGCCCGACATGCTGTCGTTCTGCAGCCACACCTCGTGCAAAAGTGTGGCCACACGACCCATAGAGCCGTAGTTGGCAAGTTCGTTGAGCTGAGCCAGGCGGTCCTGGAAGAAGGCCCGGAAGTTGCTTCCTGGGAGGCTGATGGACCCACCGATGAGGTAGACCCAGACCAGGTTGCGATCGTAGCCATTGGGGCCTGATGGGATATGCTGGAGCACAGCGGTGAGCTTCTCGATCAGTGCTAGGGGTGATGGCTGGCTAGGGCTGAAGCCGGGAACCAGACTGCAGAGGTAGATACGGGCAGCCAGGCGGAACGCCGAGGTCATGTTTTTGGACAGCTGCTTGGGAGAGAGGCTGCCATTGGCATTGATGGGCATCTTGGGGCCAGCCTCGTTCATCTCAGTCAAGCTGATCTGCTCGCCGAGAGCCGAGACATGCTGGCAAAGAGTGAAGTCATCCATGCCGTCCTTCTTTAGCGACTCGAGGCAGGCAATCTCTGAGATGAGGTACATGACGCGATCATCGCATCCCATAAGCTCTCGGAGGCCGAGATGGGGGTTGACTTGGGATAGGTGCTTCTCCCGGTAGGTGTGGGCGAAGGTGGGGGATCGACCTTTCATCGTGGCACCGAGGATGTCAATCCATGAAGTGAGAGTCATGTTGAAGGGAGTCTGGGTTGGGCTCTCGGTTGGCTCCGAAACAATGCGGGGAAGGTCAAGCTTCTGCACCAAGCTGATTGCAGCTTGGAAGTGCTGGTGCCAAGGGATGTCGAGCAGGCCGTCGTCGAAACGACCGACAACGCACTGGAAGAAGATGAGGCCCAGGGTGGCCTCAAGAATCTGTTCGTGGTTCTCATCCTTCTTGAGCGCCTCGCATAGGGCCCAGATGGTAGCGTAGCGGTGTCGCATGATGTCATGGTCAACTTCCTCACCAGTGACATTGGCATGCGACTTAAGATGCTGGGCGGCGATGCTAAGGCAGCAGTGCAGGTATGCGCTGTTGGACTGCAGTGCGGGGAGGATCAGGTCAGAGCCAACCGAGCCGTGCTGGTTGGAGTCGAGGATGGGGAAAATGGTTGGCAGAACGAATTGGATGAAGTGGTCCAAAAGGCGCTGATCGTTCTCGTCTAGCTCAATCTGCACTTGCCTCGAGTCTGTTGCAGGGCCGTGGGAAAAGTCAAAGAAGTTGACATTGAGCGTCTCCTCGGAAAGCGACTCCTTGCGCTCCTGGAAAATTTGACCAGTCCATTCGCCATCAAAGGGCACAGACGACAGAATGGTACCGGCAGGAGGAGGCGGCTGGTAGGTGCTGAAGGTGGAAATGTGCGACTCCCGAAGAGTGGGCACATCGTTGACGAACATTTGCCGCTCAGTCTTGACATCAATCTCATACGGCGAGTAGCTGCCGAACATGATCTCTGGGTGCATGCTTGCATTGAAGGCGCCGAAGTCGGCACCACTTGGGGGGCTGTTGAAGTTGAAGGCAGCAGAGAAGTGCGAGTCGATCGAGGCCGACCTGTTTCGGTCGAGAGGGTCTGTGAAGGTTGCGGATGTAGGCATGGAGTGGGTGAGCCCGGGAGGGGAGCTGCCCACAGAGGTCTGGATGCTGTGCGAAGACTTCTCTGAGAGCTTCTTGCGCTTGATGATGGTCTTGATGTCGTCCTTGTGCTTTCGGCGCATATCATTGTTGCTCCACCACATAGGTCGCTTGTACTCGCACTGCAGGCCGAGGTGCTTGCATGCGGTGCACATGGGCGAACCCTCATCGCACTTCTTGCGGCGCAATCTGCAGGTGTAGCAACCTATACAAAATAAACGCATCGGGTCAGCAAAAGAGAGCTCTGATGGTGTGGTGCGGGGGCTGGACACGGGTGCAGGTACGGGAGAGCTGTGAGATGCTCCCACTTGCGTGTAAGTGCAGTAAAGGCGCGGAGACGACGAACCTGTTCTTGAGCGGCGGTGCATCTGAGTCTTGGTCTTGGGCTTGCCATTGTTGGCTTTTGAGGCTGGCTTGGCCTTTGAAGACTGAGGAGCAGCCATGTTGACTGTGTTTCCGTTTGATCGCATCACGGCGCTGTGATGGTTGGGGGGCAGCGTAGACATTTGTAGGCTGCGATCTTGGTCAGTACGGTATTGGCATGCTGGTGACCAGGAGGGGGTGAGGATGGACGGGAGGGGGGGGGGGGGCGTGGGACGGTGCGACTTTAGGGGAGCCGCACTGTGGTGTGGAGCGGATCAAAAGCGGGATGGGGAAATGTCTTACTGCTGGGGCTGCTAGGCTGCTGGGGTGGCGGAGAGAGAAGAAAAGGCCCAGGTTCTGAGCCGAGCGCAAATGCCAAGAGGTTGGGTAAAGCAAAGAGACTGGACTGGAGAGTCAGGGTTGAAACCTCCGATCCAAATTGATTAAATTAGTGTTATTTCGATGTTCAGAATCGATAAGATCCGAGTCGAGTTGTAAGTGGCAGCCAGGCGTATCAAACGTCGGAGTGGACTGCGTGTGGTTGCTGTTCGTTCGTTCGTGTGTTCGCTTCGGTTCGACCGTGTGAAATTGCGCAATGAATGACTGGTTCCAAGCAAGCCCGGCTTGCTGTGTGAACGGGAAGTTTTGGAAAGTAAGGGATCAAAGAGGAGAACGGGGAGGGGGATTAAAGAGAAGGGATTTGCCTTTTGGCCACACTTGGAGCTTCTCGCCTTGTACACAATGAAGAGAAAAAAGGCCAAAATCCAAGGGCGGTTGCGGATGGGCAAATTCTTATATCATGGCCGCTCAACTGGCGGCCATCTTGGATCGATTCGATGATGGCTTCCCAACCTGTGTTCTATTTTTGCATCATGCACGACCAAGAGTCTATCGCACGAGGGCCAGCGACTGCGCTTAGAGAGGCCAATGAGAATGAGCCGGCCAAGCTGGTCCCTCTT
This sequence comes from Dactylonectria alcacerensis, assembly GCA_029931735.1. Classification (NCBI taxonomy): domain Eukaryota; kingdom Fungi; phylum Ascomycota; class Sordariomycetes; order Hypocreales; family Nectriaceae; genus Dactylonectria; species Dactylonectria alcacerensis. Next base: position 4,172,751 of record JAPMUZ010000002.1, read on the forward strand.
ACGGAAAAGGGTGTGCCTGGTCTCCACTCTAGGAATAGATGTGCAGAAGGACTTGGAGGTGCGGGCCGGGGGTCATCCAAAGAGGAAAGTCGCGCATGGTGTGCTCATCTGTCCGTGGGGATACCAAGCAGCCACTCTGCACGCGGTGGGAGGGTAGCTGCCGGCTGGTTGACCAGAGGGGGCTGGATCCTTTCGGATTTGGCTCTAGACAGGGGGATATTCGAGTCCGTGAGCGGGCGACGAGGCTATTCCGCATCAGCTCGGCTCGGCAGACGGGTTCAACATCAGTCTCGGCCTTCTCAGCCATTATTGCACATCGCAACTGCTCGACGGTGGGAGACAAAGAAGGAGGCTCTGGGCCTGACAGAATGGTGATTACCAGGGTTGCTGCAACGGATCTGTACCTCAACGTCGCATTACATCTGTAGTTATAGAGTATACTCACCCTGTGCCTACTTCGTCGGAGTGGATAGGAGCTCACCCGGGTACCGCACCTGCATGAGCGAAGGCACATGGGCTATCGGGGAGAGAGGGGACGACGAAAACCCATTGCACCAGGGGTTATCGCTAGTTCTGTCCACCATCTCTCGCTCTCTCGCAAGGTCGCCCATGCCAGAGCATACTGTGCCGACCTGAGAAGGGGATTCGATCGTCTTTGCAAATGCCTCATCAAACAGGTCCTGCTTAGTGCGATCATGAGTCGATAGTAATTCACGATTCACGGTCCACGGTTCACCTCCACGGAGAGACTTGACAGAGCCTAGGGATCGGCTAGAGCCAAACTCGGAAGAAGTACGTGGTGCGGCTTGGTAAGGCCGCTCTAGGACAGGACTGATGAAGAACATCATCCCAGGCAGCAAGGCCATTTACCAGAGCGGGCGAATAGAGAGGCCGTGAAAGGCGGTCAGGCAACAGATTGGCCTGCGGGACGGCCTCAACTCTGCTGTAAGTGGCTGCCAGCGGCCGAGTCGAGAGCATACCGTGGTTGCGAACCCAGTAAAGTCTCCGTCGAGAATGGGCATGGGTCGATGGCTGCGGGGGCAGGAGAGACAAGTGACGCCTTTGGTCCTGGGCAGCCGCAGGACAGCCGGAGCATGAGCGACGACTCCGGCGAGGTCACGAGGATTGGGCGTAGCCTTGGCTCGGCAGCTACTGCTAGCGGGCGCGGAAGAAGAATCGAGCGGGCGAGAAGCGAATGGGCAATCGAGTCTCACAGGAAAGGCTGTCCAGAGGGGGTCGGCCGCTACTGTAACGCTACACGAAGGCGACCTATCGAGGATCGGTACGCGGGATTGTGGTGCGAGCGCACGCAGGCGAGTAGGTACCGGTCGTCGTCGCACGGCAGTGCGAACGTGCAAGATAGGCTTTGCGAGGACAGCGATGACAAAAAGCGTGGCGGTAGGGTTATGCCGTTATGGTACTTCGTAGAGTTGTGGACGCAAGAGTCGGTCGGGTGGACGACCGGGGGGCAATGTAGTGTTGTTGAGAAAAGAGCGTCTGCGGGCCGTGATTCGACCGACGACGTGTGACGAAACGTTGGCTCGTGCAGAAGCGGTAGGGGCCGCGGGACCAACCGATTGTAGCGCCTGCCGCAAACAGGGATGGTCTCTTTAATTGCCATCCTGGCGGGGGATCAAGATTGGCCCGTTGCTGCAGAACGGTCTGCAGGGATAGTGACAGGGGAGCATGGGGCTCTAGCCAATGGCAACGCCTAGGCCACGAGTGCACGGCGCCTGCTGCCAAGTGCTAGCCATAGGCTCAGTCCCTAGTCCCTAACCAGCCTTGTGCTCTGAGGTCCTGGCATTTGCCGTTGTCTTCAGTGGCTTCGCGGAGAAGTCATGGGCGGGCTAGCAACTTGGCGTCAATATGAGAAGACTTGAGAGGAATGGCTGATCGGGGGGAAGGAGGGGGGAATGCTAATACGTGATGATAGAATTTGACCTCTTGCGTGCCTGCATGGGTTCTTTGTTGTGTGGAGGAAATAACAATGCGGCTGCGGCGGCCAGTCGAGGCATCGTATCATGGAGAGCGACTTACACGGCATCAGAGTGCGATAACTGGCTACGTTGTACTGTAGGCCCAAGAGGTAGTGGTGGATTATGGGGAATCTCTTTGTCACCAGTAAGTCACCTACCTGGCTAGTACCATTCGACCGCTCAGGCCATTAAAGAACTGCATCGTCGAAGCATGCCTCAAGATGAACATGGCAGTCCTGGCAAGCGTCAGTCAACCATAATCAACAGCCATAATCCATCTTTGATCGAGCTCCCGGACCTCCCCATACATCCGAATACCTCCCTACGTAGCACCCGTCACTTGACATGGCCGAACCCCATGAAGGGAAACCAAAGTGCCAGCCCTAGCACCCATCCCATCCCCTTGCATTCATCCCTATCCTGGCATGGCTGGCCTCAAAACTACAAACCACCAGGGTTCATCCATCGACAACCTGATGTTAGTGTGCGTCGACCTCTTGTTCCACATCCGATCTAGCCTGCCCGCTCGAGGCCTTGCGACCAATGCGAGTCATTGGCCCCGCTCACAAGACTGCCGGTCGCTACGGGACGGTTCGCGCTGTTACTCGCCCTTGAACCCTTGCACCACTTCCTTGTGGTTTATCACAATGGCCATGTATGTGCCGCCCGAGTTTAGCCCAAAATATGATGCCATGTTCACTCCTCCTCGCCAAGACCATGGAAAGCATGGCCAACAATTAGCCCATTTAGATCTCTATTTCTGGGTTAAATTTTCAAATTTCCCCTCCGCACTAACCAAACCGTCTCTCTCATCAGTCCCTCGGCGCTTAGCACGTTTAGCACAACATGCACAACATCATGCGGGCGCTAACATGTCCCCTCCTCTCCTGTCACATCGCATCACATCCTCACATCCCACAACTGGAAGCATCTATTTTTAATTTATGCCACATTACGGATCAATATTTGGCCTAATTTGGTCATTTAGCCATCTACCTATCTGCCAGAGTGACCATAATGCGGCCTAAAAGGTATTCCTTCTGGGCTAATTATGGAAGATCTGCGCTCGACCTTTTGCGTCTTCTCAATGCCGCGCCCGCGCCAGTTTAGCGTGCCGCCATCTTTGTTCCTCCGATACCCCTGTCGCCGTCGCCTCATGTTCCCGCTCTCCCTGCTGTTCCGTGCGACCTAACCTAACTTACCTTGTAGCTTGTGTGCGACCAAAGCTTACGAAGCTCGAGAAGCTCAGCGATTCTGTCCATGGTGCCCCCATTCCTCGTCGCTTGCTTAGGCCATGCCCTAATCTCCCCCCGCTCATCTTGACATGCTCACGATCCGTTCGCCGAAGCTTCCGTCCCCTCTAACAACACAGGCTAAAATCCTGTTGCTGCATCTCGTGCAGTGATCTACGAACAGTGTGGCTACAAACTTCGGCCTGCAGCCACACTATCCTACCCACTCGAACTGGTTTGCTTGAGTCTTTGGTGGTTTTCTCTAACCTAGTCCCGGGTTATCGACTCTCTTTTTTGAAGGAATTACACTTCCGTCCGCGTGGCCATTCCGTTGCATAGTTGTGGTGGATGGAAGCTTGGATCTATCTCTCGTCTTGACGCCATCCCATCGCTTACCTAGATACCTTGTGCGTTGCGCATTTACCACTTTTACTTCGTACACGTCCGAGCTCTCCGCCGTCACCACCACGTTTTTAACACATCTCCGACATCCCAGCCCTAGCATCGCGTTTTGACCATCAACAACGGTACCCTCCTCTAGGTTGTGATCCATCATCTCCGCTCCAGGATTCGGATTATGTGATGGTGACGGAGCTGGCTGCCCACCATCTCTTCTCCGAAGGCCCAGCCCTAGGTAACGTTGGGACATCGGAGTGTGATATCAGCCATCTTCATTTCACGAGCGCTGATCAAGGGCTCAGTTTCCATCTCGTGCCATAGCTCGGCCCCGGCTCAGACCTCAACCCGAGCCCCATCCTAGTTAGGATTGCGCTCTGCCGTTGAGAAAGACATCGGATGGAGCGAATTTCTCAATTGACACCCTTCCTCCGCTGGTTGCTAGCCTCATACTGTGAACATGTTCTGTCAGTAGCGTTGAGGCCGATCCAGGGCCCCCCGAACCGTGCCCCCCCCCCTTCTCGAGACGGATGCAGGTTCGGGATGAGAATTTGCGATGGCGAGTTGCAGGATCAAGAATGGCGAACGTTGTGCGGTCGGATCAAGCTTAGGCCAAGTCGAATCGCCTGATTGCAGACTTGCCCGATGAGAGCTGAATAATATTGAGGCGATTGATGACCGGGGACCCTGCTTGCCTGCCAACCAGCTGCAGTGTACTAGCAGCTTAGCACCCGTCGTTGCAACGGAAAAAAAAAGGATGCAACGGGCCAGCGATTGCCAAGACTGATCAGATAAGCCTAACGGAGAAGAGGGCCTAGAGGGCTGCGAGGTGGTGGAGCATTTGCGGGTTTGAAGTGCGGCCCCGTTGAACTTTGCTTGTTGTTGGTCGCAAAACTGACAAGAATTCTTCGACTTGACGAAGTGTGTTCCCCTCTTTCGCTCTTCTCCGGTCCCCGCCCAGCCTCCTCCCCTCCTCTAACCGTTTCGTTTTGGGCGGGTACAAGGGTAAGCTTGTTTTTTTTGTCTTGGCTGAATGGGGGAGCTGAGAAAACATTGCAGCTAGTTTCCAAAACTGGATGCTCCAACTGCTGTCCACTCAACCACTGCACCGATGAATCAACCCTCCATCAGAGCCTAGCCGGGTCGCATTGGTCTTCTATCATGTGAGATGTGATATGTTGGAAAATCCCATTGTTGCAAAGCTATTCGCCAGCACGCAAGAACAGGCCATCCTCTCAAAGCAGCTGAAGTTGAGGATGCGACACGAGTGGAGTGCCGATGCCTGACGAATGGCATAGGGCAAGTCGAGGTGCATTGGCGAATTTGACCAGCCTTTCGAGATCCGGAATAGCCAGCAACAAGTGCCCGCACTGTGACAGGCGGGGTACAGCAATAGGCGAAAAAAACACCAAGGGCCCATGAGGGTTGAATCCTTGACATGTTCATCGATTTGACGTATTCGTACCTCCCTGGTCGACGATCACCTCGGGTCACCCGTCAACTTTTGGCAGCGGTACGACTACGTGCATTCTCGATTCAGATGAGGGTAGGAGATTCCCGGGCGGGTCGGAAAACCTCGGTCGCTTAGCAGTCGAGAAGACGATCAACCATGATCACTTGGCCAAGTCTTGTGAGAGGGCAGCCTCGAAGCTCATCCATCTGCGGCCTGCCGTTTCCGTGTCATGCGGACAATGTCTCTGACGAGGCCGGGGTGCTCAATTGAATTTTTGCCTGCCTGGTATGCCAGAGACGGGCGACCTTGTGGCAGCCCAGCTATCCAATGAGGCTTAGACATTGCCACTAGAAGATCTCGAAGTGAGACACCATGAGGACAAAGTATGAGACATGGCTGTTAGACTGAGGCTGGGCAAGATCTCCCAGCTACAACAGTAGCCACAGCGTTCACGAAGCGCAGCGCCGTCTTCGTCCAGGCGGAACAGTCGGTGAAGATCCCGCGCAGCCCGATCTCACGCCCTTACGTATGTAGCGTAGTTATTCTACTATGTACTTCGTACTCCGTATGGTTGACAAGCCCGTGGCCTGATAGTTGAAGCCGGATGCAAAGCATTTTTGGCGCTGGGGGGGGGCCAGAGGAGGGGCCAGCCGGGCATGTGCAGCAAAGCGGGAACGATACATTAGCCTACGACGGCGCAAAAGCCACTCAACTTACTGCCTCTAGAGTCGAGCTTCGCTGCTCGCTCCACGTTTGCTTGCTTCGCCGAAGCAGTCAAGCAAGGACGCAGGGATTCCAGGGCCAAGGGACCTAGGGAAGAGGGACGAGAGACTAGGGACTTGTCGCACACAGAAGAAGGCTAGGCGGAACCGCACGGTGCAACGACTGAGCAGGGCATTGGGGGGTGGTTGATCAGCGAGAGCCAGACCAGGGCCAAAACAAGGGCCAGGGCGGACGGGAAACCCCGCAGCATTACGATTGACGGACATTAGACCAATCGAGGGCTCGAAACAGAATGTCGTCGTGCGATTGGATCGAAGGTAAATTGTCGCATTGTTGCGCCCGATACCGCGTGGCCGCCATCGCCATCACCATGGCAAGCCGGCTGCCTTGTCCTCAACTAGCCGACTTGACTCGTCAACAAAATACCAGAACCAGCTCGGGTGACCTTTTTGGCTTTGGTGTGGGAAATTGAGTCTCATTGATCACAGCGATGTGACGGCCAATGATTAAGGGCATGTGCCATTCTCGCACTGGGATGTCGTGATTCGAGGGGGGAGTTGATGAAGGTCTAGAAGTGTGACATGGTAAGACTTTTTGGCGGGTAAAGTTGTGAGTGCAACTCGACGTTAAAACTACCCTACATCCACATGCCATTCTTGTAGATGGAGTCTTGATGCCAATGATCGGTCCGTGACTTGTTCTTGCGTGCGCATATCTTAACCCGGAGGTGGCTTGGATATATACACAGCGTCCAACGCCGCACAGCACTCCACGCCTTCACCCCTCCCCTGGCACCGGTGATGGACACAGCCGCACTGTACGAAGTGCGATGCGGCTTCTGTGTGACGGCTAGAAATCTCAACCCCGCAAGATCTTGATGCTTTGCGCAGTTCTAGTGTTACGTCGCATTTCCCATCTGCCTACTGCGTAGCACAGTATCCGTACACCCACCGCACGCAAAGAGGCTGGCTCACTTGCCATCCACCCTCTCATCCGAAAAGGATTAATTTTCCCGTCAACCAACCAGGCCCAACCCCCCTCCACCACCATGCCCGTTGCCCATGCCATCAACGGCCATTCAGAGTTTAGAGAAAAGGAAATGATATCTTATCAGAGATAGGGTGCAGCGGGTTAACCAGCGAAGAAGGACGGTTAGCTTAACCTCGACCGGGCTAGCCGGCTACGCCCCAGTGTGATCGAGAGTGCGTCCGTTGACAAGCTCCGACTAGGTGACAAGATCGCAACATCATACATGCACTTCTCTGTGCGACCTAATTAATTCCTGCACCACCCCACTGATTAGCTCCGGAGCCAAGGTGTGGACGGTGGAGGCCAATTCACAAAATCTAGCACCGGTTCCCATTGACCGCTATCTAGCATGAGAAGCGACGATTGCGAGTTGCTGGTCATGTGAGGGGCCAGATCGCCGCTGGCCCTAGGTCACACGGAAGATGCAACAAGTAACTCAAGAGGGTCTCGAACTGACCGCCACAGAGGCCACATCATCGTCGCCTCCAAGGCTTCCAGGGGGCAAAAAAAGCCCAATGGAAAATATGAGCCAGACGGGAAAGATGAGGCGAGAAGAGGGATACGTTGAGAGCCAACGAAACGCTGGGGCATCTACCTTTTCAAAGGCGCGGAGCAGACATGGCGGTGATGGACCACCGTCCAACTCACACAGTCCAACACAGAGTCCGTCCAACTCAGAGCGAACAAGGTGTGATGAACCCGGTCCGTCCCACTGGTCCTCCCGAGCCATCCCCGTACTCCGAGTGCCCGCGTGCCCCCGTCTCGGCCGTTGTCCCGCATCACCAGATGGGCAGTAAGGCATTGGCCGAAGGGATAGGCTGAGGCGATGGGCTTTCTTGAACGGTGAGGGGTCAGGCATCGCCCACCATCACCACTTTTTCTCGATCCAACCGCATTCCTAGATCAGGCAAGCGACGACAGGACGGCGTGGATGAGGAAACGAGAGAACTGTGCCAATCCTATAAGGGCCTTACAGGGGTTTACAGGGCCTCGCGGGGCCTCGCAGGGTTCCTTTCGGGCCTCACAGGGCTTCGCAGGGGGGACGACTGAATGAGAGGGTGGGGGTCGGTCACCTTTGAAGGGATCCAGGGACGCATAGTGATGAGCACACCACAACCGCAGGGAAACAGAGAGGAGACAAGGAAGCGAAGTGAAAACATACGATCAAAATCTGGGTCTGGCGCTTGCTGTCACCGGCAATTTTCGAATGTTTTAGCCCGGGCCGGCGTGTAGTGTCCACGTCGCGACCGAAGAGGCCGAGTTATCCTGCCAACCTGCCTCCATCCTGCTCGCTCCTCGCTTCCCTGCGATCGGTCAAGTCAAAGATCCTAGGCGTACCTACCTATGCGATTAATTGAGGCCCGAAGCCGATCTAGCTATGGCGGAGGTTGGGATTGAGCATGTTGTGACTCAACATAATGGATCCAAGTCACGACGGCATCCGGTCCCACAGCCGAAGACCCGGCACGGCAACAGTTGAAGCTTTGCTCTTCGGGCGTGAAAGAGGTTGAGAAGGTGCGATGTCGGGTTTTATGTATCAATGTTAAGACAATGTACAAGTAAGACGCTCGGGCAGCGACAGATGGAGAATCCAATATGCGGAGTTGGCTCACAGCTACACTGCGCCCGGCGGCAACACGCCAACGCAACACAAGGCACAAGCTTTCCACACTCACACTATAATAATTAGGCGCGCAACTTACAGGACGCAGGGGCAACGCAATGCACCCGCACCCGCACCTGCACCCGCGCAACCACCCTTCGCCCGCACGCTCACGCAACAAAGTGCAACCCCATAGCACCGACGGCAACCGCGGCCATAAGTCCGTTGCACATTCCATCATCCATATCCATGACCAATCCTCCAAACCATGTCCGCTAGAAATAGAAAAGTTTTCAAGGAAAGGAAGGGACCTCAATTCAGATTTTCACTCTGCATGGAAACAGCCGGGGTGAACTTGTTTCTATACTACAGCTTTTGCACCTGAGCAAGGAAAGTCGCTGGTTGCCGAGGCGGGTCAGTCAGGATCCTTGCCGATGTACAATGCAGACACTCTCCCAGCACGGAACGGTGTACTACGAAGAGAGGTGAGTAAGTTGATTAGGTGCTTAGCCCTGAGCGAAAAGAACGCAAAACCTACAGTACAGTACATACAAAGCGGGACTCGACTCGACTCGACTTTGACTCGGCTCAACAAAGGTCATGGACAAGGGTTGACAAGAGGGTTGCCCAGGGTATCCCATCCCACCTCCAACTCCAACTCCGCACGCTGAGGGATACAGGGGTGCGGGCGACAGACATGCTACCGTTGTTACTGCGCTGGAGACTTGAGTTGGGCTGTCCAGGCCCTAGAGGCCCTAGAGGCCCTAGCAGATCACGGCGCTTAGACGCCGCTATATTTGGCGGGGTGCTGAAGCTAGGGCTGGTCGGGGCTAAGGTCGGGGGTGAGCTAGGCCAATCACAGGCCGCATGTCGTCCAAGACATGGTGCACACTCGTCGACCATCCCTGCCATGGTCTTTTTCAGCATTGACATGGAGCTTTCCATCATCCGTCGGCCATTGTCCAGCATCCGAATATGCAGCGTGCAGCACTGTTTCCCTCTCTCACTCCTCTCTCTATCCCTGTGCCCCCGTGTATCCTTCTCCTCACTGCTCACAGCAGAGACTCTCTCCACCCGAGCGTGGGGCATAGGTCGTGGGGCGTGGGACGTGACTGAGCCTGCAGACTCTGCACGCAGGCATGCAGCCATCCATCTTGCCACACGCCCAGTCTCTCTCCCGCCCCAGCTTGGCGCCAAATGGCCAAAAGGCCGTCTGTGAGAGACTCACTCTGTTGCCTCCACCTCAGGTCCAGCTCCAGCCCCAACCCCAGCCCCCAAAGCGATCCATCCCAGGCTATCACCAACGATGCTGTCTGTTCTCTCCCACAACAACCCTGGTCCGGGTGTTGGTTCTTCCTGTGGCTCTCTGCAGCAGCGCACCTTTGCTAGCTGCTAGCTGCTGGATGATGCTGTAGCCGGTGTGATGTCTAAGGTAATCCCTCCTCTCCTCCACCATCCCGCCCCCCCCCCCCGAAGAACCTCAAGGACCCCTACAGGTCACCCAGGACACCCTCTACGGCTCTCTACACCCTACTGGCCTCCTCCTGTCTGTCTCCCGAAAGAGGCAGGGTTCTAGGATCTGGCCGAATGCGACCTGGCGGCCACACACCCCCATCCTTCCATGTCCTCTCCCCCCCCGGTTCAGCCGCGAGTTACTGGTCACTCGTCACCCCAACACAACTATTCTTGTCCTCCGCTACCGCTACCGCTGCCGCTACCGCTGCCGCTACACCTACCGCTTCCCGCCGATACTGGCTCCTTCGTTAGGTCGTCTCAGTCCCCAGGCCTCTCGAGATATAGTGCATACATAACGTCCCGTAGCCGCCCGTTGCCCACCCCGATCCCCCTCCTCCCAATTTTGCGACCTCTGTACTATCCCCGAGCTCTCTCGAGTTTTGTTTCCTTAAACCTCCGGATCTTGTTTTGTTGTGTTTCACGGCATCTCATCCCGCCTCTTAGAGAACACACAAGTGCCGGCAACGGCCTCCCAGATAAGAAAACTATCTCGCCAACAGCAATCACCAACAAAGTGCATAAGAAACTCTCCAGTCCAGGAGACTGGTGCCCTACAGCCTGATCACAATTACCAAAAATGGTATGTCTCACTCGAGAATCCACCATATCGTGGCTGCCAGCATCCACTAACGGTTTCTCGCCAGGAATACACTTATTACAATCCCGGTGAGCGCCGGACGTACCAAGAAATGCGGCAGAAGCCCATCCCACGGGATACCTTTTTCAGCCTCAAGAACGACTCACAACTATACCGACCAACATCGGTAGCGACTGAATTCGTCGACACTGATTGGGATGAGGAGGAGGAGGATGTGGAGATCATCAGCGACGTCGAGGATGACAACTCGCCGCGCCTGAGTGTGCAATCGGTACGTCTTTTCGTTGCCTGTTGACTTTGGAAGTCGAACTTGCTAACGCCCATATTCACAGTCGGGACAACCTAGTTTCACCACTGTATCTTCCTACGATGAGGTACCTACACCGAGGTCGAGCAGGAGCCAGGAGGAGGGATACATGCAGTATTCCCCCAAGCAGGTGGAGGGTCCCCGAGGACCTCACTTGTTTCGCAGCTCAATGGACCAATCCTTTGATGAGGATATGGTCTTGACTCTATCGCCCATCACCCCCAAGGCTGCCCGCGGCATCGCCGACCTCCTTGTTCAGCCCCAGATGCCCCGTCGCAACAGCCCCTTCCAGTTTACCCAAGAAGAACTCAACACATCCAACCTCGCGGTCTGGACCCCAGAGATGGTGGCCCAGTCCATGCTCAATGCTGGCATTGAGCTCTCTATGGCCAACCGATTTGTGGAGAACGACATTAACGGCGCCATCTTAATTACATTGAAGTTTGAGGATCTCCGGGAGCTCGACATCCAGTCCTTCGGCATCCGGACCAAGGTCTGGCACCAGATCCAAGCGGTTAGGGACAGCCGACCAGCTTCACCCCGTCCGGAGACCCCTATCGAGGATATGCCGAGCCGGGAAGCTAGAAGGGAATCGCGGAAGAAGGACGACCATGCCACCAAGAGCCGCCAAAGCAGCAGGCGGAGGCAGCGGAAGAACAGGAGCCATGATGACATTACCCCAATGGAGTCGGTGTCCATCATCGGCATCGAGCAGGTCATCCCGAAGCCGCACTACTGCTCCAAAGGCGAGAACTGCACCAAGTGGAAGAAGCAACAGGCACTCATTCGCGCATTCAAAAAGGAACACCCCAACGTTGACATGAATACGGTGGGCACTGTCATGATTGGCGACGCTGGGAACCCGGACACAGCCCGAGCCATTGACCCTAACGAGACCCTGCGCCCCGTCTCGGATGCCGTACCTTCGGTCGTTGCATCTTCTGACGTCCTCGGACCCGGCGCCTTGCCGCCGTTCCAGTACCTGCAAGAGGCGACTCTGCGCAACTTCCAGCTGAGGGACCCCCAAGACAATGTCCGCCAGTTCCTGAACTTCCAGCACCAAGAACTGCGTGACGAGTGCAACGATGTCCCTCCCACGCCTCCCTTCCAGGGCTTCCAGGCCAACCCGGTGTCAAAGACACCTCATCACGGCCTGCGCCGCCTGCCCCGGCTGTCCATCCCGGACAAGCCTCCGCCACCACGTGTTGTGCCGCCGCGCGCTGCGACGGTCCCTCCTCCACAGCAGCAGGTGCAACAGGCACAGCAGCAGCCACCAGTGCAACATAATGGGAACAGCTTCAGCCCTTACAGCATGGACAAGGCCGACCCTCTGTCTCCCGATCTGGAGACACCAAAGAACCCCTACCGCTTCGGCACGCCCTTCTCGGAGCTGGATGTCCCCGTTACCGCCGTCCCCATCGGTCCTGTGGCTCGCGACGTCTCGCAGTCTGTGCCTCCTGACATGAACTATCGCACATCCCCCGTCCACGGCAACCCTGCTCCTCCCCGATGCCAATCTCGCGCCTCTGCCCGCCGTCCTTCGTTCCCCGTGCTTCCCGCCCTGACGGAAAACAAGGCGACTGTGTCCCACCGCCCTGCTCCCAAGGCTCATTCTCCCAAGTCTCCCCGAGCCTCTGTTCGTTCCCAGCAACCTCTCCAGGCTCCTCCCCGCGTCAACTACCCTTGGTCTCCGGTCGAGCGTACCAACTTCGAGAAGGCCATTCCTCCCATGCCTGCCCAACAGGAGCCTGCCCCCGCGGTTGACGTTGCCAACGGCATCACTCACCAGGGCCCCATGAAGAAGCGCAAGACCCGCATGCTCCGTCACGAGTGGAACGATGGATACTTCACCCTGAAGGGCACCCGCCTGAACATGCACAAGGACAACACCGAGATACACCGCACGCTCGAGTACGTCGACATTGACGACTACGCCATCGCGTGCTCCAGCGCCGCCTCCACCTCCAAGCTTAGCGCCGCATTCAAAGCCGTTCACTTGAGCCACAGCCGAGAGAAGAGCGATCCTGGTGCATTCAGCTTCCAGCTCATCCCTCAAGACAAGAACACGGCCCGTCTCCGCAAGCGCGAGAGCGCCCTCAGCAATGCCGCTGGTGGCGTTTCCGCCGAGGGTATCAACGGCACTGGCAAGACTCATCACTTTGCCGTCAAGAGCCGTGATGACCGCATCGACTGGATGCGCGAGTTGATGCTTGCCAAGGCTCTCAGGCAGAAGGGCCAAGGTTTCGAGATCAGTGTGAACGGCAACATGATCTAGACATACCCCTCCGCCCCTCCACCACCTTCGCAGCCGCTCAATTCCTTTCGCACACTGATAGTTCCGAGTCTCGCCAATCATCTCCCACTCCCTCATGATCCTCACTTTTAACGACCATTTCCTATCTCTCTCATGTTTTTGCGCATGCGTTTCTTTTTTTTTCTTTTTTCTGGTTTCATTTGGCTATTCGGTGTTTTCATTTTATTTTCGGAACTTGGAACGACAGACTTGCAGATACTCCAACTACGGCTCTCTCGCGGGATGCACGCATAGCGAAATGATGACGAAGCTCTAGATGAGCAGTTGTTTATATGGGATTGATTTGGTTTCATTTTACAGGAACTGGGCTGCATTTCATCTTTTGGTAACGACGGATTTTTTTCTGGTCTCGATGTTATACCTCCACTCAAGCACACACTCTCTTTCGGGATGTGACGACCGGGATACCAATTTAGCTTCTTCACATTTTTAAGTAGGGCAGTATCAAGGATAGGCATGGAAATGAAAATGGAATTTGTTAGGTAGAATCAATTTGCTCTCTCTGAAATTGCAGTAGTCCCAAGTGAATGTGTGACTGCTAAGCTTGTGACTGATTGTTGCTGGTGTGATCTATGTGCCTCGGGTTTTCAGAGTCAACACGGTAGCTCGTCACAACCCTATTTGTTTGGCCACTGGTCCGCACGGAACTATTCTGACAACCATTGTCGATATAGAAATAAGTACGAACATCATACAAAGATGACCGTTACCCTAGCCGTGTTGTAGAAGGTGGGCAAATTGGCCTCTGTCTGGTCTTACCATGATCCTACCCTGCACCTGCAAGTTGTGGTAAATTACACCAAGTGCGACGAACTTCTCTTAACCGTTATTCATTCAAACTAAACTCTCTACTAAAACGCTCTCTGATATCGACCGAGGATTCGAAGAATGGATGTCCCGTGAAAGATTGCCTAAGTCATCTTGCCAAAAGTGTGAGCTGGCCTGGAAATTCGTGCTACAATGAGGCCTCCAGCAGGTTAGGCAGCTTCGCACCAAGACTAACTAAGCCTGTGACACAACGAGCATATGACGACCGGTGGCAAACTGCGTACGTATCTTTGAACATAGAAAAACCGGTGAAATGTCGAATGTGGCTGTGCGTTATCGAGGCTGATGAGACGCGAAACCACCTGGCCGCGGCCAACCTAGGGCGCGAATCATGCAGCCGTTTACAAGCGCTCTTCGCCACCGTGATAGCCAGGCCTCGAGAATTAGCGGCAATACGGAAAGTTGAATAGACGAGCATTCATAAGATAAGGGGTGTAGATATAGCCAACCGGCCTGCCAAAAGCTCACTCCGAGTTGGACGAGGCCCAAGCCAAGCTAGGTTAGAAGGTTCAGTTCCTCTTCTATGAAGTATCATTCATAGTCTATCATGGACTACTCGAATCGTAAAAGAACGCATCATTGTCTACACAATAATTTTGAAATGCGTATCTTAGCTCGACAGTATTTATTGCTAGAGATGCAATCACGAGATGACCAATAGTACAAAGATGGGACAGCCGCGAGAGGTGTAAACAGCTCGCTCGGAAGAGACGAGAGAGTGACGTAGATCAGCGCTGGTTCAATGGATAATGTACAATGCTTGTACTCCTGAGTAACTTTGCATATTCTATAGTGGCATTGTCTGACGACAGTGACTACTTCGTGAACCACAGAGAATGAGATGCACGGAACATACCTATCCATGTCTCGATGTGCATGCTCTAGGCTAGCGAAGCCACGGGGGCTGACTCAAGGAATGGATTGACACTGGTAAGTGGTAATATTCACATATTCTTCCGTCAGGTGTCGGGAGTGTGTAGTGGAATCTACCAAAGCCAGCGACATCTCCGCAGAGTGAAGCCATGTACTTGCCTACAAACAGGAAATGCCCTACATATAGAACACCCTACTAGAGCCGTCAAAGAAACGTAAACCATGGCTGATGTTCGCTTGTAGTTGCTTGCCTCAGAGACATGATGTCATGACCTGGTCGTGCGCATGATCTCCCAGCGATAACCTAGCAAGAGTTGGATTAGTAGCTAGGTCAGTGACGGCTAGCGAGTCCCCAATGTTGTATGTTATCATTTTGGTTGGTGATATTTTTGTTTCTTGATGTAAACCGTGGCTGAGTTGGCTCCATCATGAAAGGCACTAGGCTTCAGGCAACTAGGACGGTGGTGAGTATGGGCACTCGTACTATCACATCCAATGGTACATTTTTTCCCGCCTGTATATGCAGAGAGTACAATTATCTTACAAATGCCGCTCCCAACCCATCTACTGTTGCCCATTGCCGTCACATCGTGTCCTATTCCTCTTTTCCCACATTTTCAACTTTAATCCGTCCCGGACTTGAATTCTGGACGGGAGGTGCCTGCTCGCTCAGCAACCTTCTCCCAGTCAATGAGGTTCCACCAAGACTCGGCAAAGGCCATCTTGCCGCCCTGGCCACCTGCGCCAACGCCCCAATCGAGCAGCCAAGCGTGTTCCCAAGTGTTGAGGCATAGGAGGGGTTCCAGCTCGATACCGCCGGGAGGCAGGTCGCCCTCACGTTTGCGGGAGCCGTGAACCTGGTTGCGGAAGAAGGACCTGGCGGTGCCCTCCTTGCCGACCGTGTTCATGTCGGTGGCCTGGGCGCGCCAGTGAGCGCCGGGGTAAGGGGAGCCGGCGAGGTAGGTGGGGAGGAGGCGGTACTCGCCGGGGCCGGCCTTGACGAGCCAGAGGAAACCGGGGCCGAACATGGCGGAGGAGGTGATGACGAATTCGCGGCGGAGGGTCTCGATGGACGAGAAGGAGGCTTCGAGCTCGCCGCGGAGGGCATCGGGCATGGGGGTGCCGGTGGGGGAAATGCCTTGGAAGAAGAAGTGGTTGTTGTGTGCCATGGATGCATAGTTGAAGATCGGGGCCTGATTGGGCTCGCGGGCGGTCAGGAGGGCGATGGTCTTGGTGTCCTTGTCCTCGAGCTCAGTGCCTGGAGAGGAATTGATGTTAGTTGATGCGGGTTACCATGGTGGGAGAGCAAGTCGGACCACCTCATTGCAGCTCAGAGACACGGGCTGCAAGAGGCATTGTAGGCTACACAGGCGGGGTAAGGCGGATAGGGGAAAAACGCACCAACAGTGAGGGCATTAAGCTTCTCAACCATCAGCTTCATATATTCGGTCCAGGCAATGTTGAAGCCGCCAGGGCTCATGAGGTTCGGGACACCCTGGGAGTAGTCGTGGGGCAACTCAGGTACGTTGTGCAGGCTGCGGCGTGCATTGACGGTGGTGCGCAGGCCGAGGCCAAAGGCCAGGCGAGGGGCTCTTAGTCGGGGTCGAATCATGGCAGGTTGTGAGGGGGGGGAGGATGGGACCAGCGTCGAAGTCGTGCGCGTTTGCGACGATGCGGATGAATTGAGGCTTCAACTTTTTTGGCGGCTCGTTGATTGAATTGGCCTGAGTTGTGAGGCAGCTCAGGCTGGGCTCTCTGGCTAAGGTACGTACTTTTTCAACTGCTCAGTTGCTGTCGGTGGGGGATCATGCGGTGAAATGACCGGAGACTGGAGCTACGTTATGCCGAGACAACCACCACTTCCATCTCGGGAAGATGGTGTGGCTGAAACCCCCGAGTGGCTTCTCATGGCAGTTGACACGGGTTGAAGATTCTCTATTCTCTGTGGCTGAGGTGAAAGCTCCGCCTCTGAAGCATGCCCACAACCCCTCGCTGATGTGCCTGGGCTTAGGTAATTAGGCCACAGCCGGCACAAGGCTGCCGGTTCTGACTCGTTCCAGGCCGCCTTGGGTCGTAGTCGCCGTGTAAGCGAAGTGCAAGATGGGCCTGGCCCAGAGGCCTGGTGATGCCCATCAGCCACACCCACTAATACTGGCTGACTCTCCAGGAGCTAGGCGCCAGGCGCCAGGACCATCAATCACCCAGACGTCCTCAGGTCTTCGTCCTTTCTCTTCACCCAACTCAAAGACGTCACTCGTCGGGGTTTCGCGTCTCGGTTCTTCGTCTTCTTCGTCCGCTATCGCTTTTGCTTTGCTTTAATCCCATAATCTGCTTATTCTCCCCTCCCTCGCACTCAGTCCTCCGACGTATGCCCTCCGGGTCCTTGCCCATTTCTGTCCTCTCGGCGACGGCGATCCTTCCTCCGCCTGCTTCAGCCTGAAACATCGCGCGCTCCGAGGTCGAGACAGCATCGAGACACCTTCAACTTCACCTCTCTCTTCTCCGAACACCCGTCCTTCCATTCCACCACCTCTCTGCGCACCTTCTACGATAATCGTTCTTGGGAAACTCCGCGTTTCCATCTCACTCTCCTCCATGCAGCCTCCGCCCGGTCTCGCGACCGTCACATCGGCCCTCGATGACAGCTCTTCCGTAATGCTTCTTATCGAAGCTCCTCCAACCGCCACACTCCACGCCGTCTCCTCCATCATTTCCTCCGTGGTTGCCCAAGCCACCGCCTCATCCGCCTCCAACGCTCCAGAGTCCATCTACGATGAATCACCAGGCGACTGCCAGCTCCTGGGCTCCTTTGCCCTCCTCGTCCAAGCCGCTCTTGGTGGCTTGGCTCTCATGTCACTTGTTTTCAAGCGCTGGCGGGAACGACCTCAGAGGCCCATCAAAGTCTGGTTCTTTGATGTCTCCAAGCAAGTCTTTGGCTCCGTGCTCGTGCACATGGCCAACATCTTTATGTCCATGCTGACTAGTGGTCGCTTCTCCGTCCAAGTCGATCCGTCAGCCGGGGCGACACCCCGATCCGAGGACGACTACACTCCTAATCCTTGCTCCTTCTACCTTCTCAATCTTGGCATTGATGTAAGTTGACCTGGCTCTATTTCTCCTAGCTACCTAAGAACCAACTTGACTAACAATCTTCCGTCTAGACTACGCT
The DNA here is from genome assembly GCA_029931735.1 of Dactylonectria alcacerensis. Taxonomy (NCBI): domain Eukaryota; kingdom Fungi; phylum Ascomycota; class Sordariomycetes; order Hypocreales; family Nectriaceae; genus Dactylonectria; species Dactylonectria alcacerensis. The sequence goes on from JAPMUZ010000002.1 coordinate 4,190,767, forward strand.
TGGCATTCCGATCCTCATCGTCCTCCTCCGCATCATGACTGGCCTCGTCCGGCTTACACCCCTTGGTCAGCCCACCGAGTCTGTCCAGTCTGGCAACTATGGTCACCCACCTAACGCATGGTGGTGGCTCAAGCAATCCGTCATATATTTTTGCGGCCTCTTCGGAATGAAGATTTGCGTTCTCATCATCTTCATCATGATGCCCTGGATATCAAAGGTCGGTGACTGGGCTCTCGGGTGGACCGAGGGCAACGAGAAGCTCCAGATTGCCTTTGTCATGATGATTTTCCCTCTCATCATGAATGGCCTGCAGTACTACATTATCGATTCCTTCATCAAGAAGCAAGACGCCGACCAGGAGTCACTTGACTCGGATTCCACTGGGCAAGGCCCCCGACGATATGACGACAGCGGAGATGAGACGTCACGGGTCCGACTTGTCGATGCCGATAGCGACTCCGAGCCTGACGAAGAGGCGGCTAAGGCCCCCCTTCGACCTCAGAGCAAGGACTCCGAGTACGACCCGGATGTCGATGGCGATGATGATAGAACCATAGTGGGCAGCAGCTCAAGCCAACGCAATGCACCGGGCAAGCTTGTCCCTAGGGAGCTCTACCCCAAGGAGTAGAAGATTTGCGTTGCCCTCCATCCTTACCTGTCATCACCCGAGCGCCTCTGCCTCGGTATCATTGTTCGGTTCTTGCTGTCTGTATCTTCTCACTTGCGTTGGTTGCTGGCACAAACACAAAGACTTGCTTGGTTGGGTTGTAGATATGTCATCCGGGTTCGGGGGGCTTTTTTTCGGTACATTTGACAGGTTGGCAGAGTCGCGGGACTGATGCCTTGGGCGTTTGAAATGGCGAACATGTTAGGGTTAAGGGAAGCAATAGCGTTTATACAACAAGACCCGGGCTCGGGCCGGTCGACATGCCGTGCATATTGCGTCGTCACCTACTCGCGTAATGGTCCCACTCCCATGACGAGGTTCCTCTTAATAAGAGTGACTGTTCATTTAACGTCCACCCTCTACTCTGGATAGAACTCTAGTATGGTTCCACAAACTTTATGCGCATCTTTCACGAAGCATATATATCGACGACGTTGATCAAATTCTCATCTCTTTTGAAGTATTGCAATACTGCCGATGTTGGTAACGGAGTACCACCCAATCATTACCACTCGTACAGCCGTGTCTGAAACCCCACGCACACCTTTCCATAAACACATGCTGCGGAAGACAGCTCGCCAACCAAACCGACTCTTCGGGTCATTTGATCCTTCTTTGCGTCCCATGACCACGCAAAGGTGCCGAATAATGTCATAGAAGTGAAATAAATGGCTCATTCCTGACCAGGAGCGAATCGAAATAAGCGTGCTGCCACGCCGTCGCCAACGCAGTTATGATGCTCAACATCTAAGCCCGTCAATATGTCCATAAGAAATCCAAAATGCTGCCTACTTTGGGACACACACTTGCGCACCTCCAACGCCGAAAAAAAAAAGACCCAACCCCGACTCCCGACTGAAATAAATGAGTAGAAGCTGTCGTGCGAGATGTGCGTGGAATACATGGTTGCAAAATTTTCAAGTCGTACACGTTATCTAATTTTGGTGCTACCGATCCTCGTTCAAGGTTGGTATGCCTTGTATCCCGGGTATGACTCCTTGGGTGATTGTTGAGGTCGCGCATAGCCCGAGTTGAAGTCGAACCCTGAGTTGTTGTTGATGGGCGACTGAGGGGGATCTTGCTGGACGTACTGCCTCTGAGGGACAGGTCGTGGGCCGTAGTGAGGCTCAGGGGCAGGTGAGTGCGTTCCTTGGTTGTTGTATGCGGCGTGATGGCCGTAGCCAAACTCGTCCTGGGGAGCTGGGGTCCTTCGAGCAGGCTGTCCATAGTCGTTGTCACCCTGAGGGGCTGGAGTCCGACGGGCAGACTGGTCGTAGCTGTAATCGCCTTGAGGAGCGGGGGTTCTACGAGCAGGTTGGTCGTAACCATAGTTGTCCTGAGGAGCTGGGGTTCTTCGAGCAGCCTGGCCATAGCCGTAGTCTTCTTGAGGAGCGGGGGTTCTTCGAGTCTGTTGGTTGTGTTCGTCATAGGCGTTCTGGTGGACTGGAGATCGCGAATGGGGAATCTGAACACCATATCCATCGTAGTCGTTTTGGGGTGCTGGTGTCCCTCTCGGGGCAGGAGAATGTCTCATATCATAGCCCTGGGCTGCATTTGAATAGCCATCATGGTTCCCGTAGTCGTTATGAGGCTGGCCATATCCCTGATTGATAGGGGTCTGTCCGTATGCGTTCTGAGCCTGAGCCCCCATGCCAACCGCGGCATAGGACTGATCGTGACCGTATCCATCACCAGGGTTGGAGTTGTAGCCGTAGCCTTTGTCGATGGGCGAGTACGGGTCCGGTGACTGACCGTTCGAGTCGAAATATCCGCTGTGGTTGCCTTGTTGTTGACCATACGGGCTTCGTCCTTGGGGCATGGCTGACGGTGTGCCGTTGTTCATGAAAGTGCTCTTTTGATCCGGGACGGGTGACTTCTTGAGCTGGTCCATCTCGACATCATCATCGAGCGCAACCTTTTTGGATCCTGCTCCTTGCCAGCTTGGCATTTCCGGGAGGGCATCTGAGTCTCGCTTGTTGCTTGTCTCAAACTCGGCGTACTGCGGCGGCTCATTGCGAACATGGTGGGCCGATGCAGCAAACTGAGGCGCTGTTGACTGGATACCTGATGACTGGGCGCCGGACGCAGGCGGGAACGTCGGATTCATGGGTGGCTCAGACCGATATGCGTGGTTTGTGGTAGGGGCATAGTGGTCGTCGAGATGTTTCTGCTTGTGACCGCCCGGGGGATCGCAACAGCCGCAACAGTCGCCGCAGCACTTCAGGCATTGGCAGCAGCTACAACAGCATGAAACGCCACAGCAACAGCAGCGGATTATGCACCAGACTACGCTGAAAATGATCAGACCGCCGATGGCAATAATGGCAATAACAGGCCACCTGGGAGAGGTTAGCAAGGGGACCAAGGGGACCAAGAGGAAAGTGGTTGGCACTCGACGTACTTGCAGTAGGCTTTCTCCATGCAGTTATCCCAGCTGGAGAAGGTTGTTGCAATATCATCGGCCTTGTTTGTGGCATCATCAACGACACCCCTCCGCGATAACTCGGCAGCAATGCTCCTGGCGACAACATTCTTTAGGACTTCCCAGGTACTCCCCCGGAGGCTTCGAGCCATGGCAACATCGATTGAAGGCATCTTGTCGCCGCTGGTCCTCCAACTCTATCTAATAGTGGAGGTGCTCAATAGCAAAGAGGCGATGGGCAACGTTAAGCTTAGACGGCTGCGAGGTTCGAGGTGATATTCAGTGACGAAAATTGTTCTGTCCGATGACGGTTTGGTTTCAGGTGTGGCCTGGGATCTTAAGTTTGCATATTCGGACGGGTGGTATATCGATCGATGTGCACAGGCGGTAATTAATCTCTCGCAATTGCTGGTAGTTGGAGGTTGGAGAAATGCGTTCTTTGGTTGTATGCCGAGATGAAAATGTCAGTGTGGTCCTTGGTATGTCGTACTCGTTCGGAGTGTCGTTAGGACGGTGGAATGAATGTGAAGGCGATTGTGAGAAGAGCCAGTGAGAGAAGTGATTGCAAGACGTGGTGAAACGTTCTGAAGCGATGGGCGCTGGCGGATTCGAGAGGCAAGTCCAACAAAAAGAAAAATGAAGGTATTGAGATGCGACGTTCGCAGTAGTAATGATCGAAGAGGAATGAGAGAAAATGCCCTGAGGGCGATGGCCGTATGGTGACAGCGTGCAACTTGGCCTCGTTCGGATGGCTTGGGTTGGTGCGAGGCAGAAGAAGAGTTGGTGAGTGAAGGACCAGTGGTATTTGATAGAGGACGCTGCTGCAAGGGGAGAGCGAACGGCGGAATCGCACGAGCGTTAAGCCCCCACCAATAGCGCTTGAGAGGTACCTAGGCCAGGGGGCGTCGAGGGGCTTGGGGGGCTTATGGGGCCGCTGGATCGGCCTGGAGCCAAGCCAGCTAAGGTCGCTTCAGGACTGGCCGCCCCAGCGACTAGCCCCTATTGGCAGTGCTGAAACAGCGAGACTTGAAGACTGGGGCTGCGGTGCTGCAACAGACTGGGCAGTGTTAGATGAGGCTGGGAATTACACTTTATGGCCCAACAGGCGACCATCGTACATTGCTGGTCTGTCTGAGATAGGTGGTCTAGGCATCTGGGTATTCGAATATTCTAGTAACAGGGCGCATGAGGTAATTACTTGGGGACTCGGGTTGAGTGTGAGGTGTGACTGGGGGCTTAAGCAAAGAAAATGAGCTACATGCCGGGATGTGCTAGGATAAGGAAGCCGTGACATTGCATCTCCCACCCTCCCAAAAGAAAGAAAGCCCCGTCCAAGGAGACCCTTATTTGACGAGTCTTAATAAACAAGTGCCACCAAACACAGAAGAGCGCGACGTCAACGCCGGGCTTGGTGACGTGACGCTAATGTCACAAGGGAGGGGGTTCAAATTGAGCAGAGATACTCTTACTACGAAGTAATGAAGGACCAAAGATGTGCAGGATCGCCAGAAACCCCAAAAAGATCGCTGGGAAATAAATTGCCATTGGTTCGCAGCCAATGTCTTAAGACATCTAGAGCGCGGCATCCGTCTGCCGAGAATAGATCAGACCCGACGAACTCGCACATAAGAGGGGGTGGAGGGGGGGGGGTTCGGTCGCATCTTCTGCGTTTGAGAATGTCCCTCTGGTGACCCATGCGGATTTTTGGCCCGAGACGAACGGAAACGCACCTTGTCCCGGGGGGCATCACGATCTGCGCCTCACTGCACATCGCACGTCCTGGGGAAATTGTGATGAGACTTTCTAAACCTCCTTGTTCAGAGCGCAAGGTGGGAGAAGGGAAAAGATGTTTGGATTTTCCTCTTACGCTGTTTTCGGCCACGAAAAAAAAAATCATCCGCTTGGCTGCTACTTACTCGTCCTGGGCGAACCGAGAGGTCTAAGCCCAGGGGCTACGTATGCGCGCGGAGGGATTGCGAAATGACAGGCCCATCCAGCCCGATTGCCGGGTTATCCTGCACGGCAGAAATCAAATCAAGCCAGTCGCCCTTTTTTAGCCCTTTGTTCCCCCGGTCTCCCGTCTCTTTCCATGGTTCGGACCCTCGCCTCGGAGGGATCTTGCAACAAAGCCAAGGCCGGGCTTCGGGCAAAATGAGGGCATTGACATTATGAGACTGTCAAGTATGACGTGAAGTACCTGGTGACTTCACAAAGTAGCAGCAGGCAGGACTACTATATGTACTTATAAGGCAGGTAGGTATCATGCAACTATTTCAACATACCGTCTCAACACGTCATTGGCTCGCACTTTGCGCCCACAATGACTGATTTATTTGTTTCAAAAAGCGCCCGGTGAGAAACTGTCAAGCCACACATAAAGTGTTGAGCGGCGAGGCAGACACTTGAGACGCTCGGTGGCTGTCAATCTTATTCCCATCGAGTCCTTGACGGTGGGGTGACGTTGGGTTCGCTAGTTTTGTGTCGCTTTGTTGACCTTGACCGCACGAGGTGGAGATGCCGGGTCAGTTTGTGAATCGATGATATCATCTTGACTACTAATACTAGGTACTATGAACAGTGAAACTCGGTTTCAGGAAATGATATACACCCCAAAAATACCCATTAATTCGCGCCTGATATCCTCTTGGAACTGCGCACCTTTGTGAAGATCCGGGTGCCATTACCATTTGTGATCATCATCATAAAATCCGTCAGAGAGAATCCTCAATGACGCCCATCCCTTATCCCTGGTGGCGACTCTTGGCATCCCGTCCTTAGCTGGGACGCTTCGTCGTAGCAATCCTCCATAACAATCGACTATCGTATCGCCGCTATCTTCAATCCCTTCGTAGCACATCTACCAGTTACTTGCCCGGAGGCGGCCCCTGGGGGGGCGAATACACCTCGCCGCGCTGATGCGTGCCATCCGGCGGCTGGACGTAGGGCTGCTGGTTGTTATGGTGTCCGTAGTAACCGTCGTTGGTGTTGAAGGTGGTGCCTGTATGCTGCGGTTGCTGGTATTGCTGTCCGTATGCCGGCGGAGGTGGGGCCGGGGGGTAACCTCCGTACGCTTGTTGCTGCTGGAAATCGCCGCCCTGGGGGTTCTGGTTGTAGTTGTAGTCGTACATTTGATGGTTATTTTGCTGGTGATTGCCGTGCTTTCCTGGCGCCATCCATCCGGTGCCGTACATGGGCTGGACGCCGCGACGGCGACGACGACGAGAGACGAGTCTGCGCGTGTAGTGTTAGCATGTATAATCGTCGCATGGACGGAAGCGCATGCAAGCAGATGCGCACGGAGGAGCAATTACTTACACACAAGAAAAGAGCACAATGAGGAAGATTCCGACGGCGATGGCGGCGACTACCCAGCGACCCCAGTTGTACCAGTTGCTGTTGTAGCAACGACCATAGTAGTCGCACCTGTATGCGCGCGCGACGATATTATCGGTGGGCGCCATTGGGTGTTTGAGTGTTCGCAGACGCAGCGAAGGCTTTCCAATTGAATGATATTTCGTGTGGGCGATCTGTTTGGATGATGACGGAGGAAAGATTGAGCCAAGGATTTTTTTTTTGCGCCGATGGTGTTGTCAGTCGTACAGTAGCTCTCGGGGTGATGAGTGCGATGAGCCAAGACTGGTCTGGTGCAACGACGCCACTGAGGAGCTGTAGCAAGATGTCTGTGCACTGGCGTGGGTTGGGTCGAAATGACGTGGGCTAGACTGTTCTGTACTGGTCTGTAGTATCGGAGCGATGAATTACCCGACAAAATATCTGTATTTGTATTCGTTGATCTGATGTTTGAGATCGCAAAGTGTGTGTGCGAGAGAGAAAAGGGAAATGGATGGATCTGGATTGGGGGAATTGAGGGAGCAATGAAGGAGCAAAAAATCAGCCACCGCCCAGAAGCAAGAGGCAGCCCACGGGTTTAATACTAAAGCATCAAACGGGTGACTTGAGCCAAGGCAAAGCCAAGACGGTCCGACCGCGTGCCCAAACCAGGAAGAAAAAGGCGGTGCAACCACCTCACTAACTCACGCGCAGCAGAAGCAGCGCAGAAAGGAACCTTATCGAAGGATGGGCCGAACGAAACACAATGCCGGTTTATCCAGCACGTACGAGCACGAGCTCGGAAGTAACAGGGTCCCCGTTCTAGCCTTTTCTCTTCTCTCTCTTCATGCTTATTCCCCAATCACTTGATTTCTCAACACCGTGGCTGTGCGTGGTGATGCTGGCAAATCAGGCGGCGGAATGATCCGACCGGGGGGGTGGTTTGAGTGGGCTGGGTGGTCTTGGGAGCATTTTACGTATCAGTGGTCTTGGCGAGGGCGATGCTCAGTCTTTTCCGGCAGCATCTTGTCGTCACTTGGAAGGGGTTGTTTATGTTCTCGATGACATTCATCTTGATCGACATGGGTTTCGGTGGGACTTGTGAGATGTCTTGAGATTCATCAAGCCGTGGGATCCATCGCATCCGGATGTCTCTCTTTCTGTTGTTTTGGAGGTAGGTTGCTGGCATTGAAAAGGTAACTGCGATGTGACAACGCAGTCCATCCCCCGAAAGCCTGTCTGACTCTGACTCTGACTTGTCATCTCGCACTGCCCTGTGCATACAGTTTGAACCAACAAGCGGGATGGATCCCTTCTCCGCCCGCCTCTGCCCTCTCAATCGCTCTCTCATGATCCCGCAGCAGCCAGGGGTACCTTATCCATGGGCCTACCTTACATACTGCAGTACCTTGACAAGCTGTACAGGCAGCTGCAAGCTTATTGCTACTTTACCTACCAAGCCTAACTCGAATTATCCAGTCATCATCGTCGCAGCCAATTGCTCAATGTGATCTGGTGGCATCCTGCTCAGCCTCGGCAAACGTCATCGTTTTCTAGCCCACCTTGCACACCTCTAGGTGTCTTCCCCACCCCCCACACATTAGGCGGCGGGCTTTCCAAGCTTCGCCTCCCATGGCCACCCAGCCAGCAACTTTCACAGCTCTCAATCAACTCAAATCATTCTGTCTGTCCTTTGTGGCGTCCAGTGGACCACAAACCCAGATGAATGAACCGGGGAATGACGGGCATGAGACTCGCCCAGCCAACCAGTCACCGAGTTGAAGCCCACTTGCACCTCATTATTCCCGGCCCAGTGTCGTCAACGAACGAGTCAATCCCCCATCTAGAATCCACTGACATAATGACCCCAGAAATGCTCCGCCCGAATTCAAGGTGTCCAGGCTTCTAGAATGACACATGGACTTGAGCCCATAATGATCTGTCATTCGTGATCTGTCATCCGTGGACCATCATGTCTCGTGGATACGTACCCTAATAGTAGGCAAGCTTCCTCAAGCCAACCAATTCGCTGGTGTGCCTTATATCCAGTGGTCCTGTCATTGACAGGCTTGACAAGATCTGGACTTGTCAACGTTGCAACTAAGTCAATATCTAAAGTCGTCGATTAACCAAACGCCATGTTCCAATTTGCCGCCACCCCAGCCTTCCGTCATATTTATACCCAATGAACTATCATCGGTCGAAGCATCGTGGTATTACATGCCGCAGTCGGGCCGGCGTCAGATGCTCACGGTTCTACCATGTACATAAACACATGGGATATTATCTGTCTTCAGCGATACATTAGATTGGATGAGAAGCACATTGAGCGTGGCGTTTGGATGTAACTTGTCACTGCAACCATATTAAAGCCAATCGTAGAGTAGTACCGAAAGTAGCATTGAGTTCGAGAGTACAGCTACTACGTACATCAAGACATTGGAGTTTGAGTGTGACTTTGTCACGATACGAGGCTGGCGGGTATCCCTCCATTCGTCATCGTGCCTCAGCCTCCTTCTCCCCGCTCGACACTTATGACACCGCCTCCCGAGCCTGCCGGTGGGAATCTGTCGCTCTCTACTTTATATTCAATACTCAAATTGCGTCCCACCTCATAATAGAGGCAAGGGACCACAGGCTAGTGATAAAAAAAGACGCCTGCCCACGTCACCAACGTCCATGTATTCGCCCCAAAACCCAAACAATATACCCGTCCGTTTCGATGGTTAATCATCGCCGACATAAAAACGACGCAACTGTTTTAGTCTGCCCCCCCCAAAAAAAAACGCCGACATGGACAAGGAAAGTGCCAGACTCCTCCAGCTCCCTGCGACGCTAATAAAATGCGAGGATCCTTCGTTATTCGTGTGATGTACAGCGCCGCATCGTGGTGTGTGGTAGTGGGATGCTGAGATTAGAGACCCGGCTTTGGGAAGGAGTAGCGGTTGCGACGCATTTGGTCGGCAGCCTTCGAGTTGCGCTCGGCAGCCTGCTGGGCCTGCTGCTTGGCAGCTATGGCATTGATCTTTTCGCGAGCCTTGATGAGGCTACTGTTGTCCTGCTGCTTGAGCTTGGAACGGATATCGTAGAGGGCTATTAGGGTCGAGGCTCGGTCGGCATCATCTTCAAACTGCACACGGACCGTTAGTGGCCGCGTCTTGACGCCAGATGTTTAGTGACAGGATATGCTCACGTCGGAGTCGCCACGGCGCGGGGTGCCTGGGATGGAGTTGGCCGCGGACCCAGAACGGGAGCCGGGGGAGTTGATGAGTATGCGACGGCCGAACTTGTCGAACTTGGCGTCGGAAGACCAGGCCCGCTGAAGGCCCGAGGGGCGACGATTATGTGAGGCGGAGGCGGAGTTCGTGGAGTCGTCGAGCCTTGGGCGCGTGATCTGGACGACGGGGCTGTTGGCAGTGACAATGGCAGCTGCGGCGTCGGGTTCCTACATTCGGCGCAAAAGACAGCGGGTCAGTATGATGAGCTAGCAGAGGCGAATGATAATTTGTGGTATTTTGTGGGTGTTTATGGCGAGGCGAGGCAACAACATACTGCAGCGCCGAGATTGCTTAGATCGGCGAGGACTTGGGAAAGCTGGAGGCTCTCCATTCTTCGGAGGGTGAGAAGGGTATTCAATTGTGTGGGGGGTGGAAAAAATCGTTCAAGGTGGATGGTGCGTGCTCTTCATAGCAAACTCATCAGAGGATGAGCAAGAATATGGTGAAGTGCAGAAGAAGGATGGGTGGAAGATGGAGGAGGCGAATGTGAAATAAGGCCCACGAGTTATGACAAGGAGGCAAGAGGCGGCGAAAGGCGCCGGTGTGTGGGTGTGGGCGTGAGTGTGGATGTGATTTTTTGCTTGCGGACAACAGGCTTTCCAGCAGCCTGTCGTGCGTGTGTGGGTGAGCCCAGAGGTACAAGATCAAAAAGTGTGTGGGGGGGGGAGCGACGGCTCTAGTGGAGGGGGCGCTCTTGGTGGAGACTCAGGCAGCAAGGATGCCTTTGATCCCGGGTTGCTTTGGATTCTTGGATTGCGTCTAGGAAGTGGGAGAAGCTGGGAAGTGCAGCCGCAGTGGGTTCCAGGTTTGCTTTCCCTTGTCCGTGTTTGGGCAGCCAGTGAATTAATCACTCGAGGGTCGCTCCGGATGCTTGGGCTGCAAGGCCTGCAGAGTCCCGATGCGGCCTGGATCCATCGACAATCCCCCCAGCTTGGGTTGAGGAGTGGGGTTTTACCGCATGGCCGGACGCCGGTATTTGTATCCGTACCTACCTAGGGACATGGCCAAATGTGCAGTGATGAAGACATGGCAATTATTTTGTGCCTTTGTGCCTTTGTGCCATCTCTCATAACCCCGCCTCACTTACGGACAACATCCACCACAGCACAGAAGCATCACGGCCTCATCAGCAAAGCGTCAGCAGAAGGAAGGGCCTACTCTCGCTGCGTAGTATCGCAGACCGCCCTTCGTCCTGACTGATTGGAGCGCCAAACCGTGTGGGATCGCGGCGTGCGTGTCAACAAGCCCCGTGGGATGGGATGGATGGACCGCTAAGAGAAACAAAGGTGCACCGAGCCAAAAACTACCGAGCCAGGCAGAGAGCAGCGTGCTGAACAGTAAGAATTAGTGCACATTTCAACCCCTCTCCCCCTATCCCTATTTCTAACCTCCCCTCCCACACGAGACTGGTAGGACTACTACGTAGTAGGTAGGCAAGTAGGGATGCTGTAGAAACACAACCGCTGGAAGGGTTGCAGCGGCCACCGGGAGACCGGACTCCGCCGGATGGATCGATGCAATGCAGAGCCCAGAACCGACGTGCCCAGTTCTGTTGCATGAGTGCCTACTGTAACACCTCTTTCCGTAGAGCAAAGTTATCCTTAGGTAGGTATGTAAACAGGGCAGCCTGCATCTCACTAAATAGGAAGCTTGCAGCCTCCAAGATCCATCATCCCGAACGATCTTCTTCGTCCCCTCTCCGCTCCCCCACACTCCTCCACAACTCTTCCAGGCTCCAGGCTGGCAGGGTGGGAATTTAGGCGCCCGGACCTCCCGCCGTCCCGCCCCAGTGCACTGTCCAAGGCCTGAAGCTTCCCGCTGGCTCACTGGCTACCTACTGGGTGGAAAAACGACGGCGAGTGACGTCGATGGTGGTGGCACTCGTGGCACTCAGATTTCATGCGCTCGAAACTTTCAGACGACACAAGTCATCTGCCCAATTTTTTTTATTCACTTTTCTAATACCATCTGCCTTTGGTTCACTTGACCGCTTCTCTGATTCATTCACCGCACCCTTCGTTGAGGGTGGGTGTCCTGCCCTCCTTACCTTGGCCCCCCCTGGTGTCTCTCTTCCCGGAGTCTTGTCGCGTGTGAGTGGGGGAGCTAGATCAGCACTTGGAAGAGCAAGTCGTCGGTCGCAAGCTCGGGAGCGGGGGAGGCTGCATCATCTTGCTGTAGGAGAAGCTTGAACGAAACTCGAGAGATCAACAAGAATCCGTGTTGCCGGACAGGGGGAAGGGAAAAGCTAGGTGCTGTCGCCTACGGGTGGATGGAGAAACGGTGCATCGTCAGGTGAAGCCTCCATATCTCTCTCTGTGCATCTTTGCCCCTCTGTGACGGATGAGCTCATTGACAATCCCTCATGTATCTATCTGCACCTGATCTGCGTGTTCGTGCGATCCCGGCGGTAGATACAGTACATGATGGTCGCTTGCCTCATCCACCCCCTTGGCATTAAGCTGTTTATCCGGATGCATCCCCCCGATGATGCACAACCCACGCGCAAGCAATCTATCCCACCAACACCAACCCCCAATCGAGAGGTCCAACCAGCCAACCATCTCGAGCAACATTATCCTTGCAGCCATTTCCCGATTCCATCCGATGTCGCTGTCCACATGACCAAGTTCTTCAAACCTCTTTGTGACACAGCCCGTGCGCCTAGAAACAAGCAACAATTCTCCACACCCACTTCCCCGCAAACGCGGATGCGGACGGGATCATGACGGATGTTCTCATCAAGACCCTTTTCAGGGTTGCAAACCCACGCCCCATCCGACGGGGGTTTCCGACGGGTCAGGGTTTGTTTACTTGCCTCGTCCCTTACGAACTTGTTCATCTTGACAACAGAACCCGAGACACCGAGACGCCGAGACGCCATCCTTCAGTTTGGAGTCGTGCGTCACCTACGTGGACGTGCCAAGCGGCACAGACTGCATTAGAGAAGACGCATTTTCTAGACTCTTCCCGCTTCACACCCTCTCTCATTCTTTTTTAAACTCATTCCTAGTACATACTACAACAAGGGCGTGTTTGTTTCCACTTGCCGCTGCATCGTGGTACAATGTCGCACCAGAATGCGGCACCGGCTTCGTCGTCATCTCGACCCGCCCCCGCGTTCATCATCGGGTCCGGCTCCGCCATGCTCCACACCGGCCCGGTTGATCCGTTTCCCAATCAGTTCCGTCTGACCTGCTTATCCTTATCCGCCAGTCCACCGGTTCATCCGCCGGGACAAATGAAGTACCAGCCATTGATTGAGTGTCACTTCCCATGGTGATGGCTTCGAGGTCGTTTCGCATGCCCTCTATTAGTACTACCACACTAAAGGGTCCAAAAACCCCTCGTCAGATCGGATAGGAACACACGCGACGGTTGATCGCAGCCACCACCAGATCCAATCATGCCCATCGCTAATTGATATGTTGAAGAAGGTTTTACTGCTCTTCTACACTTGTTGACTTAAATGATAGGTGCATACTGTCGCTAACTGACAACGCGTTCTTGCCCCTGTGAAGACTGGTTGCTGTCAAAGCGAATGAGCCTACTGCGTAACAAACTGATCTTGAAACAGTCAGGGAATAGGTAGGAAGGGTAATAGACTCAATATCTTAGCTATTCTACCTTCGCCTTCGCAGTAGATGACGGATGCAACGTGACGTTCACTGACGTATCTAAGGACTCGATGGCTAGAACAAAGGATAAGCACACGAGATTCCTCACTCCAACAAATGTCGCCAGGGAGTTGCTTGTGTAACGTACTGGTGGTGATGGATACCCATAACAAAGCCACAAACACAACCAACACGTTGGCTACTGAACGCTTGAACACGATATAATTCCCATTGTACAGCCAACTACAATTAATTAACCCGAAACTTGGAAGTATAACCAACAGCCACATCTCACTTACCGACTTGCTTCCTTGTCGTCTCTTGGCATCACAAGCACCCAGCCTGCGAGTCAGACTAGCAGCAACAAAAGAAAACGCACGGAGGTGAAAACGAACTAGTCAACACTATTCAATTGACGACAACCATCAGCCCACCGCCTTGCTAGTATCGCCTCCGATATTATCCTTAAGAACGACAGCTACAAACCAATAAACATGCCTACCATCCCTAGAAAGCCAATTGTCTTGGGCTCCTCGGAGCCTAAACCCTACAAGACACCCTACACTAACACGCACCAATATCGAGGTATTCGATTTGGCTACCGTCATCGAACCGATGAAGCTGAACTGCCTTCTTGGCAGCCGCAGCGTGGGCCGCGTCTCAACACCCCCGTTAGGAAGCGCATCCAAGACGCCTGCGACGCATTCCTTATTGGATGCCTCGATGCCACCATAGACCGGATCGTCGGGTTCGGGGACCGACGACTGGCGCATTTGCAAGCGAGGGGTGACAGGTTGAGGATGGGGCACTTTCGACGAAGGCATTGCAGCACCTAATACAATGACAAAACCGAGTACATGTTACTAAAGGCTAAGCTCGAGATACATGGACCTTGATGACTAGTTTGCCTGGCCAACGTAGATAAGTAGGAGCTCTACGGCGATGATCTGTTTTGGCGGTTTAGGTTAACTTTATGAATGAGAATACAATAGTCGCGAGTAGGAAATTGACGTTTAAATATTGAACTCTACCGACTTGCATATACGGATGAATCAAAATAGCAAAGAAAAAACATTTGCATCCATATCGCACTTGCCCCGTGCCGTCCTTAATACACTGTTGACTCCCATGCGAACCGCCCTCCCGCTACACAATCCATCGATATCCATTACATCCCTGTTAAACACTCTGCCCTCATTTTTTTCGAAACCATCAACGAAATCTGTAGTCATGGGGAATCTTGCGTCCGTATCGGTCGCAGTTTTTCGAAGTGGATACAAGTCTCGATCGACTGGTAGCGGGCGCTGTTGGCCTTGTTAGCCTCCTTCGAAAGTCGCGTTGTTGTTTTCACGCTCCTTGGTGTTCCCTTTGTAGCCTGTTGGAGTCATGCTCTTCCACAGCTTCTGCGTCTCGGCGTAGATGAAGTCAGAGAGGTCGAGGTCGTCATTGATATGACACAACCGGGAGAGATGCTGTGGACTCGGGTAAAGTCGCGGCACTCGTTGGCAAGCGGATTGGCCATGTGAGTCTTCCATCGAGCAAAGAATCAGTTGTCGGAGGGTTTTTCTTCCGCTCCTAATGCAGCCGGTTTGTTCTTCTTCGTAGGGCGTTCTTCTGTGTTCGTTGTGGTAGGTCGCTTTCTGGGCAGTTTGACTTGAGGAAGCTTTGACAGCAGTCCCCGAGGACGCGGGGGAGGGGCTTTCGGGTTGGCGTCTTTGACAGTGGTTTCTGCTTGTGGCAAATTCGTTGCGGAAGATTTCTTGGGCGGCAGCTTTGACGATGGAGACAATGCGTTCGATGGCTTTTGCCGCGATTCCTTCGCAGGCAATGACTCCTGGATCGAGTCGAAGAGACGCTGGATCTGCTTGGCCCGCTTTCTATCAACGATCTTCGTCTCTTGGAAGTTTGCTTTAGTCTCATCCTGCGCCGCTTCCATCTTCCGAATGCGTGCCTCATGCCTGTTGCTCTTGCCAATAAGAGAAGCAACTGACTCCTGGTACTCTTCCCTCATTTCTGACACATTCTTCGCTTGGAGATGGGCTCTCTTGTTCAAGGTACCGATGAGCTTAGCCTGCTTTTCGCAGACGGCTTCAAGTGCTGCCAGCCGATCCTCGAATTCCTTGGTTGGTTGAGCCTGAAGTGTGGCATCGTCGACGGTTGTCTGGCCAGCCCCGAGTTGCTCGAGCTCGGCGATGAAGCCACCATTTGGGCTGATGACATGTGCTGCAATTAGGTGGTCTCGGTCAGCCTCGGCGTACTTCTTCAGGATGACAGCTTCGACATCGTCCCAATCGTCAGTCTTGGTGTTTTTAAGTTCGGTCATGAGCTGAGAGGCGGCTTTCTAAACCGTGATTCGCTCTTGCAGACCATGCAAGTTGGCGCCCGCAGGGTCGAGGACTGGGTTGCCACTGTCGTTGTCGGACATGATTGCGTTGAAGTTGGTGATGGATGGGAACCCGAGACTGTTCGTTGGGTTTGGTGGCGTGGAACGTGTTGTCAGGTTCGCGAAGAACGTGGCGATGAAGTTGTGGGATGGAAGATCAAGAAGTCGCTGCTAGTTTGTTGCGTTAGCGATGTATAGGTGCGGTAGGATCCGTGAGCAGAAGAGAGAGAGGATGAGAGAGATGCAGAAGGGAAGGGTTACGTCGCTGACGGTTCAGGCGCGTTGCTTATATAGTTTCACGGGCCAGCAAGTCGATAGAAAATGTGAATGAAGTTGTATACTGACTCAATTGTGTTTCTGGTGTTGCAAGAACAAGGTGAGTTGTGCGTTGGAAAGTCGAGTAGAAAAGAAGAAAAGGGTGGCATGCGGTTGCTTTCGGTGAAATGGTTCCTTATTGGCTGCCAGTCGTTGAGGCCCAGGTTGGTAGAAAGAAAGCACTAGCCAGCTGTGAATCACTGTAGATATCAGTGAATGAAATCGTTGGCTTTGCTTTCGAAATTCCATCTGCTTTATAGTGGCGGATGTAAATGACGTAACATGCTGAAGTCTGAAAGTCCTTCTCTTGGCCAACAACTAGTCGGATGACTGAGTTGATTCTCGAAGAGCAAACGTGGTTACATTGATGAAACTAGATCTATAATAGCAGTGGAGATGTTCCTGACCCATGTCTAGGTATTTCCTTCGCCGGCTCCAAAAGACAACGGGCTTGCTCAACCTACCGATCAAACCACTCCATTAGAAACTTCGCCGAGGGTGTCTTTAGTAACGTAAGAGCAGAGGTGACTACGTATTGGATTTGATACAGAACGACCGAGGTCGGTGCCAAATCATACGCCCTCAAGGCGTCAACCAGAGACCATTGCCCCAGGCCTACTGCTCCGAGACGAGATCTCGGGCTGATCTCGGGCTTCGACTCCGAAGATCACGTTCACCTTCCGAATCTCGCGCTGAACACACTTACTAGATGCTAGGTGCAATAGCCGCTGTTGCCTCTAAGCGGCTAGCGACACTTAGCTTCTACGCCCCGCATTACGCTTGATCTCGATACTCGGGGGCGCATCCGCAACGGCACTGTAGCCGCGATCTTGGGGGTTTGTTCTAAACAGACCCCAGAGAACCCAACAGCTACTGTACTGCATCATATTCTTGGGCCGTCTCTTGCCGAGGAGCATGATGGCAGTCGTGCCCATAGGCACTTACATTCACCCTCGCGACGGATATGGGCTTTTTTGAGGCATCGTGTACAAAGCAAGAATTGAATTGGATGAATAAATTATAAGTTATTAAACATAATGCTCTAAACTAGCAATCATATTACCATAAACTAAGATGCACATATACCGGCACAGAGTCAAGTCTTTGATCTCGCTATTAGAACTGTCCATTGGAAAGACTGGAGCATGTGCGATGTGCCGAAAGTGTTCACTTCGGCCCAGCCACAAGACGCCACGGGTCCATGCCAAGGTGCTAGTTTCAGCCACAGCGCTTTGCAACATGGCAGTGAAACCACTTGGAGGGGTCCGCGATGAGTGGAGTTGATCCCTTAGGAACTGTCTTCAAAGGAATTTCTTGGTGTTATATTGACAACTCCGTCCGGCGCTCGCTTTGCACTTTGCGCCTTGCACGCACATTAGCAAGGCATGTTGAAGCTTCCTACGCTGCCTCTCGTAAGTTGAAAGATGCACATTTCGTTTGCGTTTGCGGATCCCTTAACTCTAATTTTAGACCCTTGTTGGGCTTTTGCTGGCCAATGGACAGGGCTGAATGCAGGGCGGTTCAGGGCATTGATTTGCTGCCGTGGCCCCGAGGTCCCTTGTGATGCCTGATTAGAATACGTAGGTGATAATACGCGACATTGTCATGATGATGACGGCTAATAAATAGGATACGCAAATGGAATATTGAAACATTAGTATGAACTAAAAGGAGACAGCTTCACTGCATTATCCGTAGCGACTGGTCATCTGCTGGCTCATCTCCTATTTCGACAGGCATCGGCCGCGATCTTCGTGATTACGGGGCTAATACGAACTAGGCCTGAGAAGATTTGACGGAGACGACGCTGGCCTTTAGAGTCCTTAGAAAACCACTTTACTTCGTAGGGGGCGACTTGTAGATTTTGTTTCACAGCCCAGCAGGTCACATAGAGACCTATCCTTGTGCGCTGTCACTTTGTTTCTTCCATCTCTTCCATGTCGCCCGGATGCTTCCCCAGGCTGTGATGCACTGTAGCAATGCAACTCCACCCGCCATCCCCTGACGAAACGCGCTGAGCTAAAGCACTGACTCGCTCCACATGGTGGCTCAGCCTCACGCCCTATGACGGCCAACCCCAGAGAGGGGGCCACAAAGCCTAGAAGGTCTGCCGAGAAGTGCAATTCAGGAGACATTTTGTTTTGGATTTTGGTGGCTTGCCACCGCTGTCATGGTCCTGTCAGCCTGTCCCCGGCTCCCCGCCGCCCATCATCAGGCTGCTGACCTGGGTATTAGTAAAATCCGACCCCTTCCCCACGATGCCACGTCGAAGGATGTCTCTGTTTGCTCTGTTTTTAGCACTAACCCGAGACATCTTCAGCGTCAATAAACCTGTCTTGCATTTTTTTTTTTTTGACTCTGTTCAATCCCATTGTAGCTAATACCGACTAACTGGGTGGTGTTGAAGCAATCTACTTTGCTATGTAGCGCATCGCCTCGACCTGCTCATTCGCCCTCCAATACCTAATACCTTTTTCAATATGAAGCCACCCGTGGTAGCCAATCTAGCACTGGCAGTCACCTGGCTCCTCTTGTTCCGATACTGCCAAATCAATTCGTTTCACGATCCCTCGTCATTCTTCTACGACCCGACCCGCGCCTACGTCCCCTTCTATTCCGCCGTCCGCGAATCCGAGTCCGCCGAGTTCCTTACCAAAGCGGCATCGACTCCAGCAACCGCATCTCAACCCTGGGCCTACTTGGGCAAAGATACTGGCTACGACGGTACCCAGACTCCGGAAGGGCTCAGCGTCTGCATTGGAATCCCGAGTGTCCGACGCGATAGGGAGCAGTTCGTCGGGAAGACTATTGGGTCGCTGGTGGACGGCCTGAGCCCTGAGGAGCGGCGACGAGTGAACCTAAAGGTCCTCCTAGCAGACGACATCCCGCAAAACAACCCGGCCTACGGAGAAGCTTGGCTGCGCAACATTGCGGATGAAGTTTTCGTCTACGGCGATGACAAGTCTTCAGTTAAAGACGGATACCAGCCTATTACCAATGCATCGCTGCGTTGGGTTTTCGAAGACCCCCGGAACAAGCGCGTACAGTTCGATTATGCGAACCTGATGGCAGCATGCCAAAAGCAAGGATCCGACTATTTTGTCCTGGTGGAAGACGATGTGATTGCCTCAAGAGACTGGTTTAAACGACTGACGGCATCAATCGACAGCGTGGAGGCGCAAACCACAAAGGGGCACGATTGGCTCTATCTCCGCTTGTTTTATACAGAGACTTACTTGGGCTGGAACTCAGAGGAGTGGCCTGTTTATTTGGGAAAGAGTATCTTGGTCTACTCTGCAGTCATGGGCGTGATCCTCTGCCTACGATGGAGAGCACCTGCACTGCGACAACTGAAGGCGACAGACCTCATCAAGGCTAACATGATTTTGATCATCAACGCAACATTTTGGGTAGCCGCATATATCATACTGTACTTCATGGCAGGAAGACTCCTGGTTAGTCCGTATCGAGTCGGCGTCCATGAGATGCCCCGATACGGATGCTGTGCGCAGGGCCTTGCGATGCCACATCGAAACCTCGCCGTCTTGGAGCAAAGCCTGAGAGAGCCACCACACACTCTGGCTGGGGACTCCTTCATTGACATGGTTGCTGACCGGGATGGCTTGAAGAAATGGGTTATGGTTCCCAGCGTGCTGCAACACATTGGCATTCGAGGCTCGTCTGACCAAGGGTATCTTAAGACGACCTGGAACTTTAGCTTCGAGAGGGGGCCATGGAAATGAAAATGACAGAAGAACCGCGCCCGATTTCGCCATGGATAGAAAAGGACAATTGCCGAGCTTGTTGACCATTGACTAACTGCGAGCTCTGAAGATTGGACGCGCAATCATGGTTCGGCAGCCACGCAACAACCGGACTTGAGTGGCTACCTGATGTACTTGCAGCCGCTCAACTCCTGTCTCGGGAGGTAATACAAACGAAAGTTTCGCCGTATGATGCCCCGGTCAAAGACATGGCCGAGGTAGACATTCAAGGACGGCGTAACCGGGCAGGCTCGGTGAACCCAGAAACAGGTCACAGGATGCCGATGGAACTACATGTCCAGAACGGCGCTTTTGTATGCAGCCTCGGTACAACGGCGTTGATCATCAAGGGAGGAATAACAGGACGGCAAGCCATCCCGAAGACAAGCGCCCGGATAATGGAGTCTTCGGGAGAGGCCGGGACTGGTTTCCCACCTCCGAAAACCCGCTCGGGATGTGGTTCACCATCAACCCATCCATCCCCCGGTCCAACACTTCGGTCATTCGTCCTGACTAGTGGCGATGCGGGCGTCGGAGCTTGGGGCCGTGTCTTATTCTGGTGGATCTCGCTGTCCCTTCCCCGGAGCAGCGGAGAGATGGCGGTCTGGGGTGCCGATATTATCTTTGGACATGTCAATTAGGATCGAGGAGCTGTATTCGTAACACACCAGCGATGGATGCCCCAGCCCAACCTTGGACGGTTCGGGATTAACACACCCAGCTGGTCACCTTTGAGCCGGGGCCCCAGACAAGTAGAGCTGCATACAATTAGCTAAACAACCCGAGAAAGTCACGAGAATACGCCGTGATGTCACGAGTTTGGGGGTCAGCTTCCGGAGCTTCAGCCTTCGTGCACTGAATTGCCTAACACCCGGACCGTCGGTGCAGCAGTAGCATGCGCGGCGCCAGACAGCTCTTCTCCATTCATTGCCTTGTCGACGACACAGGCAACATGGGGTAGTGGTGCGGCTGTGTTCCAGGCCACCCCAATGCTGACCTTCGGTGAGGCAAGGAACGATTTCCTGACAAGGGCAAAATGTTATCACAAATTGGTCTCAGTATCTCGCATTTGACATGGTTTATTAAGGTGAGCGAGACCGGAGGTTGTATTGCACGAGTGTCTCAAGCGTTGGGGGGAGTTTGTAGCAAAAAAGTCATAGCACGTGACGTCTCAACATCGCCGCCTCCAATTTTCGGCGCGACGTTGAATTTGGCTGCGTTCCGGGCTGCAACCATATCCTCAACGACACCACGAACGACCAAGCGACGGTTCAAGATCCTCCAAGATGGCTGCACTCGTGAAGGCAATCAACGCCAAGATCCGGTCGAACCCGGTCTCTGACTATTTCTGCTCAACCCGTACGTCTACCCCTTTGCAGTGCCCATTTTGTCCCCCCTCCGATGTGTCCGCCGACCACCCCTCGACAACCAGCATGACGGCACCGACCGAAGCCTGATAAGGCATATGCTCGGAATACGATCTCAACGTGCGATCTGACCTGTTGCTCGTGTCAACTACCCGGCGGAGGGCGGCCGGCGAACACCCGACGGAGCCGTGATGCTTCTCGACACCGCGGTTCGGTGCTTCAAACACCGAAAGGATACAAACTGACGTTGGACTCTGCTAGACTTCTGGGGCCCTGCTTCCAACTTCGGTATCCCCATCGCCGCTATTTTGGACACTCAAAAGAGCCCTGAGAAGTAAGATATCTCCAAAAGCTGCAGCTAGGAAACCCGTTGCTGACTCACCGGTTTTGCAGGATCTCCGGACAGATGACTGGTGCGCTGATCATCTACGCCGCGACCTTTATGCGTTATTCGCTGGCTGTTTCTCCCCGTAACTACCTCCTCTTCGCCTGCCACTTCATCAACGAGGGCGCGCAACTCACCCAAGGATACCGATACCTCAACTACCACTACTGGGGCGGAAAGGAGTCCATGGCCCAAGCCGCGGAGGCGGTTAAGGGCAAGATCGAGAAGATTGAGAGCGCGGCCAGCAAATAGATGGGTTGGGCCAGCCGGACGGGAGCGCGGGAAAACGTCAAGTGTGTTGGGGGCGGTCATTGATAATTGGGGCGTCTCGGGCTTGAGCTCGGGGTTCGGAGAGTGCGCGTGACCAATACAGCAACGCACCGGCGCTATATGCAGCTGCGAGATGGCCTCCGTGCCCATCTAGATTGCACCATGGCCTGGGTACCTGCAGTTCCCGGCCCCCCAGGTGTGCAAAGGAACGGGTTGCCATTTTTTGGGTTCTAGAGAAATCTATCACATTAGAGAATCGCCTGCCGAACCGCCTCCCTAGGACGTGCTATGAGGCGAGTGAGGGCGAAGCATAAAACCCCCTCAAAGAAGACCAGACTTGTTCGACATGAACGGACCGTCACCAATGAGCCCGGTTGAATAGTTGCTAGTGGTGCATCAAGCATTGCCGCCATTGCCATCACATATGGTTGTGGCACGTATCATACGTGACACAATACCCCACCATCGCGGTTTAGAGGGGCCCGATATATATCAAGCCCGGACCAACAGCGCGCAGGGTATCATGCCTACCTAGGTACCAAGTCTACCTGGTAAGCATAGCAGGCAGACAGGCCAACAAAGCATTGCGACGTGCGAGAATCTCGGGATGGCGGAGATCTGGCTTATGTGGGTCCGGCTGGGGGCCCAGATCTTGCCCTGGGCGGCTGTTCTCTGTGGCCATTTGCAGATATTGGCAGGGGGCGCGAAACCAGCCAGCCGTGAGGTCACATTCGACGGCGCAGCCACTGACCAATCATGCTGTCTCTGATGTTCAAGAAGGGTGCAAGAAGGGTGCAAGAAGGGTGGGTGGCTTGGAGAATGAGCGAGCTGTTTGGTGTGCCCTCCATGACGGCGTCCGAAAGAGATGATACGCAAGGGGAGTAAAGCCAGAATTATTTACTCTGCATTGCCGCATCCGCTTGTATCCTTGGTTAGCCGCCCCTTCGCAGATGTAGTCGCGCATTATTGCGTCCCCGCCCTGGCTCAATTCCCACATGATGCGCGCCATCTGCAGCACGTCACGGCACTCGTCCTCTAGAGGTTAAGGGGGAGGAGCAGAAGCCATGATGTCGCTGAACTCCGGCCGAGATAAGAAAAATGTCTCAAGGCGGCCGTCGATGCTGGGCCGGCAAGCTAACCCGCCTGGCTGGCTGTATTGCAGGCTGGCGCAGTCGTCGCACAGGGGGACGGCGCTGGCATTTTTGAGAGAGTGAGAAACAAACTCCATGGGTATCGAGATGCCACTTCCCGGCCTCCGGAGGTGCGAGCGACTACAGGGAGTGGGAAGCGAGAGTTTGAGGGGGATCGGGTGCCTGGGTGCTCGCGCGGTTCCCGGCATTGTGACAAGCCCAGGGACATGAGGGACCTCGATGAGATGCCTTCTTCGGTATTCCTCAGCCCTACCTACGCCATGCCTCGTTATCCAATCGGTCAGGATGGTCTAAATTTTCATTATTCCCTTTTTAATCATAACGTCACAGATTCTCAAAAGTTGGGGTACACCGTACACCGAGCCGACGTCGGAGCTGAGACCGCTCTCACTACTACGTAGGCGGCGCCGGAGCACTGGGCGCCGGAGAAGAGGCCGGCATAGACTTCCTTAGAGGAAAAAAACACAAAGAGATTGCTTGCCCGCGGTGGGAGCCAAAGTCGGTCGCATCTGCGGCCGTGATCCGGTGGAGGGGAGGTGGTGAGAAATGCGCACCAATGGAATGGCCGATTTAGTCATTGAGCTAGCTGCCATTTGCAACATGGCCAGCCTGGCTTCTGTCACAGAGGAAGAATCTTCGGGGCCAGGTGTGAGCCATCCCGTCCTGCCTCAACCTGCTGGTCGATACAAGAAGATAGGGGTGGGCATGCTTCAGGCAATCGGGGTTAGTGGCTGGCGTGGGTAGATCCCCCATCCATCCCGCCCCGTCTCGCTGATGGAGGTGGAGGGCAGAGGTAGACGCCGACGTGGACGGTGGACGGCACGGTGGCCGTTTAAGCGGATGAGGGGAGTCCAGACACCAGACTTTGAGAGGTGACACGGGACACGGGACACGGGAGGGGGGTGGGCTTTGGGGGAGGGGAGGGGAGGGAAGATGCAGGATAGAGAGAGCTCCGTGAGGATCATCAGGAGGAATGATATGAAGCGGTCCCGTGAATGTCCCGGTAGACGTCGACAAGGGACCTTGGAACATGGACCTTGACATGGACCTGGATATGGACCTGGCAACCTTTGGACATGTAATAACGACTCTGGGCGGCCGGTCTTCGACCTCCGTGGGGGTGGGGTTTCTCGTGGGAATAAACAATGCCTTCATGTGGGCGGGAATGAGGGGCCAAAACGCCGCCAAAGGTGGATGTGGGATGGGGATCATCCAGGCGAGCCTGCGAGAGCGACAGACTCAGCCTCGGGTCATTTCGTTTGCGATTGACGGGAAGTCACCGAGCCCCATGATGGCTTTTTTTTATTGCAGCATCATCGGCTATAGTAGGTCTTCACGATCCATGGTGGGCGGGCCGGGTCTTTCTCTGTCCCTAGGTAGGCTACGGGGTGGTGGTGCATCCCCCCGTCGTTATTCTTGGTATCTCTCGCATGTTTTATGTGCAAAGAAGGCGGTGGTGGTGTTGATGGAGAGCCGGCGAGCGGCGAGCCGCGCGTATGGATGCTCGCCCTGTTGGATGAATCATGAGGGAACGAGAGTATCTGCACCCCGCACTCGCCCACCGAGCTGGGGACTCGGATCTGGAGCTCGGAGCTCGAGCTGTGAAGCTGGGAATACGTATTGGCATTGGTGGTGGCTCACTCTAGAGAGAGGGTGTGCTCGCTCGCCTCGACGGAAATAGGTCGACCGGACCTGACACGGCGGCTGGCGTTTGCGGTGTGTGCCTGGGGGACCTGCCGGGCATCGTTGGTACGTGGTAATCGAAGCAAGGCAAGGCAAGGCCCATGGCACAGTCCCGAGATACTGCAAGATGCACGCGTCGGCAGCACACGCTGCTGAGGCTCTGTGTGTGGGAGAGCTGCGGGACAGGGATCTAGGGACGAGGGCAATCGCCCAGGGTCGAACACACCAGGGGACTTGTTGGTCTTGGTCCAAGCACAATGGTAATGTACAGGACAGTACATCCTCGGCATTAAGGAACTGGCCAAGGCGATGCAAACGTGGATCCTCGACTGGCCTTCCCTTTGTCCATGGCGAAACCACAGGCTGTGGCCGCAACGCCGGCGTCAGGCGTGTGGGACGTACAACCTCTAGAGGTAAGGTGTGGTTGCGGACAACCTCTAGAGGCAAAGTGCGGTACAGACAACCTCTAGAGGTAAAGCGTGGTGCGGTAGGGTGATGTTGGCCTACGTGGACGAAAAATACGAACCAAGGATTGTTGAGGAGGAGGAGAAGGAGGAGGAGGAGAGAAATTTTTTTCAACAGTCACAGGTCATTCGGTCGGACACACACCATCATCTCATCGAATGCGCGCCGTATCATCATATCGTCGGTCAGTGCTCGGTGTTCGGTGACGGGCTAAATAGACGAGAGAAAAGACTCAACAAGACTTATTATTAACGAGAAATCCATGGGGGCATAGTGCGGCCAAGAGGGTTGTCGATGGTTGAGACGAGACAAAAGAAACAAGCCATGGAGGGGCAATGGCCGACGACGGGACTATCAAGGACCGCTGATTGGCCAATGGCTACCTGTGAGCAAAAGCATTGTGTCTCATGAGTTGCGTCAAGGGCGCTTTTCTCGTCGCAAACAAGGCCGAGATGACCGTCCCCCATTTTCCCATACCCTCCTTGCCTCACTGGTTTCCTCCAATCTCTTGCCAACACCCTACATGTGTAGTTTCGCCCAGCCCTTCCTAGCCATTTCAGCCAGTCGGCCAATTGACATGATATTACACACGCCCTCACGCCCATGGCCATGGCGGATCGATAACGGCATCTCTCGTTTTATCCTTCCTATTCCCCCCCCCCTCCCGTGTCCCTCCTGGTCCTATCCCATCTCATCCCGCCCCGGCCGGACCTGGTGACCGCAACCACATTATCCGACACACACACCTCTAGGTTGCTGTGAGCAGCAATTTTTTTTTTTTTACTTCTCACACGCCCCCCTTGTCATTCGTCTCCCCACGTCTCCATGTCTCCAGGTCCGACCACATGTTTGTGTCATTTTTAGCTGTTCCCGGGCGAGGCGCGGCAGTCGAGTCCAGGTAGTTAGGGTAGGTATGTAGGTAGTCTGAGGTAGGTAATAGGTAGGTTGGTAGATTAGTAGGCAGGTAGGTATGCTTCTTGTGGCGGCACGGGCTGCACCACCCGCCACCATGCCTCTGGGCTGCCCCCCGGCTCATTGCTGTTGCTTCTCTCGCCTGCAGAAGTCCGATGCTGCAGCAAGCAGCACAGGCCGGCCCGGTCGAGCTTCCATCGCCAGGAGATTTCCATAGATCCGTAGAAGCTCAGATGAACACCCCCCCTTGGCTGTAGAAGTCGCAACGGAAGTCCGTCACAAGGGCTCCTTTGGGACGAGATGCCTGTGGTTCGTTGTACCACAAACCATACCTAAGGTACCTTAGGGAGGGGGTACCTAAAGTAGGAGAGCCAAGAGCCGTCCCACCACCACGGGCAGCTCTCAAATTCTTACTACTCACATGCAACTTAGCACCTTACCTCTTAGTGGGTGTAGCCGTCAAGGATGTTTTTTTCCTTCTTCCTCTCCATCAGTGAGCAATACTAGGTAGAGAGGCGGCACGCTTGAGGCATACCTTTTAGGTCCGCGCCAGCTCCGCAACACGCAAGAGGCACGGTTAACCGCTCTACTAGCGGCATCCTTCTTACTGGGACTGCCCAAGCCAAGGTACTTTGCGCTTTCGGCCTCTACAGTTCCAACCCGTCCATCTGAGACTGGGGCACCTCGCATCCGTGACAAGGTACGTACTTCGTACAAAGTACTGTGGGTAGCTCCTTTCCCCGGCCCCCCGGGTGTGTCACCGAGAGCAACGGGACTGAGCTCAGGGTCCGTCCTACAAAATCCCCTCGCCCGCCTGCTCTCCCCCTCCTCCCCTTCTCTCTTCTCTAAGCTGCGCTCCCTCTCCCCTTTGCTACCTAGTATCTACCGCTTCCAGCTACCCATTTTCTGTGCTACTGGGTATTATCGTGGCCAATTCGTGAGCTGGAAGAGCTGTCGTGGTATTTTCATACCGACAAGCGTCCTAGTACCCCGCCACCTCCTAAGACCCCGCCATATCGCCGAGCAAGCTCCCCGCCGCTGGAGCTTCATCGCGTTCGCCCTTCTGCCTCCATCACCAACCACTTCTTCTCAACCGCTCACCAGAAATCGCCCAAAATGGCCGCAGGTGCCCCTCAGCAGCCCCTCACCTTCAACGATGTCTTCGAAGACGAGGATATCGATGAGCCAAAGGAGACCAACACAGTCCACCACATCCGGGCCAACTCTAGTATCATGCACGTGAAGAAGATCCTTGGTAAGAGACTGCGCACTCCTGGACTCCCAATGGCGTTTCAATCGGCCATGGGTCGCCCCAAAGCACATGCGCTGACTCTATTGTTTTCCCTTGCGAACAGTTGCCAACCGTGGTGAAATCCGTAAGTCACTAATGCCCCCTCCCTCTCCCTCAGCCAGGCCCGCAATCGCTAACATGTGAATAGCCATTCGTGTATGACTTGCCCTCCATCCCATCCGCCCGATCGCCAAGTGTTAGAAGCTGCTTAGCTGACCCGCATTTCGCTCTACAGATCTTCAGAACCGTGAGTCTTTGGCCTCAGCTGCATAATCGCTAGCATAGAATATGGGCTAACCTTTGCACCCATTCAGGCCCACGAGCTGTCTCTGCACACCGTCGCAGTCTTCAGTTATGAGGACCGCTTAAGCATGCACAGACAAAGTATGAGACCCGCCCCCACAGTATCTCGGTGATTTATTTTGCTGACCTTTTCCCTCAACAGAGGCCGATGAGGCCTACGTCATTGGCAAGCGTGGACAGTACACCCCTGTCGGCGC
This sequence comes from Dactylonectria alcacerensis, assembly GCA_029931735.1. Classification (NCBI taxonomy): domain Eukaryota; kingdom Fungi; phylum Ascomycota; class Sordariomycetes; order Hypocreales; family Nectriaceae; genus Dactylonectria; species Dactylonectria alcacerensis. The sequence goes on from JAPMUZ010000002.1 coordinate 4,218,564, forward strand.
GTACCTGGCTGGCGACGAGATCATCAAAATCGCTCTCGAGCACGGTGTGCAGATGATCCATCCTGGTTCGTTTTGACTCATTTATCGGTACTTCGACGCTCAACCCACTAACCACGCTACCAGGTTACGGTTTCCTGTCCGAGAACGCCGGGTTCGCTCGCAACGTTGAGAAGGCTGGCCTTATCGTAAGTTGATTTCGCCCCACTGGTTCTGTTGTGCCAGTGCACTGACCACACACCCCCCAGTTCATCGGTCCCTCCCCCACTGTCATCGACGGTCTCGGTGACAAGGTCTCTGCTCGAGCGCTCGCCATTGCGGCTAACGTCCCCGTTGTCCCTGGTACCGAGGGTGCTGTCGAGCGATATGAGGAGGTCAAGGCCTTCACCGACAAGTACGGCTTTCCCATCATCATCAAGGCTGCCTATGGTGGTGGTGGCCGAGGTATGCGAGTCGTCCGCGAACAGGAGTCCCTGGAGGAGTCTTTCGAGCGTGCCACTTCTGAGGCCAAGACTGCTTTCGGCAACGGAACCGTCTTTGTGGAGCGCTTCCTTGACAAGCCTAAGCACATTGAGGTCCAGCTCCTCGGTGACAACCACGGCAACATTGTCCACTTGTACGAGCGTGACTGCTCCGTCCAGCGACGACACCAAAAAGTTGTCGAAATTGCTCCCGCCAAGGATCTGCCCGCCGACGTCAGGGATAGAATTCTGGCCGACGCTGTGCGACTGGCCAAGTCTGTCAACTATCGCAATGCAGGCACTGCGGAGTTCCTGGTTGATCAGCAGAACCGCTACTACTTCATTGAGATCAACCCTCGTATCCAGGTCGAGCACACCATCACCGAGGAGATCACTGGCATCGACATCGTTGCTGCTCAGATCCAGATTGCTGCTGGTGCTACGTTGCAGCAGCTTGGCCTGACCCAGGACCGCATCTCCACCCGCGGTTTCGCCATCCAGTGCCGAATCACCACTGAAGATCCCGCCCAGGGTTTCCGCCCCGATACTGGCAAGATTGAAGTTTACCGCTCGTCTGGTGGTAACGGTGTCCGTCTCGATGGTGGCAACGGTTTTGCCGGTGCTGTTATCACTCGTAAGTGTTCCCTGTCGCACCTTCCCTCTCTCACTGGCTTCCCCACAATTACCTACGCTATGGTACTCTCCCGCGGCTGTCTCCACATTTATCCGCACCACTGCGCTGGGTCCATGTCTTCGCTTCAACATCACCACCAGCTTCAACATCACCGTTTCCGCTTCGCTTGCTGTCTTCTCTTCATTTACTAATACTCTGAGGTAGCACATTATGATTCCATGCTGGTTAAAGCCACTTGCCACGGCTCCACGTACGAAATCGCTCGCCGGAAGGTTCTCCGCGCGTTGATTGAGTTCCGCATCCGTGGAGTGAAGACCAACATTCCTTTCCTGGCCTCACTCCTGACGCACCCCACATTCATCGATGGCAACTGCTGGACCACTTTCATCGATGACACCCCTCAGCTCTTCGACCTCATCGGCAGCCAGAACCGCGCCCAGAAATTACTTGCCTATCTTGGTGACGTCGCTGTCAACGGTAGCTCCATTAAGGGCCAGATTGGCGAGCCCAAGCTCAAGCACGAGATTAACATCCCGGAGATTATTGCTTCCGATGGCACCAAGGTCGACACCAGCTCTCCCTGCCAGAAGGGATGGCGCAACATCATCCTCGAGCAGGGCCCCAAGGCCTTCGCTAAGGCTGTTCGTGAATACAAGGGCTGCCTTCTCATGGACACCACCTGGCGTGACGCCCACCAGTCTCTCTTGGCTACCCGAGTCCGAACAGTTGATCTGCTTAACATTGCCAAAGAGACCAGCCATGCTCTCTCCAACCTGTACTCTCTCGAGTGCTGGGGAGGTGCCACCTTCGATGTGGCCATGCGATTCCTCTACGAGGATCCTTGGGACCGACTTCGCAAGATGCGCAAGCTCATCCCCAACATTCCCTTCCAGATGTTGCTCCGTGGTGCCAACGGTGTTGCCTATGCTTCGCTGCCTGACAATGCCATCGACCACTTCGTCGATCAGGCCAAGAAGAACGGTGTCGATATTTTCCGAGTTTTCGATGCCCTGAACGACGTTGACCAGCTCGAGGTTGGTATCAAGGCTGTTCACAAGGCCGGTGGTGTTGTCGAGGCTACCGTCTGCTACAGCGGTGACATGCTCAACCCCAACAAGAAGTACAACCTCAAGTACTACCTCGACCTGGTCGACAAGCTCGTCGCCTTCGACATCCATGTTCTTGGCATCAAGGACATGGCTGGTGTCCTCAAGCCTCACGCCGCCACCCTCCTTATTGGCGCCATCCGTGAGAAGTACCCCGAGCTTCCCATTCACGTCCACACTCACGACTCTGCCGGTACCGGTGTCGCCTCCATGGTCGCTTGTGCCAAGGCTGGCGCTGACGCAGTCGATGCTGCGACTGACAGCTTGTCTGGCATGACCTCGCAGCCCAGTATCAATGCTATTCTTGCCTCGCTTGAGGGCAGCGAGCTCGACCCTGGCCTGGATCACCGCCAAGTCCGAGCCCTCGATATCTACTGGTCCCAGCTTCGCCTGCTCTACTCTCCTTTCGAGGCTCACCTTGCTGGCCCCGACCCCGAGGTGTACGAGCACGAGATCCCTGGTGGCCAACTGACCAACATGATGTTCCAAGCCTCTCAGTTGGGTCTTGGATCTCAGTGGCTTGAGACAAAGAAGGCCTACGAGCATGCCAACGACCTCCTTGGCGATATTGTCAAGGTCACTCCTACTTCCAAGGTCGTCGGTGATCTTGCCCAGTTCATGGTCTCTAACGGTCTGTCTCCGGAGGATGTCAAGGCCCGTGCTTCCGAGCTGGACTTCCCTGGCTCTGTCCTTGAGTTCCTCGAGGGTATGATGGGCCAGCCATTTGGCGGCTTCCCTGAGCCTCTTCGCTCCGACGCGCTCCGTGGCCGACGCAAGCTCGACAAGCGCCCTGGTCTGTACCTTGACCCCGTCGACTTTGCCAAGGTCAAGCGCGAGCTTGGCAAGAAGTTCGGAGCCCCCGTTACCGAGTGTGACATTGCATCGTACGTTATGTACCCTAAGGTCTTCGACGACTACAAGAAATTTGTTCAGCAGTTTGGAGATCTTTCCGTCTTGCCAACCCGATACTTCCTCACTCGACCTGAGATCGGCGAGGAGTTCAATGTCGAGCTTGAGAAGGGCAAGGTTCTCATCCTAAAGCTCCTTGCTGTCGGTCCCCTCTCTGAGAACACCGGTCAGCGTGAGGTCTTCTTCGAGATGAACGGCGAGGTCCGACAGGTCACTGTCATCGACAAGAAGGCTGCTGTCGAGAACATCAGTCGACCCAAGGCCGATCCCGGCGACTCCAGCCAGGTCGGCGCTCCGATGTCTGGTGTCCTGGTTGAGCTCCGAGTCCACGAGGGCTCTGAGGTCAAGAAGGGCGACCCCCTTGCTGTTCTATCTGCCATGAAGATGGAGATGGTCATCTCCGCACCCCACAGCGGCAAGGTCGCCAGCGTCCAGGTTCGCGAGGGTGACTCTGTCGACGGCTCGGACTTGGTTTGTCGAATTGAGAAGGCTTAACTGTCTACAAGTTAAAAAGTAAGCATGGAATATCACATTGGGTGTTAACGCGGGAGGAGATGGGATGGTTAAGGCTTAGGTTAAATTGCGCTATAGTCCCACAGGAGGCTGGTGGGAGAGCAATGGTTTGGCGCGGGAAACAACGTATTTTAATTACTGGAATGCTCAATTATATGATTCTTTTGATCCAGTACATGGGATTTCATTACGACAAGGTGAAATGGAGTAAGTTCTTACAATCTTTTGTAATATTTTATTTTATAACTTTAAAGCTAAATTATATATAATTTGTATATTAACTTAGGTATAAATTAGAAGCTAAATTATGTATAATTTGTATATTAACTTAGGTATAAATTAGAAGCTAAATTATAGATAATTTATATATTAACGTACTTGATAAGCGAGCGCCGCAGACAAGCGAGCGCCGCAGTGAGATTTTCACCTTAAATTGTGATTTTAAAAAAATCTTAAAAATCCAAACTAAGCCTAAAATAGCTAAGATTTTTAACCTAACTTATTTATAAAATATCTTATTTTTAAGAATTTTTTTAAATTATATATATCTATAGCGCTAGTAGTATAAAATTCGCACTGTCTATTTTACTATTTCTATTTATAATTAGTTTAATAATTTTTTAAAAAGTCTAAAAAAAATACTAGTTTATTAACTTTTTAATTAGATATTTAAAATTAAATCCTTAAAAATCTTAAAGCTATATAGCCTATTTTAGGAAATTTAAAGTTTAGAGTTTTGAGTATACAGTATAGGTGCGGCGCTCGCTTGGTTGCGGCGCTCGCTTATCAAGTACGTTAAAGTAATTACAAATTATAATTTATATTATATTAAATTTATACTATAGCTCTTAATTAAAAATATGTAAAATAGCTGACAATTTATTTACTCAGTCTTTTATTAACTATGTTATAAAGTAGCATGCTTGACAGGGACTGTAATGCGAGGTGTTATATATTGTGAGGCGGGGATTCGCAGAGCCTTCGGCGAGGACCCGGGGAACGCCTTATCAACCGTTGCGCGGCACAATTCAGTGACGCAGTCTACTGGAATTGCTTGATCTTTTGCCCTAACGGTCGATTGGTCTTTGTGCAGCTAGGGCATGCCGTCCCTAGCCTTACAATGAGACTTCACCTTCATTATAATCGGATTGCCTATGCTCGCTTCCGCCCTCTGATTCATCTTCAGGCTCAGACTTGCCATTCTCGCCGTTTTCGTCATCAGAAGGGCGGTTGCTGTTACCGCTGTTATGCTGATTGTAGTTGTCGTCATCTCCGTAGTTGCTTCGGGGGGTTGGTATATCTCCTGGTGCTTTTCTAGGCCAGGTGGTCTTCCCATCCTCCTTGGCCGGATAGGTAAATCGTATCGCGCTAGGTACTCGTTTAGGTAATGGTATCCGTCATTTTGGATGCCTGAGTCGATTTGAAAGGGGTTCTAGACCTCATCATTGTCGACGTCCTCATTGTCTTGAGTTTGAAGAGTAGCGAGGCCACGATTTTGCGAGCTGTTGAGGCGCTGCCACTTATCTTAAAAGTAGCGACTAAAGTCTGCGTACCACTAGTTTGATGTCTTACATTCAAGGATGATGTCATACGAACTGGTTCCTCTCTGAAATGTCTTGAAAGAAGGAGGGTTTGGCGGAACGTAGCGGCGAAGAGTCGGATCTCATGTCGTGAGGCAAATCGGGGATGTCTGAAAAAGATTGACAAGAATGTATCGGGCTGAACCCAGCAGTGCAGTGTCGAATCCAAGGCCGCAAAACAAAAGGAAGAAGTCAAGAAGAATATAGGAAGAATAGAGATCCAGCAGAGCTTAGGAACTTGATGACGCGAGCTAGGATCGGCGGCAGCTGTGCTAGGAGAGCCGCGTCAGTTTAACGTCTTAAGCTCAGGCAGGGTTTGAAGCGAACCAGTAATAGCATAGGGGCAGGAACCTGAAATAGAGACGCAGGATCAAGTGAGAAGAGAAATGAGAAGAAGAAAGTGCCCGGACAGGGGTTCGGCGTCCTGGACAGAGGTTCGGCAGCATATCGCAGAGTCGAATCTAGCGCGTAGAACGGAATCTAGAAGCCAGACGAAGCTCTAGCGTAAGAACAAAGGTTCGGCGTCATAGCGTAAAGCAGCTTTGGGGATCCACCAAAGCGTGCACAGAAACGAAAGGTAAGAAAACTCTGAGTCAAGTGGAGTGATGATGGAGGTAGGGAAATTCGGTCTGAAGGCGGGTGGGAAGTGAGGATTATATACCTGGGAGGGCTGGCCTCTGGCCTTGATTCAATGTCACTCCTCGGCCTGTTTGAAGGTCGGCAATGACAAACTGCAAGATATTATAGTGATTCATTGCTATCTCCCTGCCTGTTTGACAACCTACAGTGACGGACTGCGAGAGATAACGAACGGTGATTCGATAGACTGTTCTCCGACGATGGAGAAATTCCGTCGTCCCTCGACTTGTCTTCAATCTGCCTGAGAGGTCCTTGGTGTTTGTGTGTTCTCTAAGCCTCCCTTCTCTCTAGCCGTCTTCTCATTCTTCATCCCTTCCTCTTCCTATTTCATCTCCATTTTTTTCTCTCTCCTCATCCATTCTTCTTCCCCGATCTCTTCCAAAGTTGCGATTTCTGTTTACCTTCTTCGCCCCTGCCGTTAGTGCTACGCTTGCCTACCTATGTACATTGGCCTTAGGTACGGTGCTACCTATCATTGACACATTCCGCAAGTGTTTGCTGTACTCCGTACCTTCTTCATATTCGATTTACGCATCATGTGGCGCCATTTCTCACGATGGGGCCATAGCTGCATTAACGACACGGTTTTTCACTTTCTTCGCTTTATTCCATCATCCTCAGTACTTGATCACAATGATCACTGGTTGATTCGGGCCACGTCGCCAACGCGTTCCAGGCGTCATCTCCTCCCTTATTCGAGCACATCAAGACCTTGCGACTGAAGAACAAAGGGCGATGAGGAGTACACATCGTTGTCCTCAACAGGGTGGAGAGCGACCCAAAATCTACATTTGTCCGGGAACTCACAACACGCGACAATAGTACCCTTGGGCTTGGCACTATTACAGCTGTAAGTAAAAACTAAACCCATTGCCTAATTCATGGCTACGTTATTGTTTGTTCAATGCTAAATGATGCCTAACCGTGACAGGGACCTGGCTTTAGCAAGACGACGGCCCTCGCGATCAAGGACCGCAAGAACGACTATGGCCTTGGTGTCACTTTACCCAGGTAGAGGGCCCCGTGATGAGAATTGGTTCATTTCACATAACACCAATCAGCCCCCCGTCTACATCTCCTCCGACTCATATCAGACTGCCACAATCCTTCACACATGGAGTTGATGACCAAGGATTACCGGATGCCGCACATTTGCCCATGGAACCTCACCGACAATCTACATCATGGTATTATTCATTTTATTACATTTTATTTTACCAACACTTATTTTTTGATATTAATTTCATTTGGTAGTGGGTTTTATGGGTTTCATTTAGTCTGGACATCCCGTCATTATGGCTAAACCGAATCCAAAAAAATCTCATAAATAACCCGTACCCAACCAAAGAACCACAACAATCCTCCTCCTTACACCAACATCACAAACAAGTCCGCTGTACGTATGAATGTGGTTTGCAACATCGCATCGCTGCTAACGACTCTTCCTCATTAGCAGCAACACAAAGACTTCTCTATTTCACAACCACCTACCGTTCTGACGGTAGCTACTTTCACACTGGCCGAAGACCTCGACTATGACCGCTTCCGCGGCTTCAGACGGAGGAGAAACTTACGAAGACGGACTTGTGGACCGCGATCACGATAGAATTCTCGATTGGTGTGAACGCGTCGCAAGAGGGACTAGCGAAGAGGAGAGTGACGAAGAGGTGCCAACTTTCGACACTTCATCTTCAGAATCCGACACCGACCTCGAAATACAGCCTAAGGAAGGCATTGCCAACATGTCCACTCAAGAATCCGTCAATCCAGCCAGCAACAGTGAAGATGCATCTTGCAACTCTGGAAACCAACTTCCTGATCAGGGCGCCACAGCTATTGCTACAAATGCCGCTACTATTGCTGCAACCGTCAGTAAAAGCTTGGGTGTTGCAGTTCAGAACCAAAGTGCTCTAGAAAACAAAATCGATAAGAACATCACCCATAACTCCGAAGTCTTTAAAAAGATCGCAGACAAGTTTAAGAAGAACGAGGACCATCTGGAGGACGAACTGGCCAAGCAAGCACAAACCATTGGAAGTCAAGCTACGACTCTTGAAAGTCAAGCCACAACTATTCAGAAGATGCACACAACAATTGATAAGTTACGCATCCGCATATTGGCCTTGGAGAAGTCGAAGAAGGTCGGACTTACTGTGGAGGAAGTCAACGACCAGATTGACAGGCATCTCAAAGTCTGGCAAGTTACGGAGAAGCAGGAAAAGCAGAAAGCGACCGCCCAGAAGGACGAGGCATCAACTAACGCACCGGACGCCACTCCAAACCCAATCACATCTGAGAGGAAGTCTGGGAAGCGACCTCCAGCTGACTCTGTGGAGGTTCCTTCTGCAAAGAAGCCAAAGCCCTCTAAGCAGCAGGCAAAGCAGAGCTCTGATGATCCTTCCTCCAGAACCTCGACACTTGTTCAAGAAATAGCCGAAACTAGCGAGAATAATGACCTCGCCCTCTTTTGAGCTGGCGAAGAACTCAGAACTCATCAACTGCGTCTCTCCGTAACCTGGCGGATTTTGCAACTTTGATAAAGAATTTTCAGCAATAGAATTGGTGGACTTAGCTACAGATTTGCAGTATGCAACAGACTTTTGCGATCTTATGAACTTCTAGTTCACGTGGCATAGATATGGGGGGAAATGATGGAATTAGCAACTCTATTCATAGCTTCTTCTATAATCTGACCGCTTTCATCTTCATTTAGTAACTATTGGTGAACCCCGCACAGGTGTCAAAGGCGGCAGTAATGTTAAGTTTCAAACCACCCGTCGTCATACGCCAGTACATATGTCGTATCGTGAACTAGTGACGAAACGCATCGCTGGGATTTTGTGAGGTATCACGAACAAAGGGAAGCGAAAAGAGTGAGAAGCAAGGTGATTGATCTAGACCTAGGGAACTTGCGAAGCAAAAGGTTCCTATGTGTAGTCTGTGATGATGATGTTCCTCCGTTCTCCTGTGTGGGGATCGAGGGCGTGAGGTAGGTGTCGCCTACGGTCACGTGACAGATTTCGTGTTGCAGAGGAATCAAGCTCGACCAGTGCTGTTAGCAACCATTTTGCATGTATGTATAGCCTCTGCTCAGCTAATTTTCGATTGCGCTATTTGTATTGGATGCTTTCAACAGGTCGTCGTCGGGCAAATCGATGCCAAGTAGGTGCACCATGGCCGGCATCGAAAGCCAACTTACCACAGTCCCGTCGAGTCTTCTAAGTAGATCGACAAATCGCGTAGCCAGAATTTCGTGTCGCAATAGAATCAAGCTGGACCAATGCTGACGGCGGCCACTTTCTGGGTGTGCGTAACCTCCGCCTAGGTAGGTTTCGATTGCGTCGTTGAGAGATTCCTTAACACAACGTACCTAGTCAAGATCGAGTTAAGAAGCTATTAAGTTTTTTTTAGTTTTTGTTTAGGAAATAAATTTAATGTAAATGTAACATAATATAGCCTGTAATTTATATCTAATTTAGTATAAAAATCTTATATAATTTAGCCTAAAGTTGTATAATAATATATTATAAAAGACTATAAGAACTTACTTTATTTTGTCTTGTTATACTTAAATCCAATATACTGGAAGCTTGGCTATAGCCGAAGATGGTACTGAGGCTTCTTGTTATCTATGGACTATATCGCCCTCATTTAATTCTCTTGCCCCATCCTCCACCACCAGGAGTCTCGATGACTATGCGGTCCCCCTTGGCCACCTCGACTGTGGCCTTGCCGCCGAGGCTAATGATTCTCTCACCTCCTTCGTCGTTACGCTTCACCAATAGATTCTTGCCCATACTGCCGTGGTGTCCCCCGTTTCCGCCTTGAGGCGCCCGAGATCGCCGCTCCGTCAGTAGGCTCACCTTGATGCCGCCCTCGCGGAACTCGATCTCTCGCACGATGCCGTCTCCTCCCGTGTTGGCTCCGCGGCCGCCGGAGCCGTGCCGGATACCGAACCGATGCAGCAGGCACGGATATCGCTTCTCGAAGACCTCCGGGTCGGTGATGCGCGTGTTGGTCATGTGTGTGTGTACGCCGCTCTCGCCGTCCCAGGTCGGCCCCGCTCCAGAGCCGCCACCGATGGTCTCGTAGTATCCGAAGCCGGGGACGTGGTTCCCGAATGAGTCCTTGCCGCCCTTGCCGAACGTGAGGTTATTCATACAGCCTTGGCTGTCGGCGCAGGCCTCAAACGCCTTGAGGATGACGTCGGTGATGCGCTGCGAGGTGAGCACGTTGCCACCCACAACACTGGCCGTCTTGGACGGTGCCAGCAGCGACGACGGTGGGATATTGATGGTAATTGGGGTTAGACATCCCTGGTTGAGAGGGACATCGGACTGGATGAGGCATCGTAGGGAATATATGATGGCGGAGTGTGTGATGGCCACGGGTGCATTCGTGTTTCCGTACACCTCTGGGCCAGTGCCACTGAAGTCAAAGGTGGCAGAGCCGTCCTCGGAGATGGACACGGCCAAGGAGATGCACGATCCGTCATCCATGTAGTCGACGGCCTTTAACGGCGCCCCTGATGACCGCTCGCGAACCCGCTGCAGAAGCTCCCGTACCGATCTCTCTGCAGTCTCTTGTATGGCGTACATGTAAGTCTGAACAGTCTCAAGGCCACTCTCCTCGATGAGAGCACGCACGAGGTGCACTCCCTTGTTGTTGGCTGCAGCCTGTGCCTTAAGATCGAAGAGGTTGTCGGCAAGGCAGCGAGTGCCCGAGCATCCAGGATGCTTGGCAGGCTCAATGAGCAGCAGCTCGGTGATCCGCTCCTCGTCAAAAACGCCTTGCGTGACCAACTTTTCCGCCTCAATGGCTGCTCCCTCTTCCGCAAGCGTCTTTGACGAGGGAGGCATAGAACCCGGTAGCAGGCCACCAATGTCTGCGTGGTGACCACGAGAGGCAACGTAGAATACAATATCGCCATTGTCGTCGAAGACAGGGGTTATGATAGTGATATCGGGCAAGTGTGTGCCGCCACACGACGGGTGGTTCGAAACGAGCACGTCTCCGTCCTGGAGCTGGCCCTTCCACCGGTTGTGCTGATACTTGACGGCGAACTGCATGGATCCCAAGTGGACGGGTACATGGGGAGCGTTGGCGACCAGGCCGCCGTCGGGGGAGAAGAGAGCGCAGGAGAAGTCGAGACGCTCTTTGATGTTGGTGGACACGGCCGTCTTCTGTAGAGTCCGTCCCATTTGCTCCGCAATGGACATGAAGCGGTGTCCGAAGATGGACAGCTGAATCGGCGAGACCTCCTTCTTGGACACGACCGTCTTTTCGGGTTGTGTCCCGGACGAAGTGGCACCGCCTTTTAGGTCTATCACGACGCAACTGTCGGTGATGGTGGCGGTGCTGCCAGGGACAACCAGAATGGTGAGGGTCTTGTCGAGGATGAGAGCAGGACCGACGATCTGGACACCGGCGGCAAGTTCGCTGAGAATGTACACGGGCGTGTCGACCCGGCCGGCCGATGCATCGAAGCAGACTTGGGTGGTCTCCTTGCGGGACGGGGGGGCCACTCGAGTGATCTTCTTTAGTTGCGCATAGGGACTCTCGCCTTGGTGTGAGGCCGCTGAGCCGACACCCCGGACCCGGAAGTCATCGATCAAGAGCTTCTTTCCCGGAGACTTAAAGCCAAACTCTCGCATGTGTCGCTTCTCAAAGAGAGCTTGGAAATCGCTCTCCGCTCCCTCCTCTCCCTCTTTGAGAATCATGAACGACGTGGCTGAGCCTTCGTATCGAAGATTGAGGTACCGCTCATGGCGTACCTGACTCTCGGGGATACCTTGGCTGGCAAGTTGCTCAGTAGCCTCCTTTGCTAGCTCCTCGAGTGCAGCCTCGGTCTGTTTCTTGGTAGCCTCTCCGTACTCAATGGCACCTGGGCGCTGCGCCTCGTGTACCACGTCGGCCAACGAAAGGCCGTACGCCGAGAGGATGGACGAGAACTTGTGGACAACGACGCGTGATATGGAAAGGGCCTTGGCCAAAGAGCAGGCATGCTGTCCACCAGCCCCTCCGAAGCAAGCCAGGAGATGATCAGATGTGTCGTAACCCCGAGCCTCAGTCAGGGCACGAATAGGCCGAGCCATGACTTCGTCCGCGACACGGAGAAATCCAAGAGCCACAGCCTCCGTCGAGAGCTCTGCCTTGCCATCTGCGCGGTTGTCGGCATTAATCTTGGCAGTTAGCTCCTCAAATTTCTTAGTTGAAATCTCTAAACCCAGTGGTTCGTCTTCATTGGGCCCGAAGATCTTGGGGAAATATTCGGGCTTTATACGCCCAAGGTACAGGTTCGCATCAGTAACGGTAAGAGGGCCTCCTTTGCGATAACAAGCAGGGCCCGGGTGGGCGCCAGCGGACTCTGGTCCGACAACAAAGAGTCCTCCTCTCCAGAAAAGCATTGAGCCGCCGCCTGCAGCGACTCTGAAGGGTTATTAGTCATGTGGATGTGTATCAAGAAGGAAGGGAAGGGGAAGCATGCGTACGTATTGATATCCAGTTGAGGGGACTGGATCGAGATTCCGGCAGTTGTAGTCTCAAACACATGGTCGTATGTGCCCGAAAACCGCGAGCAATCGGTCGAAGTGCCTCCCATATCAAATCCTATGACAGGTTTCTTCTCCTCCTCGTCCCATGTGGTTTGTGCATAACCCACGACGCCGCCAGCCGGGCCAGACAGAATGCTTTTAAGTCCACTGAACTTGCGGAAGTCGACCAAGCCACCGTCAGACTGCATAAATTCGCACCGAGAGCCAGCAGATCCCAGACCGCCGGTGAAGTTGCTGGAGACAGAGTCGATGTACATCTTAATAGTTGGGGTAAGGTACGCATCGGCAGTGGCGGACATGCCGCGAGGGACGACCTTGATCATGGGCTGCAGTGCCGAAGACTCGACAACAGAGAAGCCGATTCTACGAGCAGCTTCACCCACGAGACGCTCGTGGTCAGGGTAGAGGTATGAGTGCAGGAATACAACAGATAACGAGCGGATGCCCAGATCCCATATCTTCTGAAGCTCAGTCTGGACAAGACTCATGTCAGGTTTCCGCAAGACGCGGACAACTTCACCAGTGACGCCCAAGCACAGCTCCGGGTCACTCGACACGTCAATGGCATCCTGGGTCGCATTCTCTGTGTAGGCTTCGAGGGTGACCCTCTCGTCGACCTCGACCGTCACTTCATGCAGCAGGCTGGGCCTCTTGGCAGTTAAGTCGAAGATGTTGGGGCGAGTCTGGTTGCCAATCTTGAGCAGGTCCCGGAAGCCCTTAGTGACGAGCAGCGCAGAGCGAGCTCCCTTGCGTTCTAGTAAGGCATTTGTACCGACAGTGGTCCCCATGCGAATGTGCTCGATGCGGCTGAGATCGAGTGGCGCGCCTCGAGGGCGTGATTCTCCCGTGACCTGCTCCAGGACGCGGCGGATGCCCTCGGTGGGAGCATCTTTGTAGTTAGAAGGATCTTCAGAGAGCAGCTTCAGGATGACGTCGGGACGGCCAGGGATAGAGGCGTGGACGTCCGTAAAGGTGCCGCCGCGATCAATGGCGATGCGGATGTTGACGGCAGCAGAAGCAGCCGCGGGTGAGGATGAGTCGTCAGCAGTCATTGTTGTTGACGCTAGTCATCACTAGGTCTAGGTTCTTGGGTGGTTGGAGAAGAAAGAAGAAATGGATTCGGTGAGTATTTGAAAATAAAATAATCTCTCTCTTCGCCCCATGTCGGAGGAGTTGAGTGTGATTTGAAAGCCGACGTCGCTGTTCCGCACAGTAAATCATAGTAAGTGGGGGGGATTGGTTTGTTACGTGATCACGATCCCCGCAGTCATGATCCGCTTCAACTGCCCTCGACCATGATGACGCCTTTGTTGATAAACTAATTAATAATAAGAGGAGCACCACATTGAGTAGCGAAGAGTGGGGGAAAACACTGCGCACGATGAAGCATCAACTTACTACCCTATGCCTTGGGAAGTGGATTGATAGATCAAATGACACCATTAGTATATTTTAGGAATAAACAAGAGGCTTTATAGACTAATTCGCAGAGTTTTGTGCCTTTTTTACGAAGTTTTATTCCTTAATTTAGTGATGAATTAGACTCCTATGATTTGCTCGCTCTGTATTGCTCAATTGGCGTCACCAGAGATCGGTGTCCTTCCCCGACGGGTGCGTGATTGCGGAGGCCCCAAGCCCATTTGAGGTATAAACCAAAGTACACTTGGCTGTAAGGGAACGATCCATGGCTCTCAGTGTGGGGAAATGAAACGGCATACACTGGTTGGAACTGCTTGAGATGGAGCTCCCCTGGAGAGCGGAGGCGGATGTCCGACTGACTCGCCCATATAGACATTGACACTGCGAACCCAAGCGTTTAGGGTAACGGCCTGGTTCCTTTTCAGCAGGATTCGCACAGGCTGAATAGAAACAGAGGATGAGTTTCGGAGTTGCAGCTCCTTCAGGGACGTTCAGTAGCGAATAGAGCGATGAGGTTACTTGTTACTTAAGACCGTAGGATCCGGGTCGAGTGTTGTGGTTCGATTCCATTGTTGTTCTGGGAATAGCATCAATATCCACTTGGAACCAGTTTGCCCATATTCGGCGTGCATACACTAAGACTCGTTCCAGCCTCCACTGGATTAAATTGTTTTTCAATCAACTCGTTGGCTTCCTTGGCCATACCAGGCTCTCAGTGACTGACCGGGCCGTTATCATCCCCTTCAGTGCCACCCGAGCCAAGATTACTTCATCTCGACAACCAAAATCGATTTTGGAGTCTCCTCTTTGTGCGCTCAACTCTTGCCTGTCTCGTTTCTTTCTTCACGCTTCGAGTTTCAGGCAACTGGCTAGTGCAACGGTAACATGGCGTTAACTCTCCTGATGACGGCAAAGGATGCCCGGTCCGCCGCACGACACAATCTCCACACCACCTCGACGAACGGGCTGGCGCCGGGCCACCTGCAGGCGAACCTCATCATCCTCCCGTCCCGCTATGCGGCCGACTTCCGGACCCTTTGCGCCCGAAACCCCGTCCCCTGCCCGCTGATTGCCGAGTCGGCGGCCGTCGGGCGATACGACTCGGTCAAGTCTTGGATTCGCGGCCTCAAAGGTCGTGACATCTTGGCCGACGGGTTCGACATCAGAACGGACTCTCCGCGGTACATGGTGTACAAGGACTCGCGTCTGGAAAAGGCGTCCTGCAGTGATATTACGGCCGAGTGGACCGAGGATCACGTCGCCTTCCTCATCGGCTGTTCGTACAGCTTCGAGGCCGAGCTGACGTCGGTCGGTTTGCCTCCTCGCCATACAGTCATGGATAGAAACGTCCCCATGTACAGGACAAAGGTGCCTCTATGCACAGCTGGAGTCTTCCAGGGGGGCACTTACGTGGTCACGATGCGACCATATCGAAAGCAGGACCTCGACTTGGTCCGGGACATAACGAGAAAATACGGTAGCACACACGGAGAACCTATTGCTTGGGGGTGGGAAGCTATGGAAGCCTTAGGGATCAGAGATATCGATGATCCCGAGTGGGGAGATGCTCCGCTGGCTCTCAACGGGCGGAAATACAGCAAGTCGCGCGGTGACAATCTCGATGAAATCCCCGTCTTCTGGGGCTGCGGCGTGACGCCTCAGGAGGCCGTCATGAGAGCTGGACTCGAGGGGACGGTGATGGCGCATGCGCCCGGACACATGCTGGTGTTGGATGCGGTTGACAAAGACATTATGAGCGATGGGATCTGAGGTCTGGAGTGGCTTTGAGGATGGGTTGAGGTTGATGCAGGCAGCAAGGCAGGCAACAAGCAGGCGCCCATATGTATGAATCCCGATTAACGAGTCCAGATAAGCGATGACCAGGATCAGGTCAGGATCAGGCCAGTGTCCTTGGGTCTTTTCTTCTTCTTCATGGGATCGGATAGGACGGCTTCGAGATGAACTTCAGTTCCAGAGTATGAGATGATCGGTATGAGTGTTTGATATATCAATTCATGATGCCATGCCTCTGCGCGTGTGTTGAATTTGTGTTCTGCTTGGTGACCGTTAAATGCCTTTGTTCAGAAGCCATCACAGGGCGGTCGAACCATGCAAGCACCTAATTAGTGGACATGTCAAGTGACGCACCGCCCAAAGGGGACAATTTAGCGCACTTGCAACGGTCTGGACTCCTTCTGTACCCTCCATTTGACCTTACCCCAACCAACCCCATCATCAACGCACTCCTCTCCATTGCGGCTGAACCTTTACAGTGAGGAACCGCTGATCTTTTGTGTTTGTTTTCAACGACTACAGTGCAGCGCGAGCAAGGCCTAGCATCATCATGGAGGACACGCAGACGCCCATGGGCGAGTCCATCAAGATATCGTGAGTTACGGCCGTAAACCCCTCTCGTTGCATGATTCCCCACTACAGAGACTGACGGACCGCCCTTTAGATGCGAACGATGTCGCCGCCGCAAGGTGAGCATCCTGTCTGCTCTACGATGTCCATCATCTCTAATAAAGGGGATTAACGTGTAAAATGTAGATAAAATGTGATCGCAAGAGACCATGTTCTCGGTGTGTTAAGGCTGGCACGGAGTGTATACTCAGCGGAAGTGGAGAGAAACAACGGTAAGACACCTGATGTACCTATGTCTCATGCCTCACTCTCCATTCCTCTCCTCACTTTCATCTCTCTCTTCTATCATCCCTGTTTCATCTTTCATCCCCCCTCTGAAATCAACTCGAATGCTCAACCACCAAAAAGACCTATATCAAAGGGTTATGTCCAGGCTCTCGAGGGCCAGGTCGCATCCCTCGAGCTGCTTATCCGCAGACTCGTCGTCGCCGACAGCACCGAGCGGGATGACATGCTCTCGGAGCTGGCCCTCTCACCCCCAACCTCAACAGATCTCGCATCGTCGAAGCCTGTTTTGGAGCAAAAGAACAACTCGGACCCCAAGATCGTCGCCGCCCAGGTTCGCTCGGGGCAGTTGAGACGCCCGCGGTCTAGCAATGCCACTCAGTTCTTTGGCGGCACCAGTGCGTTCCACATTCACCTCTCGCACGATGCGTCCATGTCCCCCAGTGACGGCACTTCGCCCTTGGAGTTGAGCACTGCGCCGCCGTATAGCTCGGGGCTATCCGAAAACAACAGCGTCATGAGCTCGAGTGACCACAGCTTTATGTATGCGCCTCATGATGAGACTTCGCAGATGTGCATGGCAGCCTACTTCAAGTACCAGTACCACTTCCACTTGCTCGTGTACAGGGAGTACTTCTTGCGTGACTACGACGTGGGGTCGGGCAATTACTACTCGGACGCACTGCTCTTTGCCATTTGCGCCCTCGGTGCCATGCAGCTCGACGACTCGCGCAACATCTCGGACATCTTCGCCAACCAGGCCCAGACGCTCATCTACTCAACCCTCGACAGCCCCGACCTCACGACCTTGCAGGCTCTGGCTCTCCTCGGATACCGTGAGATTGGCGTCGGCCACACGTCCAAGGGCTGGCTCTTCTGCGGCATGGCCTTCCGCTTGGCCCACGAGATGGGGCTTCACCTAGACCCCAACAACTGGGATGCATCGGCTGAGCACCCAAACCGCGCGACCGAGCTGGCCGTCCGCGACACGGAGATATTGAGGCGCGTATACTGGGCCATCTTCATCGCCGACAAGCAGCTCAGCCTGTACTTTGGACGGCCCCCCGCCCTGCATCCTAGCGAGTCCGACGTCCGCAACACCATCAGGCTGCAGTATCCCCCGGACTGGGAGGGCCTACTAGACACGTACATCTGCAAAGGCACTTCGGCAATCGAGTTTGAAGATGGTGTTGCCCTCATCGGGTCTTTCATCTACCAGGCCGAGCTTTGCAAGATTGTTCACGTCATGATTACTGAGCTGTTTGAGAACCGCCGAGGGAACGTAGACGATACGGTGGCGGCGGCGAGGTCCAGGCAGATTCACGTCTCCCTAACCAAGTGGCTATCCAGCCTCCCGGGAACTTTGCATTGGAACCAATGGACGGTGGGTGTGGTACAACCCGCGGTGCTTCGAATGCAGTACGTCTTGTCAATGTCCCGACAACGTTTCTTACTTGCTTATTAACCGAGTAAAGCATGCTGTTCCATACCGTCATGATTATCCTTCACAGGCCTCCGTCTCACATGTTTGAGAAGCCGGGCATCGCCGAGAGCGAAGACGTGGAGATTTGCTACGAATCGCTTCAGGCCATCCTCCGGCTGATGCGGACGTACTCGCGCCACTATCGCTACCGATCTCTCTCGCTCGACTTCGTCCAAACGCTGTCCACAGCGGCCGGCACCGTCATGATGAAGCGCTTCTTCCAGTGCGCGTCGTGGGACGACTCAGACATCTCGCGGTCCCTGTCGACCATCCTCGACGCCATGGAGCAAGTCCAGCACACATGGCCGTGCGTGGGCGAGCTCAAGGACTACATCGTGCGGGCGCGCAGCGCGCAGGCCGTGATGCCGCCCGAGGATCCCCTCAACGTGCCAGACCTCATGAACGGGCTCGAGCTTGGCCACGGCGTCACGGCTGAGCTGATGGCCCAGTGGAACCAGGAGCTAGGGACGCTGGTGACGGACGAGTTCCTCAATATCCAGCTTCAGGCCACCGAGGAGGGGATTCAAGCGCCCTTTGATTTCAACCAGAATCCGACTTTGGGTCCGTGATACAGGCTGCCTATAGAGTTTGTGGTTTGGTAGAAAGAAGATGGTGTAGAATACTTACCTAGGCAGACGCGTAATGGTGAATGAGGATGAGTAGTTTGATTTATTCAGTCCCTTAAATTATACTACTTTTGGTCCCTGAATTAACCTTGAGAATCTGGAGTTGAGCGCCCGATTAATTTAGACTAATTATTACCCCAGACTGGCACATGGGATGGGATGGGCCGCCGAACCGAGTCCGGCCTGATTCCCGGACTTTTTGGCCCGAGGCTCGATGCATGCCAACCGCCAACCTTTTGTGCCGACGGAAACGCACCAACCTCACCATCACCAACTTCAAGGATAACTACCCACTATTCTCCGACACCACATGTATTGAATTGCCTTGTTCAGTCCTCGACATCCGATATCTCATTACTGCGGTCGCCCTACCAAACCCTCTAGGCCGAGCGCCTCGTCTCCATCCCCCCTCCACCTCACTCCTCGAACACCTCCACGAACCGAAACCCTTCACGATGGCCTCCTCCTCCTCGCCCTCCTCCTCGCCCTACCCCTTCGCCACAGCTCCCGACGTCATCCGCGCACACCAAAAGGACGCCTACTTCACCGGCCGCCTAACTCAAGACCTCAGCGACCTCTTCCGGCGGCTGCGCGGCGCCCGGGCGACCCATGCGGCAGCCCCCGAGCTGCGCACCGCCGCCTGCCTCCTCTACTACGTCCTCACCACGCTGCCGGGCAACCGAACCCTCGGCGAAGAGTACTGCGATCTCGTCCAGGTCGACGCCCGCGACGGCCGCCTCCCGGCCGTCGACCGCCGCGCCGCCTACGTCGCCGGCTCCATCCTCCTCCCCTACGTCGCCGGTCGCATCCTCCCGGGCCTCCGCGCCGGCCTGCGCCGCATCCTGGAGCGCCGCCTCCGGGTCTTGCGCTCGCAGGACAAGGACAAATCAGACTCACGCGAGGCCCGCCTCTGGGACTACGTCACTCGCCATCTATCCACCCTAACCTCGGCCGCACCCTTCCAGGCTGTCGTCCTTGCCCTCTTCTACTTCAGCGGCACCTACTACGAGCTGGCCAAGCGCCTGCTCTCCCTCCGCTACGTCTTCACTCGCACCGTCCCCGACACGCCCGACCGCGCCGGATACGAGCTGCTGGGCGTCCTGCTCGTCGTCCAGCTCGGCGTCCAAGGCTACATGCACGTCCGCACCACCCTCGCCGATATCGCTCCCCGCGAACGCGCCTCCTTTACCGGAGGCGACGTCTCCCTCGATCACGACGGCTCCTATAATAACAACAACGATTTGCTGCTCTCCGGCGGCCAAGGGACGCAAGCTCGCATCGACTTAGTGGCCTCCACGCATACGCCAAGCGCCACGACGCCCAGGTTTCAGCTCACGAACGACAAGGTTATGAGCTACATCAAGGGCAGCCAGCAGAGGAAATGCACGCTATGTCTTGACGAGATGAAGGACCCTGCGGCGACCCAGTGCGGTCACGTCTTTTGCTGGGAATGCATAGGCGACTGGGTCAGGGAGAAGCCCGAATGTCCATTGTGCCGACGCGAAGCCATGGCGCAGCATATATTACCCTTACGCGTCATGTAGACTAGACAACTTCCATGTAGGCATGTTTCACGCAGTCGTCCTCATGCAACCATCTTCATGTACGTACGTAGTCATTTGTATTGACCTGTTAATAAGGAAATAACGGAATGAGCAATATCAAATAAATGCCCAAAGTTGGCGTGCTGATACAAAACTGCCCGACCACCTTATCCGAACCAAGTTCCCATGGTATCCAATACACTTCATCCCCATATCTGTCCCCAAACATAGTCTGAAATACCAAAAAAAAAGACGTGAAAATCATGCGAGGGCAAGCAATTGAAAGGATCCATCCTGACATCCACCAAACCCCAAACCCAAACCTTCCCCTATGTGTACATGTCGCATTACCTGCGCAGGCATCCCGTGAGATCCGACCTCGCAGCCACCAGTATGAGCCACAGGCTAGCTGGGACTCATCCTATCCAATCCGTCCCGAACAAACTGTACACAGAATGAAAACATGTCCATCAAGGTATCGTCAAATGTTGCTCCAAAAGCATCCGTCACCTCAAACTCCTTTCCCTTTTAATAAGATCCGTTCCGTTGTAGCCATGGTTGCCCAATGTTGTTTCTTCCTTCGGGGTGTCTGGCGCGCTTATCTACACGGAAAACAACACGACCTCGCCCCGCTCGTTCTGGCGTAATCGTAGTGATCGCCAGAGTTCCTTCTCTTCACTACCCTTGGGTAGCTCGGCGCCACTCGCTACACGCTCTCGATGGAAGCGCTTAAGCACCTTGTTCATGCTGCACCCGCGCTCGCTCTCGGGTCCCTTATTGACAAAACTGAGGAACATGTCGGCACGGGGTTTGTAAAGAATCACCTGGCTCTCGCGGGCCTCGGCCTTCTCGTCTTTGCTCTCCTTGCCGTCCTTGGAGTGGGGCCGGTACTCGATGAGCTGTGGCGACTTGTCCTTGTGCTTCTTCGATGATGAGGACTTGGACTTCTTAGACTTGCTGCTCTTAGTCTTGACCTTGGTCTTGGTCTTGGTCCCCGCAATCATGCCAAAGATGCTGTTGGAGACCTGGCCATGCTTTGTGTGCTTGGAGTGTTTGGAGTGCTTCGACTTCTTCAATGGGCTTGCCGGAGAGACTTCGGCAGCATCGCCTCCAGAGTAGTCGGGCGACGGGGGGAA
Source organism: Dactylonectria alcacerensis (assembly GCA_029931735.1). Lineage (NCBI taxonomy): Eukaryota > Fungi > Ascomycota > Sordariomycetes > Hypocreales > Nectriaceae > Dactylonectria > Dactylonectria alcacerensis. The sequence goes on from JAPMUZ010000002.1 coordinate 4,239,814, forward strand.
GATGGGACGCATCATGCGGTTGAGACCGCCAGTCAGGCCCGTGTGCAGGTGTGGAGGAGCATCGATCATCTCCTGGTCAGTGGGAACATCAACGTGTAACCGCTTGCGCTTCTTGTCCTTCTTCTCGCTGCCCTCTCGGCTCTTGCGTCGCACATGCTTTGGAGCAGGGGTAACGAACTTGGTGGTATCCACTGGCCCAGTTGCGTATTGAATGATGGCATCGTTATCAACGTAGGAAGCTGGGTCGAGGGGGTCGAGAAGTGCCTCTTTGGGAGGCTCGTATCGCACCAGAGTGGTGCCATCCTCGGCGTCAGGTAGCTCTTGGCCGTTGGTGAGGTTCATGTTGGAGGCATTGGGGGTCTGGCCGGTCGCAACGAGGAACTCGAAGACGTCGACATGATCGTCGTGGGTAGAGGGAGGAGTGGGCGCCTCTGGCGGGGGCTCGCAAGGGGACTTCTCATCTTCGGTCTGGCCTTCATACTCAGCCCAGTCGTACTCGCGGTCCTCGCCGCAATCCTCGACATAAGCGTTGTGAGCCATGGAGTCGTCGTCTTCTGCGTTGTTGTTATTGTTGTTGATAGGGTTGTTGACAGTGTTGTTAATGGCGGTCTGGTTGTTCTTGGGGTTGTTGTTCTGGTTGCTCGGCTTCTTCGACTTGTCCTTGTAGAGTGCACCTTGGTACTTTTGATCTTCGGTTATGCAAGCCTGAGTAGATGATGTCAGAAGAAGCAGCGATATGGATGTGGGAGGAAGAATGACAACAACATGGTCGTCTGCGGAGTGATGTACATACGGTATGAGATCGGTACTGGACGCCGGGGAAGTGAACCATGCAGTCAATGCAGGTAAAGGTGGCGCCACGGCAGCGGTTTCGATGAGGGTCGAGCTTCTTCTTGGTGAGGACGTCACCACACTCCTGAAAGGAAAGACGAGTTAGAGAGGACGAAGTTATGTAGTGGGATGCAGGACAATGGAGACTGGTCAGATGAGGCGGGGTGGTGTGCCAGGATATTTGAAGGACAAGACGATGAGAGGAAGGAGCCCGGAAAGGAGAGCAAGTGGGCCAGCAGATCGGCGCCAGAAGAAGGGGTGTCCCTTGAAGGAGGCTGTCCGCGATGAGATGGTGTGGTGGGTGATGTCAAGCGCGGGCGATGTCTGGGGGGTGTGCTCTTGAGGTGGGCTCTGAGCTCTTTCAAGGTGGGCGGGCCTCTCGCTCTCAAGGTGGGCTCCTCTCGAAGTGGGCTATTATGGGAAGAAATTTGGGGGAAACTCGGGAGGGAAGATGGCGGGCGGCGGCGGCGCCCAGAAACAGCAACAGGAATGGACAAGCAGGAAAAAGCAACGTACCTCACACGAAAAGGAGACCATGATGGCGGCAATGACACTCGAGTGTCAGTGATTGGGTGCCACGGGGTTGACGAGGCAGTGGGAAGCTGAGTGACTCGCGGGTATTTGACGGAAGTAGATCCAATGCCTTTGCGGGAGGGTTGCAGAAGTGCTGATTCCTGAGTGGATGGCGCAATGACCAGCAGATAGAGATGGGTTGCGATTCGGCCGAGGAGCGCTGGCAGTTGAAAATAAATCGGGGGCGAAGTAGTAGACTGGATTGGATTATGTATGTCCTGTAGGTGGACGTGGATGGTAGAGCAGAGCTGATGTGCAGATACTGCAGAGACGAGCAAAACAGGACTGTGGGCCCAGTTTTGTTTGTTCCAAAAAAGATATGCGCTGTTGCTATTATTGTTGTTGCGGGCTGCAGCCGGTGCTGGCACTTGGGGGCGGCGGCACGGAGGGCGAAGCAAGGAGGTGAGGGGGGTCCCTTGGAGGATGGAGGAATGCGTCTCAGAACGGGAGTCGACGAACGGAAACAGAAGAATCGACGACCGAACGAGGGGGAGCAACAAACGGAGATGGAGGGATGGATGGAGGGATGGATGGAGGGGCGGCCGGGAGAGATAGAGAGATGAGCACCAGAGTCAGGTGGAGGGCAATGGCCAGGGGTCCGTCCGTTGGCGGCGGCGGGCACGGTTGCGTTGCGGATGTTGCGGCGGGATCTCGTTTTGGTAGGATAAGATGCTAGGCTGGCGCGCGGGAAGTCTTCCTTGCTCGCTGGAGGGTCAGATCGTCTTGGTTTGTGCTTTGTAGCGTGATGATGGAGGCGTGGATAGCGTGAGGTCGAAGGGGGCATGTGACTGAAAGTTTTAATTAAGGAGATGACGCGTGAGGAACGGAGAAGAAGGAAGCAAAAAGAGTTGGAGGGTGGGAAGGAGCAGAGGAGCGAAAACGAGGAACCCAGAGGACCAGATACCAGATAATACCAGAGGACCAGAGGGTCGTCGCTCAAATTGCGACGCTCGTTGTGTGTGTGGGCGAAAAGTGTGAGAGCGAGGTTTTGGGCGTTGTTTGTGGATGCCAGATGAAACTTGCGGCAAGCTAATGTCGAGCCCAGCGACACCAGCGCCCTGCAACGGCACCCAAGGCCCAAGCCAAGCACACCCAAGCACACCCAAGCACACCCAAGCACACCCAAGCACCCAAGGTACCAGAAGAAAACTCAAAAAAAAAAATTACAGCCCCGTCAGGGCAATGGAATGGATGGTCCAGGGAAGCCAGGGAAGTGCAGAAGAGATCTCCCGCCGTCGTGGTTGGGCAACAGGGCTTCGCCTCGTCCTATCAGACGCTGCAACAGCATCTCTTTCTGGGCAATGGATGGGCTGCAATGGGGCGGCAACGGGGCTGCGATGGGCTGCTACGGGGACCCGTCCCACCGCTACGGCGACGCCACCACTGAAAGCGCCCAGTGGCCAGCACCCAGCGTCCAATGCCCACCATCCATCACCAACTTCCAAGTTGCCCATCACCACCCACCATCCACCATCAACCAAGCCCACTCTAAAAAGAGCACCATCGGCCGGCAAGGGCCCTGGAACAACACAACACACCAAGCCCCCGGCAACGGGGTAATACGCTACGGGTTCCAGGGGGTCACTTTGAGTACGTACTTCGTACTCTATCTCCATCCCGCGCAAATCCTCAGACTCGGCTGAGGCGACGTCACCATTCGTCCAATAGTACCACGGCAGGACATACCTCAATGCCGCGGGGGTCACATGGAGCGGGACATGGGAAGTGGGAGACCCATGGCCTGATGCGCGCTGCGTGTTGGAGGTCGTGTCTCATGTCTCACGTCCCACGTCCGAGGGGTCAGAGGAGTCAGGTCAGACGGGAGGCCATCATGGAGCCATGGGTGTTTACAGGGTGCTTAACAACTTGTTTACAGGGTGTCCGTGTCTTACCCCGTGGCGCTGCTCCTCCATTCATGCAGTACGAATGCACCTCCAGGGCTGTCCTGGGCTCTCCTGACCAGCAAGGGGATCAGCTCTTCCTCAACTTGGGTCGGGGTTCTCGCAAGCTGCTGTTCCCCGTCTGGCGTCAACAACACGCGCGTCGTGGTGCATGTTCTGTAGTTGAAAGGCCGATCCCTCGTCTCCGAAAGGTGCCCAATGAGCCTTGCAGTGCATCAACCCACCACCACCCATCACAACGCAAACGCTGGGCCGCTGGACCTGAATCGGTTCCCACTTAAAGACAAGGCTCTGTTGCAGGACTAGCCCCCACAGGCTTTCTGGGCTATCAACCGATTGTTCGCGCTTGCTTTCTTGCAGGGTGACAGACAAAGAAAAAGAAAAGAAAAAAAATCCAGGCCCAAGTTGTGGCTTCTTGTCAACGATCTGATGGGGCAATGGGACGTTAGAGATGGAGGGAAAGCTTGGCCGCAGGCGATTGGGCCGCTGTGATGGCATCCTTTATGGGGTCTCCCTCAGTAACCGCCCGCCACGAGCCTGGAGAGATTGATACCCTCCATCACCACCAACTCCTCATCACTCTGGGCCAACCACAGCCGATACCCAGGCACACAGACACTCCTTTGCGCTTCTAGGAGTCGTGACGGCGCGTTTAACGCGCATCCACAGCCCCTGATGGCTATTGAATCTAAATGCGCCCTTGCATACGATCCTTGGGCACAACACACCTTACAAGTAAACCGCCATCGCTAGGTCCTTTTTGCGCATATCCCTCCCATCCATAGCAGGTTCGTGAGTCCAAGCAAAGAAAGCGTCCATGATAGCTCCAGGTCTCCACCAACAAGCCAACCCCACGCGCATGATAACAGCCTCAACGGCGCCAAATCTGGAGTGAGGCTGGCCAGATACCTCGTCTGATTTTCTTTTTTCTTTCCCACTTTGGCTCGCCCCATACGCCGATACGACGCCGCCAGCCATGGGTGGCCTCGCCTCATCCTCATCTCACATCAGAGCCGTCGAATGGGCGTCGTTACCAATGGGTCTCGTGCCCGCCGTAGCACTGCGACTAGAAACAATTGACTTGGCTGGCTAGCTAGCTAGCTGGGTGTGGTGGGTTCGGAAGCCATGGTGAAGCCAGTTTCAGGGGCCATCCCTGGATCGATTGTGGTTCACTGGTTGGTGCCCTGACCCTCCTGGGACATTCTAAACTTTCTGCTGTGGTTCGTTCGCTCTTCACGTCACGAAGCTGAAGAACGAATTCGTCAGCCCCTCAAGCCCCTCCAACCCTCCGACCGGGATGAGAGCGGGAAAGTATGAGACAGGGCCACAGACCAGAGGCGGCCCGGAGATCATTGCATGCCATTCAAGAAATGCGGCCCCTCCGAACCGAATAGCAGGGTTGGTTTCAATATCAGATGTTACATTCCATGCCCATCTCCCCGACGACCTGCTACGAAAGAACAACATCTCAGCCAAGAACAGCAATGGATGTGTAAGTCCGGGCCTAACTTCTCCCTCACCTACCTGTTTGTGTCAGTGTCATTGTCAGTGTCCGTCCGTGAAGGAGGGGGCGCCTGTCTCGTACAGCCACAATCTTAGCTGTAAGTGAATTGCTTGGTCTCGAAAGCTGGCGTCCCGATGTATGGATATGTGTGTATGTACTAGCCCGCTATAAACTTTGGGGTAATTATGCCGCTCTGGTTCGTATGCAGGTCCCCGACTTGGCCAACCTGGGCCCAGCGTCAGAAATAGAAACTGAGCTGCGATAGATATATTGCGTGGAGAAAGCCGCTTTCGTGAAACAGAATCGGCCGCAGCATGGCTTGTGAAGCGGACATCGTCATCAGCCCTCCCAGGAGCCGTTACGTACCTAGGTACCTTACCTCAAATACGTACATAGTACGTACGCTGAATAGCTCCAGCCTCGAACGCGAACGCACCTCATCAATTACAGGGAGCACACGTGCGTGCATGATGACACAGTCCACAGGGTAGCGCTGCTGCGTCAGGTCTTCCTCGGAAGAACCTACAGCTGAACTCGCCATCGTCATCACAAGCAATAGTTGGTATTAATTCCCTCTCCTCCTCGGTGCCATTGGATGGGCCACCCCCTCTCAGAACCCCCCCCCCTTGGCCTCGTGGTCATGCTCTGTTGCGAAGAACTGTTGCCAAGCCGTTCGGAGCTCCAGGAGGCTTCCTAATCGGGTAAATGGCGTCTGCCTCATTTCCACACGACATCGCATCACGCCTCATGCTGGCGCTGAGCTAGGTCCCGTCATCGTCTCGCAGAACGGATAAAAAAGGCGCTAGAGTCAATCAAAAGACCGCAGACGACTGGCTGCGTGTCCTAGCTAATTATGTGAGCAGGCTTGCTTTTTGGGCGTGTGCTGGCAATGCATATTAAGGCGTCGAACAGGCTTGATATGGCTTGATTCGATTCTTGTTTGGCTTGCTATCTCTTTCCTTCATCCCAATTGCGCGGCGGTAGTGTCGTGCCGTTCTTCCATCGACTTTTCTTTCATCTGAATAAGGAGGCCCTTTTCCGGTCCTCCGTCCTCAGGCGTTTCGCTTGTTGGCGTACCTGGTTTCATTTGGCCGATGGTGGCTTGCGACTTCCGAGGTGTCAATTGCAGGTATCTCCACCGCAAACCAAGGTAGCAGTCTACCTCTCATGCACGTCACCCATGTACCATCATCTCAACCCAGTGGAGAGAGAATCATGCGGCCCCACCAAAGCTGGTGAATCTTTGGCGTGTACTCAGTCCAAAGCCCGCTGTGCAACGGCGACGAGGTGCTGATGTTGGCATCATTAAGCACCTACCATCGGCCTTATGGGAGGAGACACAACACGGACCTGTGCTGGAGGTAGCCTGGGAAAGAAGGTAGGTAATTAAGGGCACGCTTGTTGTGACGTGTAGTAAGCCGGCTTGCTCATCAATTTATCTGTTGAGCTACCTGAAGTATCATTGTGGCCAGATTATTTGGGTACCTCCTACTTCCAACCGACCCAGAACCTCCAAGGAAAGCCCTCTTCATTCTTTACCATCAACCATCACCACCTTCACCACCACCGTCGTCGGCTGTTTGTTGCTGCAAGGGACCATCTCTATTCCCTGCCCCCTGTTCTCCTTCCTCGCCCATCCCTCTACGCTTCTCTCTCCGCAATCATCCAATCCCGCGTACCTTCACGCTTCAGTCTCGGCTCCATTGACCCTCAAACCTGCCCAACCCGCCCCTTCGTGCTGCATGCGGGGGCCTTAAACGGAATCGCTCCCGAGAGCAGCGCCGGCAGGGTCCAAAAATCAGTAACTCATCCTCCTTGCACCAGACCAGCGACCGATCATTCGCTCTCGTGTTCGCGGTCACGCCCGGAGACTATCGAATTGACGTCCCCCGATCTCCGCTTGCCACGTTCCGTTCTCACTCTCTGCACCTCTCCAACAACCCGGTGGCTCTCTCTCTCTACCAACCTGGTGGCTCTCTACAATCCCGGTGACTTTCCAGTCTCCTCCTGCCCAGTTTAGGTGCTGGTCTCCGATTCGAGAAGCCCAGTTTCCACGTCACAGCTCACGGGTCACATCCAACTTCTTGCGCCGACACCATCACGCCTGATACAACTGCCTCCTCAATCATTCCCCGTGGAGTTTGTTTCCATCCCTGTATAGCCATTTGTTGTCACTGCTAGCATAGCAATTGGTTTGCTTTTGCTCCGGCTGAGCTGGTTCCGGCTCCTTTCTTTGTGCTCCTTTCCATTCTTTCTTTGTCCGCAATCCGCTCGTCGGTCACCCGGGGCTTGCTTGGGTCACCGCACTTTCGGCCCTCGCTTCGAACCCCCCCCCCCCAGCTGTAATAGATGCCCGGCAAAACAGATCGTTCAACCATGTCCTCCTCCAACTCTCCTTCTTCTCCCACTTCCACCAGCTACCTGGAGCAGACTGTCTCGGTCCTCAGCTCCGTCGCCAGCTACATGCGTCTGCCTGCACTGGCTTCAACGGTACGTCAGCCTGTCCGCCCACACCCACGCGGCACAAACACGAGCATGAGCACAAGCATGAGTACAAGCACAGCGCGAAATGCCACCTCGTCTGGCCTTCTGTCTGGTCCCTCCATCTACCGGGATGCAGCCAAGTCGCAAATCTAGATCCGGTTCCGACAAGCTGACCAGTGACCACATACAGGGCATCGCCGCCGTCCTCACATCTCTGCTGTACTTCAAGCAAAAGTCCGTCCCCCCGAGCCTCTGCCGTCTCCATCCTGTCTCTGTCCTCCACGCTTCGCCGTGACCCGCTCTGCGTCCCCGCTAACACACGCTCCCTGCATTAGGGCATTGATTTATCCGAGCCACATTCCCGCCAATTCTCGTCTCGACATTCCCAGACCTTCAGACTTTGCCCTCAAAGACTTTGAGGAGCTGGTCATCCCGACTGACGATGGCGAGAAGCTCTCAGCCTACTACATCCGCGGCCCGCGTGGCGGCCGCAACTCCAATGTCACCATTTTGATGTTCCACGGCAATGCGGGAAATATCGGCCACCGATTGCCGATTGCCCGCATGATCATCAACTATATTGGGTGCAACGTTTTCATGCTTGAGTATCGGGGCTATGGCGCCTCCACTGGCGAGCCCGATGAGTCGGGCCTAACCATTGACGCCCAGACGGGTCTCAACTACCTGCGCCAGCGCGCCGAGACACGAGATCACAAGCTGATCGTCTACGGCCAGAGCCTAGGCGGCGCTGTCAGCGTCAAGCTGGTTTCCAAGAACCAGGCAGCGGGCGACATTGCCGGCCTGGTTCTCGAGAATACATTCCTGTCCATCCGGAAACTAATCCCTTCCGTCGTACCCCCAGCAAAGTACCTGACCCTGCTTTGCCACCAGGTCTGGCCCAGTGAGTCGACGTTGCCAAACATCAACAAAGTGCCAACTCTCTTCATCAGTGGCTTGCAGGACGAGATTGTACCGTGAGTCTCTACACCTTTTTGCTCTTTTCCCTGATCTTATGATGATCAAATTGCATCACCCACAAAATATGAACCTTTATGGTTTTGATTTGAAACCCGAATGTCCTCTGACCGATCAACTCAATCGTTCCTTCATGTTTGCCTGCTCGATCAGCAACATAAGACTAACACTCTGCAGGCCAAAGCACATGCGCCAGCTCTACGAAATCTCCACTGCCCCCTTCAAGCGTTGGAAGCCCCTACCCGGCGGCGACCACAACTCAAGCGTCCTAGAAGAAGGTTATTTCGAGGCCATGGCCGACTTTGTTGCGGAAGTGACGAGCGAGAAACCACGGGAGCAGACCCGATTATAGAATGCGGCGTGATCCGAACTCACATAGAACCCTCCATCCCAACTGGAAATCACATGGACGCCCTATGAATGCATGATACCCCCTTCGCCATTCCCACGTGGGCCTACCACATCCTCCACCTTTTGCATACATCACATATTGCATACGTACACAGACCCGGGCATAAAAACAGGACATTAGACACAGAAATGACAGACTATGATGAAGATTTTTTTGGTGCCCTCGTTCAAGTGTTTGTGTGTGTGGGTGTCTCAGGTTCAGATGTGGAGTTCCGCCATGTGATTCTTGGTTCCATCGCGAAGTGTGCCTCGTGATGTGCAAACGAGCATGAAAGGTGGCATCCTGTCTCAGGCGAAGATATTATCGCATTTCAACCGGTCTTAGCACTGTGATAAGTGTTGTGTGTGTCGCATCATGCAAAAAGGCAAGTCTTCCGATCTTAGCGCTCAGTTCCTTTTGTTCGCGCACTCTTCATGCTTTCTGCGCCTGACGGACACAAGCGCACGCCATTTCGGAGTTCTGCTTGACATGATCTCCGATGTTAATGCGTGACCAGCGAATGAGTAACGGCCTTGGGTCATGGCATCGTCACGTAGCCAAGGGTACTTTATGCGCAGGTTTAGTCCATGACTCGGACTTGGCCAAGGGGTCATTTAGACTGCACGCAGTGTGGTGTGAATCAGTGAACATGCCTATTGCTTTAGATCGATTGCTTCAGAATGAGTATCAAAACGATGCATATATGACTATAAACTTGTAGATATTTAGACTGCAAAAGATTGAATCGACTTGCCTAGGTCTAGGGCCTTCCTTAAGTAGGGACCTAAGAGAGATGCAATGTGCGCTGAACACAGACGCTGTGCGCGTTTCTCATAGTCGATTGGTCTACGGAGAGCACTAATCTGACTATTCTAACTGCATCATACAGTACATCTCCGTTGCATCACAGCACGGCTCAGCATTCAACGTCCCCATCTAGCGCTGCCCATACCTTGCCGGTCTCGGGTTGCTGTGGCTTCTTCTTCCTCAAGCCCACAAAGCGACGCCCGGGTGCCTTGGCAGCCTCCTCCTCGACCGCAGCAGTCGGCCTCGACGAAGCCGCACGACCAGCGACGGCGCTCCAGCCACCCGTCCCAGGACGGCGGGGCACCTCCCGGCGACTAACGACGCCACGGGTGTCGATGTGGCCGAGCAGGATACCCTCGGCGAGCTTCTCGCGGCGCAGCGTCTGCTCGAGACGAGGTTTGAGGGATGTAAGGCTTGTCTCGACAGAGGCCGAGGTCAGGAAAGCAGCATACTGTGCCGTAGCTTTGATAAAGACCTCGTCATTTGGCTCAATGTGAGTGATGAATTCGGCCTTGAATTGGAAGGATGGGAGCGTTGCCAGGTCTGTTTCTAGATCAGCCATGATCTCCTCAATCGTAACCCCGAAACGCGGCGTGGTAAGGGCGAAGCCATTGAAAGGCTCGTTACCCAACGCTGGCGGACTCGGTGGGCGGATGGCCGCTTCCACAGCAGCTGCAGCAGCCTGCGTAGCCCGGATCTTGACGCACTGAGCGAGCGTCTTGGACGGGGCCGAGACGAACCGCTCCGTCTTCCAGACCACCACAGCGCGCTGGGCATTGTAGTCGTCGCTCTTGCTCTCAAGGCCAAAGTCTTCAGCTAGGAGGTGCAAGAATTGGCGTGACTGGTTGCGCATGGGCTCATATCGTAGGCGCACCTCCTCCTGGTTGGCGGCGAAGACTCGGAACTGGCTTTCTTGGCGATCGCCCCATGCAGTAAACTCTTTGTATAGCTTCAAAGTGCTCTCTGAGTAGGGGACATGATTGTTGGTGTGGGTTGCAGGATCGATGTTGAGGGCAGCAGCGAGGCGGCGGTTACGGTCGAGGCGTTCGCACTCCTCGTCACACTTCTGCTCTGGACGTACGGGGTCTGAATTCGATGAGCCAGCCAGACACTTGAACTCTTTCTTGTGGTTACCGCAGGGACATGAAACGAACATCTTCATCTGGCATGCATTGGACTCATTGCAGGCTAGAGTTGGAGTTTAGTATGACTATTCGGCCAGGGATCAAGAGATAAAGGGGGCTTACGAGTTTGCCCATGGCAGACGTTCTGACAGGCGTGGTTGCAGAATAGCTTCGTTTTTCCACAGACTTGTTCGCAGCCATCTTGAGCGTCCCCGCACTCGCCGGGACGATGGCAGAGCTTTCGGCATGCATGAAGTCTGAGCAGTGCGTTAGTATATCTCTCTCTTGGCATTCTCCATGTATAGACTGCTTACCCGCACTGAAGCCTCCGCCCGCAAGCCTCCCCACAATGGGCCAACTGGAGATGGCACGGCTTGTTCGCAAATGTCTTTTTGCCACAAGCACAACTCTTTTCTGTCAGATAGGGGCACGGAGGGCACTCGACATCGTCAGAGTGGCATTGATGGTCAACGGTAGGATGGCCACAAGCTGGATGTCGTCTACACTTGGATGTGCAGTACGGCTGACGAGTTCCACAAGGTTGAGGTGGTTGCAAAACAGTTGCACCACAGTTGCAGCTGATTTCTTCCCATATAGCTTCTGGGCAGGTCGAGCAAGGTCCACGATGGCAGAGTTTCTCACAAGCGTGGCTGCCGCACTTAAGGGGTCGGCCGCAGACTTGGAGACATATGTGCTCTGCCTCGACTGGGATGGAGTCAACGCCAGAGCGTTTCTTCTTCTGTTGTGCAATTCTCTGTTGCGCCTTCTTGTCACCCGGACAGCAACGCTCACCGCACCGGTGACGCCCGCAGTTCCTTGTTGCCTGGCAAACTTTGAAGCAGAGAGGGTTCTGAATGTCGCCCTGATGGCAGAGCGTCTGGCTGGTGACTCGACCGCAACGGCAATCAATGTCCATAACTTCGCCGCAAGGGCTGCAGTCACCAATATGGCACAGAGAAGTGCAGAGATGGCCGCATGGGAGAAGCTTTTCACACGCCTTGTCGCAGTGGGAAATTTCGTCCTCACAGGACCCTCTAGGATGATCCATGAGATCTTCGAGTGTTGTCTTCCCACAGGGGCAATGGGTGACCACATCTGGGGCCAAAGGGCAGTGGGCTGGCAACTCATCTTGAGCATGACAAGATGTTTCGCATTTGTGAATACCACAGTCATAGGCTCTTCCACACATGTTTCCACAGTTGAAGGAGCCAGTGAACCATGAGTCGCTTTTTGGATCGTATGAGTCGCACACATCGTCTTGCTGAGAACACTTCATCTCCTTGCAGACCTTTCCACAGTAACATTTAGCTTGGATCAGCACGGGGCAATCTCCGCAAAGCCCTGGATGACACGGCTGGGAGCACATATGCTCTCCGCAAGAAAGAAAATCGCCACAGGCCTCCTGACAGCTCCAGCCATTGTGATAGTCGGTTTCTCTGCAGGGTTTGCGATTCGTTTGCTTTCCGCAGTAACAGGGCTCTGGTGGGCTCAGTACTGCACAAGTCGGGCAAGGTCCAGCGTGGCATTGAAGGGGGCACGGGTGAGGGCAGGTTGATTTTGGCTTGGAACATGTCTGCCCACAAGAGTGTGGAGGCAAAAAGGTACTTGTCTGACTTGGGCTGGTTTCCTTGCCACACCAACAGTGATAGGAGTTGGGTCCTTCGGACAGGTCCGAGTTGCAGCCAGGACAACGCCAGACGGGCTCTCCTGTGTTATTGTCGATCTTCATGGAACTACCGTACCATTCTTGCGCGCAATTGAGGTGGACAACGGTCCAGCAGGTGTTGCAGGACCAAATTCGACATTCACGAGTGATTTCCTCGGTGCAGACCCGACACTCGTAGTTGAAATTGTGAATGTCCTCCTGGATTCGCTGCCAGAGTTCGGAGGCAGTGGACTTCGGGACCTCTGCTCTGGGTTTCTTCTGTTTCCGTCGATTCCGTGATCTAGGTTGAGCTTGGGTTTGAGGTTCAGTTCTAAATTTTGAATCAATCCCGTCGGTTCTGTAAACTTCACCTCAGGCTCAAGGAAACCAACCTTCTAGCAGTAACCGCTTGGCCAGGGACAAATTCTGGGGCATCTGCACTCAACGAGAGCGGTATGTCTGCGTCTGCTTGACTACCTTCGTCGGCATCGGTAGTCAAGCGACCGCCAAATCGCCGTTGGGGTCCTACCTGGAAGGAACCTCGAGATTGCGTTTCTAACCACCGATTGCTACCACCCCGTCCGCCACGTCTGTTGCGTCTGCCTCTTGAGACGCCTGAGCTTTCAGGAGTAGGAGGCGAGTCTGCTTGGGCCACTGCTGAGGCTGCTGGCTGGATCGTCGTAGTAGAACCAGTCTCTGAGACGCCTCCCTCAACAGGGGCATTTCTACCCCCGCGAGAGCTACCATTTGCATTTCCACGGCCTCGTTCCCTTCCGCTACGGCCTCTGCGACGCCCTCCTCGTGAGCTCCCACCTCTCGATCCCTGGGGCTGACCCTGAGACTGGTTTGGAGCCGGTGCTCCCTCTCTCTCAGACATGACGACAACGGTAACAAAATTTGATGGCGAATCTGGCGTCGTGGTTGCGGAATTGGGGTTGCGCTTTCTCAAATACAGCGTCTTCGTAAAAAGCAAATGAAGCAAAGAGTGTTGGTTGTGAGTAATGCCCCAAGTAAACTGAAATAAAATAAATCCAAGGTGATGAGGTAATAGAGAACCACGAAGAGGGATAGAAGTGTCTTTGATATTTGCAAAGATCTCACACTGGAAGGCGTTTGCTTCGGTGGGGCTTTCGGGTGTGGCAAGGGCCGCCGGGCTGCTGGCTGCCTTACTCCTTCCCTTGATTCGGATGAAGGCAGGTTCTCGGTGGCGCCGGATTGGCTGACCGTCAGAATGACTCACCCCAAATCTGCCCCTCAACTCGGCTTTATTTCCTAGTGGCGAAACCATGTATTGAGAGGGGGAATATGATTTTCGAGGAAGACTCATAGGAGTGATTCAGTCACCTCATTTCATAATACAATTTCCCAATTGGGGAAGCTCGATGGATGAGTCGCTGTATCTCAGGCGAAGACTCATAATCTAGGCGTGTGGTGGCTTGAGCGTCGTTCCAAGCGCACTTGTCTACCTAGGTAGGGATAGTGGGTTCCGTTGGAATGATCTCACTGTATCCCTTAGACCGTGGTAAGGCAACACTTACGCTAGTGACAGGGATTCAAACCAAATAAAAAGAGAATATAACAAGGTACATGCAATCCCACCTATTTTATATGATGCTAGAAGTTGCGACTGTTAGGGATCTACATCATAGTACATATCCTATTCTATAGCCACCTAGCTTTTTGAAGTCAACCAGCGTCCCGTTGATCTCCCGGGCCTCTATGGGGACTATGGGTCAAGTGTTGCCTTACCACGGTCTAGGGGATAACTCGTTTAGGGTAGTCGGGTTTGGACGACCCCGTACCACATTGCATTCTTGAAAATTTGTTTACTCAGCGCACTAGAATAGATTTCTAGTCAGTATTTCGTACATAAATGAAATTACATGCGAGGTCTAGGAGTTGATGTATATTGTTTTCTTAGACGATAGTAAATTTAGTAAGAATGTTCGTTGGCTACCCAAAGACAGACCACTGAAGGTCGAATAACCCTCAGGTTTAGGTCAGGTCTATGTACGCCACCATTGTTTGTGATTAGTTTGTTGCCCTACCCCTAACCCTTCGTGTTTTGGCTAATCAGAGGCTGTGTATACGGACCTGATTCAACCTTTGGTTGTCTGTCTTACAAGCCCTCCTCCGAATCACTGCTCACTTGCTCAGTTTGACGGCTGTAATCTTGCACTACCGTCTACGTTAGAGGGTTCATGCTTGGCAAAGTGCTTCTTGAAAGCGTAATAGTGCAGGGTTTTGGAGATGTTGGGATTCGGACGATCACAAAACCATTGGACACTTCAGCGGACTTTTGGCTCAGTATCAAGCATCCCATTAGAGATTAACTCGCATCTTGTCTAAGTTTTCCGAACAATTTTCCTTGCTTGTCCCATAGTGCCTTAGACATATCCATTTACAGTTCAATGCCAGACTCAGCCATCTGGAGACCGTACTGTGATCGAGTTAGCTTCCTTGTCCCAGCATCGTAGGAGCGAGTGGATGGAAGTACCTTCTTGAGGCGGATAGCGTTGATGGTGATGAAACCAGACTAGGCAATGTTTTGTCAGCAAACACCGTCACAGGGACCTCTTGAACACTACTCACAGTCTCGGAGGGGTCGAAAGTGGTAAGCGGATCCATGGAGGCGTCCTCCTCGGAGTACAGCTTCTCTTGGGAAGTGCGGCCTAGGACGTAGGCGTTACCGTTGTACAGGCGGACGCAAACCTCACCGTTAACCTGCCAAACTCAATCAGATCGTGTTAATTTCCGTTTTCAGCTCTTCACCATACCCGATGCTGTGAGAAGTCAAGACTCGCTTTAGTCATATTAGCTTAGTCTTCCGTTTGTCGAACAGAGCGGCTTACGGTGCAAAACCGCTCTCTTCTGCGAGAAGTAGAGCCCGTTGTAGAGCAGCTCAGTCCACTGCTTGCTCAAGTTGTCACGCAGGGAGCGGACACGACCGTCGAGAACACTGACACCATCAATACTAGCCACACCTATGCGAGCACACTCAAGGACTCAAATTTATCGAAGGTGAGCCTGAGAGTCCTAACTCGCTTCTAGGCAAGCTGTTCCTTGCGGGAAGAGAAGAACTCTACAGCAACTACGTGAACTTCTCCAACAAGATCAAAGAGGGAAAGAAGGGGAGAGTGGATTGATTCGCAGAGTTAGAACAATTCTCAAGGAGTGTCAAATGGCCATTCTAGACGGCGGATACATGGACCTGAAGGGAGGCCGAGTCCACTGGAAAGAGAGATGCCGACCCATACAAAGATTCTCGCCTGCCGTTTTCTAACTCCATACGGACAGATGAATGGGGCCATTACCGGAGCCCTTATAACACTGGGACAGGCTCACTTGGGATCTATTCCAAGTGAATCTGGAGTCCAGATGAGTGGAGGCCGATTCCCGGATGACGCAAACACTGCCATTACGGCAAACGCGGCATCCATCGCGATGCAGGCTAAGGAGCAACTCATCGACATTGCAGACAGAGTTAAACAGGCCGAATCTGAAATCAAACGCTTTGGAAAGAGTACCATTTCAGACAAGAGCAACGCCCTTGAGCGTAAGATTGAGGCGATTATGACAAGGAGCGGCGAAGTTGCCTCTGAGAACGAAGCGTTGTTTGAGGCATCGTTCTCAAAGATCCAGGCAATGCGGAAGGAACAGAGGTCGAGCTCGGAGAGAGCGGAAAAGACAATCAAGGAGCTGAAGGCACGCACCAACGACCTTGAGTCAGTTCCAGTCACAGCCATCATCAACAAGAAGGACGTCGAGGAGATGGTGCGACAGACGAATTGAGGCATCGGGCCGGGTCTCTCCAGGGATCGAAAAGACAAAGCCGATCACCATGAAGCCGCTTTATCAGGAGCCGATCCTGGCAAACACCCCGACGAAGCTAAAGCAACTACCAGAGAAGCCAAAGATGCCCGCGAAATGGCAGCGAAAGATAGAGGAAACCAAGCGCAAGGCCGCCGACGCATCCACGTCTCTTACAGCCAAGAAGTTAAAGATGCCCGCCCAGACCTTGGATCCAACGGAGATCATTGATCTCAGCAATGCTGTTTCCCAACCGAGTCCCTTCAGCTTGTCACCTGTGAAATCGAAGAACCGGGACCGGCAGCACAGAAAAAGACCCCAATTGAGCGTCGTTTGCAAGTAAAAAAAGACTTCTTAGCATACTGGACGACTAAGCGGGAGAATGACAATAACGCGGGACTCGACGGAGTTTACTAGCCTCGGGTGAGACTGGCAACTGCAGGTATCACTCTATTTTTTCCCCATGAATCTTGAATTCACGCAGGATGGACATAGTCTAAGGATATGATGGAACCGGCAATTCATTTAGAATATTGCCATTCCTATAGTTAATTATTGCATCTGTACAGCATATCGCAATAGCCTGCAAGCCTAAGTGCGATAAAGTTATCTCTAAATTAGTCTAATATTACTCTCAATTAACTCTCTTACTCCTAATACTTATATTGTCTTATAATCTTATTTAGGATTAGTATCGCTAGGTAAGGAGAAGTGAGCTTATTTAGAAATGATGTGCGGATAGCAATACTTGACTGTGTAAATAGCAATATTCTTCATTCAATGGAACTAGCTATAGATCTCTACTTTAGATTAGAGATTTTTATTTAATATATGAAAACTCTATCAACTTTATATCTAAGGAGCGGGTATTTACAATCCGCAAGATGTTTTGTAAACCAGTGAGCCGTTTTAATTATAATTGCTATACTAATGCGGCTATGTTATATATGTTATTCAATTAGGTCAATGTCTATTAAACAGAAGTCTAAGTATATTAGTGATCTTTAAGGACGTTCCTCTATCCTGGGAGAGGCAGAGTTGTTGCTGTAGGAATACCTGCTGTGCTGAAAGCACCGCATCACGACACTGCTAGGGTCAACCACAATGGACCCTAGATGGTAAAGAAACTCTGTTGTAGGCTGCATATGGTCGGCATCAGAAGCGTGAGAGTGGCTGTAATGTGTATGTTGCGCTGAACGTTGATTGAGATCGAAAACATTCATAATGAGCTTGTCTCAAGAGTGCGAACAGGATAGCAACGCTCATGAACAATAGACGGACCAGATCTAAGTATGAGAGCAATGAAGATAGACCCGAGAAACTACATGTGCTATCGGGCGTTGGCGTGGCTTGAATACAATCCCCATTGTCTGAAGAGCCTGCAATGTTGTTAATTCTCTATTCATCAATTGACTCGCTCTAAGATCTACATGCATAAACCGCAGGATTCCGATTAACACTCCAAGTCCCACCGACAAACGATAATAGCTCCCCTTGGCAGCAATTGACTTGCAACACATGTCGCGATTCGGGCTTTGGAGATATCCCCTTTTAATCTCAGTCGCGAATGAGCCGATCCAGGGTAGAGCTCAAAATGGCCCTCCTGACCAACACAGCTCAATCGTCACCACTCGAATGCGAAGACCGATCCAAAGTCCTCCTCACACATGATCGCACGGCACGTCTCGCCTCAACCGCCCAGCGTCGGACACGTCTGTGTCGCTTACCTGGTCGGCTCGTGCTTGCCCCACCTCGCTGATAAGACGCAGCTCTAAATCCATCCAAAGACTTGTCAGCAGTGATGATAGGAAACGAGGATCTTCGAAAGCTTCTAGAGGAACACGAATCTCGTCTCGATTTCCTAGTCTTGGGTGGAGGAAACCCAGGGACTCGCAATCGAAGAAGTGACACTTTTTGTCTCAAGCCCCGTCGGTTCACACTTGATGCCGCTCTATGGCCTGATTGTTGCTGATTTTCGGCATCCAGCCCTTGGCCGGTTGTTGAGGCTTCCCTTCTGCTAGGTGACGGAGGATAAGGGATGTCAAACTGGTCCGACGCCTTAGGGGAAGGCTCGGACCCGTTCGCTTCGTAAATCGCTTTCAGTCCACTTTTCGCAAGCCCGGGTTGCGCCTTCTTCTCGAAACAAACTGTTTCAAGAAGGCAATGACCAGTGAAGAGGTCTTTCGTCGGGTGGTGGCTCATATTTGACAAAGGACTGCATTGTTTGAGCTCGGGGCAGCGTACCACTGTTCCGTGTTGAACAGTTTTGTCTTGGCACAGATGAGATCGAGAGATTTTAAGCTTGAGCCTTGGTCTTTTGTAGTCGTTTGAACTCCTCCCTGAAATTCCCACGAGGCTCGGGTTTGGTTTCCGTTCGATGGTGGGAGAACGGGATGACTTCATTCGAATCTTGAATTTTGACGATCCCGTTCGGGAACTTGTCTTGACTGCTTCGGAGTTCTCCTCTATCGATAAAGACTTTGGAGCTAAGAAACTCGAACTTTCTTCGCATTTGAAGTGAACCAAGGATTTAGTTGGACTTGTGAAGAGCAGTCCTGTCGACACATCTGGTTCCGTTGACAAACTTCCACCAGGTGATTCATATGGTTGGTGCGCTTCTTGAGGCAACGGTGGTAAGGCCTTCATCAACTGGGGAACGCTGTTCGTAAGTTTCACTTGGTTTGCAGGTGAAACTGGGTTTGGCGATAAGATGGGTGTGTCTGCCTTTGCGATTGGCTGGGTCAAGTTTCTGTTTAGAGCAGCTGGATCCAGGGCGCTGGGGAACGTGGCTGTTGGGTCTCGCTGATGTTTGTGTACAAGCCGTTCCACTGGCCCCGTGACACGTCTCTGTGCCTGAGATGGACTGTCTGGGGGTCGCATGAGAGTTTCTACCGCTTCAGTCCCATGTTCCAAGCTGGCTTGCTTCATCTCCGGATCAGCATCGGTAGCAATGCCAGGCTGCTCCTTGTCTAACAGCTTCCTTTTGGAGGCATTGCAGTTGTTAATAACAATTGCGACCTCTGGGCATGTGGAGCTCATCATAGGTCTCAACTTTCGAGGAGTGTACCGAGTGTGAGGATCAAAAACTTCTGGCTCCGTCTCTTGCGGCTTAGACAAATGCCACAGCCTACTCCCAGAGGAACTCGTTGTACTTTCCGGGCTTGGCGATGACTCCAGATCTGTGTCAGACCCGTTTCCAATCTCTACTCTCAGAGAAGCTCGTTGTGCTGGTCTCGAGCTCGTACGCCTGGGTTGAAGTAACATGGCATCCATATTAATAACACCGTCGTTGAGAGATTCGATCGAAAAGGGGGCCGGCTGGACTTTTCTTGGTCCGGTGGTTGTTGAAGGGCTGAGAGCTGACTGATTGAAATTGACTTGGTCTCTGGGCAATAGAATCTCTCCCAGCTCCGCGTGATCTGGGATCGAATCAGCTTCTGAAACTCGGTCGAGAGGACACGCCTACCTTTAACCGTATTCTTGCCATCTTGGGTCTCCTGGAGTTCGGAAGGGACATTTTCGACGTCAAGGTGACTATGACTGTCGTCTCTTAAGACCATTGGACGGCCGATACTACCCCTAGGCTGTGGAATTGGACACAAAGGAGAGGCGAAATCAAGCCCTGGTTGGGGATCTGCCTCAAATTCCTCAGTGTAGTCATAGTAGAACGAACTCGTGGAACGCAGAGGTGGTCCTGATCTACTCGTCGTGATCGGTCTCTGGTACATTTCCACAATAGACGTCAGACTGGCGGACCTGATACTTTGGTCACTGCAATCTGGTTGTCGACGTGGTTGTCTGTGGCCCCAGGGAGCCATTGAATTGGGGGTTCTGGAGCGGTGCATTCCATATCCCTGGTGATAGGGGCCAGGGGACGCTCGAAAGGAAAATGAAGGCGTTGACCTGTTGAACTCTGGTCGCATAGACAGTGGCGGTGGACGGCGATGACTTGAGTAGTGTGTCGACTTATAGGACCCGGGACCAGTCCGCTTGAAACCGATCAGTTTTCTTCCCCTCGCAAAGAGATGGGGTTTCAAACAGTACATACGTATGAGACGCGGTCAAGCTCAACCATCTTACTGTAATCAATACCTCCGTTCTCTGTTATGGCTGGAGAAGATGGTCGGACATCAGGTCGCTTCAGGCGAGTCGGGTACGGATAAGGGGAACGAGGGCGTTGAAGGCCACCAGAGCTTGAAAAGCTTTGCAGGGTGCACGATGACTTTTGAGAAGGTAGTCGTCTTGAGCTGTATGCTGTCAAAGAGTAGGAACGCCGACCATCATCTAGTGACGGGGAGAATGATCTGGAGTTGGATGGCTGGGTTGACGAGCCGTATAGTGAAATGATCTCGGACGTGGTATCTCGGTAAGAGGGGAGTGCTCGACGGTCATCGTGAACAAAGCCATCATCAACGCCTCTAGAGTGAGGCCTAAGAAGGAGGCCTTCGTCTCCAAAGCTGGGTCTTGGACGAGGAGGATGATGATATGTCACCGACGGTGGTATAGCTTTGATGGAGAAGATACCGATGTCACCCGTTTCCGTCGTCGTCTTGAGCATGCTCTCCAGTGGTCCTGGAGACCGGAGGAGCGTCGAGTTCTGGTGCACGCGGCGAAGCGGTCGGCGTTGATGTGAAGGCGGCCGGGAATGAGCATGGTTGCTTGGCTTCCCGTGCGAGCGATGAGCGCTTTGATGTGACGTTTGGCTCGCGGACCTCTGCTGAGATTCCTCTTCGTCCATCGAGTCGTATTGGGGCCTCGTATCCTGGAGGCAACGAGGGAGGATAATATGGATTAAGGGATATGGGAAATGTTCACTGGCGACCAAAGACAATCAAAACAGACCAAGAAACCTGGAGTAGGCGATTAAAAAGCCAACTGACAGCCGTCACAGCCTGACTTCAAGATGCATTTTTGAGAAGTGAAGACGAGCTTATGGAAAGACAGGGCGATCAGGCGACGGCATTGACCTGCATTTCGAGGCAACTCGCAAGGACGAGACATGATTGACAATACCATCCTCTTGAGAGAGAAGGAGGAGAGCAGGCAAAGCAATAACACGATCGTGGGCAATTCGCTTTCTGCCCTTGATCAGTATACCCGAGGACTAAACAACTTCAGAAAGTCCTTAGGATGGAAGGAGCGCACGTAGCTTCTAGCAGTACCTGCCCTCCACCTGGTGGGCAGTTGCCCGCATAGAACTGTTGAGAGCTTCATGACAACAGTGCCTGCCTTATGTGAAGATGAGGCGCATCCACAGAGCCGGTAATGGCACCTTCTAATAATGGTCTTCTACCTCAACAATGAGAATGATGAGTACCAGCTTAGCGCCTAAGCCCTCGCGGAAGGCCTGAGCAATGTATCTCCGACTCACTTCCATTTTCACTTCAGTTTCAATTTCACATTCCGTCCTCTTGAGTACCTACCTACCTACCTAGGTACATTTAGATCCCGAAAACGCCATCGGACCAGCCATAAACAAAACCAACGATGCGGGCTAACTATGACAAGCCCTGCCTACCTACCTTACCCTACCTAGGTAGATGGCTAAGTATAGCACCTACCATGCAGGCCGATGTCAATTTGAGCTGAATGATGTCTGTGGCGGAATCGTGTAGGTTTGAAGATGAAGCCTTCTGCTTTACCAGGGACTTTTGTAATAAATAAATAGTACACGACATGACTACCAATCTATGTCTCAACTGTCAGCACTCCTTCTATTGCCGTCATGGGAAAACTATCCATGCCAGGAAGCTATTAATATACAATCTATATGACAATGTCGCACCTTTCTTACAACGCCTAGCCGTATCATCGATGCCCAGCATAAAAAGTACCGCCTGGTGCTAGCTGCAGCTACCCGCACATCCGTCTCCGTTAAAAGTTGGCACCGAGCTTGTCCGATACCGCCTGTTGGGTCTTGACGTAGACCTGGTCAGGCGTCGGGGTGGCGTCGAGCTTGACCACCTTCCCCTCCTTGTTGAAGTAGTCCACGACGGGCATGCTGGTCTCGACAAAGGTGCGGAAGCGCTTGCGGATGCTCTCAGCATTGTCGTCGGAGCGGCCAGAAGTCTCGCCGCGCTTGAGGAGTCGCGTCTCCATCACCTCCTCAGGGCAGTCGTAGAAGAGGACCATCTTGGCAGGGCAGACAGTCTCCTCAAATTTGACAGCCTGGTCCATCTTACGGGGGAAGCCGTCGACGAGGAAGCGGCCCTTGGTAGAGCCGGCCTTCTGAAGCGCCTCGGTCATGGCATTCTCGAGCAGCTGGATCGTCACCTCCATAGGGACGATGAGACCGTTCTTGATGTAGTCCTTGATGAGTTCACCGAACTGCGAGCCTGGACGCTCCTGCTCAGCCCGCAGCAAGTCGCCGGCCGAGAGGTGGGTGAAGCCGTGATCCTGGACCAGCTTCGCGCACTGGGTACCCTTGCCGGCGCCAGGGCCGCCGAGGACGAAGACGACCGTCACATCGGAGGGGCTGAAGGTGGGCGTAGGCTTGGCGGGTGCGGGAAGCTCGCCGGCGGGAGCTGGGGCGTCGAGTTTTTGAGGCATGTCTGCGAAGAGAGGGATTTTTGTCAGTTGTGTCCAAGTTGAAGCGTGTTGCGAACACGTCAAGTCAGGGGGAGGGCTTTGAGGAGGGACCTGCTGTACAGTATCGCGGCAGGCCCGTGTCAAGGGCAGGGGATGTTGAGATGCTTGGATCTCTCTCATCGGATGATTCCTGGGGAGGACAGGCCAAAGCGAGCTGAGATGCTCCTACCTTTGCGACGATTGACCAGGCCCACGTAGCCCAGTGATCCCAGACCGATGACGGCAATGAAGGGCCAGAACTTGACCTTGTCGTTGCGCGGAGGCTGTGATGAGTAGGCTCGATGAGCGTGACGAATTGACCGTGGAAGTGCCTGCGAGGGCGACGACGAGGACACAGCTCGAGACGACGAGCGGACAGCAGCTTTGGCGAACATGGCCGTGAGATCTGGGGGGACTTAAAGGAGGTGATGCGCTATACAGAGATGTCGAAGGAACGAAAGGGTGTTGTCGACTCGGCGAATTAAGGGACGCCAGGGCCAATCTGCGGTGCCCCACTCCGCCCCTTCTTGGTTGCTTGTGTTGCAAGCAAAAAGTTATGACGTGGAAACCGTCAACTTCCACTTTTATTAGCCTCCTTCAGCTGCTTTGTGCAGTACCGTGATGCGTAAATCTTGTCGACCGTCATATAGACTAGGCCAGAAAATCCCAACCGTTAAGATGGTCGACATATGCTGAGATGGTGTGTCTTTCGTCGTGTGCCTGTGGAGTGTGCTTGTGAACCCTGTGGTTCACGACGTGCGATAAATGCCTGCCATGAACATGACTTGGGTGTTGTTCGTTTTATATCGAATTCGAACATCGTATTTTTATAAAGTAGATTGAATATCATGAGTGTACATTGATCATCATCATACCTAACTTACCTGCTTGCGATTGCCTTTCGACCGACATCTGCATGCGCTTCTATCTGGCAAACTCTGGCATCAGGCAGGAAGGATGAACCAAACAGCCCAAACAGGTGCATGAGGGAGGCCTGCAAATCTGGTACGTAGGGTGTCTTTCTGGGTACTCCTGCACACACCTGAACCTCGTTTCGGACCTGCGTGCAGATACGGAAACCTGAAAACAAGGGCAAGAAATGAGGGCCCGGTGATCAGAATTGCCTTGCGGTCACGGTGTCCTTCAACACCCTCGTCGGACCCATCCAGTTGTCCAGCCAGTTGTCCAGCCAGTCGTCCACTCGTCCACTCGTCCGCCGAACCCGTCGAATAAGCCATCTGTCCACATGCTCGTGATCCATTACAGCACGGGGCGCCAGCTAGGGCGCCTGTCAATCGAGTCAGGGTGCTCACAAGACCATTGGCAAACCCACCTTCTACAAGCCCCGACACCGCAGATAACGTGACTCACTGCCCCAGAACCGACGGCCACGGCGGGGACTAAGGAGGTCTGGGAGGGAGATGGTGGACGATGAGTGGTGTGAATGGGTGGGCGGTGGATGGACGGTGTGGACAGTGATGGCTGCTGGGAGCCTCGGGAGCCTGTTGAAGTGGCATCCACCAGCTAGCCAGCCAGCCCAACCAAGCCAGACACCCAACATGTGAGCCTTTTTTAGAGGTTTGACTCGGCAACAGGGTTTGAATAGTGGCCTGGCCCTCTCTGGAAAGCGTTCCCACCACAGCTCATGATTGCCGTTCTGGTCCAGTCGCTTCCCGATGTGGCTTGCGCCGTCGACAACCCTGCGTCGCCATGTTCAAGATTTTCCGTCCTTGTCGCCACCAAAGGGTCCACGGTCCAGCATCCACTGGTCACCGTCGCGCCCTGCAGCCCACTTGGCTTCTGATCCGCCCCAGCTTGTCGAAGTCTAGTCAGGGGTCTGCCGGACGCTTATCCCGACATGTTCATTGTGGTTACAGTGGTTGTTGCCAAAGCTTGTCCAACACGCACGCCTGGACCACTGACACAGGGCCTATTTCCTGGGGGAAAATTGAATCCCGTTCCCAGGCTTCTTAATTCAGACAACAAACAGTAAACAACGAGCGACCGTCTTTTCATCCTTTACTTCCAAGCTTCCCCAGTTCAGCCCTGGTACCGATTCCAAACTACGATTCAGCTTCATCTTCGGTTTTCAACGTCAACGTCAACGTCGACCTCAATCCTCTCCAGGTCTCCCTTAAGTTGGGTTATGCCCCCTGCTTCCCCGCTCTTTCACCCAAATTCAACCGAACGCCTGCACCCTTGAAGCTGCCCATCACGATGACTTCCCGAAAACCCAACCTCAAGATTCCCTTGCCCGAAACTGAGCTGGGCGAATTCCAACGTCCTGGTACCTCACTACGGAGCCCGCGCTTTATCGAGGATTTCAATGCTCCCTTTTCAGAAGCCGTCATGAACGCATCGAGGACGACACTCGCCACTGACACGATGACCTACCCTTCTACTTCCACCAACAGTCGTGCCAGCTTCGGCGGAGAGAGTGGTCGACGAACATCTTTCGGCATGAGACAGCCATCAGGATTGCAATCACCAACTGGGTTGCGCCTACGCCACTCCTCGTGGGAATCAGAGACGAAGCGACGGTCGACTGTCAACGAGCGGATCCGGGAATGGGCCAAGAAATCATGGGGCGCCGTTCGAAATCGTCCCGACGCAAAGGGTGATTACTTCGAGGGCAACCCAAACAACAGCCGCAGCAGCGCTGCGACATCTCCTTCACCGAGCGACATTTCACCCTTAGACGGACCTCCCAGGAATGGCCCATTTTCTCAAATTGTCGCTACCTCTAATGAAGCGCCGGCGTCGAGGTCGGGATGAATCAATCTGTCAGAAGGCTGCGGTACGCAGGCTCTCGCAGCCATGTCTGTTTCCTGCATAATAACATCCTAGGCGTTGGTGGTCTTGGTCTTAGGTTTGGAAGGACATGACACAATGTGTTTTTGATGATGGCATATGACGTTGTACTGGCTCAGAATACACCGCCACCAATAATGAACAGGCG
The DNA here is from genome assembly GCA_029931735.1 of Dactylonectria alcacerensis. Classification (NCBI taxonomy): domain Eukaryota; kingdom Fungi; phylum Ascomycota; class Sordariomycetes; order Hypocreales; family Nectriaceae; genus Dactylonectria; species Dactylonectria alcacerensis. The sequence continues at coordinate 4,265,385 of JAPMUZ010000002.1, forward strand.
CTCTTCTTCCTTTTTGGCCCAATGGATAATCTTATTTGCCCCCTGTGTTATTGTTGCCCTAGACACGTTCGGTCCGGCTATGCAGTAGAACTCAAAAACGGGCGTGATCCAGGCGAGTGACGTAGCATCTTCGCCGACGCTGTGCAGAACCTTGAGATGGGTGTGCTTTGCATGTATTGACGCGTGGAGCCGGTGATACACCGTCATGAGCCTCCTCCGCTGAACAAGCCGTGTAAAGGTGGGCTCCAACGACGCCATGCAGAACTGAACATTTGCTCGCGATTTGTAGAGGAAATGACTGACTTGGCTGCCCGGGGCAATGTCAAGAATCCTCGGGCGGCCTGCTCTGGCAGCGTTTTGGATGATGGCAAGAGTACCGTTCTTGGCCAATTGCTGAGCGACGTTGTCACGCATCTGCTTCAGTTCGAAGAAGCTCTCGCGATCGGCACTTATCAGAACCATTGCGACTTCTTCATCGGCCGAGCGTCCCTCGGCGGCTGCCGGAGAGCTGGCTTGTTCTCCGGAGGCTCCCTCGAAGAAGCTGACGTACATGTAGAGGTAGCCTTTGTTGTTGAATGCGGGCAGACAGAGCGGTATCCAATTCTCCCCGCCACCGCCTTTGATGCCGCCACTCGCGAAGAGCATGTTGAAGATCAGCTGTAGGTCGCTGGGGTGAAGGGAATGGCGTCGGGGCCGAATGACGCTGACGAGTTTCCCGCCAGCCACAATGAGCCCATACAGCAACTTGTCGGCCCTTAGCTTTAGGAATGTGTTATTGATGGCATGGCGCTGAGACTTTCGAATCTTCAGGCACTCCAAAGATCCCAAGAGAGCTGACGGGGAACCCTTGGTGAAGGCATCGGCTAGAGAGGAGAGCAAGGATTCCGTGCCCTCCAACGGCTTGCGCAAGTCGGTCGATGGCCGATTTGCAAATATGCTGGTGAGTCTAGGTAGGGTTAGAGTGGATAAGATTTGCATGTAGAGCGCATCGAGCTGGGCTCGCAATTGTGAATCGCTCTCTTGGAGCTTGCTGATGGCGACAAAGTAAAGCGGACCTTCGGTCGTGATGACGAACCGGGTGTCCCCGGCAGAGAAGGCTTGAAGCGGATTTTTGGCCCCTTCGTAGAACGATATGATGGTCTGCACCACGCCCATTGACGAGTTAATCAAACTCAGATCTCCATGGCGACTCCAGATGGGTTTCCCGGCGGACGATAAGACCAGGTAGTGTTTCAGTTTCGATTTCCACATGACGAGTTTTTCGTCATCCTCGAACTCTTTGTCTGCGTCGTCCGGGAGCGGGCTAAATTCCTGGTCGAATTCGGTAAGTCGATCATCGGGGCCAATCCTCGAGCTCTCGAATGGTTGCACAGTGGCTGCCTGTGAGCGGAGCATGTTCCACGCCGGACTCTTCTTGTGGAGTTCTCCAGCAAGGAGACTGGCTATATCTCCAGCAGGCCTCATGGTAGGCGCAAAGCTCATGACACTCGCTGCATCGTCGGCTTCACCGCCAACGCTGCTATCGTGGCGGGGGGTCGCATGGCCGCTATCTGCTGGGCTTGGGATGGAGTCGGGCCCTGGAGTTTGAAAGGTGCCGCGGGATCCATCGGGGAAGGAAAGCGTCTGAATTTCTACGGGAGTGATTGAAGTCGTGGCATGTGCTTGGAGAGATTTCGGGTCGGCGCCAGCGCTGGTGCTAGGTCGAGGAGGGAGGGGGGGACGGTGGTCGTCGTCTGAGGAAGCTGGAGAGGATGGGGAAGCTGGAGGAGCTGGAGAAGCTAGGTCGGGTCCCATCTTGGCAGAGTGTGGCGACGGTGCATTGCCGCATCAACCAGCTCGAAGGGAGGAGAAGAGGCGTCTTGCGGAGAAATCCAGGACCATGCGACCCTCTGAGCTTCCGTGCGTGTCGGGGGCTTCCATTATGCCATCTTTGGCGACGTTGTCGGTGGTGGGTTTGTAGCGCTTGTTGGAGTTGCGAGGCCAGGTCCATCCCCATCCCCCCATGACGAAGGCTGAAGCCGGAGGATCCACTCTACTAAGAGCCCATCAAACAGGTGGTAAAAAACACCACACACTACAAAGGATTACCATACTTTACATCCTTGGTATTAATTTAGTAAATTGAATATAGAATAACAATTTAAAGCTACATTTAGTTTACTTTATAATATTTACTTCTATTTTCTATATTCTAATTTAGTAATACTTTTGCTATTATAATTTGCTTATTCTCTATTAGCTATCATTGATATGTGCGATGTTTTCGTTCTCCTGGAGGCCTAACTAACTAAATCCAGGAGTAAGACGATTGAGGGTTCATATTGAGAGGCACAGCACCCTGTTGCGCGTCTACTTTTA